>OZ038372.1:126847693-128232737 GCA_964036015.1 Leptarthrus brevirostris
GGGCTTCACCTGTAGTTACTTCCTCGTAGGGATTTTGTATGCATATACTGGGTGTTTCAGATCTGCCGTGGGAAAATGAGTGGGGTGATAGATCTCCTCTAGGCAAACAAAAAATTTTATGGCAGGAAGGTGGGGGGGGGGGGGGGTATCTCAACCGTTTAGAAGTTACAAAAAACCGCTACCCCAATGACCTTTTCAAAACTGTCAACAATTTTGATTTAACTTCTACCATAACAAGTACACTCACTTTAAAATGGAAAAAAATGTTTTAAAATTACCAAAAATTCATAATTTTTCAATTATATAATATTAAGGTAAATAACACACCTGTTTTTATTTTTATTAAATTGTCCATCTTATTACCTTTCTAAAAAGATACAACACATTCAGGTAGATCAATGATGTAGAAATACGTGTGTAGAAAACCTTTTGAGAAATATTAAAAAAAAAATTTTCAATTTAAGGAAATTAAACTCAAATTAATCCTAAAATGTTTTCATTGAATTTAAAACCTTTTAGAATTAATGCTATTATGTTACAAAATCTGTTCGAAATGTCTTCCACCACTATTTTCTAATTCCCTCTTTAAGGTGTATTGGAGCCAACCTCTCCAGTATTTTCGTCGCTGTAGTCTCAATTCTACAAACCAATTCGTCTCTATTGTTACAGACCTTGAATAAACTTCATCCCTCATTGTTTTCCATTAAAAAAAGTTCAATAGAGTAAGTTTTGGAGCTGTAGCAGGCCAAGTAAACGGTGGGGCTAGTCCATTCCATCGGTCAGGAAAATTTTCAGTATGCACTGGGGCCCCAACGTTTTGGTAAAACATTCCCCTAAGGTTATCCAGAGAGATGCCCTCTAATTGATTTAATCCTGTATTTTCCAAAAGGTCCACATAAATTTGGCTCTTAAGCGCATGCGGCAAAATGGTGCCCATGATACCAGCCCAAACATTGGCTCATTTGGGCTGAAAGAAGAGTTGAATCCAAGGATGTTTTAAAATCCAAAAGATTCTAGACTTCTATAAAGTGTTTCATTCAAGTAAGTTCCCGGAGATCATAGACTTTCTTAAAATGTTAAATCAAAGGATATTCTAAAATCCAGAATCTCTAGAACTTCCAAGAGATTCGATTACCAGGAGACTTCCTGGACTTCCTGGACTTCCGTAAAATGTTGAACCCAATGTTCTTCTAAATTTTGTGGTGTAACAATGAAGGCAGTTATCAATAAAACTGGACTAAACTAATTTTTTCTCACCCTTAAATACTAAAAAAATTAAATGTACTGATTACTGTGTAAAACATGCGCACGGAGTTGAAGTTATGTTAAAAAGTTTTTGCGTTTGAGTTTTTAAGAACTGTTCTCTGTATATTTAAAGTAAATTCTTGATACAAGTTCTCTTAGAATCGAAAAAAAGTATCGAGAAATATCTAGAATGCGGGGAGTATCACTTGCTTAGCAAAAACATTTTTGGTGGAATGATGTGTTACTACCAAGGAAAGGGAACTGTTGTAGGAGGCGAAAGACTCTTTGATTCGTCCATTTGTGCAATTGGCTACGAGAAGGCGCCGCCGTTTTTGCCAAGGATCACCAACATTAAAATACTGGAATAAGGTAAGTTCACTAAAAAAAGCATGTCAACGCTACAGGCACTAACTCAGAACCGACATTTCGTCCGACGGAAACCTGGTAAATGGTTGGATGAATCATCAAGTTAAGACTTGGTCCGTACTTAGTTGAAAAGGACCAGGACCACTTTCTTTTGTAATCGGGATACTGAATAAAGATCAATATTTAATCATGCTTAAAGAGCAATTTTTGCTTCATATTAGCTAACGCATTACAGTCCCCCGAACATAAAGCGAAAAGTGTCACTAAGTTGCTAGAGAAGGAAAGAATTCCCATTTTATGTTCGCCAGGTTACTGGCTAGACCTAAACCCGATAGAAAATGTTTGCAGTTACTTGAAAAGAAAGGTGTACACAAGGGAAAGCCTACTCTAGACATTTTAAAATAAAATATTACAGATATATACCTAGCAAAATAATGTCGAAATTAAAGAATTGATAGAATTACAACAGAAAGATTGAAGCAGGTTATAAAAAATAAAGGAATACACTAAATATTAATTAACTTGTGATTATTATAATTTTAAGAAGTTATGTAACCTACTATTAAAATAATATAATATAAATAATTATAATTAATAATTAAATAAAATGTTATCTAAAATTGCCAAACATTTTGTCTCTTCCAAGTAATTTGGGTAGATACTGTATTGCGAGTATGAATGAAAGCTGATCGTTAAATTATTGGAGCGAATACAGTGCACGTTAAAGTCTCTACCCACAATTGCAGTGCTGTAGCGTTTTATAACAGAATCTTAATTCCCAAATCATGAAGGACTTTGTACAGCAAATGTAAGGAATTTAGGCGAATTAGTCTCTCCTTATTTCTCCTTAAAAACTTGAAGGGACATATTGATGTCAATATCAAAGAAAGCTGCCTCTCTTTCAACTCTCTCTACACCAACTGATCGGCAAGATAGAAAGATCAATCATTTACTCCTTTTGACTTTAGCAGCTTTCCTTGGTGATTTTAGCAACGTTAAACCCAACTTAAGGATATTATCTCTAGAGAGGTAACTAATCACTTATCTGCTTGGAAGCAGGATTGTAAGCCCAAGTTTAGAAGAATCTACTATACGCAAATACGTACTCCTCAAGGAGGAATCCTCTCGCCGCTTCTATGGAACACGGTTGTCAACGATATACGTTTAGATCTGAAATATTCTGGACATAAGGTTATCGCCTATGCTGTAAATGTTGCCTTGTAAACCTAACGCAAAAACTTAAATATCCTAGCTAATTGATGCAACATGTTCTCTTAAAACTGTCCGCTCTCTCTACTTCCTGTAACCTCTTGTGGAGAATGGGATGGGAGCAGAATTTGACCCGATTTGAGACAATGGTTGCAAGTGGACCTGCAATTTAAAGTTGTTTTCGAACCACTTTTACATTTTCTTTACAACTTCCATGGTCTTTTTATCGTAATCTGTTTTCAGCAGAAAACAACCATGGGTCGCCGTTGCTGAGATTCGAACCTGGGACCTCTGGATTGGTACGCCGACACGTTATCACTTACTACACCGACGACTATCCTTCGGGAATATAAAATGTGGTCTGCCATGGGGGGGGGGGGGGGGGGGGGGGGTATCGTACATATCAAGGACGGATTTCTTCCAGGACCTCCTCAATGCTTAGCTAAACCGGCAAAACGCCATGATTGTTCATTTCAATGATCCCGAAAAATATAAATTCGATCAATTTTGTTAATTTTTTCTGTCCTTTGGATTTTCGCAGTAATATCGGTCTCTTTCGATTATTTATACAAGTAATTCTCTTCCCCCGGAGTGTTTTTATTCATCTTACTGACCCCGAAAACTTCCACTCCTCCCTCCCACCTTTTGTAGCAACGCAAAATAAGCCCGAGAAAATATTGAACTTTTCCGCGAAAGAAAACCTACCGAGTTAGCCCGGGTCGTTTTTCTATTTGAATCCATAGGGATATCTTATCGCCAAACTATTTAGCGGTATAGAGGGAGTTCGTTATTCATCTTACTAACCACCACCATCCCCCACCACAGCAATATCGGCCGTTTTCGATTGACAAGCATCCCACAACCCCCACCTCCACCCTCTATAGCCTAATATATACCTCCACGCTCTATCCTAATATATCCCTACGAAAATACTAAACCTTCCCGTGAAAGTCCCATCGAAATCAGACTAGCTGTTTCTGAGATTCGCTCGAACAAACATACAGACAGACAGAAATTGTAAAAATAATTCAGTTACTTTTCATATCATGATCACATAAAATGACACTTATTGCAAAATCACAAATAGACACTTTAATTTTATTAATATAGAGAAGAGAAGATAGAGATAGAGAAGAGATGAGGTTAGATATTATCATTATATTATTATAAATAAAAATGTCTTTAATTGAAATTTTTTTGTCGTTGTTCTGTATTTATTTGGTAATTATTTCTTCATTATAAAATATTCAATATTGGAAAGTTTTTATTTTTATTTTTATTCACAATCTTTCAAGCTAGAGATTTTTAAGTTTCGGCAGAGTAGCATCTTTTCCAATGCAGTCTACAATAAGACCATTCTGTAAGTAAGTATAGGCCTCTGTACACGAGTACAAAGCAATCGTAGTCTAAGCGACTGTGGCCTTTTACTCGTGAAAAAAGCCTACATTTACTTGCACTGGAAAAGTTGATCCTCTAGAAAACACTGAAAAAATATCAGGAAATGACAGGACTATTGATTGCAGGTGCCTGGATGGAATTATCCCAAAATTCATTGGCGACACCATACCCAAGCCTTCTGTCAACGCTAGGTTCAACTGCTTTATTGGAAGGAAGCGACTTTAACGCAGCTAATCCCTTGCTTAAGATTTCCAAAGATTAAAATCAATACGATAAAAAAATCAAAATCAAAAAGCAGGACGTTGACTTCAACGGCTCACTCATACCATAACTAGAGTGAATAAAGGGACCTGGAGAAAGTCCTTATATCTAAATAAGCGAATAGGAACCCGAAAAGTCGACAAAACCCCGTGAAATATCAAAGATAAAATAGGTGCGGAATCTGTTGCGCCTGTCCATAAGCGTGTCTATCGGGAGCAATGCAAGCCTGTTCCTTTGTGCAGTAGAAATTATAGAATTTATCCATGGAAAGCCACGCAATGTGAATCCAGGTTACTGGCAATGTATACCGCGCAGGATCCAGACGAAACAGAGCAGGTATACTTTAACACAGGTCGAACGAAAGTACAATAAGGATGTTTGGTGATAAAGTGATTGTTAAACACCTTGGATCATCTCTTTACGAAGCCTAAAGAAGCATTAGCCTTATTAAGGTTGGATCTAACGTGATAAACGAAAGACAAATGTGGTTCAAAGACAACACGAAGGTCCCTTTCTCTGTCCAGTCTCGTTATCAAGTTGTCCCCAACAGAGCAATCATAATCGATGGATCTTTCCTTCAATAGTGGTAAACAAACGTACACTTATCAATGATCAACGTTCACCACGAATTAAAAGACTAAAGACCGAAACACAATGACGGCATATGCCTTAGCATAGAAATTGACATTGTAATCGGCATCAGGATCGATGGCATCATTAATATCACACAATGACAGCATCAAGTTACGGGTTTGTTTTATTGCAACGCATTTCAAAAATGCGCTAATGGTTGAGGGAAATTTTCTTGCAAAGGAGAGAGTTAGGTTTTTTTATCTTTGATTCCTCACTGATTTTTTCCATAATTTTTCCTTGTTCAAATTATTTTTAAAATTAGGGTCACTTTTTAAATATAAACACCTATTTTCCCGCACAAGCTCTATCAACTTTGCCTCAAAATTCCTTTTTTATTTAAAAACAAACTTAACTGACGAGCTGATGCCGCATCAAATATCAAACATCAATTGATCAAAGCATCAACATAAGCATCAGCATAATATGCGATGCCATCATTGGGTTAATCAGTATTGCCATGCTAGACTTTTAGTTTGACAAGCATCGGCATTAGCATATGTGCTGATGCCGACGCCATCATTGTTGTTGAGTTCAGTACAGCACAATCATTAATGTCAGAGATTACACGAAAAATCTTAGCGTCGTTAGCATAGCGATAAAACTAATTAAAAAAAAGTGGGCTTAAGTGACTGCCCTAAGGTACACCAGAAGTGTTTGTTTCGTCATTGGCCGACGTTCGACCAAGCGATCATTAGCGATGTTGTGGCTGTCATCACGGAGCATTGGAGATCCAAGTGGCTTTTGAGTGCAATTGGACCATCACGTCCTAAGTTTGCCTTCCCCCAAGAAGGCTGCCACTCTACCCTAACCTAACTTACTTTCGCCTGAAGAGACCTCAACACTCCCGAATACCGCTGTAATACCAATTTTCACTATTCGCGTGACAACCAGTTCCAAAGAAAATCTTACGAAACTCATTTATCTTGCCACGTATAGGTACTTCTGGTATTCGGGGCACAAACATAAAGCCTTTTCTTTTCTTTTTTATATATGATGTTCCCACAGTTCAGGGGATGCCTTATGATGCTAAAGCAAAGCCTTGGCAGGAACGGAATTAAGGATGAGGGAAATGGTTTAGGAGGTTGAGTGAAGCAGGTGTCGATGTATGGTCCGATTGAAAGTTCCGGGATCATATGATTAGGGAAAAACAGAAGACTTTACAGTTCACAATTTTCTCCCACAACACGAACAGATTCATTTAGTATTGACCAAAGAAATCAATAGGTCCTTTCCCTTGTAATTCTTTTTTTCTCTTAAGAGTCGTAATTCTGATTCAGCCAGCTTTTCGTTCGATTGGAGTTCCATGATATTTCTTTGAACGAAATCAGCTTAACTTTTTTTAGCGTTCAATCCAGTGTACTTGGTTGTAAAAAACATGGTGGTTACTTTCCACGTATGTATTTACATTTCTCGTTTTATTTAAAGTGTAGTACAATCACTAGGATGAAGCATTTTTAAGGAGATTAAAATCCGTGAGTGCCAGGAAAATTTCCATTTTAAATTTAAATAAAAAGTGAAGTGTGTTCGAATGAATGATTTCAGACTTTTCCGGTGAAAATAATTTTCCAGCAAGAAGGCAGATGCTGTTCAGAAAAATGAAATGCATGTGCGCTCTTGTCTAGGCACATATATCCAAAATCTTTATAAAGTGAGACACCATTGTATGGGAAACAAGCACTTTGATAAATTACAATCGTTTGGGACTAGGATAATTTCTAGCTCTTATCTGAATTATAGCATCTTTCCCATCACATGTATTATGGAAAGAGGTATCCCGAAGGATTCATATGCACAAACGTTTCACATTTAGAATTCCGGATAACAACCTACAATACCCATGAGATGAGTTTGTAAGATTTTATATGCTGTAGATGCTATGGTTTAGATGTTCTTACAACTCCCGAGATATTTAGTCATCTGCCTTGTTGTTTTAAGTAGCGATTAACATATTCACTCTGGAAACTTTAGAGCTAATAATGGAAACATAAATTAAGATATGCTACCTTAAGGGAATTGAGTTAGTATACTCGGGAACAAAAGGATAAAAGGGATTGGGTCTCTCTAAATCTTAGTTAGTCCTTTAAATTTCTTTCATTAAAAAGTTTTGCACATCGTGCAGGGAATACGTTAAATTTTAAACTTTTGGAGTAAGACATCAGTTGAATCATAGTAAATGCTTTGGTAATATTATAAGTTGAGAATATTTGGAAAAAGATGTAATGGAAATTGCTCTAAACTGATAAGGTATCCTCACATTATACTTTGATGGTCGGTTACAAACTTATCTACTATAAATGTTACAGTCGGACTCATTTACCCTATGAAATAGCTGGAATTGAACTGAATAAAGTAAGTGAATCTTGTAACTTAAAGCAAAAGTAATAATTTATTTAGCTTAACGCATTTTTATTAGTAAATAATAAAATAAATGAAAATGTAAATCGAAACAAAGTGTTTACAATTAAAAATGATTTGAATAAAAATCGTTTGTGCCTTAAAGTTGGTTGTCGGCTGGAATTTTATCGAAACCAGCTCGAAGTAAACTTGTCAAAACACTTCTATTGCCGCATTTTACTAACGGAAGCTTGATTTTTCCTCATTTGCATTCCTTCTGTGCCAGAAAAGTGCAGATCGCTCTCATTGATTGCACGATATTTGTATTTGGGTTGAGGCGATTTGACCACATATCGCCATTTCGGTTCCATATCCTTGGATGTTCTATAAGTATTTGCCTAATTCGCAAGAAGTTAGATTTTATGTACAAAATTGTCTACCAAAAGAGGGTGCGGTGCCTTCATACTTAAGCGACGAGTTGAATTTTCTGCGTTCATCTAGAAGTTTAAACTTTCATATTCCAAGCCATAAATATTCAGTAATGGAGAACTTTTGCTTTGTCCGAGCAGCATGTACATATTTGGAATTCAGTTCCTCCGAATTTGCAGCGTTCTGTGACGGTGGGGGCTTTCAAGAGGCTTGTGTCGGAATATTTACCCATAGACTGATTGTCAATTTCTGTTTATTTTCAATTGAATGAGATAAACACTTGCTAAGTTTCACAAATTACTTTATTATTTATTAAATTTACTTGAACAAAAAACCTGAGATTAAGGATGGAAATACAAAAACAAAGTAGAAAAAAACTACAAAAAGAGAAACCTTAACTAAACAGTGCAATTCACCAATCCAAACCTAAACTAATCACTCGCAAAGAAACTTTTTTAAATCACACTTAAATTTTCTGCTACTGCTAACAAAAAACGGGTTTTCGGTTGAATTATGATTTTATGCAACAGAATTAATACACGTATGTCAATAAAAGTATTTAAACTACAGCCAAGAACGGAGTTAACCCTGGAGGAGATATGGTCATACCGTCTCAGATTATAGATATATCGAACAGCCGAGTTAAAGGCTACATTAAGCTTACGCTGAGAGTTTGAGTCAAGTTTGCAGAATATTTCACATCCATAAGAAATTACGGGTAGAATCAGAGACTTAACTTGTAGTTGCCTAGTGTTTAAAGGCAGCCATTGTGACGAAACAGAGAGTTGGCGTAAGATACCATAAATTTTTGGTACTATTAAGTTGATATGAGTGGCCCAGGACAAAGCTTTGTTAAAAGCAACACCAAGGTTTCTCACCTGAACATAGGGAATACATCAGCCGATCATAACAACGTCAGGAAAACAGGACGTGTCAAGTTTGCTCTTAAATATAGTTATGGCATAAGAGTTGGATGCATTTATGGTGAGTTTGTTGCGTACAGCCCACTCAAAGAAAGAAGACAGATCCTCGTTTAATTTGCAAACACTGTCATTAATTAGTCCCAGCCTCTGAGATATATATACCTGAACATCATCCGCATATAGGTGGTACTTACAGTGTTTAATAACATGGGGCAGATCATTAATGAACATAGCGAACAGAACAGGTCCAAGTATCGATCCTTGTGGAACTCCTGAATTCGTTGATAGTAGATTTGAAAATATATCATTACAAAAAACTCTTTGTTGTCTCCCGGAGAGATAAGAGGAGATTAAGCTGGCCGAGAACTTGGAGAAATTAAATTTAGTTTGCAATTTCCTTATAAGCAGACCATGATCATGATTGTAGTTCAGAGATAAGACAGTGAGACGTCAGATAGTGTGATATCTGAGAACAAAGAAGTTTCTCAAATACTTTAGACAGGAACGATAGAATTGAGACAGGTCGCTATTCACTGCAAGTAGGTGAGGACTTCTTTAGAACAGGAATAATTTTTGCATACTTCCACTGATGAGGAAAAGAACACGTTGTAAGAATATTGTTGTAAATGTGTGTTACGAAGGGTAGAATGAATGGAAAGAGTATTCTAACGAAACGGGGATATATATTGTCAAGACCCATACAATTGGATTTAACTTTAGAAAGTGACTTCATCCTGAGTAAAGGAGATGAATTAAAAACCGTCAACGGCAAACAGAGAGAGATCAGGATCTGTATCTGTAGGTTGATGGCGTTTTGACAAAACAGCAAATATATTGTTAAGTTCGTCTGCATCCATAGAGACATTCTCAACTTTGGTGAGACCAACTCTTATTTCCCTTAGATTCGACCATAACTTATTAGGTGGTAATGCGGTACTTACCTAAGAATGAAAGTATTGGGCTTTGCTGTGACGTATTGAATTTGTAACCTGATTACTAACTTCTATAACAACTCAATGTTTCTGGAGTTCTAAGTCGTTTCCAACGCTTATAGGCTGAATTTCTAAGATAAATTAGACCTTTTATTCGTTGTGTTAGCCAGGGGCACGCCTCGTCAGGAATAACACGTGTCTTTAGACGAATGTGCGAATGAAACAGGGAGCTGATGCTTTCATTCATATAGGCTACCTGATCATCGACAGAGGTCATGTAATAAATTCTATTCCACTCAAGTTCAGCCACATCAGTAAATAAAGCTTCAGTGTTAATCCCACTGAAGACTCTGAAGGTAAATATTTGTTCAGTGTTGTTAACCGCAAGATTATAGGTAAGGTAAATAAGATCATGCATTGAGAAACCAGGCAAACTAATCTGATTATGAAAGAGGACGAAATCTATGTTTCCAGTCAGGAAAAGATCAAGCAATGTAGATGACGTAGAAGTGAAATGAGTGGGAAGAGAGTTCACCACAGAGAGAGCATACGATTCTATTACATCACGAAAGTGAGAGGTGGCACTATAATCTTTCAATAAATCAATGTTAAAATCTCCACATAATATGATATCAGTGTACAAGTGAGCAAAATCTGAAAGAATTTGCTGAAAATTATCAAGATTAGTAATACTAGGCGGTTTATATGCTGACCCAACCAAGTGCTTACGCATTCCCAACTGTATTTCGATTAGGATAAATTTACATTCGGCCTCAGGTTCAGATGAAGCGACGCATCGAGCTGGTAAATTGTGTTTTGTGAATATGACCACACCTCCTCCAATCCGTCCAACTCTATCATTACGAAAAATGTTGTAGTTTGGCAATTTTAAAAAGTTGTTATTAATATGACATTTAAGCCAATATTCCGAGATGCAAATAATATCTAATTTACCACGCCCGAATACATACTTGAACACGTCAATTTTTTGGACCAAGCTTTGACCAACAAAATAGCAGATCTTCAGTCCATCTGTGTACTCAGAAAAAAATTTCTAGCATCACCTTAGATCTGTCAAGGCCATTAGAAATCTGCGAGGATATGTTATCCATAATAGAAAAGATTTATGTTGTTAAATTCAATCAGCAGCAACAGTGAGAACAGAGCAGAAAAGCTAAGTATTAAATATGCTAAATAAGAAAATTCAGACATTGCAAGTGAGAAAATAGTAAAAGTTATTAACTTGGTTGATAGGAAGAAATAATACATATGTTTAGGAATTATAGAAGTTAAACAATGTGAATTCATGTTTACACTAAATTATAGTAAAGTAAATTAAGGTAAAGCGCACTAAGTGAGAATGATAGAAACTAAGCTATCAACTAACTATTATGAGCTAATTATGTATAAGTGTAGAGTCAGTACCCCAGTCGTAGCAAGTGCTAATAATGAAGGTCAAAAACCTTCTGCATAAAATAATAACCGATATATTTTTGACATCCAGAGACTCAATGTAAATAATAAACAAACCACTGCTATCCACTATCCAGTCGCAGCAAGCAATGTTAAATCTTCTCGGTTTCTTATCAACTGAGCACTGCCATCAGGCTTTCCTCTGATGTAAACATTTCCGTTGGAAGTAAAAACTGAGGCAACTTGTTTTAGCCGCTTCAAATGATGAGCCGCACGGTAAATTAAATAATTTCTCTTACTAAGATTTTCGTGTATGAAAACTCCCTGGTCAGATTCATAGCCTGCATTGCGGAGAGTGACTACTTTCTGGTGTTGTTTTGTAAACATTAGAAGCACATCGCAATACTTTGACCTTATCCGCAACATTATGAAATTTAGTAATAATACTATAGTAGAGTCTTAATTACCAGTCTTACTTCTAACGCGATAAATGGCATTGACAGTGTATGGTGACGTAAAAATAAAAGATAAATAAAATGTTTTGATGTATTAAGTAGTAAAAAAAACTTTTTTTTTCAATGAGATGGGTGAACCTGATGTGATGATATGAGATTATTTATGTTCGGCTCTATGTTTGTAAGTAACAGGAAATAAAATTGATATCAAACACTGGTTTCAGCTCCTCATTTGTGGATAATTCAATAAGTTGCTCTTGTATTAGTATGGATTCATCTGAGTTTGGGTCTACTTCCAAAAGCGTCCAACACCCAATCGGGGATAACCAAGTGATGACTGTTCTCAAATCTTTGGCTGAGGTCAGAATGAAGAACCGGAAAGTGTTGACAATAAGCAAGCAAATCTTCATCTCGTTTTTGCAATTTTAAAAGATTTGGAAACTGAGAGCATTCTCCTCTTCCCAAGTTTTGTTTGGATAGAAAACGTTTTGCAACAAACGCAGATATTATTCTTTTAAAAATAAAAATCAAAACAAACTACTTGTACACTCGAGCAATGTAAGAAATATAAAAATTTCTTAACATGATCGGCGTTTCTAATGAAGAAAAGTTAAACTCCTTTGGCTCGTTCTCAACAGTAGCTACCAAAGGGTTAACTTTTCTTCAGCTACTGGACGTCCAGTTTAACTTTTCTTCATTAGAAACGCCGATCATGTTAAGAAATTTTTATATTTCTTACATTGCTCGAGTGTACAAGTAGTTTGTTTTTATTTTTATTTTTGAAAATTAACTCGGGTCAAGTGAATTTTTGCTGCACATTTTGTGCATTTTGTGAAAAGATTATTCTTTTAGTTTTAATCAAATTTAATTGATCACCTTGTAGCTTCAAATTGGTTTCGTTAAATTTGTTACAAAGTAATCTATATTCTTTGGCACGACATTTTTATAGTGCCACATTTCAGACAAATTATTGCATGTAGCGTCGAGATGCCGTTCCTGTTTAAACCCGCATAGATATACATATAGATAGACGGCCGCGGTCGGCCCGACAACCGCCGGGCGATGCTTGTCATTACTAGTATTTTATTTACCTTATCTATATGTACTTATATTTTACTCAGGACGTAAAAATAGCTACCAATTTATTTATTGCTATTTACTTTAACTTTCATAATGATGAAAATGGGTCACAATTATTTTTCTTTATATTAAACCTTTCGCGGACCCCCCGTCATTGCCCACGCACCCCCAAATTATTTCTAATTTGCCACAGCCCCCCTCGCCGGTCACAAGGACACCGGGACCAAGGACCACTTTGGGAACCACTGACCTAGAAGGTCGGAACGCGTCAGGTTTTTTCTTCACGTACATTTAATAAGTAATAAAGTAATTTGTGAAACTTAGCAAGTGTTTATCTATTTCAATTAAAAATGAAATTAATTACATAAAAGATTTCTGTTTAATTTGTTGTCAGTTTTGTCAAGAGACCGTGATCCATAATTAACTTTTCTTCATACTTTTTTTTCTTCGTTTATTCAATAATATCAATAATTTTCAGCTTAATTGATTTTTGAATTAGCTTTTTTTTTAAAGTAGGTGCAGATAAAAGAAATCTTAAATCTCATTGTATCCTTAACCAGTAAATAAATATTGAATTGAATTGAAAAAGTGGTTAATGGTGACTATTGTAACATTTCCCTAACAACACTATGTTTCGAAGAATAATTTTTCCACAACAATTGTAGCAACTAATCTTAAAACAAAATATGCAGCATTATCAATTTTATACTTTACTAACTAACCCGATAGACGTCGTTTTGTCAAAAGCTATTGGACTGTGGCAGTCTCACAAACTTATCTTTTTTGGTTAAGTTCTGGTGATGGCGTCGCTTATAAACTGTACATGTCGTGATGACATCTTTACTTTTCTGTAATGGTCACCAGAACAGATAAGTTTGTGGTACTATACAGTCGCAAATGTGTAATTTAAACAAAAAATTGAATATAAACGTATTTCAGAGTGATCACTTTATTTATTACCTATCAAATAAATACCGTGATATTAACAATAAATTTACATAATGTTAATATACTTTTCTATGTATTTTTAATGTCACAATCATAAACAACAACTACTTACAAAATTTAGTTTTCTATTTCGTACACTGCAGTACTCTAGTAATATTGTGTTAAATCATATTTTCATTATAATGCTCTATGGTACACGATATTTTTTGTTTGATTACCTGGCGCGTACACAAACAAAGCTTTTGGTTTTCCAACACGGGAACAGGCAACATACAATTGGCCATGCGAGAAACTTGGGTTTTCAAGATTAATGCCTCAAACACTCTATGACTGCCCCTGGGATTTAGTTATGGTCATAGCGACGGCAAGCCGCACTGGAAACTGCAGTCGTTTAAATTCAAATGGTATGTCAGTCGGAATCATTGGGATGCGTGGTATCAAAACGTCTTCGCCTTGGCACTTTCCCTTTAGAATGGTTGCTTCGATCACGTTGTTCAGTAATTTTTTCACCGCTAGCCATGTGATGTTACAAAGACGCGGTTGGTAGATATTTCGCAACAGTATAACCACCAATCCGACCTTAAATTGAAGATTGTGAGGCGGCAATCCTGACAAATGTAGCGACTTCAAAAATTCGGGTGGACATGACGACATCATCTTGGTTAGGATCCGTTTAAGTATTACGTAACGCAGTTAGGGAGAGGGGGGTCTTGTGAAACGTTACGGTGCGTTATAAGGGGGCTAAGCAACGCGTTACGTAACATTAAGTAACTGAGTATACAGATGTATATATATGGCAAATAACCACAATTAGCCGTGTACCATGAGTCCGTAGTTTAGACTCTAAAAGTCTGACAGTTGCGGTCAAGCAAAACCACCTATACTACAAGCCATGAGATTACGAATTTCACGCATACACATAAGGGCCAAAGTGGGCTGAAATTTTGTTAATTTCCATTGCTGCGTATTCCGGTATTTGGCGCAACATATTTGACATTTTTAGGTAAAAATAATCACCAGAGTGTAACGCAACGTTTAATGGAGAGGGGGGTAACGCGTTTTAATGGGGGAGGGGGTCAGAAATCTTAAAAAACTGCATTACGTAATATTTGAACGGACCCTTAGGAGTGGAATCAACTAATTTATTGTCCTTAATTCATCGGCAATTTCATTTTGAATTTCGAAATTTAATTCATTTACATCCAGGTTTTTGGCAGCAGGTACAGCTCTTTCGCTCAACTAAATATGATCTCTGCAATTTTGAGCAACATTTGGGAGCACCTTTTGAATGAGTTCGGTTTTGGTTCAGTAAACTGACAAAAATTGTCAGGAAAGGTAAAGCCGGTCCAAACGTCTAAAGGGAATTTTCCATTACCTACATATGTCAAGGAGTTGTTTTGAAAATATTTCTCCAGATCGATCGTTTTGCAACTCGTAAGGCATATTTTTGCTTAAATTTTGCATCTTGACGAGTTTCCACAAAACGGAGGACTTTAAACATGCATTAAGTTCATCAGCTGGCGTTGACCGTGGAATCACTGGCAAAGTTTGACCAAAATGTCCTGCTAACATAATCATCGCACGACCAAATCGGGTTTGATTGTTCCGCAGATCTTGCATGGTTCGGTCTAATGCCTCCAAAGTCTTTTTATGTGCCATCCTGCATTCATCCTATACTATCAATTTGCATTGTTGTTCTTCGAAATGTCGCAGATCGGAATTTCGTTGCTTTGCAACTTGGAATTTTGGAATTTTCAGCGGCAATATTAGCTGAATGACATGCTGCACGGGTTTGTGATATCCGAATCCTTTCAATTTCGCATTTCGAGTTGTTCGTACCAAATTCGTACCACGTTTGGTTCTGAACAAGTCCTCTTTACTAACTATGCAGAGGGCAAAATGATGGTAAAGCGAAGATAAGGCGTGGGAAGAAGACATTAAAGATATGACAAAAGAAAAAAAGAGTATTCGGAAAAGACTATACGAGGCTTAAGAGAGTATCAGAACAAGAAGAGTGCTTAGCAATTATTCGAGATTTAAAATATCGTCCTCTTTTAATCCTTTTTTTGTGCTATGTTAAGAAGAAGGCAACCATAAAGCGAGGTTTTGTAGAAAACGTCGAAAAAGCACGAATTAAAACAGAAGGTAAGAAAAATATTAGGACAAAGTCACGTGAAACTGAGGACTAAGTAAAAATCGAGGAATAATATTTCTATGTTTATTTGAATTACAAACGAAAGTGAAAAACTACTCAAAAGAGATCATACAAATTCATCAAATTACTGATACTACAAATATTGGAAAATAGCTAGCAATACACAGATATAAGGTAACTCAAAAGAAAATAAAAAATAAATCAAAATCTTAAGTCAGCCACCTAACAAGGCTCCGAGATAGGTCAAAATCTATACAATCGAAACGATGATTAAAGAGACGAGACATTGGTGATAACGAGCTGTGATTGCCATAGTAAGTGCGAAAGTCATAACTTTTCGAACACCACGGCGGAACCGAAATATTAAAATAACTTTATAAACATCAAGCCCTGCAAGCAGTAAATACAAACACAATTCGAAAAATGTTACGGCTGTTCTCAAGAGTATCCAGAGAGAAGAATCTAAGCCTATCCACGTACGGAAGCTGGACAAATAAGTTGTTCCAGAGAAGACCACAAAGAGCGAACAGGACGAATCTTCGGATGCCCGCCTCAATTCGGTTAATATGTAACGCAGAAATGGCAGACCACGGAAATCAAGCAAATTCCGAAATCGGTTTGTCGAAATTACAATAAGGAGCCCTCGTGATATACGAATTGTCAAATTCCTTAGACCTCATTTTAGTAAAACCTAGGGTCACCTACTAACTTTTGCGTCAATATGGTATTCAGGTGAAACGAGCGTTTAGCCAAACACCCAAGTCGTTGTTGGTCTTTTCGAATCTAGGAAAGGAGCGTCCGTCTATGGTTAAGTTAAAAACCAAAGAGTTCTTCTTAACTAAAATGGAAATAGTCATGCACTATGTAGGAAACGAGCAGAACACCACTTGTGGAAAGTATGCAGATCGGATTTATTTACTTGGCTACGTCAGTGACCAGACGGACAATAGAATGCAACAGGTCATTAACATAAATGATGAAGGATGTGTCATAAATGTAAATGATGAAGTTAAAGGTCTCAAATGGCTGCTTTGTGAAACACCTGAGGTGTTATAGATAATGTCTAAGAGAGCTAAAACGCACTGTGTATGATGAGACAAGTAGGAACACAGCCATTCAGGAAAAACAAAGGGAAACCCTAGAAGTATTTATGTTAGTTGCCAGCTACCGAATAGTAAACCATTCAGCCACTTTGGTCTGTCGTGAAACCACTTCGCAGGAACCCCACTTGCATCGATTTGGCATTGCTATGCAGTGACTAATTAGGTTCATTAAGAAAGTTAAAAGTCAGAAAACCATTGCTTTACGCAAATTATACGAGGAGCTGTACATTCCACGAGCGACTATACGTTATTTTCAAAGGGACCAGCTAGTTTTAAAGCAAGAGAGAGTGAGCACAGTATACCTTAAAGGTCGCACACAATTTTTTTCCATCTCCACCCTTAGCCAATCTTTTTAGATTAGTAAGTGTAAGTCAAAATGTTTGTATTTTTACTAAAGTTCTAGTTAGTATGCCCTTGTGCTTTGTTATCACCTATCTTCTTGTAGGTCTCAAGTAGTTCCTCTTCTGTGACTGGGTTGATCTACACTTCATCAGACCCTATCTCATTACTCAAAATAGCCGTTTGACAACGAGAGAATAGTTTCTTAATTATTTTTCTGAACATTTCGGGGCACGTTATTTGTAATGATTTCTGTCATTTTAATTTTTCATCACAACCTTATAAGCAGTACCCCATGGATTAACATCGGCCTCATAGCATAACCGTCATGTCAGCTTTTTAGCATTATCATCATCTTTATACAGGGAATACGTTGATAATGTTCGTGATAACATGCATAATGGTACATTTTTTAAATTTGTAAATACGAAGAAGAAAACTGATAATTATCCATCTACAATGTGGTACAATGGATCCTCTAGTTGCAGCGCCCCCGATAAAGCCGACAACTTTGCATTGTTTTTTGAGGGCGCCTTTTCATCAGGCAATTTTGTGCCTTCCCTGGAAGATTTTGGTCATATCCAGGATCGTCCCGCTGCCTCCATTGCTTTGCCCATTAATCTGGTGATATTATCATAGATACTATCAAGGAACTTAAACTGGACTTCAGACTGGTACATTTCCTAGGTTATGGAAGAGCTCCTTTATAATTCCTGTTTATAAAAAGAAGTATAACAACTTAATAACAAATTATAGGCTAATCGTGAAGCTTTCCTGCATACCCAACTTGCTTGAATCTATTATATATTCACAGCTCGTTGGGCAGTGTAAGAGGTTAATCCCATCTAGTCAACATGGCTTTCTGCCTGGTAGATCAACGACAACTAACCTGCTTGAATTTACATCCCACGTAATCTCTCTCTAGTCAACATGGCTTTCTGCCTGGTAGATCAACGACAACTAACCTGCTTGAATTTACATCCCACGTAATCTCTCTCTTTCAACAAGGTCTTCAGAGTGACTGCGTCCACATCGACTTTAGCAAGGCATTTGACAAGCTCCCTCACTCTGTGATTATGCTTAAACTTGAAAAGTTGGGTTTTCCGCCTATATTGCTCGACTCTGATCTGCTCTTACTTAAAAGGTAGGACATACCGAGTATCTCTCCGTAATACTGGGGTCACTGTTGTTTATTCTTGCCATTGACATTGTCCCTCTCCACAATATTCCAAAGTCCTTGCGGAAACTAATATCCGTCGCGTGCAGTCCATTACTGACCTTGGTCAGAAGCCTGACCGTAAATTCGATTTCACTCTGCACATTAACTACATTGTTTCTAAGAGTAATAGTTCTGGGTTATGTAAAGCGGTGGTTGAGGGAGTTGTGTGAGAAGACCATTGAAGTATCACAAATTTAGAATTGTGGTAGAGGCGTCGTGAAAAAGATAAAAATACCCTCAATTAACTATTTAATAGTTCACCCAGTTGCTTATAACTATGTATCACGCACATTCTTACCTTTCAGGAATTAATATTTATATAAAAGATTAAGAAAATTATTGTCTATTGAATCGTGCTTGCCCCTTTTCAAAACATAATCAAGAACTGCCTTTGAACAATTGGTGTGACTAAAAATAAACATATTTCAGATGTGAAGAAACTGAAAATTGCAAACAAAAACTTTTATTTATTATCACTTCTTCATAATTCATACTTTTTCGGTATATTAGGAAAATAAACAATCATAAGAAGTAAGTCTTAAAAAATGATATTCTTGGCGAATTGCAGCGATTATTGTCAGAGCACAAAACTGAGCACTTTATTGTGAAATTAACCTATTTACAACACTTTAAGTTCCCAAAGAGTTTTTTAAAACACTTTTTATTATGTTCTTTGTCTATTTAGTTCAACAAAATTAATACTTCACTTCTAATTTGTACATAAACTCAAAAACTCTTTTACACGACCGCTTTAGACGGAAATCACACCAAGTACAACGAGCAATTTGGCTGGTCTCACATATACGACTCATCCACGTAATTGCCTATCCTGTTTATTCTATAATCTAAGATGTAAATACATATGTACATAGGTGTTTTCTTATATTAAATCGGCATTAACTTCCAAATGTTGTGATATACTTTTCAGCGTTTTACTGAATTATAAAAAACGAGCTTAAAAGAGCTCGGCTTTAAATCATTTGTTACACAAGCCATAAATCCATCTAATAACTGGCAAAATATATTTTATTGCCTTCTAATGAGTGTATAAACATAATTACCATGATTCTGCTAACTTTTTTCATCAATTTAGGCAATTTTATTTCAACATATAATACAAGCGCAATATTACATATGTCATCGTTGTAATTAACATTTTTTGTCGTGCCATTACTTTGGCTTGATGAGGAATTTAATATGCAAATTAGGATCCATAGCGTGACTTAGTCGTTTCCATAAAGTTGTTTTTGCTGGAACAACAATTTCTGATCATAAATTTCACACATTTGCAAAACGGGCGGGAATAAATAGGGGGAGACGATTACAAGCTTTTCAAGTCACTGAACGCTTTAAGAGTATGTAGGAATTTACTTTTTCTTTATACTTTGGAATGAAAATAGTGGAATAGCAATGTTTTTCACTCGACATGATTATTATTGCTAAAATTAGTAATGCCAAAGTCACATGGGATTGATTCTAACACAACTGATCCTTTACTTTTATATTTTAAAAAATTCCTCCCTTTTCGGTTTGTTTATTGTAAATAACTATTTTTTTCGCAGCTAAATTGCAGTGTAGATAGAAATTAAAGAAGTGGCTATATTAGTAAATAGCACAGACAATATTGTTTTAAAAATATTGTTGGCGTTACATTTTCATTGTATTCGAGTTGAGCTAAGAAAATCTTTCCTGAAATTCTCTAAAATTAAAGAAATTTTACTTAAGTGGAGCCAAAAACTTTGTCACGCACACCACATAAATTTCAGTCGTAAAACTTTTTAAAGCCGACGTTATCGAATTTCAAGAAAATGTTCTCTGTACGTGAGCCCGTAAAAGTTTTTGTATCGAAGTTGCACTTGAACTTCTCGGATTTCACTTATATTGAGTGCGATGAAAAAGAATGTTGTTTTTCAAGAGAGAATTGTTTAATGGAGTTTTTCGATTGTTCAAAAATATAATGGTGTAAACCTCTTAAATCAATAACAAGACGAGGTTAGAATATTCACTCAAATCGGTGCTTCGAAAAGTTTAAGTGAATTAATATGGAAAAGAAACGTGAAGTACATAAATAACAAAAAGCTGTCAACACTATGCCATTGTCAATATGTGACATTTTATAGAGAAATTGTAAAATTTTCCTTATATACTCAGAAAACATTACACTCGGTTTTGAAAGCCGATTAATACTGCTATCGCTAGTGCAAGATACGAACGTTGAACATTTATCCTTTTTATTTTTTTATCATTGCATTGTGGGTCCATATTTATACATTGGTTTAGTTGTTTTTTATTTTTACAATACTCCTTTCAGTGAAGGACCTACGTGGGTCATTGGTGCAAGTATTTTATTCAAAATATTGAACGATAAATTTTCATCGATAGCATAGTTCAACTTTTCGCCAGTGCAGTCTTATTTTCTCACCAACTGTTCGGGGATTTTGAGAATACGTTTCACAGCGTTAATCGCGAGTAGATATGTGCAGCTTTACGAGGAAGAGGCATCCCAGAAAAAATTATTACCATCATAAAGGAGTCCTGCTGGGAGCATATCAGGTCCTATACAAGGGAAAACTATCGGAGCCCTTTTTCTCATATATATGATGTTGCCAAAGCTCAGGGGATGCCTAATGATGCTAAAGCACAGCCTAGGCAGGAAGGGAAAAAAAGTTTGAGAGTTTCGATCTCATATGATGAGGGAAAAACATAAGATGGTAAATTGTTCCACATTCGTGTTGTTCTGCTTAGAGGAGATTCCCGAAATTCGACGGTACGTCCAAATTTGACCTGGACAATATAGGGATGGGAGCGACTTGTTGCTCTTGTATCGCGCGTTATCATGTGTCTACAAGGAATCAGTCTTGCAATTTTGTTAGAACAATAGCCATGGAAATAGCGATAGAAGAGTGATAGACTACCAACATTTCGTTGATGCTCCAGAGAGTCAATGCCCTCAGAAATTGAGTAATCGCTAATACGTTTAATAGCCTTACTCTGAACTTTGTCTTACGCAGACAATGCGGTGTGTCCGGCCCCTGCCCAAATATGGGAATTATATTCAAATCTAGGCCTAATGTAGGACTTGTAGATCAGCTCTAAGTCAGGTGGGGTGAAATATTTCTTACATCTCTGTAGAAAACTCAAGCATTTCATCACACTTTTAGCGATTGCAAATATATGATCAGTCCAGCTAAGATTGCTGGATATCTCAATACCCAAGCTGTTCAGAGAGGGCGAATTGGGTGTATTCACTCCCTCGACTAAAATGGGTGGCGGGTTAACTAGGCGTTTTTTAAGGGAAGCACTGAATTTTGGATGCATTAAACGAAACACGATTTGCTCTAATCCAAGCGAGGACCATAGAAATGTCGTTGTTTAATGATATAAACATGCGTTCCCGATTGACTTCTGTAGCATTTCCACGTGAATTCATAAGAGAATCGAATGAGTACGCGAAATCAAGGGTGCTGCCATCGGCAAGACTATGAATTGGATTGAGAGTAAGGAATAAAATATCGTTAATAAAAAGAATAAATAAGGTTGCTGAAAGAACTGAACTCTGAGGTACACCAGAATTTATTCCGTAGGAATCAGATGTAACTCCGTCAATTAGGTACTACACGGATTGAACGTTCTGACAAAAAACTCTCTATCCATTTAACGAGGGTAGGGTGCAGACCAAATTTTTGAAATTTGGCTAAAAGGACAGCATTCCAGACTCTATCAAAAGCCTTTGAAATATCGAGAGCACCAAAGTTATGGAAACAATGAATCCAACGCTCCGTTAGAGCCGTTAGTAAGTCTCCGGTTGAGCGACCAGCGCGGAAACCGTACCAGCGATTGTTTATAAGATGGTTTTTTTTCTACATATTTCAACAACTGAGAGTTGATGAGTGATTCAAAAACTTTAGATATGACCAAAGTTAGTGCAATTGGTCTATAGTTAGAGGGGTCGCATGCCTGTATCTTTTTAAGTATCGGCTGGACATGAGCAAGTTTCCATGCACTTTGCAACATTCCTGTTGAATATAACAGGTGAAGAAGTATGCGCAGAGTTTAGCCAAAGTAGAGGCACCGCATTTTAAAACCAGGAGCGAGAAACCATCAGGCCCAGTAGCTTTAGATACGTCGAGTTTCGAAAGTACCCTAAAAACTTTCCGAGTACGAAAGTGAAGCGGGTTGTACCTACTAGTGCACTGTGATGGAGATGGAAGTGGCTACGATGAAGGTGGCAAGTTCGAATTAGCAGCAAACAGGTTGGCCTTGTCCAATGAGTCAGTAAAAACATTCCCATTATAAATAAGTGGTGGTGTTGACGAACAGGTGAAATTGTTCTATACCGTTTTTACTAAAGAAGCCCTTATTAGCATTTTAAGTAGAAAATACCTTCCGTTTAACGCTCTGGTCGAAACTGAGATTTGACCGTCTAATTACTGAATTGTAAATATTCCGCCCATCGCTATAGATACGTCTCAATTCCTCTGAAGGGCTCTGTCGGTCCGTCTGTCACAGCCAATTTGCTACGAATTTACTGGACCGATTAATTTGAAATTTGGTACACATATGAATTTCTGTGACCCAAACACAAAAATACAGAAAATAGTTCTTTACTTATAAATTACAGGAAAACTATAAGACTATGCGTACAAACTTACATTTGCAGTTGGAATGTATGAAAGAACATGTTTGTCAACTATAGTGTTTAGTTTGTTCTTGGGATAAATTATTGGTACAACTCGTTCGACTTAACTAAACCAGGCATCCCTCACTCCTCGTACATACGTACTAAGTACACCGTACTTTTTAATCTACCTTAAACAAATTTGGGTTAGATTTAAACGAAACATGGTAGATAACATATTCATCGTACGTAACCCTCTCGATGCGAGTTCAACTCGCACTTGTCCGGTTTTTTTCCTAGTTATATATATTTCTAGTTCTATATCTACTATATTTACATATATGAAATAACCGCTAAATAGGTTTTGAAGGATAAGAGTAGTATTAAAATATTCAGCTAGAAAAATTGACAAACAAACATGCTAATTTTACTTCGAATTGAAATGAAGCTTGAACTGTTATACGGTTCTCCAGATGGTTCCTGGGGATAGTACAAGCAAAAAGAATCGATACTGAAATTTATATTTATTCAATGGTTTAAAAAATTCATTATTTAGTCACGAGCCTGCGAAGATAATCCAGTTTGTGTTCTGTTATAAATGAGTGCTGTAATCCCCCCCCCCCTTCACCCACCCAACCTACCTTCCACCTGCTAAACAATTGTTTGGTATACCGTATGTGAAACACCCTGTATACCAAATAAGAGGATGGGAGTGGTGTCACATACTGACAGATGAGCGGACGGACAAAGTGGAACTGGAATAGTTCCAAGTTGCTGAAGGACCCTAAAAAGAAATAAAAATATATAAAAAAAATCAATTAAAAAAAAACAAGTAAATAAGATTACGGATGAAATTTGTGTTCGCCAAATATAGTTTATGTGTTTATATTCATTTTGTCGTTAGGCTTTTCTGAAAGAAAAAAGAAATACCAACTTTGACAAAGAAAGTTTAGCTGATACCAGTACATTTTTTTTAGTCCGAAAACAGCACAAACTCTTTTATAGTCAAATAGAGTTAAAATATGACAAGATAACTTTTGCTGAAACCAACAAAAAGTTTATAATTTATTTATAATGCGAGAAACACACAAAATTTCTGAAAGCAGTACTAACGTGGATAATTCTTTAGATAAATCTCTAAATTTCGCCAAAATTATGGGAGGTTTTTCTTTAGAATTCTTTTGAAAATCGAAATTTTTCTACAGCGCCTTAAAGGTCAGCGCGCCATAGTCCACAGTTTATTTTTCAAAACTTAAAGCACGTTTATCTCGAAACATACTTTTTGAAAACGGTATCCACGATTGCGGAAAATCTAGTGAACCGAATGAACCTATTATCAATTCTATTGAACCTATTATTATCAATTCTACTGAATATTCTTTTAGCCCTTACAACGCAATAAAGGGTCAAAAATGATGGCTTGTTTAAATTTTTTTTTTTAAACTGTATAATTTTCTTAATTTTTCATTAAAAAAAGGTTCATTCCCTAATTTTATGCGTCTACTTTAATCTTTTTTTGTGTTTTTTGATTCAGACCATCCTAAGTCAAGATATAGTGGATACCGTTTTTTTCCATTTTCTTTTTATATTTAGACTTTGACGCCATCCATATATATGAAAAATATAAATTTAAAAAAAATTTTTTTATAGTCTAAGGATGTATAATTAAGATGCAAAAAGATTTATTTACTTATGTAATAAATATTTTGAGAAAAAAAGTAATTTAATTTTGCTTATTCTTTACGATTTTCAAGAAAAACCTCCCTTAAGTCAAACTTGATTATTTGTGTTCTGAAAACAGAATGACCAGTTTGGCCCAGCACATCCTATTTATACGATCCGAAAATCATTAAATGAATGTAAAAAGTAGCGATAGTTTTATTAATTTTGTTTATTCAAATATAGGTACACCTTTACCCTAGTAAAATTTACGAAAACAATCAAGACAAAATTTGAGGAGAGTAAGAAATATTGAAGAACAATTAATATCTAGGAAATTAAAGAGAAGAAGGCTTTTTAATTTTGATTGTTCTTTAAGTGAAAATTCAACAGTAGTTATATAGATGTTTCCTGAAACGACTAGATCATAATTTTAAGTTCTACAGCTAGATCCAGCTGCTCCGTTGTCCAATTCCTGTTCATGGTCGAAAAACGAAAGCACTGATTCGAATAGTAGTACAATTTTAAGTAAGGACGCTTCTATTCGTAGCTCAATCTGTATAACCTATGCTCTTGTGCAGAGCACTTGTCATTCCACCACCATCTATTAAATACGATTACGACTTTCAACGTATAAAAAGATGTGTTCAACATTTAAAATTATTTGTCAAATAATTCTTCAGTTTAAATATTATTTGGCTCGTACCTCGCTAGGGGAAGTAACACTATAAATATTGTAATATCGTCGCCTTTCTCTACTAAATTCGTAGACCAATAGCACCAACTAAGTATCTACTCACTATCCTTTTGCAGTGTTCTGGCAAAGCGATTTCTTAAGGAAAACTAAAACCAGAAAATGTACAAAAAGAATTCGCACCAATTGTTATTCATGCCAGTTTTAAGGGCTGACAAAAGCACACTTCCACAAAAAATGAGAAAATAAAAACCAGAAATGAAATATCCCGGATAATGCCATAAAAACGATAAAAGCCTAAATAGCGTCAAAATATTTTCAACATGAAAATCCTCTAAACCTCACAAAATATGGTCTTTTCTGAGTGCGCTACATCTAAACAGGTTGAAGCTTCATTTCATTCTCTCACACCAGTCGTTCCGTTGTTTCCCCTAGCATGACAGGTGCAAAGGACCGAAAGCGTTGACAATTGCAGTGCGGAATAAACACTGTTCATTCTTTCCCTATCTTGTTGAAATCCAGAACATATAAGAAAAGTAAGAAAATACCGAAGAAAGAATGCCCGAGGCTCATTTCGATGTTCCTTTGTCGTTGCAAAACACCTTTTGTTTGCGACACTTAGAAAATCCTTGAAAGCCCCAACGATGGTCTGTGAAACCTACTTTGAAAGGAAGTACATCCTCACTGGGGGGAAAAATCGTTGGCTGAGTCTGAAAACCATTTTTCCGACATATTTCGTGATTTTATCTCTTCTTGTATTTTTGCCGTGACGGAGCGTCAATTTTCACATGAATATGTTTGTTAAATGTAGCGTATGGGTGGGTGATAGGATAGATACCATGGTGCTCTTTTAAAATTTCACGTGGAAGCAGATAATGGTCCTCCAGAAGGAAACCGAGTAAAAAAGGAACAGTGAAATATTCAAAAACCAATGCAGCAAAACTTTGAATTCCTTCTCCTGTCCGTTTTACGTGGATCTTGATTTTCTTATTGATTTAATCCCCACCCCCAAACCACCCCAACCACCAACAACATACAAATACATAGATACGCTTCTAAGTAGAAAAAGATTGAAAAGTAAAGATACGGCTCACGTGAGCCAAATTTCCCGTTTACACCGGGGAACTAATGCTTAAACTTGGTCTGGGCTAAGTGATTTATAGCACTCCCAGGAAGGGCGACTGCACAGTTTTATTTCAGGGCTTGTGTCAAGTTATTTACATATTCTGGCTGGCTCAGTTTATTGATATAAAGCAGAGTTCTATCTCGTCCTTAAAGTTTTCAACTGATAGCATCAGAATTTGTATTCCCGAAATTCTTTTGGTTTGGGAGGCAAGAGGAACTCCAAACTTATTCTACATTTTGAACTTAATTGTAAATTTTGTCTGTTTTTACTTAATTAATTTCTGTTGCTTATTAAAGAACTAAATTTGCAATGAAATTCACGAGGACGTTCATTTATGCGTTGGCCCTTCCGTAACCTAATATAGTCAATAGTTTATCCTTTCGAGCCTTAGGGATCTAAGGCTCGCTAATTTTATAGGGACTCGCATGAGGACTCACGGCAGGTCAGTTGGCTGCTTGCTGTTTAGGCCAAGGATGACGTATTTATGTTTTTATTTTACCAGTATCTCTTTCAGGTAGCAGTCACCAATCCAAATGGGTTGTATAAGCACTTTTAGCCTCCGATTACTTCAATTTTACGGTCAAAAGAAAAATTAGTATTGATCATAACCCCTAAATCGTTATTTTCGTCAAATCCTAATAAGCAGTTGTAATTTAAAGCGACATTTTTTTTTTAAATTAGACAAGTGCAATTGCTAATGTTAGGAGGAATACAATTCAAAGAAGTCAGCTACATAAGAACAATACATTGTTTGTCAAATTACCAAAATTTCGGCATTTTCCCAAATTTTCTAAGAAATTTATGTAATTAGTATAACTCTTTTTTATTTTTATTAGATTTCAGGTCTTATTACCTTTCTAAAAAGGTGCAACATGACAAGGTAGACAAAGAATTAGAAAAACCGCATCCTTAGAAATCTCTGACTACCTAATTATTTTACTGCACTTTACGTAGGAAATTCTTTAAATAAACAAAATTTTTAAGATAAAGGGTCGAAAATGTTTGATTTGGGTTTTGACAGGTAATTCAGTTTATTGCTGCAAAAAAGTTTTAAAAATGTTAGTGTAATTTTTTGTTATTGTCGATATTAGCATGTGTTAGCCAGAATTCACATCCTTGTATCCTGGCGTTTTGTTACTCGTACCTGTTGGAAATTTTACTATAAAAAAGGGTCAGTAAACAAGAATACCTGTCGTAGTTGAAAAACAAATCAATAAGTACAGGTGTTTTTAAGCAAAAATTATTAAAAAACGGCAGAATTTAGTTTTGAGTAATACGCGGATATTCTTTACATGTAGTAGACGGAAAAGAGAGAGCGGCTGTACTAGAATACCAAATTAGATTCCATAATCGGCGAGCACCCCAAAGAGGGGTATTTACACGGGCTTTTCAAATGCTAAGAGAAACAGAAAGTGTAACTTCACACGACCTGG
Source organism: Leptarthrus brevirostris (assembly GCA_964036015.1). Classification (NCBI taxonomy): domain Eukaryota; kingdom Metazoa; phylum Arthropoda; class Insecta; order Diptera; family Asilidae; genus Leptarthrus; species Leptarthrus brevirostris. The sequence goes on from OZ038372.1 coordinate 126,875,666, forward strand.
AGACATGACCCGAAACTTTGGGAACTTCTGCCGGCGTCGAGCACTAAATAATCACCATCGTTAAACAGGACCCTGAGAAGAGCACGAAGCGAGTCGCAAGGTGATTAGGAGTATCGTCATCTAAGGTTTGGGGGGTTATTGATCAAGGAGGATTACGTCCATATCATCATCACCCAGCCCAAGGATTACTGAACGGAGATTCCGGGAGAAAACTGAAATTTAGCGCTTGGCTTCTGGAACGCTACATTGACGACAGAGCGTTTCTGGACCGAATTCTGTGGACAGATGAATGTCATTTCACCAGAAATGATATCACGAGCTTCCATAACCTCCATACCTGGTCAGAAACTAACCCACGCAGGACAAAGGTGACCTCATTCCAGCAGATTTCAGTGTCAATATTTGGGCTGGTATCATCGGCAACCAATCGGTAGGACCATTCATTTTGCCGCAAGTGCTTAATAGTGAAATTTATGCGGACTTTTTGGACAATACACTGCAAGATCTAATAGAGTAGAACCCTATGGTCAATCTTAGGGGAATGTTTCACCAACACGATGGAGTACGAGTGCATATGGCTAACACTGTGAAGGTAATTCTAAGTAAAAAATTTCTTAATTACTGGATTGGACGAGGTGCACCGATTCCTTGGCCTGCTAGATCTCCAGACCTTACCCCATTGGACTTTTTCTTATGGGGAACAATGAAGGGTGAAGTTTATTCAATCCCAGTTAACACTCGGGAGGATTTAGTTAGCCGAATCGGGAATTCAGCGAAGAAAATACGGGAGAGGCTGGCCGCAATATGCCTTAAATATCGACTTGGCGGTGGACATTTTAAACGGCTTTTGTTACTTATCAAGATTAATTGTAGTTATTTTTCAATTCAATAAAAAGCATTTTAGAATTAATTTGAGTTTAATTTTTTTAAATTCTTGATTTTTATAATATTCTCCGATAGGATTTCTACGTATAAATTGCTACATACTTTCCCTACGTGGACATGTTGAAAAGGTAATTAGACGGGCAATCCAATAAAAATTAAAAAAAAGGTATACTTATTATATAAATTTCAGAGAAAATTTGGCAAAATGCTGAAATTTCGGAGAAAATTTGGCAAAATGCTGAAATTTCGGTAATTTCAAAACATTTTTTTCAATTTTGGCCGTGACTGTACCTGCAGTGGTAATGAGATCAACATTCTTGACAATTTTGGAAAGGCCATTGGGATAGAAGTTGTTTAGCGTTTGTTTGATGTCGCTATGTTGAGTAGATCAAAAGATAAAAATAAAAGATTAACATGCATACCATGGAAAACTGAAATTTATGAATCACCCTATAACTCCTAGGTTGAGATTGCCCCCCCCCCCCTGCCATACAATTTTTTATTTGCCTAGGTGACAGCTATCATTTTTATTCATATTGACCTCTAGAAACATTACACCCTGTATAGAGAATGACGTCATAGCGACATGTTTAACGATGGATTATCGACTTCTTACTAATCTTGATGATGCTAGATATATAACTGAACTTCTGTTATCAATACATACATTCCTCAATAATGGTGTTGAACACTTTTCCTATTTATTGTATATGGTGACAAAATTGACTTTTTACATTTTGAAACAGGTGCATCATATCATCGAAATAGTAAAAAACAGGGAGGTGGACTATCTTAAGGTATACCTGAGGTGTCGTCGACGATTACAACGTTATGTCAGCCTTTCCAAAAGCGAAAGAAAAGAGAAATGAGTGTAAATTTATGCAGGGAGATGACGAATATGCGGAACTGTTCAATGTCTCGGCTTAAGTATTCATTGTAAGAATGGAACATTAAATCGTATTCACAATTGAAGGAGCAAAACTACATACAAGCTTTACTCAAGTGCTCTAAGTCTTTAACTTCTTATTCTAAGTCAAGGCTGAAAAGAATGCAGATACGAAAATACATCGAGGCATCCTTTCTTCTTTATAGAATAAACTAAGAATAGCTAGAAATAATATCATCATATTGTGTGGAATCACTTGACGTAGGAGCAAGATGAACCTCGGTGGAGGTAATGATAACGTGTCGGCCATCCATTACGAAGGTCCCAGCTTATAACCCAACCGACGGTTTTCTGCTTACAATAGATTATGATAAGAAGACCGGTGTGGGTTGCAGAGTAATATCAGTGGTTCGGAATCTACCTTAAATAGTAGGTCCACTTGCAATCGGTGTCTCGAATCGGGTAACTTCTTCTCCCGTCCATGCCCCACAGAGACATGATTTGCGATTTGTTTTGGCAACGCGTAGACCGATTTGGATGTTTTTTTTATTTTGTGTAGCGTTCCCACCTTCTCACTACCAGAAAATGTCGGACCTAGGGACGGGGGTAGCCTAACTCGTAATGGTTGGCCTTTTGGATGACTATTTTGTTGTATACAGTACGTTCTTCTATTGATACCATATAAAAAATGTTGTACTTAGGGTTGTGGCAGGGAGGGGGGAGCAGCGGATCCTAACTTTTAAATGGAGCCATTTAGATGGGCCTTTTCTATTGTATAGAGTATGTGACCCCATTGGTAGCACTGTCACTATTTTTTACTTAAGATGGAGTTGGGCTAAGATGGTGGTTAAGGTAGCATGGTGGTGGGGTGCTGTCTAAGCGCCGCGGCCACTAGAGTCTATAGGGCAAACCCATCCTACTCCTTAAGTAAAGGTGATCCCTTTGAAAAGCAGCAACAGCTCGTAGAACGAGTTGCCCTTTAACTCCAAACATCACTTTCCAAGTATCGATATTCTACGCGCTTGCCAATGGCCTAGAATACGGAGTGATAACTTGTCTTCCTCCAAACAAAATGTACAGGTGGGATTAGCTGCTTTACCGATATTTTCCAAGTGCTTTCTTACTTGGCAATGCCCCGTGAATAGACTGGTCTAAGGTAGAGTCTCACATCCGCTCTGTCAAACCTAAGGAGGAGTTGGAGACGGAGTTGGATCAATGCGTTGAGCCGCACGACCACCATGCAATGGGCTCCGGGTTCGAGACCAGATGACCCCGTCAGCTTTTATTAAGAAATTAAAATAATCCACTCCGTCTCTGGGCTGTTGTCTAGCTCGCAGCAATGCAAAAACAAGACTCAAGTTTCCTCACTTCCCTTACCCTAATTCCCTTCCGGCCAAAACCATGCTAACGCATCAAAGGATTGTCCCCTAGGATTTGGCCACATCGTATAAACAAAAAAAAACAAAAACAAAAAAAAAGGAGCTCCTTAGGTCTTCTAGGTGACGGAGCATATATCAAGCTTTTAGAATGAGCTCGTCCCACACAGGATTTCCAGTAGCATTTATGCTTCTCATATGTTCAGTTGTGTATAGGCTGTTGAACAAGAGCTGTTTGACATTCCCAGACCAATTTTGACTTAGTTACGAAGGAGTCGACCGCCTTTAGTGCCGCCTGACTGTCGGAGAAGATAAGCATGTTCCTACTTGAGTAGATCCTCTTTAGGTTTTTGTATTCACATGCAAGTATGGCATAGATTTACGCTTGGAAAACAGTGGCAGGTTCCACTAGTGACAATAATGCATTTAATATAGGTGACTCTCCCCAGATACCAACCCCAATTGGTTTCCGACTCATCCATATACCCAGGGGCGGATCCAGGATTTTTTCTGGGAGGAGCACAAGGGCCAGTAACTATAAGAAATAAACTTGTAATAAAGGTTTAATAATGAAAACAATGAAAAATTACATGTTTAATATTGATAGTTTTCTTTTATGTTTTCTGCTGAAGATATCAAGTACTTCTGTAGCGTTCATCATTGACGCAATGTCTTGATGGATATGCATTAAAGCCAGTTCATTCAAACGATCTTCTGTCATCCTGCTTCGAAGATATTTCTTTAGTCGGCGTAAGGTGGAGAAAGAGCGCTTTCCTCGACACTTTACGATTGCGCTGCATCCCTTTTCAACCCTACTATAGACTACCCATGCCGATAGAAGATAATGCAAGGCATCATCTTACCTTTACTTATTTTTCAATATTTTTTTCATATAAGTAATAGTTTAGGCGCTAGGACGAGTTTAAAGAAAAATCACCCAACGGCTGCTATAAGAAGCAATGTAAATTTGTCGAAAATTCAGACCACTTGGGCCCTATATGTGTGCGTAAAATTTCTTACATCATGGCTTGTAGTTTACGGAGGTTTTGCAACTCGAGATAATTTGCGCCTACATATGTGTACGCAAAACGAAACAAACCAAATTATAGCGCGACCTAATTAATCTCCTTGTGTTTTTTGAATGGTCGGTTGTGATCGTCTGGGTGGGGGGGGGCAAGGAGTTCACTTTGGGGAATTGTAGCGAAGTTCCAAGTTTCACTTCTCTCCACCATTCTTATCACCCGTTCGTCACTTCGACCAAATTGATCTTTTGTGACAAGATCCTATACTAAACTTAAGCCACCCAATCAAACTTAAGTTCTTTAATAGACCTTAAATTTCCTAACAGAAAAGTCTCACCGAGATGTGCTCCGCTGTCTCCTTAACCAAAAAAATAACCATGTGACGTAGTTCTTTTAAGATATCCATGATTTGAACATGTAAATCTGAACTTATATTATATAATACTTACAAACATTTAAAACACTTTCAAAATCCGCCAAATGTTACCAAACACCAAACACACACAAAAATTAACAATAAAATTAACATAAGAATGCCACATAGATGTATTAAAGTTAATCCCGTCAGTAACGAAACTCAGATTAATTTTCGAAAGAGTGTATATTCGAAGCAGATTAGTAAGAAGCTTAACAGATGTAAGAAAGCCTTTTATGTCTAAATTTATAAAGGAAAAGTCGTTGTAAAATTGCTTAACTCGGTTTACAATCAAAGTTCAACTTTTTCTACTGTTCACACTTCTTAACCCAAATTCTGAAGTGCTTGACTATTACCAAGCAATCAAAGTTTAAATATTTTAGTGTTTATCTAGTTCCCCTTAAAATATGTTGGCAAACGCTTTCGTTAACTTTAAAGTCAACACTCCTTGCAAGAAGTTTAGCTTAAATGACATCTCTTTTAGAGCTCGTTCCGTTAAGCAAATGTTTGCATTTTGATATGCAAAACCTATTCGCATAGCATCGTTTACTTATGGCTCGAGTGCCAATTTGGAACGATGAGATAGAAAATGTTAATATGCTGGAAAATACACATCACCATTTTCCTGGTACTTAGGGATGTGATTCTGAAATATCCAAAAACATTGGGTCATCTATTTAAGTGTCCACAAAAAAACCCAGAGTGCACGGATATTCTCATTTTCATAATAGCTCCTTTGCATCAAGCTTTAATCCACAGTTTTCATAGCAAGCTATAAATGGAGAGAAGACAGAGACTATTTTGTTTGTCGAGAATCTGCAAACTTATCTTATTGTGCACTATTATCGCTTGGCATGCGGGTGGATGGAGAAAATGAAAAACAACTTTATTCTGGAATTCAGAAACCACTTTATGAGAGATATGGCATTAACTCGTGTTGTATTTCTCTAGTCTAGTAAAAGATTAAAAATGTTACGCTTTTTTTTATGTAGAAAAAGCGGGGATATAAATTTAGTTATCCCAGAGTCAGCTCTTCCGTTTTAATTCAAAATTATGTACAGAAATATCCTCTCAAAAGTTTTGTGGAATTTTCGTTTAGCTTACTTACTGTACAAGAAAAGGCATCAGTGCAAGTTATACTGGATATGTTTTTTATTTTATATACGCTTGTTAGAAAATCCCGGAAATTTCAAAATGAAGGAAGAAGATTCCCATTATGAATGTAAAGAAGAATACTTAATGGCTACATAGAAACATAATACTTTTGGAATTGCAAACATACCAGCTTCATGCTAATAAATCAGAGTATAAACCTGGCCACAATTCCCCCCCCCCCCCCCCCCAAACTTTTCTGCTATTTCTTTCACTCTTTCAACACAACACAATTTGTTTTGATTTGTATACAACGCTTTTTTGCGCGAGAGGTGAAAATCTTCCAAAGACAGTAGAATGAGATTGTGAGATTTATACTCACTAAAAAGACCTCTATAGGGATTAGCCAAATCAGGCCACTTTATTCCGGTCTCCTTTCGTCCCTACCACCAACTATCTCAGTGAGAGAGATCAGGTATATCCAGTTTTCTTCCCTCACCTCGATTCTCCCGATCAGCGAAAGCATTTGCTTATGAGACATGTAGCGGTAGCTACACGCATTATCAATTTTAAGAAGAAAATATCTATCTAATACATAAAAATCAATATTTCTTTGTTTGTTCGTATTGTAACGTAAATGGGGCTCTTCGGGCTCGACGGATTAATTAAGACAATTATTTTTAATCACAAATGTTCACAAGTTTATTCACTTCACCTAATTAGTTCGTTTAACAATTTCCTTGACAATATTTCTTCACAATATTACGTTCACTTCACTTATTTACACTTATTGCTTCACGGGTTGAAATACAACTGACCATTCCCATTATCACATGTAAACGCTTCACAGTCTAAATCACGACTTAACTACGTAGGCTACTGCTCAGCCCGATTTATACTACTTAGCTTAATTCTAGAAAGTTCAGTACTTAGTTCTAGATATTTCCGTTACACATTTTCACCTCACATATTCACCATGGGTTCGAGTCCTCCTTGACTTTCCCCTTTTAACATTTTCTTTTCTAGATTTCTGGCCACCTGGGGCATGCGCACTACACGGTTGAATATTTCCCTTTTCGTAGCCTACCTCCTGCACGTTACAGTATTTTATGCGCTGCCATACCGTTCATCCTATTGTCATAAAACGTTGTCAACTTATTGCTCGCACTTGCGCGAAGGTTATAGGCACAGTACAATAAACTTACAGTAGGTGGCGCGTTTGTCGTACCGGGAAATGCATTCAAAAGAACATTTCTGCAATTCTACAATATTTTCTTTCCTTTCAACATAATTTAAAAGTTGATATTTGACAATCAGCAAAAGACAATCAGCAAAAGACAAACAGCAAACGTCAAACGGCATATATCATTCTCAGTTTATCGTACATATATTGAACAAAATCTAATTATTATTACCGATGCCAATCAATGTGACCAACATGCAAGGAGAATTGAAAGAGAACGTTCACGAGCTATTCGATCTCGACGAAGAGTACATGTTGATTTGAATCTTCTTGCATTTCAATATGATGTTAACTACGATTACAGTTTGCATCACAGCATAAATATCCGCAAAGTAAATAAGGTGTGGGCATCGCGGTTCACTTAAGTTCAATAAAGAAACACCAGAAATGTACTGCGCGAATGGTAAATTTAAATTGCCAACATTGCGTCCACCACCTGATCCAATGTTGTCATTGCTTTCGGACGACTCACATGATTCCAAACACTTTTTACATAACATTCGAAAATACATATAATTCACTATTCAGCGTTTCAAATTACAGCTTTTAGAGCCGACAAAGTTTTCCAAGATCAGTACACGCGTACTTTCAAAATTCCAGGACAAATATATCACCATGTAGGATCATTTCTACCGGTTTCCGACGCTGAACATAAATTTCTACAAATCTACTTTATGGATGATGATAATGCACAAATTGATCAACGCTGCAATGTAATTCCAGGCACCAAATGCCACATTATATCCTATTTGCAAACATTTTTCCACCAACACAATATATTAATTAAATTATTCAAAACAAAGCGCCTACCATCAATAAAGTTGCGATTGTTGTTGTTAGCGCAGAACGTGATACACGTCATATAGTGGCGGTCTGCGGCAGCAACGGGGTACCAACTAGTAATTAATAAAAATAATTTTAAGTTGCTTATACTTCCGTTAAAATATTTTGAAATACACTTTGACTTTTTTCAATCAAAATAGTTTACGAATAAAATAACTATCAAATACCTTTGATCTATCCGTGCACTTAAATAAACAAACTCTTTAAAGATCAATTAATCATTTTCACATAGATACACAACTTTTTTTCAATTCAATTCAATTTTATTACTGAATTAAGTACAATAAGAAAATACATTCTTTAAAGCTGTACCAATAAAAGTTTTGGAAATCTAAACAATAGCGGAATGAGCAATTTAGCAAAACATAATCAATGAAAAAATCTTAAATAACTAAATCAAGCTTAGTATATACCTATCGTAATATTTCCAGTCCGAACGAAAAATATCTCATTTAAAAATTATTTTGTTGCAATTGAAAGCTATAACTCACTCTGAAAAAGACAAAGTTCAAAACAAAGTTAATCTATATACTAAAACAGGACTGCGTTACTAGTTCCCTAAAACACCAAACCGAGCCTGCACGCTGCGTATCGGCTGTTAAGCAATTCCAAGCACGAATAGCACGAACAAACTAAGAATTTTCCATGATTGAAAAACGAAAACCAGAAAAAAATCAGCAGGTAAGAGCGCCTGGAGGAGTTCAAAAATATCATTTTTTCATACAAATCCAGGATTTTTGTAATAATAATATGGTTAGTAAAGTGATGTCACAAGCCTCCGAAATAAGAAGATGATTACGATACACATGATCAAATCTCCTCAAATGAAAAACGAACCTTGTACCGTCAATAGAAGCAACCTTGACTTTCCTGGAACAGGTATAACAAATACGTGAATAAAGTTGGGCAGGACCAACTATTTCACAAAGAACGAACGCGTGTTCGACGACAAAGTAGCAAATAACAACCACAGCCGTCGTAGCCTACCATAAATCTTACCGATCACATCAGTTACATGATCACAACATGTCATGCTGGCGTTGAGGAATATATCAAGACTTTTTAAACTAACATCAATGGGGAGCCTTATGTTGTTCAGAAAAACAGATTGGTAAATTATAAGTTCAAAAGAAATAAATTGGAATTTTAATGGGGAAACTTTGCAGAGTAGTTAGTACATTACATACCCAAGATTTATCAAGAATAATCTTGTGTGTTCATTCATTCAATCATTTTTTTTGTGATTTCCTGAAAATGTAAAGAAAGTTGCTAAACTTACTTCTAGTACCCATAACTCCATGTGGTTCATGGGGCGGAAGAAGAACTTCACCCGATTCGAGACAACGATTGCAGGTGGACCTACAGTTTACTGTAGATTTAGAACCACTAATGGCCTTTTTATCGTGTTCTTTTGTCACCAGAAAACAACCATGGTCGGTGGAATTTGAACCTCGGAACTCCACCGACGACTTAAACTTAATATTCATAACCGAAAGTTGCGCCACGGTATACGTTAATTTTCACGAAATTTTTTTCTGCACCGATTGACCGAATTGGCAGAAAATTTGTTTTCTAATAACTTTTCACTCGTTCAATGAATTTCTCCCATTTTTTATAATTATCAAATCTAAATCCCGAGTCTCCACGATTTATATGGACCCCTCATTTAATACTAATCATTTTAAAAGCGGGTTAAAATCGACCCAAAAAACATTCATTCCCCCATGGACAATACTCGACCCTTAATTGCACTCACCTCCCTAATACAAGTGTCCAAAGGGGACGACTTATGCAGAAATAAAGAATTTTTGAAAAAAAAACGAAAATGTTGCGTAATTTTTATCAAACTTCGTACGTTATTTCCAGAGACAGATTTAACGGACTCTAAATTAAAAGATAATTCTGCGGACTTTTTGAGTATACGCTATACGACTGGTTTTCCAAGTTCTCTGTTAGAAAAATGAATGTCCATGAAGCTGTAAGACTTGATCAAGTGCATCCGAAATTTTGTAATACTGCCATTCCTTATACATACAGTTATATTTTTCGGCAGCTTCAAAATTTTCAAATATATTAGATATTCCCAAAAAGTCACAATCTACCGTTCTATCTCAATTCGACAATTCTTCTCTAAAGCTCTAGAAAAGAATAAAGCTCAACCCAATGATATTTTATTCGAACCTAGAAACTTTTCTTAGTCTTAAACGTGGAACGTGAAGGAAAGGATCCAAAGACTTTCGTTTTTGAAGACGAGCTAGAAGAAGAAAAAGAATCCACTCCAAACATGACAGATCAATGGACGAACATAAATCTGAACTAAAATCACCGTTCGAAGAACAGAAATCGTCGATGGAAGGGTCCGTAAGCGAATTGAAAGCAGCAATAGAAGAACAGAAATCGTCGACGGCAGAGTTGAAATCATCAATGGAAGAACAAAAATCTTCAGTAGCCGAAATTAAAGCCTCCGTTGAAGGAGTAAAAGCTGAAATAGAAATTTCTGTGGGAAAACAGTTTTAAACCCTAGAAGCCAACATAGAGAAGAACCTGGAGGACATAGAAAGCTCTATGAAGGTATATCTCGAGTCCCATATGAAAAACAAAATCGGAGAACTTTCAGTAGAGAAGAAACTGAAAGAACTGGTTAAAGATGATGTGGTGCAATTATAAATGAACTAGAAGATGTCAAAAAGCGGCAAACAACGAGTTTATCTACGGATGTAACTGCAAACAAGAAACTTCATCCTCCAACTTTTAATGGTCAACCTCCCTGGCAGACAAACAGACTGACGAGGAAAAATCTACAGCTTTAATCATGGCACTTGGAGGCGAAGCAGAAGAATTGTTACAGACTATACCGGCAGAACAAAGGTTAATTATTCATCTCTAATACAAGCCTTAGAATTTTCGTATGGGAACCATTCGGAGTCGAACACAGAAGCCTGGAGAGACGTTACAGTAGTTATGTGCGGACATAGAAAGGCTGACACATTTAGCTTATCCCACGTTTAGCCAAGATTGTGTCCAGAGAGTTGGCCAGAGAGTCATTTATTAATTCACTTGCAGATCGTGACCTGCAGCAAGCGGAACGACTAGCTGGGAAGAATACAAATACTGAGGTCTTGGCTTACGCTCTGGCTTAGGAGGCAGCAAAACAAGCCGCAAGAAGTACCGTCCGCCTGAGAAAGGAAACCGAAATAGAAGATGCTTGTTGCCTAATCAACCCCTGGGTCAACCGTTTTCATCTTAAATGCTGGACATGCGGCCAGAAGGGTCATCTCCGACGAGATTTCTGTAATCAAAGGAGATCAACCCTTCCGGGATGTGACACGAGGAAGACCGGTTGTGGAAAGTGCCTTAAAAGAGAACGGGAAGAATTTGGGTTAAAAAGAGGTAACGAAGCTACAGTTTCCCGACGCAAATGGCGGAAATGCGGAGTACAAGAACAATTTGGATATGTGAATAATGGAAATGCATCGCCAGACGAGAAGATTCGACTTGCGCAGACTGACTCTCTTGCCGACATCGAGTAGAGGAAGGCGGAAACTCTAGACTGCGAATGAAGAATTGGAAGATTTCAAGAAGGTGATGGAAACTTCACCAAAAGAAAGGCATGAATTAAAGAAGGACTTAGGAGTTCATAAATGTGACGTTAGCCAGTAATTAACACCCCAACGGTTCATGCTGGTGAAGATAAGGTTGTTCAATTACGACAGAAATTGAAGGAGGTAGAAGAATAGAATCAAAGTCTACATTCTCAACAGGAGTGGCTTTCGTGGTGTTATAGGGATCTTCAACTAAGCTACAGCCAACTTGAAGAATAATGTGCAAATGTGAATGCTAAGCGTGAAGAGAGGGCTAACAATAAGGAATTCGAGATAGTAGTGATACTGCGAAAAGTTCGTATTTTAACCCGTGAAGTGATAAGTGCTAATTAGACAAGTGTAAAGAAAATTGTAAAATGAACTAATTAAGTGAAGTGAATAAAACTGTGAACATTTGTGATTTAAAGTTTCTTAATTAATCCGTCGAACCAGAAGAGCCCCATTTAAATTACACTATTTTGATCATATCTAAGAACTCGTAGACAGAAAGTGTTCCGCAGTAAAATTTGATCTTCGTTTTGGAGTGTCCAATGGTGGTATCATAAGATTCCATTCTAAAACCTTTGTTTTTACAGTTTTTATCAGGGATCTATCAGCAATTCTACACGATTGTAGGTACCATATGTATCCAGCTGACCAGCATCCACGGTCACCGCGGCTTCGATTGGTAGGATATGCCATCTCTAGAATTAATCATGATCCTATGAGGGTGTCTATATGGGTCAGTCTTAATTCTCCGCTGAATGCTAATAAGTCTAACGATATTATTGCTTGCAGAAATAATTTCATACTTTCCGAATTTTTCGCGTGATAATATTTCATTCAATATATAGTAGTAAACCTTAGAATTATATCTAATTACTCCCTGAATTTGTTTGATAATATAAACAATATAATCTGCCGAATTTGCATGGCCGCAAACGTTCACTACGGTACTTAATTATTCTCTTGATTTCATAAATAATAATTTATCAACAGGAAAATACTCCATCCTCCATATACTTACAAGCTAAAGTATCGTCCGCCGTGTGTATTTATGAGAGAATTATTTCATGAAACTTAGCTCGCGTAAAACACAAGTAAAGATAGTCAAGTTTTAAACTCAGTCAAAACAATTATGCTTCAATTTTTAAACCACTGAGTAAAACTATATTTTACAATTATTATTGATTTATCCTCTTTTTGCATTTTAATCAAAATACAAAGATGCCTTGACTACTAAACCAAAGCAATTACTTTGTTCTGTTAAGCTTTCACAAGTCATGCAGAAGAAGCCTGATAGAAATATCGTCAGGCTATTTCTCTCTGTAAAAGCTGTTTTTCTTAATGAACTTTTGACATCAGATTGTCTGTCTGACGCCGAGAACTAATTGCAGGAGTTGCTCTGTGTTACGAATGTAATGAATATGTTCAAGTTTATCGGGGTCTCGGTCTCAATCAATTCTCTACAAAAGCCTGATTTAATACCAAGGCATCAGGCAGACGGATGTGACATTTTGCTTTTTCTGTAAAATAAATTAAAAGCTGTGCCCTTGTATTTTACGATTAGCCAAACGAAGCATTTAATGATCATTAGCGTTGCACAGAATCATGTAAAATTTATTTTAGAAAAAATATTGTGTTAATTAATAGGTTAGGTGTTTTAGTGGAAGACACGTATTATCTTTAAGAAATCAAAAATGTGCTTAGATTTTTAAGTGAAGTCGAGCTAGATAATAATATGTCTTTAGTTACTTCCATATTAGGTTGAATCAGTGAAATGTGTTAAAAGGATAATAGAGAGCATAAAGTATTAACGCTATTAAACAAGACACAATTCTCCCTAAGTATCTGGCAAATGCCGTTAGTTAATAATCTAAATATATGTTAACCGTCAATTGATGTCTATAGAGATTCAATTAAAATATATCAAGTCGAATGTGAATATGAAGACTCAAAGTTGCTGCAATCTGCAAACCTATGAAAACAACTGAAAGTTTTTTTTTAATAACCAAAACCCAAGGAACAACCCTAGAATGGCTTTTTAGCCGAAAGGGAATCATGGTAAGCGGAATGAGGGAAACCGAATATCCGATCTTTTGCAGAATTACTGCGAACTAGACAAAAGCCCAGAAATTGAGTGAATTTTTTCTTTATTGAAAATTTCAAATGAAAAAAATATTCGTAGGTAGACCGAGGTTTGAACCTTCACCCATGATCCAATTCCGTCTTCAACTCGTTAGAACGTCGTAAATAAAAACAAAAAATCGAACAGGAGAAAGAACTCAGAACTATACAAATTGAACGGCGAGCTACAAAAACTGCAATGTATTTCGGAATTGAAAGCCTTAGAAATATCTAAAGCAACATTTTGGTTCGCACTAAAAATATTTGGACTGCGATCACAGCGATCTAAAAGGAACATTAGTAAATCTTCAGTAGAGCGGCCAGCTCAGAAAACGTACTGATCATCGTTGATAAAATGGTTAGTTTCGAAATATTTCATCAACTGAAAGTAATAACTGATTCGAAAACCTTAGATCAAAAAAAAGAAGAAGAAGAAAGTGTAATTGAGATGTAGCCTCTCATTTTCTCATTATTGGTTGAACATGTTAAGAGTGAGTTTATACATACGTCCAAAAATGCCTTGGCTCGCTAAATTTTGAATCGCGCGCTATTTCCGTCTGCCAAATAGTTAGTCTGTCTTATTTGGTAACTATCATACAGAAATATAGACATTTACGAAAATGTCGCATTACACTTCGGAAGATCGTTTCTTACGTGTGAAGACCGATTACACGAAGACGATGACAATTCGCAAGTTACATGACTATTTTGGTGCGAATAATCGACCGTCACTCGGTCGTCGGTGAAGTAAGTTATAATGTGTCACTCTTCCATTCCGGAGGTTCCAGGTTCAAACCATTCGGCGGCGACCAATGATTGTTTTTCCGCTGACAACAGATAACAATAAAAGAACCATTGGGGGTTGCCGCGTAATGTCGGTGGTTCTGAATCCTTGTTAAATTGTCGGTCCACTTGTAATCGTTGCCCCGAATCGGCAGAAGTTCTTTTCCCACACCACAAGAGGTTACGGGAACTAATTGGAATGGGCCAACATTGGAAATGTAATCAAGAAATTTGAGTGTAAGTTTTCATTGAAAGGCGAGAGAAGCTTTACACGTTGTCGTTGTGAAACAACAGCAAGTGGACGATGCATTCCATAAAAAAATAATCTTTAGTAACGAGGAGGCACTCGACTCTGCCAACAAGCAGATCAATCAAAACTTAAGGCATTATATTAGGTAGAGAGGTCAACCTTTCTCAAATTCAAATAGAAGAAGAGTCGGATTATAAGAGGTTAGTTGGTTCAGTAGGGAGTAGGAAAATACTTAAGCGCCGTGGTCAGCAAAGATCTCTGTGTCATACTGTTATTTTAAAGAAGACCAACAACTCGTAGAGAGCGATACTCTTCAATTCTTTGGGATCCAACAAGGATATTACAAATTCTGCCGGCCAAAATTCCACACGTGGGCTGTAAACCCACATGTATCATGACAGGGCAATGCCTAACCAGTCCATCCGCCTGTTGATTCTTTTATACTTATACCAAAGCACAGAAAAGAATTAAGGGTAAGTGTTTTTAGAAGTTGAATATATATGAATGATCCAGCTAAGATCATTATCTCGTTACCCAAGATATTTAGAAAGGGTCAATAAGGTATATTCACTCCGTCCAAGCTCATTATTTAATGATTCAACCATTCGTTCTCGGTTGATTTGTTTCTGTAGAGATCCCAAAGGAATTAAAGAAATCAAAGGAATTTACGGAATAACGGGTGCGACAAAACTGTAAATAAGATTAAAAGTGCGATAAAAAGGGTTATTTATGTAAAGAAAAAATAAAATTGGTGATAGAACTGAACCCTGGGTACACCGGCATTTACAGCGAAGGACAGAGATCTCCATCTATTATAACACGGATTGAAAGGCCTGAAAGAAGACTTTCTATACATTGCATTCCAAATGTTATTAGAAAAACCCCGATGCCTCGGTATCCAAGCCAGACCGTCAAACAACATTAATACGTTCCTATTCAACCACTCCCGCTTTAGGTTCTAGTATAGACATGTGAATATCGCATAAACTTTGGCCTGGAGACTTAAGAACTAAAGGTATCAAGCGTAAATAACCACGGCACCATCTAGATTAGTCGAAAAAAAAATTCGAATATCCTGTACCACAACCCTACATCACCCCAGAAAAAGCCGAGAAGGCCAAATGCCGCCATCACCATCTTTGACTCGCGCATCGGAGGTTCAGTAAAAATTTTACATGTGATATAACTACAAATTAACGATTTTCGATTTTTTCCTTTACTTGTGCTGTGGGACCTTGCTTCTTGCCAAATTTCATGATTCTAGGCCAACGGGAAGTACCCTGTAGGTTTTGATTTATTTGCGAGTATCCGACTTGACGGCCAGATTTTTTCGTTTTGAGATGCAGAATCCTGAAAAGGATTCTTAAGAACTAAAGTGCTATTATTTTGTGATAATTATTTGCAATTAGCAATAATAAACGCACATACTATATAAAGATATAGATAAATCCAATTCCATTATTAAAACATATTTTTCACAGCGAAAATTACATTCTCTTTAGTTTCTATAACCGATTAAGGGATATAGGTTGGAAAAGGAACTTCACCCGATTCGACAACACCGATTACAAGATCTATTATGTGCGGTGGGGTACGAACCTGGGACCCTTTTATTGGAAGACCAACACGTAATTATTTAGCCTACTGATGAACGTTTTGATAAATACTACAAGTTTATACTTTTAGGGTTTTGTGTGGTTAATGTAAATTATTACCCTTTTACTGAACATATCCTAGTTGCTATGTTATGTACATTTTATTATACTTAAAACCCTTCCATTCGAAGTACATAAAAAAAAATATTTTTTATTGCTGCGAAATTTTCTAAAAGCTATTAATGAGATCATGGACTCCAATACATCAACTTTTTCTTATACAAATCTATAATATAATGATGTTGCAGTTTTTAAAATATTTAAGGGATATTCGTTTTTATATCGTTACTCATTTGTAGTGCTTTGTCCTTTGGATAAAAATTTTGAGGGCATATCCATAAATCACGTAATGCTTTCAGCTCAGGGAAATAAATTGAGCGTCCATTTTACAGTGCTTGCGGAACTTACCCGAAGGTTATGATAAATCGTTTAATTTAATTACTCAGCTCAACGAGCAATTTATATCTACCCTGTGAGAGCATCCTAAAAATTTAGACTCAATAGAACATTGACAGGAAAATATGGCTCTGTTAGGCGGTTCCATTAATCACTTTGGCTGTGTTAATTGATTCCTTTTCATCAAGATTATGGATGCGTTAGTTGTAGAGATTTAAAATGTACTTTGGGAAATAGGTTGAAATTACTAATAAGTACTACTCATAAATTTGGTTTGTGAAAATCCATAGTGTACATAAATAAGAGTCTAAGGGAAGGTACGCATTTAAATATTTTGGATTAATGGAGGCTTTGCTGTATACAATATGGTGGTTTAAGTTTCCCTGCATGAAAATTAATAACCAATTTATTTGATAACAGCAGACTTCATAAAATGGCAACTATATTATTATTGCAGAAGTAACCTTTAATATTGTGTAAAATTTTGAATTTATTAAAAAAAAGTCAAAGTCAAAGCAAGTCGTTTCGAAAAAATCGTATTGTTTTTGTAAAAATTCACTGAAATATATAACTAATTTAAATAATCCATCATTTGTCGTATATATCACTTATAGTTATCACTTAGAATTCAATCAGCGAACACATTTGTAATAATTAATTTTATAAAACTTCAACTGCAAAGCTTTTAGGTATTACGTTTTTGGTTTCTTGTCTTCAATTGGTTTCTTAATACTTTCTTTGCTTTAATTCTAGTAGTAGAAAGAGAAGAGTAGCTAGGCAAGAAGAAAAGTTCCTAGGTCTAGGTGAAAGGAGACGGTGTTGGATTAATTCGTTGAGCCGCACGACCACCATGCCATGGGTCCTGGGTTCGAGACCAGATCTCCCCGTCAGCTTTTATTAAGTAATTAAAATAATCCACTCCGTCTCTGGGCTGTTGTCTAGCTCGCAGCAATGCAAAAACAAGACATTCAAGTTTCCTCCTTCCTTTACCCTAATTCACTTACCTCCAAAACCATGCTAACGCATCAAAGAAAGATTTGGCCACATCGTATAAAAAAAATAGAAAGCCAAGATCATAATCTACATTACATCTAGGTCAAACTCGAGATCGAATTCGAGATCATAATTGAAAATTGAGATGGAGGACGCGAAGTTGAGAATAGAGATAAGTGTAAGTTGGGAAGAGTTAGAACATAGGAAACGGGAGTTAATTAACTTTGATTTTCTTACTGGGAGAAGAACGTTCTGAACTGAATACTTGATTATCGATCTCACAATTCAACAGTTATCAATTTGGTTGCAATAAAATACATCACTTTTAAACTTTCTTCTTTATTCAAATAAACTTTGCACCTCTTTAAAACTTCTGTAACGTCTTTTGATAATGTTATAATGAGGAATTAATTCTCAATCAATTTTCCATCTATTTTCGGGTAAGGCTCTCGGACATCTAACTTTTTGATCATTTCCTCCACCTTCATTTTCAAATGTTACTTAGCAAGGTCAATGATTTATTTTCTCATGTTATCATATTCCAAATTCTCAGTAAGTTTAAATAGCTAGATCATTCCTTGGAATCTACTGCTGATACAGCTTAAAATGTGGGAACTTTTCACATGATTTTACTATGCCATGGGCATTGCTTTGGCTGCCGTTCGAGATACTATCGTAGGTTGATCCTCCAGTAAGTTGGGTAGTTGAATGTCACGTTGCATGTTTAGATATGTAACATGGGTGGTGGAGAAATAAAATAGTTTTTAAAAAAAAGTTGAACCGACTTCACAAAAAGGGCTAAAAAGCATAAATGTGAGCTGAAACGTTCAGGTAGTATTATGTATTATTTTCAATTGTGGTACTGTAGTTGTTTTATTTGTTTAATTTGCACCGACTTCAAAATATTATTATAGATATAAAATTAAAAATTATTTTATGCTTTTAAGCGCTTTTTGTGAAGTCGGTTCAACTTTTTTTTAAAAAACTATTTTATTTTTCACTTTTTAGTGTATTCTACTCTCTACAACGAAAAAAGAACCATCCAAATCGGTCCAAGCGTTAAAAAGTTAGGTTTAACCCCCTACCCTACCTCCATTGCAAAAAAAAATTTGTTCATGGTATCAATCAAGGAACATATGTAGCAGTAGCTACAAATTTAATTTTTAATTTTTAATTTAAACTTCATAAGTTTGATTACATTATTAATAAAATATTTTTATTAAAATCCACTTTACTAATATCCAATCAGACTGTACTGTCAAATATATTTTAGTCAACCTGTACACTTCGATAAATTTTGAATAGTGTGAAACACAAACACTTTGAAATATGTAATAATCATTTATTCATAGCCAATAAAATACTGTACTCTATACAGAGAAAATATTGAACAAACTATCTATGTGTTAAATGTAAAGTAGGATACAAAAAATGTAAATAATAATTTTAGTCTAACCAGATCTGCCGATCTGAAAGTATCAAAATTAATAAAAATAAAATTATAAAAATATTAAAATAAAATAGTCTTCTCCGTTTAAATAAAATGTATCTAAACAGTTTATAGGTACTAAGAGGAACTAGGATTTGGGATGTACAATTATATGGACTACGCCCTCCTATATTCAGTCATCAAGGAGCCCCATTAATCCTATCATACCCTCACATACTCTATCAAACAGAAAAAGGATCATCGAAATCGGCCCACGCTTTACGAAGTTAAAACCCCTCCCCCTCCCCCACCACCACCATTGGATCAAATTATTCTCCCATTAGCAATGGAGGATCACACTCTATACAACAGCAAAAGAACCATCCAAATTGGTCCACGCGTTACAAAGTTAGGTTCCACCTCCCCCCCACCCCTTCCCCTCCAAGATTTTTTCTTGTGGTATCAACCAGGGAGCATACTCTACCCAAAAAAGGAAATATCCCAATCGGTCCACGCGTTACGAAGTTAGCCTACTCCTCCCCCCCACCCCTTACCATAGGACCAAATTATTCTTCTATTAGGAATGGGGGGATCACACTCTATACAACAGCAAAAGAACCATGCAAATCGGCCCATGCGTTGCAAAGTTAGATTACCACCACCCCCCCCCCTCCTCCCAAAACAAACATTTGTTTTCTCGTGGTATCAACCAGGGAGCATACTCTACCCAACAGAAAAAGAATTATCCAAATCGGTTGGAATACTCCTCCCCCACCCCCACCCCTCACCCTAGGACCAAATTATTCTTCTATTAGCAATGGGGGATCGCACTCTATACAACAGAAAAAGAACCATCGAAATCGGACTACGCGTTACAAAGTTAGGTTCCACCCCCCCCCCCCCCCCCCCAAACATTTTTTTCTCGTGGTATCAACCAGGGAACATACTCTACCCTACAGAGAAAGAATTATCCAAATTAATCCACGCGCTACGAAGTTAGACTACCCCTCTCCCTCACCCTAGGTCAAATTTTTTTCTCCTTTTAGCATACTCTGTACAACAAAAAAAGAATCATCAAAATCGGTGGACGCGTTACGAAGTGATGCCCGGTTAAAAACAAAAAAATAAGTAAAAATTTAAAAAAAAAATACGCGTCGAACTTAGAACCTTTTTTATTTTTGGGAAGTCGGTTAAAAAGAGTATTTTTTCGCCCTTTATTCACTAAAACAAACGCGACCAGTTAGAATTCCTGTTATGAGCCTTAAATCTGGTATGCTGAGTGAGAGCAGCACTTCCGTTTTCTGTTTTGAGTAGGTTGTAAGCTTCTTTGCCTGCCTTAACCCTGGAATATTTGTGCAGTGTGCGTGCTTGCATTTGTCCTCCCATGACCTGATACGCACTGCTAGTCGGCTTTTCGAGTAGCCACAGAATGGCTCGGGTCCAATAAACTGAGAATACGCACCTTTTTTTCCAGGTGAACCGCCTTCTCATTGCCTTCAATGCCCTCGTACCCTAGTACCCAGGCCAGCGCAATGCTGTTGGTCTGAGCCAGTTCTTTGAGAGCAGTGAGACAGTCCCAGAGTCAACAGACGGTTCTAGACTCAAATGTGTAGGACCCCAGAGCCTTGAGACGTAGTTGGATCAATACGTTGAGCGGAAAGACCAACATGCCATGGGTCCCGGCTTCGAGGCCAGATGACTCCGTGAGCTTTTGTTAAGAAATAAAAGTAATCCACTCCGTCTCTGGGCTGTTGTTTAGCTCGCAGCAATGCAAAAACAAGAAACAAGTTTCCTCACTTCCCATTCCCTTCCGGCCAAAACCATGCTAACGCATCAAAGGGTTGCCCCCTAGGATTTGGCCACATCGTATAAAAAAAAGGACCATCTGTTAAGCCAAGAGTTTTTGACTTATAAACAAACTAAATAAAAAACCTCAAATTGACTTTTTGGCTCTAATTTTATTTGATGAAATTTACACTTCTTAGCTGACCCGGCTACTTAAAAACTTCTGCCTTCTCGGTGCTTTTGCAATAACATCAAACTGTATTGGTTATCAAACAGTATACCAAGCAAGAACAATAATAAATGATTGAAAATACAGCAATGTTCAAAATAAATGCCCTCTTTGGTTTGCTAATAGTAAAGAAGCTAATTTAACTAATTAAAATTTTGCGATTAAGCTTATGATATAATTTCATAGTTTCCTTTTGGGTTTACTGTTCACCTACGTTTCTTAAATTTGAATTACTTTTAGATATAGCTTTCCAGTTTCTTCATTCCCATTGCCTTGCATGTTAACTTTACCACTATGTCATTCATATGTGTCATGCACAAATGATTTGAAATGAAGAACAAATTCTTATGATGCTCGTTCAAGGATCTAACGTCGGAAATGGCCAGTGGTGTAAAAGAGGTCTGAGGAAATATCTTCTAAATATACAGCTTTCAGGCATTTCATATCCTTTGCAGCTGCCTTTTCTTGTTATTTCTAACCAACGTTTTTGAAGAGAAAACGCTTTTGGAAAACTTTTTGTAAAGAGCAACATATTTGAATTCCGGGTGCTTAATTTACACAAGCAGTTTAACAACTATCGGTTGATGTAAAGCACACTAGATATGCCATGAGCTTTTACAAAAAGATATATTTCCTTCGAGTATAACGCCTATTTAATAATTACCGCCTTTCCTACCGACGTAAACAAAATTGTTAATTGTCACTTTGAAAAATAACAAACTGAAAACGCCATGTGAAATACTTTTCGAAAAAGGTTTCGGGCTGTATTGTAAGAACCCACGACACTCATTATAATTACAAGCTGTTATTAGGAAACTGGTTTATGTAAGCACTCTCTAGTTTTAAAAGCACGGCACAGTACATAATATCTAACTCGAAGATATCCAGACTACAGAACAGAATACAACAAAACCCTAAGAGGTTAGAAAGCATTTTCCTCTGCATTTAAATGTGCTCCACAGGGTGATTCCTAAATTTTCTTATTTCTGCGACACACGTATTTCACGTATAATTGTCTTTTTAAAGTTATCCCTAGAAGCAACCCGAAAAGTACTCTCATCTCTTGCAACCACCTGCTTTTATTTTGGCAGAGTATACGGGATTAACTTTGTCCTTAAGACGCTTCTTTCAGTGCTTTGCCAAAACGTGTCGAGAATGGTAAATTCCGCAACGCACAATTGAGGCAACAGCGGTTGCGAGATTTAACGAGTTCTTAAATTTAAGCCCGGAAATTTAATTAGACAGTGCAAAAGCTGAATTGAATAATCAAATCAAACACGAACAAGTTTTGCTTCTATTTGCATAAGGTCGGATTTTGAATAAGGTTCTTGTGTCCTGCTGTAGAATCTGTCGAAATTTACAGAGATGTTCCGGTCTGTAGGCTTACACTTCATATCCTTTAAAGTGTACAGAAACATCTGAAATTAAAGTTCATCTATTGTTTTTTCAGGGCAAGAATGAAAGCTATTCAGACGTTTTATTTCAATGTATACGATTGAACAAAATACATTACCCATAAGAGATTGCCTGTTTTACGAGCCTACAAATGTATGTGGGATTGTCGTCCTAATTTCTCCTTAAGTGTCACACATGTAATCACGTACATATTTACAGTGCATATAATTTCACTTCTTAGGGCTTACACATAAAATTCGTTACAGCAAACCCCAAGCGTACGGAAGTTTGTTATTTGTAGCTCGAAATGGGAAACGTTTATGCATACGATTCCTATGGGAACCCATTTGCCATAAAACATGCGAAGAAAAAGTTGTAACTGTAGTAAGAGCTTCAGATTATCTCTAGTCCCAAATGGTTATGATTTATCAAACTGTAAGTTGTGCACACAATGTTCGGCCTCCTGAGGTTCTTCTTCCTGTTCCGGAAACTTTTTCTATTAAAATGTTGAAATTATTCATTTTCTTGAAAAATTTGGGTTTTATTGTAAAATGAGGGATGGCGTAAATTCGTCAGGATTTATGAGGAATCAGATAAATTATTTAGGTTGCATCTGAACTTTTCAATTTGTCTTTATTTGTAGACCATTTACGCGATAGTTTTAATCTCGTTATACAGTAAAGATACCAGTAACCCTAAAATCGTCGCTGAGTTTTTCGTACAGCACGTTATCACTGTCTATCTCCGCCGCAACTTATCGCTTAAAACATGTAACTATGATACAAGTTTCCGGCAATGCAAGGAATATGTTTATTCAGAGCCAAAAACCATTCCTGAAAACAATCCCGTAGACGATCGAGTTCGTAACATTCAGTGGTTCATATACCATATATTCACCATGTCGAATGCTGTTAAAGGCGGTTGGATACGACACTAGGTATTGTCAAATATTTCTTAAATATATAAAAAAAAATAGTAGGAAAAGTAGAAAACATATTAAATCCCCTCTTTGGGCATGCCGCCGGATAACAACTAACGACTATGATTGCATGTAGACCTACAATTTTGGATTTCGAACCACCGAAATTACTCTGCAATCCCCAATGCACCTCAAGAAAAAACTTGCTATAAGATTGCTTATCACTAGTTCTTTACGCTGTTTTTTCAGTTCAGTTTGGCCTCCCATAATCTTTTGGGTAGAAATATCATACTATTTATGTCGAGACAAAAACAAAAAAAACAGAAGGGGAGAAACGATATAAATTTTTTTATTTATTTTTTCAAATAACTTGTTTTTTTGATAAAATAAAATAAAAATTATTGAGTATGAGTGCATTTTTACACCAAAATTATGGAAGATTATTTGTGAAGAAATCAACATCGATGTTTTAACATCTATACTGAAGACTTAGCATATGTTGCTTTATAATTATACGAGATTAGGAAATACCTTTATACATATATATACGGTTCCACTGAGAAGAAAGTAACTTAGAATTTTAGTTGGTCGGATACTCCCTTTTTCTGATCTCCGCATAGTGAGGAAAACTGAATTTCTATTTAGAGAGCAGCAGTAACCGGCAAAACTTTTAAATTCCGAGTTAGAAAAAGGCTGGATATTGACAGTTTGTAGATATTGTATGGCTATTCCTATTTATTGATGGGGAGGATAGAAATATAATTTATATAGTATAATAAGTATATATGACTTCCAATCACAGGGTTTATAAAATCATGTTTGTTGTTATTTGAATCATATTCTAATTTATAGATAATAAATTAACAAAGTTGGGTTGATAGTGTTAAAGTTGTCACAGGTGTTTTGCTTATTTACTTTTATGCGTACTTTGTCGTTTTGTTGTTGTTTTTTTAACAAAATCCAATAAATACAAAAACAAATCATATCAGAAACAGAGAGATGACATTAAACACACTGACTGTTCAAATCGCATTTTATTTGAGCTTTAAATATGTTTAAGTATAGTGCATCCCAATGATCATTCGAAAGACAAAGAATTAATAGGTTCATTAAAAGCATAGTTAGGCCGATAGATTTAAAGAAAGTCATAATTCCCGAAAGGGCGACAAGGAACTAAAATATTCAGACAGGTTAGTAGCTTCGTGGTATTAATTGTTCCCTGCAAACATTCATAAACGAACAGAATCCCAAATACTCGCGGCTCTTCTGTAGAGTACCCGTGTAGGGAGGTAATATAACAGGATCGTTCTATGGAAGGCTACAAAGCGCAAATGTAAGAACCTACGTTATATCGCTTCGACAAAAATAATATGAACCACATAAACAGACCGCAGAAGCGTACTCTAAAATCGGTTTAACTTAAAAGCAATAAAGAGTCTTGATGACAAAATAATCATAAAACTCACGGTACCATTTCTTTGCGAAGCCCAAAACCAAATATCTACGCCGATAGTTGTTCCCGATCTTGTATTCGATATTGATCGATCATTTTTTAGTTTTAATTTTAGTTAGTTGTCTTCAACGTTCATGTTAAAATTACCGCTCAGTATAATTGGTACTTTATCCCAACTTTTGTTCCATAATAATAATAATAATACTGTCCCACAACATTCTTCATGGAAAGGCCTCGACCCCGCATAAATAGATAGTTGAAAGTATACCTTTAGAAAAGCCATATTGGAAGTGCCCAAAAATTGATCAAAGTGAAAAACAGCGAACCGAAAATAAGCGCCCGAAGGAACTTACCAACTTTAGATATATTATCAACAAATCGTTAGTTACATTGTTCCTATTGCACTTTTTATAGTGCAGAAAAATTCCATTCAAGCATCTTGTTTTCTTACGCCCTTCTACAAATTCATTCTATTTAACATCGATATTAAGGAACATCGATGTTTTGAGTTCGATTATTATCGATCATCGATGTTTAGTCGGCGATGTTGACATCGATGTCAATATCGATGTTATGTCAACATCGCTCGTCCCTAACTCTATTGCCTAACCTTTGACTTATAGCCCATGCAAAATTTGTTTCTACCACGAATTTTCTGCGAATGTTTTGCGACTGTTCTCTCCCCCACTCCCAACAGTTTGTCATGGTTGGAGACGCGGTGGTATCGAATCCCACCGAGCGTGACCCATGTTTGTTTTGTTCTGACAGCAGATTACGATAAAAAATTGCAGCGAAAATACCAGTGGTTCGGAATCCACTTTAAATTGTACGTCCACTTAGAATCGTTGTCTCAAATCGGAGTGAAGTTCTTCTTCCGCCCCTAGCCCTTGTTTACGGCAACTAAACGGAAACAGAATTCAATCGTACTGCGAAATAATACAAATATATTGCGAATGGGCTGAAAATCATTTTTCCAGGTTTTCGAAGGCTGGGATCACGATGGTGATAATACTAAACTCTGATAGGCTTGCAAGGCCTGGACGGATCGCGGTTTCGTTAGGAAATTTTGATGAATGAATGAATCAGGTATCAGGGTGGTAATATTATGTTCGATTAGGGGTACTTGCGATTTTGAGAAAGGCGGCTGAAAAGTTATTACCGAAAACGAGGAAGGAGCTGTCTTGCATTCGGAGAAAATTAAGGAATTAGGGTAAGGGAAGTGAGGAGACTTGAATTAGACACCTGGCCTCGAACACGGTACCCATGGCGTGGTGCTCGTGCTGCTCAACGAATTGTTCCAACTCCGTTTCCATTGCCTAAAGCAGCCATATTCATCGGCAAGTGAACAGTCAATTTGAAGTTTGCCTATGGCCCTTCCGAAGTGCGCAGCTACCCAAAATATTTTGCAGTTTATTATGAATAAAATTAAAAAAATCTTAGAGCGCATACAAATATTAAGAGAGTGTAAAGTTGTGATATTTTATACTTATGTGGGGTAGTTGATGATTTCTACCGCAACGTTAGTGGAGGTCACGTGTTATCTTCCTATTTGGTAGGACTTATCTATAGATTTGGTGTCCTTGAGCTAAGTTGTCAAAGTTATCGTTGACTTGGTTAGATTCGTCGGCTTCTGGTATCGCTTGAAACGAATTACGTCCTTCGATTTTGATTTCAGAGTAACTGTAGACTCTAACGCTGTTTCTTGCCTTATCGATGTAGGTTTCTTCTCCAGTTCTTCTGTGTTGAGTGGTTCCATCCTTCCTGAGAGTTTTTTTTAATATCACTTTTTAAGAAAAAGAACTTTTAATTTTTTTAAATTTGAACTTTGACTTTATTTGTTATTATTTTCTATTTAATACATTTGTAGTTAGAGGTTGAAGATGAACTGAAAATTTACTCTTTCAATTTCCCTTTTATACTTTTTAATTGATGGAAAAGGTTACTGAGTTTTCAAATAATAATTTCTCGGTTGGTAGTGAAATGTGGCTAGCTCCAGTTAAGCCGTCACAGTTATATTTCATTTTGCCATTAATGTTCAATCAACATTTACAAATAAAATTAATATACCTCCAAACAAGTACGGAATTGCAAGGTATAATCTGTTCCAAAAAGATTGGCAGTACACGCTCTTTTGGAGTAATGCTGTCTGCTTTATTTTCCCATCATTTTCCTATGCCTCCATCCCTCTTCCTCAGCACGCTGTGCTACGATTTCATCTCTGAACATTTTCTTAATTTTCCTCGTGGCCTACTGCTAAAATATATAATCTGGCTACACTTAAGGCTGGAGCACAATGTGGCGCTGGCGCTCGTAGCTGGGGCTGTAGCTAACTCGGAAATGTCAAATTTGGCGCGCGCCAAAAGTTAAAAATATTAAACTTTGCGCTACAGCGCCAGCTACACATTGGACCGCCATCTCTTTTCCATATTTTTAACTTTCGACAGGTCTGGCTACCGCCCCAGCTACGAGCGCCAGCACCACATTGTGTTCCGCATATAATGTGCTTTCCGACCATTCCAGTCACTCGAATTTGTATTGCATCAGAGAACTTCGCATGTAAAACCACCTACTACCCACCACGGCACTGAGTGCTGATCACTCTCGGTCGAGCAACAGCATCTGGCTGCTGACAGAATCAGAATCAGTGCCTCTTGGTTTCTCGACCTAAAAGATTGAAAGGATGGCTTTACATGGGTTTTGGCGAGTTTGTGAAATTTGGCATCATAAGTTCCCATTTATCGTGTACTGCCAATCCTTTTGGAACAGGGTATAGGTAGGAATTTATTTGTAGACTTGTATTTACATTGATATATTATTTTAGAAATTAAATAGCATACAATTACGATTACTTTGAATTTAAAAGTTTTGAATGCGATTATGATTATTTAGGAATCGTATTTAAAACTTTTTAATTACAATCACTAATAATTTTAATTGTAATCCTTTATTTCCACAGAAGTATTTCTCAGAAATAACTCACTATTACTTAGCAAAAGGGCTGGATTTAACATTGGACTGAGTAAGCTGAAGACTAGATCCTATGCTAATCTAAGCGCCCAACCGGAAATAGCAACAAATAGCAACTTTGTTGGAGGGAGCGTTTGATAACACATATATTCTAGGAAGGACGATTCAGGCCACCGCCGCATGTGGTTGCCCTCAGAGAAGGGCTTCATCTCCACTCTTGCGGTGCCTTGTAAATAATGAGCACATACATAGTCCGTCTCAAAGAAAGCAACTTATTCACGCAATGACGATATTGTTAACTGATAATCGGAGAAACCGTTAACAGTGCTATCGAACCTATGCAAGAAGTACTTGATACGATTAAAGAATACCTCAAAATCAACCTTAATAAAACCGTAACTATCCTTTCACCAGAAAGGATGAATTAAGGAGAAATTAGTTAGTTGAACCTGTGTTGTATTCCGTGCAGGTGTAGATTCGTCTCATGAGCGAATCTTTATCACGGAAGCAGATTTTCACACCTGTGGTAAAACACAGAAGTGAAAATCTTTCCGTTGTTTAAAAAGTTTTGCTACTGAGGCGGAACACCTGTGCGAAGTCAAGATTCTTCATCTAACCGGAAGAAGAATGTTGACAAAACATTTTGGAAAACAGAATCTTCTTTTAAGATTCGGAAGTAACGTTTAGTGAGTAGTTGACAGACCGTGGAACTTATTAGTTGACACTCCGTAGAGAGTAGTTACTAGAACGTAAAAACTATTAGTTGATACTCCGAAAAGGAGTCGTGATTTAGCCTGTTAAAGTAGTAACTACGCGGTGAATATAGAGTAATTTGTTATCTGAAAAGAGAGTGTTATTAAAAAGTGGCTAGAAGCAATAGTTAAGTGAGAGTTGAAAATTAGAATAGCGGTCGCAAATAAGGGAATATTGTGAATATTATTTACCATAAGAGATTCTGAAGACTACTAATGAAAAAAAGTTTCCAAATCCTTTAATAAAAGAAGATTGTGCATAGTTTAAGTAAAGAATTATTGTGAAGAGTTCAAATAAAGATAGACTCCAAAGTTTGTGCATAAGAACAGATGTTAAAGAGTGCGAATAAAAAGAGATTGTTAAAGAGTGTAAATAAGAAGAGATGTTAAAAGAGTGTGAATAAACTAATAAGAAATAAAAAGAGTTTCACTTGATATCATCAGAATTAATAGACCCATTACGGCAAAGTTGGAAGTTTGTGTACACACCCGTTCACCTCGTCGAGAGAAGCTGTAACTCCTTCAAACACAACGAGAGATAGAAGTTTTTCTAAGACGTCCCTCTGGAGAGAAGTTGTAACTCTCACATCATCACAAAAAATTATACAATACCTGGTAGGCTAGGGACTACAATCACCTTTAATAAACAGGAAGAAGATCTAAGGCTAACAGTGGATTCAAAACTATGCTGAAATATACACCTAGATAACTTAGCCAAGAAAGCGAGAAAATTTATGTGGGCTTGTCGCAGAGTTTAAGTTGTTTGAATCCCAAGAACGGTGGTTTTACAGAACGGTGATAAGAACCATGATTACGGGGCGATCACATGATAGCATAGAACTAAGCCAAATTGAGCAGCATACAACGGCTGGTCTGACTAAGAATCACTGGAAGAATGTGCACCTTACCGACTGCAGCCCTTAACACCCTCCTGAACCTCTTCCCACGTTCATAAGTTATAGATTTTTTAAACTCAAAATTTCGATAAACATCAGAGTTTTTTTAAACACAAATGATAGCAGCATCTTAGCTATTACCTTTCTAAGTAAGAAACAATTTATTTTTAACTTTTTCGACGACGCCTGACAAAGAAAATAAGTACACCATTAGCAAGGATTTTCAAAAGAGGGTCCTACTTGATGGCTTATACCTCTTTAATTTTTTAATTTTTTTTATTCGTTATTATTTCAAATTATTCATCAAACTTCTATACATGTACATACATGTGTGAAATAAAAATTATTTTATATATTTAATAGCTGGCTCAGGTGGTGTAGCTCCTTAAATCTACTTATAGGTTAGAAGGGGGTAGGTATCACCGGTTCGATCTTACAAAAGGGCCGCTCGGAGCTTACTGTGGCCGTAGAGGACATGCCAATCAGGCTTTCAACATTCCAAACACCCACAATAAGGACGGAGAAAGGTGAATCCTGGATCTTTCTCCTTATCCCTCAGAGATTACTTATGTGGTAAACAGACGATCCGAAAATCAATGTGGAAGTGGGTGTGAGTGGGAGTATCTGAGCGGAGCCACCTAAATTTAATTAATCATTATTGGTCTGGGAATGACAAGACGCTCTGGATAAACTGGAAAATGCATATTGAGTCAACTTGGTTTGGATACCAGATCATCAGGGTTTTTCTGGTAACGAAAAGGTAGATGAACTGGCCAGACAGGGCTTTGTCATGACATTTGTGGACCCGACCCGGCGTGTAAGTGCGGGATTCCAACCTGTGCCAAGCTCACTCTAAAAACTTGATGCCAACGCATCACTTGTAATCACTTGGAAAAAATCGGCAGAGGAACTGACTGCACTGCAGATTTTATCTGGAGGAGAAAGAAACTCTTCTTTACATAATATGCGAGTGCCCAACTAGGCGCAGAATATAAATCTTAGAGAAGCCTTGTTAGATCCCAGAGAATTTATATATTTACTTACAAAGTTTCATCACAGGCTGATTACTTAACGACAAAAGTGAAAAAGAAGGAAAAAAAATGAAAAACTCAAGAACAAAAATAAAATTAACAATAACAAACAAAAGTCAAATATTGACTAAAAATAAGGGCACAAATCAACATATCAAAACGCTTACAAAGTGAAATACAAAAAAAAAATAAAAAGTATATAGAGTATATAAAAATATAACTAAACAAAACTCCTACAAGCTTAAAGCGACTTTAACGGGGCTGATATCTCGCATTTGCTTTAGACAGATTAAAATCGAGACGGTTGGAAAACCAATTAAAAAGGCGAGACGTTGAAGACAATGGCTCATTCAAACCGTAGTTAGTGCGGTGAAACGGAGCCTGGAGAGAGTCAGTATGGCTTAAGGAACGAATAGGAACACGGATATTCAACTTAGACAACAGTTCAGGTGAGTCATCGAAAACCTGGAAGATATCGAAGATAAAGGAAGTCCTAGATATGTTGCGCCTATCCTCTAGCGAGTTCAAAGAAAGTAGCCCAAGTCTTTCTTTATACGCAGGGAGAATCAAGGGACTATTCCATGGAAGGCCACGTAATGCAAATCTGAGGAACCTGCGCTGAACAGCCTCAATACGAGCACTATGAACCGCATAGGACGGAGACCAAACGGGACAGGCATACTCTAAAATGGGCCGGACGAAGGTACAAAAAAGAAGTTTGGTGATAAAGGGTTTATTAAATTCCTAAGACCATCTCCTTACAAATCCCAAGGAAACGTTGGACTTGTTTACAATGTAATTGCTGTGATCCATGAAAGACAAATGTGGATCAAAAATAACACCAAGATCCCTTACTATGTCCAGTCTGGTTAGCAAGCTGCCACTAACAGAATAGTCGTATATTAATGGAGCTTTCCTTTCGGAATACGAGACAAACGTGCATTTATCAACGTTCAAAGGCATATTGTTCGCGATACACCAATAATTCAATCAATCAGAGTTCAGCTTAAAACAATCGTTGAAGTCAGAGACAACACGAAAAATTTTAGCATCGTCAGCATAACATAAAATGTCGTTAATAAAAATAATATCCAGTTTCCAATTGTGAAAGAAGTGACTTTTTTCTTTTACAAATCTTGTTATTACTCTAGGAAAGCCACCTTATAGGAGATCTATAATCCCATTATAAATGAATTCGGAAAAATGGACTTGGGCGATTTTGTCCGTAACCCACAAATATGGTAATAACTTTTCATCAACAAAACTCAAGACTAGACTGGAAAGACTACTTTGTCCTGTGGTAAGCCATTGTTCAATCGATAAGTTGTTGATTAAATTTTTTGAGGTGACATAAAACAAAATTAAGAAATTATAGGTAGATTAATATGTATTTATATGTTCAAGTAACTTTACTATATCCATCTCTCAAAGACCTGTAACATTATCATGTTTTATTTCTAAATATCAAAGAAGTGTAATCTTAGTTAAGTGGTTGTTGTCCCGTTCCTGTTTGAAATACTGTTGCAAACCTTTTCCACGTAATACTTTGTAAATTCTTTTACGGACTCTTCCTGCTAAGAAACATGAAAAGTGTAAATTGGCAGTTTATGTACACGAAAATTCCACAAGAATGAACCTGAATACGATACCTCTGAGATAATTTAGGTACGTCTTTATTAGCAGAACTCCTGTAACATTTCTCCAGTGTTTGCAAACCACAAAAGTCTTTCATAATGTCTTGAACGTACACTTATCCGAAGAACAAGATTTTATCGAGTTGGTACAAGCTATTTGAGCACAAAAAAGAGCATCGGATCCTTTGTCTTCTGTTTGCTCTTTAGGTCTTTTCTTGGTTGAGTTACCAAGTGTATAAGTCGATTTGTTCATTCTTAAGATCTAAGTCGACAGTCTTTTATTTGATCCGAAATTTGTTGAAAGGAAGCGATGCCTTTATTCCCAATTACATCTTTAAAGTGTATCCTTAAGTCAGGATACGTCATTCTATCTCACTTGTTGAATTTTGTTCCTTTTTTTGAATTAATTTTTTATTCTTTTCTTATTATCTTTAAAGTGAAAATATATGGAGATGATTAGCAGAACTGCTTAAGGTTTTCGATTCCAGCTAGTTTAATTATTGCAGAGATCTTAAAATGAAATAAACACATTGTTTATGCACTTGTATCGTCCTTACCAAAATAAGATAATGAACGTTAAGCAGATATCCTTTTAGTCAAATTACATTGAATGCTTTGAATTTATAATTAGTTTAAAGACAGCTTGAGGAGACTAAAGTGATACCTTTTTTCAGATATAACTTCAGAAAAAGGTCCAACATAGTAGAAATAAAGTTTTATCAGGCTGTTTGATACCGGAGGAAGGATTAAAGTTGAATCCGTTTAGAATGCATATTAAGTCCTAACACCTTTTGTCACACGTTTTTGAACTTTTGCCGAAAATTGCACATGAACTTTCCTTCTTGGATAGACAGATCGTGTTAAATGAAAGATGGAATCCAAGTTTCATTTACCACACGAGGAAAGTTTCCAAATTTGCAAAGTTGTGACAGTTGGAGTTGTTGAAGAAAGTTTTTGAAATTGGGCTAAGACACGTATGCAACTTGAAAGTGTGAAGTCTTATTAAGTTCTCCTCAATTCTGTGCAATGGCGGCAGAAATAATTCCAGGAGAATTTGAGAGAAATTCTACGACTTTGGAATAAACTTCTAGAATGCAATTTAATAGGATTAAATTTTTGAAAGTGCTCACATTTTTTTATAGTGCAAAATTGTTTTGAACATACCTTGACATGAAATGGGTGCAAACATTCTACGCATTCGCTTTTGGATTTCAATTATTTACCTTTTTTCTAAAAACATTTTCAAACTTTAAACAAATGGGAAAAATTCCAAAATTAATATGAATAGAATTTAAATTTCGTAAAACTAATTGATAATCAAAATGTTCGACCCAAGACTATCGGAAAGAAGGAGGTTTCTTGTAAATTTCTAACATTTATTATTTGAACGTGACTGTTTTTACGGAACACACTTTTTTAACCACTACTAATACATTTTTAACTTCTCAGTTTATAGGGAAATTATTGTGTGCGAAAATCAAAATCGCAGTTTTCAACCTAAGTTTGAAATTTAAAAGTCACAGCAATGCAACCAGGAGGTGAGGAATCTTCCAAAGATACCGGTAGCATGTGATACTGTCATGCATGATTCACCGCCGATGCAGCGGCTAGGTTCTAAAGCACCCCCCCCCCCCCCTCCCCATCTCCTTCAACCCCTATCCTCGTGAAACAGCCGTTAAGTATTACTTCGCGAGACTGGTTAGCCATCATGCTATCAACCTGTCGTATTAATTTGGTGTCTAAGACGTTCCAGTCTTCTCAATTCCTTTTGGACGTTTATTATAAACTCAGTTACTTCGCTCCAATTTTCATCACTTTGGAGAATATATTCAATTATTGCCGATAGACCCAGTATATTTACACGCCATGCCTGGAAACGTGGGCAGTGAAATACTATGTGTTCAGCATCTTCCTCCTGATTTGAGCACTTCGTACAAAACGGGGATCTGTCATGCCGAAATCTCTGCAGGTACTTGCGGTATCCACCATGACCAGTCAAGAGTTGCGTAAAGTGGTAGTTGTTTTCTCCAATCTTGCGGTTGACCCAAGTTTCGATGCATGGAATCAGTTGATGCATGGACGGTTTTGCCACATTAACATCGAGATCTGGTTCTCTTTCTTTTTAGTCTCCTCTTTTCTGAGGTTAAAATGCGTCTCATCTCGTCCACGAGGATGTCGATCTGGATCAGACTAGCGATGACACAAGCTGCTTCGTCAGATACCGTTCTATAGACACTCATAACTCTTAAAGCACACAGTCGATAGACTGTGAATAGTTTTTAAGCGACTTCCCTAAAACAAACACGTTCTAAGTTCGACACGTATTTTTTAATTTTTTTTATGTCTGATCGGGCATAACTTCGTAACGCGTCGACCGATTCTGATGGGGTGGGGTGGGAGTGGAACATAACTTTGTAACGCGTGGTCTGATTTCGATGGTTCTTTTTCTGTTGTATAGAGTATGATCACCCATTGCTAATAGGAGAATAATTTGGTCCAATGGTGAGTGGTGTGGGGGAGGGGTAGTCTAACTTCGTAAGGCGTGGACCGATTTCGATAATTCTTTTTCTCTAGGGTAGAGTATGCTTCCTGGTTGATACCACGAGAAAAAAATGTTGGTGGGGTTGGGGTGGGAGAAGGGAGGTGGAACCTAACTTTGTAAAGCGTGGACCGATTTGGATGGTTCTTTTGCTGTTGTATAGAGTGTGATCCCCCATTGCTAATAGGAGGGGTAGTAACTTCGTAACGCGTGGACCGATTTCGATGATTCCTTTTCTGTTCGGTATACTATCCTTGATTGATACCATGAGAAAAAAAGTTTAGTGGAATGGGGGTGGGGTAGGGGGTTAAAACTAACTTTTAACGCGTGGACCGATTTGAATGGTTCTTTCTTCGTTGTATAGAGTAGAAGACACTAAAAAGTGAAAAATAAAATAGTTTAAAAAAAAAGTTGAACCGACTTAACAAAAAGCGCTAAAAAGCACAAAATAAATTTTAATTTTATATCTATTACGACATTTTGAAGTCGGTGCAAATTAAACAAACAAACCAACTACCCAACCACAATTGAAGATAATTCATCAAACTACCTGAACGTTTCGGCTTACGGGATCATAGGAAATGACGATTAAAAATTTTTGTTGGAGACGAAATGCCATCTATCTTCATTGCCTGAAAACTTGTTGATAAATAGGTGCGAATAAAAAACATAGATGTCAACGAGATAATAAATTTAATTTGCAACTGTGATTTGGTCGACATTTACTGCCAGCAAGGTTGCGATTGTGACGCTGGTGCAGGTATAGTCGTCAGACTTTAATAACAATGCACCAGCTAACTCTTTGATTTGTAGAATACAATTGGATTCAGGGGATTAAGGCAACAAAAGGATTGACCAAGAAAGGATCTTAGCTGGATACGCTTCCAGTAATTGGGAGATGCACTAATTTCTAGAAACAGTCAGACAGTTGACCTAAATTCTGCTCAGCTTGTTTCGGAAAGCCACCTTTCTGCTAAAGGGAAGCCGCAAGAACCTCGGGAATATTTTGAAAAACTATATTATCAGAAGGCACAAACGACATCTGTAGAAGCTGTCTGAATGAGGAAGTAGTAAAAATCATCCAGTATCTACTCTGTGAATATCCAGGTTTGGCAAGAAGAAGGTACAATACTCGGCGTGTACTATCTCAGTGGATTGCACAATTTAACCCACATAGGTCTCAAAAAAGTATTTAGCTGTGGTTCTACATGAATCCTGCATAGAATTTAGGTATGGTGCCCACTGTTGTGGTAAAATAATGAACCATTCTCACGGTCAATGTTTTCTTATAGTGATACCAAAGCTCAAGCAATAGCCTCTAAGGTTGTAACACAGCCTTATAAGTAAAAGAACATGAATTAGAAATATGCATAAAGTCGATTGGCTTTAAACCAATAGTCTCCACTCTAACCTAAGCTAAGCATCGGGTTTTAGTAGAAACTTCTTACAAAATCACCTAATTTTCTAGTGGATATCGCTGGATTTCAAGCGAAGGGTGTGTTAAGAATTATAATTATGGTGAATTATCTCTGCCACTTAAGTGTGTCTAATAACCGTCTGCACTCTGCGAAGTAATATCACTTGAATAGCTATTAAATTCACTTTAAGAATTTAAAATATTTTAATTAAAGGTTTAATAATGGTATAGCTTTTACATCGAAACAAAAAGCACAGACTCCTGCTATTTCTTCACGTAAATGTTATTTTAAAGATAAACTTCAACAGAACAGAAGAAAGTAAACCAGAAAAACTTCCTTCAAAAGAAACAAGACTCAGCAGAAGCAGAAAAATCATTTTCACATTCATCCAAATGTTACTCTTATATAATGTAAATAAAAAAATCGTCCTTACGTTAAAAGAAAAGTTTTCAGGGCATCTCAGCAAGCTTTTAGAGTGTCAGAAACAAAAGATGTTTGTTACTATCGAGAAAATTGCCTCAAGGTTTCCTACTGCTTCTGGATAGGTTGGGTGACCCGTGACTCCCTAAGGAGTAGACAAAATATAAAATTCTCATTATGGTCTTTGGATGTCGCTGCTATGAAAAATAAGTATACGAAGAAGAAAGTTTTTAATTTTAAGTGAAAACTTCCAGGAGTATTGTGCTTTACATAACTAAATTATTAATATTATCCGATAACCGGAGGTACTGGTCATAAAATCATTACTAATATAATATAGTTAATCATAAATTAACTTATTTACAATTTGATCATTCATTTTTATACAAGGAAAAACGATTAAATCATAGAATCGAAGAAAATGTTAATTTCATTTAAAAAAAAAAAGGAGGCAAAACTGTAAGCTGGGACTACAATTGCTAGTGTTTCAAGCTGTATGTTCTATAAATATATGTGAGGATAGCTTTTGTGTGTAATACAAGATAGCATTCAGTATTAATTGCCAAATTATACATGTATTACAATTTTTCAAACATTGCAGCCGGTATAATATGTTCAATGTACAAATTTAATAGTCACATACCCATTATTGAGCCCTGAGGTAAACCACTGTTCAGTCGCTGACATATTTCGACTTGAAGATTTATTCATAAAAACCAGTTCGAATCGGTTGCTGGATTATTTATCGTTTAAAGTCAAGGAAGAAATTTAATGTCATTAAGAGTTGCTGAAAAATTGACGTTGAAGCGGTCTAAGATGCGGCGATCCTTATGTGGACATTCTTAAGTGTTAATTACACCCAAGCGTTAGCAACCGGGCAATACATCCTAGAACGTAGCCAAGTAACTAATGCGGAAGGAGAAAACCTCTTAAAAATCCCCCTTATCTCCGAGGGAGTCTGCAATCGTTTCCTCCTTCTCACTACGGAACCCAGTGGTAATTGCAATTGGTGTCTTCTTAGGCGCTTCTATAGAAGTTGAGGTGGAGGGTATTGTAGACCTTAATAGGTTGGCTATATTCATGGTACCCACAAGAGAAGCAACTGTAGGAAAATTACCTTCCGAAGGTACTGCGGCGGCTATGGAGAATGTACTTGCGCCGGCTGAAAGTGCTATAGCCGTCCTGGAAGAAGGTGATATTTTCAAAATAATGACTAGCCCTTCCTCAGGCGTGGTGGTGGCAGAGATGGTAGATTCTAACGAGTTGGATATCTCCGGGGTACACGCACCAGTATAAGATGCAGGCCTGTCTTCCGAATGGTTAACTGCGATTAATCCGGAGGAGGTAACTTGTCCTGGCTCTGGACTAAAGCTTCATGGACCGAAACCCTTCACTGCCGTGGGCGCAGACAGAGTTACGGTTGTGATTAACGGAGAATAACTGGATAACTTAGTTGCCCACGCTAAGGAATACTGGGAGCGAACCAAAAGGGGCTCCTATGTGGTCTGTTTCTGCGAATACCCGGAAAGTTGTTTTTAGTGAGTTAAAAGCTTGTACTACTGATATCTTTTGGAAGATTTTCACCTCACCCGCTAATAAAAACAGTGTTAAAAAAGTGTTCGTCTTAACCAAAATCATGTTTTAACAACTGCTTGCACAATTCTAGCAACTTAATTTTGTGTTCTTTACACTATGCACAGTCGAATTACCTCGTTTATTAAAATATCCATCTCTCCAGTTCGCGTAACCCCTTGTGGGGCATGGTGCGGGGTAATCATTTCACCCGATTCGAGATAACGAGTATAAGTGGACCTACAATTTCCACCCGGGAAGTTCGACCGACACTTATTCCCGACGACTATTTGGAAAATACATGCAAACAATATTTCAAGTATACTAAAAATTAACAGAGCAATAAGAAGCTGAGAACTACTGATAGGCGCCTAATCGTAGGATATTTCCATATCAGTATTCTGTAAAGAGAGTGTGAAATATGCATCACATCGCGTACATACATAGCTTTTAAGCAACGACAAAAGACATTTATTTACGAATTTAAAAATTTCCCACATCCGGACAAAGGTCCTTCAATTATTTATTTTAATTCTTTTGTATACCAAGTTTGGTGTATATTATCGATAATAATGCCCACCGTGACGTGTTAAACAAAATATTTCATGTACAGACAC
Organism: Leptarthrus brevirostris; assembly: GCA_964036015.1. Lineage (NCBI taxonomy): Eukaryota > Metazoa > Arthropoda > Insecta > Diptera > Asilidae > Leptarthrus > Leptarthrus brevirostris. The sequence continues at coordinate 126,914,269 of OZ038372.1, forward strand.
GGCAGATTTGTAAATTTCAAATATCACAGGCACAAAATGAAAGTCCTGCGGTACTTCAAATGTAATGTACGCCTTATTAGAAAGAAACTCGAAACCTCGAAATAAATCTTACTGCATTCATTAGGTGAAAATAAGGCTGACGTGTAAAGGGAAATGGTGTTTAAAAGTGAGGTTGGGTTAAAATGCAGGAGGACTTTTACTGACAGGAAACCAAGCTTTTAAAACAAGATTGAGGAAAAAATAAAGAGGGCAGCTGAGGATGACAGTAACTCTTCTTCTAACTTATGTTTACATATAACCCAACTCTTACCGTAAGACCAACGAAGCAAAGCCAAAGTCGACCTTCAATATCCAGCACACCATCAAAGTTGGCAGTCCGCTATTAACAACTAATTCATTCGAAGATATCAAATGAGGTATGAAAAATCGTTGAGACAAAGCAGCTGGATGAGGTTATCAGACACTAAAAGTAAACATCTCCTGTTTAATTTCTTCGAATGATATCATTGAATTGACATTAAGATCATCTAATGGGATGCCCAGTTCAGTCTGGATTGGTGCAGCAAGATAGTCTGAACCTTGGAAGACCTATATATGCATGGTGCCTCCATATAATGCTACTAAAGCTACTTCAGAGACAGAATCTATTGATACCTATGCCGGATTGGAAAGTGCTGAGATTGAAGAAATCAGTGGTTGCATATGTTGGCAGGTCTATATCCTCCAAGCTACGACTTAATAAGCGTTACCCCTGCGGCTCAAAAACACGAATACTCTGAATAAACTTAAAAAGGACCTGAGTATGGAAACCCTTACGGAAACTGACTTTTTCGCTAACTCAAATGGGGAAGGTATCGTTGGAGTCTTCCGTTGTTGTTGAGATAAACCCACTCAACAAAACAAAGGTTTACTTGCCATTAGACCAAGAACACTGAAAATATCAAGTGAATTATGCTGGAAAACTACAATTAATTTTTTCTCAGGTCTGCAGCCAAAAGTTCGACGGCAAAATAGAAACATGAACTTCGAATTTTGGTACGACGACGATCACGCCGATGAAAAAGCCGAAAACTTTTGGATGTAGAATGGCCTTTAAGGTAAAATGCATTCAGGCGTGTTGACAACAATGAACAAACTTAAAACTGTTAAATAGCAAAACTCTAAGATGCTTTTGAAGGTGTTCAAAAGGAAGTAAAAGAAAAACTGAGCTGTTCCAAACCTTTATTGACGTGCAGGGCTGAGGTTATCGGAATCAGGGTTATCTTTTTTTTATACGATGTGGCCAAATCCTAGGGGAGAACCCTTTGATGCGTTAACATGGTTTTGGCCGGAATGGAATTAGGGTAAGGGAAGTGCGGAAACTCGAGTCTTGTTTTTGCATTGCTGCGAGCTAGACAACAGCCCAGAGACGGAGCGGATTATTTTTTTTTAATTTCTTAATAAAAGCTCAGAGGGTCATCTGGTCTCGAACCCGGGACTCATGGCATGTTGGTCTTGCCGCTCAACGTATTAATTGAGGTTCTTATTGACACTGACTTCTCTAGCTTCAAGGTCTCAGAGTTTGCAAGGTGTGCAATTAAACCTTCTAAATCGCCGGGACATGACCAAATATACTACAAGAAGTACTTAGAATGCTTACTAATCCTATTCATTAGTAATGTAATAACGTGCTGTCTTTCCGTACTAGATTCGCAGATACGAATTCCACCAGCGGCATCGCACGCATAGTTTATCTGACAGCATATTAAGTGAAAGGGTACTGTCTATAGTTTGAAATCCATTCTAAATTGTAGGTTGACTAGTTATCTTTATCGAATCCGATTAACTTCTTCTCGTGCCCCACAAATGCTACGGGAACTTAAGAAACAGATGTGAAAATTTTAACTCAAAAACGTTACAAGACTTGTGCTTACATACACTTACTTACATTATTGGACAATGTTGCTTATCACATTCTAGTGAAGTTATGTTACAACGCAAACTTCCTTTCGCTTCAGATGTAAATGACTTAGATTTTATGATTTGATGGGGTTCTTATCGCACAGTAATAATCTCAAGCATTTATTTGAATAGAATTGATCCCTTTTATTTTGGGACATTTCGCTTGTTATCTTCAATCACGTTTCTCCCCTATTTACACATGATTGGACAAATATGATCGATTTTTCTTACGCTTCACTTTCACAACTACTTAGTTCCGATTTTGGATGGGGATTTATGTCTTTTACTGACATTTCAATTTGTTTCCTTTATTGGGTAGACTTGTCGTGGCTAGAGATATGATCACATTATTCGGTGGCACAACATTTCAAGATATAAACTGGGTGCAGGACATTGATTGATTTAAAATGAAGTTGGAGTGAGTTACCTAAAAAAAACTGGTGGCACGTTTTTGTTCGAAATTGAGCAAGAAAGGGAATTGAGGAGCTGAAATGAATAAATCTTCATTGTCGGCTTTGATTTTCTTCAACTCTTTAAGCATAAAATCAGTAGATAGCGTTCCCTTAATCAATCGGACAGCAATTTCTACTGATGCCACAGCTGCGGGAAGTTTAAGATTTTGCAGTGAACGTAATTTAATTCACTACATGATTAACGACCAACAATAAGAGAAAGAAATGTTCACACACTTGAATGTCGCAAATGTCGATTCGTTGTCGCTCTCAACAACTTGACTCAAGAGCTGAAGCTTAATGATCATCATTTGCGTCGTTTCTTCGCTGATTAGGCTCATGTACAATTCCAAATTGATCCAGGTTTTTATCACCAAATTTTGCTTAGTGATATAACTCACTTGGTTGAATGGATATATAAATAAACAAAATTTCCGTATTCGGTTTTAAAGTAATCCTCCGGCTATTATATATTATATTGACGTCTCAATCCATACAGAAAAATAAACCGTATGGTGTAGTTTATGGAAACTAGGAGCTCTAAAATCCAGGTGTGTGATGAAGACCGCCACCATGGAGAACATTGTGGACGCTTTCTTTCCCTCACACCCGGTTAGAATCGACTTCGACCTGGGACCAGTCCGCGGGGATTCTCCTCTTTTCACAGCAGAGGAATTGAAGCGAGTTGTGATCAGCATTGAAAACAAAACAGCAACAGGTTCAGACGGTCTTCCAAAGGAAGTCATGAAAATGGTGCTCAAACAAAACCCGGCGCTGCGACTTCGCATATACAATTTATGCTTGAAAACCCCCGTTTTCAGCTCTCGCTAGAAAGTGGCCCGTTTAGTTTTGATAATAAAGGGTGGGGGTCCTGGACAACCGTGTGGGATACTGGACACTGCTGGAAAGATCTTCGAGAATCTGATCAGGTCGAGATTCACGTCAGAAATTCGAAACGCCGGTGATCTATCGCCGAGACAGTATAGCTTTAGCACGGGGCTACCCACGGCGTATGCGATTTCGGAAATTACCGAGGCGGTCAGGAATACCGAGGCGGTCAGAAAAGCCGAAGACCATAGCCGCTGCTCACGTACAGTGTTGCTGTTGGTAACGCTCGATGTCGAAAACGCTTTCAACTCCGCGCGATGGGTTGATATGCTGGAAGTGATAGAGGACCCGTTCAAAATACCGAGGTACCTAGCTGACGACTATCTGAAAGATCGATGCTTGCGGTCTGAGACAAGTATGGACAGCGAGGAAGGAGGATCACGTCGGGACAGCGCAGGGATCGATTCTAGGACCGGATCTTTGGAACGCCACCTATGACAACCTACTATGAATTAAATTACCCGCAGAGACGCGCCTAGTCGGAAATGAGGATGATGTTGCTGTACTCATCTCGTCGCTCGTCGGCTCGTCGTGCTTTGACGTGGTTTGCTTGACTCAAACTTGCACTCTGCACGCTGCTTATACCCCGCACACTCTCTTTCTGGCATTTACGATCGGCGCACGAATTGAGGAGATTACTGATGCTATACTGCCTTCTGACGAACTCGAGCTTCTAGGTGACTTCAACATGCCTGCAGTTAATAAGAATTGTGGCTCTGACGACGACGGCATGTTGTCTTCTTTGTTGACATCTTTTCAGTGTTACACGTCCTTAATCGATGGCATTCCGACTTCTGGCTTGACTTAGTGCAACATTGTACACCACTCGGGTAAACTTATCGATTTGGTATTCTCTACTGATTCCTGCGGTATAGTCGTGAAAAGATGCTAATCTCCCATGGTCCCTGAAACCCTGTAGTTATCCTATGATTGTAAATTCTTATGATTTTGTAGATTACTGTTTTTTATACAATGTGGCCAAATCCTAGGGGACAACCCTTTGATGCGTTAGCATGGTTTAGGGCGGAAGGGAATTAGAATAAGGTAAGTGAGGAAACTTGAGTCTTCTTTTTGCATTGCTGCGATCTAGATAACAGCCCAGAGACGGAGTGGATTATTTTAATTTCTTAATAAAAGCTCACGGGGTTATCTGGTCTCGAACTAGGGACCCATGGCATGTTGGTCTTGCCGCTCAACTCCGTCTGTTATAAATTTAAAAAGGCTGCATTCTCGGTATCAAACGAAGGGCTTTCTGCCTAAGATTGAACAAATGTATTTGAGAAAAGCAACGTCGATAAATTGTATAACAATTTAGGTGTTTGTTTTGCTCAATGTCTTGCCATGTCCAAATCTAAAAGTGAGCAGACTTTACAACCATGGTTGACTTCACAAAAAGCGCTAACAAGCATAAAATTATTTTTAATGTTATATCTATTACGGTATTTTGAGGTCGGTGCAAATTAAACAAATAAAACAACTACAGAGCCACAATTGAAGATAATACATAATACTATCTGAAGGGGATCATAAGAAAGGACAATTAAGTACTTTTGTTGTAGTTGTTTGGTTTGTTTGATTTGCACCGACTTCAAAATGTCGTAAAAGATATAAAATGAAAAATTATTTTATGCTTTTTACCGCTTTTTGTGAAGTCGCTTCAACTTTTTTTTCAACTATTTTGTTTCCTATTTTATTTATCTGTTCGTTGTGGCATCTTTCCGAGACCTTGGAATCATTCTGTGATTATATATATATATGACATAATTAATTATTGAAAAATTGCTAGCATTGCCGAGGTTTTTGAATCTTTATTTTGTCATGTTTTTCAGTTTCACTGTAATCCCTTTCTTGGTTCGTTTCAGCATGATCTTATGAAGGGTAAATCTATAACAACCAACTTATTAGAATTCTACGATCGCTTTCTAATGAAATAGTTAGGACATCAGCGGTGTCACAAAGCAGCCTTTGGTCAATGATGTATCAACGATCCTTCATGGCTCGAGAAATCTTTGCTATACTGATGATGCTAAAATTGTTCGTACTCAACAGGATTGTTAACTTTTAAACTGTGACTTAGACAGTTTTCCTAAATGTTGTTCTATTAACTATCTCCATCTTAACATCTGCAAGTGTACCGCTGTGTTTTTTCATGCAAAAGGACTTTAAATTTAAGCGGACTTAACACGATCAGGGATTTAGGGGTCATACTTTACTCTAACTTTTCTTTTGAGAACCACATAGATTCACTCGTTAATAAGACTAACGCGTTAGGACTAATTTGGAATACGTTTTGTCCCCTTTTTATACGGGCCTATTCACCGAATCAAGGCAGTAGATTTTTTAGATTTCCTTTCAGGGGTCTTTCCTGGAATAATCTAAATATTCTGCCTCCATATTTAGATTTATTAGACTCACACTTTTCTAGTTGAGGACAGGCGTAATAGCTCTAAAATTATTTTTGCTTTCAATTGTTTACACGGGCACAAAGAATTCTCCAGAACTGGAAGGGTCTCTGAATATCTTCGTTTTGGCTCGTTCCTGCAAACTCACAGCTTATTACAAGTTTCTTCTCATAGGACAAAGTATGGAATGAATGAACCATTGATATCGACGTCACACCTTTTTAATGACAAGATTGACTGTGTTGACTTTCTTCTCTCTAGAAATCGGATAAAGGTTCAGCTTACGTTAAGTTACTTTATCTCTTTGTTATTGACTCTTTTATATATTGTATCATAATTGTAGTAATCTGGCATTTGATGAATCTTTGAATGAAGGAATAAAAGAACACGACTTTTTATAAGAGAAAAAGACTGACCATAGAAAATGTAACAACATTCAGTGTATAGATTTTTTTTTGCTAAGTGAGGTGTATTTTTTGGGATTTATAGTCAAATAATGAGAATCGATTGAGATTCACATCTTTCATTAATAAAGCTTAATTCACTTAAAATTAAATTTTCATTAAAATCCATTTCATTATCCAAAAATTAACCATACCATTTAATTTGAATTAAAGTCCTTAGTAAACAATTTAAGTTGAAGGAATTTAATAAGCAAAACTCACTGCTACTACTCAAGATCATCTTCAAAACTTCCAAAAACCCCATTAAAGTGCAGCTGCTGGACTCGAATTCTCGATAGGGATTACGGTAGGTTATGTACGAAGTATATAAAAATTTTAAAAAAATTTTATACATAGCATTAAAAGTGAATTTATTTACAGATGACATTGGATTGAGGAACTCCTTGTTGTTGCCAGAGCCGGACTCGGCAAGGTAAGATATTTTTTTTAATGAATTTGTTATTTTTCATATTATCTAATCGAGTAGCTGCCACATTTAAGTGTGATGTAATTAATAACTGAAGATATAAAGCATTGTTACGTGCACGAGGTAGGTCACGAAAAAAGGGGAATAGTCAATCGTGTAATGCGCATGCCTTAGGTGGCCAGACAAACAAGAGAAGGAAGTGTGAAACGGGAAAAGTCAAGGACGACTCGAACCCATGGTGAATATGTGAGGGGAAAATATGTTATGGAAATATCTAGAACTAAGTGGCAGAAGTTTCTAGAATTAAACTAAGAAGTATAAATAGGGCTAAGTAGTAGCCTGATTAGTTTTAGTCGTGATTTCGATTGCGAAGTGTTTACATGTGATAATACGAGTAGTTAGTTGTATTTTAACCAGCGAAGTGATAAATGCTAATTTGTAAAGTGAAACAGTGTATAGTGTGTAGAGAACGTGTAAAGGAAATTCTTAAACGATTTAATTAAGTGAAGTGAATAAAATTGTGAACATTTGTGATTAAAAATAAGTTTCTTAATTAATCCGTCGAGCCCGAAGAGCCCCATTTACGTTTCAGTATGTTATTCTGTAAGTCATGATAAAAAAACGGTTGCTCATATTTATGGAGATGCTCCCGCCACACTTTTGAATATTTGCATGTGGAATGTATGTGCGCAGTAAATAATAAGGCAAGTAAAAGTTATTTAATAATATCACAAGTGTGGCAGTCGATCACTGTAATCAAAAGAAGAAAAGTGTATTCTCGTCCTCAATACTAATCATAAGATATATTTTTTTAATAAATGTAAGCGTGCTATTATATTAGTAGGTTATAAATTATCTTTTAAATCAACTATGAAATAAATTAAGTGGTAAAAGAATCTTTTTAGAGCTATCATTTCTTAAAGAGAGAACTCGTACTTCGCCAATTTAGCCGTAACATATGAAAGTTCCCATTCAAAATGTACGGACTCACCTGTGATGTTGACTTGGTTGAGTCATGGAGGTAGAAAAAGTATTGACCCCCACGTTGAGTGAATTACAGCACCATATATTAAAGTTATTACACCAGTGAGAGAGGGATTAACTAGTGTACTTACAAAACATTATAAGCCATTACAACGGCAACATAAGAGAAGGCGTCCAAGACTTTCTCATCATCATGTGTACAAATTAAGGGGGTCTTCTACCTTACGACGCCCATTTTGATACTGTTTTTCGACGATAAGTCGTAAGGACATCAATAATACAATTGATATGCGGTTTTTTGGGTTCAACTCGCTTATTCTTATACTTTGAAAATTGATTTTTTGAATTTTTTTTTGTTTCTGGTTTGACCTTTGTACCCCGGACCTTGAAGTACCCCGTACGAAAAGTTCATATCAAAACGGTTGACACGATTCAGCTCATGAAAGTCGTCATAAACAAAAAATTTCAAAAGATTTAGTTTTATTATCCCCTTGGCTATCGTTTGAACAGAATTTTCAAAATTCAAAAATTTCGCAAAATAGTCGATATTTTTAAAAAAAAATTGTTTTTTTCTCATGTTTTTAGGGTTAAAAACAATTGTAAAAATTAAAAATGTTTAAAAAGCTTTCGTCAGACGTTAGCGACATATTTTTCAAAGATTTTGATAAAAGATTTAAGTTAATCGATCAATTACACTGCACAACAGCATGTCTGATGATTGGGTTATGTTACATAATAATAGTCCAATTGTTAATCACGATTTCAAATCTGTGACTGAAATTTCGGTATCAGCTCTAGTTAAAACGCACGTTTTGCATACCTTTTACGGAATCCAAGGCTTATCTTCCATTTCCAGCGGGTGACTAAAGTAATTTTTGTAAGCCTCATTTACGAACGCTGCCACATTTAAACGATATTTTTTAAACATATACTCTCCGCAAATGAAACAAAAATGATTCGGATCATTCACATGCCATATCAAATTATAACTGTAACACAGTGAATTTTTAGTGGAAGCTATAACTCGTAAACAAGAGCTGTTACAAAACAAATGAGCTTATATTTAGAATCAGTGACGTCAAATTAGTAAACATCATATGATAAAAGTCATTCATAAGACAAAAGTTGCAATTTTGTTGTGCAGTGTTATTTTTCGACATATAATGTCAACCAGTTGTAAAAATGAAACTTTTGATAAATCTCATTTAAAGATGTGTACGCATAAACCTTGGACGAAAAGTTATTTACAATCAATCTGCAATGTCAGGACCGTACAGTTCATATTCTTGTTGGAGAAGAAACTCTCGTTGTGCTACTTGCTGTTCTCGTTGTTTAGTCCGAGCCCTTTTTGCAGTGTCGGATGTCCTTGGTATATCCTCGTAAAACTAGTTTCCGGGCTACAGCGACGAAGCGCGTTACAAAAACGGCACGCGGAGCTGTGTTTGACAGTCTCTGATATCGCGAAATAATGAGAATTCCGCTATATTCCGTTCCAGACTCGTTCTACATCACAAAAATGCAAAAAAAAATCGATTTTTTGAAACCAACATGGTAGAAGACCCCCTTAAAAGATCTCCGGTCCTCAAAAATAATTCACCACCATTATCTTGTTATCTTACCTTAAACGTTCGCGCCTCTTAATAATTAAAAAGCTTTTGATAAAGTCTAGCACGCTGCCCTTTTATCCAAACTACAACATTTGGTCTGCACTCTTATCTATTAAAATGCATAGGAGTTTTTTGTCAATCCGTGTAATAATAGACGAAGTTACATATAATCCCTTAAAAAAAGTCGATGTACCTCAGCGTTCAGGTATTTTGCCAACCTTATTTCTTTTAAAAACTTTTCATCTCTCACTGACATTCCTATTCATAGTTTCGCCGACGACAGAACACTTGATTTTACGTACCCGTACTCTTCAGAAGTCAACAGACAACACATGTTTGGATCATTATACCACTACATGTTATGTTTCTCGCATGTTATGTTTAATGCATCTACAACTAAATGTTGCTTAATGTCTTATTATTAATGTACCTATATTATTTCATTCGACGGAGTGAATATACCCAATTCGATATCTTTTATGCTTTTAAATGCTTGAGTTTTCTACAGAGATGTAAGAATTATTTCACTCTATCTGACTTGGCGCTGACATATAGAGTCCCACATCAGTGCTAGACTCGAATATAATTCTCATATTTCGGGAGGGCCCGGACTTAGCGCATTGTCTTCGTTAGCAAAGTTTAAGGAAAAATTATAAGACTTATTGGCAATCCCACAATCTCTGAGAGCATTAATTCTCTGGAACATCGACGGAGTGTCTGTTGTCTCTCACTCTTCTATCATTCTTTCCACCGCCATTGTTCTCACAAAATTGCTAGTCTGATTCCTTGAAAACACGCCACATCGCACGATACTAGAGATTCATGTTGCTCCTAAACCCCTTGGAGCTTGGCATTTTTATATAGAAAAATGTACAAACAGTGTTCATAATTATGGATAAGGTCAACATAAGCAAGTTGGAAATACAAAAGTCACACCACACGCACCACGCCACTGAACACACCACGCGACACACAGCACCGCGCAGCATGCCACTACAAACCATATTACAGACAACGCCGCACTCAATGCCAGATGCCAAGCGTTACGTCGCACAACATCACGTTCTACTGATATACATCGTAAGCATTGTTATTCTTATATGCTTATGCAAAGCTTGTCCTTGCTAATAATATATCCATAGAATTGAAGTAAACAGTCAATAGTTGAATGAAATTTATTTAAAGCAATCAATTTCGGTTAACATAAATGCAGGGAAAATGTCCTTTATTCCTTCACATCCCTTCAATTTTTGTAAAATACAATAGAATAATTCCATTCTGGCTATACAGTGCTAAGTATTGTGTTAGTACCATGAAAAGTCGAAATACGTTCCAGTTCAGTAAGCCTCAATGGAATGCATAGAATGGAGGTATTTCGCTGATGCAATGGGGATTTTGAATAGTTCAATGCGAGTGCTGTAAATTCCGTCATGATATTCTGGAATTGAATAAGAATAGCTGAAAGAGCTGATTTTTTTTAATCGTTGTGTGGCTTACACAATTACCGATTTTATGTGTCGGGTTGTAATGAATACACAAGTGCTACGTTGCTTAGTCTTACTATAATATTTAGTACTTTTGAAATAAGTCAAATTGAAACTACGAAGTTGTTATTTTAAAAGAAACATAATGAAAAGCAAGAATAAACAATGACTGGTAAGGAAGAAGCTAGGGAATAGCTATAAGTTCGAAATAGATTTCAATGGGAATCTTGCAGAACAATTCTTTCATTCAAATCTAAAAAACCGTAGCATCGACGTTGCGTTGAATTATTACTAAATTTTTATAAACTAATTTTTGCTAATTTTCATGGAAAGTAGTAAAGCATAATATATTGTGCATCAAAAGTTTAAAAATTAGACATTTTAATAACGAAAGATCTCACGACTGAAAACGTAAACATTACTTGTTGCATTTTAGAAGGGCAGTGTCTATTTACCACCCGCAAATTGCCGTGTAATTTCCGTGTACATGAAAGTACATGGAAATACACTGAAAGTACACAGAAAGTACACGGAAAATACCCGGAAATTATACGGAAAGTACACAGAAAATACACGGAAATTATTCGAGAAGCACACGAAAAGTATACGGAAATTACACGGAAATAACACGAAAGTAGACGGAAAGTACACGAAAGTACACGGACAGTACAGGTACAAATTTCACGGACTACACGGAACTACACGCAAGTACACGATAAGTTCAAATAGTCAGTGCTATATTCATATTACTGGTAATAGTTTATCACAATTTGACGAAACGTGTTGCGTTCCGTCAAATGTTTATTAGACTTTCTGGGAGGAAGAGGTGTATTAATCAGGCTTTTAGTTGCTTTATTAACTGGGGGGATGCTGCCCCCTCCCCCTGCCAGGTTTGTATCTAGAACAGGCTGTGATAAACTATTATAGAAGTGACTATTTGCAGTTATCGTGTACTTAGGTGTAGTTCGTGATATTTGTACTTCTACTTTCCGTGTACTTTCCGTGTACACGGCAATTTGAGGGTGGTAAATTTACACTGCTTTTTAGAAGGTTTATTTCAATCACTGGGGTATAGAAACAAAAGTTGAGTACACAAGCAGACGTCGTAAGTTGTAAGTGGAGCAAATGATAACGTTTCGGCCTATGAATCCAGAGGTCCCAGGTTCAAATCCAACTGACGGCGACCCATGGTTGTTATCTGCTGACAGCAGATAACGATAAAAAGGCCATGGGGGTTGCAGAGAAAATACCACTTAAAAGTTGTAGGTTTACCATTGTCTCGAATCGGGTGAAGTTCTTCTTCTGCCCCATGCCCCACAGAGGGTTACGGAAACACGAGAGAGACAACAACAATATACAATGTTAGTTCTACTATATATTTTCAAGTTGTCATTTTTTCGTTCTTTGCTCGGTCGTGGCCTAAACTTTGTTGGAGTCCGAAAGAGTATGCTATACTCAAAAATATAATGTTGAACAACTTCTATGCTCTTTGTAGTGGTGTACCTGACAGTATGTACGGCAAATAAATGAATAATATAATAAAAAAATAAAATAAAATATATCTAAATCTAAACTCAATTGTAAGGTCACGATCTTTTCAAATAATGCTTTATTTAATCACAATTCAGAGCAGGGTTCGAATCGATAAAAGCATCGGTACGATATCTGAATCGATTCAGATCGTTTGTAATATCGAACCGCACAGAAGCGGATTAATATTAGACTTCAGTATAACGATCCGTTTCGGAGAGGATCGATATTATATTAATTCTAATAGATGTGGACCACTCCCGGAGCGACATTAAATCGATTTGGAGTGATTAAAATATCGCTCCATGGAACCAAAGAAAAATGTCTGGTAATTTTATTTGGATATTAGTTCTTTCCCCTCCCCCCTCTCCCTCACCCACAAGACATCCTAGATCAACACCTACTCCACCCCGCATCCACCCCAACTCTTACAGCCCTAAAAGTGAAAGATACCTTGTACCAAAGTTAGGTTTTCTCTCTCTCTGGTTCCCGTAATCTCTTGTTTTAAGGGGTAACACCCCTCTAGCGGCCGAAAAAAAGACCTAATATTAACAATTTATTTTGGGAGTATGGGAAAAGGAATAGAATTTCTTTTCACAGGGTTTATTTAATACATATTGAAGTATAAAAATATATTGTTACGATTTTGCTGGGTTGCGAGTGACAGTAATTATTCCGAGAGGGAGTTTTATATTAGAAAACATTAACTACCCAGCAAAGTTCCGAACCACCAAAACAGGCGAAGAAGACAATTCTAGCAACCGCTGACAAATATTTCAACGACGGCACCTCTAAAAGTTCAGCTGACAAATAAGTATTTCCCCAACTCTAAGGAAAGCGACAAGAATAGAGTCGTAGTTCTAAATTAAACTTAGCAAAGTTGCGTGCGTTATGCCTTGCTAATGTTTTCCTCGGTGTGTGTGGAGATAAATCGAGTACTTACACTCCTCTGTCACTCTATACGTACGCCGTGATTTCGTTTCGTCCCTAAGTCGAAGGCGAAGAACTTAAACCACCACCAGTTAGCGATGCAGGTGTTGGATGACAACAAATGAGACAATGTCAATTTCGTTACTGTGAAGTGTCGCTAAAAGTGCCGGGAGGAATTTAATCGGAAAAATTAAATCTACAAAATGTGTTACGATTCAAATGTAATGTTTCCGGGTAGTAGGCCTTGTCGTGCGCTTGCTTATTTCGCGGTAGTGTCATTAGTATAACTCGGTGTTTTCAAAAGTGTAAAATAAAGTTCTGTGATATGTGACTATTGCACTTTGTTTGCAATTAGTGCAATATTTTGCAGTGAGATGTGCATTGTTTTTATGCGGAGTAAACACTTCGGGAAACCTGGCTGAAGTTCTGTTTAACTTTACTAGCGCCTCACTAGGTTTCTTTAGGTGTACACCGGCTCTCAGCCAAAATCTTCAAGGATCTATAACAGCAGCAGTGAGATGGTGGGTTTGTTGACATTCGCGAGTGTATGCCGACCAATGTTCTAAGTGCAGTTTATGGTAGACTTGAATGCAGTGAAATTAAGTGACATTGACTTACTACTATGTGCAATGCTTTTAATTAACCTCGATTTCGAGTTATGAGCTCCGGAAAACTTGGTTGAGGTGTTGTTTTATAACTAGCACTTCGCTGGGTTTCTTGAGGTACTTGCTCGGTTCGACAGGTGCAGAATAATAAGAAAATTAAAGTAAATCCAAAATAGCACCGGTAACAGGTGAAGTACAAGTGGAATTCTAGTGCCCCAAATCCCGACGGGTTATGAGAAGTTTCGGATATTCGAGTTGGCTCGTATTCCTTCGCTTGATTTAATAATCGAAGTGCCGAATTTTATTAAAGAAAAAGGGGAGTTCGATTGTAGGAACTCTTTTCCGGTTTTCGTGTGAAATTGATTTTCAAAATTTCGCGAAAGTTTTCGCGGACTTCAAATCGCGCACTAAAAGTTTGTACTTGATTCGCTATGTCTTTGTCTATTAGTAATGTTAAACAAATTTATCGTTTTCACTGCGCTAGTAATAGTACTTACCGGATATTTTATTTCTTTTAAATGTAAATGATACCAAAAAATTGTCCTGAACCTCAGCTTTCCTTTTTCGCCGAGAGCTTTTAATAAAAACAAAAGCAACCACTGCACTACTCACTATTTTTATTTTACTAACAATAAACTGTCTTAATAAACTTTTTGTTTTCCTTTACAGAATTTCTACTTGATGGTTCAACGAATCTACCAAAGAAGAGGGTGTCCGCTGTGCCGGTATACCATTTATAGGACCGCTGCTCATTGTTGACGTCAAGGGATCGCCGTTGTCGGGTAAGTATTTCGTCCTTCTTTTATTTAATTTAGTTGTCTATTTTTTGCTTTTCTGACGCTCCTTTCCTGCAGGTAATCCCATCTGGATGTCAGCGAGGAAACCTTGTCGTTGAAAGCGTTCAGAGAAGGTGAAGAGGACGAATTTTGTCTTAAAAACATCTTGGAAACATCGAAACAGGTACTATGCTCTTTTACATTTCATTAGATTTAGTGTTTAGTCCAAGAAATGTAACAATATTTTTTTATTATAATTTTGATACAAAATGGCGGCGGTAGAGCCAATCTTTGAAATCGCCTGTTTTTTAAAACTCCTTCATGGGAGGACGGATTTATCGTTAAGTATAAGACCTAGAACAAAAAATCAAAAAAATTTATAATCTATATACTATTGCCTACAGAAGTACGTAGGAGTTTTTTTTAAATCAAATTTTAAAGAAATGGTGCACTTTTGAAAAAATAGATCGATTTTTGTCCAAAAAATAAGTAATAAATTGGTTATAAAAAAAAAAGTTTACATTAAATAAACAAACGGCTACGTACTTCCATAGAGGATATAATTACGAAGCTACTGTCAAAATTTTAAAGCAATCCATGTAATGCTGTTGAAATAAACTGTCCTCCCAGTTTTAAAAATATGGTTTCGAGAAAAACGCGTTTGTAGTTTTACGAGCACTTAAGGGGGACTTACACCTTGTTACTTTCAAAAAATCAATTTTTTTTTTTACATTTTTCTGATCTAAAGGGTAATATAAATCAGCCTGTAAAAGGATTCGTCTCTATTTCGAAAGTATAGCTCAAAAAAAAATTGAAAGTCACGTCAGATTCGCTCGCTCCTGGATCGCCTCCGCGTTAATCATGATTTCACTACTCGTTCTGTCAATGGTTTTCACGCTTTTCCTGTATTCTATTGTCAATGTGTGTGTCTATGCATATTTTTAGGAAAGGGTTTTTCGAGTCACTCAGTTTCTAAGGATACTTCACCTAAGTCCCACGATTCACGTGTTGTACTGTTCTGAAACTTTGAACGCGGTTTTCCAAAACTTTAATGTTCCAAACTGGTGTACACGATTACGACAGAACAAATCAACGTATTGGTTTAAATTTTTTTTAATTTTTTTCAGAAAACACTTAGCAAGGTCCCGATCGTTCATTTTTAAGAAATTTTGATTTACTGCATTTTGAAAGTTTTACATAAGACAAAAAACATAGTACGAAAATGACTTTTGTGAACAAATACCCGCCATTTTGTGAAAAATCGAAATTTTGAAAGAGTGAACGATCGGGACCTCACTAATGTAACAATAATTGAAAGTCTTCTTGGATTTTTGATTTCAGATAACTAGCTGTTAATGTCATCTCAAGGTCTTGTAAGTCAACATGACTATGGAAAAAAAAATCATGTACGATATTCTATTGTTCTACTAATAAATAAAAAAAAAATTCAAATGAAAATCTTTTCTAGTTTCTTTACAATAAATTGTCAAAAACTAGCTCCAAAATTGGCTTACAAGGTGTAAGTCCCCCTTAAATCCTTGAAATTTTGCTCCGTGACGCTATAGTAAAATCGAGAATTAAACTTTTCAAAATTTTTTTTTCATTATAAGACTCAGTGGATATTATTTTTATGACCCTAAAGTATTGTTTAAGCCAAAAAAAATCTATTTTTTCAAAATTCTAGAGTGGTGTTACCCCTTAAGGGGTTATATACAAAGTTGAGGGGAAAAAGTGAGCGAAAGACAATTTATTGGTATTACTATCGAAGAAAAAAAAACAAGTTAAATTATAAAAAAATATTACGAATTGTCGGAGTTATGGCCTCTACCCCGAAGCGCGTTTTTTTTCAGAGGCTTGCGTTGAACACTCTCCAAGGCGAATCGCTTAACTGAAATCAAAAGAGTAACAAAATTATTGAAGAAAAATGTATTGTGGTGTACTTGAACGGTTCGGTTTCCGAAAAAAAATTTTTTTCCAATAAAAAAACCATGTTGACAAAAAAATCGATTTTTGAGGTGTTCAAAATTCTAAACAAAAATTCATTGCAAACAATGGAAAATTTTTAGATGAAAAAGGAACCGTTCAAGTACACGAGATTGTAAATATGAACAATTTAAAAAAAAATATGAAAATCGGTTGAAAAGTTTTTGAGATATCACGTTCACCGCAAAGGTATTGTTCAAAAAACTCTAATCCGAGATCATCGCGTTTAAAGTTTTTGGACGCCGCTCGCCAAGTGCTTATGGATGGAACTAGCGCGCTGCGAACGGCTGTCATTTGAAATCTAGTGTTCCGATCTGGATGAAATTTCACACAGATATTTTCGAAAGTATGTACTTTCAGAATATGCAATCAAAAAATTTTCGATTTTTTGAGCCCCAACTTTGTATATAACGTGTTGTTGTTTCGGTTGTTTCGAGATAATTGCTTTTAAACTTTGAACAACAGGAAAACTGATGAAAATCAACGAGTTTCCTTCTCAGGCGCTAGTTTGCTTGCCAGGTTCATACACTTTGCCTTCTTCTTCCACTAGCTTTTGAGCTTGAACATAGATTCTCGTGCTCGCACAGGTAAGATTTCTTATAGGTATACCCTGTATAGCATTAGCAGATCACCTATAAAACGTCGTTCACTCTCGGTCTTACTATGGCATGCATATGCATAAGCCTATAAATCACATGTGTAGAGTCGTGAATATGTGGCCCATTTTTGATCAATCTCTTTCTAAAGCTTCACTGAAACGATCTCTCTTCTCTCCACACCTCTGATTGTCGTGTGTGTTCCTACTCTGGTTTTCGCTTATTTCCAATCACAAATGTTCACAATTTTATTCACTTTACTTAATTAGTTCGTTTAACAATTTCATTTACACCTTCTCTTCACAATACACTGTTTCACTTTACAAATTAGCACTTATCACTTCGCTGGTTAAAATACAACTAACTATTCCCATTATCACATGTAAACGCTTCGCAGTCTTAATCACGACTAAACTAACCAGGTCTTCTTTCTTGATTTCGGATGGTTTCCTTTTTCCAAGAGGCTTATCTTCGGCCTTCAATTCGATTTGATGTCGTCCTTCGTTGTCGTTTTGCGATGTTTGTCTTTTTGATGAACTTCTAGTTGCGTTGTCTTCCTTTGATACGGTTGTTGCGCTACATCAACCGTAGGTAGGTTTGTCTTTCTCTTATAGAGTAAGTAATTAAGGGAAGGTGTAGTAATAGGATTTGGGAGGGATTTGGGAGTTTTGAGGATGCTTGGGGGCAGTTTGTTCCTAATTAATGGTGAGCTTTAGATTTTGGACTACCCTTGGTAGTGAATCCCTTTCGTGTCGTAAAAGGTTACACTTCCGTTGTGGAAATAGATGTCTGAGAAAACTAACTGTAAGCTAACCAGGCTGCTACTCAGCCCTATTTATACTACATTCCTACTTAGCTTTATTATAGAAACTTCTGCCACTTAGTTCTAGATGTTTCCGTTACACATTTTCACCTCACATATTCACCATAGGTTCGAGTCGTCCTTGACTTTCCACGTTTCACATTTCCTCCTCTAGATTCCTGGCCATCTGAAGCATGCGCATTACACGGTTCACTATTTCCCTTTTCGTGGCCTTCCTCGTTCACATTACAGTTTGTTATATTCTGGTGAATAGGTTAACTGTTTCTTGTCTCCTGCCGAGAAGTGAGCCTTCTAAGTTTGAAGAGAAACTCTGAAAAATATGAGAAAACAAGAAATTAAATAAGTCTACATTAGACTCCCCCATCGCTCTGTCCCAGTATTTTCGACATTTTTACGAGGATTTTCGGCGTAATTTTAGCACGGGTGCAATAGGTTTTAGTAGGTCGTGGCGCGTTGGGGGGGGGGGGGAGGTAATTGCCTCCACCCTGTGTCCGCGCCCAACTTAGTTTAAGGGACTTGAGATTAGAACAAGAAACAAATTTTGTTTTCTTAAAATTTGTCCAGACATGAGTTTTTATATTTCTTTGAGAAATATATAATGTTAGCCATCTTTAGCTGCTATTAAATAGAATTTATTAACATACAGACTTTCAAAATCTCAGCTTAATCCATTTTTACAAAAATCATCAAAGCTAATTGTCATAATAAAAGGTTTGGTTGAGTGTCATCCATTACCTAATCATCTAATCATCATTTAGTTAATTAACAACAGTAACGCTTTATGTCTGAAGTAAAACAGAAGCAAAGAGACTAAATTGGTTGTATGTAGTATCCAGAGGTGTTATTAATTTCACACCTGTTATGTTTAAGCACAATGTCTTTTGTCTTTACTTATCTTCAAGCGTTCATGCAAGCAGTTGTGATAAGCGATTTTGTATAAGCTCCATTAAATCGATGACTGTACAAACTTCGATCGACTTCGTTTCTCAGAGCATCCATCATATTATATATTGAAAGCAGTACCGTCATGTATTCAGAACTACTTAAGTGGAATATAATTTGAAGAGGACAAGAATTATGCAAATAACTATGTATAAAAATCTAGGACAGTCCCTTTCAATCAACGATATCATACTCTACAATCAGGTAAATAAGTAAGGTTACCTTCGTATGCATTAAGTCAAGTAAAATAATTAAACTCTACTTTACTATCTCGAGAAACAATCTATTGCATGCGAGCAAATGTGTATGTATAACTTAACGTAATTAATAACTACATCCAACAGGAAGAGGCGGAATTGAGCGGGAACAATATGTTCCTTTATGGCACCATAACGTTTAGGTTATTACTCTTTGAAACTTCTAGTGAAAGTTCATAGTTTCCTCGACAGGGTAAAACCTCACTTTATGCCCTTATTTGCTGTACTGCTCAAGAACTTTTTATAGGCTTTCCTCCGCAATTGATGGATATATGAGCACTCGTGCGCTGCCATGTAGCTAGGAATAAACCGTAAAACTTCCGACATTAAACAATAAATTTCATTTCATGGAATTGTGCAAGTTTTCCGAAACGAAAGTTCAATGCATTTTTTAGGCTTGAAATAGAAATTACGCCGAACATTGTTTTCAGGAAATTTTCTGAGGAAAATTGCTTGAATTTTATTGATGCGGAAATGTTTTTTTTTATAAGAAGTTTAAACTGAATTACGTGTGCTTTCATGCTTTAGAACTTTTTGTATTGTTATGACTTGTATTGTACAAGACTCAAATTCGTCAACTCGACTATTACGGTAGCCATACCTATGTACATACGTCTCATAAAAAATCTACTATTTATTTTGTACATAAATTTATACTTGCATACAGGGTGAAAGCACTTAAAGTTAGCAGAGAGGAAAGGTCATACACCATGGAAAGTTGGACACAAAGATGGAGAGCGGAGTACAGGGGACGATGGTCAGCGAGGCTCATCAGTAATCTGGTCCCCTGGATCGACAGAGGGCATGGAGAGGTAGGTTTTTACATAACCCAACTCCTGAGTGGCCACGGGTACTTTCGTTCATATCTTCACCGAAATGGGAAAGGTAGCATCACCGGAGTGCCTCTATTGCCCAGGCCAAACGGACTCTGCCGAACACACTTTCTTTGAGTGTCAGAGATGTGCTCCCGTGAGGGGAGCACTAACAGTCCACATAGGAGGGGCGATCTCCCCGGAAAATATAGTCCAAGGCATGATCGCCGACGAAGAAACGTGGAATCGCACAGTCAGGTACGCGGAAGATGTCCTGCGCAGAAAAAAGAAAGACGATCAGGCCGCCGCAGACGAGATGGTCGAATGACGGGCTAAAGGAAAGGACCTAGCTTAAAGTAATGTGAAAAACGGTTCCAGGCTAGTGTGCGGAGAGCTAGGGAAGTGTTTTAGTCGGTAAACTGCGCCACAGGAGTCCGACATTGCTGGGGTGGGGTGCCCCAGCTTGCCTAAAGCATTTCACCTCCCTACAAAAAAAAAAAAAAAAAAAACTTAAAGTTAGCCACTTAAACATTTGGTTATACAGGGTGTTTCAGATCTGACGTGCCAAAATGAGTGGGGTGATAGATCTCACCTAGACAAAAAAAAATTGTATGGACAGGGGGGGGGGGATTCTTAACCGTTTAGGAGTTACAGGGTGATTCAAAAATTTCAGTTTTTCATGGTATGCACATTACTCTTCTATTTTTATCTTTTGATCTACCCAACATAGTGACATCAAACAAACGCTAAAAAACAACAATCATAATGACCTTTCCAAAAATTTCAACAACAGTGTTGATCTCACTATTACCGCTGCAAGTACAGTCACGGCCAAAATTGAAAAAAAAAATTGAAATTACCAAAATTTCAGCATTTTCCAAAATTTTCTCATGTGTTAGCCAGAATTCACATCCTTGTATCCTGGCGTTTTGTCACTCGTACCTGACGGAAATTTTGCTATATAAAAGGGTCAGTAAACAAGGATACCTGTCATAGTTGAAAAACAAATTAATAAGTGCGGGTGTTTTTAAGCAAAAATTAGTAAAAAATGGTAAAATTTACATTTGCGGAATACGCGGATATTATTTACATTTATGGTGTAGACGGAAAAAATAGAGCGGCTGTACTGGAATATCAAAGGAGATTTCCTAATCGGCGAGCGCCCTAAAAAGTTAATAACTTCAAAAGAATTGTCGATTATCACTGCAAATGCAAATGCTTTGACAAAATATCACTCAGAAAGAGTACGTGCCACTTATGCGATACATTAAATGTTCAAAGCAAAGTCCTTCATACTTTGAAAAAGCGGAGCGAAAACATATTTTTTATTTAGATCAAGCTAAGTTTGCTGAAGATTTAATGTAACAAAATGAAGCCAAAAATTCCTCTTACTCTCTCTCTGCTCTCTGCTACTTAAATTTTGAGATATACGAGTTAAAAATAAATATTTATAATTGAAAATGGCCTTATTGTTTTTCAAAATATTCTTCATGAAGATCAATACACTTTTGCATGCCTTTGAACCAATTTTCGAAGCACTTTTTCCACTCTGTTTGAGGTACCTCCAAATGACGTGATTTGAACGCATCAACCGCTTCTTCAGGCATCGAAAAACGTTGACCTCGAATTTTATTTTTGATCTGCCGGAATATGAAGAAATTATTGCGTTCCAAATCAGTACTGTAAAAAAATCTATTATGTTGTAAATACGAAATTTAACGTCATCTCCTTCGCGACCAGTTATCCAATAATGAGCAATAAGTAGAGTTGATGTTGTCCGTGTCAGTTTTCTTGTTGATGGTATTATTTTTTATAAAGTTCACGCACAGCATCGTTTTTTTCTGGCACAACAACCGATTTAGGAGACCTTCACGAAATTGGTCCTGTAGCGAAGTGTGACCACGATTGAATCCGGAAAACCAGCGAAACACGGTCGCTCAAGATGGTGCTCCGTTGCCAAAAGTCGAAGAGAATTTCTCGGCACACTGTTGTTGGTTTAATCCACGTCGAAAGTCATCGCACGAAAATGTTCATGATTTAAATCCATTTTTTGACCAAGGTGAATGTTTCAAGTACCTGTAAACAACACAAATAGCACTCGAATGACAAAGCGTTCTGAGTACGATTACCATTAAAAATGTCAAACCTTACGATGACAACGTCAGATTTGACATATTCACACTGGTGTAGATATATCTCAAAACTTAAGTAGCAACCTACGTAGGTACGTTGTAGACCTTCTGCTAAAGGGTTTTTCTATGTATGGCTTGAAGGAGAGGCGGGAAGAGGCGATTCCTGTATCAAAAAGTATATTGAAAGTAAAGTTTGCGAAAACATTGGAGAACTCATATTATGGTCCGATTCTTGCGGAAGACAAAACTGCAACATTAAGCTAACAATGCTTTTGAAAACTGTAATGGACGCACATCCATTTTTGAAAAAAATCGACGTTGAATGCGCATTGAAATTACAGCAGAGATTATAAACGGCCGAAGGCTACATTAATATCATAAGCAGTTGTTGAAAAAACAAGCTTTGTTAGAATGCAGAACGGTGATTTCATTCATACATCCTTTTTCCGATTAGTGATACCTTTCTGAAGTTGCGGTAAACTGAACCATTTTCAATTTATTAGTCCAATACATTTAACGGCGATCCCATCATATTAATATTAAAAAGAATGCAATTGGTCGGCCGAGATCGGAAAATGGTAGTGTGTTTCACCCACTTGAAACTGTGTGGCCTGAAACCAATTTCTTCCTCCAAACTAGCAGATATACATACAAACTCTAATACATTTAATACCAGAAGATTGAAAAGGTTTTTACGAAAATCTTACAGAGGATAAAAATTTTGAGGATGATGTTGATGGATTTAATGAAAGTTCTGATTTTGAAATTGATACAGCATAAGGGAAATTTTAAGTTATTTTGTTACTCTTATTATTTATGTTTGATTTTTAATCAACTTATTGAAATGGATTTGTGATATTATGAAGTATAGTAACCAAATATATAATTTTGTTAATAATAATTGAATTTTTAGTATCTAAACCTTTTTTATTAATTAACTACAATAAGAACTCTCAAAGTAAAGCTATAATAATTAACTGCGTTTTTTACTTAAACTTTTACTCTCCGTTATAATTCGTCGAATATCACAAAATGATAACATGTTCATCTTCGTACATATTGCACATAGAACATTCTCAGCTACCACTATATCTTAAAGGGCACGAGTTTAGCTGCAAAAGTCCACCTCCACATTTGAAAATATATCTAATCATCTTCATAGAGTAATTATCCGAGAAGTAATTTACTTCATTATGAAAATATGCGAGCTTGCTATAATTGTCGCGCCTTATCTACTTTGTGGTTCCATAGGAAAAGATTCTCTTTATCGATTAGTTCACCAATGACGCTACTAATCAACTGAGGAGTGATATCCAGCTCCCAATCTTCATACCAATAAATTTTTTTCGTAATGCTTTCGGAAGCTAAAAGTCTCGGATATCTGTACTCCGGCATTATGTTAAGCTCCTTATGAATATACATCATATGACATTTCAAGGTATCTATATAAAAATCATTTAATCCTGTTTCGAGGAGGTAACATATAATTAGGTGCATGCTGTGGAAGTCCCAACATACGCTTCAAGAAAAATCTCTGAAGTTTTTCTACTTCTTCATAATATTAAAATCCACATTTCTGGGCACCATAGCACATTATAGCCTTAGAGACGGCCTTAAAGATTTGATATTTACTTGAGGGGGCTATGGTCTTTTTAGAAATAAAGTTCCTCCAGGTAGTATCAATACTGCATTTTGCAATGGACAATCTTTCTTCTAAATTCTTTTCAAATGAGAGTTTGGGGGTTAGCGTAACCCCTGGGTATTTATATTTATTAAGTACCTCTATTTCCGTACCTTCATAACACCAGTTCTCATGTCTTGTTCGCACCCCTCCACCTCTGTTGAAAATATGAGTTTTTCTAGAGATGTCGTATCGTGCTCTTCAGTGTGTAATCTAAGATTAATCTGTTCCAGCTTCCGTACATATTCCTCTTTTGTTGCATGTTCCAGCTTAATTTTGGTAGTACCTCTGGATATTTCGTATGATTCAAAGTTGTATCCGCAGTAAGATGAACTGAGACTGACATATGATCAGAAAAGGGTTGCTGTTCTACCATGAAGTTACTTATGTTACTTGGGATCATATCAATAGAAACAGCTGCAATATCGTTAACAGAGGCACCTGCTGCCTGAATGCATGTATATTCGCCTTCATAGTCGCCAGTGATTCTACCATTTAGAAATAGCAAACCATAATCTGCAGCGAGTTCTAAAAATTGTTTACCCCTAAAATTAACTACTTTACCTTAAGAGCGCCTACTATCTTCAAGAGTAGTCATCTCAGAGTTTACTTCGTCAGGTAAATGTTGTAGTTCACCGATGCGTACGTTCAGATCCCCGACAATCATAATGCTTTTGCTGTGTATACTTTCTAACATTTTCGAAAGGTCCTTAAAATCCTTATCCCATTCATTGTAATTTAAGTAAAAAGGTAACACGTACACCTTAATTGTATTTAAAGACACCTCAATTAAAGTTCTGTCATAATCATGATTAAACCTCATACTTATATTAGACTTTAAATTGATTCCGAATAAGCTGTAAGCTACACCACAGAAGAAAAATCACTTTTCATCATGACAATGCTCAGTTTCATACGGGAAAAGAAACATAAATAAGCTGGAGCAATTCTTTTAAAAAGTCGTTATCCATCCGTGATATTTCTTCACTATCAGACAATCAACTTATACCGATTATAAAATCCTCAACGCGAAAGAATAATAATGTCAAATCGGCGGTTAATTTAGAAGAAACGTATTTGTGTCATCAAGAAATGAATTTTTAAAATTAGGATTAAAGATAATTGTAAATAATATTGAAAATATATTTTGGAAAACCACATATTTTTGGTTATATTTAAAAAAATTACATAATCTCTCAAATAATTAATGAAAAACTACAACATTTTTACACGTACGAATATGTACATGTGACAAAAATTATTCATTTTTATTTGTAGCACGTAACATCACTTAAACACATTTGGTGCAAAGTTTATCGAGAACATACATTTTCAACTCTCTGTAGAATTGAACATATATTTGTTCACGTACTACAAGAACAAATAATTATAACTAATTTTGCCAATTTAATTGCGAAAATATCGGATAAGCTTTGAACATAAATCATTTAGTAATATTATTCTGTTAATGGTTTGTTTGGAAATTTCAAAGTTTACGTAACAAACATTATCTTTTCGTCTGTGAGAAATAAAGCACACGTAATTTATTTCGGATAAAGAAAAAGAATATTTGAACTCAGAATTGCTATCTTAAATTTCCAGTCAAAATACATTCAGAGAACAAAATTAGAAAATCAACGAAAGACAATCATCGTTACCGTGCATCACCTAATGCAGACCCCAACATCATTTTTGTCCGGAAGGATGAGATTCATGGTGTCCTTGGGAGTGAGCAGTGAGAAAGAATGCACCTTACACACGTGACTAAAGACTCCCACCTAAAGTCTTGACTTGTTTTAAAGTCGTCCGTGGAGATGGTCATAACGTGTCGACCTACCAATACGGAGGTTCCAGGTTGGAAATCCACCGGCGGCGACACATTGTTTATTTCTGTTGAGAACAGATCACGATAAACTGGTCATGAGGGTTGCAGAAAAAATGTCAGTGGTTCGGAATCTACTTTAAACTGTAGGTCCACTTGTAAGCGTTGTCTCGAATCGGCTGAAGTACTTCTCCCATCACATGACCCACACGTGATTACAGTATGTAAAGGTCGCAGGCCGATCTAGACAACTCATAATATGGTAACTACACTGTCACACCAACCTCTAGGTAAAGTCATTTTTGAAAAGTACTAAATTTGTATGAGTTTTTTCGTAAATTTAATTTGATCACCATCGCAACCTTCCTCGAAGGAGTTCCTTTCGTTGAGTCAAACCTGGAGATTGGTTTGAACATCCTCCATGTCCACCGGCAGAGGACCACTACTATCCAGGGCTGGGATTATAACCTTAATATCAAGAAAATCGCTCTTTAGTTATAGTAGCCGGAAGAAAATTTAATGAAGGGTTTACGTATTTTTACATAGATAGATGGTCAGAAGTGCACTTCGAACGTAGCATGCATCCCAAATGTCGGCGTACAACCGTTATATCCTAACCAGTTAGAGCAGTAAGACCTGGTATTGCAAACAGAATAAACCACTGCCGACTTAGGTTGTGCTACGACAAATTGTCTCGTGTATGGGATTGTTGAACAACAGTTACATTACATACATAGTTACAGTATATCAAACCAAAGCTGACCTTCAGTAAAAACTTCCCGGTGAAGCTGCTAAGCAGATCGGAATGGAAAAACGTCGGAGCTATGGAGGCTTTCAATGCAACGACATTCACTGACGGCTCTAAGATGAAGTTTACGACAGTATTACAGTAGTATAATATCCGTCATCCTAAAGATTTACCAGACTACTATTCTAACATTAACCCCGTTCGAAGGGCCACCATTAAGGCTTTTAAATCGCCTACCATATCCTCCAGACTGGTGGATCGGTGCTGTGATTAGCTCACGCTCATCTGTGAGCGCCTTGAAATCACCTTGCTCTGGGTTCCGGGTCAAAGGAGCATAGAGGGGAATGAGCATGCCCGTGCGCTAGAAGTCCAGAATATTGCTCTGCAAGACTTTCTTGCGAAAACAGTTTACATTTCCCTGGGAACTGCAAGGAGTGCCATTCTGGCATACTATTTATTTACAGTTAACTGCAAGGGAAGCAGCCCATTCACTTGTGCCATATGTGGTCCTCCTTCAATATGAGTGAGTGTAACCAAAGGCCCGATGTGGAGATATTGCTAGGGCAGTATGGGAAATCACGGATCGCTGCCATGCCCTAATTTACATATTACCTTTGCAAACGGCCAGCTCTCGCTTTAGCCACTCATCTGATCTGAAGGTCTCACGGCTAAGAATTAGATAGAGCATCCACTTTCCTGTGGGATTTATCGTCAACTATACCAATCCTTCTGAACTCCTATCCCAGCGCATGTAGACGTACATTGACTAAATGGTTACTAGAGGTGTTTACAAAGCGTCACATCTTAGCACTAATTGGGCCTGGGTTGCCACTTCTACAAACCAACTAAACAACTAGACTTTCTGCGTTGTAATCTAACATAATAGATGTTGTATTATCGGTTAATAGATCTTATTAATGATTTTAAAACACGTTTAGTATAAATAATCCCAATAACAGTTCACAATTGCCCTAGACTTGTCTATAAAAATGAATGAAAAGAAACTAGAGAACAGGGAAAATCAGAAGGTACCTAACCAACTACATCCATCGAAAGTAGTCTGGTAAATTCGAAACTCAACGTGGTACTGATAACATAAAGAAGATCTATTTGCGCTAATTCAACAATTGGGGACTCCACCAAGTTTCACACATTAGGCCCCATTAACCAATTCGCCAGATATTTCTTAAACTGAAACATTGTGGACAAACAATTTTTACAAAAATAACAGAACAACTAAAATTCATCCACAAAAGTACGCTTATCAATAAGGATGCCGCGACGTTTGAGATCAACGATCCACTAATATCAGTCTTTTTCAATTAATTTTCCATATTAATCCGCTTCCACCTCCACATACAATGGTGTCTTACATTATTCATCTTACCGATCCTGAAAACGCTGGCTTCTGTAACTGTATCTATCGTTTTCGATTATTTTTACATACCACTCCTTTCCCAACCCTATCTTACCCCCATTGAAACCTGGTCAGAGAACATATTTATAATCTAAAAAAAGATCATGTAAATCGGTACAGTGGTTATCGAGTAGGTTCCAAGTTACACGAGAAGGTTTGTGCCCCATAACTCAAGACAATTCTCTTTTGTGTAAAAGTAGAAAAACTATCTGATTGTAGAAATTACGAAAATAAATATAAGGAAATCAAGAAAAACTGAAGCAAAAACTCTTGCATTCGCGATGACGCTCTTCCTACCTCTTCACCCCTCTTGACCTTAAAAACCGGTTATCATCAATCATAGCGTAAAGACCCTCTCGTGTAATTTGGAGCTTATAAGCGAACTAATAGATAGACTAACAGTCAGAAAGACGTTGTGCTTTATAATATGTAGAGAAAAAGAAGATGATGGCTGATGATAGGTACCAAAAAGACAGCTACAAAAAAAGCTACAGTTGACAGCACATAAATGTCAAATCGATACCGAATTTTATCTCTTCGTCGTGCAAGCACGCAGTCCGTCGCTTAGATAAGCGTCTTAAACAAATTTTACGTTCTTAGACCTATTGACAGTCTCAAACATCGAAGAAACGTCGAAATCAATCATTTTTTTATTACCACTCTAAAGCACGACTATTGTTCTAACGACTTTTATAACCTGATTCCAATGTACAAGATTCCAGTCACTTTCATTCAAAAAACTAACAACAGAAGAGATGCGATAATTTACCATCTTTTGCTTTTCCCTATTTTATGAGCAATGAGCGTTTATGCGGAACTTTTATTGTTACGATCCCCGCCCCATTCCTTAACTGCACATTTTCAATATGTTTTTTTGTTTTTGCTTTTTCATGAATGTTTTGCTATTACATATCGTATCCTCTGAGCTTTCATATCGTCATAAAAAAGGAACCAGAATAACGTTAATGTGTCCTTGGCAAAATCCTTTAAAATTGTGGTGCAATACTCCAAATTATATGACCTTGAGCTAAGTGGAATACATAGTAAGAATGAAAAAGAAATATTCCTTGGAAAAATATGGTGGAAAATGAAGACAATGAAAACAATTCAGACGTAATGAAGAGAAAACGATTTTTGTTTTTCATTTTCAAAATTCAGCTGGCAAATAACACTAAGAATGATTACTTAAAAATTTAAGAGTAAATTGTGAACAAAGAATAATGTGTCGTCTTACAACTAATTAGAATTTTTTTCCTCAAATCGATGCAAGCTTACATTACTTCTGTTTGCATTACCTCGAAAAGTATAAGATGCATTACCTCGAAAAGTATGAAATGAGTTTAAGCAGGTCAGTTCGGTCGTTCGTTACAAGTGTGAAGCTTTCATTACAAAGTCAGCTACGATATAAATAAAACAACAAACTTATAAGCTTTTTATTGCATTTCTTTCTTTTTTTTGTTACTGCTGTTAACTACATATACCAATAGAAATATTGTTCGTGCGCAGTGTTTACGTTCCACAAAACCCCTTTCAAAAATATATTTGAATGAAATCAGATAAGCATTACTACATTACTTTGAACTTTCAAGACTAAACACTTATTGAATATTTTGGGCAGCAAATTTTTGTTTACAAAATACTTTAAAATCTGTTGAGCCTAACTCGTGGCTTCTGACAGTTTTAATATAGGAAATGGCATAAATGTGGGGATTTGACAGTCCTCCCCAAAAGCTTTCGGGAATTTTGGATGGGGACTTCCAGTTTATTCCAGCATAAGTAACGAGTTTTCCATTTCCAATACTCTCAGCTGTCCTTTTGCCACCTTTGCGGGTTAACCTTGAATCCGAAAAGCTTTAGCTTTAAAAAAAAATTTCATTTTCTGCAAGGCTCAGCAAATCAATGGACTCAACTGAATTGAAAACTTTTTTATTTAGTAGATTGTAACTTTATATCCCAAAGAATTCCAAAATTAAAGTAAAACGCCGCCATTCAGGAGACATTTGATTGTAGTAGGTGAATACTAAAGCAATCTATTAAAGCAAAGCAATAGATGTACAATAAACCCCCTCTTTCCCCATACATTTTAGCATCTATCTCCCTAAAGTTGAAAATCTGAACAATTTCCAATTTCTAAGATTGAACTGGGATAGACAATTTTTACAGATTACAAAAGTTTCTTTTTGGAAAACTTTGGAGACGACAAGTATGTTCACTTGATTGAATCCAATATAAGACGAGTTCCTTCTGAAAAAGTTACCTGTTTCTAATTCAGAAAAGTTTTATGATTTACGTCACGGACATTTTTAGTTAAAATAGAAGTTTAACAAGACGTTTTTATGTGTATACGTTTGCTATATATATTTAGTTATTTAATAAGGATAGACAGTTAAAATTAAAAAAAAAAATTGATTGGTTGTGATTTTATCTGTCGAAAAAATCCAACAAGCTATGTTGTCCACCAAGTATATCAAAGAAATAGTGCTAGACATTGCCTTATTTTTCCTGTAATATTTACATAAATCTTTATTAATGCGAATTATTTCAGACTTTTCACTTTGCATTCTTCTAAGATGTGGATGTAGGGGGTAATGATATTTTTCTTTCACTTTTCGAAAACTATGCAGCATAAAACAAAATAAAAATATATTTTATAATGTGCAAATGAATATGATATGATACCCCACTTGACCTAGTAACTTCACCATAAAATAAAAATATTTTTTTACATTTTCCCGTCTGCATTAAAGGTGGACAAGCATAACTTAAAATTATTCAAATTCAAGTCGATAACATAAGCAGTTGCTGAAATAAACAGCTGTGACAGACGGACAGACATAGTCACACCATAAGCGTCCCTTTTGTACCAATTTGGTACGTAACCCTAAAAAGCGTTACTGTCACAAGCCAATCTATTAGTTGATAAATATGGTAAGGGGCCGTTCAAGTACTACGTAACGCAGTTTTTGAATATTTTTGACCCCCTCCGCCCTCGTAACGCGACGTACGACCATGCCCTGAAACTTATTGGTCAAACCAAGTCGTTAAAGTTTATTCTAAAGTATGCTTCCTTATCGGTCGAGGGAATTTTATTTATAAATATGAAAACCGTGTCGAATAAAGGGGTCTGAAATTTTTTTAACAGCTAAAAGGATGGGTCCGCTTTTTTCGTACTTAGTGGGAGGAGGAGAGAGGGGGAGCGTTCTTTCTCCTTTAACTGCCAATCTTTTTGAAACAACTTATATTTAAGGTTCCTCATTACCATCACCATACTAGTCACCCAATGTACAATTCCATCACTACTTTTTTTGCCAATTTTAATCGTCGAACTTGTGACATTGAATACCTGGTAAGGCATTGCCCAAGGTCGTAAGAGCTTATGCTTTCTGTTCTTAATTATTATATCGTCCTGTATGTGGAAGGTTAGAAGTTAGTTCAGAGTCTCCTACTGATTAATCGGGATATCCGCTGTGAAGCCCTAAATGCAGTGCTTGGGGCTGGTGTCCTTCGCAGATACTGATCCGAAGATTTGGAATTTTCGTCCACTTTTGTTCATAAGTATTCTATTTCAGGAGACGGAGTTGGATGAATTCGTTGAGCAGCACGACCACCATGCCATGACCCCAGGTTCGAGACCAGGTCTCCCCTGTGAGCTTTTATTAAGAAATTAAAATAGTCCACTCCGTCTCTGGGCTGTAGTCTAGCTCCCAGCAATGCAAAAAACAACACTCAAGTTTCCTCACTGCCCTTAATCCCTTCCGGCATATTTGAATAAGTTGCTACACTGATCTGTGACTACACGTTTAAGGATGCGATAACGCGTGACGATATCGTCGAAGACGGTTTGTCGCTTTCCTATTAGATATATCATAACGGTCTATACATTTTGTAAGCTTGTATTGGAACGCTAAAATATATTTATTTGCGGACTATATCTCCTCAAAATGGCCACTGGTTATGGAATTAATCTGTCTGGTAAGCCCATGTCTATAAAATGTAAAACTGATCAATGTGTGGATTAGAATTAATTGAAATCTAAGTATGAAGTTGTAGTTGAAAGAAACTCAGGATCCAAAATGTCCGTACAATATATCTAAGCTTTAACAAATTTTCTAACAGTCTTAAGTAAGCCATTTATCCCCACCCTTACCTTTATATATCTACACAATCAATAAGCCCTTCCGTTCGACTTCTTGCCAGAATTATTCTGATAAATATTGACCCAAGTTAATCCAATTTTCCTTCATTATTTCTTGATATTAAGCAAAAACAAGGAAAGGAAAGTAAATCTCCTAAGAAATAAATTAAGCCCATACCTCGACGGAGCTGCTTTTCCTAATTACTTCCTCGATATCTCAATTGGCTGTCCACTGATGTCGACTAATTATAAGAAATTTTCAGGATAATCAGTAATGAATCCGATTAATTGTCAGAAGTACGTTATTTTTCCGGGCATAACGAAGGATAAACACGGACGTAGCAGTTATTATTTCTGAACAAATGAGTTCACCCGGCAACGCAAAACCTAAGTAAACATTATAGCTGCCGGCTTGAACCTAAAGTGTTTATCCAGATACCAGATCCACTTGCATTTTTCAGGAGCACAAGATTAAAAAGTGCAGAGAGGAAAATTGAAATTTTATGTTCTCAAAGGAAACAGTTTTATGGCAAGCAAGTCGTCACTCTTCCTGTACAGTTAAACAGATCCTTTGAAATTTCATACGAAAACGAAATGTCTCAGTTGCCACGGATTAAAAATGGATTCCGCCTTGTCAGATGCACACAGGCTCAGATTTCAAGGCTTGTGAAGCATTTCCTTAGAGTGTGTTAGCGTGTTGACAATGCAATCCTTTTTATACCCCACACCATTTCGTTTTAAATATAAACAAAGTGTTGAAAATTCATAACAATTTAATAATATTCTCTTGTTTCGAGGAAAGCCATTTTAATTATTTACTTTTTCCCGCATTTATTTTCCACGGAAGCTTTTGCAGCTTATCCGTTCCTATAGGTAATCACAATTTTTAATGGCACCTTGATTCTTTTGTGATAATCCAGCGGATTGAATGTGGCCAGTTGTTGGAAAAGTGGCTTAGGGCAGGGACTCCCGAAAATGACAAAAGGGAATAGCGAAAGCATTCGAGCAATAAAAAAAGTTTTTTATTGGATTCGGGGTTAACTGAAATGGGGATTGTTTGAAGTTTTCGCTTTTTTGTGGATTAATGAAAAGTTACTTTTACTTTCGCTTGTTTTCAACTTTACGATTGGAAAGTTTTGAGCCCCTTCTAATTTTTATAACAACAATAGACGAGGCTTCGTGAAAAATATAAGCGAAAGAAAGAATTTCCGGAATTAAAAATTTAAGGAATTTTAATGCTCTTTTACAACTTTGCTGTAGCGAAAGGCAAATGTTTGTTTTTAGGTTAAGTGCAAATTACATTAAGGAGGTGAAAAATACTTAAATTAAATAAATTTGAAAGCTTTTTAGTTTTTATCCTATGAAGGAACTGTGAAACTTGTCAACAAATCCAAGTTTGGTTTAGGAATCTTCGAGTTCTTGATCTTGGCTCAAGCCTAAGCCAAGCACCGTATATCGTACCGGGCGGGGATCATGGAGTCATGACCCTGCCCCCAAGAATTATAGACATACATTAAATATTATGTGGACATCTGAAACTTAGTTATTCAAGTTGTTATTCAGTTGCTGAACATACGAGTTGAACTTAGAACCTTCTCTAAAAATTTATTTGTCTTCACTTCTAATGGCCATATTGTGCATCTTTCTCTACTAACTTCGTTAAAAAAAGGCAAACTCTGTAAGCTCCTATGCAGAGTCCCAGAACTTATTAATAAAAATTTCTTTGATGAAATAATTTGTTACGATTTTTAAACTAAACAATTAAAGAATGTGCAATCAAGAAAATGTTTCTTAACTAATTTGGAAACGTGAAGCCGAAGAAGGAAATAACAAATGCCATTGTAAAGGTTTTAGATAACTGTAATATCGATATGTACCCTGGAATTCATATGCTCATTTTCGTCCTTGCGTCGATTAGTGGGTTGGCACTTTTGCATGTTCACAAAGATTTACCAATAAGAACTGAGGACGTCTTAGAGTGTTTTGCAAAAATCCAAGAGGAAAGTCGTTTTTAACCGACTTGGCAAAAACAAAGAGGTTCTAAGTTCGACGTGTATATTTTTTTTATGTCTGACCGGGCATAACTTAGTAACGCGTTGACCGATTTTGATAATTCTTTTTTTGTTGGACAGAGTATGTTGTTGATACCACGAGATGTTGGGGTGGGAGTGAAACCTAATTTTGTAACGCATGGACCGATTTGGATGGTTCTTTTGCTGTTGTACAGAGTATGATTCCCCATTCGCTGCATCTGGAAATGTTGGTTTTGAGCCTTATTGAAGTGATCCTGTATTGAATTTGATATTTCCGCCCCTGGAGTTCTAGCTTTTAGCTGCACTCACGTTAAACCCTGTTAAGTGAATATCTGACATTTCAGCTACATTACTCTGTTTGTTGAATAAAAAACTTACTTTATCAAGTGCGTAAGGTGTCAAATCAGTTTCCATCTAAAGCGCAACACATTCTGTAATCAATAAAAATGAAAACCTCGTTTAGTTTATAGTAGGGCTCCAACAGTTCTAAAGGCCGTTCCACACCGGCGCGATAGCGATTGCGTCAAGTTAGCGATAGCGGTAACGATAGAATTTGCGATAAAAGGGTGCTTCACACTGCCGCGAATGAGATAGCGTTTGGATAGTGATTCATCTTGCCTGAATTTTACATATTATTACATTTTGATCAACGTACTGCTTATTTTCATGCCGATATTTATTAGAGAAAGTTTAGGAGTTACATGGTGATTCATAAATTTCAGATTTTCAAGGTATGCACATTACTCTTTTATTTTTGTATTTTGATCTACCCAACATAGCGACATCAAACAAACGCTAAAAAACTACTATCCTTTCCAAAATTGTCAACACTACTGATCTAATTCCTACAATTATACGTACAGTCACTTCTAAAAGTGAAAACAATTTTTTGCGATTACCTAAAATTCAACATTTTCCCAAATTTTCTTCGAAATTCATGTAATTAGTATACCTATTTTTTATCCTTAAGATTAAGATTAAGATTGCCCATCTTATTACCTTTCCAAAAAGGTGCAACTTGTTCACGCAGAGGAAACATTTAGAAATTTATACGTAGAAATCCTATCGGATAATATTATAAAGATCAACAAATTAAAGAAATTAAACTCAAATTAATTCTAATTTCTAATTTATTGAATTTAAAAGTAATTACAATTAATCTTGATAAGTAACAAAAGTCGTTCAAAATGTCCACGGCCACTTTGGATGCATGCCAACAATCTCCTTCTAAGTCCCTGTTTAAGGCGCATTACAGCCAGCCTCTCTCGTATTTTCGTCGCTGCATACCCAATTCTGCTAACTAAATCCTCCCTATTGTTAACTGGGCGTGAATAAACTTCATCCTTCATTGTTCCCCATAAGAAGAAGTCCAATCGGGTAAGGTCTGGATATCTAGGAGGCCAAGGAATCGGTGCACCTCGTCCAATCCATCGGTTAGGAAATTTTTCACTTAGTATTACCTTCACAATGTTAGCCATATGCGCTGGTGAACCATTCCACTCAGATTATCCCTCCTCTATTAGATCTGGTAGTGTATTGTCCAAAAAGTCCGCATAAATTTCACATTTTCATAATTCATAATTTTCACACTTCGATTCGACGACAAAATATTGGAAGCCCACACGTTCTCATTTATTCCACCGACGACTTGGAGTGTGCTGGATTGTTTGTCTGATTCGCACTAAGATAATTTTGACATACCGTAAAATGAGGGATTAAGCATAGGAATAAAAATCCAAGTGAAATTTCTCTATGATAAAGCCAATCTATTTACTCGCTATCGCGCACACTTTTCTAGTCTTGATGTGTACTTTCACATTCCATTACAAAGAAGTAGTTTTTAATGGAAAAAATTAAAGATTTCTTTCAAAAACAGAAAATTTTTCAAAAAGTCGAAATGGGGGGTTAAGCACAATCTTTAAAAAAATGAAATAAAAAGTATATTTGTAAACAGAAAACGGTTTCTGTTGATTGAAAAAGTCAATTCGGTTCTTTTTTAACCCCAAATAATCAAATTAGTCTGAGTCCGCTGAAAATGGTTCCTCGTCCTCAGATTCAACGAGTGAGCTTTGACGGCGACGTGTTGCTTATAGTTGTGACTTCTTTTTTCGACCTCGTTTGGTGACCTCGCGCTGTAACCGCCGATGATGTAGCCATAGCACTTGAAGGTCAAAACGTGACTTTTTTCACAAAAAAACTTGCAAACCACAGAAATTATTCACAAACATAGTTTTTTATGCGCGATTTATTCTTTTGAGACTATAGGCACTACAACTTATGGCAAAACAACATTTTAATATTTTTCCTTCTTACCTTGGGAAACAAAGTTTTTGGAACAAAAAAAAATAACAAAAGTGTAGATAGACACTACAGTGAGCTCATGGTGGTGCCAGAACCATAACCTTTCGGAAAATGTATTACATTTGGCGCGTTACTTGAAAGATCTAGACCCCACAGCCTTTTGAATTTGAAAAATAAGTTATTGTGCTTAACCCCCCGCATGTGCTTAACCCCCCATTTTACGGTAGCTTTAGGAGGCTGAACTAGAAGATAAATGCCGAAAGTCATCTTTTTTGGTTGAGATAGATCCCAGTTTCCCAACATTAAGTATCAGCAATGGGATTCACCTTGACTAATTCCGCTGATATTCCGTCTATCCTTAAGCCTTATTAAGGCCCATCGTCTTGATTTCTTAAATTCCAACTATAGTGGTATTAACAGAAAAAAAATTTCAAGCTCTAATGTAGAGATCTTCGACGATCTTTAGTATCGATCGTCGCTTGTTTAGGACTTAATATGCTCTGATACTTCTCCATGGCAAGTAGAGATACGTCAATGTCTTTTGCAGGGTGTTCATTTGCAAGAGTCTTTCATGCTAATTGTTTACTAAATTTAAAAATAAAAACATATTTTTAATGTTCATAGTTTGACTAGGGAAATGTTTGTTTGACACCTACTCTTTCATGAAAGCCACTTACACGTATCCATGTAAATAAATTAAATTTCGAGCAATCTGATACATTATCGCAGCATCCCAGTAGGTCAAGAAAATATACCATTGTCAGGAGAATACTCAAAGTTAATGTCTATGGAATCCCAGCCGACCTCCTATAGATCCATTTACAGCATACAATTCATTACATAACGAACGTAAACATTAAGATTCTGTTTTTCATGTAAAGTAAATTTAAGAATTAATTCACCAAAAACGTGCCAAATTCTTTAACAGACTTCTGTGTTGGATTTACACTTTTCGGTCTAATTATATTTCCAAAAAATAACCGTAAAAGCCGCTTAATCGAAATACCTTACCTGATTTAATTTTCATGTAGGTACCCAACCTGCTAACAATTCCAATCACGTTTACAAGAAAAGAGGATTTCTTCAGTATTATGCCACCTTCCCCAATTTTATTTCACAAGATCCACCTCTTGTGAGTTCCACAGAGAAAAGAAGTTTCTCATTTTTTAAGGAAAAGGGATTTCCTCTTAATAAAAGTAAGTCGGTGAGATTCTGAAAACTTCTTTTTCTTAAATCGTTCGAGGAGAAGAACTAATCTCTTCCCTTTAATTAAAATGTGGCTTACCAATTTAAAGACGCCGTGAACATGATATTCCAGGAAGAAGCTCATCAGTAATCTTAAAGGGTATTAATCAGATTTGCCAAGAAATTTAGGGCTCCGCTACTAACACTGCAGGCATTTCAAATTCCCAGCACGTCGGAGAAGTGGAAAACAATAGCTTAAAATATCGTCCTTGTGTACATGACTTTGATTCAAAACCTCATCTGTACTGTAGTAAATAGGCTTTCCCAGGGCTTCTCGTAAAGATAAAATGGCATGATTGTGATTGATTTCGTCGTGTTTAGGTATAAGAGATTTATAATTTGTAGTTCTTGGAACCTTTTCAAAGAGGGGAAAAAGCATCTTCCCTATAGTATAAATATAGAAATACAGGACTAGTTATTCGATCTGAAATTAATTATGTCAAGAATACACAGAAACTGAATAAAGCTCCCTTTCTGAAAGAAAGTTTTTCTTGAAAAGGTAGCAAAAGCTGCTTATTAATTAAATACTTAATACTTCTCTAGAACTAAAGGATGGAACTAATTAAATCACCCAAGTTGAGAACACTTTTGATTCAATTCAGCAATTGTGAATGTGAAGTAAGACTTGATTGAAAAGCAGTGATGGCTGCTATAATCGTATTTGGTAACTGGATTTATTTAAAAATTATAAACAACAAACCTTGCGCGACAGAGTTGTACGACTTTATGAAAAAAGAAGAAAAACCGACCAAAAAGGACGTAGTGTTAATTTATTTGCGGAGGACATTTAAGAAAATGCATATATTTTTAATAATCGGGATAGACCTGATGATTAAAAATATATGGGCAATCTATCTAATGTTAATAAGGTCTTCAGAGAGGGCACGGAAATCTGTTGGTGGTTCACTAGGTTCCATACAGCAGTACTAATTATATTGATTAGCTAAATGATGAAAACCCTTAATGACAACGATCAGCTGTTTTGTTATGTCTTTTTTTTTATACGATGTGGCCAAATCCTAGGGGACAACCCTTTGATGCGTTAGCATAGTTTTGGCCGGAAGGGAATTAGGGTAAGGGACTTTTGAAATTTTAGAGAAAAATGGATGACGCCGAGATGTTGGAATTATATTTTATACATTTAATTTCTCAGCATCAAAAGTTGACAATCTTAATATAGTTTTAGAAGATATTGAAACTCAGGGCCAGACATAATAAGAAAACAAAACAAAACAACACTTTTTCTCTTTTTTTCTTCTTCTTCGGCCTTCGGTCAACCCAAGGCACAGTTGTTCTTCAAAATGAATTCCATCTCATTTACAAACTTTTATTTATCAACTATTAGTTAGATAGTATGTTTGGACCAAATCTTGCAACCAGTTCCCCCGAACCGATTGAGCTAAAATTTTGCACACACGTTTGGTTTTGGTGACAATGTCACGATTAGCTAGTAATTTGGCTAATCGTGCAGAATCACCAAAACCATTCTAAATACAATGTAATTCTAATTCCTAGCTCACAGCAATGAAAAAAACAAGACATAACCCTAATTCTATTCCGTTTAAAGCCTTGCCAATGCAGCAACCCGCGGTAATCAGACACAGACAAGTCAGTTTAAATTTTACAGAATTTAGACAAAAAGTATTTGCTAGCTGAAAGAGTAATCAGAACTACTGGTCCTTCGCTAAAACTATATAGAATGATTTCAGTAGTTCTTTTACGAGAATTCATAAGAAAGTTTAGATTGGTTGTATGCACATTACTTGCTGGTAACTTTAACTCGACATTCTTTTCTCAGCTCCTAACTAAAAACTCTTACACTTAACTAGGCCCTAAAGTTCTTAAAACACTCATCAACTCTTACTTGATACAATGTCTAGTATGTAACCACCTTATCAGCGATCCCCAGAATAGATTCCGCGCTGGCTACCCAATTAGAGACTTACTGCTAATTACGATAATGGAACGCTGGATAACTGTCTCCATAAATTTAGAGAGTCCGAAATCGTCGCGCTTGATATTTCGAAAGCGTTTGATAGAGTCTGTTATGCTACCCTTCTAAGCAAACTTTAAAAATTTGGTATGCACCCTCATCTCCTAAAATGGATAGAAAGTCTTTTATCAGGCCGTTCAAATCGTATAATAATAGACGGATTTCTTCTTTTTCTTAATGAATGTTCAAAAAGGATGTCAATGGTGAAAGTATTTTATTCAAAATACTGAACGTATAAATTTTTCATTAATAGCAACATTTGAAATCCCCGCCAGAGAAACGCTTCTCCATGCTTTTTTTAGGAAAGTAGTAGTCGGAGCCCTGTTGACGGCACTCCAGACGTTTTCACTCGACAAAGCGCGCAATTTTCCAAATACAAATAAAACAAAAATTTCCATTATAAAAAATATATTTTTCAGCATAATAAAGTATTGTCAGAATTATGAGATTAAATAATTGGCTGGGAATAATTTTAGAATAGAATTGCATATTAACACCTAACTAAACTAGCGCTGCAATTGCTATAAACGCGATGAAATGCTTGGGTTTCCTTCAGATGTGTAAGAATTATTCCGCCTGACTTTGCGCTGATCTTCAAGTCCTACATCAGGCCATTTTTGGGCAAAGGCCGGAATAGCACATTGTCCGCGTTAGATAAAATTCAAAAGACGTCTATAAAACTTATTGGCAACTCCAATATTTCCTGAGCACATTGACTCTCTGAAGCATTGATGGAATAGCGGATCTCTTTCAGTCTTCTATTGCGTGTTCGCTCTTCTATCTTTATTTCTTCGGCCGTCTTATTGACCCGAAACTTTCAAAGGATACTTCGTAATCTTCTTCATTTAAAACCTATTAACCCATTTCCCTTATCTCTAATTCCTTTCCTGCCAAGGCTGTGCTTTATCATCCTCGGCCATATCCTTTAGTTTTGGTATTATCATTAATAAATTATTAATTGAATATTATATAATACTTTTATTAACACGCACATTATACGGTTGCGTAGAGTTATATCAAAATTTTTCATAAATGATTTTTTTCGTTGTTAAATTATAGTTTTGCATATTAGGAGTCCTGCCTAAGGGCACCCCACTCATTAGGATAAGCTAATAAAATTTAGTCACCACAATTTTCACTCTATGAGAGGGAAGTCCAAAAAAAATGATTTTCCAAAAATCTCACCAAATATACAGGCAGAGGGACACACAAAAACTATAAATATTCCTTGTTGCTACGGAACCCAAAAACCTAATCTTCACCTACATAAGCTCACGGATAAAGTGAAACTTCTTTCAATTTTGTCAATTAATAAATTTCAATGAAGCAAGTTAAAAAGGGTAATGCAAAATATTAAGCTTCAAAATGTACAACTGTTACTAATGGTTGTTGGTAACTAAAGTGGGCATTTACTGTTGTAGAAATTCCCCCATGTGGAGCACATAACGATGTGTTTGGTACAAACCTTATTTTACAGATCTAGACATTGGGCGAACAAATTTTTTTTTTTATACGATGTGGCCAAATCCTAGGGTACAACCCTTTGATGCGTTAGCATGGTTTTGGCCGGAAGGGAATTAGGGTAAGGGAAGTGAGGAAACGTGCAAGTCTTGTTTTTGCACTGCTGCGCTTTTAAGGCCACTCTACACCAAAGAAAAAGAACATTGCTATCATGAAGAGAGAGTTATCTTACATGACAGCAACTTAACCATGATGGCCTTCCATCAGCTCGTTGTCAATATACTTCAAAGGGTACATGGACCATCATGACTGAATGGGCCATTCCACACGAGTATTCTTGCAGCTGTTGTCAAACCAGTTCGGCAACAGTCAGCGTTTTCCAAACAATTCCACACAAGTATTCTTACTGCAGTTGTCAAAGTTACATGCTAATAAGAGGCTATGCATGTGTGTGTGCATTGTTTTTCATTTTAACAACTAGCATTCCACCCGTTTTCAAAATTATTTCAGGAAAATTCAAAATCACTATGAGAATTAAAGATTTGTTATACATAATGATTTTTTAAAGTCAACCTAAATCGCTAATGCAAAAATAAAGGTTTTAGAGGAATTTGCCCTAATTATAACGGCGCGATTATTTTCTTCACTACTACGGCTATCTGATGTTTATTTGTAGATGATTATTACCGAAAAACTGAACCTGTTGGATAAAAGAATGGCGAGGGACTAAAAAGCGATGAGAAAACTAATAAAATTTAACGAGGGACTTCAATTAGTCGCAACAGATTATAAATCACCACAGAGCAGTCAGTCTTTGACCAGCAGTCAAGCCGAGCAGACCAACTAGGAGCATCAGAGGAGCCAAATAAAGGTAATTAAGTTCTTGCAGAGTTGTCATCCGATGGGCAACCCAACCACAGCCGACCAATTCTGACCGAGGCAAGGCCGACAGCAGCAGCCGTCATCCGGTGGTCAGCCCGACCGATCTAGACCGACAGCAGCAGCCGTCATCCGGTGGTCAGCCCGACCACAACCAATACGACGTAGTCCGAGTGAAAAGTTGCAGCCACGGGCTATATATAATCAAGCTCAACTTGACACTGGAGTTAGTTGTGGACCAGCCGTCAACCGGATCACAATGACCAGCGTGGGAACTCTTCAAGCTGAGAATTGGTAAGAAGACCGCAGGTAAATACATTTGGGCAGTCCGCGTGATTCCCGACTACAACAGAACTATTGGATCCCAGTGGACCCACTGGTGCTGGGTAGGAATTAAGTTCGGCTATTTCTTTTATTAGTATTAACCAGCGTGATTGCTGGTCACTGGCGTGACTCCCAGTCGTATCATTCAACGTAATCCATAATCTAGCCCGTACAAAGTTATCTGTCCCCGTTATTTCCCCGTAGGAACCTACCCATCCTGTTCAACGAGGATTCCCCGAGGAAACCAGGCAACCACGACGAGAGTCAGTCGAACGAAACCACGAGCCCCCGCCAAGAGAAGGCATTACCTGGGAAGAGACATCAGCAATTACGTCACGTTGTTTAAGATCAAGATCCTGCAGTTGAGCAGAAGTCGACGGAAGCTTCGTCAAATGATTCAAATTCGTACCACTAATATCACAATCATTGTCAAAAGAAGTTGTCTTGAAAAAGCAAGACATCAGATTTTTTAAAGTTATAAAGCAATCTACAGTATCATAAGAATGTACAATTACAGGATCAAAACTGAAAGAAATATGAAGGGCAGGTTGGTAACTAATTTCGGGGACCATGTGCGACAAGCAACTTTTTCTTGTACTCATTGAAATAATTAGAAATTTATTGCAGACATTAAGGGGGGAAGTACATGAAGAGGCCGAAAAAAAAGGAATTTTTTTGGGATTTATTTTTGGGAAAATGAAAAAGGTCCACATGAAATCGATATTATATGTATTTAGGGCAATGTTTTAAGAAGAGAAAAAACATTTTTTACATTTTGAAAAATAAAAAATTAATCAACTTTTGGTGGGTTTCGTAACTCGTGTCGCGGCTGACATCGAAATCGGCGTAAATTCTCCTGGCCGCAATTTTCATCTGAAATCAAAAAACCAAACATTTTTATACTCGAGGGGATTGTTTATTCTAGATAGACTACGATCTTTTCGAAATTCGAACATTAACTATAAAAATCGGGTATGAAAAAAAAAGTTGGCTGTTTTTGCAAAAATTTTGATTATTTTCGCGTCAAAAATGGTCTTAAAATGATTTTTTTGCTATGTCCGTAGTCTATCTAGAGTAGTTTTTTATGCCCTTTAAAATGAGTGCTGGATGAAGAAAATCGGTTCACTAGTTTTTTGTAATCTTTTACGCCAATTTGAAAAACATGGTTTTGAGAAAACGCCGTTTAAAGTTTGCGGTGAAGGAAAAATAACTTACCGAAGTCGGACGGTAATAGGTAAGAGGGGAGGGGTATTCTCATAAAAATCGGTATTTGGACTGAAAACGTCGAGAAAGCTCTTTAACAAAGTCGCATTCATCACTCTAAATTCCAGAGCAGAAAAAAAATCCGGTAAGCGGAATCACGCGCGCAGCAGAGATCCTCGATCCCAGGCGCGCTGGGCCGGATCGGCGCCGACCACTTTCAAGTGGCATATCTTTCACAATTTTGGAGATAGGCTTTTGGAATTTTGGAATTATATTCTTAGAGCATATACTTATCGATTAAACAATAAAAAAAATCGATTTTTGAAAACGTCTTCATGTACTTCCCCCCTTAAAAGACTTGTTTAGAAGAAGAAAATTTAAATCTTTTGTTCTCACCGCATTAATCAATAAAACAATGGGCACAAAGTGGTTTATAAATCAAATGAAGGTTAAAATTTTGTTAGATTTCTCCTAGCAATTGTTCATAAATTAAAATGTAATTAATTAAAGAAATAACACCTTAATACAATTTAACTATGCTTTAATACTGACGTTGTACGTGTTAAACAGCGCACTGAATGGTCATTCTGACCAAATACACATTTTGGCGAATATTTTTCTAGTTTTATAGACAATTGATATCTTTCAATAAAATCCCATCTCCTCATAATGAGATCATATCTCTTCTCTCAATACACTTATCTAA
Organism: Leptarthrus brevirostris; assembly: GCA_964036015.1. Taxonomy (NCBI): domain Eukaryota; kingdom Metazoa; phylum Arthropoda; class Insecta; order Diptera; family Asilidae; genus Leptarthrus; species Leptarthrus brevirostris. Next base: position 126,958,231 of record OZ038372.1, read on the forward strand.
TAAAGAAAGCAAATTGAAACAAGTCAAGGAAGAAGAAAAATCACTGGTTTCCTAACTAAACGGAATAAGATAGGAAAACGAACCGTAAGACAGATATACCATACTTGCCCAATCAAGTGGAAGTAGCTCGTTAAACTTTCCCAACTGTGGAATGTGAACTCTCATGGCAAAAATATGATATAAGTAAGACTTTCGTAGTAGAGTTGGATGAAAAGATTGAGTGCAGAAAAGAAGATGAATCAATTTTCCTTGATAGAATATTTCGGATTATTTGCATTAGGTATCAGTTTTATTCATACAATTTAAAAAACAACTGTGCCATGAGACATCATTTGGAAAATTGTGCATTCTGCCATGTGCTGAAATCAATTTTTTTTAAATCTCCGAAAGACTCTCTTCTTTCGTTATTATGCAAAATTTTGATTACTGCAAGTCGTTGGATCAATTTCTCAAAATATTTTTCATTAACTACACAATGTTTGTATTATAGTTAAAACGATGGATATTCTGTTGGATTCCATTCAAGCAAATTCTAAGTATATACGTTCCTCGATGAGCTCACAGGAGAATATCTGACCTGTTTTAAGAGCTAGTATAAACCAAGATAAGTTTTTCAGATTCGAGCATTAAGTCAACAAAGGGTCACAGAATGTGAATTTATTAATTAAAGTAGCTGCACATTAAATTGAAAGACTTCAGTGCATTTCAAGTATGTACACGTGTATGTATATTTAAGGGGAATAAAAATCATATGCTGATTCTGCGAAAATTACAGGAAAACTCCGGATAAGTCGTTAGCTGGGTCCGGAATATCATGACTTAAGGGTCCGGAATATCATGACTTAATTCAAAACGACGTAAATCGAAACACTTCAAGCTACGACCCTATAAAGATATTTTAAGGGATCTTATATTTATTAAGAAGTTTAATTAACTAACTTTAAATAAAAAAAACAACGATATAAAAGACCAATCCAATTATTTATTTATTTTATTTATTGCTTTACGCCAATATTTTTTAAAATAATTTTATGTGAATGACGTTTTTAAAAAATGGATTGGTGAATACAAATTTCGAGCCACTTTTTTTGCGTAAATCGGCAACTATTTATTAATTTCAGATTCATCAGAGGCTAATTGCTTAACAATTAAAAATACAATACAATAACATTATAATAATACTTAACTAAAATAAGACAATAAAAAATAACAGAATTACAAAATATTAAGAGAAAATCATGAAATTTTAGATTTCACACATTTTCTCATCATCAATCATGTCAAAGTGCAAATTAAACGATGTTGGAGTATTTTAAGAAAATCTCGATTTCTCAAGGAAGTACACGGGATCGATATGTTAAAAAAAGCCAGAAGCAGCTTTTGAGTTGTTCCGTCTAGATTCAAGATAGTCAAGCTTAATGAGTTTAAGCCTAATGAATTCGGCCATCCTTATGTCACGCGGCTCCTTTATTGTAGTTTCGTCAGGCCAATTGGAATACGCTAGCTTTGTTTGGTCGACATATTATCGCGACCACATTGGCCGGATCGAGGCAGTCCAACACCGCTTTGTTCGTTTTGTACTTCGCCGGCTTCCTTGTGATAACCATCTTATTTTACCTAAGAAGGTAGCGTTGGCCTGGCGAAGCTACAATAAAGAAGCCGCTTGACATAAGGATCAGCACATACTTTAGCTCATCGTTTAATAAGACCCAAAGTCGAATTAGCTTTAATAACGATCGCATTAATGTGGTCGTCGAAAGTAAAACGACTATTGAGGTAGATTCCTTAGTCCTTGGTTTTATTAACTCTTTCCTGTACATAAGCATGCAAGGTGTAGCTGAAGTCAAGAGAATTTTTTCTACGAGTAAATGACATAGACGTACACTTACTAATATTAAGGGGAAGACAGTTAATAGAAAAAAAATTGTAAAAAGCGTCTATATCAGAATTTGAAATTCAAACAGTCACGTACAAAAGAAACAGCGGAAAATTTTGGCATCAGCAAACATAAAATCGGTCCGAGATGGCTTCCTTGAGGCATACCGGAGGTATTGTAAATATACTTGGAGAGGAAACCCTCGAACAACATGCGCTGGATTTGACAGAATAAGTATGAGCGAACCCAGTCAACAAACATGAATGGAAAGCCGAGGGCGGCTAACTTGTGAATCAAAATATGGCGATTCCTGCGGTCAAATTCTTTACTTAATTCAGTGAAGATACAATACACTTGCTTACCAGCTTCAATTTGAGATAAGCAGAAGTTAGAAAAAGGTTTGTCGTGGTGAATCTTACTTTCATGAAGCCGTGCTGGAAATTACCAAAGGAATGCAATGAAAATAAAGTACATTGCAAAATAATGCCTGAAAAGGTTGCTGGAGCATGAACGGAAGAGTTTAAGCCTTCTACGATATGGCGATACTCATCTGGAGTAAGAGGAGACAGAGTTGGATGAATTGGTACGACCATCATGCCATGGTTTGCAAGGGTTTGCACTTTTGAAAAATCGAATTTTTTATTGTCTTTTCTTATAGTTGAACATTTCAAGAATAAAGTCACAAAATTTTAAGTCGATCAAAGCAAAACTCTCGAAGTTATTTACTAGTTAGTCTCTCTCTGTACCTCCGACAGCTGCGGGCGGTCAGAAAGCTATTAAAACTTTGAACGCGTTTTTCTCAAAACCACTTTTCAAAAGTCCGTGTTCACTACCATTTAAAACCTACATTACCGATTCCTTTCAAACTTGGTACACACTTTCTACGTATAAAATAACTCACCCCAACGTTTAGTGTTAGAAATTTTTTTTACATTAAGGGGGTTTTCTACTAACAAAATGGCGGAATTTTTCGTAAAAAATACCAGTTTTCACTTCAAATGACCACCACAAATTTAATAATGAAAAAATTATAATCAGAGAACGTTGGGGGGAGGATTTAATGATACTTGGACTAAATTTTAATGGATTTTGATTTCAGATAATTTCCAGCTGAGATACAGTGAACACCGCAAATCGTCTATTTCTAAAGACGTTCTTGGAAAAGCTCCGTCACCGTTTGTCGATATCTTCGCATGAAAAACTTTGACAATATTGTTGAAACTATACTTAATAATGTACAAAAGGTTAAAATTAATTTGCTCAATCCATATTTATAACAAAAATTCACAAAAAAAGTGTTTTTTTTACGCCCCCCCCCCCCTCCAAAACAAATTTAACAGTGTAGTTAATAAAAACTTTGAACTTTTGCGATTGAAAATAAGTGTCTTATTGAATTGACTAAGCACAGAAAGCCCAACTACGTTACAGTATAGAGTACAGTACATCTGTAATTATTGCACATGCTTTGCTCAAACGAGCAGCATTATTCGGGTAGCACATCTAAAGGCATTAAAAAACAGAAAGTTGAACCAAGTTAACAAAAATCGCTAAAAAGAACCAAATAATAAAATTTTAAAACGATTTTTTAAAAGATATTATTTCTGCAACCTTAAAACGATATGACCTAAAAATTGCATTGGAAAAAATTTGGTGTAGCGCTTCAGTTGCATGAATTTTTGAAATGACTGTGGAGAGATTGAAGCAATTATAAGAAATCATGGATTTCCCGAACGGACATCAGCTCGAGGTTGTACAAGCTTTTTTCAAAAGTGGAGTGAAACTAGATTTGTAATCATATTATCGGATTTTAAAAGCCAAGATGGCGGATCCAATATGACAATGGCTGAAACGCCTTTAAAATACTGCAATGTTGGTTATATTTGGATGTTTACTTGTTTATATGAAACGGATTGCGTGAAAAGCACTACTACAATTTCTAATCCTGGGCTGGGCACCCATCAGCGGCTTATATATAAGTTGCCAATCATTGAACCATATAACCAACATATTATATATTGTAATTGGACAGTAAGAATCTTAACGCAATATTTGTTTTTATAAGCCACTGTCTCCTCTTATGCTTGAGAGCTTTAGTCTCAAGCCCAGAGCCAAGATATGCCCCTTTTTCCGTATCTTCTGCTACCGCCGTACCTGAGGAAATGCTGGTAATTATATTGCGAATGGCATCTTCTTCAGGGACTTCTACAGCACTTTTAGCCGACGCAAGTCCAGCCACCACAGTCGCCGCAGCACCTTCTGAAAGCAATTTTCCCAGAGCTGCGTCTCTTGTAGGTACCGTGGAGATAGCCAACCTATTAGGGTCCGCTTTCTACTCCACCTCCACTCCTCAAGAAGTGCCTGGATTTCCTGCTTTGATTCTTTTAATTTAATTTTTAATTTTCTACAATTTGAGGAAGAAATAAAAGGCAGAAATCCCCCCATGCCCACCTTACTCGATTGGAATATAGCAGCAGACTAAGCTGCTAAGCTGAGGAGACACCATTTTCGACCCAATTACGCCTGAGTCCTGCAGGATAATTTTCAGGAGATTATCTCCTCCTACATTAGTTACTTAGGTAGGTTTTAGGATGCATTTCCCGGTTGCTGCCGCTTGGTAACTAACACTTGATAATGTCCAGGTAAGAATCGTCGTATCCTAGAAGGCTTTCGGCTTTTTGTTCATCCTCCAGCAACCACAGGCTGAAACATACCCATCTTCATCCATTTTTAAATATATAGAAGATTATTATAGATATTATTTATACAGATTTCTCGTGGAAACTGTACATCTTTCCGGGATAAAATAAAGCTTTTGACAATCTGCATTGAATCAGTTTTGAAACGGTGAATTTTTAAAACTGGTCCAATAATTTCCGAGGCTATCGCTTTCATCTCAACAAACTCAAACTGTCTTTTTATAATATTAGAGTAGAAGTGTTTAAGAATGTGAAAAATTCCTATTACTTTTGGGAATAGAAGGTATTGACATTTTTTTCTGTAATTTCCAAAATTCGACATTAACTTGCTTAATCACTTGTTACTCGAAATCTTATGAATAAAGAGAAATCAGGCAATAGTCAAGAGTCACATAATAAATTTTCGAAATCTCACGAATTATTACTTACTTTAAAGGTACATGCAACAAAACATAAATACGTGTAACGCTCGACGTAAACAATTTCAAAAGAGGTAATAAGTCTGACGATATAAAATACAGCGTTTTAGTAGCCACAGCTTTTCCACAGATTTTAGATTTCCCTTGTACATATAAAAGCCATAAGTTTTATAAAATATCAGAACTTATTTATAATAATTGTGCTTACAACATAAACCCTGAGGATCCAAGAAAGTAAATCCTTTTCTTGTTTGATATCCCTTCTGTTACGCTGCAAAATTCCGTAAAGATTTTTCTATCTCATAAAAAGAGGCAACCGTGGTATACCGTTAAATTGGATGGTTAAGTAGGTTGTTACAAACGCGATTACATAATAATAAACGGCAGCTTTTATCGATAGATAGCAATGCTGTTGAAAGCATAAATCCTTTTGCTCCATTGAAATTCCATTATTAACTGCAGCACAAAAATTTCACATTTCAAGGAATTTCCCAGTGTGCAGAATATTTCATAGAACTCAAGATATTAAAATCATGTGGTGAGACGAGGGTTATAAAAGCCGCGTTTGTGGTACTTTTCAAGAATGTATAAAAGGTTTAAAAGGTTAAGACCCTTCTTCTTACATGAGTTAAATCTCTCAACGTTTACGTTTTATTGCCCAATCGTAAAGAGAAAATTTCCATTTTGCTCTTTGTTGTTAGTACAAAGCCTTTTACGCTGAGGTTTGAAGGTGAAAGCAGCCATGAAGAGTACTTAATTCGTGCTAACATAAACTTCAAAAAAGGTTTATTAATTTAAGAATGTCTTATTAAAAAGTACAACAATAAAATTTTATTGCACAGTAAATATTTTAAGTGAATCTTAATCCCGACGTGAAGCTTGGTAAAATCAAATTTCGAACAATACATTATCGTTGTAATAAAATAAAAGGGTTTTAATTTACACTACAGTTGAAACCCTTTCGTTCTAGTATGACGATATTCAAATCATAAAGCGATGACCACATTACAAGTAAAAGAATTCGATTCCGATTTATACCGATACTAGTATATACCTATAATTTTTGTAACTGATCCATTTGTGGTAGCAGGTGATTTGAAACCCACCTACAACAAAGTTACTTGTAATTATTCTTCATTAATTCTAGTAAAGGTCTTTTTTTACCCAGAGCTACAAACACAATACATGCGACGAGTAAACGCTTACCTCGTTTGTAATTAAATTCAAGAAGGTAAAAGCTTTCTAAAAGATTATTTCAAGAAACTTAAATATTAAAAGTATCGCTACAACCAAAGGATTGAAAATGAATTCATTTAAAAGGAGCTCACAATAATTATATTTACTGGTAAGCCCTGTTAGGCCATTAATCTAGCTTTGCAGTTTCTTGGTATTCGCTTCGCCTTAAACTGAAACTACGAGAACTTAATATGATAAAATTAGGAACTTTCCTTCTAAACTTACGTAGAACTTTGTATATTGCGCTGGTCGCATTTACCCGAAATGACTCTTGCAATTATGTACTTAACCCAAATCTGATTCAAACTTGTACGAGCTTTCTCAAGTTTAAATCTAACTAGAAAAGTGTGGTCTGTGGATTTTAACGTAGAAATTAGTTCAAATGTGTCCTGATCTGTGTAAATACAACATTTCGGGTTATGTTTTAATCCGTTTTAAATTAGCCATATTCTAAAAGGAAAGACCGCAAATGTTTTTTCAAAGCCAATTTTATTTTTACATGGAGAGTAATTTCTTCAACTATTTTCAAAGATAGTTTCTACTGATGTTGACATTTGTCGCAGCGGGTGACCAACTTACCAATAGAGGTTCCTAGAGCCATTGGTTCAAAAACCCATTCGAGGGTTATACATCCAAAAGTATTACACGCCCTTGTTTTTTTACAATATAACATATGTACTTGAAATATATTTTGTCTAAACATTTTTCTTATTTGTCAATACTTCTTTAGAACTCACTCCTGGCGTATCTGATCATATTGGTAATGAATAGTGAAACAAATACGCCGTATTTTAAGAGAATCTACATCCATCTTTTACAAAGATTTACTGTGACTATAATGCTGACCACAAGACAACGCGACATGCAATACATTTGGTTCCAGTATACGATATTTAAATGAACACAATGTTGACTTATGGAGTGGCCAGCACTATCACTCAACCAAATTAGCATCTTTGGGTCAGTCCGCTCTTACCTCTTGTGGGGCATGGTCGGGAGAAATACTTCACCAGATTCGAGACAACGATTGTATGTGGACCTAAAATTCAAAGCCAACGACTGCAAGTGGATCTAAAATTTAAAGTGGATTCCGAACGACTGACATTTTCTCTGCAACCCCCGTGAACAGTGAGATTCGAACCTGAGACCTCCGACTTAGTAGGCCGACACGTTATCACTTAATCTACCGACAACTTTGAAGAAGAACACTACTGGGCTTCAATCCAAATAACGCGAGTGCCACGAAATTGGTTGAAAAAGTATGGAGCAATTAATTTGTCGTCTATGATGCCATCACAGTGGTTTAAGGAAAATCTTTGTTGATGCTGTGATTATAATCTTCGTTCCAATTATTAACAGTCGCAGCCATTTTGCGCCAAGCTTGTCGGAACTATTTTATTTTTTTTTACTTATCTTTCTCTATTAATTAAGCGGGACCTGGGCGACCGAGCTTCGTTAGGACTTGGCTATTTTTATTTATTTTCCCTACATTAAAAATTTCTTATATTTTTTAATGACAATAATATGTAATTTTTTATGATGAGAACAACAGAATCAAAATCGGTCCATGCGTTCCGAAGCTATACGCAAGATTGGCAAGATACTCTACACAACAATAAACGAATTATTCAAATTAGGCCACGCGTTACGAAGACTCCGACTCCTGCCACCCTCACCCTAGATCCAAACTCAGTGTGAAATTATCACAATCTAGCGTGTTAAATAAATCGATATTTATAAAAGTTTTTTTTATAACAAGAATATCTCTTTCAAAAGATCATGTGTTGGTTTTTCTAAAAAGTCTCTCAGTTATTCGAGCAGTTGAGTCAGTTTAACTCCAAACTTTATCGTGTGCAGTTGAATTTTCTAAAGTAAATTTTTTTAAATAAAATGCCAAACTATCCTAAAGGAACGCGAGGTAACACCGCTTGCAAAAATTCTGTAAAAAGACATTACCATATATTTTGCAATCTTATGGACATCTGCACTGGATTAAGTCAAAGTAGTTACAGTAAAATCATTGAACATCATACAGCTGCTAAATCGTCATTTGAATTTGTTTCTCAAAAAGCTGTTGAAGAAGAGATTGAATTGATTGGTGACGGTACGTTGAAAAAACGGGGATTCAAATCATTGTATGTCGTTACAACGCTCATAGGATATTACTCCGGTAAAGTGATTGATTTATTTGTCAAAAACAGTTATTGTCATGGTTGTTCAGCTTGGAAAAATAAAACTCATACTGAAGAATATCGAAAATTGTTTGAGGATCACGAAGAAGACTGTATGAAGAATCACGAGGGCTCATCTGGAAAAATGGAGGTTGCTTCTGTGCAAGAAATGTTTTTGAGATCGGAAGAAAAATTTGGTGTGAAATATTCAAATTACATAGGTAATGGAGATTCTAAAACTTTCAAGGCAATTTAAGATTGTAAACCTTATGGTGATGATTTGACTGTTGCGAAAAGTGAGTGTGTTGGCCACGTTGAGAAGAGAATGGGCTCCAGACTGCAAAACGTAAAAAAAGATAAAAAACTTTCAGGAAAAGGGAAGTTGACAGAAAACGTTGTAAAAAACCTTACAACATATTATGGTTTAAGTATTCGAAGAAACGTTAATAGCGTGGAAGATATGAAACGAGAAATTATGGCTACTTAATACCATATTTTTTCAATGAAAACAAATCCGCAACGCAACAACTATCCGACTGGAGCCGAGAGTTGGTGCAAATGGCAGAAAGCCATCGCTTTAGGTAAAGATCCCCAGCTTGAAGATCTTACTCCATTACTTGCCGACGATATAAAACATCTACCAATTTACGAAGATTTGTCCAGAGATGATTTACTGGAAAGATGCTTGGGTGGCCCAGAATGCCAACGAAAGTTTCAATGGGATAATTTGGCGAATATGTCCGAAGCACCTCAATTCTGGGCTACAAATTGTTGAAATTTCAGCTTTCATTGTTGCTGGTATATTTAATTAAGGCTAAACCTCAATTCTCAATCTTATGAACGAGCTGGGTATAATTATTGGCACCTATTGTAAAGTTTTCGCCGAAAATACCGATGAGACACGAATAGTGAAACAGAACCGGATGAGTCTTTCCGAAACAAAAGCAGCTCGTACAGCTCGAAAACAGCGGCAGCTCGAAGATAATCAGCTTTTTGAGGAGGCCGAAGGTTTATTGTATGGATCGGGAATCGCCGATTGATCGGTAAGTCACTTTAACTTATAGTAATACCGTATCGAAACTTTGAACGCGATTATCTCGAAACTGTATTTTCAAAAACTGCTCGTGCTGTAACTCAAAAAGTTATTGACCGATTAGGCTGAAATATTCAGAGGTTTCTCTTTACAGTGCTATCGGAAGGATGTACCTAAAAGTTTAAAGATATCGGGTTAATAAATAATTTTTTTTTGGGGTCAAAACTGTTGAAAAATAGCTAAAATTCTGGACCTTTGATTAAACAGCCGATATAAATTTTAATTTTTAACTTTTTTATTATTTTATAGGTTTATTCTTCCCTTAAATATATCAGTAATCGAAAAAAAAAAATTTTTATTTCAGATAAATAAAAAAATTTTGACAGCTGCACCACTTTTCTATGCCTCGCAGCAAGCAGATGCTTGAAGAAATATTCTGCAGAGCCGCCATTTTATAAAAAAAAAAATCACATGATTTTTTACACTTTAATAATGTATCAAAAAGATGTCAAAATTAATAAATGATCAAATTATTTTATCACTTGAAGAAAATTCATTAAAATTGACTGATTTCACCAGTGATGGCCAAACTCACACTACTTAGTCATTTTTGCAGCCAGTATCACCTGGTCTTGCCCGTTTTGTGCATTTTACCCTGACCGATATACGAGGGAACGTACAGAATACTTTCAAGGCATTTAGTTATCTCGAGTTTAGCATCTAACCAGTTCAAGTCATTGTTTGAGCTGTTCAACTTGCTTTTCCGGCGTCGTGCCTGGCACCTTTTGACAAAGTAATTACCAAAAATTTTGCCAATTTAAAAGATAGAGATCTTCTCATTTGTATAGTGGTCTTTTTCTTTAGAAACATTTCGTGCTGTTTGTTTAATTTAGAACCTAAAAATGTTTCCAAAAGGTTGTATATTTTAAGATATTGTATATTTGCTTACAAAAATATTTAAATATGACGATTTTTTTTTAACTTTTGTATGCTTTAACGATTAAAAACTCAAAACATTAAACCGAATACAGCCAAGCAAGTGCATATACGAATTTAAAAGCTCACTTGCCCGCGGGCATAGGTTTGGACGTCACTGCCCTAAAACTACGAGTAAAGCGAGAAACACATTACGATGCAGTGCAGTGCACTGCACGGCATTGAAATTAAGAGCTCATGTGTTTCCATCTGGCAATTCACATTCACTGCATCAGTTGAAATTTTTTTGCAAATAGCATAACGAGCAAGAGCAATTTAAATTTAGCTAAAAATTTGGTGACTTAAACCTGGTCTCCAAAACGTTATAACTTTGTATCAAAATTGATATATTTTTTCGTTATTTTTAGTAACAAATTAATTTGACATTAATTTTCAAAACAATGCGAACTCTGCTTCGGCACTGCACTGCACTCAAATAACAAAGAGAGACAACAAAGTAAGTATGTCATTAATATTTAAATAACATTCCTTCAGTTTGTTTATTTATACTAATAGTTATTTTCATTTTTATTATTTATACTAATAGGCTAGATTTGACCTATGGTCGTTGGAAAAAATACAAGAAATAATGCCATAGTGTCTTGTATTTTGCAAAAACTTGGCGGAGTATCATTGTCGGAGAAAATTTTAAGCAGTTTAAAAGTTACGGTCAGAAGCCTTTGTCAAAAAATTTAAGTAAAATGGACTAAATCGGAGAGACACCGAGAACACTTCCTAAAAGCTTATTTTTCGTGGCTTTAAGTAGCTGTTCCGAGTAATTTACAAACTAGCACGAGTAACAAGCCTGGTAGGCCAGTTAAAGATTTTGAAGCCTACAGCTCTAAAACCAAACTACGTGAGTAAAACACCTCACAAATTTTAATAACCTGGAATTGCAAATAATTCCGAACTAAACCGTTCCAACTCGAGAGAAGTAAGAAATATTAAAATATTTCTTAACGCGATCAGCGTTTCTAATAAAGAAAAGCTAAATTCCTTTGGCTCTTCGTCAACAGCAGGACCAAAGAGTAAGCTTTTCTTTACCTGCATGACGCCTTGTAAATTCAACAAATTTAAATAAATGCACCGATAAATATATATATATATATATTATAAAATATTAATATTTTTTGCAATTTCAAGTTATTAAAATTTTTGAAAAAATTTGCTCCGGTCATGTGTTTATTTCGTACATTGTGTACATGTGATAAAATATCTCGTTGAATTGGCCAGTTATAAAGAATTATCAGTGACAACTGCGGTAAAACTTCAAAAGACAGGTAAAAGAGATATCTAGTCCCTCAAGTCCAGAAAAGAACCAGAACTATTATATGATCAAGCACTTGCCCTTAATGGTTGACACGAATCCTTAAACACATCAGTACAACGTTATACGACAGCAAGCTAGAGGTACGAGCAGTAAATTGTATCCATCATATTACAGGGTCACACAGCCAAACAGTTGTGTTATCCTTTACAAATTGCGATCATAAAAATATCAGCTGAAATAGAACTCCAATCACTGATTGACCATACTGTAACATAATTATATAAAGTACATGATACATGTTTAAATATAATTATAAAATTCGGTTATGATGTTGCCGAGGAAACCATATAGACTAAGAGCCAGGTCAAAAAAATGCTCTGAATTTACTACAGCTGATCATTTGACAATTGGTTATAGTAGTTGTGTACACACACATAATGCGGTCAGTCGAGCGAACGATAAAACAGGCGTCACATATAGGCTATCAAAACGGTTATGATTGCCGTGGTATTTAAATGAATTTACTAAAGCTGCAAATTGTTATACAGATTGTATATTGCATATAAATAAAAGTTATGTCAGTCAGTCAGTTAAATGTGAGAACGGAGCTGGTCAGTCAGCCCTAATGTATGTACAATAAATAAATAAGATGCAATTCATTTATTAAACTTGAAATTTTTTTTAGAGGTACTTAATTGTATATTAACCATAAATAAAATGGTCAGCCAACCATATTGCGGAACAACTTCCGTCAGTCAGCCAAAAATTATTAAAGTATGTACTTCCGACAATATTGGATATTCAATATAAGGAAAGTAAAATTCATGCGAATAATACTGAATGCTTACAGCGAGCAGGCATACTGTTAGGTAAGAACCCGAATGTTTGTTTACAATACGTATATACAGTGCTGTGAATAGCTATAAACTCACCCAACAAATATAGAAATACTAGAAAGCCAAACAAACATTTATTGCTATCAACAAGCACCGTAAAAACAAGCAATTTATCGAAATATCTCCAATATAACATGGGAATAGTTATAAACTCACTCTTTCATTTTGTAAATTTTATTCATATGGTAGCGGATCAGTAATGATATGGGTTGCATTAAAAGGTAATATGCAGTCCGAAATAGCATTTGTAAATGGAAGAATGAACGCGACTAGCTACCAAAATCTACTCGAAGAATATTTATTACCATTTATTACACTCGCGGAGGATGACGAATTTATCTTTCAACAGGATAATGCCCCAATCCGTAACGCCAGAACTACAAAATCATGGTTAGAAGACTATGGGATACTCCTGCTGCAGTGGCCAGCCTTAAGTCCGGATTTAAATCCGATAGAGAATTTGTGGGGCATTATCTCAAGGCAACTTTATGATAAAGAAAAGCGGGAAATTACAAATATTCAAGAACCAAAATTAAGATCAGCGTGGAAAAACATACCCAAAAAAGTTTTAACAAATTTAATAGATAGTATGCCCAGACGGTTGTTATCGGTAATTAAGAATAGCGGTTGTAAAACTAAATACTGAACTGATTTAATTTGTTTTCTTACTGAATCCCCTTTAATAAATTGAATAAAATTTACAAAATGAAAGAGTGAGTTTATAACTATTCCCATGCTGTATTGCAGATATTTCGGTAAATTGCTTGTTTTTACGGTGCTTGTTGATAGCAATAAATATTTCTTTGGCTTTCTAGTATTTCTACATTTGTTGGGTGAGTTTATAGCTATTCACAGCACTGTATATACGTATTGTAAACAAACATTCGGGTTCTTACCTAACAGTATGCCTGCTCGCTGTAAGCATTCAGTATTATTCGCATGAATTTTACCTTCCTTATATTGAATATCCAATATTGTCGGAAGTACATACTTTAATAATTTTTGGCTGACTGACGGGAGTTGTTCCGCAATATGGTTGGCTGACCATTTTATTTATGGTTAATATACAATTAAGTACCTCTAAAAAAAATTTCAAGTTTAATAAATGAATTGCATCTTATTTATTTATTGTACATACATTAGGGCTGACTGACCAGCTCAGTTCTCACATTTAACTGACTGACTGACATAACTTTTATTTATATGCAATATACAATCTGTATAACAATTTGCAGCTTTAGTAAATTCATTTAAATACCACGGCAATCATAACCGTTTTGATAGCCTATATGTGACGCCTGTTCTATCGTTCGCTCGACTGACCGCAGTATGTGTGTGTACACAACTACTATAACCAATTGTCAAATGATCAGCTGTAGTAAATTCAGAGCATTTTTTTGACCTGGCTCTCCCTCTAATATACCGACAAAAATTTACTAATAAAATTTGTAGTGACGAGAGCTTGTTCCTGGTTCCAATACAAATTTATTCAATAAATGGTGCAAATAAGAACATTATAATTTTTTTACGATGTGGCCAAAGCCTAGGGAACAACCCTTTCATGTGTTAGCATGGTTTTATCAGGGTAATTAGGGTAAGGAGTGTAAGGAAACTTGAGAGCCTTTTTTGGCATTGCTGCGACCAAGACAACAGCCCAGAGATGGAATGGATTTTTTAATTATATTTGTAAAAACCCAAGGGGAGACCGAGTCTCGAATCCGGGAACCATGGCTTGGTAGTCGTGCCGCTCAACCAATTTGGCAAAATCAGATACAAGGTACTGTCGAGCGATAAAATTCGTTTTTGTCAAAGAGACAGATAATCTAATCAAAACTGAAGTGCATAAAATTGAAGAACAAATTGTCGACAAAAATAATTACAAAGATCTTCGAAGTGCCAGTCATGCCGATAATGGTCCTCTGTATGATAGACGGCAAAATTTGGAATGCCGTATCGTCGTGTGCATCAACCCAAACATGTTACTTGTGCGCTGCGAAACCACGCGACATGAATAATATAAATATTATTTCCCAAACATGTGCAACAGAATTTACTATCTCCACTGCATTGATGGATACAGACACTAAGAACTGAGAATACAAATAAGGTAACTTAAAAAAAACCGACATACACAAGAAAGCTTTAAAAGGAAGCTCGGCCTTCTTATCGATGTGCCAAAATAGCAAACAGGCCCGTGCGCAGGATTTGCTGCAATTAAAAAATATGGTCATATACATTTTAGGTTATTTTTTAACCGACTTCCCAAAAACAAGAGGTTTTTTAGTATTTCAGTCAAATTTTGCTTGATCAAGTAGTTCAGACAATTTTTAAGACCCTGCTGGGGGGGGGGGGGCGTGCGCACGGGCCTGTATATCAATGATGGTAACACTGCACGCAAGTTCTTCAGAAACGCTGAAAAGTCTGAAGAAATAACTGTTCCACGTTACATTGGAATGTTTGAATTCTAGTTTCCAAATTAATATAGAAAAGTTTGAAGAATACACAAGAGATACAAGAGAATTATACCTCAGGGAATATTCTTAGTATTCAATATCCGTAAATATGCATCAAATATTGTTTAATTGAAACAATATTGTGGCTTCTAGTATAAAGATAATAGAAAATATTGAGAGTTGTTTACTAGAAAAACATCTATAATTGACACAAATACAGCTCTCCTACATAGAATTGACACAAATACAGATATCCACCTGATAACTTCAGATCTCCTGATTGCACGTCTATGTGAATTGCTGAAGCAACCCTTACCAGATCTAAACTGATCGGAAGACTACGATTAGATTACGATTAAATAAACATTTAAACATGGTCATTTATTTGTTACATTGTAAAAAAAGCCGGAAAAATTAAATGTTGGTAGTATTAATTTGGTCCTACTAGATTGGCAAAGCTTCACACTCCGATGCACAGCGTAAAAAGAGTCGTCAAAATCGGTGCATAACATTTGAAGTTGGGCGCCACACTACCACAATTTAACCTCACCACCACGTTAATCCCAACCAACTCTAAATATAATATTGTTATTCTGCTACCAATAGAACAACATACTCTAAACAACAGAAAAATAATCATCATAATGGAGCACGCATTACGAAGTTAGGTGTAACCCTACCCCCATTACCACCTCAGCTCAAAAAATTGCAAAATATTAATAACAGCTCAATATACTCTAGAATCGTCCAAATCGTTTTTTGCATTACGAGATTAGGATTTTTAAAATCGCCCTACCTGTAATGAAGTTAGGCTGCTCTTCCCCCCATCCAAACCCTAAGTCCAACATTTTTCTTATAGTAGGAATGGGAGAGCATTCTGCATACAACAAAAAAAAGAGTCCAAATCGGTTCATGCATTATGAAGTTGGGGTTTCCCTCCTCCCACCCTAATAGTAAAAATGGGAGGATATACTCTTCGCAATAAAAAATAATTACCCAAATCTATCTAGCTAAGCGCTACATAGTTAAGTTCCACCCCACTACTATATGTATAATGGCAAAAACTTATGATGCCGAATTTTTACCGAAATGGCACCTATCTAGATTAGAGCTCTCAGTTGGAATCAGATAACCCGAAAACCCGGGTACCCACCCAACCGGGAAGGAATCGATTCCTACCAAAAATTCGGTTCCAATCGGGTACCCGGTTGAAAATAGGAATCGATTCCATCAATGGTACCGGTTCCACTGTGAGAATCAAATCCGCCACCGGGAATCGACTAAGTTGTATGAAGTGAAGTGGTTAATAAGAATGAGTGAAATTGCAAAGCAAAAACTGGCACTAATAGTAGGGAGTATAAGGAATTTAAAATTTTAATTAATAAATCTTAAGTTGTATTTTGTAATTTCACTTCAAAAAAATGTGTAATTTCCAAAGAAACTAGACATTTCCTTCGTGAAATGCAAAATTTCCTCTGTTGGCCTTGAAACTGAATCTGTACTGCACGATTTCAAGAGGACACGATTCCTGTGACGAAATCGATTCTGGCGTTGGAACCGACTCTTATAATGGAAGAATTGGAACCGGATACCCGAATAGGAACCGGGTACCCTACTTAAATCGGCTACCAGGGTGAGAACCGGATACCCGGGTACCCGCGGGTCGGGTTTCTGAAAGCTCAAATCTAGATCGCTTTCTAAATCAAGGTTTTTTATATATTTGTTCGTTACAGCAACCGAGGAATGAGCAAGCTAACAGGCTAGAAAAAATCACGCAACGTGGATAGTCGATAGAAAATGTACTTTTTTTCACTTTCAATTCTTATTTCTTCTTTTTATTAATGATATATTATCCCTTACTCTCAATCCTATTCATAGTTTTGCCGACGACAGCACCCTTGATTTCGCGTACTCATTTGATTCTGTAATGAATTCACGTGGAAATGCTACAGAAGTCAATCGGGAACGCATGTTTAGATCATTAAACAAAGACATTTCTATGGTCCTCGCTTGGGGCAGAGCAAATCGTGTTACGTTTAATGCATCCAAAACTCAATGCTGTTTAATGTCCCTTAAAAAACGCCCAGTTCACCCCCAACCCATTTCAGTCGACGGAGTGAATATACCCAATTCACCCTCCCTAAAGATCTTGGGTATTGAGATATCCAGCAATCTTAGCTGGACTGATCATATATTTGCAATCGCTTAACTCGTTTTCTACAGAGATGTAAGAAATATTTCACCCCACCCGACTTAGCGTTGATCTACAAGTCCCACATTAGGCCTAGACTTGAATATAATTCCCATATTTGGGCAGGGGCAGGACACACCGCATTGTCCGCGTTAGACGAAGTTCAGCGTAAGGCTGTTAAACTTATTGGCGATTCCTCAATCTCTGAGGGCCTTGACTCTCTGGAGCATCGACGGAATGTCGGTTGTCTCTCACTTTTTATCGCTATTTCCATGGCCATTGTTCTAACGAAATTGCTAGCCTGATTCCTTGTAAACTCATTACAACGCACGATACAAGATCTACAAGTCGCTCCCACCCCTATACTCTCCGGGTCAAATTTGGACGTACCGTCAAATTTCGGGAATCTTTTCTTAGCAGAACAACACGAATGTGGAACAGTTTACCATCTTCTGTTTTTTCCTCGTCTTATGAGCCTGAAACTTTCAAACGGGGCGTACATCGACACCTCCTTCACTCAACCTCCTAATCCATTTCCCCCAACCTTAATTCCTTTCCTGCCAAGGCTGTGCTTTAGCATCATAGGGCATCCCCTTATAAAAAAAACAAAAAGTGGTAATTATTTTGAAAAGGTCGCCAAAAATCCCTTAAATTAATCTATTATTTGGGGACCTTTTTTGGTCTAGTTATTTAGTTATTAGAAACAGCGTTTTATAACCGTCAAACTTGCACGTGTAGCTCTCGACACCCATTGTTATCCCAGCACCCCGCGCACGAGGATTATTCTAATGAATGTGAGTACTTTTAAACGTTATAATATGTTAACAATAAGTTTTCTTTCTTATTTAACCAACGTAATATTTACAATAAGTTTTTTTATAAGATCCAGTTTCAAACTTTAATGTTTAGCACTACATAAATCGAAAGTTTCACGAGATCCCACTCTCTAGCAAGTTTTCCCGTATTATTTAACTATTTTTAAATAATGTAATTTGTTTTTCCGTAAATTTTTAATTAAAATTTTAAATCAGTGACCACAAAAAAGCCGGAAAACATATTTTCATGTAAATATGGCAATTTTAAACTTTTGTCCGCCATATTGGAGCCGCCATTTGGTTTTTTAAAAATATTGAGGAAAGATTCTTAATCAGCGACCTCAAAATACTCTTCATACGAAATCTCACAAATTTTAATAACTTCTTCTTATTTTGGCCACCTTTTCGGCATTTGGAACCACTATGTGCCGTCGTCGTCGTCGTATTACTACAGGCGCAACTTTTTTTTAATTTTTACCTCTCTTTCTGAACACGGGGCAGGCTATCTAAAGACGGGATAGTGGTTAGTAAATCCTTGGCTTCTTGTGGCCCAACACACAAATTTTGTAAATACAAGTAAAAGCATCATTTCTAAACTAAATTTTTTTATATTAAGAAAGATTAACGTCTTTAACAATACAGAACTCTGTGGTGGTCGAGAATATCGGAATATTTTGTCCACTATAGTCTTTCGAAGAGAGAGCAATTGGTCTGCAAGCCGAAGAATTGGGAAATCAAAACATTTTACCGCTCCTAGACTACAATGACCCCTAAAAGGTAGTACTTTCCTCTTCAAAATGTTTTTTTTTATTTTGATATGAGTGCTGTTGTCTTATCTCAGCTGTCAAAGCAAAAATTAAACTTCACTCCTAAGATAATTCTCGGACATTAAGCTGCAGGGCATCACCAAAAAGCTGAAAGTGTTCTTTTTTAAAACGCTATTTCTCTATATTCTTAGCAAATGTTTGTTTCGGTTTTTTTTATTTTTTGCTCCCGTTGAAAACTCAACTAATGTACACCCCGTGCAACAAAAAAGCCGCACGTTTAAAGTTAAATAACAACAATTTATTATGTAAGTTTTCTGTATTTTACATTATTCACATGTAACCCAATTAAAAATTATGTTTTATGCAATATGTAATTTATTTTCGAAATCAAAATTCGAATTTTACGTTCGAAATCCAAAAATGCTTCACTTTGTTCAAGTTTTTAATGCAATGTTATTTCATAAAAAATTAAAAATATAGTAAGACAACAATATCTCTTTATTTTTATTAAACTTAAAAATGTATTTTCAAAACTTAAAAGTTTTAAAATTGAGTTTAAAATTGCAATTAGTACTTTGTAGTACCGCCCTTTGCCTTAATAACGTCTCGAACCCTATTTTTGTATGCAACTGTGCACAGTGAATATTCGTAGCAGAAGAGTGCTGTTGCACATTAACAACCTTTAAAAGCAATTTGGACACCTTAGAGACTATATAGTACGAATTGAGCCGGGAAAGTATGAAAAAGAAAACCACGTGCGGCTCTTTTTGTTGCACGGGGTGTATATAAAAATTAGTTAAATGGCGACCATTCTAAAAGAAATCAGATTCATAACAGTTGCTACAACAACATCAACTCGGGTTGGTGGTAAATGTTCAGTGGAACAGCGTAATATTTTTGTTTAAGATAACACAGACCTGCGAGATTTTTCCCCTGGACAATGAATAGTTGTTGCCTAGGTAATTTGTCCCGCTGAAACCGAATGCGGGCTCTGAATAGCTCTATCAGGTCAGGTTTTAGAGATATTCTAAAATTGCAAAAG
Source organism: Leptarthrus brevirostris (assembly GCA_964036015.1). Taxonomy (NCBI): domain Eukaryota; kingdom Metazoa; phylum Arthropoda; class Insecta; order Diptera; family Asilidae; genus Leptarthrus; species Leptarthrus brevirostris. The sequence continues at coordinate 126,978,071 of OZ038372.1, forward strand.
CACTGTTTTTTTGGCATATTTGAGGTTATGTAGCACCGTCATTTTATTTTTTTCACAAAACTATGTATGGAAACTTATAGTACAAGTCTTTTTCTTTCAAATGCCGTTGAGTTTGCTCAAATATCTTTTTTTTCGCCGAGATATCGTATTTTGAAATTTGCATGTTCATGAATTTCTCGGTACACGAAAACTTCATGGTCACTTGAATAAAATGACCATACATTCTCAACTCAACGGTGTTTGATAGAGGAAGACTTGTACTATAAGAAACCACACATAATTAAAAAAAAAAATATCACGGTGCTACATATCCTCAAATCTGTCAAAAAACAGTGTTTTTGCACTTTTAGGTTAGAATATCTCAAAAACCTGACGTGATAGAGAAATTCTGAGCCCGGATTCGGTTTTAGCAAGAAAAATTACTTCGGAAACAACTATTCATTGTCCAGGGGGAAAAATTTTCAAAATTTCGGAGGCCTGGGTAATTTTTCTGTTTCAAGCTTTTCACTAGTAAACTGGGCCAGACAAGGTGGAGCTGGTAATAATGGATATGATAAACCTTGTGCCTTATCAATTTTATTTTTAAAGCAATTGCCAATAAGCGGCCAAAAATATCACACTCACAGTTTTGTAATTGTTCTTACATGTTCACGCTGTAACATCATTTTATATTCTTCCTTATATTTTCCTTCTCATACTACGAATTTTTATCTAGCATCGCACCTCGATGTAGGAAAATCAGTATCGTGATATTTGAAAAATATCTGCCCTAGAAACCCGACCGGCCGTCATGAAATTGCGTACAACTCAGTTTTTAGGTCCGGTGTGATTTTTTTTTTATACGATGTGGCCAAATCCTAGGGGACAACCCTTTGATGCGTTAGCATGGTTTTGGCCGGAAGGGAATTATGGTAAGGGAAGTGAGGAAACTTGAGTCTTGTTTTTGCATTGCTGCGAGCTAGACAACAGCCCAGAGACGGAGTGGATTATTTTTAATTTCTTAATAAAAGCTCACGGGGTCATCTGGTCTCGAACCCGGGACCCATGGCATGTTGGTCTTGCCGCTTAACGTATTGATCCAACTCCGTCTCCGTGATAGGAAGCTTGACAGAATATCGAAGGCTTCAGAATATCGAAGAATGCCAAAATAATGATTTATGAAGCAACACAGTAGAAATCCGTACTAAGCTTACAAAACGTAGCAACCTTTATGATTCTGTCAATTCTTTTCAAATGGTTGGCATTTAACTAATTTTTTATATACGTTTTTAACGTGACCAACAAATTAAAAAAAACACAGAAACAAAAATTTGTTAAGAATATGGAGAAAAAGCGTTTTAAAAAAGGACACTTTCAGCACATTCCGGTATCTAAAAATTATTGGATTCTAGCAAATCGGAGTTTAAAATGTTCGGCAGACATGCGATTCTCGCCCTGACCACATTCAGATTTTTTAGGACATTAAGGGCAAAGCTACGGCCCCTTAAAAACGAAAAACTTGTGAAATTTGAAAATACATGTCACGCCATTTCAATTTTTGTCATGTCGACTTTAATCTGGTCAGAATGAAAACCACAAGCCTCTACTTCAGGAATCTGGCGAATTTGTTGATTTCAGATCGCTGGAAGGGCTTGAACTCTGCACACCGTGGAGCCGCATTTTTTTGAGAGGCCAAATTCAGCGCCCTACAGCGCCTTCATGTTTGGGCTTTTTTACCAGAAAAAATGTTTCCTGTACTTTATGTCCCAAATATAAAGACGCAAAAAGTTTCATAATTGTACCCATTTTACTATTCCACAAAAAAATTGCGAAGTTTGGTATCAAAAACGGGCCAACACAGTAGAAATCCCTCTTAAGGTACCGGCTCTAAGTTTAATGGAATTAAACTTTCACTTAATGTGAAGGTATCGTTTTTTCTGCGACAGCTCATAACTCAGCCAAATAAATTGTAAAAAGATTGAAATAAAAACTTTTGAAGAGGAAAGTGTCAGCTTTAAAAGGCTTTTTTAAGTTTACACAATTTGTTTTTCGGGCCTATAGAAGCCAGAAAGTTTTACGAAAAAAAGGGGTTCAGACAATTTACAAATAGAAGCAGGACAAGCTTTTAAACGAGCTCTGCTTTTCTTAAGTCGATTTGCGAAGAAACCGCGATTTAAAAATCAGAATTATTTTTACTTTTCGGGTGAGCTCTTCATTTTACGGCTAGTGTCTTAGCGCCTTGAAATCTTATTCACGCGATATATTGTGAGCCAGCGGACTGGAGTGCTCTTATCACGATGATGTCCTAATTTGTTTCACATTTATACCTGAACAAAACCTCTATCAGGCACCCTATACTACTTTGCTTGTTTTTATACATTCTCTAATTTCATAATTATTATTTAATGTAATATCATATTACATTTAGGTATCACTGATACTTCAGCAATACATTCTTCCATAAAACTGTTAACTTTATCATAAATTTAACCCTTTCATCTGTTCTCAAATATTCGATAATTTATAATTAAACGACAACATGAATAATTACTGTACCTATTCCCCATGCAATGTAGTCTGCAGCCATTACTATGTCATTACCAAAGCTTATTGCAGAACTACATTTAAGTCGACATTTTGTAATTTATGTATGAAAATTAGACATGGGAAATAAACTACTAATGAAATATGAGAGCCATGCAGTTTGCTAGCTTTGAATAATTGAGTTGCATTGAAATAACTTTCTAACAAGAAGCTTCCCCGGGGCATTTACAAGAAAATTGCAAGAAGTTAGTTAGGAGGTTTTATGCACATAAAACCTAAGTGCATTATTAGACTGTTGCCTTTGCTCATTTGAATATCTTAAGGGCTTTGTTATGTCGCTCAAAAGTATACTAAATATTTATAAACCACATTAAGACTTAAATGAGAACGGTAATCGTACCCCATTGGCATAAATTTATTTAAAAAAATCAAATAATACTTTGATGCAAATAAGCAGTGATTGCACTGAATATATATTATTTTGCTCTGCTCTAGTGATCAACAGGAAAAAGCCTTACAATGGCAACAAAAATTTATTTTGAGATTTCGATAACCTCTCTCCTTTGGTCCATCTGCCCCGGTTATCCGTGGTTGAATGCAGCATTTAAGTAACTGAAATTTTATTCTTAGGTTTTTAGAAGACTGCTACGGAGTTTGTTTTATTTTTTAAGAATATTTATGATGAAAGAAAGCTGGAAATCAATCATTCTTTTAATTTTTTTTTAATTTGTTTTTTTAATGATTAGGTCTTCAATATGCTTTATTCATTTGTTTCTGAAATATAATTTTCTTAAACTACGAAATATACTGTCATTTGACATTTTAGTAAATATTTTTGGCAAAGTTCCAAGGTCCCGCGCGAAGAGTATTATTTCCCTCCTGCACGACTCTGTTCGCGTCACGGCTACTCAGGTATAAAGAAGGATTTCTGCAATTGAATTTTAAGTTTTAAATTCATAATTACACAGAAGATGTTAAAATTCTACTAAAACAATGTGAGTGTGAAAACGCACTTTGTGGATTTTTCGATTGCTTTTCTGTTAGAGAATGTTAAGAGCAGGAAATCTGCCAAAGCAAGTATTCATAACAATCCGTTCACGGATAAAGGATACAAAATAAATCAAACAACATTTAATGCAAATTTTGGTTTTCTGACTTCAAAATGTCGTAATAGATATAAAATTAAACATAATTTAATGCTTTTAAGCGCTTTTTCTTCTTCTTTATTCTTTAAAAGTATTTTATTTTTCACTTTTTAGTGTGTTCTATGTATGACTCGAAGAATACTGCTCGTAAAAGCAATTTCAAAACTTGCAGAGGTAAAAACAAACAGAATTATCCAAATCCATCCACATATTACGAAATTAATCAAGGTCACCATTTCATATCCTCACCATAGATACAAAATGCTTACCATGGCCCTAGTGTGCCACCATACTCTATACGGCAAGAAAGAGAATTCTCATGGTCAGAGAATCATCGTAATCACTCTAGTTACATTTTTATCATTTATCAATCAGGAAACGTAGCCTCTACAAGAGAATCCATTTTAGTACATGCCTTACGAAGCCCTCCTACACTCTCAATGCGTTACAAAGTTAGACTACCCCCAGTGGCGGCGCTAGGCGTCGGCGACCGCCGACGGCCTCGCACCTGAGGGGGCCTCTCAAAAAAGTTTAAAAATTTTATTAAAAGTTTAGTTATTCGTATATATTTCCGTACGCGTGAGTAGTATTTATCCAGAATCGGAGAGAATACAGCTTCTGCTGAGAGAAGTTTTTCAAAGTTAATATTGATCAAAAACCTACTTGAGAAGCACGATGAGTCAAGAGAGACTATCTGCGTTATCAGTTCTGCAGTGCCGGATTTACATTTTTGAGGCCTATAGGCTGAAAAATGGTGGAAATCGCTTTAAGGAAATGAATATCCCTTTTTTTATTATTTTTTACCTTGCACATCCTATTAAAAACTTTAAACCTTAAACAGATAATCTGTAATCTAATAATCCGGGGAAAATTAATTTTAACTTATAACCAGGTGGAAAATTATTTCTTTAACCTGCTTGCGTTTTGAATGAAAATTTGTTTTGCAACTAAAATGTCACGTTTGATTAAAGATATCTTCTTATTTCTATTAATAAAGTCTACATACTTTTACTTTGTTGGAAAGATAATTTAGTCATCTTTAAGTTAATATAAGTCGTTTTTTTCATAAGATCCAATAGTTTTGGCGGTAGGGTAGGTGCATAAATACGTCAGTAGTTTACGGTGGTTTTAGCTCCGTTCGTGTTTTTTCTTATTGATGAGCACTTTTGATAATTTTGATATGCAATGCATTCATTATACACAGTACACTACACAGCAGAGCTGTAAAGTAATCATTCTTTGTGAATTAATTCCAACCTAATTCCCATTCCTTCGAATTAATTCATTTTCAATTATTTTTCATTCCTTTGCCAATCTCGGTGGAATATATGAGGAATTCCAATTACATATATCATTACTTGGAATATTAATTCTCTTTGTTTATTACATTCCTAATTAAAAAGTAATGGAATTAAAAAATGTTAATTCCAAAGAATGGAATTGTAATGGGAATGGCTAATGAAGTTTTCAACTCTGCTACACAGTTATGTTTTTAAGCAGTCGTAAGCCGAACTTATTGACGCGATTGAAAGTTTAGTTTGATACTTTTAATATTGATATAAACACTCTAATTTCACTAGATTTTTATTGTTTTTAGAAATGTATGGAATAGGAGTGCATTCTTTCCAGTTATTGAATAATACGAAGATAGTAGGTTTATGCCAGCTAATTACCGAGTCAATATTTTCCCGTAACGAAGTAGTTTTGATTTGTTGCAGAAATATATTGTATCGAAAAAAACACATTTCTGTACTCCTTGCACTGCCGACTACGACAATATACATGAACCATTTGACAGATTAGCCATTTACTTTACCATTAACGAATTTTCTCCTTATCGGGCCTAAAGAACAATTTTGCTCCCACTATACAATAAAACAAAGTTGCCACTTTCTTATCCAATTATTAAATAAACAAAAGTAGTAATTAATCGGGTAAAAAAAACAATTTGTAAAAAAAACATAAATTAATTTAAATTATTTTATCAGAAAGTTTCCTTTCAAAAGACTCTTGGTGGAAGTTATTTAATTTTGAAAAAAGGTAAAACCACTTGTTTTACTTCCACATAATCGGAGTGGCAAAAATTTTTGGGATGGTGATCGTTCAAAAATATGAACGCTTATTATTAATTATGTTAGAGTATTTAAATAAATAAATTTCTTTTATTCACTGTGGTGGAGGCCTATAGGCTGCAGCCTACACCAGCCTAATGGTAAATCTGACACTGCAGTTCTGTCAATTGAAGCGGAAATAGCCACTGGTGTTAACTATGACATAATCTTCAAAAAATTCAGTGAGGCTAAAAACCGAAAAATTCGTTTTTTTATTTCTGACTGGGAAATAAAAGAGGCCTCGCAAAGCTGATGTCGCCCGACGTCTACATTTGGTCCAGCCCCGCCACTGACTACCCCTCCCTCCGCCTATTCTACCCGAGGACCATACTTTTTCATTAATAGCAATTGGGGATCATACTATACATAACAAAAATAGAATCATCCAAATTGGTCCACGCAATACGAAGTAATATTTCATCCCCCTCCCCCTACCACCCCCACCTCTCCACCAAAAATCCTTTCCGCATGGCACCATCGGAGAACATACTCTACCCTACAAAAATGGAATCATCCAAGTCGGTCCATGCGTTACGAAGTTAGATTACCCCTCCTTTTCGGTATTTAGAGTGGACTTACTACTGAATATTCATAATCGCCACTTTGATCAATTATGTAGATTTCCACTTAGCGAACTTAATAGCCAGGTAATTTTGACCTCCGCGACATGCCTAACAATACATTCAATTATTTAGTCAACTCCGATCTTAATCAATGCCCGAAAGCGTTTTATCTTTCATTAAATTATATAACAGGTAGGTACATATCAAATCAAGCAATTAACTTGTTTGTAAATTTTTATTTCTTACTTTTATAGTTACCTAGTTCCAACTCCTATTTTTACACCGAATTCTCTGCTATAAGAAATACGAAACGAATTTAGTAATTTCCGTAACGATCAAGTTAACCCAAAACTTTTGCCAAATTTGAAATACAAGAGGAGCACAATGGGGAAGGGCAAACTTTCATAAATGAGAAATGTTAAAAACCATTTGAGTGATTACGGAACCTAACTAAAAGCTCTTTTGTTTAACTTCGCCAACGGGAAAACATAATCTTAAAAGAGGAAGCACGTCCGCCTGTTTGCTCCTCAATGTTTACCAAACTAATGCTTCCAGTTTGAATTCTGGAATTGTTTGGTTCTGCTGTGGCTTTATCATTAGCTCTGAGTTTTTAAATTTACGACTTCATTAGAGAATTGCTATAAATTAAGAGAAATGGGCAAATACAACAAAGCCAGGTTTCTATTGCATTTAGATACTCATGTTGGTCATAATTTCGTGGTAACTGTAAGGTTCATTTACAAGTACTAGCAGACAATTTGCAATGCACATAAGTTATATCGCATAGAGGAGATTATGCAATTTCCGCTCCTGTCTGTAACTTTGAAATACTTCAATAGTAATAATTGACAAAATTTGTTGGTGTTGATTATAAATTTATAGCACCTACCAGGGTAAATTGAGTAAATTCAAATCAAATTGTACAAAGTAAACGGAAACAAACAACGTAAAGTAAGTAGAAAGCAATCGTTGTTTCAAATCGTGTGAAGTTCTTCTCCCACCCCATGCCCCACAAGCCGAACTATGTAATGCGAAGACCAATTTGGATAACTTTTTTTTGTTAACAATTTCGTAATAAGGGTGTGGAGGGGCTAAGGTACGTCTGAAGTTTTGGAGGGGGTAGGATGGAGGAGGGTTGTTGCCTAACTTCGTACTTTATGCACAGACTTTGACGAGACATTTTAATCGAATGCTCAAAAACGAGCTCATGGGATTGAAAGAGCCTAACTGTGGAACGCGTTGATTGATTTGGATGATCCTTCTTTTGTTGTATAAAGTATTTTCTCCCACTACTGGTACTATGTGAAAAATTTCGAAGGCAGGGTGGGATGGGAATGTTGCAGTATCAAACTACGTAAGTGCCGTCCCACTTGTCGTGCTTTCGCGCGATGAAGTCCGCACGAGTGCCCACACCTGTTGTGTTGGATTTTGTGTAAAACACGAAATGTAGTGTGTGTAGTGGTAATATTAAAACATTTACCGAACCCAAATAAACCTTGCTTTGGATGTATGTTGCGACGATAAATAGTTAAATTCCCTATACACCCCTGCACACCCGCTTTCCAACAAATTGCTTTGAAGCAGGACAAGTGTGGTACGGCACTAACGCGTACACCAATTTGGATGATTTTTTTTTCTTATTAAGAGTACGTTTTTTTACTATGGAAACACTTTGCACTCTTGGGTAGGGAGTAAAGTGAGTTTGTATGATAACAAAAGTTGATATTCTTTCTTATTGTATAGAGTACGTTGCTGAATACCACCATGATAAAAATGTTGTATCTAGAGTGAAGATGTGCAAATGGGCGGGGACTATATTCGTACCTACCTCTGAAACTGCAACGCTATTTTCACTCGAGTGATATTTTTCATGTCAAAAGACATTAAAAAAGTTAAAAATAAAATAGCTTCTAAAGCAAAAGTTGAAATGACTTCACAAAAAGCGCTAAAATTATATTAAATAATATTTAGTTTTACGTCTATTACGACGTAGTTAAATAAGGGGCAAAATTCCTCAGGTGAAAACATTCGATGTCTCCGATTTTGTTCAAACTTCACCAAATTTTTGTAACTGGTATAAGTAATTATCGTGCTAAGGTACTAAAAAAAAATTCTGTGCAGAAGTTACAGGGAAACTTTTGAATTTTTGCACTTTTCTCGTAATCATACCCTTTTTGAAAATTCATAACTCTCGTCACCATTGCCCGAGAACGTTGATCTTTAGTGACCTTCCGAATAAAAATATAATTTCCCGAAAAAAAGTTTTTAAAAAAAAAATTTGGAAAAATATTTTTTGGTTTTTACCAAAATAGTGATCATGAATTTTTTTCATATTTTTTCAAATGAAAGTGTCATCCTTTAGCTTTAAAATCATGCATCACTTAGAGTGGCAAAGCAATGTTAAGTGTAAATTTTTGATTTTTGAAAGCTCGCGCACGCCTTTTTTGCTTAGAACAGATGAACATAACATAACATAGGAAACTGTAGATAGCGCGTTAAAGAGTATTCTCACAGTCAGTATACAGTCAGATTTCGCCACAAATAGTCAAAATTCCAGACAAGTTGAAAGATATAAAGCATTGTTCAGGAGAAGAATCATACGTGGAAAAACAAGGGTCTGAGAAAAGTTACTTCACAAATTCGTAAACAGTTTCCGACCCTTCATATCAACGCAAAGTCTGTGGATCATGCCGAAACAAAGTGAAAGTGATTTCTGAAGAAGATGGTGCAATTTCATCCGGAGATGATGACACAGAACGAGATGACCATATTAGCCGAAGGCACTGAGATGTATTAAAATGGAGTGACTCTTAAGCTATCAGTGGAGCAAAACCATTTTTAATTTGCAATATTTACTGTGAATTCGCAGCTGTTGCGAGCAGAATAAAATAAACAAATATATAAGAAATGACATATTTAATTTTAATCTTTTTTATTATTGTAAGGAAAATGTAAAAATCATTGGAATTACTGAAATAAAAATTATAAAAAAAAGGTTCTTCCAATCTGTATAATGCTTACCCTGACAGAGATATAAAATTATTGTGAATATTATCATCTGTTTCTATCGCCTGCAGTAGGCGACCTGACGTCGACAATTAAGAAAACCTGGTTGAAAAAAAAGATGTTTACACAGGAAGGGACAACTGGCGAAAAGTGATATTCTTTAATATTCTTTAAGAAATTTCAGAGCACCAGTCTCAGTGCCAGATTTACCAATAGGCTGGTGTAGGCTGCAGCCTATAGGCCTCCACCAATAAGGGCCTCCACCACATTGAATAAAAGAAATTTATTTATTTAAATACTCTAACAAAAAATTTAAATTAATTTATGTTTTTTTTACAAAAATTTTGTTTTTACCCGATTAATTACTAATTTTCTTTATTTAAGAATTGGATCAGTAAGTGGCAACTTTGTTTTATTGTATAGTGGGAGCAAAATTGTTCTTTAGGCCCAAAGATATCAACCCGCCATTTTTCAGTAAAAACTTTGCAAAATTATATTTTTAATCATAAAGTAAAACCGACACCGGACGTGCTGCAAAAATGCGGTGTATACCAAATTAAATGTGATGATTGTTCTGGTGTTTATGTTGGAAAAACCAAACGAACGCTAAATAGAAGATTATCTGAGCATATTGCAGGAGCTCGAAGTATGATGCCACAATCTGCCATTTCAAAACATTTACAAGACAATAAACATAAAATAAATTCGAATAGTATTTAACTACTACATAACATAGATGGAGGTGCAATTTTGAATAGTGCAGAGATTTTTGAAATAAGGAAAGCTAAATACATAGAAGAAAATATACTTAATGACCAGTTAGATTTCATGAATAATAGTCCTTTACTAGATTCGAAAAATGTTTGTAACCGGTGATAGAAAACAGTCGACAGCCTGAGGATGCCTCAATAGGGCGAAACGCGTCACACTCTGTACATTTTTAAATAAAAATTATTATTATATGTGAACAAGTGTTTTAACACTAACTATGCAATTTAAGAATGTTTTCCTAGAAGAGGAGTTTAAAAAGAATTAAGGAACTAAAATCTGGTTTTAAATCATCATTTTCAATTATTTTTCATTCCTTTGCTTTTCATTCTCGGTGGAATATATGAGAAATTCCAATTACGTACATCATTACTTGTAATATTAATTCCATTGGGTTATTCCATTTCTAATTGAAAAGAAATTTAATGAAAATAAATTTAATTCGAAGAAATTGGAATTAGATTGGAATTAATTCCACAAAGAATGATTACTTTACAGCTCTGCTGTGTAGTGTACTATGTATAATTCCTTATCAAAAATAACAAAAGTGCTCAACAATAAGAAAAAACACGAGCAGAGCTAAAACCACCTTAAACTACAAGCCATTAACCTAGGAGGAAGTAACTAAATGAGAAGAAATAAGCTCAGAAAATCGTGGCAATTTTAAACTTGTGTGATTAGAAAAATGTTTTATATTCGGGGGTTTTGACGCGTATTTTAAAATATTGAACTAAGTAATAAATAGTGACCAAGAAATTTAATATAATAATTCCTATGTAATAATATATATTTATATAATATATATGTATATAATTTCAATTTTGGCAACGTTCTACTCGGCTAAATATTATCTGGCGATCACAAATTTAATTAAAATTTTGATTTACATATATTATACCTTAAAATTATAATTTAAAGTTTGTTAGTCGAATTTTTACAAAACCCTCTTTGGGTAACTTTTTACGTGCTGTCAGTGCAGAATGTACGAAAACTAAAGTAGAAGACACTAAAAAGTGAAAAATTAAATAATTTTTAAAAAAAGTTTAACCGACTTCACAAAAAGCGCGTAAAACCATAAAATAATTTTTAATTTTATATCTATTACGACATTTTGAAGTCGGTGCAAATCAAACAAACCAAACAACTACAACAAAAGTATTTAATCTTCCTTCCTTATGATCCCGTGAGCTGAAACGTTCAGGTAGTTTTATGAATTATCTTCAATTGTGGTTGGGTAGTTGTTTTGTTTGTTTAATTTGCACTTCAAAATGTCGTAATAGATATGAAATTAAAATTTTTTTTATGCTTTTTATCGCTTTTTGTGAAGTCAGTTCAACTGTTTTTTAAAAACTATTTTATCTTTCAATACTCGAATACCATTGATTTTTCAGAAAGTCACGAATTTCAATGTGGGTAAATAACAAACGGTATGTGTCGAATCGCTGCCCAGGACAGAATGCAAAATCCCACGTCAAAAAACTGTGAAAAGGAAAAGGATCGTCAAGAGCTTGATGATATGTAATATGTCAAACACGTTATGAATCAACGAACCAGCACGTTTAAGATCGCCCGACGAGATTATTACTTTATCAGACGATCAGCTACGAAAGGTATACGTTCGCCATTGTGATGCATCTGAGTTTGCTTAAGTAGTTATATGTGCTACAGCCCATGTTCCATTGGTTTTTTAGGACATACTATTATGAAAGTACACAAAACACTCTTGTGATCAGAAGAGTTCAATTCTAGTAGTCCTAGAACGTCCGACAATAATTGTACCTTGGAAGAAGAAGAAATACATTGTAAATTATTAACAAATAGATTTTCTGTTTTTTACTGTGATGAGAATCGCAAAATGTAAACAACAACGTCTCATTATTTTTTAGTGAATGATGATAGATTAGGTTATTTTGTGAAAAGGGAGTTATGAGTCAAGTCCACTAGAAACAAAATTCAATAGATTCACAAGAAAGTAAATTTGAGTTGATTAAGTTTATTGATTTTCACCACATAATTTTGCATTTACAGATACATTTGAAACTGTAGCGCCAACAATGAGTCCTGCAAAAAATGAAGTATGCATTTCAAAAAACTGAAAAAGAAACACGCACAGTGTAATCGCAGTTGAATGTACATAAATGCACATGCATATAATACAAAATATGATATACGAATATAAAAATCAATACGATAGTTTTGTAACTTGTTGCGATGCGAAAAAGAAGGCTGAAAGAAATATTTTTAACTATTGTTCGATTAGTAAAATACGTTCGGTAAGTTTATATTTCAATTAAAATGTCATCCATGTTTGCAGTTGTTTTTGCGTTATTTCAAATTATTTACCGTTAAAAAAGTATCGATAACATTTAAAAGTATTGGAACCATATTAATTATTAAAATAATAAAAAAAAATTAAATATGGTGTAGAAATTGCATTGAAATTACAATTATTATCTTGTTGATCATTATTATTATTTGGAAAACAATTTGCAACAACTTTACCGTAGAGAAATATTAAAATATCGATTTTCTCAAAATATATATATCCATTTTATTGTTAAAATTTATTCAAATGAAGACACCTCTCAGCGGATGAATACATACATATATCTTCTTAGCAAATATATTTATACCTAAGTATCGAAAGATGTGGATATATCGCAATGCCAAGTATCTATATTTTTGATTGCTGGAGAAGAGTTGAGATCTTCTAAGATACGATAATCCACGGTACCCACAACAGAAGCAGCTCTGGAAAAATTACCTTCCGAAGGTTCTGCTGCAGCTATGGAGGCTGGACTTGCGCTGGCTGAAGGTGCCAATTCTGTAGCAGTTCTGGAAGAAGGTGCCATTGTTTAAGTTAATTATATTGGTTTATTATATTATTTTAAGAGCCAAATGGCGTGTGTCTTTATATACCCACATTTGTTTCTTGCTAATTTGACATGAGCTTGCACCTGCATCTATTTCCTGGTAAAAATATCATCTTTAGCCAAATGATGGGAACGAAAATGTCTTTATGATGGTGTGATCTGATTCGATGTCATGTTACGTGGAAAAGTTTTCAAATGCGGTAAGTCACGTTGCTACCGGAGTTAACTCATATAATAATAATCAGCACTTTCTCAGGTGCGGTGGAAGAGATGGTAGGCTCTAAGAAGTTGGCCATCTCCACGGTACACGCACCAGTAGAAGAAGCAGTCTTGCCTTTCAAAGGATTAGCTACAGTTAATCCGGAAGAAGGTACTTGTCCTGGATCTGGACTAAAGCTTCATGGCCCGGAATTCTTCAATGAAGGTGATGATTAATGCAAGGACCAAGAAGGAACATTTGAGACAGTGGAATAACATGGATTCCTGCATAGAGACTAGGATTTCAGTATAGCCCTAGGGAACCTAGGTTAATGGTGACAGTAAGACATCTATATAACTCAGTTGCCCCCACTAAGGGACACTTTTGGAAGATTTTCTTCTCGCCCGCTAAAAAAATCGATCTTTCGATTCGGTTCTCATCTGAATAACCTCTGCTTCCATTTTGGATGAAAATTTGCATTGGGACTAAAATTTTACGTGTTATCAAAGATTTCTTATTTTTTCGGTAAATAAAATGTATGTTTTGAGGGTTTCGTACGTCCGAATGAAAAAACCGACCCTTATAGTATCATTCGTGTGTCTGTCCGTCTGTCACAGCCAATTTGTTACCGATCTACTGCACCGATTAAGTTGAAATTTGGTACACATATGAATTTCTGTGACCCAAATAAATAAATAAATGAATTCTTAATATGGGGGTTACTTTGGGAGGAAATTAGAAAATAAAAAAAGTTTTGCAAATTGAACCGTGTGATTCATCAAATAAAAGGGCTTGTTGTGAGGGTTTCAAATATATTTTTTTATAATTTTAAAATAAATAGTTTTAAAGTTATTTAGAAAATAGATGAAAATTGACCATCCCCCCTCCTTTATCTTGAGCCTAAAATTTTCCAAAAAAAAAATACAGAAAATAGTTCTTTACTTATAGATTAGGGCCGTTCAAGTATTACGTAACGCAGTTCGGGGGGAGGGGTCGTTATAGGGGGAGGGGGGGGGGTCAAGCAACGCGTTTTGTAACATTAAGTTTTTGTTAAAGTTAAAAGTCCTAACTCTTAACTCGTGACTCTCGGCTCAGTTTATATGCTGTATCTGCACTACACATATTTTTTACGGAAAGAGTCGCGTCACTGAGTATACAAAAGTATATATATATGGCAAATAACCACAATAAGCCGTGTACCACGAGTCCATAGTTTGGACTCTAAGAGTCCGACCGCAAGCAAAACCACCTACATTAGGGCCAAAGTGGGCTGAAATTTCGTTGCTTCTTATTCCGGTATTTTACGCTACATAATTAACACTTTTAGGTAAAAATAATCATCTGAGTGTTACGTAACGTTGAATGTTATTTGAAAACGTTATTTGAATGTCTTGATATATTTTTACATGTGAAAACCATGGTCTACTACGATATGTCGCCAATAAAAACATGACTAAGAAAATATCGTAATAAAACATTCCCCTCTGCCGAAATATCGCAGAAATCGCGCGCTGCAGTAAGGAACCATTTCGTCAATAGTTTTCGGCATTTATCTAACTGGTTTTAATGTAAACAAAAAAATTTGCTTATTAATCCCACACATAGGGAAGTTATTTTAATGGGCCCGATTTTCAAAATTGTCACTTTTAAAATTTTTTTAGATTTCAAAGTCACCATAGTGTTTTACGCATGCTTTTGAACACATGTATGTGTGCGCGTGTGTGTGTGTGGGTGTGTGTGTACATACGTACGTTCGGACCCACTTATTTTGACAACGAAATCTCGCGAACAAAAAATGATAACGACTTCACTATGGTGCCATTCAAAGCGTATTATTGTCAATAAGAGCTGAAAGAAATTTAATCAATTTCGGTTCAGCCGTTTTTTTTTGTTTAAACAAAAAAACTGAAAAAGTTGATTTTAGACTTTCTTGAAAAGGATTTCTTCGATATAATTTGTTCTGATGACGATCGGGACATCAAAAAGTCGGATAATAACAATTTATTACGAACAGAAATTGTTTATAATGATGAAAAATTGTTTATAACAATAATAAATTTATAATTATAAAAAATGGTTTTACCTGGTTGAAAATTGATTATGAAAATTGGAAATTGAATACAAAATTGCAGATTGTTCATAGCAATTGAAAATTCTTATAAACAATTGAAATTTTTGTTACCACAAAAAGTTTCTTTTATGAATAAACTTTATTTATATCAATTAAAAATGGTCTATAACAATTAAGAATTGTTTATATCAATTATAAATTGTTTATAACCATTCAAAATTATTAATAACAAATGAATTCCAAACAGAGTTCATTTATTTGGTTTTCATTAAAAAATAGTGCTATAACGGAATAATTTTTTAAAAAATTTTTTGCATCTAATTACAACGAAATTATCATGATAAATTAAATTCATTAATTTATTTATTTATAAATTTAAAATATCAATTTTTTAAGTATTTTTAAATGAGATACAAGTGGGCGAAAGTTTTTTTTTGAAAAAGATTCATCTGATCTAATTGGTTCTGATACAACTCGATACTTAAAAAAAAACCCAGAACTTTTATAGTTTTTTGTAACATTAAAAAAATGATAAATGGTTTAAATAGTTGATATTAATGATAAATAAAACGATAAATCTAATAGTATGAATTTTATTGAGTTTTCACTTACTCGTTTGTACTATGATCATGAAATTTATCGCGATTAACAATTAAATATTGTTAATAATAATTGAATATTGTTAATAATAATTGAAAATTGTTATTAACTGGGAAGTTGTTCGTGTGGACCTCAAGGGTCGCACCAATGATGCAACACCCAGAATCTGGACCTACCCCACTAGTTAGTCGTTAATTTGCACCAACGGGCCTACCTAGGACTTATGTCCTTTCATCACTATCGCCATAATACTTTAATCAAGGGCCACTTCATTTCCGTTCGCGTTACGGTTTTAGAACACTGTGAAACTTTGACGTGTCAAATTCATCCAATTCGATAGTATTCTGCCCAGCTTTTAAATAGTTAGTTAGTTAATAGTTCAGCTAATTCTAAAAAAAGTGAGAGTACCTATTTCCCCAACTATAAGTTAATAGCAATCACTTCAATTGTGTTAAAGGTTTTCAGTTTGTTGCGTATAAGAAGAAACCATCTACGACTTTTACTAGAAATTACACTAGTTATTTCCCTCTCTTCTTCTCGCTTTCTACTTCATTCAGTGGTCTTAAAGTCGTTGTAATGACTTAGTGCTTTGGCTTGAACTTCCATTTGATTAAGTGGAACTCGTTTTAAGGTCCAAAATTCAAATGGATAGATACACTTCAATTGTTATTAACAATATTCAATTATTATTAACAATATTTAATTGTTAATAGCGATAAATTTCATGATCATAGTACAAACGAGTAAGTGAAAACTCAATAAAATTCATATTATTCGATTAATCGTTTTATTTATCATTAATATCTATTATTAATGGTTTTTTACCATTTTTTTATTGTTACAAAAAACTATAAAAGTTCTGGATAAAAATATCTGATGTTTTTTTAAAGTATCGAGTTGTATCAGAACCAATTAGATCAGATGAATCTTTTTCAAAAAAAAAACTTTCGCCCTCTTTTATGTCATTTGAAAATACTTAAAAAATTGATATTTTAAATCTATAAATTAATAAATTAATGAATTTTATTTATCATGATAATTTCGTTGTAATTAGATGCAAAAAAAATTAAAAAAATTATTCCGTTACAGCAGTATTTTTTAATGAAATTTAGTCAGAAAGTTTCCTTTCAATAAACGCTTGGTGGAAGTCATTTTTAAATGAAAAGTAAAAAGCACTTGTTTAACCCTTCCACAAACAGAAGTTGAATTTTTCTTTGGATCACCATCCCAAAAGAAAAATTCAACTTCTGTTTGTGGAAGGGTTAAACAAGTGCTTTTTGCTTTTCATTTTTTTAATGAAAACCAAATAAATGCACTCTGTTTGAAATTGATTTGTTATTAATAGTTTTGAACGGTTAAAAACAATTTATAATTGATATAAACAATTCTTAATTGTTATAGACCATTTTTAATTGATATAAACAAAGTTTATTCATAAAAGAAATTTTTTGTGGTAACAAAAATTTCAATTGTTTATAAGAATTTTTCATTGCTTATAATAATTTTCAATTGCTATGAACAATCTTCAATTTTGTATTCAATTTCCAATTTTCATAATCAATTTTCAACTAGGTTAAACCATTGTTTATGATTATAAATTTATTATTGTTATAAAAAATTATTTATTGTTATAAACAATTTTTCATCATTATAAACAATTTCTGTTCGTAATAAATTGTTATTATCCGACTTTTTGATGTCCCGATCGTCATCAGAACAAATCACATCGAAGAAATCCTATGGTGACTTTGAAATGTAAAAAAAAATTAAAACTAAAAATTTTGAAAATCGGGCCCATTACAATAGCTTCCTATATGTGGGAAGTTAAAAAGTAGGCAGTAGTAGTAGTAGTAGATGTTCGAATATCATCACTATTGTCTATTAAATGTTAGAGACACATCAACCGACCACAATTTCCTGCTGCTGTAAATATCTCTCCCGTCTCATGTTTTGATGGCATTGGAACTTGGCTCGACTAATTGTGAGTTGCATATATTTCGTGTTTCGTTAAAGACTTAATTTGCCTTCAAGCCTTTAGTTATTTTGTAAGTCAGCGGATAACAAAAATCACTAATAATTTTCAGTACATTTATCCCCTTGCCTGACTTGAAATTCCTATAGTGTGCGTAGTAATATCTGCAAGTAATCAAATTAGCGATTTCGTTACGACATCACAAATTGTAGAATAGCCGATAATCTTAATAGCCTTTCTTTGAATCGTGTTTAAAGAAACATTGCGAAGTCGTCAGTGGACTAAATGATAACGTGTCGTCCTTCCAACCCGGAGATCTCAGGTTCGAACCCCACCGTCGTTGTTTTCTACTGACAACGGATTACGATAAAAAAATGCCATTGCGTTTTGTTTTAAAAAATTCATCAAAGCTCATTTCTTACAAAATAAAATGAAAAAGTAAAAATAAAATAAACAAAAAACAATATAAAGGCCACTAAAGTGGGAATAACAATTAACAAAATACAAAGAGTTAACCATTTCTGCAGATCAAAATAATTACAACTTAAAATATAATTTAAAATTTTTAAAAATATATATAACAACAAATGCTGGGGAATAAAACAACTTTAACGCAGCTAATTCTCTAGTGTGTCCAAAGCGGGCCTGTCGTTATACGCGGGCAGAATCTAAGGGTTATTCCATGGAAGGCCACGCAATGCAAATCTGATAAACCTGCGCTGAAAAGCCTCAATACGGGCAATGTGTACAGCATAGGAAAGAGAGCAAACCGCACACACACACACCAAACACAGGAAGAACGAAAGTACAAAAAAAGTTTGGTGATAAGGGGATGGTTAAGCTCCTTACAACATAGTGAGGATTTAAATGAATATATAGCTGTATTTATTTATATTTTTATCTTTTTTCCTTAAACCATCTCAAAGTTCAGTGCAGGATGCAGAGTAATATCGGTGGTTTGGAAACCACTTTAAACTGCAGGTTAACTTGCAATCGTTGTCAGAAACCAGATGAAGTTCTTCTCCTGCCCGATGACCCACAAGGTATTAGCCCGGTAGTCCACCGCTCATCTAATAATGGGAGGTTGCTGGAGGATTGACGGATGAGTTGAAGCCTTCTAGGATACGGCGGTCCTCATCTGGACATTCTCAAATGTTAGTTACACCTCCAAGCGGTACCTGGTACCCACAACACAACCAGCTTTGGGACAATTACCTTTTGAAGGTTCTGCGGCAGGTATGGAGGCTGGCTTGCGCCGGCTGAAAGTGCTGTGGCAGTCTTGGAAGAAGGTGCCATTGATAAAATAATAACTAGCACCTCCTCAGATGCGGCGGTGCAGAGCTGTTAGACTATAACGAGTTGGCTATCTTTGCGGTACACGTATCAGTAGAAGATGCAGACCAGCCTTCCGAAGGGGTAGTACGGTTAATCCGGAGGAGGTTACTGGTCCTGGCTGTGGACTAAAGCTTTATGGCTGGAAGTCTTCAATGCCGTGGACAAAGAAGCGGTAAAGTTTGTAATTAACGCAATGACCAAGAAGAAACACTGCAGACGGTGGGACAGCATGAATTCCTGCAGATAGGCTAGGATTCTAGCAGTGACCCAGGAAACCAAAGTTAGTGACGACAGTGGGATAACTGGATACTCAGTCGCCTCCACTAAGGGAGACTGTTTTAGTGAGCAAGAATCTCTCACTACCGGAAGGCACGGGCTGTTCCTGTCTTTTGGAAGATTTTCAGCTCTTTTAAAAAAAACCTTATATGGGACTTGTAGAGCAGCGCCCAGTCAGCGGTAAGAACATACCACTTACATCTTTGCAAAAAAAAACCAAATCATTTTATAGCAGTTATATTGTGACTCAAAATTTTTAATTGGTCCTGCTGATACTAGATATTTCAATACCCCAGATGTTAAGAGTGGGTATATTTAATCCATCGACGGAAGTCGGTCGGTGTTCTTGCTAAGGGACAATAGACAGCATTGAGTTCTATTAGCATGACACGATTTGTTTTATCCGAATCAAGGATTGTAGAAATATTGTTTAGTGTTCTTAATGTTGTTTAGTGATCCAAACATGCATTCACGATTGCCTTTTATGGAGTACGCGACCACAGATTTAAAGGAGTACATGAAATCAAGAGTATTGTCGTCAACGAAGATATGAATGTCAGTGAAAGTGAGAGATAGGAGATCATTAATAAAAAGGAGAAACAAGAGTAGTGAAAAAACTGACCCTTATAGGACACCGGCATTTATTTATGTGGTCATCAGAGCTTAACTCCGTCTGTTATTACACGGATTCAACGGCCAGATCAAAAACTTTTAAAGCACAAGTTTTGAGAAAACACTAGGTACCAAAAGGTTGTCCTAAAAATATCAACTTCAAAATCTCCTTAATTGTCCTAAAGTAATTAAAACAAATACAGCTTTTTTCTGTCACTGAGAGTTTTTGATGAGCAGTTATTTAAATTTTTTCTGAAAGCAATTTAAGATTGTACCAGGAGATGCGAAAAGACCCGAATGATGTAACTTGTTAACGTTGAAAGGTACAACAAATTACTGACTATGGAATATGTTTCAGACATCATATAATCTGGAGAAGTAAAGTCGTTAAGGCGTCGACGAAGATGAAACTAGCCAGTGATGATAACAATGACGATATTATCCTACCTTCGTCGACTGCATGTAACTCAGTCTCTTCTGCTTTTCTGTATGTAAATATATAAAAACGACAATAAAATTGCTCACACAAAAGCCTAATTATCTCCATCTAATAAACAACTTTTCATTCAACTAAATTGTCTGGCACACAATCCTGAATATAAACATGAGAAATCCAAAGACTATTCACTGCAAGGATTATAAAACAAAACCTCGTAAATGTGGAAAAGCAAATTGCATGCAGTAGCGACTAGATGGATAAGCAAAGAATAAAAGCAAATACAAAATAATTTCATTCTGTCTGCATGTCTGTCTGAAATATGCATCGAAATTTCACTAAACACTGCAAAGCTCTGTCTCTGTTCGTTTGAAGGGGGATAGGCAATTGCTTGCCAATTTGAATATAATTGTTGTACAGTTTAACCAAACACATGTATGCATGCTGATTACAAGAGCAAGATACCAACATGAGCGCTAAGCTTTAAACTAAATTCAGAAAAGCACCTTTGTGGTAACAAGCAGAACTTACAGCCAATGGTAATCCTTGTTTATTGCCAGATAGGGTCAAATCCGTGCATGCCAGAACTAAGAATGGAGTTAAATAAGTTCAGCAAATTCCCTGAAAAGTCCATAAATACAACTGAAAAGAATTTGATAAATTAATTATACGGAAATGCTATCGTTGTCTGTTATTTTACATAAACAATGTCTACGATCTTTAAGGTCTTTGTATCCTTAGATGACGCTCCTTTTAGCGTAATCTGTTTTCAGCAGAAAACATATGAAGTTTAAATCCTCATAATGCAAAGGCAATCCTTATCCCTTCATCATTAATTTCTTGTCAACGGAAAATAACCATGGGTTGGATTCAAACCTTCGGCTCTTATAATGAAAACCAATAACTAGAAATTTCTAATATCGTTTATAAAGGAATCTTGCCAAATAATAATATTGAGTCAAACCATTCGGAAGATTCCGAATTTAGCGTGAGTCGGATTGGGAGGTGGTTGTAATAGAATCAAGGAAACGCATTTCCCCAAGTTCACTGCTAGTGAGAATAACTTTTAGTGAGAATAACATAGGATCTCATATAGGGTTAAGTTATTTATTTAGCTTAATACAAGCTATTACATAATAATACATTTAGCCACAACTTCCATCAACTCTCTCTCTACTTCTCGTAACCCCTTTTGAGGGAGAATAACTTCAAGACAACGATTGCAAATGGATCTACAATTTAAAGTGGATTCGGAACCACTGACCTTTTCTCTGCAACCCCATAGCCTTTTTATCGTCATCTGTTGTTAACAGAAAACAGAAGGGAAACAGAATAATCCACATCCGGCAACATGTTACGAAATTAGTCATGGCAAGCCTTCAAAATCGGGGCACAATTACAAAATAAGGATAATGATGCCTCCGCGCCCCGTAGCCCCTTGGGGTGCAACATTTTTTATCATTTACCAATGAGGATTCCTATTCTGTGCAACCGATACAAAATCATCATCTCATCAACCCCTCCCACTCTTACCCTAAGCCATTTTTCCACGATACAAATCGAGCAAAATACTCTACTCAGCAATAACCGAATCATCCAACTCGGTCCATGCGAAACGAAGTTACGTTCCACTCCTTAACCACCCTATAAGTTTTTGCATGGTCATAAGGAACATATTCTATACATCAAAAATAGAATCATCCAAATCGGTCCACATTCTAAGAAGTTATCCTTCCCTTCCCACACCATTCAAGGTCCAAATTTGTTCTCATGGTAGCAATGGAATCATACTCATACAACAGAGATAATCATCCGAATTGGCCTACTCGTTAAGAAGTTCGTTAACGCACACCCCATAAATTTTTACTATAGTATCAATCTCTCTCTGGTTCCTTTAACCCAGGTGGGTGTGTCCACCTGGTCCGGTTCTCTGCCAACGCCTTCAACTGTGCCACGATTGTGTACTTTCCCTCTCGACGGATCTTCTCCAGGTGTTGCGCGGTCGTTCCATTCGGCGTCTTCTGTGGATCCCATGGAGATTCCAATCTAGAGGCTGTTGTGAGATGTTGATTGGCTCTTTTCTTAGTGTGTGGTCTATCCATAGCCACTTTCGCCTGCGACTACTGGTGTCTATCCCGTCTTGGCCTACAACTGTCAAACGCCTTCTCAAAATCGACGAACATTAGACATAAAGGGACTTCCATTCGGCGGATTGCTCAATGATAATTCGGAGGGTGTTGATGTGGTCACTACAGGAGAAACCCCTTATAAAAGCCTGCCAGCTCTAGAGTGCGCTGGACTCTTTGCTTGATTCGCATTAAGATGACTTTTGCCATCAATTTGGAGACAGCAGTTAAAAGACAGATATCGGGACAATTCCTACAACTCCTCAGGTCGCCTATTTTGGGTATCTTCAAAATTACGCCTTTTTTCCATTCAGTTGGATAGGTCTCGGTTCCCCAATACTGCCGGATTACGTTTAGAGGAGTTTTGCCTGCCAGTTATGTGGCAAGCTTGTATAGATCCGCACTGCCACGTCTTACACTTCTTTGGACGACTTTCTGTAGAAATCAGTTTGCAGTTCTGAGATGTTGCTTAACTGCAACCTCGATAGCAGAATAGATGCGGTCTTAAATCTGTAAAGCTCATGTGTGGCACATGGATGTCCGATGCGACAATCCTAGTCTAGAAAGGGGCATCCAAACCTGTAAGTTTTGACTGATTTAATTTGATTTTTTTATTTATCAATATAGGTGTGATTCCTTTATTGAATCTGGTTAGACTAAAAATTATTTACATTGATTTGGTGTTCTACTTTAAAAACAGATACACAGATATCTTGTTTAAAAATTTATTTTTTTTGGATACAGTATTTCGTGTCTATGATCAAATAATTATTTTAATTTCCAAAGTGTTTATATTTCATATTAATCAAATTTCATCGAAGTGTACAGGTTGACCAAATATTGTCAACAACAATTCATTTCAATCGGTTCACATATTACGAAGTTAGGTTCAGTCCCCACCCCACCAACAAAATGTTTGACATGGTACCAATCGAGGAACATACTCTGCCCAACAAAAAAAGAATAATTCAAAATCGATTCACACCTTACGATATTATGCCCGGTCGTAGATAAAAAGAATTTCAAATTTTCGCACTAGATTTCAAATTTTTTTATTTTTGTCCACTTCCGGTAAATATTTTATATTGTAACGTAAACGACTAAAACTAACCAGGCTGATACTTAGCCCTATTTATAGACTTAGCTTAATTCTAGAAATTTCTGCCACTAAGTTGTAGTGGATTCCGTTACTTTTTTTCACCTCACATATTCACCATCCGTTCGAGTCGTCCTTGACTTTCTACGTTTGACATTTTCTTCGCTAGATTTTTGCTCACCTAGGGCATGCACATTACATGGTTCACTATTTCCCTTTTAATGGCTTACCTCCCGCACGTTACAATATGTATTCCTTCACAAAACGTTCAAATAGGATGAAATATTTCTGTAAAGATATAAAGTTGCCTGAATAATGATTTTCACCACGAGTATTTTTCAATTAAAAAGCTTTAAATATCACAAAAAATTAATAAAGTGTATATCGATACCTCGGTGGAAAAAGCCGCCATCTTGGATGGTTGTCGAAAAACATACCATCTCGTTTCATCATCGAAAAAAATTTCATCTCGCGTTTAGCATGGCATTTTGCGTTTTAGATGGCAGAGTTTTCCATCTTAATTCCATCTGCTGAGATGGCATGCTTTTCGACAACCATCTGAGAAGGCGGCTTATTCCACTGAGGTATCGATATGGTTCTCACTTTTAAAACAAGCATTACTGCAGGTCTTAAATATTTCAAAGACTTCAAAACACTTAAAATTTTTTTGCACTTTATGTAATTCCAATTGTTTACAAATCGAAACATCAAATAAAGTTCATTAACGTCTTCAAACGTCAAATAATGTTCAGTCACAGCCTACTCTAGATACAATAGGAAAAGGTTGAGAAATTCTACTTTCTCGTAGTATTTCTCACAATATTTTTAAAGTTTCAACTTGAAATATACTTGAGGTGAACCTACAAATATTCTGACCATTTGTTTCTCCTTTACAATTTTCAAGTGTTTTAAAGGGGAGATTCTCTCTTGTCTTCGTTTTGTTGCAATACTTCAACTTGGAATGCGTCAATGACATCAGCATTTCTCTTTGGTTCGCTTAGGAGAATGTGCAGTTTAATATGTGTACAAGAATTGGTTAATCTGTGGTACAAAAAATATTACTTCGACGACATGCTTGGTAGTAAAATGGCCGAACTGTCATGTTTATCTAGAGTAGGATGTTTGCTGTATGTCAGCGATGTAACATCACCGAGTAAGCGTTTAACTTAATTAATTAATTCCCTTTTCCCATAGCCATCGTGCTATGTTTCTTAGTAGGCTGTGGTTTAGTCAAACAAAGCTAGCGACTTATCACACGTACACTGTTCATGAGGGTAAGAACCTTTCCTGTTGCTCTTTATTTAGAATTACAAAGCATTGGTTTCTTCTCTTTTTCTTTGACGTTATTTTATTTAATATGACGCTTAGTAATCTGCATCAAAAGTATGGCGAAGATATGTATAATTTTTTCGGTGTTTTTTTTCACAATATCTGTTCCTCTATTGTCAAAAACGACTGTGTCTCAGATCTTGTTATCTTAGAATAAGAACTAGAGAAAAGGACGTCACTTAAAAAAAATTTAAGCAGTACGTTTCGAACAAAGTAGTAAAATTTTACTTGTATACAAGAGGGGCTAATTGATTTGGATTATATTTTAAACTTGGTGTTTCAAAAATATATTCTAATAAAATTTTTTATATAATATATCTTTGCCCTACCCTATTTTATTAATTTATTAAATTTTACTATTTAAAACACTTCGCTTATGTCCCCAAATATTTCAATACTACATATAATTGAAAAACACAAGTTGAGCAAACCGATTAGAAAGATATATTCACTTTGACAATCGGTCCTACAATTTTATTAACCTCCTCGCCACTTTGCCCAGAAACAAAATGCTTATCAGACGTACGGGGCTTTTACTTGAGGCAGTATTTGCTCTCTCAAATAATCTCAATTCTTTAGTATAGCACTGTCTTACGAGCATGAGTGCATTCAGACTATCTGAGCTTACATTTTACTCGTCTCCACTCTAGATACAAGCCCGGAAGCTGACATTAACAGCTGAGCATTGGTGGTGTAAGCAAACCGAAACTTCCCACAGTAAGCATAAAGAAAAATTTGGGGAATTGTACTTTCTCGTAGTATTTTTCGCAATATATTTAAAGTCTCAAACTGGATTTTACTTGAGGTTAACCTACAAATGTTCTGAACATGTGAACACGATAAAAAGTGTGTCTCTTTACAATTTTCATGTGTTTTAAAGGAAAAATTATCTTGTGCTCGTTTTGTTGAAGTATTGAGCTTAAAATGCGTCAATAACATCAGGGGTTCTCTTTGGTTTTGGTTACGAAAGTGTGCAGTTTTATTTCTGTGCAAGGATTGGTTAATCTGTGGTACAACAAAAATGAAATAATCATAAGCGTCAAACCCCCCAACATAAAATACTTTTCTAATCGCCTGCCTTTCGCTTATGAGATTGAATGCATGGGAATTTCACACAAGCTTAAAATTGCCACGATTTCTTGAGCTTCTTTCTTCTCCTTTCGTTACTTTCTCGTAGGCTAAAATGTGTCAAAAGCTTATTCGGCATACCTTGTGTACCGTGAGCTCGGCAAGATTCTTCTCCTTTTTTTGTGGTTGATAACTTACAGCTGATTGATGTTATCTACTTAATTCCTAGGAGTAACAAACTAAATGGAGTGACCCAACAGCAACGATTTTCGTAGCCAATACTAAAGGTGTGTAAGGTGACACCCACTCAAGAAAAACGTTTATACGGGGGTACTTTGGCGAATTTTTGAAATTCTGGGTAAATCTGTTTAAAAATGCAATTTAAAAGCTGCAGGGTTTTATCAACATTAGTATTGTATTGTTAAAACAATAATTTTAAGTAATTAATTTGCAAATCAGTAAACACTTCAATTAAAATGTTTTCATTTATTTACTCCTTACAAAATTAAATTACACCTCCGCCTTTAGCGATGAGTTGAAACGAAAATATGACTGCCGAGCCAAAGGTAAATAAAGTCTACCTTAACGCGAAAAGCGTTTTTCACCTATAACCTATTAGTAACTAAAGGAGAGGCCTTTACCTCAGAAAAACGTGGCAATTTTAAGCTTGTGTGAGATTTATATGCATCCAATCTCATAAGCACAAAGCAGGCGATTAAAATAGTATTTTATATGCGGGATTTTTGCCGCGTATTTTAAAATATTTACAAAATGCACAAAATGTGCAGAAAATATTCACATGATCCGAGTGAATTTTCAAATTCAAAATCAAAACAAACTGTTTTTAAACTCGAGCAAACGCCGATCGTGTTAAGAATTTTTTATATTTCTTACATTGCTCGAGTTTAAAAACAGTTTGTTTTGATTTTCATTTTGAAAATTCACTCGGGTCATGTGAATATTTCCTGCACATTTTGTGCATTTTTTGAAAATATTTTTACCGCAAGATTAGTGGGGCAGTGTAAGTGATCATAATTTGATACAGCTGTCTAGATCGGTATTAAATTTTGTATTAGAGTTACATCTAGTTTTCGTTTTCTCGCGAAGGCGTCCAGCAGCTGAAGAAAAGTTAACCCTTTGGTGCTGCTGTTGAGAACGAGCCAAAGGAGCTTAACTTTTCTTCGTAAACGCCGATCGTGTTAAGAAATTTTTATATTTCTTACGTTGCTTGAGTTTAAAAACAGTTTGTTTTGATTTTTTTTTATATATAAATAAATTGTGATCAATGTAGTAATTTCTATATAATAAAATATATTTATATATTCTAATATACATTATTTCAATTTTGGCAAAGCTCTCCTCGGCTAAATATTGTATATCGATCACGTAAATTATAAAACTTTAATAGAACGAGTTCATTCAAGAACCCCTTCCGATTTTCATTTTTACCTACGGCGATGGAACTAAATGTCAACTATTAAAGGAATGTCAAGAAAACTTTCGTTCGATGCAGTAAGTGGGAATTTTCTTTACAAACTCGGTTTAAGTGTTTTGCAATAGCTGTTTTTTTTGTGTCCCTTATAAAGTACCCTTACTTTGTGTGATGTATGTGTGTGCGGAAGAGCAACGTGAAGTTGCCGCAGAATGTTCAAGTGGCACGCGCTAGCTGGCAGCACGTCCTAGCTCGCCGGTATGGGGTGTGAGTTCTTGAACATCATCACACATCTACAATCAGAATTCCGCGTGCCTGTGGCGAAAGAAGCTGGTGGAATCCTTCCTTCAGGTCTGCCACGAAAGAAAAAAAAAATCCAGAAACAGAAAAACAGAAGGAAGAGCAACTGGTCTGGTGTCACCTGTTACCCTTAGCTGCACTGAACCATCTTCGCAAAAACAAGAAACCAACTACCCCCATATGCGATGGTTCAGATACTAACCCACCACTTTCCTACACCTGGCTAAGGTGTAGCCCCAACCTGTAAAAAATGCTGAAACAAAAAAAACACCAGAAAAATTAAATCAAAAACATTGGGATAGAGGGAGAAGGGATAAGGAAAGCAAAAAGGGGAAGAAGCGTTAGGGAATTCCTGAAACTAAAAGAAGTTATTTATAACATATTTAATTCACTAGGATATAAGAAAAAAACATTAATATGAACCATACTTAATCACAGGCCCGTAGAGACAAAGTTCGGGCCCGGGTGGTACCACATACGGGCCCGGGGGTACCACATACAGACCCCCCGCGAAAGGAATTTCGGGCTCGTGACTAAGCGTTTACGGGGCCATATACAGTAGAATGAGTGACTTTCAATTTAAAATCTGTCTAGTATATTACACTTTTTCGATCGTGTAACATTTTTTTTTGTATATATAATTAAAATGGAAAAAAATTTCTGTTCATGACTTGATGACGGGGCCCTTTTTGAAAGCCCGGGCCCGGGGGGCTTACCCCCTTCGACCCCCCCCCCCCCCCCCCTCTCGACGACTCTGCTTAATCAGGTTAACTTAGCAGTCCATTACTAATATACACACTCTTACGATACTTGACTTCTTAATTAAATATTATTTATAAACGAAATATTAAATATTATTTATGTTGCGAAACTTAAATATATTTTGATTAATAAAAAAATTAAGGTTCGATTTATTATTAAGATATTAAGATCTTGTTCGTTAATATTTCCTGGATATTTATACGGCTGTCATATTATATACGAATAGTATTCAGTCTTAAATAAAATGATAAAACAATTCTCAAAAGATTCTAGATATTTAAGTATTACATTTCATTATTATATATAGTCACTTACTGCATTCACTACACCCGATTTAAAATTTTAATTATTGACTTTTTATCCCATTGTAATTAAATTACATCTTTTAGATGTCGGGCTGCAATTCTCTACTAATGTTTGTGCACAAACATAATGACATTCACTAATATAAAGGCTCTAATCTAATCAATTATATTCTATCTAAAAATACTTTACAGTGCTAATGTTTAAGTCTCACAAGAATACGGTCATGAATGGAAAATTAATTTGCAACAACATCCATATATAGTGGATTGCCAATAAATCAAAGAATCAAATAACTTCAAATTTTCACTCAAACAAAAAAACTGGCCTGCACGGCAATATTGTAACAATTATGACTTCTTTGTTTGAAAATAACGTAATTTAAACAATTGAAATAAACTTAACTTTTAAAGTAGCGAAAGATGTTTTGAAGGAAAATCCGGGAACTGCGCATTTAAAAAAAACGCTAAAATCTTAATCGAATTCGAAGTTTTGGCTAATTATTAAAGATATGCTTGAATTATTTCGGCATACACTTGGAGCCGAATGACTGTCTTTATCGTATCTGATTTGCAGTAATCCTTATCTCAGCTTATCTGAGATTCTGTACAATCTTTTATCTCCTAAATAAAACACAACTTGGAATAATGGAACGAAATAAAATCTGTACAAAGATTTACACCGTGCTTGTGACATCGCTTACATGGCAATTTTTATAATAGGCTGACTGACTTACAGGAATTGCGCATTTTCAGATCACCTTTTTGCTTGCAATAAAAACTGTCCACTAGATAGGCACAATTAGAACACATGAAACCGAATAATGTATCCATATTCGCTTGCAGGTTAATAGAACTATTGATCACTTAAGATAGGCTAGGTCTAGCTACTTTAAATTTCGAAAATTTCGGCTAATTCGCCTCGGACTTTAAAGTAATATTGTGTGAGTTTCAGACATTATTTAAGTGAAATAACTAGTGTGTGATAAAATTAACTTGTAAGATAATATCGTGAGAAAGTTTCATTTAGATTTAATTAATTATGCGTGAGTTATCGTCGTTCAAAATATATTGGCAATACCCAAAAGAAATGTCAAATGGAGGGAAGTATTGACGTCTGCTCTTCAACATAGCGGATGTAAACAACTCTCAATTGCATTAAAAAGTGAAAGAAATTACCTTTAATTTTATTATAAGTAATAATATAATAGTTTTGTGATGTTGTGAGAATATGTGGTACTAGTGATTCGAGTTTTGTTGGTAAATGGGGACAAATCTATTGACAACTTTTACATTAGAAGAGTTGGCTTAGATTTTTCTCTAATTGCTCGCATTTCACAACAAATTGTACGATAAATATGAAGTAATCTGATTTAAAAAATAATGTATTCGGGAGAATATGTGAAAACAGTGATTTGCAATTCTTACAATTTGTTGGCAAATGGGGATACATATATTAATAAATTATGCAATTGAAAAGTTGGATAAAATTTTTTCTAAGCTGTCACTTGAATAGCTGATAACAACTTGTCATTTGGTCGTATAGATGGCGCTGCTTTTGTTTCCTCATAAGTTGACGTCATCGTTTCTACCTTACGGCCTGTAGTTATCAAGATGGCGTTGGCTTAAAGCCCGGTATGCAGCTCAAGCGAAATTTTCGTTTCCTATACCAAACCTATGTAAAAAAACGCGCACGAGAAGTGTGACCGAAATTTTCGTTTGCCAATTTCGCACAGCAGTACGCACCTCAAGCAAAAAAATGTAAGTTAAAGTATTGCAATGAAGATGGCGCTGGTTTGGAGTGGAGACATTTTTTCTCAGCGATTAAATGCCTAGACATTTATTTCGTATCGAAATTTTGACAGATCTTGAGATTTTGTTGTCATTGTTAAAGGTTTTTCTGAGCTATTTTAAATAATTAATTTTGAGACAAATACACAGTTTAAATATTAAAATTAATTATTAAAATTTGTCACTGAATGAGTCTTCACTCAAATTCTACACACATTTTTTCCGTGACGACTTATATGCCCAAGAGGCAAGCGAAAATTTCGCTTGAGCTGCATACCGGGCTTAAGCGATCAATCTTGCAAGCTAAAGCTACGCTTAAGTTAAGCTTAATTAGCACATGAAACGGTGTAAAAGAGTTACATTGAGCTTAAGCTTGAACTGTTATAGCGGCCCAAAGAGTTTAAACGACCTTGGCTTGGAAAACGGGTGACAGGAAAGCTTATTTTGTAATCAAACTGCCTATATTAAAGAGTTTATAATTATAACCGAAATAAAATACTTAGTCACAAATATTATGTCGAAAATTGTAAAGTGTTTGCTTACCCGCGATCAGTGATGGGCATTATTCGAATAAATTTTCAATCAAATAACGATTTTTTTTTAAAAATCGAATAAGAAATTATTCGAATAAATTTTTATTCGATTTTCAATTTATTTTAAGTTATTCGCAAATAATTATTTGTTATTTGGTGCTTCTTAATCCAATTTCAAATAATTATTTGTTATTCGATCGTTCGTTATTCGATAATCAAATAATCATTCGTTATTTGATGAATTATTCGCAAATAATTATTTGTTATTTGGTGCTTCTTAATCCAATTTCAAATAATTATTTGTTATTCGATCGTTCGTTATTCGATAATCAAATAATCATTCGTTATTTGATGAATTATTCGCAAATAATTATTTGTTATTTGGTGCTCCTTAATCCAATTTCAAATAATTATTTGTTATTCGATCGTTCGTTATTCGATACTCAAATAATTATTCGTTATTCGATGACTTATTCGCAAATAATTATCTGTTATTTGGTGCTTTTTATTCGAATTTCAAATAATTATTTGATTACCGAATAACAAATAATTATTTTAAATTCGAATAAAAAGCACGAAATAACAAATAATTATTTGCGAATAATCCTCCAAATAACAAATAATTTTTGTAATCAAATAAATTTTTATTCGATTTTTCAATTTATTTGAACTTTTATCTTTATTCGAATAAAAAATGCCAATGTCTGCCCGCGATATAGAACGTGCTGTGTTTCTCAAATTATTCACCAAGCACATGACAAATAGTTTTTTGTTTCCCTTAACAAAGAAAATTTAATTATGAATTTTGCAAACCACGTAAACTTGCCAAAACAAAAAAAAATGTTGACAACTGCAAGATAATACACTTCCTTCCCTTATGCGTCTCTAAACAGTTACCACGTATACATGCATGGTTGAAAGATTGAGTCGAGATTGGGTTGAGTTTTCGACTCGCGTATATGGCAACACAGGGTTGAAAGATCGAGTTGAGTTCTAGTTGAAATATAGTTGAAGTGACAGACGAAAGTAACCTTCAAAAGTTTGAGTGAAATGATTACGATATTATTGTAAATGCTTGGGCGAGTTATTTAAATTTAATCCAAAGACAATTAATATCGCCTATTAATAATTAATATCCCAAATGTTTCTCTGGCCATTTCTTAAATCGCAGCACGAAAAACAGAATACAAAAAAAAACAAACAAAATATTTTAACCTAAAATCACAGCAAACAAAATTCCGTTCCAAACTCGACTACTCAAACCGCGTCCATACGGCAATAACAGCTGTCATTTGCACTCGACCCAGCCTGCTAAGCGCAGTTGAGTTGAGTCAACCCTACTTCGACTCGATACGCGTATACATGACGTTGAACTCAGGTTCAACCTAGGTTCAACCTTACATGTATACGGGGTAAGTATAAAACATGTGCACATTTTTTGTTTTTGAAGTAAAACTTCTTTACGCACGCTTGACTTGGGGAGTAAGCTGGTGATTGCGTTACGAAAAGTGTGATCGGGCGAGGCGAACGGAAGTTGAGAGGGAGATATACGGTGATTTCTTGATTATTTCGTAATTTCATTTTGTTTATCAATGAAAACCAATAATAAATTTAAATATTTGTAGAAAATTAATATATGTATATACATGTATATATTATACATATATACATATATAAACATGTATATATACACACAGTTAGATGGAGCTAAAGAAGTTTTACTTCAGTCGTCATTCAGTCATATTTTTTCCAACGATCACGAAATAAATCGAAAAATGACTGAACGGTTGTCAAGCAAATATTTAATCCACACTGAAAGCTCTAAAGCGAATGAAAGCAAAAAGCTACAATTTCGAATCTAGCAAAGATGAACACCACTTTAGTCGCTCTATGTACCACCGGCGGCACTTCAGTAAGAAAATGTCCGACGTGTCTTTAGATGGAAAAGAATAAATCTGTCAAAGTTCGGGACAAGTTGTGTGTACGCTCGATGTCCAGTTTTTTAAAATTATTTTGATTGGTGAAAAAACAAATAAATAGAAGTGAAAAGAACGATTATTTATCAAGAATAATCTCTTTTAGAATAAGCACTAAAAATGATGTGCTACGAGAGATGCTGCCGCTTGTGCTTGAAAGATTTGGTAGGACCGGGAATTGACTGCACTTCTATCACTGAAATTCAGGACGCTATTAATGTTTTATTTGATGTTAAAGTGAGTATTGCAACGTTTTTAGTTGTGTATTTAATAGATTAATAGATTAATCAAATAGCAACAAGACCTTTTCAATGTTTTTAGCCTGGACTTACTTTGTTTGTTTGTTTATGTGCTCCGGAATATATACGTGAAGCCGAATGCATTCCTTAATAAGTAGACAGGGGGATGAGTGAAAGCTATTTCTGCTTTAAGGGTGTTCAATTTTGCCAATTATGTATCTACCTAGTGAATATTTTGCGTTTATTTTAATTGGTGAAAAAATTGCCAGGAATATCAAATTTGTCCTATTATCGCATTTTCATATTTTGCCATAATAAGAAAACAGTTATACAACATATTGTCCACGTCTAAATTGAAAAAAGCTACTATAATTTACCACCTGATGATTCCCACTGTAATTTTTTTGCGCAAACTTTCAGCGAAGGCTTATGTGTCTAGCGTATCGCTTTTCTTGAAAGGGGCAATTACTGAATTTTTAATCCAGGGCAAACATCAATTATTAATTAAAGACAGACAATCCTGGAACATACGCTTTACCCAATAGATAGTTACATGTCCCCAACATTATACGATGTGCTCTGCACTTCCTCAAGTATTCAGATGGAGAGATATGCTAGATTATATACTGGTACTATTCGTAGAAAGGTGATCCATGTACCACCAAGGTTTACTAATAACACCATACTACGCAGGGTTTCTACGCGACTGGAAAACCTGGAAAAGTCGGTGAATTTTGCAATTATAATAATAATTTCATTTATTGGTTTAAAAACTTTCACAACCTTATACAGTTAAGCATGATTTAGAAAATAAATAAACTTCATTCCTTATTTGGCTACGCAACCCATTGAAGAACTGTAACCTCCTATACATCAATGTATTTTGGTTACCTTTTTCTGAATCTGCATAATCTAAAGTCAGCATTATTTTTAAGATTATACGGTTGTGAATCAGCCACGCAATGTATATTGATTCCTAGATAGATAGGTAGAATGTTACATTTGACCTTAAATATAAATATTATTGCGTCATACTTTAATCTCTGATTTAGATTCATCCAATACGAAGTTTTGAGCATTCCCTTATTGGTGTAATGCGGTTTCATTTAAGAATTATTCACATGGCCTTATTTGGCAAACGCTTAAATCGAGCTTTAACCTCCAGTGTGCTAGCATACAGTAATGTTGAAAAGTAGTCAAAATGCAAAAGAATCAGTACCTTGTACAACATTTAGCGATTTTAAAATTCAAGTATTTACGAATACGAGATAAGAATCCGACCTTTTTATCAATTTCCGTTCAGACACATACTACGTATACATGCAGAGTTGAAAAATTGAGTCGAGTTGGGGTTGAGTATTCAATCCGCGTATATGCGTTCATCAGGTTGAAGAGTTGAGTTGAGATTAAGTTGAAATTGGGTTGATTTGACATAATGCAATATAGCTTCTGTTTCCCCTTGATCCCAAATATTTCTTTTTTCTATCTTAAAAGCTTTACAAACACAAAACAACCTTTACAAAAATAAGTACTAACTGCTGTGACAAAATCAAAAAGAAAAATAACTTGTCAAATTACAATGTATCACTTCAACTCTTCAACCCGCGTATACATGCAAAAGTTCAACTCGACTCAGCCAGATTACTTGAGTTGAGTTGAGTCGATCCACTTTGAACTCAACTTCGGTATACATGAGAGTTGAACTTGGGTTCAACCTGGCTTCAACCCTGCATGTATACGTAGTAATAGTCGGCAGTTTCTTTGAAAGCCAGATATTTCTCTAACTTGTTGCAGGGTGGCCATTGTCTGGTAAACTGGGAAAGGGCAGGGAATTTAAGTAGTCAAGGAAATGTTAAGGAATTTTCGCTGAACTCGGAATTTTTTCATCCATAAATTTAAATTATTATCTGACAAAGGTCTCATGCTGGCACAGTATAAATAATGAAAGCATCACTCGATGTTTCTGAGAAATTTAAAGGGAAAAAATATTTAAATTTCGATTAGTATCTCGGGCATATAATAAGCTTTTAGAATAGCCGCATGAGAGTGAAGTTGCCGGATTCTTAGAAAAATCCCAAAAATCGAGGAATAGATTATACATAAGGGACGCAGGAATAAACAAAAGTGTAAATACCTGATTTAAATCAAATCGCACTATTTATTTAAATGAGTTTTGTTTAATACATCTCTCATCCCTCGATTTATACCGTAAATACATGCATGGAAAAATCGTGCAAAATAAAACGAGACACAGAATTCATACAAAATAGAAGGATATGTTGAATTAAACTGTAAACTGTGTAAATCGATCCAAAGAAGTAATAATAATAATTTATTAGCAATATATAAATGCTTTAACAACAATAGGCATACTTTCTTCATTCATACTTTTAAGAGTTAAGTTACATAGAGCTCAAAATTTTCATTCTTTATCACTAATTAGTAAATGCCACTTATTTTTTATAAATTCTTTACAAGACTCCTTAAAGTTATTTATACAAGGTGTTTCAGATCTGACGTGCCAAAATGAGTGGGGTGATAGATCTCAACTAGACAAACAAAAATTGTATGGCAGGGGGGGGGCAATCTTAGCAAGGTAGACACAGGATTAGAAAAACCGTATCCTTAGAACACCCTGAGTGCCTACCTAATTATTTTATTGCACCTTAGGAAGGAAATTCTTTAAGGAAACAACATTTTTAAAATAAAGGGTCGAAAATGTTTGTTTTGGGTTAACAGGTAATTAATTTTAATTATTGCTGCAAAAAAGTTATAAAAATGTTAGTGGAATTTTGTTTTATTGCCAATATTAGCTTGTGTTAGCTAGAATTCACACCCCTGTATCCTGGCGTTCTGTTACTCTTACCTGATGAAAATTTTGCTATAAAAAAGGTTCAGTCAGCAAGAATACCTAACACAGTTGAAAAACAAATCAATAAGTACGGCTGTTGCTAAGCAAACATTATTAAAAAGTGGTAGAATTTACATTTGAGGAATACGCGGATATTCCCTAACCGGCGAGCACCCCAAAGAGGGGTATTTACACGGACTTTCCAAAGGTTAAGAGAAACAGGAAGTATAACTACACAGGACATGGAGACACGACCCGAAACTTCGGGAACTTCTGCCGACGTCGAGCAGCAAATAATAACCATCGTGATGCAGGACCTTGAGACGAACACGAAACGAGTCGCAAGGCAATTAGGAGGGTCGTCATCTAAGGTTTGGAGGGGGATTACGACCATAACACCATCACCTAGCTCAAGGACTACTGGAAGGAGATTCCGAGAGAAGACTGAAATTTAGCACTTGGCTTCTGGAACGCAACATTGACGACAGATCGTTCTGTTGACAGATGAATGTCAATTCACCAGGAATGATATCACGAATTTCCATAGCCTCCATACCTGGTCGAATACTAACCCACACAGGGCAAAGGTAGCCTCATTCCAACAGAGATTCAGTGTCAATGTTTGGGCTGGTATCATCGGCAACATTTGGTAGGGCCATTCATTTTGCCGCAAGTGCTTAATAGTGAAATTTAAGCGGACTTTTTGGACAATACACTGCCAGATCTAATAGAGGAGAACCATATGGATAATCTTAGGTGAATGTTTCACCAATACGATGGAGTACCAGCGCATACGGCTAACATTC
The DNA here is from genome assembly GCA_964036015.1 of Leptarthrus brevirostris. Taxonomy (NCBI): domain Eukaryota; kingdom Metazoa; phylum Arthropoda; class Insecta; order Diptera; family Asilidae; genus Leptarthrus; species Leptarthrus brevirostris. The sequence goes on from OZ038372.1 coordinate 127,015,172, forward strand.
TGAAGGCAATACTAAGTGAAAAATTTCCTAACCGCTGGATTGGACGAGGTGTACCGATTCCTTGGTCTGATAGATCTCCAGACCTTACCCCATTGGACTTTTTCTTGAGGGGAACAATGAAGGATAAAGTTTATTCAAGCTCAGTTGACAATAGGGAGGATTAAGTTAGTCGAATTGGGAATGCAGTGATGAAAATACGGGAGGGTGGCTGCAATACGCCTTAAACAGGGACTTAGAAGGAGATTGTTGGAATGCATCCAAAGTGGCGGTGGACATTTTGAACGGCTTTTGTTACTTATCAAGATTAATTGTAATTACTTTTAAGTTCAATAAAAAGCATTTTAGAATTAATTTGAAATTAATTTCTTTAATTTGTTGATTTTTATAATACTCTCCGATATGAATGTTGCACCTTTTTGGAAAGGTCAATCCAATAAAAGTAAAAAAGGGGTGTACTAATTACATGAATTTGGAAAAATGCTGAACTTTAGGTAATCGCAAACCAATTTTTTCACTTTTGGAAGTGACTGTACTTGCAACGATAGGAGTTACATTAACATTGTTGACAATTTTGGAAAGGTCACTGGAATAGTAGTTTTTAAGCGTTTGTTTGAAGTGGCTGTGTTGGATAGATCAAGAGATAAAAATAAAAGAGGAATGTGCATATCATGAAAAACTGAAATTTATGAATCACCCTGTAACTCTCAAACGCCCAAACGGTTGAGATTGCCCCCCCCCTGTCATACAATTTTTTTGTTTGTCTAGTTGAGATCTATCACCCCAATTATTTTGGCAAGTGAGATCTGACACACCCTGTATTTACTACATTTGCATTATATTTAAGCCTATTATACATTTTCAAACCTTTATAAATTAACAAATTTTGTGTCTTTGCTGTAGTAAAGTTAATTTACCTAAATTCATACACTCATCTCAAGTTATATGGCTGCACCTCAATTCTCAGCAGTTCATTTTTCATTTTAAAAATCAACAGTAACACATTTAGCACAATTCTTTCCTGCGCACTGATCCACATTAACGACTCCAGCATATACTTAACAGAATCGCTCTCATTCCATTATTTTGAAGCTCCTGAAGCCTGTCCATTATTCCACTGGATACTAAGAACAACACTCACGAACAATACTCAAAATGTGGCTTCACTATTATATTATAAACTTGATAGATGTAAGTACCGACACCGATTTTCTGATTCTCCTCAAAAACCCGATGTTTTTTCAATTTTCCCCGTGCACTTTAAATTTTAATTGATTGCCCACTGTCACCCCTAGATATTTAATCTTCTCCACATGCTCAATAAAAGAATCTGCAATACCCTCATATTCACCATTTATTGTCATAAATTTCATTTTACTAGTGTTACATTACAATTTATGCCAGCAATGTATAATAATGCATCATCAGCAAATAGCGCTATATTTATGTTGTCCAATACACTCTTTATATTATAAATGTATACATATAAGGAATAGTAGAGTCCCAAACACAGATCATTCTGGCACACCCAAGCTTATAGTAATTCTCTGAGAACTTTTATCCGCTGTGTTCGCCCTAATAGATAGCTCTTAAATCACATCAATTCTTTTCTTATTATACTTATTAATTAAAATATCTTTGTCCACTGTTTCAAAGGCGCGTTTAAAGTTCACAAATACTGAAATTATCTTGTGCCTTTTCTGCATACCTTCTTTCCATTTTATAAATAGCATAATGCCGTCTCACAGGAGTGGCCTTTCTAAAACCGGAATGCTCTTGTAATATTAATTCCCAAATGATTTTTCTACATGTATTCCTCCAGTTGTATTTGCATAGGTTTCTCTAATGTTTTTCCGTAGTTGACAGCATATTATTTGGCCTAAATTCTTCACATTTATTAGTATTCCTGATTTTTTCAACAGGTACAATGACTGATGGGAACTTACCTGGGTTCATTGACTGATTGATAATTTTCACTAGTACGCGGGCGAGTATACCCCAACTATTTTATGTTTGTAAATATTTCTTGCTATTTTATATTTTTCCCACTTTATAAGGACGAGGATATGTCCATAATAACTGTGCAAAATTAGCTAAGAACTAAAGAAAACGAAAGGGGATTGGTTTATTAATTTTTATAGGCAATTTCGGTACCAAAAAAACAACTATAAAAAAACATAATCACAAATTAACAACGTTCCTTTCAAATAAAAACAATAAAAGAATCAAAACACAAATAACCTTCATATCAACTACAACTTAAAAAGTAGAAATTTAAATCAGCCTTTAGCCATACTCCACAAGGGAATATGGGAACTAGAGAGAGACAGATCCAAAATCCAGGGGACAACCCTGTGATGTAGATAGTATGGTTATGGCCGGAAGGGATTTAGGGAAAATTAAATGTCTGGTTTTTCCATTACTTCGATCTTGATAACAACCCAGAGATGGAGTAAATTTTTTTTATTTATTGCAAATTGAAAATGAAAGAAATATTCATAGGCAGTCTGAGGATTAAACTTGCATCCATGGCGCGATGAGCGTGCCACTCAGCCGACTCCGTCTTCCTTTTGGGATATACGTAACGATTGCAAACAAACATGTAAAATCGACGACAAATTATTTTTAGCGGTGTATTCCTTATGTGTGACCTAATTTTGGGGTGTATAATTTTTGTAGTTTCTAATGAGCAAATTTCTAATTAGCATTTATTAGATAGCTGTGCGTACAACCTGAATCTGCCAGTAACCGTTTTAGCACAACTTTCATTGGTTGTTTCTAATTGTTTCGAGTAAAATTTCAAACATTTATTTAAAATTGTGTTAACTTGATTCCGTAAAATCCAAATTGTAAGATTGCATTAAATTACCTACTTTCATTCCCATGTAGCAACACCAGCCTGATAAACGCTAGCTATCTATTCATACATATATGTATCATTAGTTCCCTCAAGCCCTAGTTGGTGTGCATGTAAATTAGTGTGTAAAAAAAACTTAAGCTGTCCTATTTTCAGATAATTTTTTCAGCGTGATCTAATATAAATTATCATATAGCTATTGTATCGTAAATAATTTAATCACTTTATTCCTTTCTATCAAAGTATTAAGAAGTATTTAAATTGCTACAACTCAACAAATTTAATTATTTTCCAGATATCCCGAACAGATACAACAAGATGTATTTGCAATAAATGCTTTGAGAATGTAATGAGCTTTAAAGCCTTCAAAAAAACAGTTGCAGAATGTCAGACTATTATTCAAGACTACGAAAATATCAAAAGAAAAATCCTGGAGTGTCGGACTTTATCGATAAAAGAAGAAATCATAGACTTAAGTGACACAGAAGCATCAGCATTAAATAAATTAAAAAGGAAAAGACCTATTACAAATCCTGTTACAGATTCACAAATTAATGATATACTTGACATGGTTCATGACAGTTCCACAAGTAAAAATTCACTTAAAACAAATTCAACAAATTTAAACAAAAAATTAAAGTCAACAATCACAAGCCCTGCTAGTTCACTACCTGTCACCATTAAAAAGGAGCCAAACACATCAAGTACACCTCCGCCGACTTCTGCAAATGACAGCAGAATAGCAAAACCTGCAGTACCTGCATCACCGCTATTAAAGACTGTTCCCAACAAAATGACTCCGAGTAGTTCAGACAGTACAGCCAAAAATGATAAAAGATGCGATTCTCTATGCAGTACATCGACATCAGGTATAGGATCATCCGTTGATGCATCTAAAGTAATAATTAAGAAAGAACCTGGAACAACGGAATGTGATACCTCACAAAAGAAGGATACAAATACTGAAGCAGTATCTTCATCTGTTCCAACACCCGCTGAGGAACAGCAAACAAACGATTCCCAAAAAGAACCGACAAGAACATCTACACCTGTAGGTAAGAAAAATGAAGATAATGTAAAGTCAACCACTGATAAACCGGCCGACGGAATAAATAACAATAACACAATTGAAAAAGAACAAAACAAATCAGTTGTAAACAAAAACTCTCCGGAAAAACCGAATGAATCACCAAAACAAAATGGAGTAGAGTCAAAGTTCCATTGTAGTTTGTGCACAGTTCACTTTAAAGTACCAAAAGATTATGAGAATCACATGAAAAAACATAAAAGTATTAAAGTAGAGCATGAAAAATCTCAAGCCCCAAAAAATAAACACGTAAAGAATATCAAGGAAGAAAGTTCAGTATCATCTTCAGAAGAAGAAATCAGAGTTCCAATGACGAGAGGAAGATCTTCAAGACAAGCTAAAACACAAGCACTAAAAAAGATACAAGCTACACCACCTAAAAGGCGTTATTCAAGTTCACCAGCTGTGGCGAAGAAAACTAAAGTTGGACGAAAACTAAATAATACTGTTGATTCCACCACACTTCCTTCCGAAACTAAAAAACCGGTCAAAGTACCGGAAAAAAAAGAAAAAACGGAAAAAACAGAAACAACGGAAAAAACAGAAAAAACGGATAAAACAGAAAAAACAGAAAAAACAGAAACAACAGAAAAAACGGAAAAAAAAGAAAATCTACCTGTCCCCGCGCAAGTACATTTGAAGCCAACCACTCATAGACAGAAAAAGCGTGTTATAACCATCACACTTCTGAGAACCAAAGAGAGCGTCAATTTTAAGTATTGCGATCAATTCAAAAATGTAATTGAATATGAAACAATATCACCGGAAGAGCTCCACGATATCAGAAGTAGTCTAATGATTCCAGAAATTTGGAACAATCTAACGAATGTGTTTAAGACGTCACCACCGGACGAGAATACAATTGATCAATTAAAATTTATTTTTGGGGATAAATTCCGACTATAAGTGTTACACATCCGTCGTATATTATAATTTTAATCGTTAGGTTCCATCATTCAAAAGTTCTCTTGGCTTAAGTTTTTTTAAGTATGACTCACCGAGGCCTTCGAACTTGGTTAGAACCAGTTATCTTCAAAATTGTTTTCAATTAGGACAACTTAAGTTAAATTAGTACTTAGATAGCTCATGCTATGTTAAGCAAATCGACCATTCTCTTTTAAGTTGTTTTGTTTCTATAATTTTCTTTTAATTTGCAAATACAAATCAAATCCATTTTTATGACCCTGAAATTTTAAATTGCACCGCCTGTATGGGTGTTTTTTTTTTGCTTTATCAGCAAGAACTATTTGTTGAAGTGTAAAGTTTTAAGTAAAAGTTTGGTATCATTTAATTATTAAAGTTTATAAATGTATCTCTTAATGTGAACCTGCTATGGACAGTGTTAAAATAGACTTCTTAAAAAACTATCTACTTTTTCAAAGTTTATTTAAGTTGATGTCTACTATTCCTGACTTTTCCTGTGCTATGATTGCACAAAATGTGAGTGTGTGTTAATAAAGGTTCTCAAAACAAGACGAATGGGCTCGAAAATTGAAATTATGAGACTTGAATAAATAGTTCAATCAACATTTGTTTGCCAAAACCTTTTTTTATTGAATTTAGATTAGTTTACGTCGGTCTTAGAATAAAAAACGAGGGGAAATGCTATATCAAGTAAAAGTCCTGTACACGTGATAAGCATTCGCTTCTGGGCAAAGTTGCGAGAGGGTTAAGTGAAGTGTCGCCAACAATTGTCAAATTGTACAGATTGGTTTGCTCAAGTTGTGTTTTTCAATTTTTGTCGCCTTGTGAGATTATAATCGTCTCGGTAATATTGAAATATAGCATTCGGAGATTTATTTAAACCAAGAGCAAATAACTTTAACTCAAGTACAAATAACTTTAACCCAAGAGCAAATAAGGTTAACTCAATTGCAAATAACTTTAACCCAAGAGCAAATAAATTTAACCTAAATACTCCATAAGACATTTAAATACTAAGTTTTTCAATTTCAGTTCAAATAAAACGTTATTTCATTCAGAAGACGTCTTTTCTCAACGACGCGTTCCGAATTATGGATAACGCTAAATGTATAAAACACAGCAGGTTCGCGATGATTTATCTTCGACGAATTTGACTCTAAAACTCTTGCCTCCATATTCTCCGATGCTTAACTCAATAGAACAATGGTTCTCTAAAATGAAAGTGCACGAAGAAGCATGTTTAGCTGATGTAAGTAGAGAGCATAACCTTCTTGCAGTTATTGAAGATAGCCTGCAAGAAATTATTACGACTGACTACGCCAATTATGTTATGGATATGGTTTTAATCATCCCTAAGGCAATGGAAGGGCAGCCTTTATACTGACCATTTGTTGAGACATTTTGAATATTGTTCATGTTATTGTTAAACGTTTGAAGCCTGAAAACAATAATAATGAGAAAATGAAATACTAAAATATTCTATTTGAATTGAAATTGAAAGCTTTTGTATTAAAATATCTTATGGAGTATTTGGGTTTAAATTATTTGATCTTGGGTAAAACTTACTTTCTTGAAATAAATCAGCGAATGCTATATTTGGGGGCAAAGCAAAGTGTTTTTAAATATTAAAATTAATTAAATTTATATTATATTATACTAGAATATATTTTCAAATCACCAAATTTAACATATCAAAATGAGTTAGCCCCTATTGTATACAAGCGAAATTTTACTACTTTTAAGATCAAAACACACATCGCTTGAACTCTACCACAAATAAAAAAATGCTTACATTTTTCCGAGTGATGTCCGTTCCTATAGTTCTTTATTCTAAGACGTCAGCTTATTGTCATATTACTATTTGCGTAGAATATCCGAGTGCTATGGCTGTGTTTGGTAAACTGAGAAATTATGTTTGCGGTCAAATGGGTTTATAGCGAACGTCTTAAAAATCCTCACTAATTATGGTCGCAGAGCATTTCGACCAAACGCAGAAACTACAGGGGAATGCGTTCTCAAAAGATTTTTAATCAATAAACTGACTGGTTTTGCGGTAAAACTGAATACTTCTTAACCGTGAATTTGTCAGTTTTTTTTGTAAGTCGTTCAGATCGTGTCAACAACCAATCGTAATACATAAGCTCAAAATTCCAATTGAGATTTTAATATTATATCCGACAGAAATTAGATTATAAAGTAAGTTACTGATGTAAAAAAAAAGTTGGTATGTATTCTACCTTGCAGAAAATGATATTTCTTTTTACAGATTAAATATTTGCATAAACGAATCAATATCGCACAGCTGTAAGGGTTTATTACTTTCAAGTACTTCAAAGTGAATAAATATCCGCAGAAGGGAAGGCTTAATTTAAGATACTAAAAAACTATTGAAAAGCGTGCATGGGAACTTTGAAGGTGTTTATCTACAGTTCATACGAGCAAAAGGTAAGGTCTTTTTTTCCCCGGTGTTTCTTGACTGATGCATTTTTTATCTTACTGATCTGCTTTAGTTTCTTCTTGCGTTAGCAGCAAACGTTACATTTAGAACACACTGGAGTACGAAATGCTGCAACGGACAGGAATGAGGCCGAAAACCGTTTATGTTAAGCTTGCCTTCGAGTTAGGAACACCACAACTGAGAAGCATGCATCTATTGTAGAACTGCAGAGACGTTATTACAACGGGCATGTTTTAAATGTGATGGTCATCTTGATGTGAATCAACTGAAAAATGTAACCTAAACTCAACGATGAACAAATCGTTTTTGAAAGCGCTTTTGCTTTGGTGTTTCTGTCACTCACGCTTCGAATTATCAGCGAGCAATACACCGAATTCAGGTTTCCGTTATATCTTACTTTGAAAATACGATTGATTGCGAATATATGAGAAAAGGCATCCCAAAAATATTACGTCCTCTACAAGACAATCTCTCCAATCGCCGAAGAGCAAAAACGTATTTTTCAATTCCTGTTGAATAAAATTTAAAAAAAAAAACTACAAACTACCGGGAACCTATGTCACTAGGACAATGGTGAGTATTGAAATTGAATAAAAGATTTAAAACACTCGGAATTACAATTCAGTTATTATTTGGGATTGTTATGCAAAATAGATCCAAAGTGCTTCATATAATAACTACATAAATAGAATTAAAGCATCCTTGCGCGGCGATCCCAATCGGTTTTGTTGGTTCGTTTACTGGAACCGTAATTCTGATGCCTATCCATCCTATTTGTCTTTTGGAGATACTGAAAGTAATAAGTCCATAGCGAAAGCCAATCTCTTTTAAAACTCCGTTTTTGGACGACATTTACAATATAAGCTTTAAGGATTTTACTCACTTGACGGGGTTTTCACCGACTTCTCTCGAATCCAAAAACCTTTTGACGAAGCTACAATTTTGAAGCAAATTTCTACTTTGGCTGATAGTTTTTCAATTGGCCCTAACGATACCATTTGTGAAAAATTTGGTTCTTCTCTTGCTTCTATTCTATTACTTATTTAATGTCGTTGTGGTGTCTTTCCGAAAGCTTGGAAGTTCTCGATAATTATTCCTCGTCACAAAAAAGGAGATAAATGCGAAATTTCAAACTACAGACGCATTGCTAATCTTTGCTGTACCTTTACAATTCTTGAGGTTGTTATTTGCGGTGTTGTTTACTTTTACTGCAAACTTTTCTTGCAGCCCTTTCAAAATGTCTTCACAAGAGGTAGATCAACTAGAACAAATTTATTAGAATTTTCCAATTTTTGTATCGCTACAATTGAAGGCGGTGAGCAAGTGGACTGTATTTTTACTGACTTTGGCAAAGCTTTTGACAGAATAAATCATCGAATTCTTGTTCTTAAATTGTTCTTCCTCGGGTTTCCGCCGGTTTTTGTAAATTGTTTTCATTCGTACTTATTTGATCGCACTCAGCGGGTTTCTTTTCGTGGAAATTTGTCAGATGTTATTTTGCACGTTTGTTATTCGCACGTTTGAATTTCTGAACCTTGTACAAACGCATGTTTTGACGTCTTGCTTTAAAAAACATTATGTAAAAGCTAATATGCACAAACATGCATTAATGAAAGCAATCAATGTATCCTCGATTTTGTCTCACTCAAATTTCTTTACCACGACAACAAGGTATTCGGCACTCCGAATGCCCGATTTTAAAGTCTGACTTGATCGCCTTTCAAAGCTGGTGTTCCATTAACCGCCTTCCACTAAATATTAGCAAGTGAACATTTATGTCTTTCGCTCGAAAATGATGTCCTTTTAATTTTAATTTCACTATAGAACTATTATTAGTACCTATTGTTTTAATTTTAGAAAGACTTATTTTATTCTTAATGACTTATTATTGTAACTGGTCTGATGTTTTCCACGCTAGGGACATTGATGTGTGAATGCTTTTTATGTAAATTTATTTGCTTGTGTATTGCAATGTGTTCCTATTTCAAGGTCAAGTATTTCTGGTCTCCCTTGGGTTGAACACTAAGTAAGTAATCGAAAAAATTTAAATAGTAAAGCTTGGAAGCGATTCTGCTTTTTCGGCGGTGGAGTAAAAGATAACGTGTCGTCCTCGGCTTCCCGACTCTGTTCGTTGACTGGGTTGGCTCGTATTTGTCGAGTCGCACTCAGAGAGTACCACTCTTATTATTTACATCAATGATGTACCCTTCTCTTTTTCTAATTCAAATATTCTTTATAATGCAGACGATGCCAAGATTTTTCGTCTTAATTCCTCTACTCGCGATTGTGAAATTTTAACTTCTGACTTGCACACCTTTCATAAGTGGTGCTCGATAAGCTACCTTCCTCTTAATATTAGTAAGTGTATAGCTTTGTCTTTTTATCGTAAAAGAATTCAACTTTACTTTAACTACACTATACACGGTTGTGCAATGACTAGACTTAACTAGACTTATTAACTTGGTAATCTGGTTGAATAGTGTTTTACCTTTGACGACTATATTGACGCGATTGTTAACAACGCGAATTCGACGTTGAGTTTCGCTAAAAGGTGGGCTAAGGAGTTTGATGACTCTTATATTACACGGCTCCTTAAGGGTTTGGTCTACATTTTATAATGTTCAATTCAATCATGTTGAGGCAGTCCAGCGAGGATTTGTGCGGTTCCTCTTCGTGGACTACCTTGGAACAATCCACTGCTATTACCCCGAGTAGACGAGTAGACTCAATCTTCTCTCGAAACTCGACGGAACAAATCTAAAACTGTTTTTGCTTTGGATTGCCTACATGGTATTATTAATTCTCCTGCCCTGTTGTCCTCCTGTAATATCTCAGTCCATCTCGCTAATAATCGCGACATTTTAAGAATACTTAAACACCGCACTAATTACTGGTCACATGAGCCTATCGTATCAATGTCTCGTTGTTTTAATGGAAATATCGATAAAATTGAGTTTCATTTAGCTAGAAGTTGTTTTAAGGCTAATTAATATTTGATATCTTTATTTATTTTTATTTTTACTGTTACTTTGTCGTCTTGTTATTTTGATTTATTTTTTCTTCCTTTGTATTTTGTTTTTGAATTTCTTTGAAGGTAATCAGCCATTGATAAGTCTTTAATAAAAAATTAAATAAAAAAAATTGATGGCTATTCTTTAAGTAGACTTACAAAGACTAAGCATCTGTGCGTCTGGGCGTCTAACACATATCGATCGCATTGAAACTGTACAACGGATGTTTATTAATTCTAGGGTCTTTGTTTTCGACTGTATGCGAAGATCTATTGAACCTCCATTATTTTTAGTTTAGTTTCGTTAAACATATTGTCGTAATCAGTACATTGATGTAATTTTGTTAAATGAATAAAATAAATAAATAAACAAACCACAGCAGTAATTAAGAGTTATTGGTGTTTGAAATTGTTATTATGAAAAGGAAGTCAATTTTATGCAGTGAAGGATAAAATTGGTTATAATTAAACAGTTATAACTATTACTACTAATTATATGATATAAATTAATTTAATAATATTATGATTTTTTAGATATACTGGTAAATAGCTACTTGGATAACTTTCGCAAATTTTAATACATTTATTAAATGCATTAAGGTCGAGACTGTAATGTGAGTTTGGTAAATAAAGCTTTTATTGATGTAATATTTTTGTTAAATCAGTTGAAACATTTTTGCATAATAACGAAGAGTCCTTCCTTTACAGCTTGAAACCAGTAAATCATTTTTTTAATCCTTGTGGGTAATTGTCCGCACGCAAAATTTTTATTTATTTATCTTATGATAATTCATAACGCTACACAATTAAGTTTACACTTCTATGTATGTATGTGCAGGAAATAAGAAAGCAAGAGAAAAAAACAAAACAAGAATTGAAAATTCAAAATTTAAATATGCAAGAAAACTACATTTTATAAATGCAAATTGTACAGTAAGATTAGCGAAAAAGCAGAGCTTAATACTAAAACATATTGAAGGAAATGGATAATCATATAGTTCATTGAAATCTACTAAGTTTAACTAACTATTAAGTTAACTTAATGCCCTTCAGATGATGAGACCAAGATAGCGTTTTGTTGAAGATAATGCCTAAGTTCCTTACCGTATCCTTGTAGGGTATTTCAATGTCGTTCAACCAAATTTTAGGAAAATCAATTGTATCAATACACTCTCGATATAGCATTCTCAGATTTATTTAAACCATTATCAAATAAGTTTAGTCAAATGACAAATATAATTAACCTATTCGCAATTATATATAACCCATTAACAAATGAGTTTAAACTTTGAATGAAAGACCCTATATATATATATATATATATATATATATATTTAAACCTTTAAGAAATGAATTTAAACTCTTAACAAAAATACTTGAACCTTTAGCAAATAATTTTAAACTTTTAGCATATATATTATATTTAACCCTTTAACAAAAATGTTTTAATCTAGTAGAGTGAGAACAGTTAATGAACTTTCAGAAAATGTTTGCATTTATTATTCAGTGTGAATTTGATGCGGTTGCACAGTGGGATATAGGGAAGGACAATATTTCGCGCGAGTTTGGATGCAAAGGAACTATTGGTAACCTCACAAAATGTGCAGCAAATATTCACATGATCCGAGTGAATTTTTTGTCTTTTAAACTCGAGCAACGTAAGAATTATGAAAATATTTCTTAACACGATCGGCGTTTCTAATGAAGAAAAGTTAAACTCCCTTGGCTCGTTCTCAACAGCAGCACCAAAAGGTTAACTTTAACTTTTTGAATTTTTGTGTTGGAGTTTCATCTGAAGAAAAGTTAACCCCTTGGTGCTGTTGAGAACGTTTGTTGGGAACGAGCCAAGGGAGTTAAACTTTTCTTCATTAGAAACGCCGATCGTGTTAAGAAATATTTTAATATTTCTTACGTTGCTCGAGTTTAAAAAACAGTTTGTTTTGATTTTTATTATTGATAACCTATTATGAAGAGGGTATGACAGTAGCTGAATCTGCCCGCAGGACTAAAATCAACACAAGTACTGCGAAAAGCAGCATTCGAGCGTATAAAAAAGATGGAAAAGTGTCTAACGACACAAACATGGAGATAAATTTGACGTTTGTGTACATCATAACCTCGAAAAATTTTTGAAAGTTTGAAACATGGAGAAGCTTGCGCGCGTTGAGATTTTTAAATTCATAAAAATTATTATATTTATAAAAAAAAAATATATAATTTATAAGCTCCTCTAATTCTTCTAACTGTTTTAATGAACTCAAAACCTTTATCGCGGTGAGTTTCTTTCTAGTCATAGACATCTTGAAGAATGACATCTCTTTTTTTTTTTTTTTTTTTTTTTATACGATATGGCCAAATCCTAGGGGACAACCCTTTGATGCGTTAGCATGGTTTTGGCCGGATGGGAATTAGGGTAAGGGAAGTGAGGAAACTTGAGTCTTGTTTGCATTGCTGCGAGCTAGACAACAGCCCAGAGACGGAGTGGATTATTTTAATTTCTTAATAAAAGTTCACGGTCATCTGGGCTCGAACCCGGGACCCAAGGCATGGTGGTCTTGCCGCTCAACGCATTGATCCAACTCCGTCTCCGTGATAGGAAGCTTGACAGAATATCGAAGGCTTCAGAATATCGAAGAATGCCAAAATAATGATTTATGAAGCAACACAGTAGAAATCCGTACTAAGCTTACAAAACGTAGCAACCTTTATGATTCTGTCAATTCTTTTCAAATGGTTGGCATTAATTAACATAATTTGCCCAAGCTGTGAATTGTGAACTTCACAAAGATGGCAGATTGACATATAACATATGGGCTGAAAAGTCCCGGGCCTAACACATAGATGGCGCTAGTCTTATTGCATTCACCGCTTTTTCAGTTAGTACTAACCTTCAAAAGAAAGCTGCTAAAATTTCATGATATTCTACTTATAAGTTTGTGAGTTATTGTGCTAAGAGTAACACTTCTTTTGTTATTTTCGGAACAATGGATCAAAAACAATTTCGTGTTTTAATTTCACACTGCTTCTTGATGGGAAAAAATACCGTTCAAGCGAAGCAATGGCTTCAAAAGTGTTATAAGGACTCCGCTTCATCGGAAACAATAATAAAACGTTGGTTTGCTGACTTCAAACGTGGTCGTAGAGACACCGATGATGAAGAACGCAGTGGACGTCCAAATGAGGCGGTAACACCAGAAAACATCAAAAAATCCACAAAATCGTTTGAATGATCGAAAAGTGAAGTTGTGTGAGTTAGCTGACATCGTAAAGATATTAAAAGAACGTGTTGGCTTTATATTGCATGAGCATTTAACTATGAGAAAGCTCTATTCAAAGTGGGTGCCGCGTTTGCTCACTGTTGACCAAAAACAAGAACGTGTTGATGATTCTGAGCAGTGTTTGGCCATGTTTAAACGTAACAAACCGGAATTTTTGCGTCGATATGTAACAATGGATGAAACATGAATCCATCACTTTACTCCGGAATCAAAACGATCGTCATCTGAGTGGAGAGCAACTGATGAACCTCGTCCAAAGCGCCCGAAAGCACAACAATCGGCTGGAAACGTTATGGCCTCGGTATTTTGGGATGTGCGTCGTGTAATATTCATCGACTATCTTGAGAAGGGAAATACCATCAACAGTGAATATTATATGGCATTATTGGAGCATTTGAAGGCCGAAATTGCAAAGAAACGACACCGTGTCACAAGTCAATCAAAACAATGGCAAAACTACATGAATTGAACTTTGAATTGCTCCCACATTCACCGTATTCGCCAGATTTGGCTCCCAGCGCCTACTGGCTGTTCGCAGACCTCAAAAAAATGCTCACCGGTAAGAAATTTCGCTCGAATGAAGAGGTTATCGCTGAAACTGAGTCCTATTTTGAGGCAAAAGATAAATCGTTCTACAAAAGTGGTATTGAAATGTTAGAGCGGCGCTGGAATGATTGTGTGGCTCTTGATGGAGATTAAGTTGATGAATAAAGCCAATTTTGAACAAAAAAACCGCGTTTTCTTTGTTAGGCCCGGGACTTTTCAGCCCATGTGTTATCTTGGCATGAAAAATCTCTAGTGAAGCCCCGGGGTAAAGACCGTCGTGGTGGAAAAAAAGCCAAGAAAGTTGACAGACGAAATATTGTTAGAAATAGAGCAGTATGTTGAGAGTAATCCTGGAATAACAACTCGAGGTATCCAGCAAAATTTACACCGCAACAAAAATATTTGTTTATCTCTAACTTCCTTTGGAAATGCCCTTCGTGAACTTAAAATCATACTCAAACTTGCTTCCATTGAAAATGAGCAAACGAATTCACTACGAACAATACAGTTGAGGCAAATATACCCCCAGGATTTCACAGAATTAGCTTCGCAGAACAGAGATAAGATGATATTTATTGATAATTGACACTTTGTTCAGTTGAATTGTGCAGATGATGCGCAAACCTGAGTTTATGAATGGGCCCTGTGGTTTTAATCTTCATCTTAGAAGATCTCAAACCCGTCAAGAAAAGGCACCCGTGCTCGAGTTGTAGTTCCAGCAGTACGTGGCACAAACGTAACACTTATTGCAGCGATAAGTAATCAAGGAATATTGCATTACAAGATCATTGCAAATTCTACTTGCAATTCCGATAGATTTTCTCAATTTCTGCGCGAACTTGTTGAAAAGCTGAAAACAAATCCATCACTTCGCGACGCATTTTTAATTATGGATAACGCCAGAATACATACAACTCAGCAAGTTCGCGATGTGTTATCTCTAACGAATTTAACATTAAAATGTTTGCCTCCTTACTCGCCTATGTTAAACCCTATCGAAAAATCATTTTCTAAAATAAAGACACATACACGTTCCATTGTAAGTGACATGAGTAGAGAACATAATCTTTGTCAGTAATCGAAGAGAGCCTGCAACAAATAACACTAAATAACTGCGCCAACTATATCATGGATATGGTTTTACTTATTCCTAAGGCAGTAGATGGCCAACCGTTGCACTAAAGCCTTAAACATAAGAAGTATTTTAGATATGTATATTATATATTATATTATATTATATTTGTGTATACATTTTGAAAAAAGGTCTTCTTTAATGTTTACTTAACTTCAATTAAAACATTTTAAATAAATTTGTTTGAGTTTTAATATATTTGCTAAAGGTTTAAGTATTTTTGTTAAGAGTTTAAATTCATTGATTAAAGGTTTAAGTATATCTGTTAAGGGTCTAAAATCTTTCGTTCAAAGTTTAAATATATTTGTTCCAAGTTTAAACTCAGTTGTTAATGGGTTAAATATAATTGCGAATAGGTTTATTATATTTGTCATTTGACTAAACTTATTTAATAATAGTTTAAATAAATCTGAGAATGTTATAAATAACAATTGATTCGGACTTGGATGCGTTGAGAAGTAGTTTATTATCGAGAGCCGGAACTAGAATACAACCCGTTAGAGAAGACTTTCTGTAAGCGGCCCAAGATAAGTACAGATCAATTAACAGGGAGGGGTAAAGAAAAACTGGCTAGACATTAAGTGAGCCATTCCTATTTTTGGCTTAAATTATTTAATCGTCAAGCACGTGGTGTCCTGGAATGAGATAAATGTTTTTCATTTCAGTATGGATCGAGTTACCTCTGAAGTTGGAAGTAATTTTCGTGTGTTCTTGAATTAAATAACTTTATAACTATAAACTGAAGCGTATGTCGAAAGAAAAAACTTCGTCAGGAGGGACGACTACCAATTAGAATTCGCTGCAACAAGGATGCTATTAATACCGTTACACTGAAATAGTCTGCCAAATGAAAATATCTTTTTCCGAGTGGACAGCTCCACCGTTAGTGTAAAGATGCACTGATACCCCCGTTGGGTGGGACTTTCAATTATTCCAGTCTGTTGGGAATAAACTAACTTGGCGTTTAAAGAAGGCTTGGGTATGATGTTTTTTTTGTATACTTCCATCCAGAATTTTGGAGTGTCGATAGTTGGTAGAAACCATGCTGCACTGTGGACAGAATTGAGCCTAATGGCGATTGAGGGTGCGATTTGCTTGCACAATAGTTTCATCAGCGTTAGGTGGAGGATGGTATTAAGGACTTTTGAAGGGTATTGTTCCTAGGGCACCTGTACTCAGTAGCGCAGCCATCGTCCTTTCACTAGTGTTTTCTGATGGTTCACCTTTTGGTTTGCCTTTTTGCACGAATGTTGAATTTTCCGTTCCCGGAACAAGATCTAGGTATTTGACTTGATCACTTAATTTTAGTTGGCTGAATAGGTTGAGTGGTGTTCACCATGCCTTGAGGCAGGTTCGAGTCTCGGTCGCCCTGTAAGATTTTAATTTGTCATTGCAATAAACTAAAAAGATCTACTCCGTCTCTGGGTTGTTGTCTAGCTTGCAGTAATGCAAAAACAAGTCAATTAATTTTACCTCATTCACCTTAACCTAATTCCCTTCCGGTCAAAGCCATGCTAACGCATCATAGGTTTTGACTTTATCTACATCTTGAAAAACAACCACTTAGTATTGAGGTGTTGAAGGGAGGAACCTTCAGTGAAAAGAATATCAGCTATTTTGTCCGGGCTTATACCCAGACCACAGTTGGTACTGCAGAAGGGTAGTTTCGAGAGAACATAATGAATAACCTCAGATAGAATGTTAGGGTATCTTCCCGAGGTTAGGCAATGTCATCAGCGTGATCAGGTGATAACGTTATAACCGGATTGATCTAGATCCATAAGTAGATCGTTAGGGACCAGATTCAATAGAAGCGGTGAAAGGATCACTCTTTGGGGAGTGTATCTTGTAGCGTATCTTCGTATGGTAGAATTCCCCAAACAAGAGCTTACTGTTCTGCTTCTAACCATAAGACCTACATATAAACTCAATGAGTGATCTCTCTAGATCCAGTCTCCTTAAGAATTTCGTTATCGGCTCTGGTTTAAGATTTGTTAAAAACATTTTTAATATCAGGGAAAGGTACTAAGGAGAACTTTCCGTATATAATTGATCTTTTTATCTTGTAGATCAGTTCATACAGAAGAAAAGAGGAGAGTTTTTTGGCCTGAAGTTTTTAGGTTTGCTGCGTGAGATCCTTGCTCCTTTGAGAATGAAGACCCCTTTGACCTTTGTCCACAAAATTGGGATGAATATGAGATGTAAGCAGGCTTCATAAATGAATTCCATGGGATAAAATCTCGAAGGTCACTTGTTGTTCGACAGGGATTATACCGTCCACAGGCTTTGGCAGGAAAGGAATTATGTGTAAAGGAAATTGGTTAAGAGGTTGAGTGAAGGTGATGATGTATGCATTCATGATATCTGTATTCAGACAAACGCAAACTTTTAAGGCTCGATTTTCTAGAAACCAGGAGAAACAACTCCAAAACTGTTTTGCTTTCGATTGTTTGCGGCATTTAATTCATTCTACTTATCTACTTTTAGGGTCTCGTTATTTTAATCAGATTTTTAACTTTATAGATTTTAATATGTCACGTCATTGTGCTAACTAGTCTATCTTAATTTTAGTGGTATAGTTAAGTATCTTAATATTTAAGTTTAATTTGTTACGTATTTCCATACTAAAAGTTTAATTTTTAAGCATTGCTATTTGTAAATGTTTGTTAATATTTTTTGTTGTAAGCCTAAACGAATGTATTTTGAATAAATTAATCACACTAATGTGCACCATAGAAATAGTAAAAAAATGTCCATGTAAAAGAAAATTGTCCATTTGGGAAACATTTCCGAAATACGATGGTTCGTCCTAGTTTAACCTGGAGAGTATATGGGTGGGAGTGACTTGAAATTTTCGTATCGTAGGAATAATGCTAGCAATTTCGTTAGAATACTGACCATAGAAATAACAATAGAAGAGTGAGAGACAACCGACATTTCGTCAATGCTCTCACAGATTATGGTATCGCTAATAATTTTAATAGTCTTTCTTTGAACTTTGTCTAATGTGATATATGCGCCCCTGCCCACATATGGGAATTATTTTTGAGTCTAGGCCTGATGTGGGACTTGAATATCAGCGCCAAGTCAGACGGAGTGAAGAATTTCTTACACCTTTGTAGAAATTCCAAGCATTTGGTCACATTATAGCGACTGAAAATATATGGTTGGTCCAACTAAGGGTACAGGATATGTCAATACCCAAGATTTTAAGAGAGGGCGAATTGGGTATATTCACGCCGTCGACGGAAATGGGTTGAGGATGCGCTGGGTGTTTGTTAAGGTTCGTTAAACAGCACTGAGTGTTAGACGCATTAAACATCATACGATTTGCTCCGCTTCAATGATCCAAATATGCGTTCTCGGTTGATTTCTGTAGAGGAACTATGAGTAGGATTGAAAGTGAGAGATAAATGGTCGTTAATAAAAAAAGAAATGAAATTGGTTAAAGAACTGAACTCTGAGGTATACCGGCATTCACTACGGATCAGATGTAACTCCGTCTATTATAACATGATTGAATGGCCTAGCAATGAACTTTCTATCCGTTTTAGAAGGGGGTGATGCAGACTAAATCATCATAAGCCTTTGAAATATCAAGAGCGACGATTTCGGTCTCTCCAAAATTTTGGGGACACCTTGCACCTTTATTATACACGTACTCCCACAAAGATCGTATAGCTTCTTTGATGAGTGTTTTCAAATTCCCGATGCTTTCTTTATAGGAAGTATTACATTAGTTCTCTTTGGTTGGGTAAAATTGCGACATTTCTTTTTAATGACAATGATTTTCGTTGACCACTACATAGCTCCCAATGTCACGTCTTACACAAGAAAAAGCTGTCGGAACCCTGAACGGAGTGAGACAAGGATGCATACTGTTACCTTTGCTTTTCCTGATCGTCATTAATGGAGTATAGTGCAGCGCCTTAGACGACTACCCATCCCGTGGCATTAGATAGAAACTTTTTACGCACCTGCATTATGCCTTCAATGTATGTCATCAGGGTCATGTAACCTTAATGCCCAAAGCCCTCAGCAGAGAAGGTCGCAGAGCAGGGTTTACGACCAATGCTTCTAAGATAAAACATGTGAGGTTTTACTCCAGGAGACAATATAAAATTTATCTGGAAGAGCAGAGAAATTTATCTGGTTGAGATATAGCGTAATAACAACATCTCCAGGCGCAAGAAACTCCGGGTCTTCGAATCGAACGTAAAATCTTTTCTGTTTCAGGGCTGTTCAAGATGGAAGGTGACCTCTCAAACATCACTTAAACTACCAATCTTTGTCATCCGGTGTTTCCGGCGCATCCTTAGCATCCGTTACCAACGAAGACCTACACAGACTTACAGGCCAAGACATGTAGCAATGAATAGGCCACACACTAAAAAATATGCAAACAGCATCGCACAAGAGGTTCTAGATTAGAACCGGCATGGCACCCAAGAAATACGCCGAATTGGACGACCGCCCAACTGAATGAAGATACAAAGAGGAGAAAGGTACCCAGATCAACAAGTCGTGGCCATGGTGTTGGCGCAGAATCGGACCAGGTGGAGAGTCAGTATTATATGCCCCAAAAGGGGTTAGAGGGACCCAGTGGAAAATTAGCTACAACCTTAAATTTCTAGAAGAATAAGCACATGAAGGCAAATCGGCCTGCTCGTGTTCGTAGCCCCTATATTTATCAATTATTACCATGCACCTAATCGATTGCGCCGCAGTGCATCATAAGAAATGATATTATGTTATGTTTTGAATTTCACAAAAATCCGATTATTTTTAAATATTTCAAGATGGCGAATTCAAGATGATGTTTCTTTATTTAATTTGTATCCTATTACTTTCCGCAAAAAAAAGTTTCTGTCAAACAACCGCAATAAAGTCTCATTAAAAGGCTACAATTTCAGGCAGACAAGTTAAAATTTTAGAAAAAGTGTCAAAAGTAAGGGAACAAGTTTAAGTAGGTTTAGACAAAAACTACAAAAAGAACTGTCAATATGACACTTTAACGTGCTCAACTATGTTCACCTACTCGGTATTGCAGTAATGCAGACGATATCATTTTTGCCCATACACAAAATATTGACAGTTTGTGCAAAAACTGGTTTACAATTACATGACTGCGTTCCAAAACTTAATTTTATTTTGAATTTGCTCATCGAAAAATTTCTTACTGACTCAGTTTGATGGAAGAACGTTTCAGGATCGTTGTGAAAAATTGATGAAATAATAAATGTTTATGAAGTGGTGTACAAAAAAGTTATTCACAAATTTTTAAGTACGAGTGAGCACAAACTTACCAAATTTAAACTAAAAAACCAAAACAAACTGTTTTATACTCGAGCAACGTAAGAAATATAAAAATTTCTTAACATGATCGGCGTTTCTAATGAAGAAAAGTTAAGCTCCTTTGGCTTGTTATCAACAGCAGCATCAAAGGGCTAACTTTTCCTCAGCTGCTGGACACTTTCGCGAGAAAACGAAAACTAGATGAAACTCCACAAAACAGTTTTACCAAATTTAGCTGCGTTCCATTAAGCCATGCAGAGTATGTCGGCGTACATCAAACTACGTTCAACTCTTAGAATATATAACTAGAGGAAGTGCACATCTCTCAGAAAAGTTAAGCATTTTTCTTTCATGTGTTAGAAGTGTATCTTTGTGGTAGTTTTCTCCATAGCAGTAGTAAAAAAATGGACTTGCGATTGACGGGGCAAACATAAGTTTTGAAATTTAACTACATTTTGGCTGACCGCCACTGGACGTCTCAGGCGACACAGAAATTCCAATTCATCAGAATGTAAACAAACTGAGAATGGGGACAGAAACTTTGATTTTCTTTGTTAGCCTTTCTTGGCTTAAGAATTTTAATGATTGAATCTGAAATAAAACATGTTAATAAACATATTTATGCTGGTTGCTTGATTGAGAAAAGATATTCCAAGAGTCCCCGGTCGATTTTTTTTTGCAACAATGCACTGCATACTTCATTTTAAAAATCTGTCTTTTAAAGTGTATAAACTGTCGCAAAGTTCTTAAAAACAAATCACTCTACTAATATAGTCTTGATTTTAATAATACTTTTCAGTAATCACTTTATATTTCGAATAATATCGCGAATGATTTCGACCGAACTAACGATTTCAATTTCAATTTGCCATCTGTCAATCTCAGGCGACAACCCTGCACAACCCGTTCCTCACCGTACGGGCAAGGGCACTTCCTCTAGTTCTATATTCTAAGGTTCAACTACACAGGTGTAGTTTGCAAAAGTACTTATGCCGATTTTTTCCGCTAGGGTTTTCGTGCTTCAAAAGCTCTCAATAGGTTGGCCTTTTCCTGTTTTAGGTTATGAAAAATATTAAGTGTTTAAAATGAAGCATCTGCTTTCCGTAAATATCAGAGACGTTAAAACTTTTTCTAAAATTACTATATTTATCGCATAACATACTGTTACATGCACTGTTGTCTGGCATAGGCTACATGATGAAAACGGGATCAAGTTGTGCAACGCGCATGTCCCGAATTTCGAAAACCAGAAAAACGTCAGATGCCGTATGAAGTCAAGGCATACTCGAACCTGTGGTGACTTGGTGTGGTGAAAATGAATAACGGAAATTTCTAGAACTAAGTTGCTGAACCTTCTAGAATGAAGCTAAGTAGTATAAATAGGGCTGAGTAGCAGCCTAGTCAGTTAGGTTAGGTGGGCTGGGTCTGCCTTGACGGCGGGTTGTCCCCCTTTTCGGGTGGACGAAGTTTTCTTGGTTTTATCCGAGGCTAAGTGTTTTTTATTCCTCATAAATCATAATCAACCACTTTCACGACAAGGTGGTACTCACTTCTTACTCCTTGAGGCGGACAGGTATCAAAGAGATTCCGTTAGAATACAGCTAGTTACCCCCAGCTGCGAATTGTCCAATGGGCACGGTGATCGCTTAACACACTGCCTGGGGGGAATTTGATCAAGAAAGTGATTGTCTCTCCACCCGTCATCATTAGCCAGTCTAGAGTAAAACTTCCTATAATTTGTTATCGCGTTGGTCCCCCAGAAATATTGTCAAGAAAATTGTGCAACGAATTAATCAGTAAAGTAAATAAAAATTGCGAGCATTTGTGATTGAAAATAAGTGTCTTAATTAATCCGTCGAGCCCTAAAAGCCCCATTTACGTTACAATAGTTATTATATTTTTTAAAGTACATGAAAAAACCGCAAGCACAATCTATGAAAAGCCAAACTTGACAGCGTGAACTACTCAGGTAAAGAAAAAGCGTTCCAGTGCGCTGGCGTATTCTGCATGGCCCAATGGAACACAGTTTTTGTGTTCTCTACATTTCCTTGCCATTTTTTTTTGAAAAATGACGTTAATTTTGTTGACGTCACTGCTTTACCTCAAATTTCTGAAATTCACCATACTCAAGTTAACGTAGGAATGAATGATTTAATGAAATACCATTTCTAGCTTATTATTTTTATTAAATAAATTTGATTGAAGATCATTCCTTTACTTTTTGGTTTTGAATCAATTTTCCCCTCCACAATAAGATCTTTCCCAAAAAGATTTTTCTTTTTTCTTTTTTACGAAAATCATATTATTACAATTTTACTCGTAAGTACTCAAAGTCTCTTACAGTGTTACGTTCGTTCGTTATTGATACGTCACTTTTTCCAAAAATACCAACCTCATATTTCCTACTCCACGGCCTACTCAAACTAGGTCTATTGCATCATCAGATATTACCAAACTTACCCACTTTGTGTTCCTTCACTTCTCTTGGCGGAAAAAAGGCTGACATTACATTACAGCTGGTACATGTTCGACAAAACATTAGGTCTGTTTCACTGATTTTCGTGTACAAACTTGCCGTGTAAATACTTACTCATAAGGTGAAAGAAAAAATTTCCACAAACCAAAAAATCGAGGAAACATATTTCATGCAAACTCGTAAAAATCAAGAAGAAGAAAATTCATGGAACACGGTATTTATTTTAACTGCACTTCTAATTATAAATTGTTAATTTAATCAATTTTAATCACCAAAATGTGCTTTATTAATAACTTTATTCAATCAATTCACTATGAAACAGTCACTCAACATAACCTCACTTTCTAAACAAAAACACCAAACAGCTGTTTTTACTTTTATAAGAAAAGATGGTCGATCATGCACCAGCCAAAAAGTTTGGGTAAGTTCGTGCAGCAGGGGAATATGTAAATTAGTGTTTTTGTAGGCAATTTTGCCTAGCAAGAAATACGATGGAACGCAAAATGGGTAAGTTAATGTTCTGATCAGGGAACAGACCTATTGACTTCCTATCATGTCGTTATAGTACCAGCTAATGGTCTTTTAAAACTACAAAGCGTATAACTAGCTACAGGGCGTATAACTAATATAAATTTGCAATTATAAGGGATCAAAAGTTTCAATTGCGATCAGCTTGAAAATTTATCTACAATTTTTAAATGTCAGAAATTCTTCATCTTGTTTCTCAGTAGTTTACATGAAACATTTTCCTTTGCTTTTTTGGTTTTTGACCAATTTTTACCACCAAATGAGTGAGCTTTTGCACGGAAAGCTTTTACCCCACAAACGAGTAATTAAACTCACTAATTCAGATACTTTTGACCATTTTGACATTAAGTAATTTCCTCTCTGTAACATTTTTATTTAGGACATTTTAAAGCGAAAAGTATGTGAACAGACCTATTTTTTTGATAAATAGGGGAAATACTACATCAGCAAATTTCGGAATGCCTTTCTCTTTTGGGTAGAATTTTCATAATGTATTAGTCCAAATCGGAATACGTCAACATATCTAATACCAAGTATGGGTAATTTTTACTTACTTACTAATTTTTCACTAATTCCATCTTGTCTTCACCTAAAGCTTCCCGAATTTCAAATAATTACCTTAAATTACGTTAATTTAAAGAAGAAAATATCTAAGCCAACAAAATTGTTTGCACTTACCAGGAATAATATTGAATTAACTGTTTCTAAATCGTAATACGATCACAATTTCACTAATTCAACTAAAATAATCTTACTCCAATTACATTGGGAATTTTATATTACGAAGTGAAATTAGACAATTCGTATTGTCTATAATTTCGAAATCGAAAAATCTCTCCGTGTTTTAAGAATCAATGACAATTGTGACAGTAGACAAGAAAAATCTGCGGGATGCAAACACTTTGCGCGAAAGGTTATAGTTTTTTGCAATTTGCCTGAAAATTCTGTGTACATTAGCGGTTCATTGCGTTCGCGAGTGATTTATCATTTGCAACTATGTTTAATATCCATTCTTGTTGCCGCCTGTGCCTTAAACAGAGACATGGTGTCTTAGTGAATTGTGCAGAAATTGATGAACTATCTAAAGCAATCAGCACTGTAATCGGATTGGAAGTAAGTAAATTAACTCATATCTTAAAGTTATACAGTAAACTATAGTTAAACTATATTAAAACAAAAATTATTTTTGATTTTGGTCATAATTTGCGGCTGTCACTATTGTCATATTTTGACGTCTAGTAGTACACAAGGTGTGCTCAGCGACACCTGTTAGTTAAAAGCTTCTTAATTCGAAATTTGATATTTTCCGAATGTAACGCTGTAAGCTTTCTCAGCAAAAGCTTTATAACCCGTCGGAGCGGGTATAAAATAATTTCGGGTTTCCTACTTGAATTCGGCTCTTAAACAGCTGAACGGTTTTTATATAGCCGTCCTTTTTCAAATGACACTTTTTTTTTGTACAAGTGTGAACACATTTTAAGAGAACACAAATTTTCTCTTGTCGTTGAAGAAGAGAAGATTAGATATTGCAAAATTGTAATTAAATATTAACGAGGTGGTAATATGTTTCACAATATAATAATAGTATTAATTTTTTGGCTAACTGATAAGAGAAAAGCAAGAGCTATTCCACACATCTGTAGGTTTGTTCCCTTAATCGCAGGAATAAGGTAGAATATGCAGGAAAGTTATTTTCGTACTTACTTTGACAGCAACTTTTGACGTCACGGAAGAGTTGTCAAAGTTCAAGATTTTGAAGTTAAGGTTGAAACAGCTTGCACTTACCATGTTTTTTGACATCATATACTCCATTTGTATTTACTTACATTCAGTTGTCGTTTTACTTAATGAAAGTAAATACACATGGAATAAAAATACGAACTACCCAAAAATATACGAAATACAACTCCTCTATATTTCACTTTTTGAAGTTAATATATTTATGATTTAAAATAATTTTTTCACAGTACTCTTGATAAATTAACCCCTACAACCGCAAAAGTAACAGAACGGTACTTATTTAGGGTGTGTTGAAGTTTTGGCTCTAGTCGGCTATAGCCCGAATGGCTTTACCTAAATTTCTTGTTTGTGTGAGTATATGTCAAACTTGATTTGTGTCATTGCAAAGTATCTAAATAAATTGATTATTATTATTGCATTAATTTTTACGTTACCTTTATTATCAGTTAATAATGAGACGTTATTTTCATAAATAACTCTTCCTTTTTCGTCTACACAATAATATATTTGAGCCATTTTTATTTTGGTTATATTTAGTTTTTTTTAAATCCCGAATATACTTTTAACCAGCTTTAGCGGATGACATTCAAAAAACAAAATGGACGTCAAAAGCTACTTTGGCTTCACCTCGAGAGCACAAACCAATTTGGCTAGAGCCGGCTGTAGCCACAAGTGAAACAATAAATTCTGTCGGCTAAGCCTACATATAAATACACGATTTCTGCTCGTTTACATTATTTTTGACTGTAAATTAGCTATAGTCAAAAAGTGAATGTTTCTAATCAAGCTATAGCCGGCTTTAGCCGGCTAAAACCAAAACTTGAACACACCCTTAAAATACTGCATATGACTTCCTCTTGACATTTAACTGTCAAAGTGACAGTTATGTGAAAAAGTTCTGTATGTAGTTTTTTTACCTCAAGACTAACAATTAAATTAAAACTTCAAACGTTTGTTTTTTGTAGTTTTCTAATTGATACAGTTTTACCCAAAGTCGTTCGAATATTTTTTTTCTATTTGGCCTTTGCATTTTAATGGCTTTTATTTATTTTTATTGAACATGTTTTGTTGCTGTCTACCTACTACAAATCTTGCAATTCAGTTTTGAACTAGTTGACGTTATCGGAATAGGCTAAAATTCGGTACACGACTATGTCTGGTGAGAATGAAGTAGTCGATCTAATATCGCTCTAAATCCAATGCGGCGAATCACCTTTATCTTCACAACCCCCTTGACATGGGAATCAAATAAAAGGGTTCGCGAAAACAATACAATAAACTATATGACGTCATTCTAAACTTAATATGGCGGACGGCCAAGATGGCGGATTACTTTTTTCTTCGCAACCCGCTTGAAATGTGCTTCAAATAAAAAAGTGAAACGAGTTAAATACAAACTATTGGACATCATTATAAACTCAATATGCCGGACGGCCCAAGACGGCGGTTTACCTCTTCACAACCCCCTTAATATGGGCATCAAATGAAAGGGTTTGACGAGTCAAATTCGACAAACTAATGGACGTCATTTTAAACCTAATATGGTGGTCGACAAAAGATGGCGGGTGACCTTTCAGAACTGCCTTGACAGTAACAAATGTAATGGTTTGACGAGTCAAATGCGATAAACTATAGGACGTCAATCTAAACCCAATATGGCGGACGGCCAAAAATGGCGGATTACCTTTTTTTCATAACCCCCTTGACATGCGCATCAAATGAAAGGGCTTGACGAGTTAAATACGATAAACTATATGACGTCAATTTAAACCCAATATGGCGGACGGCCCAAGATGGCGGATATCGTTTTCTTCAAACCCCCTTGGCATGAGTATCAAATGAAAGGATTTAACGAGTTAAATGCGATAAACTATAGGACGTCATTCTAAACCCAATATGGCGGACGGCCAAAACTGGTGGATTACCTTTTCTTCATAACCCCCTTGACATGGGTATCAAATGAAAGGGCTTTACGAGTTAAATACGATAAGTTATTGAACGTCAATCTAAGCCCAATATGACGGAAGGCCCAAGATGGCGACTTACCTTTTCTTCATAACCCCCTTGACATGGGTATCAAATGAAAGGATTTAACGAGTCAAATGCGATAATTATAGGACGTCATTCTAAACCCAATATGGCGGACGGCCAAAAATGGTGGATTACCTTTTCATAACCCCCTTGACATGGGCATCAAATGAAAAGGCTTGACGATTCAAATGCGATAAACTATAGGACGTCATTCTAAACCCAATATGGTGGACGGCCAAGGATGGCCGATTACCTTTTCTTCATAACCCCCTTGACATGGGTATCAAATGAAAGGGCTTAACGAGTTAAATACGATAAACTATTGAACGTCAATCTAAGCCCAATATGACGAAAGGCCCAAGATGGCGGCTTACCTTTTCTCCATAACCCGCTTAACATGGGTATCAAATAAAAGGATTTAACGAGTAAAATACGAGAAACTATTGGACGTCAATCTAAGCCCAATATGACGGACGGCCAAAGATGGCGGATTACCTTTTCTTCATAACACCCTTAACATGGGTATCAAATGAAAGGATTTAACGAGTCAAATGCGATAATTATAGGACGTCATTCTAAACCCAATATGGCGGACGGCCAAAAATGGTGGATTACCTTTTCATAACCCCCTTGACATGGGCATCAAATGAAAAGGCTTGACGATTCAAATGCGATAAACTATAGGACGTCATTCTAAACCCAATATGGTGGACGGCCAAGGAAGGCCGATTACCTTTTCTTCATAACCCCCTTGACATGGGTATCAAATGAAAGGGCTTAACGAGTTAAATACGATAAACTATTGAACGTCAATCTAAGCCCAATATGACGAAAGGCCCAAGATAGCGGCTTACCTTTTCTCCATAACCCGCTTAACATGGGTATCAAATAAAAGGATTTAACGAGTCAAATGCGATAAACTATAGGACGTCATTCTAAACCCAATATGGCGGATTACATTTTCTTCATAATCCTCTTGACATGAGTTTCAAATGAAAGGGTATAACGAGTTAAATACGATAAACTATTGGACGTCAATCTAAACCCAATATGGCGGACGGCCCAAGATGGCGGTTTACTTTTTCTTCACAATCCCCTTAACATGGGTATTAAATGAAAGGATTTCACGAGTCAAATGCGATAAACTATAGGACGTCATGCTAAACCCAATATGGCGGGCGGCCAAAGATGGCGGATTACCTTTTCTTCATAACCCCCTTAACATGGGCTTCAAATGAAAGAGCTTTATGAATTAAATACGATAAACTATTGGACGACAATCTAAGCCCAATACGACGGACGGCCCAAGATGGCGGTTTACCATTTCTTCATAACTCCCTTGACATGGGTATCAAATGAAAGGGTATAACGAGTTAAAAACGATAAACTATTGGACGTCAATCTGACGGACGGCCCAAGATGGCGGTTTACCTTTACTTCATAACCCCCTTAACATGGGTATCAAATGAAAGGATTTAACGAGTCAAATGCGATAAACTATAGGACGTCATGCTAAACCCAATATGGCGGGCGGCCAAAGATGGCGGATTACCTTTTCTTCATAACCCCCTTAACATGGGCTTCAAATGAAAGGGTATAACTTGTTAAACACGATAAACTATGTAACGTCATGCTAAATCTTATATGGCGGGTGGCCCAAGATGGTGAATTACCTTTTCAAAATTCCCTTAACATGGGTATCAAATGAAAAGGTTTGACGAGTCAAATACGATAACTGTTGGACGTCATTCTAAACCCAATATGGCGGACGGCAAAAGATGGCGGATTACCTTTTCACAGCTGCCTTGACATACAGTGGCGGCCAATTAGAAACGCTGACTTGTGACACACAAATGTAAAATATTATTATTTAAATTTAAAATGTTCTCCAGTTATGGTGTAATTTTCCATAGAAAACTCTTCGTATAGAAAAACAAATACCGTTATTGTAGCAAGGTAACGCGGACAGCTAATTAGAAACATGCGCAAAATTTTACTCTTAGGCACGAGAGTTCGTGTAAAATCACTAGATCATTGTCCTTGGTGGGCACAGTTTCGAAGTGAAATAATTTTGTGAAACGTGAATACTATAAACGTTGTATTATAAGTATCGAGGAAATTACATGACCGAGTTGCTCGCGAGAAGCCACTGTTATCAAAAAGAAACCGATTATCTCGGTTAAAATTTGCTCGTGAACACATAAATTGGACTTCCAAAGACTGGAAACGGATTTTGTGGTCGGATAAAACAAAAAGTAACCGAATGGGATCAGATGGGAGGAAGTATTGTCGCCGTCCTCCTGGAAAAGAGTTCAATCACAAATACACAAAGCCTGTAGTAAAATTTGGAGGTGGCTCCAAATTTTACTACAGGCTTTGGGGTATTTTGGATGTAGTGGTGTTGGTCCAATTTATCGTGTAAAAATAAATCCGAATCAGTACCTTCATATTCTTGAGAATGTAATGGAACCGTATGCGGAGGAAAACTTGCCTGTCACTTGGAAATACCAGCAGGATAACGACCCGAAGATACAGCAAAGAGGGTTAAAGAGTGATTCAAGTCAAAAAGTGTGGAAGTATTGGAATGGCCATCATGCAGTCCAGACTTCAACCCTTTAGAGGACTCTAAAACACAAAGTTTCGGAAAGATATGGTAATATGGAAGAATTGTTTACCGCCGTTAAAGCAGCTTGGATCGAAATACCCCTTTTTACATGTCAGAAATTGATTGATGCCAACAAAATATTAGTTAACAGATGTAAAAAATCAATTATAACTTTACTATAAAGCTTTCTATTTTACAGATTATAAAACCGATAACATACTGTTTCTAATTAGATGACCGCATTGAATTGATTTTTTTTTTGTTTCTCTCAAAATTTTTCTAACATATCAAGATTATGAAAAAACTTATATAAAGTATATAGAATATACTGATTTACAAATAAAATCCCATTTGTTTTATTAATGAAATCTTGTATTTTCATTTAAATAACATGTAGTTTACTTTTCTTAGCAGATCGTTTCTAATTAGTTGGCCGCCACAGTAGGTATTAAATGAAAGGGCTTGACGAGTTAAAAACGATAAACTATAGGACGTCATTCTAAACCCAATATGGCGGATTACCGTTTCTTCACGACCTCCTTGACATTTGTATCCATTGAAAGGGATTGACGACAGTTTTACTCTTTCTGCAGCTTTTCGTCGCTCCCACTCTTGTTCCTTTTCAACAATTGAATATAAGTTTTTTGTAAGGCCATCTTTGGAGTTAATGTTTATGTCAAGCCATACGTCTTGTTTTGAAATCCTGTGCAACTTTGCAAACCAATATATTTATTTATCACATGCTAGGCATACCAGTCTCTAACAATGAGGCGTAATTTATTTTTAAGAAATATCGCAGAAGTTTTCCTACTATATCAAATTCGGCAAAACCCCAAACCTATGACCCGTAACTCATTATTGTCTTAGAGACAGCGCTGAATATGAATATGAATATTTTCAGCGTTCAAATTAGTTCACATTAAAATGAGAAACAGATCAGGCGCACAGAAGGCTGCCAAATTGGTATTTCTTCTAAAAAATCTCAACTCATACAAATCTAATAAGAAATGAAAATTTCGTGGTTACGTTGATTTTCTGTTAATTATTAATAAATAAATATTAATTATAAACCAAAATGATATTTTTTTAAGCTGTATATTTTAAAACTGAATACCAAATTAAGGGCATTTAAATTATTATTAAAATCAAAAAATCCGAATTTTTTGACTTTTTAGTGGAATAATCAGCTCTAAATCCCCCCTGGCTTTCCGTCAAGATTTACCTCCCTTCTCGCATAGTACAAGTCTGTTTAGACGTGAAAAGACCTACATCGGTAAATGATAAACCCCTTAATTTCAACTAAATTTACATATATCCTCTTTTCTAAATATCGGGAAAATCACAGATTTTCTAAAACTTTCTGGCACTTTTCCTGCATCAAATATCTTGTTGTAGATACCCACTAATCTAGAGACAGCCCTGCACGAACTTACCACAATCATAGAGCATTCGCTACTACAGAAAAAATACTCACTTGCAGCCTTCCTTGATATTGAGAGTGCTTTTAACATTATCAGGTCAGTTACGATAATGGCATCCTTGAGGAGGCTTGAACTTGACGATCCTCTCATGAAACTTATTGACCTCATGCTAAAAAGCAGGGTCATCGTCTCAAGTTTGGGAGGATCCAATATCCATAGAGTGGTCACTAGAGGTACCCCTCAGGGAGGAATCCTTTCACCACTCTTATGGAACATAACTCTGGATGAGTTACTCACAGACCTGGAGCTGTCCGGTAACAAGGTTATCGCCTACGCCGATGATATTGCCCTGTTATGTTTAGGAAAGCACCCCAATACACTGGCTGAAGTGTTACAATACGCTCTCTCCAAGATATTATCAAGGAGTGATGGGTGTGGTCTGGGCATAAACCCGAACAACTGAAAATATTTAGGTCTAGTCCTAGATAGAAAACTTATCTGGAAGCCTAAAATCCAAGAAAGAGTAAGGAAGGCTACAGGAGCGCTGTACTCGTGTAAGAAGGCAATAGGGAAGAGATGGTATATGGAGCCACGCATTGTGCATTGGCTTTACACAAGTGTCATACGACCTATACTTATGTATGGGGTGATTGTCTGGTGGCCGGCACTGAATATATCAACCCATCGCAAAGCAATGGATAAAGTTCAGAGGATGGCAACACTGCTGATAACAGGTGCCCTTAGAACCACACTTTCTAAAGCTATGAACACTATTCCCTTCTTTGGTAAGCAAACCGCATCCTCAGCCGCCATTAGGCTTAACTCAATCCTGACCAGGAAACGAACCGACTTCGGTCACTCCAAAATTTGGACAGAAGAAGCTCGCCCAGTCGCTCAGCACTAAATAACATAGCTGATCATCTGAAAGTACGGTTCATCTCGGTGCCTGGACATAGTGATATTGCGGGTAACTGCAGAGCCGACGAACTAGCGAGAATCGGTACCACTTGTCCTGATTCGGACATTAATCACCAGCTGGATAAACCGCTGGCCACTTGCAAACTGGAACTCTTACAGGAATCTCTCAGGATTGCAAATATTAATTGACAGGAGGAACACACCTGACTGATTACCTGACAGATATGGCCAAAGCTTGACCCTAAACGGTCAAGAGAGCTCATCCTACTCGGACACAAAACAATTAGCACTCTACCGTAGCCGTTATCACGGCCACTGCCTCATAGGTAGACACGCCGATAGACTGAGCGCACCTTCAAAGGACTTCTGTAGGAGTTGCCATGACGAAGAGGAAACCATACTTCACCGCCTCGGTAACTGCCCGACCCTAGCCAACTGTAGGAACCGGTTTTTGGGCTCCCCCTTTGAAGAGCTAACCGAATTAGGCTCCACTGATGTCAGAGACCTAGCTCGATTTATCAAGAGTTCAAAATGGTTCCCGACGACGAGTTAAGGCTGAACACCCTTCCGATCCCAGTCACATTTATTTTGACTTCCCGTTAACTGGTTCCACTGGAGACAAAGAATTGGCTCGGTGCACAGGGGGTAACAGGGTCACCCTCTTTCTTTCAAGTATTTTTATGGGGTCTTTAAAATTTTTGTAGCCTCAACGTGGTATTACAATGGTCCTCCTTTGCCTAAGTGTGCCTTCTTTGGCAGCCACTTTAACCTAACCTAACCTACGCACTAATCTATTCAAAAATGCTAGGGACTTTTTTTTTATAATTTCATAAGAAATTCGGAAATAGCACCTGGGGCATTTCACGCGAAGCGGGCAGCGAAAAAAATTTCAGGTTCTGGATTTTGTTCATATTTGGTTTAATTGAACTTCTATATGTCCTGAATGAATGTGCATTTTAATTTTTTTTTTCTATGAAGCCTAGTTGCCATTTTATAAGTCTTTAAAGAATAGACAAAATTTGAGGAACGGGTTTTTTGAAAAAAAAATTCCTATTATTCATAATGATAGAAAGAAAGTAAATAGTGTTATTTTAGAGACAAATAAATGTTTTTCTTGGCAGTTATTACAGAGTTGAAAATTTTTTTTTCTTATATAAAACCGGAAGTAAACATTTCAAATCGGATTTTACTTAACTTCGGTATTTTTAAAAAATTTTATTTTAATCTCAAAATGTAGCTTATAGTTCATAAATAATATGTGTAAAATTTTAGAATGGGATCTGCATTGGTTTCGGAGATAGAGAATTTTAACTTACATTTTTTCATGTTTCCATACAAAACAATCGCACTGGCCAAACGCCGACTACGCGCTGTACTGTGTGCGAATGCAGATCCCATTACGAAACTGAACAGGCATTTACTATACATTTTAAGTATTTTTTGAGCTATTTAAAAAAAAATTAAAATGGTCGAAGTTTGTCAAAATTTAATTTTAAATATTAATTTTGGATTTCTTACATGAAAAGAAAATCCAATTTCGAATTCGATACCACGACTGTGAAGAGCATGCAATTTCCTGTCAGAATCACTATTTTACCTATTTCTATATAAGTTTCTTAATATGATAGGTCATACATAACTTTTTCCAAATTGTTGGTTGTCCGCTTCGCGTGAAATGCCCCACCTGACAGTGGCTCATATGCAAAAAGTTGAGATGGAACTCCGAGCTGAGACTTTCGAGTTCTAGCTCAGACTTCAGCAAACTGACTGAGGTTGAGCTCGTAACTGCATGCGAAAAGTGGAGAAGCTGAGAGTTACGACTAACTCCGCAAATTTGAGATCAATCTCAAAGCTGTTACTGCAATTACTCGTATCGGTTATAGCGTATTGATTTCATTGATTACTTTATGTAAAACTGAAAAGAAGATTGAATGTTTTTTTGTAAAATTATATATTATTTTTCTGTATTTTAATAAATGGTCTTTGTTTAAATGAGATCAAATTTTATCTTCTTTGCGCAAGCAATGAGTTTGCAATTTCAAGTCGTCGACTTTGTCCAGCTCCACGAATTCTTGACGCCTGTAAATGGTCGGGTTGTAAGTCATCATTTTACTGCATTTCTATGCCGAAAACGCTGTCCCCAACCAGGGTCGTTTCTCTGGTACTCAAATATGCAAAAACGAAGTAGCATCCAATAACAGGTGCCAAAATCTTTTCTTGAACTCTTACTTTATATTGCAAAAGAGGTAAACATTGTTTCAATTGCCCAAAACATCGCTCTATGACAACTCGTTCTTTAAAAATAATTTCATTGTAAATCTTTTCCAGCATCTGTCGCAGGCTGCCTAAAGGGTGTCATAAGCCATGGTCTCAAAGTAGTACCGAACCGGAACTATTAGCTTGCAATATATTATATACTTCACTGTTTTTAAATACTCGTATTCGGGAATCGTGAACGGAATCCGGCCAAGAAATATCAACACTCGTAAACACGTCCTTTTCGTCACATGTTGCTTGAATATTTATGGAATGGGATTAATATACTCCTCACTTGGCGTTGAAGGTTTCTTTATTAGAATATACGTGCAATCAATTGCTACAGTTGCAAAAGGAAATTTATACTTGGCTTGCCATTTTCTTTGGGCAAATTGCTTTTCTTTAACCAATTTAGTAAATTTTATCCATTCAGTAGAGTGGTTTATAATTTTTGCTGAGACTTCTGAAATAACCCTTGATACTGTAGATTTGTGTATACCTATATCCTCCACAATTCCACTCTGGAAATCTGGGTCTCTAACAAATCGCAAATATATCCGCATTTTTTCCATATTCCGTTTCTTCATCTTGTCCGAGAAAATGATCTGTTAACCATTCTATATTTTCTTCGCCAAACCGATAAAGCACTTTACAACTACTTCCGATGTACAGTCTTCGCTGTTGTATACTCGGAGGAACCGAAATTGATAAAATCTCTGCCATATCGAATGCGTTTTAAAGACTGAGAATACGAAAACCCTGCCTCAACTTTTTGTGACTTAAGTCACAACTTAACTAGCCCTAGCTTAACATTTAGCATACGACTGTGAGATTTTGCTCAACTGAAGCATTTGATTTTAGATCAAGCTCAGCTATTGAGATTGATCTCAAGCATTGAGATTTCTCTCATGAGTAAACTATGCTTTCTGCATACCACCCTAAGCATTTGCTCCAAAAGTTAGCTCAGAGTCATTGCTCATCTTTTTGCATATGACCCAGTGTTCTTCAAGCGTTCACGTCAGTTTTCAGCGCCGTTTTTTCAATGAATTTCAAGAATTTT
Source organism: Leptarthrus brevirostris (assembly GCA_964036015.1). Lineage (NCBI taxonomy): Eukaryota > Metazoa > Arthropoda > Insecta > Diptera > Asilidae > Leptarthrus > Leptarthrus brevirostris. Next base: position 127,050,791 of record OZ038372.1, read on the forward strand.
TTTTCAGCAACCAATAAAGATAAGAACTTACGGTTTATTGTGCATACGAATTTTCATATTGATCTTTAAAGAAAAATTGTTAACTAGTTAAAATTTCCCTCTCACACCCCTCTCACACAACCCGTCAGTTCAGGGAATTCTGCCTTTCCCGATCGGACCATGCTCTTGTTTTCCAGGATTGGCAATGTACGGTTCTTCTGAAAGCAACAATTTATAAGGGGTTTGAAAGTGTATGATAATGCGAATCGTTTGACATGGAAATTTCGAATTTGTGAAAAATGGCGAACACTCAGAGTTGTCAGCGTTTTATTTAGAAATTCTCTCATTCTTGATTTATCAAGATTAGGCTATTTTTAAGAAAGTTACAGCCGCTTAACCGGTTCGCACGGTTTTTGCATTATTGCGCAGGTGAACATAAAATCATAAATTTGATTTTCTGTACATATTTTGCACATTTTAATAAATTAAATAAGTAGCAGCATATTAGTCGTTGATGGAGTAAGTGATAACGTGTCGACCTTCAGCCCCACCGACGTGTACCCATTGCTGTTTTCGGCTGACAACAGTTACGATAAAAAAACGACCATTGTGGGTTGCAGAGTAATGTTGGTGGTTCGTTATCCACAATAAAAATTGAAGGTCCACTTGTAATCGTTGTCTTGAACCGGGTAAAGATCTTCTCCTGCCGCATGGGATTACGGGAAATAGAGAAAAGAACATTTCCTTAGACTGATATTCAATGCTTAACCCCAGAATAACTTCGTCATATTCAGGGACATGGTCGTACATCCACAAACCGAAAATAAAACCCTCATGCAATCATTCAAAGTTCCTCTGAGTATATTAGAACTCCAATAGCCCTTCACATCATATTACACACATTCGCAATAAATAAAGTGAGGGATTATCAAAGACAAAACATTTTTTTCACGGAGATGACTAGAAAGATCCATTGATGAGGTCCACAGCTGTTACAGATATGACGTGTTTTTCTGAAGATCGTATAGTATCCAGGTCGGGAACGATAGTATTGTGAAGGACGATAGGCGAAAAATTTATTGGTTCTAAATCGTTTATGTTGTGGAGCCTTGAATTTACGGAGCGCATTCCCAGAGCCTCACAAATTAATGCTTCATATTGTAACTACAGATTTAAAATTCAATTTAATTAAGAAAAAATTAAAAGTAGGGGAATTTTTTTTAATTATATTTATTATTTAATCTTGTAAGTTCTTCCTGCATTGACCGTTCAAATAATAATTTACAATTTTTTTGTCACCTCCCAGTAAAAAAATTTGAAGTACTCCTTACACGTGCATAGAAAATAACGATGTTTATGAAATTTCTCGAAGAGACTTTCAAGAAGAGCTATTAACGAGAACAATGAAGGAAAAGAATATGTGAGAATTAGAGATATGGAATATGTGCTATAAATTAATCATTAAGGCGTTCATCATCGCCTTGTTTTATTTTCCGAAGCTGAATTTGCTGCCATTGTAGAGAGATGGATGGCAATACCAAATTCAGTTACTTTGAGATTATGTTAAATTACATTCTTTTCATGTTCGGAATTGCTACGACGGATTCTGGAAAAATATGTTAATTCGGAGATAAAGAGGGAGCACCCATCTTTGCGAATTTCGTTGCTAACATGGAGGGCTCTATTTTTACTAATTTTGGAAATAAAAAAGGATAAAACACGACATTCATTTTTGCTCAGATTGGAGAATAAGGAACGCTCCTTTTCATTGATATGCCTGTGTTAAAGGGAGGACAAGTCGAGGCGAAAAAGAGCAGTTCTATCTTCCTAAAAGAGCACTTCACAATTACTCATAGGTTCATCATTTTTCGTACTGGGCTACTTTAACAACTATTACATAGATGTCTTGTTTTAATTAATATTTGTATTCAGTGTTATGTATTATTAATTATTTAATTTCCATAGTGTTTGTTTCTGATACTATTCAAAGTTCATCGAAGTGCACAAAAGTGACCAAATATTTTTAGAATTTATTTTATAGCCTGAAAAAAAAATTATTGAAGTGAATTTATAAAAATATTGTTATTATGTTAATATAATCAAATAAAATAAGTTTTATACAGATAATAAATTGAATTTGTAAGAACTGCTCAAGTTTCAATAGCACGCTTATAAATAACAATAGGCTGCGGCTTACTAGGATTTAATGTAAGCTAATTTACAAATGACCATTTCACTCAGAATGTTGTAAACATAAGCAATCTGGGCGAACTAGGCAGGTATAATCCGGTATAATCAGCATAAATATTTTTATCACAGTAATTGTACTAATATCGCTTTTGTAATGCGAGAACTCCAGGTTGCAAAGGCAAATAATCAGAAAACTTCTCATTAAGACTGTAAGGTACTAATGGATGTTAAGGATGCGTCGGAGACACTGGTTGGCAGTCTTGTAGCTTAGAGATTATTTTACAGGCCACTTTCCATGTTAAACTGTCATAGCAGTACCGTTTTAATTAAAAGAATGGAAATACAAATTTTTGAATGAAATCTGACCTTCGCATCAATATTTTAAAACATATTTTTGAACAATTGAATATTAAAATTCATGAAGTTAAATATACATTAATAACTTATTTAACACATTATGTACTGAAATGAAACTTAGGACATATTTCTATATACTTTAATACTTTTTCCAACCTCTCATTTGTATAGCACCCACTTACGTGGATTGGCACATATAATATCTAACTTTATTGCGCTGTCGCGCCTTCCTTTTTTCGTGCTTTCCTATTTTTACCTCTTGCTGTTCGTGGAAGTATGTGGTTCATGCACGATGATGGTCCACAACATTACCCTGTAGGAGTCCGAAATTATTTGGATCAAACTTACGGTGTTCGTTGGATTGGACGTGGAGGTCCAGTTTCGTGGCCGGCTCGTTACCCAGATCTGAATCCGTTTGATTTTTATTTGTGGGGCCATATTAAAAATATGGTTCACTCACGTCCAATAACTTCAAGGGATCAGCTGTTCGATAAAATAATTACGGCTTGCGAGACAGTGAGCGGTAGATCGAACTTAGACAACTGAATTATAAGGTCCTTAAGACGAAGAGCGATGTTGTGCACTAGTCAAAATGGGGGTCACTTTGAACCCCTTCTACATTAATACTTAAACGACCGTCTGAGCTTTGAAACACAAGACATCTCGTAAAAGGTTTCTCGCTTAAGTTTATTGGTAGAAATTGTTGTCCAATTGAGTATTCTAGTGACTCCACAAAGATGTTAATAACTTTTGACGATCTAAAGATGTTGACACGTTTTTTTTATTTGAAAGATATCATAAGGGTGCATTTTTTAAGGGCGAAGGATAAAAAGTAAAATTTTTAATCAAAATATCTGCCACATTGCCAACTGATCGAGACATGTGAGATACTGTTAAAAAGCTCATAATGCATACTTTTTATCAGAACCTTACTTGTCGTCCTACTGTGTTTCGAATAGAAGTTATTTTGTTTTATATGAGCTCACCTTGCACACGCAAAAATATTTCAGTCGTTAAAAAAGGGGTAAAGGAGGAATTTTACTAAAAAATTGCTCATCGTGAATGATGATCACAACACTGTAAGGAATCGATTGGCACATGTTGGAACACTTCTTTACGAATCACCCTGTAGTTTCAGTCTATCCTTTCGTTTACAGACCTATTAAAAGAAAATTTGGTATGCGACGTTAACAAAAAGAGATAAAGAGATTTGGTCAGATTTTTGGAAAAATAAGACAACTCTCGAAAAGTTTAAATGTTGCTATTAATTAAAAATTTATCTCTTTAATACTTGAAAAATACTTTCACCAATGACATCTTTTCTAAATATTCATTAAAAAAATAAATGGTCTTCAAATCAAACATATTAAATAAAGCTTCGAGAATAACAGCAAATTAACTAAAAGTATTACGCACATAGGCATAGCGCTTCTGTTGCGTGGTCGTGCTTGCCAATGCCTGAATTTGGTTTGAGAATACCTCAATTTTTAAAATAACTGTGGAGACATTGAAGCCACAAAAAGCATTCTTCAAAAGCGTTGTTTCCCATGGCACAGGGTTAGTCGAGGATGATAAAATACTTCACTGGAATTCACACATTTGGATGAGGAAACATTGTCTTCGGGGGTTGTCAAGGGTGCCACAAATCCTTTATCAGATTTTAAAAATTTAAATGACAATGGATGAAATGCCTTTAAGAAATTGCAAGATTTATTTTGGCTACACAGTTTATATTATTATATGGAACGGATTGTGCGAAATATCTTCAAGGCTACTATTTGTACTTCTGAGCCTGGTCGGGGAACTCATCAACGGCTGATATGTTCGTTGAGACCTCCGGGATAGGTCGATACATTATTATTCACTTCATCTCAATTAATACTTCAGCAAAAAGTCGATTTGAAATTTTTTTCTTCGGCATGCTCGGCATGCCTAAATATTTTGCCTCGATACGCCTCTGATTACCCAGCTAGTTTTACAGTTGCATAAACTGATGCATGTATAAACACCACTTAACTTGTGACCGGTCAACAATGTGTTTACTGTCAGGATTAAGCGGTAATTTTTTGCTTCCTTTTAGCTTCAAGCTTTCTGAGAAAGGTGTAATTGCGTTCAGCCTTAAATGAAATCTATTCCACTGAATCTCGTGGAAAAGCTTTATGTGCAAATCCTTATGTGGAGGGAGAAAATTTGTTCAAAGCCCAGAGATGAATGAACCGAATTTCTTCCAAACAATTAAAAGCAAACAGAACTATAAATTTATTAAGCCTGCCAAGAAGGTTGAGTGAATCTTGCAATTGATGTAGAAAGAAGATCAAGCTAGGCTGGTATACTCCAAAGTTTATCTAACAAATGCACAGTAAAACAATATTGTTTTATACAGATCATTAAATAACAAGGCTTTGGTTGTGTCCAATCTGATTAATGAGATACCTTAATCTTCGAGTTATGTAATAATTTCCTGATCAAAATTAAACCAAATCTACTTTTACTCTTTACAAGGGATAGGTTTTCTTAACTTCACTGATTTTTCCCTTGTGCTTGTATTGCCATATGCGTTAAAACTATTACGAATTTTAGTAAGGTTCTTTTTTGTACGATGTGGCCAAAGCCTAGGGTATAACCCTTTGATGTGTTAGCATGGCTTTGGTTGGGAGCTAATTAGAGCAAAGGGAGTGAGGAAACTTCAATGTCTTGTTTTTGCATTGCTGCGAGACAGACAACAGCCCAGAGACGGAGAGCATTTTTTTCTGGTTTAAAAACCCACGGGTAGACCGGGTTTCGAACCAGGGAACCATGGCGTGGTGGTCGCGCCGCTCAACCAATTGATCCAACTCCGTCTCCATATATTCTTGCCTGAATATAAAAAATATTCTCGTTGGCAAGTAATCAGTGTCATGTAATCCACAACCAATCATGTAATTGATTGGCTATATTTGTAGCTGAATGATTAGGGAAAGAGAGTCAATCTGTTTGTTTGGAAACGAGGAAATATAAATATGTACGTAGGTGAATTACTGAGATCTCTTAGTTTTTACCATGACATGACAGTATTCAAATAAAAGCATTTCTAGAGAGATCATTTTCGACAATCAAACTTTAGAAACAGTACCGTTATTCTGTTTAAATAAATGCGGCCACCAAAGCTCGAACATTAAATTTGAATTGATTCCGATCTGACCTGAATTCTGACTTATTATATTTGATATTCCAATATCAAAATATAAAATGCAAATTTAACTCTGTTGTTAAGAAGAAATTGTTATGATTTTATAGAAAAAGTTCAGTTTCATATTCTTCTTTTCTTAATTATCCTACGCACTCTATGTGTTTTCCTAAACTTTTTATTTCTTTTTATCACAGGACGACTATTTACTCATTTTCGTTTGATTTTTTAGATTCTACCAACAGACAATTGTTCAACTAAAATATGTCGAGAATGTACCGAAAAAATAAGCAATTTCACCATGTTTCGCAATACAGTCTTGAGCAATCAGAAGTCTATAGAGCAATACCAGTTTTTACAGTCTAAGGTAAGTGTTAGCACGAAATTTATCAAAATAACTTTATTCATTATGTTTCTAAACAGATTAATTTTCCAGTGGAAATTAAAGAAGGTAATTTTCTGCGTTCATAATTTAAAAAAAAAACCGAAATGTGTACTTTTTATTTACAGAGGATGATGATGATGTTATTTGTGTTTCACAACAAAGCTCTGAGTTTCCTCCAGTACTAGAACCAATGCGACCTGTAAACCTGCAAAATAATACGTCAGTCCTAACAGCTTGTCGCCCTCATTTTCAGAAAACAAGTGCAAGAAAAAGTACAACAAAGTTGCCATTTAGTCTTCCTCCGAAAAGGAGGTTTAAACTTAAAAAAGTAAGGGTTTTGTGCCGTAGAATTACAGAAAAGGACGTTAAGCATGTCTGTTTGGCAAATAGAGATAAGAAAATATTAAACGTAAGAGGAAAACCTTTCAGTATTGATCGGCATAAGCCCAAAATAACTATTATTGAGAAAAATTCGCTCACAATTTCAGAAGATAAAAATATCACTAGAACTAGTATTACTAAAGACTTAGATGATAAATTCGCTAGGAAAATCACAAGGAAATCTGAAAGTCCTTCGAAAAAACCAGCTAAAGAAAGAGATGATAATAAGTCACCTTTCTATATGAAATTAAATAAGTTATTAGAATCAGTTGTAACAAAATCATTAAATCAATCAAGTCCCCCGGCAACTTCGGAAACTCCATCGAAAAATTCTAACTCGAACAGATCAGGACTCTTTTATATAAATCCTGTTGCTGCATCAAAATCGAGCAATTATAGACCTATACATTCAAAGCAAACCTCAGGACCAATCGAAGTCAGTGAAAGCAACAACATGAGTAACACATCCGCATCTGCAGTTTCACTTAATTCTACTCCTGTCACTACCGTTTCTAGTTCTTCCGTTTCCGGGTCCTTACCTGTAACTAATATGCAGAAGCTTCCTATTGCACCTGCATGTAACATCAGAAAACTTCTCACCGAACCACAGAAGGCAATTCAATGCTCCGAAGCTTCGACTTCACATAATGTAAATGCAAATAATGTTGTCTATATGGCACCAAAATTGTCACAAGTCCAAGGTAATTATCAAACACATTTTGGAGTAGATAATTCTGCAACGATTCCTCAACAACATTTCACCATCGACCGAACAACATTTCACCATCGACTGCCTACTACAACAATACTGCAAAGACCAGCGCCTACTATAAAATCGGAAGCTATAGTATCAAGTAGTTCGCAGGTTATGATCGCTTCTGCGAATAGGGACGAATATATACCTCTAGAACTGTTAGTTCCTAACACAATAGTTCATCGCCCGGGTCCGGAACAAATACGTAATCAACCATCTCAATTAAAGTTTGTCTCGCAAGCTGAAACTTTCATAAAAAACACCATTTCTGGAAGTATGATAGTTAACAGCCAACCTAATCGTGCAACTGGTTTCGAAGCGCAACCAGTAAATGATCATCGAGTAAAGGTTCTTTCAGTAAATGAGCTGAATTTGAGAGCGGCTGAAGCGAATACTGTTGATCAAAGAACAATGCCAGGACGAGTTACTTTAAGTGATTTTAAAACGACCGATAATAACATAATTGAAAGTAGAAAACTGCCAATTCGAATTACTTTGGTAAAAATAAGAAATGAGGTTCAAATTAAGTTAACAGATTCGAAAAATAACGAAATCCATTTTAACAACTTAACACCTCAGGAGCAGGCGGCTGTTAAAAGCAGTCTACTTCAACCAGCAAGCAAAGCACAAATTGTAGCTGCCATTAGAACTTGTATGCCAGATAAGTACTCTAGAGAGATGCTCAATTATTTGGGAATAGCTGTTAACGATGTCATTATGAAATAATTCTAAATATTTTTATTTTTCTCATGACATCAAATATTTTTATTTTTCTCATAACATCAAAGTTGAAAAGCAGAATCCGCATTGAAATCCAATTTTACTGCTCCTCACATTTATGCATGTACTAAAAAAACAGCCGTAATATGTTTTATAATTTGGTGAAGATATTTAAAGGATTATTTTAAATATTTAAAGATTATTTTCACAGTTGTACTCTAAATTATAATTCATTACCTTTAATTTGTTGCTTTTAATAATGTTTAAAAAAAATAGTTTTAATGGACAATTAGTGTACCCACTGAATACAAAAAATGTGTTTGTAAAGTTGGGCGTTTTTTTACATGTACATAACACCAAAGAGTTGTACGACAATCCCAAAACCTATTTTCCTACCTTTCTAAAAAACTTAAAAAAAAACTTTAAACTTCATAATCAGGAAACAAATCACCTTCCATAAAATTTGAGTTTAAAATTGGTATATAACAACCATTCCTTAATATCCAGCCGTAATAAGCCAATAAACCAGGGCAGGGACCCTATTTTTGATGTTCGATACCAAAAACGTTCAGCACCGGTAATTAATCCAAATAAGACTAGAATATAAACTTGTTAACATTTATTAGTTTCATGTAGTTTTATCTGTATCCGGACAACAAGACAACCTGGAAAGTTCATGAAAGCTGCCTTAGTGATTTTGATAAGTAAAAGTTAGTAAGTTACGTAATGGACGTTATATTACAAAAACTTTGATATTTATAATTTTTCTTTCATAGCAAGTTTACTAATCATATCCCGAGATGTGAACTGAATAGAGCGAGCCTTGCTAATATTTTTTCCATTGTAAATGGTACGCAATTGCGCGCAAATTTAAAACTGCGAACTTTTCTTAACTAACCCTAAGTTGTGCTACTTTTAATTCCTTTTTTACTAGAAGGTTTGTTTTTATTCTCTAATTGTTGTAAAGAACTTTTCAAAATCTTTTTAGATTGATTTTGTATGTTATTAAATCTGTAAATATCCTTGCATATTGACTTATTAAAAAAAGAGTCCTGGGTAGGAATTCTCACAAATTGGTTGCGTTCAGACAACTTGGTTGGCTTGTAAGTACGCAAAAATGTACAAATGTGTAGAGGTTCAATTTAACAAGTGCGTGTTCAATCGGTTGAAGGGTAATGCCAACCGTTTTACAAAATTTTTACTCATGGCAGTCCAAGCGCTATGAAGTGTCAAAATCACACGCCAGCTTCCATACAGGCGACTGAGGACTTAGATGCAAGTTCCGGGGAACGTTTTACAACATATTGTGTTTGAAATTCGTTTATTTGTGTATAGTAATAATTAAAGAAGGTATATAGAGAAAGTACCGCCAATATGGCCCAGGTTCGTTAAACTGCACGAAGAATCTTCCCTCATCCGGTTTTTTTAAAGTTGGCTGCTCTACCCTTAAATTAAGTATGGCGCAGTGCTGTGGTACAACATTTACGCGAAAGCACGAAAAACTCAACTAATTACATGGTAAATGTCACTATGACGGTTCTAAATCACCTAAAATTAATAAAATCTAAATCAAAATTAATAAACTTACACTTATTGCACGATAATTCTTCGATGTAATCGATTCAGTCTTTTCAATGTAATTCGCGCGCGCACTTTACCGAGAGGAAAATAAACTTTCGCGCCATTTGTCATTTGACAGCAAATTTGTAAATGTACATGGTGCGCAAAAGGGCAGGAAAAATAGCGGAAATAGTGACCATATGGGAGGGAAGAAGTTTTTGTTTTCTTAATTTGGTATATCGAATTGGCAGTACTTTCTCTATATACCTTCTTTAGTAATAATATGGAATATTATATCAGTTTTTCTTCTATCTCAATTTTTACTTTTTTTTTCACATGAAACACTTGTCAAAACAATTTTCAAGTGAAGGAATTGGTAACATTGATTTGGGTCATTAAGTTGGCTCACCTGCTTTTTCAGCGTCGGCTTTGAAATTTCTCAAAGCTGGAACTGACGACCACGCCGACGCCCACGACCAAGCCGGGATGTAGAAGAACAAATCATTTAACACGTAGTCAAAGCCAACGAGCAAGTCGAACTTTTGAATGTAGAATGGCCTTTACAGATCATGCGCACAAACTTGACACATTTATTCGTTGCTAATTTTTTTGGGCATGCGCTTTATTTATTGAAACGGTTTGGTTGTCTGGAGGCAGAGAAATTGGCTGAGAATTCCTACCCCAATCTTTACGAGAATTCCTACCCAGACGTGTTTTTTGTGCCGGAACAATTTTAAAGCGAAAGCGAAGTACATTTACAATTTGTGTTAATTTTGTACAATTTTTGACATTTTGTGTAATTTGGCATTTATTAATAATTTATTTTTTGACATGTCCTTCTTAAAAAATATAGAGCCCACTGAAGAGGCTGATAAGAGCCAAAATGAAAAGGCTAAGTTCGGAAACGAAGGGGTAGCAAGCACGACCCAGGCAATGTCTGCGCCTAGGTGTGCGCTGAAGCAAGAGGAACAGTATCAACTGCAACGAGTAAGCTTCCTGCGATATCAAAATCAAAGGTAGCCCTCCTCCCAATCCATTCGAAATGCGCCTAAGTGTCACTGGGGCAAAAAAGACTACACCACAGACTACAAAACCAGTGCCAAAAGGACTAGTACTTGTTAGTGCAGTGGTAGTAGTAGGAATAGTTACGCCTAGCAGGTGAGTGGTAGCTCTAAGAAAAGTTCCAAAGTTATTATGGACTTTGAGCACCTTCGTGGGTGCACTCAAAGTGCATATCTCAAAGCCTTGTCACTGATGGTCTCGATAGAGGATATCTTCTTCGGACTGGTTGGCCGCGGTGTGATGAAGGTCAATCGACGCAGCCACCAAGCTCATGCTTAAAGGCATCGACGTGGATGGTAGGCACCTCCAGTCCTACCCGGTCTCAGTGAAGCCGACGAGAGTTTGGTCTTCTTGGGCCCCCCTCCGGGCCAGGCCTGGCCTGATGATCTTGAGGCATTTTTAGGAAGGTACGACAAGGTTGCTGTTGACTGTCATTGACAAATGGATGGAAGAAGGTTAGAAATTTTAAGAATTTATACGTGATTATAAAATGACGATAAAGAAAGTGAACAACAACTTTCTCATGATCTAAATATTGAGCCATTGCGAAATTAGGTAAGAATTATTGTTAATCATTAACCATAGATTTTGTAACAAAGAAAATTTTGTATAAAGGCGAGGGTTGAGCATTCAATAAGGAGTTCAGTTCAGTTTTACTATCAAACTTACCTCTGCGTTTCAGTTAAGCTTGGGGAAACTTGGCTGTCCTTGAGGCCTTCCAAACAAACAGCTTGGCTAGAGAATAATCTCGCCATTGATATCGGCTGTCTTTAGACGCCTTTAAATCAACACCGGCTAGAGAATTATCTTAAACATCAAGATACGCACTTCAAAGAATGATTGAGAACCAATCATTACAGAAGCGATTGTGAAACAGCTAATTTCTATCGAATCGACAAAGTCAGGGCTTGTTCATAAACACAGATTTATGCTGCAGCTGTATGATTCAGCAACTTATTCGGTTCAGCTGAATTGTGTAGTTGCTAATCTGCGTTTATGAATAGGCCCTCATTTTGTCGATTCAATCAATCAAGTCGACCCCTATGGAAATATTTCAATGTAGAGGTAAAAGATCGTTGAAATGAAGCTACTGGATGAGCTGGTCTTGCATCTGGAGAAGAACTTGGGGCAGCCGATGCCGTCATTTAACGGAGCAGGCTGATTCAATGACCTTAAAATCATAAAGTTCACTCTCGACTGGGGCAGCAAGGTGGTTAAGACCTCCAAAAAAAGAATCCGTCGAACGGTGAACTAGGAGGTGTTGAAGGTGGACAAGCCGGTCGCTGCGGACGGAGGACAGATTTACATTGTCCAGATTAATTGGGAACCAGAGGATCTTCTGTATCCGAAATTTGGGAAGATGGCGTGGAGTGTGGGTTGCGTATACCTACGGCTCAAAAAGTAGGTAAATGAGGTGGAAAAATACTTGGGTGTAGAAACCCTCACGGAGGCTGCCACAACGCGCTTGAGCCACTCGCAACGGGGGAGGGGGGGGGGGGGGGGGGGTACCCTCAGCGTCTACCAATGCTGAAGGTACTTCAGATAAATCTCCACCATATTAGCTCATCCTCGGCTGATCATCGATCAGAACTTTCAGCGAAGAGGAAGCGGCCTGGCGTTCGTTCAGGAACGCTGGATTTGGGGCTCCATAAAGTGACTGGCGTAAAGTAAATACAGGCTCTTCTTCGCACAATGTGAAAGTAAGAAACGTTCGGCTATATAAACGAGAAAGGAAATTAATGCTCCCCTTTGTTCTAATTACAGCTCTAACGACTAGGTAGTTCATAGCATCAGTCTACATGGTACATGATAGAGAGTCGCCGCCAGAAGAGTTTAAGTCACTAATGGAAGAAGCGAATCAGAAAAAGCTCAACCAAGTGATCGGAGGTGACGTCAACTCAGGATGTAATATGGGGAAGCGTGGTTATCAACGAATCTAGTCATTGGTTACCGGGGCTGCGTACCAACGTATATATTTTTTTTGTGAGGGAGGTAAAATGCTTTATGCACGCTGGGTACCCCTTTCCAGCAGTGTCTGACTCCTGTGGCGCAGTTTACCAACTAAAACACCTCGCTTGGTCTACAGATACTAGTCTGGAACCGTTTTCCACATTACTTCAAGCTAGGTCCTTTCCCTTAGCCCGTCAGGCGACCATCTCGTCTGCGGCGGCCTGCTCGTATAGGTCTTTCTTTTTCCTGCGCAGGACATATTCCGCGTACCTGACTGTGCGATTCCAAGTTTCTTCGTCGGCGATCATGCCTTGAACTGAAGTGTCCGGGGAGACCGCCCCTCCTAGGTGGACTCTCGAGAGCCCATCTCTGACACTCAAAGAAAGGGTGTTCTGCGGTGTCCGTTTGGTCTGGGTAATAGAGGCACTCCGGTGACGCTACTTTTCCCATTCGGTGAAGATACGAACGAAAGTACCCGTGGCCACTCAGGAGTTGGGTAAGGTAAAAGCCTACCTCTCCATGCCCTCTGTCGATCCAGGGGCTGCGCGTCTTTGTACCTGGCCAAGTCTCTTCCGATATTTTTTCTTACTTAGGGCTTCCGCCCATACCTCCGCACCATACAGTAGGGTTTATTGTACTGATGTCATCAGAAGGCGGCGTTTGCTCGAGCTTGGACCTCCCACGTTGGCCATCAGAATGCTCAGCGATGTGACGCCCCTTGCTGCTTTGTCTGCAGATTCCTTTATCTGCTGGAAGAAACTCATCTTGGTGTCAATCGTAACGCGGAGGTACCTCATCAATGGTCTTGTTTGTATGGTCTCTCCGACTTGCACTGGAAGGATGGTCGGGATTCTCTTTTTGGTCAGGACAACGACCTCCGTCTTACTAAGGGCGAGCGACAGACCGTGCGCCGTCATCCAGCTGTTTACGGCTCGCATCAGCGTCCGCATACCCGACCAGCGACGTCTCTTCGGGCAGTTCGATTCGTAGCAGACTGTCATAGGTGGCGTTCCAGAGATCCGATCATAGTATCGATCCCTGTGTTGCTCCCGACGTAATTCTCCTCAATCGCTGTTCTTCCTTAGTCTCGTACAACAAGCATCGGTCTTTCAGATAGTCGTCCACTATCTGCAAGAGGTATCTCGGTACTTGGAGCGAGCTCTCTAGCGCTTCCAGCATGTCCACCCATCGCGCCGAGTTGAAGGCGTTCTTGACGTCTAGTGTTACCAAAAGCACCACTCTACGCGAGTAGCGGCAATGGTCTTCGGCTTTCCTGACCGCTTAGATAACCTCCAGAATTGCATCCGCCGTGGATAGACCCGCCCTGAAGCCATACTGTCTCGGCGAGAGATCGCCGGCGTTTCGGATCGCTGATGTAATTCTTGCCCTGATGAGCTTTTCGAAGATCTTTCCAGCAGTATCCAACATGCATAAGGGGTGGTAGCCATGCGGCTGTCCTGGCTCCCACTTACCTTTGCTTATTAAAACTAAGCGCGCTATCTTCCAGCGTGAGCAAAAGACCCCCAATTCCAAGCATGTGTTGTGTATTCACAGCAGCAGCTCCGGGTTTTGGCAGTACACCATCTTCAAGACTTCACTTGGTAGACCGTCTGGGCCTGGTGCCTTCTTCTTCTTCATGGTAAGTACGACTCTTTCCAACTCCTGAGCTGTGAACACTCGGGAAGACCCCAACTGATCCCAGGTCAGCGTCTGCTCCCACCGGATGTTCGAGAAAGAGTGCGTCCACGATATTTTCTATGGTGGCCGCGCCCATCACACACGTGCGTTTTAAGGTTCCGAATTTCTGGGTTACTAGTTTGTACCCGAGCCCCCATGGATCCCTGTTGACGTCATCTACCAAGTCTCGCCAGCATCGGGCTTTGCTTCGGTTTATTGCCCGCCGAAGCCACTTCTTCGCCGACTTTTACACTGCGGATCGGAGATTTGCCTCGTTCCGAATTCTTGCTCTTGGCGCAACGCGTCGAAGTCTGAGGCACTTTCTGCGTAGGCCCGCGATCTCCTGAGTCCGCCAGTACACCGGCTGTTTTTCGTGGCGTGGTTTTCTCCTTGGCATAGAGGTATCGCACGCTTTCACTATGAGTTCCATGGTTGAGGTTGCGAGGTTTTCCGTGCCCGATCTTCCGCTCGGGTTTGCTCTTCCAATCCCCTCGCCTCTTGCCAGTTCTATTGCGAACCTCTTGGCGTCCATCCTCTCAACGTTCCACTTAATCGGTGCGCATCGGGTGTCCCTGCGCTGTTGTCCCCTGTCGCTGGTGTCGAGCGCGATGTACTGATGATCGCTCCCAGTGTAATCCTCCAGAACCCTCCAGCTCTGTATATGCGGTGCTAGGCTTTCGGTGGCGGAGTAAACGTCGGGGATAGTTTCTCCATAGGCAGGGCGCCTGAAGGTGGTTACTGCGCCGACGTTTAGCACTATAAGCCCTATTCTATCGGTCATTATATATTCGCCCCCTCCGATTAGCCTGACGTCGTTTCTACTGAAAGTTTTGGAAAGGGTTCTAGATTCGCATATTAGAGAGAATCTTAACCCTGGCCTACTATCATCAACTCAAATGCTTACACAAAGGGAAAATCGGTAGACACAGCTCTGCATGAGGGGTGTTCCAGATGGAAAAGTCACTTCATTATAAAGAGCTCACTCTTGGTACATTGTGCAAGGAAATATATGGTACCTATTTTAAAACACCGATCATGAAACGGAATGCGGTTGGAACTCAGGTCCCATGCCAAATACCTGAGACTCATTCTAGACTGTAAGCTGTCGTGGAAGCTAAATGTAGAAGAAATGATTGCTAAAGCGAACAACGCTTTCTGCACATGCAAAAGACTTCGGCAAAAGTGGGGATTAAGACCCCAGATAACGCACTGGGTTTATACGGCGATTGTGTGACCAATCCTGCTCTGTGGAGTTAGGATGGTCAGCTGTAGACATAAACAACTATCCCTCCAGACTGGAACACACCCAAAGACTGGCAGGGATCGGCACCGGGGCACTCAAATCCACGCCCTCCAGTGCTCTTGGTGTAAACCTCCCTCCTGTGGACCTGTACACTAAGAACGCCGCGAAGAGGGCGATGCTGTGTCTTAAGGAATCAAAGTTCCTCAAGATGTGGAGTTACGGTCACAGCAGCCTGGGAGAAAGTCTCACTGTGGACACTGACAACATACTACCGATTAGAGACTTCAATAGGAAGTTCAGAGTATTGATAACAGACAGGTTGTTCTAGGAATCAAGAACAGAGGATCCTGTAAATATCGCTAATATCTAAACGGATGGCTATAAAACTGCATCGGGGGTAGGCGCAGTGGTGAACTGCCAAGAGCTAAACGTTAATTCATCCTACAGACTTCCCAGCGCATGTAGAATATTTGAAGCCGAAACCGTGGCTGTACAACTCAGTGACGACTTGTTGGACCGTGTGCAGAAAACATTGGAACGTGCAGAATCACCAAAGACATGTGGAAAAGCTAAGATTGTAAGAGAACTGACAAGATAATCAGTCTTACCGGGGCTCAATGCAGAACTCTGGTAGGGGTCTACACTGGCCACTGTCTCAAGGGTGTGCAAGCGCACAGAATCGGGGTTTCGAACACCGACCTATGCAGACATTGTCGGGAACTCGACAAAAAGGAAATAATAGAGCATCTCCTGACACAAATCGGTACTCTTTCAGGGATCTTGAGGAGGCGTATTCTGAAATTCGCAACAGAGGCGGGCATCTTTAATTTAAACAAAGGCAGCGCCTCGACGGTCGCAGCACAGCATCTCTAGGATATAGGACACCCAAACTTGCTAACGCTATGGACCCGAGGTGGCCTATACGAGGCTTTTGAGGCCGCCATCTTAACCTAACCTTACAGTTCCTTACTCATGTTGTCCAATACGGTGCACACATCTATGCCAGGAATGCGCTGAAGGATGCCCAAGTAACCCCTGTCACCAGCCAGCCGGAATATTTGATGTAAGGTGAACTCTCAGGACGCTAATTGTAGGCGATTTGATGATAGAGATGAGCAAGGGAGTCCTCATCGCTCCTGTTATGGAGAGGCAAGCAAGCCGCTGAAACTTGTTATATTTGGCGATTGCCGTCCATTATAAAACTTTGGGAAACCAGACCAAGGCGGCGTAATCGGTTTTACAATCGGTTTGTAGTAAGAATGTATATTAAAACAAAAAAAGATAACATTACACTCGCGCAACAAGTGCCCAAAGATTATGAGGTCATCATTAAATCCAACAGAAAATCTAAATAACTTAGCCAATCCTGGCAGTTGCTAGGCCAGATCACATTTCAGTACGATATTCGATTCATTGGGAAGTGTTGCAGAAGCATATACTGGAACTTCATCAATCCGAAAATCACCTAAAATCTGCTCATATGTACTCGCGATCAACGCTGTCAAACCCCTTCTTGAAACCGACAAACATAAGATATAAAGGGGACCTAGTTACGCTTGTCACTTCTTATACTTCTTTAGTCGCTTTTCTGTAGAGATGGGTATGCAGTTCTCAGATAAACTCTCCACTTCCGCTCCATCTAGTTTTGAATACGCCTAAGGTATTTATTTTTTTCTTGCAATTTCCCGCTTCACCGCCATAATCTTTGCATATCCACTCTCGTCCTACAGAGTTCTCACGTTCCAAAGCCCGATCGTTCGATGTTTATAACCGTCAATCTCAAAATCAGTCCGAGGTATTCAATGCGTACTAGACGTTTCGAGTTACAAACCTACCTATCCTACCCCAGAAGAAGGACGACGACGCAGTTCCTTGAGGTGTATTAGGAAACACCAAAAGTGTATTTGTGTAGCGTATAAATTCTCTCTGAGCCGAAAGACTGGCGCGTGGGTTTCCCTCCTCCTTTCTCAACGGGGCTTGGGACCGGCTACGGCGGAGTTGAAAATTATTAAACAACTACCAAAACTTAGTCTATTCACTTCAGTTTTGGAGGTTGCTTACACTTTCTTGAGCGATTTAATAACAGCTAGTTATGTGTAAAGATACACATGTCGCTTTGAGATATTGGTCTGTCCTCCAAAAATGCCAGCGATACTTTACAACCATGACTACTACAACTTGAAAAACACTTCAGTTGTTTGGCAAACGAAAAGAAATTTTTTAGGTTCAGGCCTGCACTCACTTTATCTTGCAACTTAGAGCCGTCGGTGCATAAATGCGCCGAACCTCCCTCTAATTCCTGCCTGGAATAAAGAAGTTAAACTTGGCGTAAGAAAGTGTTTTTTGGTATACATAAATCAGCACATGTCCATGTTTGGACTGATTTGAGCCTAAAAGTAATTAAGGATGCGGTTTCCTTTTTTTTTAGGATCTGGCCAAAGTCAAGGCGACAACCCTTTGATGTGTTAGCATTGCTTTTTCCGGAAGGGAATTAGGGTAAGGGGAGTGATAAGTCTTTAAAGCCAGAGACTGAGTGGATTTCATAATTCCATTTTTAAAACCCCACGGGGAGACCGAATCTCTAACCCGGAAACTATGGCTTGATGGTTGTACCGCTCAACGTATTGATCCAACTCCGTCTCTGACGATTTCCGGCGGTATTAGGTGAAGGCAGCATTCTTTGAAAGTAACATTTTTTAGATCCATTACTCTTCAATTAGGAATTGTAAAACCAATGGAATTAATATTCCAAGTAATGATGTATCTATGTAATTGCAATTCCTCATATATTCCACCGAGATTGGCAAAGGAGTTTCTTTACTTTATTCCTTTTTAATTGCGCTTCTATGAAAATATTCTCAAATTGATTTAGCCTGTTCTTGGATCATTCAAATGACACAGAAGCTGGTCCTTATTTTTCGAAATGCATGACTGTCTGGTTTATTGTTTACATCGGTTCTATAATTGCGATAAAAAGTGAAGGAAAACAGCAAGAAAATGTTCAAAATCAACAAACCTTCCTCATCGAACTCAATTAATATGCCATTGCAGATGGACTTCCTCAATATTCTCCATGGTAGATGCTGATAATTCCGTTGCCATTTGAAACACAAGATTGTACCTGAACTGAAACCATTTATATTTCTAATAAAGTACGACAAACGTATTTTATAGCCCCCAGGTAGGAAGCGTTTTGCAAAATGGACTTGTGAAGTAATGGTAAAAGTGTATAATGCAAGATCAATATGCTGGTCTTGGCGCACGGAAATTTAACCACGCGTCAAATTGCTGAAAGATTAAACGTTAAATCAGCGTACTGTTCTATGTTCTTTGAAAAAATTCTGGGAGACAGGCAGTACTAAGAGGAAACAATGTTCTGGAAGACCAAGAAAAACAACAGTTGTGGAAGTACGCTTTTTGGTACTTCAAAATCATCGTAACCGGTTTGAAACTTCTCTAGATCTTAAGAGAGATTTTGAACAAACAACGAAGATAACAATTTCTGCAAGTTTATTAGAAGATGACTTATTTCAGCTGGTCTTTGTGGACTCCAACCAGTATACAAACTGGATTTTTCGCGACAAATGACGGAAAACGTCTTTTATGGGCACACGAGTAGATTACTTGAACACATGAGATCTTCCCAGACGAATCAAAAGTGAAGCTGTAAGTTGGAGATGGCAAAATCTCTCAGCGACAAATTTCTGTGAAGATTTCCGCTGAAAGCGGAAGGCGTAATGGTCTGGAGATGTTTCTCTGATGAAGAAAGTGGTCGATTGCATACTTGAAGGTACTATAATAGTAACTGGAGCCGCGGTGATACCACTAGATTAACTTCTCAATGGGACAATGCACCATGTCATATCGCGTAAGATAAAAGCGGAATTTTATTTTGATTTTGGAATCTATTTGACCTTCAAAAAAAAATATGGTTCTTTAAAAAAATGTCTAGTTTCCCCTGATTTTTTTCTTTAAGTACTTCGAGAAAAAAAATATCAATGTCTTAAATCCGAATGGAACTATAAGTTGCACGAAACTGCCCGAAACTAATTGCAGCACCAAAGGACTCTTTAATGGAATTCTGGAGGTCTATTTATACATAAACTGAAAAGCCAAATGAGCCCCAACCTAATATTGAGAAAAAAGAATATTATACCTTATATAAATAAAATAGTTTAAAAACAAACATAATAG
Source organism: Leptarthrus brevirostris (assembly GCA_964036015.1). NCBI lineage: Eukaryota > Metazoa > Arthropoda > Insecta > Diptera > Asilidae > Leptarthrus > Leptarthrus brevirostris. Next base: position 127,070,409 of record OZ038372.1, read on the forward strand.
ATAACGTTTTTTGAATCCTTTGCTTTTCTACTTATGCATATAGCAGCTAAGAACAATAAAATTAAAGGCTTTGCACGTAATATAAATAAATCAGTTAGTATCACACTTAAGGTATTTTCGAAGGGAGGTAGAATCTATTCTAAAAAAATCAGTTTGAGCATCAGTGATCAGTAGTGTTGTCATCCTCTAAACTTTCTTTAATGCCTGATGGGTCACCTTTTTCAGTACGGACCACCATGCGACAACCCCGAATTCGTAGCTCTATGTCCGCCTTTTGCCTATTACATTTTTGCACGATTACACAAGGCAGCCTGGGCTTCCAAGTAAGTGTCCTATCCAGAAAAAGGCCCAGATATTTGGCTTGATCACTTAGTTTTAGTTTAGCCCGATTTAGTATTGGATGAAGGGAAACACTTTATGAGTATCTGCTCTGTGTTGTCCTGGCTTATATCCAGACCACGCTACTCTAGAAGGTAGAAGGTGCAGAAGTAAAAGTAGGATTATGGACCACATATCCTATAACATGGTATGGTATGAATGGAATTAATGTTAATGAGATGAGCTAAGAATCTGAGTGAAAGAGGTAACAATATACGCCTCCTTTGAAAGTTTCCAACTAATCAGCCGAGGAAAAAACGGAGATGGTAAAAAAAGGAACGGTTCCCGAAATTTGACAATTACAAATTTTACTTCAAGGGTATAGGGGTTAGAGGGAATTAAGGCTCTTGTATCGCGCATTGTGATGTATCTACAAGGAATCAGCCTAGCAATTTTGTTAAAGCAATAGCCGTAGAAATACTGACAGAGGAGCGAGAGACGATCGACGGTCCGTCGATGTTCTAAAAAGTCAATGCTCTCAGAAATTATTGAATCGGAAATAAATATAATAGCCTTTCTTGGAACTTTGTTTAACACGGCCCTGCCCAAATATGGTAATTATATTCAAGTCTACGCCTGATTTGGCCGATCCAATGGCCCCAATGCTGTGATGTGGGTCGAAACATACACAGCATAAACATAGTTTACGACTGTTTAAATTAAATGATAAATTGTAACGTTCACGAGGTTGGCCATGAAAACATGAAAACGGAAATAGTGAACTGTGTAATGTGCATGTCTCAGGTGGCCAGAAATCCAGGAAAGGAACCGCCGAATGTAGGAAGTCAAGGATGACTCGATCCAATGGTAAATAAGTGAGATGAAAATGTGTAATGGAAAAATATAGTACTGAGTGGCTAGAATTAAGCTGAGCATTATAAATAGGACTGAGTAACAGCCTGATTAGTTTTTAGTAGTGGTTTACCGCGAATAGTTAACTACGATTGATACTGTGAAGCTTTAGTTTTAATTTAACCAGTGAAGTGATGAGTCCGAATAAGTAAAGTTGCTCGTTGAAAAATTGTGAAAGGAACTAAACAGTGAAGTAAATAAAAACTGTAACTGTAAACATTTAAAAATAAGTTTCTTAATTAATTCGCCGAGCCGAAGAGGCCCATTTACGTAACAATATTTCCAAATGAATTTTTGTAATTCGAAATTTTTAGAGTTTGGTTTTTCAAAGCGAACGAGAGATTTTGGATTTTTTATGATTGCTTGATTTTTAGATATTTTTATCGTTAGATAGTTTTTTCAAGAAGTTTATTCCAATACACATTACTCTGCAACCCCCAATGGCATTTTATTGTAATCTGTGTAATCTCATGGGACAATTAATAATAAACATTTTTCGGGGAAGTACAATGCAGAAAAAAATGCTAACAATTTAGTTACTGTAAATCTGCCTACAAAAGTGCGACAACTGAATAGGTTTTTTTTACGATGAAGTCAAAGCCGCTCAAACAATTGATCCAACTCCGTCGCCACTATTTACAATTAGTATTTTTAAAAATAATTATACGAATGATAATTTAGGAATTTCACGGTTTTGAAATTAAATGACAATAATTCAGGAAGTATTTTTTTTATTTTATGACTATATATTATAGTATTCAGTTGTTTTTCCATTATTTTTTATAACCTCTCACATTCCTCTAGGTAATGAATTGTACAAGTTCTGCATGACTCTTGTGGCATGTTCCAGTTCTGTGGTTGATTGATATTGCTTGCCACTCTCATAAATTTTTTTTCTATATAATATTTAGATCAGATGAATTCGCAGTCCATTCCAAACGACGGGCTACTTCACCATCTAAATATTTGATAACTACTCTCGTAATATCAATTGATGCATTATCCTGTTGTAGAATCCATGGGCTTTCTTGCATGTATTTGTTGAAGTTGGGAATTTCTCGCTGCAGCAACTCTTTGTAATCGGAGCTCTTTAAACCTTGATCTATTATAACGATATCAATTACACCATGATAACAGATAGCGCCCCACACCATTACATAGCCTGACCTGCTATGGTGATGTGCCAAATGAGTAGGCTCTTTCTTGAGATCATGGAAATAATAGAAGAATCTATCAGGTCCATCGATACAAAATCTTTTTTTCATCCTTCAAAATAACACATTTCCATTCTCTGATCTAGTGTGAATGTTGTCTAGCAAAGGCAGGCTTTTTCTTCAGTCGTAGGCGTTTATTTGTTGGAAATGCCTTTATGATCCTTTGCATCGTCCTAACACAGCATGAACCTCCCCCCCCCCCCCCTCCCCCTTCTCGAGCAAATTGGTGTGCTGTCAGAGTTAAGTATGAATACGTGTAGATGGGTGCACCGTATCAAACCACAAGACCAAGGAACTGCGCTTTGGCAGAAAATTCAAGACTCTCTTTTCTGAACGTGCAGACTGGGATAGCGGTGGCCCACGTCTGAGCGCTAAAAGCCTTAAATGTTTCACTGATGACTCAAAAATGGAATATTGTGCTGTTGTTGATGACTTTGGAACAACACTAGAGTTTCAATTGCTTTGGGTCCTTAGTCCAGTGTCTTTCAAACCGGAATCTATTTCATCGAAATTTGTACCTTTATCAACGTAAAAAAATTACTGAAAGGGGCTGATATAATATCTTCTCTGAGATCCAAGCAGCCCTAAAGGTTCCATAATCGTGATGTTTTTCCTTGAGGCTTATGAAGGAGTGCTTCGACATCCTCCAATAGATGGCTACCCATAACCCTTCTGCAACTTCAGCCGGTCGTCAGCAAGAGCTGTGATTAAAGTTTGGGCTAGGAGTCAAAAGCTGTTATACTGAAGAAATGTCCCCTTTTATATAATAAGAAGGAAATGAAATAGTAAGGTTTAGAGGTAAAAGGAACGCACTTTAGACATTTTGTGTGTCATCTAATCTATAATACAACATGTTCGTTATCGGTTCGTGAAAAAATTTGTTATACTAGTTTTACACAAGATTCTGTACAATATTTCTCCTACTGACTGATAACATGAAATCTTTATTTTGTTAGTAGTAGTAGTTTGTTCTAGTTAATTTGGATAGGTACTGCATGACGCAGACGGTGCGTCACGGGTGTCGAATGGGTTAGGTAAGGAAGATCTAAGATTGCTTTCAGGCTACCTATCTGGCCACTGTGGACTGAGATATCATCTACATCGGATGGGTCTGTCTAGTGAGACGGAGTGTCGGCTCTACCTGTAAAGCACATAATCTACTTTTGTCTTGCCTTGGTATGGCTTAGAAGGGAATCTTCAATCAGGAATTCCTGAGCCAGGCTGATGTTATATCCTCTACTGTTAAGGACCCATTTCTTATCTAAGGGTGGCTGAGCGTCTGAGGTTGCTGCTCAAAAAATGTACTTGGTCGCAGTGCCCAATATATGGGTAGCTAAAATAATAATAATATCTGATTAAAAGAGCGAATACAATTTAGTCGTCCAGAGAATCAATCAAAATTTTGTAACTCTCAGAAGAGAAATTTCTCTTTTTGTCGATTAATTCGTATAGGCGGACATATGTGTTGGTTAAGTGATTGACAGTTCTACAAATTCGTTACTTTTCGTATGAAATTTGACTGTAAATATTTTTCAATTCTTTAAGTGAAATAAAAAAAACACTCTTTAAGTATGTGGCAAAGAACTGTAGCTGTGTTCTTGTGTGCTTCTTGGAGATTTGAATATGCCTTGGATAGGTTGGGAGTGCTCCTTGGACAAGAAGATTGCCTACTACAAGCTTTTTTGGCTGCTCCACAGTACTTTCCGGCCTCTATAGATTTCATTGCCTCTTGCGTTTTATTACACTCCTGTGACCTGATGAATGATTCGGGCAAGTTTGGTGTTTCCAACTGACTGCTCGAGTACTGTCGTCAGGCGCTGTCTATCTCCCTTGGTCCTGATCCTGTATTGACGGCATCTTCTGATTCAAGTAATTAACCGACTTCCCAAAAACAAAGAGGTTATAAGTTCGATGTGTTCTTTTTTTTTTGTCTGACCGGGCATAACTTCGTAACGCGTTGACCGATTTTAATGATTCTTTTTTTGTTGGGCAGAGTATGTTCACCGATTGGTACCATGTCAAAAAAAATGTTGGTGGGGTGGGGGTGAAACCTATCTTTGTAACGCGCAGACCGATTTGGATGGTTCTTTTTTCGTTGTACAGAGTATGATGATAGGAGAAAAAATGTGGCCTAGGGTGGGGAGGAGCAGTCTAACTTCGTAACTCGCGGACCGATTTGGATAATTCTTTTTTCTGTTGAGTAGAGTATGTTCCCTGGTTGATACCACGAGAATAAAATTTTGGTGGGGTGTGGGTAGGGGGTGGGGTGGAACCTAACTTTGTAACGCGTGAACTGATTTGGATGGCTCTTTTGCTGTTGTATAGAGTGTGATCCTCCATTGCTAATAGGAGAATAATTTGGTTCTATGGTGGCGGTGGGTGAAGGGGAGGGGTATTCTAACTAATTTTAGTGGTATGGTGGTGGGGTAGGGGGTTGAACCTAACTTTTTAACGGGTGGACCGATTTGAATGGTACTTTTTTCGTTGTATAGAGTAGAAGACACTAAAAAGTGAAAAATAAAATACTTTTTAAAGAAAAAGTTGAACCGACTTCACAAAAAGCGCTAAGAAGCATAAAATAATTTTTAATTTTATATCTATTACGACATTTTGAAGTCGGTGCAAATTAAACACATAAAACAACTAGAGAACCCCAATTGAAGATAATACATTATACTACTTGAACGTTTCAGCTCATGGGATCATAAGAAAGGACGATTAAATACTTTTGTTGTAGTTGTTTGGTTTGTTTGATTTGCGCCGACTTCTTAGCGCTTTTTGTGAAGTCGGTTCAGCTTTTTTTTTTAAAAAAACTATTCTATTTCTGTTATAACCTTACCAAGGTTGAGTATTCTAAATTAAATGATTTTTTTTTATACGATATGGCCAAAGTCTATAGAACAACCCTTTGATACGTTAGCATGGCTTTGGTCGGAAGGGAATTAGAGTAAGGGAAGTGAGGAAACTTGAATGTCTTGGTTTTGCATTGCTGCCCAAAGACGAAGTGGATTATTTTAATTTCTTAATAAAAACTCACGGGAATCCAACTCCGTTTCTGATAGGCTGTTTGCCTGTGATTGGACGAATGTTTTAAATGAGCGTGACATCGATAATGCTGTAAAATTATTTAACGATTCTCTTTCTATTTGTTTTGCTAATTGAGTTCCTGTTTCAAGATCTCGTGGTTCGTGTACATATCAGCCTTGGCTTAACAGTTCTGTGAAGCACTTAAAGAATTTTAAAAATAAAGCTTGAAAGAGGTTTTGTTCCTCGAAGACCGACGCTGAATACTTCGCTTACTCCATGTTACGCAACCAATTTTGCTCTTCTCTAGATTTATCTTATTGTGACTATTTGGAGAGAATTAAATCGACTTTGCGTGTAAAGCCTAAACAGTTCTGGAGGTTCGTAAATTCTAAGAGTAATTGTGATGGATTTGGTGACTTTTTTAGCACTGCGTTTTTGGCTACAGGCTGTGATACTAGTGATATGGATTTTACTCATTTGACGAGGCTTACGCCGACTACCCTTGAAACTAAAGACCTAATGTTTGACGAGGTTGCCGTCCTAAAGCATATTTCTGGTTCGGCTGATAGTTTCTCGTGTGGTCTTGATGGTATTCCTGCTTGCGCCATTGCCAATTTATGCTTTATTTGTAAAATCATAAATATCATAAAATCATCATCATTGAGCCTATTTGGACTGTAGGAATTTAGAACTAGTTTTACTCATGTCGCTCGTATTAAAGCTTTGCCAGCTGTCAAATTGTATCTTATTTGAATTTCCTGTCTCTTTTTTTGTCCAATTTAAGAAATTTAATATCAGCGGATTTTGATATCATGTGAACAAAAACTCAATTTTTTAATTTTATAATTAATTTTATTAACTTTACAATACAATTTTAATATACACTTATCTATATGATTCCCATTGCCTCAGTAACAAGGATAATTCGAATCCTGAAATTTACACCACTTCGAGCATCTAATTATGATTAATACAAAATATTTGCTATGAATTTCTTATGGCATCTGACTGTTATATTTTGGTCACTTAATAAACATGTTTCATAAAATAGACAAATTATATAATTTTATTTTTCATCTTTTTTTTCATCCTACAAGTATTTGAACTTTTCTTTGGCGTGTTAATCACCTTTGCAGTAAAATATAAACTGACTGAGCTTTACAAACGTAACAATTATTACACTGCTATTAATTAAAAGTAACATTATTCGACTACTGTGGTTATTCTTCTGTGATTCAACAAAAATAACGACTATAAAGTAAACGTTTTAGATTTTACAGCGTTAGAGAAAAAGCTATGTTCATATTTACAAAACTAGCGTTCTGTGTTCTTCCAATTGCAAGTGAAATTATTTATTTGCAACTAAAAGACGATTTTTAAGCATCAGTACCGAATTGTGATGGCTTTTTGCTACTTCTGCTATTTGCCATTACCCACGAATGAAGATAGGCTCGTTCTTGTTTTAAAGGAATGTGCCACGAACAAACACATGCCAACTTTGCCGATTAATCTTTTTTCAAAGCACCTTTAAGATTTATTCCACATTTATTTAAAGAGTCTCTCTAGATTATTTTGATGCTTTTATTTACATTTTTCATTTTTATTTTGATAACATTACAGCAATGTACTCGTAGACAGCTAAACGTCGAAATGGATTAAATGCTATTTAGTTATAAAGAGGATTTTTTCTGTCCTTAGTACTAACTTTAGTACTAACTCAGCTCTACTAAAATAAATAAAAGTTTCTATTAATAATTTCAGAAAGAAAATCAAAAAAATAATCTGAAATTTATTAAATATATATTAGCATCTTATTAAATATCCTTCTGTTTTTGTTCAGTATCATAACAGATAATAATTACTACTCTAATGTGTCTTTCTCAAAATGTATGTACTTGCACATACTATTCGCTTTCTTCAGAGACTACAGTAACCACAAGGAGTAAAGTGACATAAAATATTAGTGATATGCTTGTTGCCATTTTATATCATCCTTGTGAAGAGAAATTTAAGAATTAACCGACTATAAAAAGCAAATGTTAAAATGTATTTCTAAAGCGGTAGAGAGTTTTAGGTTCTTTGGATAAGGAGGGTCTAATCATGGAAATAGTTTCGACCCTGTTGAAGATGGAGTTTAAAAAATAATTCAGATAAAATTTTGAACTTATTCATACTTTTAATGATAGCCCTCAGAAGGACAATTGAGGCAGATTTGTGCGTTTCAGTTATTGTATTGCGATATAGCAGACTCGGAATAACAAGTTCGGGGTTTAACCTTCAGTAAGAGGTTACATACCTTCAATAAGTTCAAAAACTGTATATTCCGCTAATACTATCTTTCGAGAACACACCCCTAAATTGTATTTAGAGCGTTCCAAAAATTCCAGAGATATAGTTTGGAACAGCCAATATATTTTAAGTAAATATAATTTAATTGATATTTAATAAGATATGTATTTTAATTTTTTAATAACACGTTATTTATTGCATAGAATGGATTATTAAACATTATGTGATTTTTTATACCTTCAAAGGTATGTTACCGCTAAAAGGTTTAATACAAATCTGCCTACAAGGGAGTAATGGGCCAGGAATGCAGTGAATAAAGCATCCGGAATGTCCATGCATATATAACGACAACATGATTTGTTCCGGGTTTCAATTGTGCATAACAATACATTCTCTGCCTAAATAATTTTTAAGTGAAGAAGTTATAGTATATTCCAATGAATAAAAAGATTAAAAATTTTATAAGCTTTTGATTTTGGTACAAAATTTTGAACGGTGCTCCTGAAGAATTGGAATTTTCGAATAAGTATTGTTACTGTCAGTGGCGGATCTAGGATTTTACCATAAGGGAGGTTGGATTTTTATATTGAAACTTATTATTAAGGAAACTTTACTACAACTTTACTACTATTTTGGTGGATCCTATGAACAAATAATAGGTAAGAATATAGTTTTTTTGCTTTCTGAAAATTACGCGCTTTATAGATTAAAAACGTGTGGAATGCGGTAAGCAGGGCTCCTACTACTTTCACTCATTAAAGAAAAAAAAGTGCGGTATTCATGGGGGGAGGGGTGTGAGCCCGATCCGCCACTATTTAATGTTGAAACCACTGATTAAACGGAAATATCGAAAAATCATGTTTAGCTGTGTTGCTAGTACAAAAATAAAGAAATACTGACCAAGTCGGACTCACGCACCGAGGGTTACTTACTATATTTTAAAAAAAGTTAGCTAATTTATTTATTTTCTTCGGAAACTATAAATATCAAAAACTGTTTTATTTTTCCTGTAATATACAGAGTGTTTTGTATTTTTGTTATGTTCAAATTTTGGGAGCATAAAATATACTTAATTCTATGTGGTAGGTTGATCTTGATTAATTCTGAAGTAACAGGTCTTTTCGCAACCCAGATCAAAAGCTTTCATGTTTTACATGTTTTCAAAACACCCTTTTCCTTGCTGAATACAAGCTTGTGCTTTATACACATCAATAAAATGGAACAATAATAAAACTAAGGTTAATCAAAGCTAAGAATTTCATGAGTATGTTCTGAGCAGAGGAGAGCATTTTTTATTCCAATAAAGGTAAAAGCTAAGATCTCATAAAAAATTGAACAATTGAAAAAATTTTTGTTTGAATACAAAATTGGAGAATCATTTCCTAATAAGTATTTGTTATTTGGTTTTTATATTTAGAAAAGAACCACTTCAGGCAAAGATAATCCTAGAACAACAACAAAATAAGTTATTATTCCATGAAGAGATATCATCAGACGATTAATCATTCGGTTATCGAATAACAAATAATTATTTGCGAATAATTCCTCAAAGAACGAATAATAATTTGATTATCAAATAACCACGATCGAGTAAACAATAAATTATTTGAAACTCAAATAACAAATAACTGTTTGCGAATAACTTGAAATAAATTTAAAATCAAATAAAAATTTATTTGATTTTGTTTGTTCTTCGAATATTTGCCCATCAGTGGTTCTGAGTACCGCACGAAAGTTATAGTATATTATATTGTTAGGTATGAAATGTCGACTTCTTTTGTGGGTAAATTAAAAAAAACTTTTATTACATTTTAACTTAAGGTAACATCTGCACGAATTGGGTCAACAAATATAATTTTTAGTAATCAGCTCATTTGATTCCCCGCGCTTTTCGAATTCCGAATATTTAACATAAGTTATATGTGAGAGGGTATTTAAATGCGCGAATTCGAATGTCTGCTTGGCCAAAAATGTGCCAACGCCGGTACAACTTTGGTTATCAAGATTGAAATGTTTTTACGCAAATATGAAAAATTGACTGCAGCTAGCAACAAAAGAAGTCCGATTAGCTGCTAGAAATAGAAAAAGGCAAAGAGAGGAGGAAGAAACAGATGCAGATGCACCTTATGGCACAGGTCAACTTATTGTTGCAAATATCTCTCCTCGTTTTTTGTTTACATTTAGTCTTTATTTTTGTTTATAATAAACATGTAGTTCTTAGTGGATTTTTTATGTCATATTTTCGTTATTATACTCTCCAAATTGCGTATTTCTACTGCTATTAGGGGCTGCGAAAGGCCGAAAGAAAATCAGGTACTCGTTTCAGCATACTCTTGCAGATGTTACCTTAACTTCGTTAGTCAAAATTGGACCCAATTCAATCTAATTTTTCCTGCCATCGGTAAATCTCAAATGAGGCAATGAAATTTGTAAAGGCCTCTTTAACATTGTTAGAATTTGTAAATTTGTTGTTCGGCAAATAATGATCCAAAACCCCAAAAAATTTGATTACTGGTTGGTGACAAATCTGCAGAATAACTTCATAACTATTAAAAAAAATGTCCTGCTTTGGACCATTGTTTGCCAAACCAAATTAAATATATAAACCTGAGTAAACAGGCCTTTATAAATTTCATTGTCTCCAAAAATAGCGATTTTTTTTCAGATAGGGTTCTTTGGTTTACTGATACGTTGGCAGGACACAGTAGATTGTAATAGGTCGCATTTTGAATAAATATATTGAAATTTATGAAAATTATGCTTCACTTACGGAATAAAAAACCAACCTGATATCAGAAAGAGGTGACCAAAGTACTAGACGAATAAAAGATCGCTGGGCAGTTTTTGAAGGTGCTTCAAAATCGGACCTATCGGCAAATTCGATTGACTTAAAACATTGTGGTTGACAGAAGCTTACCATATTCACTCGTTTGTGTTCTTGGAGATCAATTATTATATTATGTGACCAGTAAACCCTTTTAATTGCCCAAGGCTGTACTTTGAGTTAACTAAAGCAAGTAGTAACACTTCCTATCTCACACGCAGTTCAACATTTAAGAATTTTTTTCTATCTTGCCTAGTCGGGTCAAACGCAAATCGAGCCTAACAGGAGAGACCCATTATGTCATATAAAATATTTGAATAAATAAAAGTTATTGCTGATAGTTAATTCAATACGTTTGTTGCTCTGATTTTGCTAATACTGCAACTAAAAACAAGTTCAACTATTGAAACACCGATGAACGCTATTTACAAATAGTGTCCTTTTCGAATATTTTTATTGTAACATGATTAGTCTAAATACACTTAAAAGCTTTAATTTTGAAAGTATTTCACGATTATTATACTCTACTCCATCGACACATTTCAAAAGGGGTTCATTGAATATTTGCTTTTTAGATTTAAATCTCTACGACACCAATTTTATTGTGCTGAAATATATCAGGGATGTTGCAATTTAGAAAATTATTCATGAATAGCATTCATACATTGTTATAATAACATTCTATTAATATTTCACACATAGTTTCGAAAGCTATTTATTGCATTTTAAAATTTAACGACAAATCTTCCCAACTTAACCATATCTTTGGTAGTTACATTTCCTTAACATACATTAACACCATTTCAATACTATTTATGTATAATAATCACATGTTAATATTGTATTGTTTTAGTCTGTCATGTGTAAAGCGTTTTTGTCTTAAACGAGGGACTCCAATTCAATTTTTATTTAAGCAATGGAGAATAATAGTGTTTTTGTGTATGCAAAAATAACTTCTGTTTTTTTGTATACAAAAGAAGCCACACGTAAAATTCGTTTGCTTAATTATGTCTTTAGTTGCTTCGTTTTATAGTTATGTTAGAAGAACAAGGTGGTTTTTTGTACTCTATGCAGTATTGTTTTAAAAGTATACTTCTTACATATGTATATGTGTGTGTTTTTATGTTCATCGCAAACGACCTTTTTTTTAACTTACTACATTTTGTTCATTTTCTTTTTATTCTACTTTAAACATGGATAATTACTAAATATCTCGATTTATCGAAATATTTTTTTTTTTGACAATACTTTTATCAAGAACTGACATCTGCAAAACAAAGTTTAACGAAAACAAAATACATTTTTTTATACATTATAATATAGGTACATGAAAAAGTACTTTCTACTAGAAGTTGGTGGTGCTGTTACTGCGTAGCATATTTCTTTACTTATATATAAATAGGAACGATATCAACAAAACAACTAATAAATATGCGCTCTAAAAAAATAAATGAGATTACATTGACTAATAAGTTATAACTGAAAATCCGTACACATTTAAATCTAACAGACAAGTTCTGAAAATATTCAGACGGAAAGCGCTTTATGTCTTCTAATTATTAAAAATATGCGTTGAATTTACAGATGCACCAAATTATATTACTTAGGATATAAAATACTTTTCAACAAAATCACAAAGCAAACTTAAAATTAAGATTATCAATATTGCAAATTAGTACGAAAGTTGTTTTTCTCAAATACTGATTTGCTCTATTCAATTTGTCAAAAATGGATATACACAGATGTTTAGAAATATCACTCAAGTATTTAATAAAAAATACAGTTAAGTACAAATGGCATGGTAGTGCCGTTTCGAATCTTTATTGAAGCTGAAGCATCCACAAAAAGATCCATTTATTGAATAAATATCCACGGTGTCTTTTATGATGATTTTAATTCCATTTTATACACTAATTTACTTAATAGGTCGGTGCTTGATAATCCGTAGGCGCTGTAAATGAAAAAAGGATTAGTTTTAAGTTCAGTTTAATATTCTTTTAGTTTAGTCGATTAAGAGAATAAAGACATTGTTTAGCTTATATAAATTTATATGTAAACTTGAATGTTATTTGTTTAGGTACTAACTGAAATATGCGAAACATGACCGAACTTCTATTAGTTTTGTTCCTCCCATTCTCGTGCAAAAACTTTTCATTTAAAAACTTACTTGAGCGGAAGGAAGAATTTGTTCAAAACCAAAAAAGGGAGGGAACGATTTTCATTGGCATTTTATTAAACAGCATTAACTCGTGCAAGAATGTACACCAGCTAAATTTCTTTGGTAGGTTCGTGATGCAGGAGAACATTTGACGTCAACCCTTTCTCCGCCATTTTGCCTGCCAATAAAAACAAAGCAACGCGAAATGGGTAAGTTCCAGCCAGGGCCGCCCAGAGAGGGGGGCGGCGAAGGGGGTAAACCCCCCGGGCCCGGGATTTCAAAAGGGCCCCGTCATCAAAAGAAAAAATTTTCCATTTTAATTATATATATAAAAAATATTCCACGATACAAAAAGTGTAATATACTAGACAGATTTTAAATTTAAAGTCACTCCGGGCCCAAAATTTCTTTCGCGGGGGCCCCTATGGGCCAGGTTCGTACACATGCGGATCCCACGGAATTCCAATTTCTGATCAGGGAACAGACCTATTCTATCTATATTTACATCTTACACTTTTCTCTACATATGTATGCTTGTGCGAGATTTAAAATTTATTTTTAATAGTTTTTACATAGGAACCAATTTCTTAGCGCCATCGCACACTTGGAGTGCCTGTATTCGTCGATTCCGGTAACTCCGCATTGCCTGTTGTGGGTTTTCCTCGGGAGAATGGCTCTAAGCCATGCTTTAGTTCACGTCGTAGACGTCGGTGTCGCAACGTCCCGCAGCCGAATTTGTCTCTGACTACCGCTGCTCTCATCGCCTCTGTCAATACTGTCGCTGATGAAAGAGCGGCTATCAGTTAACGACCGGCAAAGATCGAACGCTGCGTGTTTGCTTTCAGGTTGTACCTCGATACAATTGAAGATGATACTATTGGTCATATTTTGGCTCAAACTAGCGCCCCTCGTTGTACTCGCCTCTGCAAATGAATTGATTCATTAAGGAGATTGGTTCCTCGTTTAAGTCTTTCTTCAAGGTTTTCATCCCGGATGAGCTGTTTGGCGTCGTCATTTCCCCACAAAGTTGGACACATAATACTATTGTTGGTAGTTTGTTACCAAGTCTTGACCTACTTTGCAATCTGAGCCAAAAAGCAGTTCAATGAGTTCTCACTATACTACGCCAACGTAACTGGTTTGCGTACTAAGACCACTCATCTTTTCACTGGCTCTACTGGTTCCTGCTACGACGTGTTTTGCCTCACTGAATCCTGGTTGTGTGGTAGGTTTATGAATGCTGAGCTGCTCATTATTGAAGTACTTGTTTTTCTCGGGTACCGCCACACTTCACTTCTTGATGCGTCTTTCTTCTTTCTGATGGTGTTCTCTTCTGACCCCTCTTGCCCTTATTTAAGCGGTGCTCGGCTTCTCTATTGCCTGAATCGTCTCATTACCCGGCTCTCCACATCATATTTTCTTTTGACCTAGTGACATTGGAATGATAATAAATTGTTGTTATGACTTTAAAAATGCTCAGTTTTCTAGTATCTATAAATGGCTTTTGGACTGCAACTGATATGTGTTTTGGCGCACACGACATCACGCCGCTGTGCAGTCTTTCTACCATATCCTGTTGCTGTGGTTTTTTGTAATATGTGCCCGTTTCCAAAGTGTATGGGTTTACATCATATCAACAGCTGGTTTAATAGCTCATGAAAGCTTCTAAAAAATCTAAGAAACAAGGCCTGAAAAGGGTTTTGCTTTTCAAAAAACGATGCCACCTATCAAACTTACTCTAATGTACATGATCTGTGCATTTCATCCCTGGAGCATTCTTACAGTAACTACCTGGAAAGTATGATATTAACAGGGTTGCTGGAGGACGGACGGAAGAGTTGAAGCCTTCTAGGATACGGTGATCCTTATCTGGAAATTCTCAAGTGTTAGTCACAATCCAAGCGGTAGCAATGCGTCCTAGAACGTAGCCAAGTAACTAATGCGAGCGGAGATAACCGCTTGAAAAATCCCCTAACTCCAAGGTTGTAATAGGCTGCAGTAATGTACTTCTATCTGCAGGACCCAGATGTAATTGGGTCGCAAATGGCGTCTCCTCAGGCACTTTTGTAGGAGTGGAGGTGGAGGGTATGGTAGACCCTAACAGGTTGGCTATACCCACGGTACCCAAAACACAACAGGGAAAATTACCTTTAGAAGTTCTGCGGCGGCTATGGAGGCTGGCTTGCGCCGGCTGAAAGTGCTGAAGCAGTCCTGGAAGAAGGTACCATTAGCAAAATAATAACTAGCACTTCTTCAGGTGCAGCGGTGGCAGGGATGATAGACTCTAACGAGTTAGATATCTTCGCGGTACACGCACCAGTAGAAGATGCAGACCTGCCATCCGAAGGATTAGGTATTGTTAATCCGGAGGAGGTTACTGCTCCTGGCTCTGGACTAAAGCTTTATCGCCTGGAACCCCTCAATGCCGTGGGCAGAGAAGGGCTGAAGGTTGTAATTGACGCATGGACCAAGAAAGAACACTGGAGGCGGTGGGACATCATGGATTCCTGCAGATGGGCTAGGATTCTAGCAGTGACCCAGGATACCGACGTTAGTGGCGACAGTGGGATAACTGGATACTCAGTTGCCCTCACTAAGGGAGACCGGGAGGGGATGAAAAGGTACCCGATTCTATGTGGTCTGTTTCGGCTAATCCCCAGAGAGGTATTTTAGTGAGTAAGAATCTCACACTACCGGAGGGCACAAGCTGTCTGGTGTCTTTTTTGACTCCCGCTAAAAAAATGATATCAACCGCCCAAGCGGTTTTGCAATTTTATCAATGCGAAACGTAACTACGATGGGTATCCTTTTATGCATTTCGAGTATAGAGAAAGTAATAATTTTCTTATCATCATCAATCGCTTTAGTGACTTTTCAAACTGCGTTCCCTAATAATACCTATGATATTACGATTTTACTTACTTGATGAGGCTTGCGCCTAATTCTCTTACTATTAAGTACATTATATTTGTCGACTCCCCGATTCTTAGACTAATATCTAACCTGGCCGATAACTTCTCATGTTACCCCGACGGTATTCCTACTGCCTTTCTCAAAAGATGTGGTTCTAACTATGTCGGTTCTCTGCTATTTGTTTAGTTTATCGATATCCTGGGGCACTTTTCCGAAAATGTGGAAACTCTGTAATCCTTCCGTTGCACAAAAGCGATAGTAAGGCCGAGGTGTCTAACTATAGGCCCATTACGAGTCTTTATTGTTTCGCAAAATTTGTGGCCACCATCCTATTCTGTACCTCAGCTTATATACCCTTTGCCCTTATCCATTTTTGGTTGCTCCATCAACCAAAGTCAGTGCAGCGGATATTTGGTGTTTTAGCCTCTGCACAAAAAGAAAATACCATGTTACCTTGAGTGTTGTATTACGTACGCATATTGCTATATATGATCGATTTGGTCCTTAATTCTACCGTATGGAGACAAAATGTTAATTGGCACTTTTGTCTTTGAACAAGGATGTACAAGAAGCCGTAAGTGACGGAATTCCACAACTGCGTTGCTGTTATTAAGTCTTAACTTCCACATTACATGCTCCAGGGCGATTTTGTTTCTACCTTTGGAAGTCTTATCAAAAATAGTCGCAAGGAGCTTGTTGTTATTTAGTTATTGCATCCGCTAAAGCACTAAATTATTTAAATATTACGGACTCTGGTTTGAAACCTGATAATGATATTTAATTCATTAAGATATTGATAACTAGTCCAAAAGAAATCGGGAAATAATAACGTAAAATAGGTGTAACTAACGTGTTTTTTTTTCTGACAATTCGCGTAACGTAAATGAAAAACCAATGGCATTGGTACCTAAGCTAAATTGGAACCTGCAAAATGGAACCACTTTTCGAAGGAAAGTGACTGAAGAATGTGAAGAATTAATTGAAACTGATAATTTGAATTCCATTGATGACCTAACTAATATCCTAAAAAGATCTGCAGTTACGGTATCTCCAGGTAAGCCAACATATAGACAGAAGTGGTTTGATGCTTCATGTTTAAAAGCGAGAAAAATTGCCTTTAAGTGGCTTCATATATTTCGCAAAAATTCCTGCAATACTAATTATTATGATATTTTGGGAAGAGAACTGGGGCTATTTCGGGATTATAAGTCATGGTGGAGGGTTGCCAGTGAGATTCGTGGGAAAAAGTTTATAATCAGCGGTTTTGTGGGTACAAATGGTTTCAGAGAATATTACGACAAATTATTGAACCCTACTATTAATCCGATCTTGTTTGCCGCGCCATTAAATGACCCAATATTGGATTGTGAAATAGGAATGTCTGAACTACTTACAGTTTTAGCTAAATGCAAGGATAATAAGGCTCCTGGAATTGATAGAGTTCCCTACGAGTTTTATAAGTATGTTCCCATGACTTTTTTGTCAAAATTATTAGACCGGTACAATAACATATGGAATAGAGCCTGAAAGTTTTGTAAAATCGATAATCTTTTCAATAACAATAACAATAATAATATATTGTAAAGTAAAATATTTGCAGGAATATTAAATAATAGGCTGGTCCTGGTTATTCCACGGTGGACAATATATTTAACCTCTTTAATTTAATTAAGCTATGTCAGTCACATAATATGAAAAAAATATATGCATTCTTTATAGATTTTAAAGCGGCTTTTGATATGATAGATAGAAGGTCACTATTTTATATATTGTATAAAATGGGTAGTATCATCAAAATTTGTAGCAATAGTACAGGGTCTTTATAGTAATACTGAGGCACTTGTGTGAGATGATGAAAACCTCTCACATAGTTTCCTTACAAGCTCTGGAGTTAAGCAAGGATGTGTTTTAAGCCCTCTGCCTTTTGCATTTTTTGTAAATGATTTAGAGGATGTTTTGAAGTTGGAGTAAATATGGATGGGATAGAAATTAAAATATTACTATATGCAGACGACATTGTATTACTTTCTGATGATCCCATTAAACTGCAGAGGATGATACAAAACGTGGAACAGTCCAGTTATGGAATTTGGTTGTAAACTTGGATATACCCAAGATAATGATTTTCCAAAGGGGCGGAAGTGTGTGTTTGGAAATACAGAAATTGATATAGTAAAGAAGTACACCTATCTTGGAATTGTTCTATCACCTAAATTATCTTTATGAGGCCACTTAAATCATCGCTTGAACGCAGCTAAAGCTAGTTTAATTAGTATATGGAAACAATATATGAAAAAGAAGGATATCAAACTCTCAGACAAGCTGAAAATGTTTGACGCGGTTTCTAGACCTGTTCTCTGCTATGGTACTCAGGTTTGGGGCTACATGCCATATGAACAGGTGGAGAAATTACTTCGTTTTGTTATTAAAAAGCTCTTCCTCCTTCCTCAACAGACCCCTAACTATCTGCTTTTATTAGAGACAGGATTATCGAATATTTATATTTACACATTAAAATGCCATTTTAATTACCTCCTTAGAGCACTTTATTAATATGATAGCGAAAGATTGCCGCATATATTAGCAACGAAAATAATAGAAAAGAGTTTATACTGGCTTGAGACATGGTCAGGACTAGCAAAGAAACATAGTCTTGACTTTAACATAATTAATGCGGATGAGCAATATACTCAACGAATTTTAATGAAAATTATTGACCTTTGGTTGAAGATCAAAGCCACTGACAGAGCACGATATACAATTAGGCACGGCTTATATGCAAAATTGGAGTACCCATTAAATAACCCAAATTATTTTAGGGATGGTTTTTCTATAAAGGAAATTAACTTAATCATTAAATATAGAGGAGGAACGCCAGCCCATGGATACAAGAAGGTAACAGCTTATGTTCTCTTTGCAATCTAGATGAAGATGAAGACGTGTCGCACTTCGCCGTAAATGCCGTAAAATAGAAACAAATTTATTCGTTTCTGAATTATTTTGGAGTTTCGCATCCAAACAGCAAGTTATAGTGACTTATAAGGCGTGTTGCTTAAGTTTTCTCATATACTGTATGTGCTTATATACATAGTTATGCCAGTATATAATAATTCGGATACTTAATTATTTCAAATTATAAACAACACATTATTGAGTACTATACCATAAAAAAGTAATATTTAACACATTTATTTGCAGATGTGCCTGGCAGAAGTGACCAAATTTCAAGAAGTTTTTTTTAAATACCAAGTCGTCTACTCATATTTGCTTGAATAAAATTTGCTCATTACAGCCAGCTTATCACTTTTATTTCAGTAATTATCAGCATAACCAAGTCTCTCAGACATAGTACTGAATGCAACGAAGCATTTTTGGTCTCTTCTGCCATCTGATATGTTGATTCTATTTAGTTATATTTAATAATTAAGCTTTTAGACACATCCTCTTAAAAGATGAACTAATGGGTTGCTGATGCTACGACAAGTAACAAAAAAATAAAATACCTTAATTCTTATAGGAATAAAAGGGGTTAATTAGAAAAAAAGACAAATTAACAATTAATTAACGCCTCAAGAAAAGAGTTTAGTTTTAATTCTTCTAAAATCTTACCTTGCTGCTGACCAGTAAATGGCGCCTGATTGTACTGATCTGCTTCAGTACCCACTGGATAACTTGAATACGCATTCGCTGTGGGGTCTGATTCATATGACGAAGCAAATGCAGCTTCTGCGCCTATCAAATATCTTTTATAAGCCAAATATGCGCATGCCGCCTGAAAGTTATTGAAAATTAATTAAACAATACGATCTCACACCTTTTTTTTTTGACATACCCATGGAAAGGCTGAAAAAAATGAGAAAGCTATGGCAGCCTGAACGTTATTTACACCATACCCTGACGGGGGGTCTTCGGCAGAACTCCATTGCGTTGACAAATAGATAAATGTTATAAAAAACATAAACGCCCATATGGCTGTAATTATAAGAAATTTAATAAATTTTAATTACTTTAGTGAATTATAGTAATAAAAAACCTGAAAAGGCCAAGTCTCCTAGAACGTAATGTTTTCTGCTTTTCACTGATGACATTTGCTCAAATAGATACTCTCCAACAATAAAACCCATTGATGCGAGGAAGCCAATTACTCCTATCGTTGTTCCATACTTACACGCCATTGCATCACCGCTATATAAGCAATAATCTTTGTTATCTTTAATTCTCCATCCTTGCGATGATATGCATCCAAATACGATAATAGAGAAAAGCTGTAAAGCAAAGCAAATGGTTAAATAGAATAATGAGTTAAATAAAAGGTTTTTTTATATAAATAACGAAAATGTGCTGTTTTGGCTTAAATTTGTAAACATAACCATAGCATAACTTAATTACGTCATAAAATATACAAAGTCGGCATTCGGTTCGCTATTTTATTACGAGCAATATATTTTATCGCTCGACATTTTAGAAATAAATTCAAATTGCTTGAATGATGCGCAAAAACAATTATCTTGGAAAAGATAATTGTTGCGTATGACGATCACAAGCTAATTTAGATACATAAAGGTCGTTTTGTTCAACATTGTGCGAGCAGAACAGCAATGTTAAATAATTACCATTCGAGTCAGGTTCTAATTGTTTCCTTAATACCTCGAAACTTTCAATTAAGTAAAAGTAGCGCAAATTTTACTCTACTTGGAAATAGTTTAACCCAAATTTCCATTTGAAGCGTTTCTTGACTACCTAAACGGTGTAATTAAATAAGAATATCTATTTTGAAGACAAGAACGCTTTACAGCACACACTTTCTGCTTGGTTGATTTATTAACAATCGTCTACATTTAGTGTTGTACTTGAACTAGGGTACATCCGATGACACTGACATAAAAAGCTTTAGCAAATAATACTTGACGTCCACCTATTTGCTCTAAAAAATCAAGCAAAATTAACGAGTTCACTTTTCAAGGTAGTAAAATATTTGAAAAAAATAAAACATTATTAAATGAACGACTACTTTTAAAGTTGCTAATTATTTTAACATTCTTTCATATTTACAAACCATTTTTTACTAAATCTATATATGTAAACAAAGGATGCACTATGTCTGTTCCTTTGATTTTCACGAAAAACTTTCTGGTTAAAAAGATACATGATTGGATGTGGAAAATTTATTCAAAACCAAGAGGAAGGACACATTTTTGTACAATTCAAAGACGCTGGAAAAGAAATTTAATAAAACAGCATTAAACCGTGCATGAATGTGCGTTAGCTAAATTTCTTGGACAAGTTCGTTCTGAAGAGGAAGCTATGCCATCAAATAAAATTATCCATTTTCGAGTCCAAGAAATGTAGGGAACAGAAATTGGGAAATTCGTGCAAATTCGTGCGATGAATTGTCTTAACAATTGTATAAGGAACATACTTACTGTAACAATTTGAATGAATATCAGTAAGCGCCGATGTTTCGGACATTGTGTGTTGGAATATATTACCGCAAATTTTTGAAGTTGAAAACGTATACACTTTTTTTAAATTCCACTAAATTTATTGTTTAAAGTTCAAAATTTTAAAAGATATTACAATCAAGCCTACGCGTTTCGCCTTGCGAGGGCATCATCAGGGCTTTTACTAACTACTAATATGTAAATAAATAAACAGAAAGTGAGAAGAGTGCGGTACAAAATATATATACATGGGAGCTTATGTAATTAAAAAAAAGTGTATAAGCTTTTAACTTCAAAAATGTTCAGTGAAAGAACGTTTATATTATGGAGCTGGAATGACTGATTTAATTAAGCATTGTATTCTGATTGTATTACTAATCACCCCCCATTAACACATTTAGACCCGATGCCTTTTGAGCTAGCTGACTTTATCAGAGCACAGAGACACCCGTACTTATTGATTTGTTTTAAACTATTATCGATATTCTTGCTGACTGACCCTCTTTTATAGCAAAATTTCCATCAGGTACGATTAACAGAACGCCAGGATACAAGCAATCGGCAATAAAACAAAATTACACTAACATTTTTATAATTTTTTTGCAGCAGTAATTAAAATTAATTACCTGTTAACCCAAAACAAACATTTTTGACCCTTTATCTTAAAAATTTTGTTTATTTAAAGAATTTCCTACCTAAAGTGCAATAAAATAATTAGGTAGTCAGGGATTTCAAAGAATGCGGTTTTTCTAATCCTTTATCTACCTTGCCATGTTGCACCTTTTTGGAAAGCTAATAAGATGGGCAATCCAATAAAAATAAAAAAGAGGTATACCAATTACATGAACTTCGGAGACAATTTGGAAAAATGCTTAATTTTAGTTAATCGCAAACCATTTTTTTTCACTTTTGGAAGTGACTGTACGTGCAATAATACGAGTTAGATCAGCAGTATTGACATTTTTGAAAAGGTCATTAGGATAGTTCTTTTTTAGCGTTTGTTTGATGTGGCTGTGTTGAGTAGATCAAAAGATAAAAATAAAAGAAGTAACGTGCATACCATAGAAAACTGAAATTTATGAATCACCCTGTAACTCCCAAACGGTTGAGATTGCCCCCACTCCTGCCATACAATTTTTTGTTTCGAGCCACTCATTTTGACACGTCAGATCTGAAACACCATGTATAAGGTCTATATAATACCCAAGTATTTAATATATCTAACTTGCTCAAGACCATCACCATCCACACTTTAATTAATATTGCACTCGTCATTGCTTTGGTCCTTTTAATGTTTAGTTTCAACTTGTTTTCTTTCAGCCATTTGTTCCATCAGACATTAGTTCCAATCACGAAAATGAGTTCATCATTTGCGAATAGCGCTAGTTTGCTATGATGAAGGGCTTTATTCATATCATTAATGTATACAATAAAAAAAAGAGAAGATAATCCCAGAGACTCTAATATGCTGTGTTCTGACGACAACTGTTCCAATTCAACATCACTCCATATCATTTACATTTTTGAATTAGTTATTGGGCTCAAATTATCTCTACACAGAATTCACCTTATTTTCATGCATCACACAATAATCTGTTTTATTGCCGATTCATACATGTGTTCTTTTCTGAACCCCGGTGGGTACCCAATCAATAACGTGTTATTAAAAGCTTAGCTTTTCACATGTTGGTTTTGCACTAAGGTCTGCATTAAGATATGTATGACCATATTTTGGAGAGACAACCAACCACTTTTTGAGAAACAACCACTGTTATACCATCGACTGAAATCTGTCTGAATATTAAATTTATTTGCTATATGTAGTATCGTCCCTTATGCATACATTATCGAAAAAATGGGGACGTTAAAAAAGGTACTTTTTCTCGATTTTTTATTTATTTTTTGTTAGCTAGATTATTTATTTAGGAAACAACATACCTTATAAAGCATACATTAAACTTATATTATATGAATTTTGTAGTTCCATTTGAAATCGTTGTCTTAAATTGGGTTTAAGTTCTTTTCCCGTCCCATTCCCTGCAAGAGGTTACGGAAGCTAGAGAGATATGAACTTTTAATAATAAAAAAATCAACAAAGTTATAGAAATAAAATCAAATGTCTGCGGACGGAGTCGCTTGATCAAGAAAGGTTGATCTGAAAGAAAACCTAAACATCGTTTCAATCTATATAAATGTAGTCTTCGCTTGAAAAAACAATCCACAATATGTTTGGAAGGCTCGAAAAAATACTAATTTAAAAAATTTTAAATCGAACATTTGTAGATAGAGTTATGAATCAGGACAGGCTGAAAAAAGTCGTTTCGAAAATCTAAAGATAGGAATAGAAGTTTTGAACAAAATTTCTGCTGTAAATCGTAGTAAGCGTATGAAAAATTAAAATTTTGATCTTTACCAAACTCCTCGATTTCGGCTGAATAAGACGAACCTTCTCCGTCATTGGTCCTATGTCCATACGGTAGCAGGTGTAATATTCGCAGCGTGAGGCAGAGATAGACACGCTGCCTGCGCCCATGTAAACGACTATAACTGTTACTACCTCGATTTTTGACTTAACTTAGGTTAGAGTGGTGGCTATCAGCCCAACAGCCGGTCAGCCTTACATAGACCTATAAATGGTCCGTTGTGTTACCACATCCGTGGAACCGTACCTGATTGGCGGGTTTGTCTAAAACCAGCCGCAGCTGTTAATAAACCTTAGGAGCTGCTTCAGCATGATGCCGGCTATATCACCCCTGCCACCTAAGAAGTACACGCCCATTGCATTTTACCTTCTTTTTGCTAGGCCCGGGCATTCGCAGAGTAAGTGCTGAATGCTTTCCACCTCTTCCTCGTCCATACAACTTGACTTAACTTACTTTTTTAGATATTTTTGAAAATTTGTCCTTTCAAGAATTATAAGAAGAAAAAAATAAATTTTTTTTAACAACTCACAGTAGTGCACCCCTTAATACACGTTCGTGCTTTATTAAGTACAAAGAACTTTACGACCTTCCACATAGCTTTCTGGTCATCATAACTTAATACCAGGGTTTCATCAGAACTTTTGAAATAACTTTCTATTTTACGGTTCAAGAGCTACGTTCACAAATTGCATAAACAGAACGTTCTACAAACAAAGCAAATTTCTTAGAACTAAATTTTTTGTTCCTCCCGAAAGAAAAGTTACCTGCAGCATATTTTCTTGCTCTTCATGACCTTAAGATTTCGATTTTTACCGTTACTTTCGTAATTTTTTTTTTTTTTGGTTTCGTTTAGGCACCCTAATGGTATTCTGTACTTGGTTGCAATAAGCGCTTGTGTTTGTAATAGTAAGTAAAATTGGCTATAAAATCATTTAACCCTTACAATTCGCCGGGTAGAGATGGGATTTACCCCATCATGTTGCAGCAAAGGAGTACCCGACAGTGGAACAAACTCGCCCAACTTTTTAGAGCTTGTCTACGAAACGGTTACACCCCTAAGAAGTGGAAAGCGGCTAAGGTAGTATTCTTACCTATGTAAGCCCAGCAAAACCGACTATACCACACCAAGTGCATATATACCGATAAGTTTAACTTCATTCCTACTGAAAATTCTAGAAAGGCTGGTAGAGCAGGAGAAAAGAAAAAAATAGGCATAAATCTACTATCAAGTTGTCAACAACTCCTACATAAAGCGAGGATCGCTTGACTCTGGTATACATAGCTTAATACACCATCTTGGAAAAAGCAATGATGTACAAGGAAGTGGTCTTGGGCTGCTTCATTAACATGGAAGGGCCTTCAACGTCAGAATCCTAAAGGTCTTTAATAGGTTGACGGAGAAGAGGGTAGATCACGGAATAATCAACTTGATCGAGTCGATGTTGGAAAACCGTATCATTAAAACGAGTTTCGGGAACGAACAATTGACAGCGATGGTAAATAGTGCAACTCCACAAGGCCATGAATAACTAAGAGCCTTGTCAAATAAGGGTCTATACGTTATCTGCTATGCAGAAGACCTATCAATAGTAGTCAGAGGTAAGTTTGAAGAAAATCTGGAATATTAACTTCAAGAAGCAGTCAACACAGCAATCACATGGACTCAGGACTGCGGACTGAAAATTAACCCAGATAACACGGATGCTGATGCTTTACCACAAAACCAAAATTAAGGAATACTGTTTCCTTGTGCATAGGCAACATCTGCGCAGGCAACTCACTATAAAGAATGAGGCCAAATTGCTGGGTGTACTGATGGACAGGAAACTAAATTGGGTCAGACACCTATATGAAAAGAAAAACAAAGCGCTAAGGGCTTTCGGGACGTGTAGAAATACAATTGGGAAAGATTGGGGATTATCATTCCTCATCATAAAATATAGATACACTTGGGTAGTCAGAAACATGTTAACACACAGTGCGGTAGTCTGGTGGAAAGCAATAGAGGTGGTCAGAAAACAGGAGACAATGGCCTAGGTTCAACGTATGTATTGTTTAGCCATCACAGAAGCAACTAGGTCGACACCGAAGGAGGCCCTCGAGGACATATTAAATATCTCTCCACTAGAATTCCATGTTAAATATGTGACACTATTTCGACTGAACGTTTACGCATGAATTAAGGGTGGAAGGTTAGGGGACAACTCACCCAGCATGGGAAGATTGCTCAAATCTGTATGGCAGGGACGATTGAAGGAATATTCGGGGAAGAAGATTGCTGGGAATACCGAACTGATAACCCCAATATGGAGGTAAGCCTCGAAGCTTACAGATGGCTCAAAAAACGAGCGCGACGACTCAAAAAAATAGTAATTTGTACAGATAGCTAGGCATTAATTAAAATGCCATGGTGGATGCACACAGACAGTCATAACAAGGGCGAAAAAAATAGCTGAACATACTAAAGAGTTCTAGGGAACTAGAATGCATCAATATTAGAAAAAATAATTAGATTGAATAAGACACAACTGAAAACTTATGTAGGCCTAGTGACAGCACATGCACGATTAATGGTTCATGCCAGTAGAATAGGAGTAGCGGACTCCAGTCTTTCAAGAGGTTGCGGAGAAGGCGAGACTGCTTTACACGTTCTTGGACAATGCCCGGCCTTAACGGAAAGAATATATAAAATCATGGGAGCAGACTTCTGGGAAGATCTCTCAGAAGTTAATAGGACAGGATACAAATCCATTATCAGATCAATTATGGTTGTTAATTGGCTCGATAGTGGACTGTAGGGAAAGCTGCGAGCCAGGGAGCGTACAACTGGCCTTTTAGGCCTAAGTATTTGGGAGAATGTACTTCCCTCACAACAAGCCCTCTTATTTGATATGTCACACGGTGCAGTTTGCAAAACTTTTTTTTTAATTTTCTAATTTGCCCCCAAAAGTGACCCCTTTATTCAAAATTCATTTATTTACGTTACACGTCCGTGTTTGGATTAGAGAATATCATATGTATACCAAATTTCAACTTAATCGGTCCAGCAGATTCGTAGCAAATCGCCTATGACAGACGAACAGATAGACAGACACACGAGTGATCCAATAAGGGTCCGTTTTTTCATTCGAACGTACGGAACCCTAAAAAGTAGAACCGACCTCACAAAAATCGCTAATAAGGATAGAATAATATTAAATGACGTCATTATAAAGTAGGTGCAAATTAAATATATACAAACCTTTAACGCTTTTTAACGCTTTTTGTGAAGTCGGTTAAACTTTTTTTTAAACTATGTTATTTTTCACTTCTTCAGATATGCTATGCAGAAAAATGCTGCAAAAAGTTTTTGATATGATACCAATCGGAGAACATACTCTACCAACCAAAAAACGAACCATCCAAATCGGTCTAGGGGTTACGAATTTAGACTACCGCTCCCTCTCCCCCCGCCCTAGGAACAATTTTGCTCTCATATCAGGAATTGGGGAACATGCAGCAAAAAAGAACCATTCAAATCGGTCCACGCATTACGAAGTTAGCTTTCACCCCGCCCACTAACCAATCGGGGAACATACTCTACCCAATAAAAAAAGAATCATCAAAATCGGTCCACGCGTTACGAAATTATGCCCGGTCATATATAAAAAAAAAAATTAAAAAATACGCGTCCAATTTGTAACCTCTCGTGTTTGGGAAGTCGGTTAAAAAGACAAGGCCATCAATAGCAATACTTCCGAATGTAGATCCTTATTAGAAAAGCTTCGCACACAACCTTATATTCTAGTTGAAAGTTTATAAAAAAGGACTACCAGAAATTGACTATAGAATTCTCTCTCTCTTCCTCTGGCACCTTTAACTCCTTGGGTATAGGGCTTCTACTAGACCTACTCACAACCTAGTCCGGTTGTACGCCTACGCCTTCAACTGTGACCTACTCGTCAGAAATTTTCATTCATCAACAGTTAAAGGCTCTGGCGCAGAACAGGACCAGGTGGAGAGTCGGTGTAGTAGGCGCTCTATGCCCCAAAAAAGGGGTTAAAGGAATCAGAAAGACACTTTTATTAGTTTGACATGTAACATTGTAAGGAATCTTGTAATCGAATTTTCACCCACTTCCTGTAGGCGCATTTACGTGCAATTTTGCATACGTGCATATACATATAAGTCCGATGACAATGCAATATAGTGCATATCTAATATGTTCTTTATCCAACATGGCGAATTACGGTTCTTAGCGCTACCACGATTAGATGCCCTGACAGTGCTTGCACAAATCAATGTCGGAACTACCAATTCTTAGCGCATGTATCCCAGTAAGACAGTGGTTGGAGTAGATCCCAACCAAAGTTCTACATTGAGTCCGAGATAGGTTAAGTGGGCAATTAATCTTCTTTTGATCATAAATTCTCTACATTAAGTCTATTCCCTAACGAGCAATAATGATAAAATGTGCTCACTAAATGACACTGAAAGCATTCCCCAGATTCGACACGTTGTGGGTTCTGCCAATCTTCTTTTCAAAAGATCTAACAGCCCGTCATTGAGAGATTTGGCAACACCGTGTTCTCGGAGAAAGTATTTGTTCCGCTTCCTGAGCTTCCATTGCAGCTTCATTTCCGGTCATGCCGCTGTGCCCGGTTACCTAGCAGAGTTGCTTTATAGTTTATAAATCAATCAACAATCAAAGAGGGATTTTGATTTAAATTCGTCGGACCTAAGAGCTTTTAGCGACGCGGCTGTCCACATAGATCCTGCTTAAACTCCCTGTTGCCAGTTGGATGTGAGCCATTTCTACCGCCTTGTGTATAGCCACAACTTTGAAAGACAGTGCAGTAATTATGGAATATGTATGAAGAGTAGATATTGAGCTCCTGACAGAACACTGATGCTCCTTCTCCGGAGCTCATTTTAGAGGTATCTGTATAGATGGTTACATTATTTGCAGGTTTTTCTGTGTATTGTGTAAAAAGCACAAGAGGGAGTAGTTTTGAATGCACCAGTGATCCTGATTCCCACTATTCTTTATATGTGCTCTAATCTGGAGAGATAAGTTTTCTGTCCTCAGCTGGCCACCAAACCATAACGCCGTACATCAGCATTGGTTGTACTATTGCTGTGTATACCCATTGCAAGATCCTGGGTTTCAGCCCTACTTTGCAGCGAAAGGTCTCTTCCATGTATAAACAAGTAAAATACGATAAACTTTATGGTAAACCCGTTAATATGCGTATGAAAGAAAGGGTTTGATGAGTAAGATTCTATATACTATGGGATGTCAATCTAAACGTAGCATTGTGCATGCTCCATCTTTGATCTCGCATATTAAATCAAAAAAGAAATACATCAATATATACAAAATATCCTAGCTAATTAATAGTCAACATATAATAAATGTATTCATATAAAATATAATCATATTACTCAAGAACTATTGCAACAACTTTTACAGTATTTTTTCGTGCTCAACACTTTTAGTTTTAATAATCTATGCAAATTTAAAAAAATCGGTGAAAAGATCAGAAAAAAAATAAAAAAATTGTTTTCTTTTTAGTAAATTTATAAAAGCGTTGTTTTTAAACTAGAATTTATTTATATCTATTACGTAATATTTTAGATTTCATCCAGTCAATTTGAACACCTAAATACGCTGCTGTCTAATCTAATAAACGTAATATGCCTTAAATAATTTGGTAACCACACCCAAGACCCACATCACACTTTCTTTAGAGATGAAAATGGTTCGAATGTTCTAAAACATTTGCAGTTTGTTTGACTATAATTTACATCTAAGGAGTAGAGCAAGTTTGCTATCTCATTTCTTACTTTACACATAAAGGCTAGACTATTGTACTTCAAGATTTTAACGTTTTTTGAATATTTTTAGTAATGTATGAGGAATTAATATTTAATTCTTGGCTCACTTTATCACTAATTGACCTTTCGTTGACAATAGCGTAATCAATTATCTTTCTCCAAGTTTCAGTAACTCTTGTAGGCTCCAACAAAATGTATATTCATGAGTTTTCCATAAAGGACTGTCAAGTTACTTTCTGTATATAATATGTATATACAAATCCCATTATTATTACTATATTTAAATAAACATACATATTGATTAAAAATTTGAATCCCCAACAGATGCTTACTTTGGCCTTAAGCAATTCAATAATAGCATAAATTATAGCTATTGTTTTTACGTGTTGTTACATCTTAATATACCAAGGCCACTCAAAACCCAGTATGGCCACTAATCAACAAATAATAATTCCAAAACCATTTCTTTTATAGATGTGGTTCTATTTATTTTGATTTATTTACACTTTTATGTTCGTGATTACCCAATCTTTAATAGCAAACCCTAAAATGACTATGTTGTACGTTAGTTATAATTCTAATTTTTGTATCACTAGTTGACCTGTGGCCAGTGTGTACTCTTTTTTTTAAAAAAAAGAGGAAACATCCTTGAAAAAATCTTCCTAATATTTTTGTATGTACAATTTTAGAATCTTTTTAAAATTATTTACAATATTTCAGTAAAACATAAAACTGATAACGTAAAGAATTTCATAGCCAAATGCATCATAACTCAATCCAGTTGACATTCAGAGATGTACAAAATTGAAGCAATCGATAGCAGTAGTGTAGTGAAAAGTGATGTTGATTTGGATTCTGTGAGGACTGGGATGGAGGACATTCCTGAAAGTTAGCAAACATTGAAGCTTCGGCCTTATCCTCGAGATTTGTTATTGAGTTTAGAAAGCTTTTCGAAATGAAGCTTTTTGGAAGTTTTGATTTTGGGGAGGGCTCCACCCACACAATTTTATCTCATAAGTAAGTTTCTTCAATATTTCTACCCTTAAGAATTGGGTACATTATTGTCGCCAGTGTGTCGTAATTTCTAATGGATGTGTATTAGAGTAAATTTTAAACTATTCATTGAACTAAAAAAATCAATACAACAAAACTTTTGTTAGTTTACTTAAAAATTTTATGCAATATCTACTTAATGTTAAAGATTACGTACCCAACACAGTGCTCGAAGGATTACTTGTGGCCTTTGGACAAAACCAATAGGATCAAATGTACCTCCAGCTTTGCCACCACCGTACGCACCGCCCTCCATTCTTTCGATTAAACTTTTTCAAGGTTTTCACTTAAATTATCAGTTTGTTACCAACAGCTATACAAAATATTCTTTTAAAAAGGCGCTACTACGTTCTTTGCTGCAAATGCAGAATAATCCTTGTCGATTTGTAGCACTCACAAAATCACAAACCACCTCCCTTACCTCATTCGCACTTGTTCTTAACAAACTGCCAGAGCAGAGCTAAAACAAGTCCCAAAGCAAAAAGCAAATAAATCGAATAAGAATTTTTGTAGAATATCCCATCGTTCTGGTCACACTAGGGAAATTTAAGTGTCAAACAGGGCTGCCTAAAATGTACAGCTATCTACATGATTTACAGTTAATTTTATCTACATGAAAGAGTGCCTGCTTTCGCAATAACTATGTGTTGCACGACAATTTAATTCCAGTTTTAATTAAGCTTCAAGAACCCTCACTAAAACTTAATACAGTGTAAGTAACTTATAAGTTATTTTTCAATAAATTAAATAATTTAGATTTAAATAAATTTCAATATATTTCATTTTCACATTATTTGGTAGCCCATTAAATAACAGCAAATTGTTTTGAGTCTTAATCCTTCTATACTTCTTCTAAAGTACCCAACATTCCTTAGCTCGTAGTTTTTATTTGTTATGTAGGGCATTTCACGAGAAGCGGACAGCGAAAAAAATTTCAGGTCCTGGATTTTGTTCATATTTGGTTTAATTGTACTTCTATATGTCCTGAATGAATGTGCATTTTTATTTTTTTTCTATGAAGCCTAGCTGCCCTTTTCTAAGCCTTTAAAGAATTGACAAAATATGAGGAGTGGGTTTTTTGAAAAAAAATTTGCTAATATTCAAAGTGATAGAAAAAAAGTAAATAGTGTTATTTTAAAGACAAATAAGTGTTTATCTCGGCTGTTATTACAGAGTTGAAAAACAAATTTTTTTTCGTATATAAAACCGGAAGTAAACATATCAAATCTTTTTTTTATCTCAAAATGTAGCTTATAGTTCATAAATAATATGTGTAAAATTTTAGAATGTGATCTGCATTCGTATCGGAGATAGAGAATTTAAACTTAAATTTTTTCATGTTTCCATACAAAACTATCGCACTGGCCAAATGCCGACTACGCGCTGCACTGTATTCGAATGCAGATCACATTATGAAACTGAACAGGCATTTACTATACATTTTAAGTATTTTTTGAGCATTTAAAAAAAAATTAAACATGTCGAAGTTTGTCAAAATTTAATTTTAATTTTGGATTTTTTACATGAAAATTTCGAATTCGATACCACGACTGTGAAGAGCATGCAATTTCATATAAGAATCACTATTTTACTTATTTTTATATAAGTTTCTTAATATGATTAATTACCTTTGAAACAGGTCATACATAACTTTTTCAAAATTGTTGGTTGTCCGCTTCGCGTGAAATGCCCCATGTATGACACGTTTCTTAGCAAGTACTAAGCATATAAGTTGTATTTTATTTTAAATAAAAAATTCAAACATAAATTACTTTATACTAATTAATAGGACAAACAAATCTTACCCAGCGCGCTCGGCTGCTAAGCCCATATGGCGCTCTTACTAAACTCTTTTCTAATGCCTACATACTTATTACAATTTTTTAATTAGTTTCTAAGAAAACATTTTTTAATTCTTAATTCTAAAGCTCTTAACTATATCTAATTATGATACCCTTAACTGCTTAACTAAATTAATTATGGGAGTAGGATTTTTCGGGATAGTAGGTAGGAAAGTGCCCGACTTGAAATCTAGCCATGATGAAATGTTCTCTGGATAATAAGATTCTTGAATGTATTGGATGCGTCTGGTGCGCCAGTGTAGTGCCAGGAACGTGCTATTTTGGGACCAATTTTGGTTCCTTTCGTACTTAATAGCAGTTAAGGCTGCCTTGTAAAGAAAACTGATTGTAGTTGGGATCTCATGCTCTATATTAGGAGTACCCGGGAAGGCTACTCTGGTTCCACTGTCTGCTATTTATTCTTAAGTATCACGAAGGCGGCACTGGTGAAATAGACCAATGCACCTTGTGGATTCATCAATGCACTTCTTCTGGCAGTTCTTTTTTAGTTCGTGGGTGGTAGTGTCAACTACATTTTATCCAATGCTTTTGGTTCTAAGGCGGATACGGGAGGTCGTTCTGCGATACTGGGGAATGGAATACTTAGTCTATTTACACTATCTAATGCTAGAAACAATACGCCCTTTAATGTAATAAAAGTTGTCTACGGACCGTCAATCCATCTTCGTATGATGTTACGGTGAGGTCGTCTGTTTTCTATATAATTGACTGCGATCAGTTTAGCTTGAGATTTCTGAATTCTGTCTTGGATGGAATCCATACCAGATTCAAAAAAAAAAAATGGTTGCCATTTTTTTAATCTACGCCCCAAAATACATTAAAAAAAGTCTATGAGAAACCAGATCTTTTTTGGTGTAAACTAGTTTTATATAATGATTCATTTCCCAAAAGCTAACAACATATACTTCATCGCATTATATTCTTCAATTAATACCTTTCCAAGTCTCGGTGCACCGCTGCAGTATTTATACAGGGTCCTCCAGTCTCTACCGTTTAGGTAATTAATAACTTTATCACAGGAAAGCGTTATATTACCCAAAAATTGAACTCTATAGCTACTAAATATTAGACATACACCAATAAAATGTACTATATCTTATGGGTGAACCATCCTTTCTAAAAGAATTTGCGTTCAGCCATAATAGTCCACCTCTGCACATAAGTACAGGTCTTATTATATTATTATCTTTATCATATTCTATTTGATGGTTCAGTTCCTGATATATGTCATGTCTGGTGCGCAATAGTGCTTCTTCCAGATACCCTTTCCATCTCCATTCGGTTTCTTTTTTTAGAATATCTTCCAACCATGTTCTAAGCGTTGACAAGCCGATATTAGTAAATTCGCTCAAATCTTAGGTAACCTATGGCTTGGCATTTCACAGGTCACCTTCGCTATATAATTGTAGTGGTATTTTAAAATGAGAGAGAAGGTAAGCCGCTTTCTAGGTGGAGCATGTAATTTGGAGTACTAAGTGGAAGTCCGAATAACTTTTTCATAAAAAAGCGCAGAAGTTTATCGATTTCATCTAAGGAAACATAACTCATAGATAACATTGTAAACCTCCTCTCCTTGGGAGGGTGGTAGTCCAATTACGTAACGCGTATATCGATTTGGTTGGTTTATTTTCTGAAGTATAGAGTATGTTACCCCATTGGTACCTTGACACAATTTTAAACGGTGGAGGAGCGGCTGGATATCAACTTTTGATGTGTACAATATATTGCCCTATTGGTACCACGACAAAAATATATTGGGTGGGGTGGGAACAACATCTTAACGCATAGACCTGGATGTGAGATCTGGACTAATGCGCTGAAGGTCGAAAAGTACAGGAAACGGATTGCGGCAGTACAGAGGAGAGGAGCCTTTAGAGTTGCCTCCGGTGCTGGTTTTGGCAGCCGTAACCAACATAGGTCTATTGCTGCAAGAGCGGAAACAGCTTCATGACAGGCTGGTCGAAATCGGAAAAGAGGCAGCGAAAGTCGAAGCTAGCGAATACGCCCTTACGAGATAGCATAGTGAACAGCATGCTCCGAGGTAATGCGCAATGGGACCGAGTTGTAGTATTTATCCAGAAGATCCTAGAACAAAAGTAAAAGGAAACCACAGAAGCACTGGACGGACTGTAGTAAGATTAGACCAAGAATATAAGGAGCCAATGATGGCGATATTCATCATCCTGTATACGAAAAGTAGTCCCTGGGTGGAGGCATGCCTGAAAGGAGAAGGTCTTTTAGTAGGTGCGAGTCCCACACACCAGGGCAAGACACCGCCCTGACGGTGCATAAAGCATTATCCCCCTCAAAAAAAAAAACCCATAGACCTATTTGGATGATTCTTTTTTTAACCGACTTCCCAAAAACAAAGAGGTTCTAAGTTCGACGCGTATTTTTTTTTTTTTATTTTTATTTATTTTTATTTTTTTTTTTTATGTCTGACCGGGCATAACTTCGTAACGCGCCGACCGATTTTGATAATTCTTTTTTTGTTGGGTAGAGTATGTTCCCCGATTGGTACCATGTCAAAAAAATTTTTGGTAGGGTGGGGGTGAAACCTAACTTTGTAACGCGTGGTCCGATTTGGATGGTTCTTTTTTTGTTGTACAGAGTATGATCACCCATTGCTAATAGGAAAAAACAATTTGACCTATGGTGGGGGGAGGGGGGGAGGGATAGGCTAACTTTGTAACGCGTGGACCGATTTGGATAATCAAATACAGCAACTACGCAACCACAATCGACGACACTATATTATACTACCTGTAGGTTTCAGCTTACGGGATCATAAGAAATGACGATTAAATACTTTTGTTGCAGTTGTTTTGTTTTAATTTGCACTGACTTCAAAATGTCGTAGTAGATATAAAATTAAAAATTATTTTATGCTTTTTAGCGCTTTTTGTGAAGTCGGTTCAACTTTTTTTTCGAAGAGTTTGAAAAGGTGCCTTATTTTTTCTTTATATTACAATCACTATAGTATACACTCAGTGTACATTAGGTTAGTAATAAACAATTTAAATACTACTCGATTAATATGGATTATAAATTTTTATGAATTCAACTAATATAATACGAAAACTTGGATAACCGCCACTCTGCTAAATATAAACAAATCTACTCGGTTAATTCGCAAGTAGTTTATCGACGCTCGAATAAAAGGAATTTCTTTTTAATCCGTATGATTCGCATTTCTGGATTTTTCGAGTCACCTCCGGTCAAGTTTAGCTTGGATAATCGAGACTCTTCTACTATATTGAAAAATATTTCTCTTTGTAGTTAGAAATATTTACGCTTGATTATTGTACACTTTTAAAAGATTCATATAATCAAAATATTCAATTCGAAGTTGAAAACAGAAGATGGCAAAAACCAACTTTAACTTGAGTTTACTAAACTAAGTTTCACTAAATAAAAAAACTTGTATTAAAAATATGTCTTACTTCATCAGAACAGTCGACGTATTGATTCCTTTTTGGTGTCATCATAGGCGGATATATATTTATATAAGAACCATACTCACAAGATATATATTTCAATGCTTTTCATAAAACCTGAAAAATAGAAAAAAAAAATAAAAGAAAAATAATAAATATATAAACTTATAAAAAAGTTGCAGTATAATCTTTTATTTAATAGCAAACCAAGTTATGCGACAATCCACCCACCCATAGAACTAATAAAATTATTTAATCACAAATTAACTTTCGGATGTAAAATCCAAAATAAACTTCTTTCCTGTAAAACCTTTAAAGTTAACTGCTTTATTCATTGCATCTTTGAAATTTTTTGCCGGAATCATCTCGTACAGAGGACCTTTGAACTTATCTGTTTCGATCATAGTGCATATTTCATCAAACATTTTACTTCTTTCAGGACTATCAAAATTTTCTTTAGTCCACCTTGTCATCCAAAAACCTTTAAAAGATATATCCTTAAAAATTAATGCAGCAGTTGCAACCGTTAAAGGCTCTCTAGACATTCCACCGTAGGTCACCATTACACCTTTATTTCCAAGATGGCGGGAAATTTCAGTAGCACTTTTACCACCAATACAATTAAATCCCAGAATAGGCTTTTTTAATTGTGATTCAAAAAGTTTTGTCGTCCGAATTTCTTCCTCGGTAAGAATTTCTGTTGCTCCCAAACATTTAAGATATTTTCGAAGATCATCAATTTCGGGCCGATTTCGGACTACTCCAACCGAGTTTACACCCCAAGCTTTGCAAAATTGATGTACTGCCTGTCCTACAGCACTGTTTGCACCATTTTGTATAACTGTATCTCCTGGTTTTAAATTAACAAAATCTTTTAACATTCTGAATGCTGTGCATGGATTTACAGTAATGGTAGCTGCCTCTGGTATGCCAATTTTATTTGATATTTTCATCACATCTCTTTCAGAGTATTTTGCATAGCTTCTCCAAGTTCCTATTTATAAGGAAGAATTTTATTATTAAATTTTTAATAAATATCATAAAGCGAGGGTTTTAATAGAATATTGTTTTTTTGAATACCTTTTAAAAAAAGTGGATAAAATAGTTTCGGACAATTTTCAATAAAAGTGGTTTAAAATTATAAAATTTGACGACAAATTAAATATTTGAGGCACTGAAAATAGAATGGAAACAGAGATGGATGAATTCTTCTCTCATGGAAATGAGGAAAAGAACCAGAAAGCTATTCAATAAAGCTAATAAACACCAAAGAGAGGATCTCTGTGAAGAATACAAAACGGCACTTAGGCAATTCAAATCCGAGTTCCGAAAAGCCCAGAGGGAATCATGGAAAGTTTTTACTAGCCAAATTGAAAGCACGGGTGAGGCAGCTAGACTGAAGAAAATATTGTCTAAATCGAGAAGCCAGTTAGAACTTATCGGAGACTCATCCAACATGAGGGAATCTCTTGAGAGGCTGATTACAAATAGCTTCCCAGGGAGTACCCTGGTGAAGGGGGAATCGATGACGCAAGAAGCTACCCCTTGGAGATCCCAAGTCGGGATGGAAGAGGAGCAAGCGAAGAAACTGTGTACTTTAGCAAGGTAAGATGGGCAATAAAATCCTTCAGCCCATATAAATCACCGGGAAGGGATGCTACAGAGGGGAGGTAACAAACTATTGAACAGACTCACTCTACTTTTTAGAGCGTGCCTAAAGTTCAGTTACACTCCTAAAATCTCGAAGATGGCAAAGGTAGTATTCCTACCCAAACCAAATAAGACGGACTATAGCACATCAAATGCTTATAGACCAATTAGCCTTACATCATTCCTACTGAAAAGTCTAGAAAGACTAATAGAATGGGAGGTAAGGAAACAGATAGGTATAACCCAACTATCAAGTTGTCAACATGCATATATGAAAGGTAGATCGGTTGATTCCGCTCTACATAACCTAGTACATCAAGTGGAAAAGGCATTGATGCACAAAGAAGTAGCGTTAAGCTGCTGCATTGATATAGAAGGGGCCTTCAACAGCGTCTTTACGGGTTGAGAGAAAAGGGGACAGATCACAGTATAATCAAGTGGATCAAGTCCATGCTAGAAGACCAAATTATAATTACAAGTTTCGGAAATGAGCAACTAACGGCGCGGGTAAATAGAGGAACTCCACAAGTAGGGATTCTTTCACCATTCCTGTGGCTGATAGTGATTGACGAACTACTTGAAACTCTATCAGAGAAAGGTCTCCACGTAACATGTTATGCGAACGATCTAGCGATAGTAGTTAGAGGTAAGTTTGAAGAAAATTTGGGATACTTACTTCAAGAAGCAATCGACACGGCAACCTCTTGGGCGCAGGATTGTGGACTGAAGATAAACCCAAATAAAACGGAACTCTGCTGCTTCACCCGAAGACACAAATTAAGAAAGATAGTTCCCCCGTGCATCGGAAACGCGAGATTAACCTTAAAGAATGAGGCCAAATTTCTGGGTGTGCTGATGGACGGGAAACTAAATTTGGCGAGGCACCTACACGAGAAGAAAAACAAAGCGGTAAGAGCTTTCTGGACGTGTAGAAATGCTATAGGTAAAATTTGGGGACTATCACCCCATATTATAAAATGGATATACACATGTGTAATCAGACCCATGATAACGCATGGAGCGATAGTCTGGTGGAAGGCGATAGAGGTGGGCAGAAACCAGAAGACCAACGTATGTGCTGTCTAGGCATAACGGGGGCTACCAGGTCAACACTGACAAGGGCCTTGGAGGTCATTCTAAACATTATTCCACTAGAATTCTACGTTAAGCAAGTGCTACTCAACTCTGCTATAGGTTTACCTATGAATAAACTGTGGAAGAAAAGGGGAATGCAAACCCAACATGAAAAGATCGACCGAGTATGTAATAGTAATACGATCAAGAGACTGTTTGAGGAAGAAGATTGCTGGGACTTCAAAACGGATAACCCAAATTTAGGGGCAATCTTCAAAACCCAGTTTCAGACTAAAAGTGAATGGATCAACAATGGGGTGATCCAAAAAAACACTTTAGCGATTTACACAGATGGCTCAAAATGCGAGCGTGGCTGTGGTTTTGGAATATCGTGCGAGGAACTAAACCTGGAGTTATGGGGAGGGGTAAACGACTCCTCCTCGGTTCTTCAATGTGAAATCGAAGCGATAGAGATAGGAGCTAAACAGCTAATAGAACGAGGAGTAAGATCCTCTAGGATTGCAATATGCACGGATAGACAGGCGCCCATCAAATCTCTAACTAACGCTGAGGCAAGATCGATAGAGGGATGTAAACAGACCTTAACGCAGCTGTAAACAGACCTTAACGCAGCTAGGGAGACAAAATGATGTCACCCTAATATACGTACCGGGGCACTGTGGCATCCCAGGAAATGAAAAATCAAATGATCTGGCGCGGAGAGGCGCAAATGAGGACACTCCAATAATGCTCAACGTGAGCATACCCATCCAGGAAATTAAAAAAGAAACCATGGAATGGGTAACGAGGATGCACAGGAAAAAATAGGAGGGATCCGATATCGCCGGACACACAAAGGCGTTTTGGGGAACTCTCAATGCGCATGAATCTGAAAAGATTATTAAGCTTAACAAAGGCAAACTGAAACTTCTTGTTGGCCTTGTGACAGGACATGCAAGACGAATACTAGTTTATGCAGGGGATGTGGGGAAGAAGACGAGACCGTATTACATGTTCTCAGCCAATGCCCAGCCCTAACGCAAAAATGATTTAAAATCTTAGGAACATACTACTGCGAAGATTTACCAGAAGTTAAGAAATTAGGTTATAATCGAATTATCCAATTCGTTACGGGGATCAGTTGGCTCGACAGTGGGCTTTAGGTTACGCTGCCGAGCAGGGGGCGTACAACGGGCCACTATAGGCTTCAGTGCATGGAAGATACACATCTTTCCCCAATCGAAAATCAACCATCCACCAAGGGAGAAGTATTTACTTATTGACTATTTTCATTATTTGTTCGAGCTAAGTAATTCTGGTGACAGAATTTTTGAGTGGAATTTTGATATTTTATTAGATTGTTAAGAACAGATTCGTGTGGAAATTAATTTCAGGAAACGATAATGTAAACAAATAGTCGATGGCAAATAAAATGTGCGTATCTGGATTTATGTGTTTTCAAGACTTTAATTTATGAGAATAATTATACATATGACATGTAAGGTATGCGACAAGCAACATATGGGATGCATATAAGACGTTAAGATGCTGCGTGATTAGGTACAGATGCAATTACTGTGTGTTTATTTATTTATTTAAGCTTAATACAAGCTATTGCATAAAAAAAATAAAAAAATAAAATACAAGCTATAACTTACTTACTACTAATTCTACAAACTACAATAAATAAAGTAAGTAGTATGAAGTAATGAATGACCATAGGGTAATAATGAAGATGATGGACCGCCACTCATTACAAGTTCATTTTTAAGTTGATTTTGTTCACTCAGCTCTATGCTTTATTAAGTTGTAGATGTACTGATGTTAATGGGGTTTCTCTCTCATTCCCTTAACCTCCTTGTTAGATATAGGGCTTCTATAATACTAACTCTCCACCTGGTCCGGTTGCTGTCGTTCAATTCCTTGGGCTCTTGAGTAGCGCTGCCAATCTATGTGTAATTACACTAAAAACGTGTAATTAAAGTTTAGTGACTCGAAATTAATAGGAAAAACCGTTTAGTCCAAAAATGTGTTCATCTAGTAATGATATCTTAACAGCGGTAAAATTTGATAGTACACAATCAAAAAATTAACAGAATAAAAATGCCTTGTGTCTACGCACGCCAGGCTGTCATAAGGATACGTGCTATCTTCAACTAATACTTATGGATATTGAACAAAGGAAAAATTCATAGAAATTCAAAGTAAAATTTTAATAAGAACTTTTTCGTGTATGGGCAGGTATACAAGTATAACTTGAGGTGGAGGTTGGATAGATTTGAATTATAAAATGTAGAACATTTTCGTTGCTTAAGTTTATGTACTTTTGTATAAATTATATGCAATTTTAGTTACAGTTTAGCTAGAGTTTTAATTCATGCAATATATCATCGTCCAATTTGGCATTTCGGTAATATTTTTAATAATGTAATTAATTTAATTGAAATGTGTTTAATTTCTAAGGAGTGTGTGTAATTCCATTTTACTTGATTTGTAACGCTACTGTTGAGCTGCTGCGTAGGATTTTAAGGTTTTCTTTTAACGAACTTTTCATGCTCGATCTAAGAAAAGCACTACTATATTTTATGATATTCTAGAAATTTATTGAATACTTGCTACAAGTGTCTTTACGGAAACTCGTTTGGACTTGATATTTATTTCACCTCCGGTGTTCCTCAAGGCAGCCATCTAGGACCATTGCTTTTTATCTTTTACATCAATTATGTATCCCTAATTCGAGAATTCTATGTTTCGCTGATGACGCCAAAAGTGCGAGTGACTGTGCACTATTAAACTCTGACTTAGACGCCTTTCATAATTCGTGTTCTACAAACTTCGCTCCCCTAAATATTAGCAAGTGCACTACTATGTCGTTCTCTCGATCAAGGAATCCAGTGCACTTTAAGTACAACTTAGATGGTAGCTCTCTAAACAGACTTGACAAGACCAAAGATTTAGGGCTCGTGCTAAATACGAATAAATACGGGACAACTCCCGAGTTGTTTTTGCCTTCGATTGCTTGCGGAGTGCGGTTGATTCCCCTGAACTGCTGGGAGCTCTATATTTATCGATTGCTACTCGTACCTTGAGGAACCAAAGCTTTCTCCATATTCCCCACCACCGCACTAATTATGGTATGCATGAGCCTATTACATCTATGTGTCGTCTTTTTAACAATCATTTTGAGCTTATTGATTTACTTTTTCTTTTTTTTTGTGATTATATAATTTTTTTTTGTAGTAGTCAGTATTTGATGAATCTTAATAAATAAATGAAAATTTCAAAGGATCCAAGATAGAGCCCTGCACCACGCCGCAACTACGAGGAAGCATGCCAGAGAAAACGTCGTCTACCTTTACTTGCTGCAATCTATCAGATAAAAAACTACGGGTGAGCGAACCAGATGAGGATGAACAATTTTGAAAATATGTATTCCAACTTAACCGGGAGCTTAGAGTGGCCACTGAATCGAACGCTTTTGAAAAATCGAGAAGAGACTGAATTACGAAACCCTGACTGGAAGGGACTTATTAAGCTATACTCATCCAAAAATTTAGCTAATTGTTCTCCTGGTCTCGCTTTTGAGATTTTAGGCACAGGAAGAACAGTTGCGACTTTCCAGATGCATTGAGAGTTCTCCAGAACACTTTAGTGTATTTATCTATTCTGGAACCCTCCCAATTTTCTTTATGTCTCCTCTTTGCCCATTCCAGGATTTCCTTTTTGACTTCCTGGATAGGAATGCTCAGATTGAGCATAATTGAAGTCTCCTCATTTGCGCCCTGGCACA
The DNA here is from genome assembly GCA_964036015.1 of Leptarthrus brevirostris. NCBI lineage: Eukaryota > Metazoa > Arthropoda > Insecta > Diptera > Asilidae > Leptarthrus > Leptarthrus brevirostris. The sequence goes on from OZ038372.1 coordinate 127,112,611, forward strand.
TATAATAATGTGACCTAGTTATGGCACTGCAATTCCGTAGGGGCCGTTTACATCCATCTGCTATTTTAGGTTTCACCACGGCATTTATTAGGAGTTTAATTGACGCCTGGCTATCCGTATATATTGCTATTTGAGATGATCTCACTCATCGTTCCATTAGATTCGCAGCTCCTATCTCTATCGCTGCGATTGCACATTGAAGAACTGAGGAGGAGGTACAATAATACTGAAGAATAATTTGTATCTACCATAACATCAAGTTCATCGACGAAAGGTGTAGAAAAATACATACTATAATAAGTCCATAAGCAGTACGTGACAAAGAGGAACAAGACGATTAGGGCAAATTGTTTAAATGCGTTTGTGTTATATCAATATGTTTTTCTCTCCTCCCGTTTTAATTTAGCTGATTAACATTTATTTATTTAAAATTCCATTATGAGGTCTATATGCTCATGGATGTGATATCTATATGTTTGCATCTGATAATTATACATAAGCTTAAATTATCCAATTACTACACAATGCATTGTGAAAAATAAAATTATAAGTGAATTCAAGGTCACGATATTGTAATTATATTCAAATTAAAGTCAGCTTCGCTTACCTAATCCAGTAGCAAACGGTACAATTCGATCGCCTGTTATAACCTTACTCACTTTGGGGCCAACAGCCACCACTTCTCCTACACATTCATTCCCACCAATTGCAGGAAATTCTGGCTTTACAGGATATTTTCCTATTCAAATCTAGGTTTTATAAAACAAAATGCGTTATGGTAATAATACTTTACCTTGAATTGTGTTAATATCTGCTGGATTAATTGGTGCCGCTAGTATTTTAACTAGAACTTCATTATCTTTAGGATCATCGATATCTTCTTGACAGAGATATAGTACCTCAGCAGGTTCTCCAAATTGGTTGTATTTAAGATTTGCTGCCAAAGCCATTGTTCTAAACTTGTTCAGTTTGCCTACTGGACTAATAACTTGCAAGATACTTCGCAACATTCCAGAAATAATTAGTTAAATGTATGGTTGAGATAAGATAATTGCTTCCCGGAGAAAAAGGTAAACAAACGAAAAGTTCGGCAGGGTTGAGTTAAAGATGATGGCAGTTACAGCAGCAAAGTCGGCAGGGACTGTCAGTATTGGTCAGTATGGTGTCATAAACCAAAATATCTAAAAAAAGCAAACTAATTTTAAATAAAGTCAATTTTTATTTTCTATTTATGTAACATTCTTATAATTTAAGAATCTAATACTTTAATTTTAAAAGAATTTATTATTCAAAATCATCCAATTAAATTCCCAATAGTTGTTATGTAATAAAACAGCTTCTGTTGTGAATATGTGGTCATGTGGTTGTAGGGATTCAAGATTTACGATCCGAGCAAAAAGATCGATCTGTCGATTCGAATCGACACCAGTAAAGGTGTAAACACAATTGCGACGAATCGACTGCAAAACTGCCAACTGCCGACCTAAATTCGCTGTCAAAAGTTGCAGTCAGCAAAGTTGGAACACAATTGCGGCGGCGGCGAATAGCGAAGAAGAATGGCTTCAGGTACCAATTTTATATTGGCTGCACTTAAAAATATTTTAATATATCATTTTTATATTGGCAATACTGACCGTCCGACTGCCAAATTAGAAAATTGCTCTATTCCTTAAGGCCCCCACAAACACACGAAAAAGTCCGGCGAAAAATACCGCGGTAAAGTTTGTGCGAATAATACCTTGTAACTTCGGTGCCCACAGACACACGAGCTTTTCATTACAAAGTGAACGATAAAGCTCAATGAAATCAATTTAAACACTTTTTCTGGCAATAATTGGTCGATCTACATATTTAAAACTTAATTTCTTTATATTGAAATCCATAAACCGACGTAAACAAAACAATTTTCAAATTAACGATTAACTACATAGAAAAAACTTTTCGTTAAACACATTAATTGCATGTGTATGTGTGATTTGGCTCGTGCAAAATCAGGAATATCTTGATTTCAGAATGGCTCGGTAGCTCGGCGAGCCATTTGCGCACAGACGGAGAAAATATCGACGAATTATTCCGTGCAGCATTTTTCGCCGAACTTTTTCGTGTGTCTGTGGGGCCCTTTAGAACAGAAAACGAAAGGAAGTGCAATACCTTAGAATAGATACCATATAGAAGAACAGCTCCTTAAATTTCCCTGTTCAAACGTGAACGAAATAGTTTGGCAATGTTGTTGCAATTTTGTATGGAAAAGTAAATCCTAAATGTCAAACAATTCCAAGAAGTAAATGCTATCCGTCAAAAATTAGTGAGCGAGAATCAATTTTGTACTCTCAGAAGAGAAATTTCCCTTTTCGTCGATTAATTCGTATAAGCGGACATATGTGTTGGTTAAGTAATTGACAGTTCTAAAACTTCAAGTCAAAATCAACATGATGCTTCCTGGAGGATTATTTTATTCTATTCGTGGAGGATCTAAACAAATTAAAGGATACATCGTCTAAAGTGATGCAAACTATGCAGCCGGGGTTAACAACAAACGACTCAACATACGAAGAATGATTCAATCTGCAGTCTTCAAGGAATTGATTAAGGTACATACTTTGCTAAAATTTATAGATTTATATTGAACAGAATATATTGCTTTTAGATCCTGGTGTTTAACCATAAAAACCCATTAAAGGACGCCCCAATATTATAATGTTTGTAGGTTTGCAAAGTTCTGGAGAAATAACGACTTGCAAGAAACTAGCTTATCGCTACCAAAAGAAAAATTGGAAGTCCTGTTTAGTCTGCGCTGACACATTCCGGGCTGGTGCCTACGAATCAAATCAAACAAAATGCAACTAAAGCCGTTCTTTGGCAGTTATACAGGAGTTGATGCAGTCGTTATAGCCCAGGATGGTGTAGAAATGTTCAAGAAAGAAGGGTTCGAGATGAAAATTGTTGATACTAGTGGAAGACATAAGCAAGTAGAATCGTTGTTTGAAGAAATGTTGGCAGTAGCTAACGCAATAGCAATACGAGCAATATAATGTGATAGATTGTTATTAATTGAAAGCCAAACTATAAAATAGGCTTGTCCATCTCAAGCTCTCAAGTTCAAAGAAAAAGTAGATATTGGTTCGTTTAAACAAAGTTAGATGGACATGCAAAAGGTGGAGGTGCTCTATCCGCGTAAGTTAGATAAAATCTTGTTAACTAACCTACAACACCTCGTTTGTTTGAGTCTGAGATTTAATGTCCTTGAAGTTCAAGAAACGTTCTTTGATCGTAAAGATCATGTATTGGAGGTATAATTTTTGGTTGTTACGCTAAAGTATTACATTTTAATTACATTGATTTCCAGTGCCTGGATTCCGTAAAAACATCGCCAAACAGCCAATTTTATTCGGAGAAGTTGATTCAACTGTACAAGAGGGATCAAGTTCGGGAAAATTTATTGATTTTGACCCGGCCACAGCTGAAATATTGTTAGATCTTGGACGAGCTTTATACAAATTAATGTTACAGCTCTTATTGCTCATTGAATCCAATCACAAAATTGCTATAAGTGTGATTAATAATTTAAAGCAAAATGATAAGGTAAGTTGATTGATTTTTTTAAGAATGCATACTGACGTGACATTTTTCTAGATGCAAGATATTTCCGACCTTTATTTAACGGTGCGGGGAGCATTGCTACGCTGTATTGATGATGCCGAGATGGAATCTTTAGATACTTTAACCTCAACGGAAGGCGAAAGTACTCCAACACCATCTCCTGGACTTCCCATGACAAATCCCGAAGAATTTGAAAACACATTAGTTGAAATGATCCAAAATCAAAAGTGGTCAGCGGCAATCTCACATACTCGTCAGTATAAAAGGGTTTATCAAATGACCTCTTCTAACTTAAATTTCGGTCAATCTGACGCCCTAACCTCCAATGAGTTATCTTTTATTTTAACCTTACTCTCAAAAGATTATCAAAGACAGGAGTGGTGAGTATACAATTATTTGCTAAATTCTGAATCATCAAACATTTTTCACCTTATAGATTTATTTATTCTATCAAAGACTGATACTGAGCTATTGGAAGTGTACACAATCCTTTCAGAGAATTTGTATCATGTATCGAGTGCGTTGACTGCAATGGAAATCAATATGAAAAGTTATTCAGGCACTTCTTCGATTGCCAATAAAGAGGGTAATGATATCATTACAAATTTATAGATGAATCATGACTAGGTTAAGTAGATATTTGGATTAACATGCACAACGTAATCTTTGTACTTTTAACAGAGTTTTTTTTTAGCCGTAATTTAATGATACATTATTCAAATAAAGTAAATGATTTCTTAGAGCACCGCTGTTTTTTACTTATTCCTTCAAATCTCTAAAATTGTTCTGAAATTTTCTGTTTTTGGTCAGTCTGAAGCTCAAACTGCTTCAATAACGACTACTTTGCAGCCCCATTTTCTGTAACATCAAAAATATTCCACCTCTTATTATATTTATCAAAGGCTGATGCTCAGCTGCCGGAGGAGTACACAATCTTTTCTGAGAATTTGTATCATTTATCGAGTACTAATGGAAATAAATATGAAGAGCTATTCACTCGTTTCCTCGACTGCCGGTTAAGAGGGCAATGATATCATTAAAAAGTTGCAGATAAATCATGACTAGGTTAAGTAGAGATTTCGAGTAACGTGTAAAACTAAACTTTATAGTTTTAACAGAGGTTATTTTTACTGTGATTCCTTCTACGTTATTTGAATAAAGTAAATGATTTTTTAAAACATTGATGCATTTTATTCGACTTTAATTTTAATCATATATTCCAATGGCTAGTATAGCATAAATTATTCCTAATGATTTAAAAGTTTCTTTTTTACCGGACTTAGCTATGACTTAAATTAGGTTCACTAAAGATAATCTTCTGCTATCTATTGTTTCGTCAGTGACTGCAATGGACCCGAAGTCTTCAGATATGTAAATTACACCATCGGTTAGTTTTTGGTATGTCCATGGCTCTTGTTTTGCAGCAGCCTCCTAAAACAAAACGTTACGCTCGCAATGGCCATCATCTTCAACAGTGCATACAGGTGGCATATCTGAAGTTAAATCAGTTTCCAATTTTTGCAAAGTCGTAGAGAACTCGGAACCTTTTGTTGCGACGAAACTTTTTATTACAATTTCTTGTATAAGTTTTCTTTTCTTGTATTCGTTTTTAACACCATCCGAGATGTCTTTGTAATCGCCTTTGGAAATAGCTACTAAGTTCTCCTTAACTTTATCTGAAATTGAATCAACTTTCCGTGTGACATTGCTTTGCTAAAACCGACCTTTGCATTCTGGGATGTCTTCATCAGTTCTGATTGTGCAATGCCTTCCTCATGACTCCCATTTTCTGACACAGATTTTCCTTCCTTGGTTAATTCATATCTTTTTCGACCGGTTTCGATTGATCAAAAAGTCTACCTCGTACAGTATCTTCGGAAATAATATTTGAAGCTTTATTGTTATCTTTAGAGGACTCCGGAAGAACAACCTTATACTTATCGAAATTTATTTTTGGCAACTGTATAAAAAAAGGAAAATTAGGATTTAATTTCTGACATCGAGGTAAACCTACCTCAGCAATTATATTTGACTTAGGAAACCCAAGATCTTCCCCAGATGCAAATGTTACGTAGAAATTCTAACGGTAGGCATTTTAACAGTCTCATAATTAGCTAAAGTTAATATCCTTTGCTCTCTCTCTACACGAATTATTTGTATTATAGAAAACAATTATTTCTCCAGGTAAATTTTAAGCGCACGTTCCTTCCTTGGTGAGTATGCAGAGGTCAGGGTACCACCAATACGTTCAAGACGAGCTTTTTCTTTTTGATATAATTCATGACGTTCTTCCGTAGTCAAATCCTTTAATTGTTCCGTATTATCTCTGTAAAAATAAACGGCCCCATTCTACAGCTACATAAATGAAAGTTCTCGGAAGTTGCTCAATTTGGAAACCAACTCAAAGAATTGTTGATATCTAGAACCGATATGATTGTACAAGGAAAAGGATACCTGCTATTCACGCTACAAAATGCAATTTTATTCTCAGGGATATAAGATCTTGAAGATAATCCTTTCTTAATGTCGCTATTTTTTCCAATGTAATCTCATGAAATGGTCCAAGTTCTAAAGATGATGGATGCCACCTTCGCACAAATAAAGTCAGACTCTCTTCATTTGTGTTCGTACTTATACCTTCGTCGCATTCTTGGACGACCAACTCACAATTTACAGATAACCGGCGATCGTTTCCTAAATGATGATCATCATCTAGAATGCGGACTGAATTCCTTTCACTTTTTTTGTTTTAACAACTTGGATACCAATTTTGAAAATCCATTCACTAATTATCGGAAGTATTCCAGTTTCATTGTTCAGTTCACTTAACTTCAAGTAATGTACCTTTGCCTTGCACTCACCTTTCTTTAAGTTTCGAACCAATCCGATTTTTACTTGCTCTCCATCCTTAAATGTACTCCAACTTTCAGACAAGTTTGTACATTCTAGCTTCAGTTGTTCAGTCTGTTTTCGATCAATTCTGAAGTATTCTGCAGGTATACCTATAAAAGTTTCCAATGCTCGCTTAAAGGAACCAAGTTTAATTCGATCGTCTACGAAAACTTTCAACATAGTTTGCTTATAAATTTTTTCCTTGTTATCGTCTAAATCTGAAAGATGACCGTTAACCAATCTACTCTTGTGATTTTTTTTCACTAATATTATATGCTCGAAAGTAAAGACCACTATCTAGTTCCATGTCTTCATCATCATCACTGTTTATTTCGTGCGATAGAATAGGTTTACATACAAGTTTTTCTCCATTTTCTTCTTCTGGACTTGATAATTGTGGCGAGTGACTTGTGCTTGAAACATGACTCGAATAATGAGGTGCTGACTCAACAAGTGTGCGATCACCATCACTTAGGCTGCTATCTTCGCTATTGCTTTCATGACCTGTAGAAACCGATAACATTGGAAGAGGAGAAGAACGTCTAAAGTCACCACTGCCGCCTTGGTCACAATTACTTAAGTAACCATTTATTATGACCGCATCTACGACATCAGAATTTTCATCTTGTTCGCTCTCGGATGGAGATTGTTTAGGCGTTTGGAATCTCCTGAATCGGATTTAGGCTCATACTTAGGTATACCTAATAATTCAAGAGAACTTCTATCTGTACTAGGCACCGAAATAAATAAATGTGTTAAATAAGTTAAATTTTCTTGAATAGTTTTCCTCAGATTTTCAGTGATTTCATCTGTAGAATTAGTTGTGCTTGCTGCGAATAAGTTAGACCTAAAATACATTTTTTGTTGGCCTTCTGTGAGGATAACAACATTAGAAGGCGGACTATAGTTAATTACCACCAAATACTTTTGTTTGATTCCAAGCTTTTTCCCCACAAGCTTCTCTACATTTACAGCCGCTTCCACTTCCTGTAATCGCACTAAATATGGCCCCTCCACATCAGAGGTGTTCAAATCAACTTTAAAAATTTAACAGTAACACCACCAGGCTCATACTTTTCGAAATCTTCATTTTCACTGCGAACTGCTAAAAGAAAATCAGTATCCGGATCTAGTGTATTAAATATTGCAACAATTTACACGTTTGCATCAAATTAAAATATTAAAGTTCAATTAGATTGCACCCATGCAATTATTAAAATTTTACTATCTAGGGTAAAAATGGCGTTTATAGTAAATGACTGAGGGAAAAATACATTTTTGGTGAAGTTTGTATTTCGGTAATAATGTTGACCTTTGGTTTGTTGATTTCCGATTTTAAACGTTGAATAAAATGTTCTTTCTGTTCCAAGAAATTCACGTTTCTTAAAGAATTCCTCAATTTCTTTAGCTTTTTCTTCTGTTGCAAAATTTTCTGTTAGATGTTTGATTAGTCGAGCAAGAAGAAAGCCACCCTGCAGAGAATTCAATGTAAACGCCAAATATTAAAAAGATAAGAATAATACATACCTGATATTGTTCCAGCAACATATCTGCATTTTCCATAAAGAATTCCCAAGATATTGCGTCCTTTAGGGTTTATTGCAACAGCAACGACAACGAAAATTGAATCTTGTGCACGCACTTCATTCTAAAAGTGGTTTCCGTGTTTTTGTAAAAATATGAGGTGCTTGATGTTTACTTACCGACATAGCAAATTTAAAAACTTTTTTCAATATTTCAACATCTGAAATAGAACCTAGGGCGCGAGAAGAGGTATATCCATCCGTGTGACATTGCTTTGCTAAAACCGACCTTTGCATTGGGGGATGTCTTCATCAGTTCTGATTGTGCAATGTCTTCCGATGGGACCAAGTTGTAAATTGCAGCCTCATGACTCCCATTTTCTGAAACAGATTTTCCTTCCTCGGTTAATTCATAACTTTTTCGACTGGTTTCGCAAATAACATCTTTAGGGGACTCCAGAATGCAAGTTTTTTAACAAAGGCCTCAGTATCCTCTGTTCTATTGCAGCAATTTTGTCGATATCTTTCGTCGCTTGAATACGTTGAACCCGGAGTGTTACTATAGTACGCAACACTGCAGTATATCCTTATTTCAAAATGAAAAATCATCGGTATGGTCAATTACTTCCATTTTAATTGTCAAACTCAATGACGAAATGACATTTACAACTACATACAAAATGACTGAGAGATTTCCCATTTGGGTAATTTCTTCTCAGGGACATTACCATTTAAATGAAAAATGAAATTAAGTGACAGGAAATTTTTTCAGATTTGTTCGAAGCTGGTCTACTATATCATATCTATACTATGGCAATACCGTGTATAAACCGTGTACGTGTTTTCCGATTTTTTGTTCGTTGGAAAGATGTGGGAAGGGAGCCTCAACTTCGCCATAATGAAATGTCAATTTGACGTGAACTTTCTGAAGAGTGCAGATCCAAGTGTTTATTGAATAATTTTCAGTGTTTAGTTGTTAAAAGTTTTGTAATTTTACAAATAAAGACGATTAACATTTAAACGACTGTTTTGGTTTAGTTTATTAAGAATCTGAGGTGCTTAATTTGAACATTTTTCGTGATGAAGTGTGCGGTATTTTGTTGTTACTATAAACGACTCATTGGGTGCGGAAAATCATTTGTCAGGGCAACGCCATCTTGATAACTACAGGCCGTAAGGTAGAAACAATGACGTCACACAAAATGGAAATCAAGATGGCGGAGATCCATCGCCATCTATACGACCAAACGAAAAGTTGTTATCAGCTGTTCAATTGACAGCTTAGAAAAGATCTTATCCAACTTTTCAATTACATAATTTATTAATATATGTATCCCCAGTTACCAAAAAACTATAACAATTGCAAACCACTATTTTCACATATTCTCCCAAATAAATTTTTATATCAGATCACTTCATATTTATCGTACAATTTGTTGTATATTGCCAGCAATTAGAGAAAAATCTAAGCCAACTCTTCAAATGTAAAAGTTGTCAATAGATTTGTCCCCATTTACCAACAAAACTCGAAGCACTAGTACCACATATTCTCACAACATCACAAAACTATTATATTATCACTTATAATAAAGTTAAACGTAATTTCTTTCACTTTTTAAAGAAATTGAGAGTTGTTTACCACCGCCAGGCTGAAGAGCAGACGTCATTACTTCCCTCCATTTGACATTTCTTTTGGGTATTGCCAATATATTTAGAACGACGATAACTCACGCATAATTAATTAAATCAAAATGAAACTTTCTCACGATATTATCTTACAAATTAATTTTATCACACACTAGTTATTTCACTTAAATAATGTCTGAAACTCACACAATATTACTTTAAAGTCCGAGGCGAATTAGCCGAAATTTTCACTTTGACTAAAAAATATATACACTTCGCCACTTGAATGTCACAAAACTTTTACCAAAAATAACTCTTTATACGGTTCACTCTCAGTCTTTGTTTAGAATGAGTTTAAAACTTTATCACAATTCTTAAAATTAAACAAAACTTCGGATGACAGAATCATGACTTTTTCAACTGTTTTCCATTTTGTGTGACGTCGCGGCCAAAAACTTGCTCTACCTTACGGCCTGTAGTTATCAAGATGGCGTTGGTCAGGGAAGTTAAATGATATAATAAGCAATTATACAGCATTTTCTTTGAAATATATGCAAAAGCTGTATAAATAAAAGCTAAATTACCAAAAAATATAACCATTTCTCTTGATGGCGCTCAATTGTTTACATTTGAGTTTGATCAGAGTTTTGGCAAAGATTACTCTACTAGATAAACGGCTTCGAACAAACTAGTAAAAAAATTTTGGTTGCTTTTTTTGTATTTCCCGCATCGGGCAACCCTGCAGTCAGAATTAAAAATTTGTTTTCCGGGAGAGTTTGTGGATAAGAGACAAGTATACTTTTCTTATGTTTGTTTACAAATGCCAAATGTTCTTCACTCATTAAAATATCAGAACACATTGACGGTTTGAAAGTCTCTTACGCACACGAGTAACTAGCTCAGTCACGTGCTTCACATGAATTCTTTTTATTGGTGGTACTTTCTAGTACATTTCTCTCTTCGACAAAATTTAGCGGTACTTTTTTGACAGAAATATGTGATTCTCTCCGAATGAGAACCGAATTTTGACAGGAATAAGTGATTCTCTCAAATAATTTTGACAGGAATAAATGACTGCACCAACGCCATCTTGATAACTACAGGCCGTAAGGTAGAGCCAGTTGTTGGCCGCGACGTCACACAAAATGGAAAAAGGTGAAAAAGTCATGATTCTGTCATCCGAAGTTTTGTTTAATTTTAAGAATTGTGATAAAGTTTTGAACTCATTCTAAGCAAAGACTGAGAGTGAACCGTATAAAGAGTTATTTGTGGTAAAAGTTTTGTAACATTTAAGTGGTCAAGTAGATAAATTTTTTAGTTAAAGTGAAAGCTTCGGCTAATTCGCCTCGGACTTTAAAGTAATATTGTGTGAGTTTCAGACATTATTTAAATGAAATAATTAGTGTATGATAAAATTAACTTGTGAGATAATGTCGTGATAAAAGTTTCGTTTAGATCAATTTAATTATGCGTGAGTTATCGTCGGTCAAAATATATTGGCAATATCCAGAAGAAATGTCAAATGGAAGGGAAGTAATGACGTCCGCCCTTCAATCAAGCAGATGTAAACAACTCTCAATTACTTATAAAAGTGAAAGAAATTATGTTTAACTCTATTATAAGTAATAATATAATAGTTTTGTGATGTTGTGAAAATATGTGATACTAGTGCTTCGAGTTTTGTTGGTAAATGGGGACAAATCTATTGACAACTTTTACATTTGAAGAGTTGGCTTAGATTTTTCTCTAATTGCTGGCAATATACAACAAATTGTACGATAAATATGAAGTGATCTGATATAAAAATTTATTTGGGAGAATATGTGAAAATAGTGGTTTGCAATTGTTATAGTTTTTTGGTAACTGGGGATACATATATTAATAAATTATGTAATTGAAAAGTTGGATAAGATCTTTTCTAAGCTGTCAATTGAACAGCTGATAACAACTTTTCGTTTGGTCGTATAGATGGCGATGGATCACCGCCATCTTGATTTCCATTTTGTGTGACGTCATTGTTTCTACCTTACGGCCTGTAGATATCAAGATGGCGTTGACTGCACACTACCTGTACTCTTTATTTGCATGTGTATTCTTATGACTTAAAATCTGAATATATTTCGTTTTACTGTGGTGCCAGTGTTACTTTTTCAAGATTAGCTGGGTATTTTAGGGAGCCGGTTATCTAGTAGTAAGTAATCTTTGGTTTTGGCTCGCCTTATTGTTTCAGCGACAGCTGACGGAAGTTTTTGCCTGGGGTCTCTAATAAAATTTTAAAAATATTAAAATATTTTCCTACTTTTTGGTATTTTAGGTTTCCAAAAGATGAAGACTTCAGAGAACTGTGGTTAAAATCCATCGGTAGAACTGATTATATACTATCCGATGGTAGTAATATTTGCGCGGACCACTTCGAATGAGTCAAAAATTTACTACTTCGATGGTGAAAACTAACACATTCACACCTTTCAAACACATAAGGAAAATTCGGCAGTTGGCAGTTCCAGTTTTGTGCATACCCATTAAACGTAGCACTTTCATATTTTTGACAGCGAACTTTTTCATGCGTTGGACGTCGGCAGTCGCAATTGTGTTTCATACTTAAAGGAAGATCGATCCAGATCGACTAATTTTCATATATATTTCACTTCAAATTTTCTTGACTTGGGTAAAGGTAAAGCAAACAACCCCAGTTGGAGGGAGGGAGGTGGAGAGGTTAGGGGTGGCACTTCTCGAACTACCATGGGGTGGGCGGGCAGGGGGAGTAGCAGGACGCTAAAGTGGTTGCCGTCTTCCACAAGCGCAATCAATGTTTTATTAGACTTTCTGGGAGGAAGAGGTGTTTTAATCAGAATTTTATTTGCTTTATTAACAATTATAGTATAGGCGGGGGTAGGGGGGCGGCAGCTCCCCAGTTAATAAAGCAACTAAAATCCTGATTAAAACACCTGTTCCTCTCAGAATTAGACTTTGATTGCGCTCCTGGAAGACGGCAACGGAATAGAATTTGGTGTGAAATGAACGTCACCATTGAGGCATTTCCGAGGTCCCTCACTGCCCCCCACCACACCCTATGGTTGGTCGTGGGGGCTACCCTCGCTACTTCCACCCCTCCTCCTGCCACCGTGGGGTTGTTTGCTTAACGTCGCCACTTCCTCCTACCCGGCCCCACCACGCCCCCCACCATGTGAAAAGTGCGAAATTAAAGACTTGCACTCACAAAAATTATGCTTTGACAAAATTTTTTTGCGACAGAATACTTAGAGAGAATATTCTAAGGTCTTATTAGACTTAACTTAGATCGAAATTTGGCTAAATCGTCGATTTCCGGCCCCTTCGAATCGATCGAGGCAGAATCGACGATTAATCGCGATTTTCTAGAGTTAAAATCGTCGATCCACAAAGATCGATCTGAATCGTGAATCCCTAAGTGGTGACAGATATCCGATAAGAAAACTGGTCCTTCTTATGACTGTCTATCTCTTATTGCCGGTTCTATACTGTAAGATCACCAGTTGCTACTTGCTTGAGTGCCCGTTGGTTGTTGTCTTTTTGCCCTTGGTTTATCATCTTATCGAATTAATTAAGTTAGATATGGCGAATGTTGCAAAAATTCTTATGGGACGTGTCCATAACTTTGCACAATTCCACACAACAGGAAAAAATTTCACTCGACTATACAGTTCAGGTAGGTGTACAATATATCCTATTAATTATTTATTAAATTTCCAAAAGGTGTGTTCTGATTACTTGGACTTTAGTCAGCGACATTGCCGGCGTGTAAAGAATTTAATAAGAAATTGCGATCAAGTCAGATATAGAAGAAAATTATTTACAATAATTGATCGCAACATCATTAACGTATTCCGTAGATGGCGAAAACACCGAAAAATCTATTTTTATCGCCCATTCTATTTTAATTCTAATTTTTTTTATATTGAATCTTTTAACCCTTACCCCGTTCATCAAAGTCGCAATGTAAAAATAGCTATTTACTTTGAACTTTACAATTCAAATTGTTTTTTATCGGAATCGCGCTATTACTGAACAAAAAGAGGATAAATTTATAAAATTATAATAAATAAGTGTTGCCACATAATTGATACGCAGTTATAAGGTTTCCTCTTCAAAAAAAGCTGATGTGGAAGCTATTTGTGATATACAAAAGCTAAAGGGAGGGTTTATATTGTAAAATATTTTAACACGCAAGAGTTAATAAATGTTAACCGTAAATTGAGTATCAAATTAAACTATTAATTACAAGAATAAAAAAGCAATATACATTTTACATGTGAATGATTGAATGAAGTTTATTTAGCCAGTGCTATTTACCATTCCATAAAAATTTACAAATTCTTTTTAAAAATTACTCTGAATAAAATTTATAATATTTCTTGTTAATGTATATTAATTAGTTTTGATTTTAATTTCATTTGGTTGTCTATTATATAATTGAAAACCTCTAGAGATTAAACTATTCTGAACAGATGCAATCTGAGAGGCAATCTGAAATCCGCATATCAGGTTGCACATCTCTAACAATGTTTGAAAGTCTAGTCGGGTACGATGGCATTAGTCCTAGCTTCACTTTAAAGTGTCTAACATAAATAAGATCCTTGTGCAAAAAGAGCAATCCTGCAGTATTTCAGAACTTCAGTTATGTCGTTAATGTATATTATGAAGAGGAGCGGCCCGAGAATAGGTCTCGGAGGAACATCCAAAGTCGTTTTAATACTATCCGATACACATCCAGTCACACGCGATCTTTGGGATCTGGCATGCCAATAAGATTCAAGGCGCTATTTAAATCCAATAAGACGGCAACTGCTTTATTGTTTGAAGCTATTTCTTCCTTTCAATTAATTATTAGGTTGTTTATTGCAGACTCACATGAGTGTTGCCTTCGAAATCCGGATTGATTTTCGATGAGAATTTTATTCGTATTCAAGTATAGTTCAAGCTGAATATAAATATTTTATAGTACTTTTTCGTAGGTTGGTAACGCGTTAATTGGACGAAAATCTTCACAATTGATAGATCCTTTTACTTTTAGCACCGGTGTGACACGAGATTCTTTCCAAGAATCAGGATTGCGTCCTGAACTTAGCGATTTATTAACATGGTCTAACAGGACCGGACCAAACACTCCAACAGCATTAATAAATTTATAATCACGTTTCCTGTTTATGGACTAAGGCACCTTTTCATATTCATCTTAGCTTACTGCTTGGAATACAAAACTTACATTCGTCAATTAAACTAACACAAGGTATCACGTCAAATCTTTCACATTATGAAAGCTTAGTCCCGTGAATATGATGTTTTTAGTTATATCAGTTTTCTTAGTACATACCTTTTTAAATTCTTCCACATTTCTTTTTGATCATTACTTTTACATATCTTATTTTTTATATATTCATTTTTCGTTTTTTCGAGATAGCTCTTGTATTTGTTACGTAACTCCTTGTGTTGTAACCAATCATAGTTTGTATTAGAAAAGACATCCGTTTGATGCTTTCTCACCATTCTAAAGAGTAACCATTTACTTCGAAGGTTCTCAAATATCCATCAACAACTGAGTTCTCCAATAACATTTCTATACCAAGCCAAAAAAAATAAATTAATTTCTTTTTAAAACGTGTTGCAATATTCTCAATTATTATTTCCTCTGTTCCAACGTGTAAGTCTAACGTGATTTACCCCAACAAGCATAATATTCAACGTCAAATATCCCTTAACTTATTTTAATTAATGCGATAGCGTTTACAACCAGATGAGCTTGGCTGTAGTTTCCTGCCATGAATTGATTTATCTTGTATGTATATGTAAAAAGATCATATAAACAGAAAGTAAAAAAAACAGAGGATTTGAGGGATAATGTTCACCCAACAAACTTAAAATTTACTGCATTAAAAACGGAGTGATATCTGGATCACTCAGAAGCCAAATCGACTAACTCTTTTCTGAATTTCTTCTTGCCGTTGGAATATAAATACCTTTATTTTAAAATTCTGTTTAGAAAGTAACACAAGTATCTTAATAAATAGGTCACTCCAACTTAAGATACGATATACCAGAATTCCTGGTTTTGTTTTGAAAAAATTTGACAATATGTAAGTGTTTATATTCTGATAGTAAGAAAAAATTCAGAATGAAGTTAATCGATTTGGCTTGTGAGTGATCCATCTACTGAAATTGAAAACACTGATGACAGTAAAAAAATTAGGAAGAAAGTACGATGTAAAAGCGCCAGAGCTGAAAAGAGCAAAAGTTAGAGTACACGGAATGAATACATAGTGGGAAGAAGATGAGATTGTGGATAAAATAAAAATTCTAAATGATTATTCAAACGAAGGTTTTATGAACTGTGTGTTCCTTTGATAAGTTGTCCTCCGATATCGATAAGATTTTGGAAATATCCCCCTCTTCTGAAATCGTTCTTGCTGGCGATTTCAACGTCCACAACACACAGTGGCTCAGGCATTCTTCTACCACAAGCCCGTCTGGAAGACACGTCGAGTTATTTGGTGAGTCTTTTTATTTACAGCAACTGGTTGGGTGTCCGACTCGTCTTCCTGATACTTTAGGGCACAACGCGCATCTTTTAGATCTATTTCTAACATCGCATCCAGAAAAATACTCGGTTTCGGTGACGTCTCCCTTGGGTAATTCGGACCATTGTCTAATCTCCGCCCAATTCTCCATCTCCTCTCTGACAACCACTAACCTGAATTCCACCAAAATAAAAATAAAAATGCTGATTGGGCGGGACTTAATAAGTATCTCAGAGAGATGGATTGGTCCGATTGCTTTTCTGTGAGAGAGGTTAACAAATGCACCGATTATATCTTAAACATCCTTTGGTTTGGAATGCATCGCTTTATTCCTCATAGCTTCAAGAACATCAAACCAACTAACACCAATTGGTTCAATAATGACTGTTTCGCAGCCATTAAAAATAAGGAAGCAGCCTTCCAGGCATAGAAATTGTGCCCTTCAGAGGAATTGAGACGTATCTATAGAGATGCGCGGAATATTTGCAATTCAGCAATTAGTCGGGCAAAGTTCAATTTCGACCAGAACATCAGACGGAAGGTTTTTTCTACCCAAAAGGGTAATAAGGGTTTCTGGTCTCTAGTAAAAACCGTAAAGAACAATTTCACCTGTTCGTCAACACCACCACTCATTTATAATGGGAATGTTTTTACTGACTCATTGGACAAGGCCAACCTGTTTGCTGCTAATTTTGCTGCTAATTCATACTTACCACCTTCATCGCAGCCACTTCCATCTCCATCACAATGTACTAGTAGGCAAAAGACGCTACACTTTCGCACTCGCGAAGTTTTTAGAGTACTTTCAAAACTCGACGTGTCCAAAGCTACTGGCCCCGATGGTTTCTCGCCCCTTGTTTTAAAATGCTGCGCCTCTGCTTTGGCTAAACCTCTGCGCAAACTTTTTCACCTGTCATATTCAACAGGAATGTTTCCAAGTGTTTGGAAACTTGCTCATGTCCAGCCGATACTTAAAAAAGGAGAGGCATGCGACCCCTCTAACTACAGACCAATTGCACTAACCTCGATCATATCTAAAGTTTTTGAATCACTCATCAACTCTCAGTTGTTGAAATATCTAGAAAACAACCATCTTATCAACGATTGCCAGTACGGTTTCCGCACTGGCCGCTCAACCGGAGACTTACTAACGGCTCTAACGGAACGTTGGAATCATTGTCTTCATAATTTTGGTGAGTCTGAAATCGTCGCTCTTGATATTTCAAAGGCTTTTGATAGAGTCTGGCATGCTGCCCTTTTAGCCAAACTTCAAACATTTGGTCTGCACCCTACCCTCGTTAAATGGATAGAGAGTTTTTTGTCAGGCCGTTCAATTCGTGTAGTAATTGACGGAGTTACATCTGATTCCTACGAAATAAATGCCGGTGTACCTCAGGGTTCAGTTCTTTCACCAACCTTATTTCTTCTTTTTATTAATGATCTCTTATCCCTTACTCTCAATCCTATTCATAGTTTCGCCGACGACAGCACCCTTGATTTCGCGTACTCATTTGATTCTGTTATGAATTCACGTGGAAATGCTACAGAAGCCAATCGGGAACGCATGTTTAGATCATTAAACAACGACATTTCCAAGGTCCTTGCTTGGGGCAGAGCAAATCGTGTTACGTTTAATGCATCCAAAACCCAATGCTGTTTAATGTCCCTTAAAAAACGCCCAGTTCACCCCCAACCCATTTCAGTCGACGGAGTGAATATACCCAATTCACCCTCCCTGAACATCTTGGGTATCGAGATATCCAGCAATCTTAGCTGGACTGATCATATATTTGCAATCGCTAAAAATGCGATGAAATGTTTGGGTTTTCTACAGAGATGTAAGAAATATTTCACCCCACCTGACTTAGCGCTGATCTACAAGTCCCACATTAGGCCTAGACTTGAATATAATTCCCATATTTGGGCAAGGGCCAGACACACCGCACTGTCCGCGTTAGACAAAGTCCAGCGTAAAGCTGTTAAGCTTATTGGCGATCCCTCAATCTCTGAGGGTCTTGACTCTCTGGAGCATCGACGGAATGTCGGTTGTCTCTCACTCTTCTATCGTTATTTCCATGGCCGTTGTTCTAACGAAATTGCTAGCCTGATTCCTTGTAGACTCATGACAACGCGCGATACAAGATCAACAAGTCGCTCCCACCCCTATACTCTCCAGGTCAAATTTGGACGTACCGTCAAATTTCGGGAATCTTTTCTAAGCAGAACAACACGAATGTGGAACAGTTTACCATCTTCTGTTTTTCCCTCGTCTTATCAGCCTGAAACTTTCAAACGGGGCGTACATCGACACCTCCTTCACCCAAACTCCTAACCCATTTCCCTCATCCTTAATTCCTTTCCTGCCAAGGCTGTGCTTAAGCATCATAGGGCATCCCCTGAGCTTTGGCATCATCATATATAAAAAAAAAAAAAAAATTTAATGTTTAAAGATTATTGAAGTAAAAAATGCGAGTCAAGTATATTACTCTGCGATTATATAAATGGAGTATCATATTTATGAAAAAGCAATAAAAAAAGGAAAGACTAATATTGGTTGGGATAGATGCATGATAAATGATGGAACTACGGTTAAACAATGCTATAAATGTTTAGGACTCAACCATAACTCGACAGAATGAAGAAATGAAGAGAAATGCAATATTTGTGACAAAGTGAAGGAAAGGATAAATTTAAAACTTAATGTGGATCATTCGACCTTGAGTAGAGAATGCCCGGTCTATTTAAATAAGCTGAAAGTAGAAAAAAATAGAATAGGGTTTTAGCAATTAAAATGTGTATATTTAAATATTCAATGGCTGATGAATAACTTTGAACAATTGGAAATTCTTGTGTATGAAAATAATTATGACTTTGTAATATTATCGGAAACACATTTAACAATTGATGTTGAAGATAGCGATTGTGATTTTCGATTATTTGCGGGTTTTTTCGAACTTACATGTTTTAAAATTTAAAAACATTAAGATAATCTGGTTAATGCATGACGCACTGATTATTTCATAGCTAATTCAACAATTTTTATCTAAGCTACATTATCAGTTATAACAAAAAGATGTAGAAATTATAAAAAAGCCACAAACAGCAAAACACATGATCTCAGAGGATTACTTAAATAATGGTGACTTTCTGTTATTAAATTTTTCTTGAAATGTTATAAAACAGTTTCAATATCTGGTTGAACCTCCTTTGGCTTGTATCACTGCTTTTACTCTATCTGGCATAGATAAATATAACATATTTAAAAATTCTAAATTTATGTCGTTGTCCCACACATCAAATATGATTTTTCAAGTTTTTTTTTCGGTGGTTTTTTTTTCTTTGATTTTTTTCCCATGATGGCCCAAAGATTTTCGATCGGGTTCAGGTCGACTATTTCTCGGCGACGAAAGCGATATTATGCCAAGTTTCTGCTTGTAATTTTGAATCTGCAGAAAAGGAAACAGTTTATATTATTCAGTAAAATATTATTTATAAACTTATAGAGTAATAATACTTACAGAGCGAGCCCGATGGCAGAGTGCGGACTCGTCCTAAAATATTGGCTCTGGAACTTCTGCCGTTAGCTCAATGGCCGGTAAAACACCTTCATCAATTATCTCTCGATAGTTTTCGGCATTGATGTGTCGCTTTAGCGTAATAATATGACCTGTACCGTACGCCGTAATTGCTCCCCAGACCATAATATAGACAGAATGTTTTACTGTGGGTTGGTTGCAATCTGGATTATACCGTTCTCATTTTCTTACTTTCAAGGTGCCATCCGGTCCAAACAAATTGAACTTCGATTCATCGGAAAAGACTTCCATTCATCCAAAGTACAATTGTCGCGTTATTTACACCATTCAAGCCTTTTCTTTTTCATTTGCTTAATGTTTTGTAAATGTTTGATCAATTGTCCCATGCTTTTCAAGCAGCTCAGCCTCAAATGATGTTCTTCCAAATTTGTAGTGACCCGAGGTCTTCCGCTCCCGGTTTTCCTCCTCAAACTACCAGTTTCTTCATATTTTTTTAAAATGTTTCTAACAGTCCACTCAATACACCCAATACGACGCGCATTTCCCGTTTCTTGTACCCTTCTTCAGCCAAAGTAGCCACAAGCGACTTTACTTCAATACTTAACTCTTTATACTTTTTCATAGTTTTTTCACTTTGAACACTTTCTTGTCAACACTTCAATACCTAGATAAGTACTGAGGACTGGTGCACGAATATTTCTCTGTAATTGCTTGAAAGAAAAAAAATATCATGCTAGTTCACGATTTCAGCTCCAGTTAAACTGGAAATTTAACGACTTTTTATAAAATATTAAGTGCGAGGGTTTTTTAGTCGCTGGGTATAGTGGGGATAGTGAATCCTCTAGGACTGGTGTAGTGGTGTTATATGCTAAAAAGGTGTCAAAGTATGTAGAGAGAGTATGTGGTGGACAATAGGTATTGTATATAGATCGCCTAGCTCTAAGGTTGCTGACTTCGTTGATATTTCGAAGAATGGTTTGAAGATCTTGTTGAGAGGGGTATGAAAGTGATAGTTTTCGGAGATTTTAATATTTTTAATTTTAATGGAAACGCAAATAAACGAAGGATTAAGCAAATAATTGAAGACAATAAGTGTCACCAATTAATATCGGAATATACGTGAGTGGCTGAAATATCAAAAACTCTTATAGACTTCGTTATATCCAATGGTAAATCGGTAAATGCAAGAACGAGTAGAGTATTAAATATAAGTCACCATGAGACTATTGAGATTAGTATTGAATGTAAGTTACACAGTATAAGTATAAAGGAGGAAAAGGATTTGTTGTTTGAATTAGAAAATGGATGATTTTTTACAGGCTTTGAGAGTAAAAGGTTTAAATGGCTTAAGGGAGAATGGTTTGAGTGAGGAAGCTAAATGTTTAGAGATTACTTTGAATCATTGAATAATAGCATCTGGTGCATATTATAGGGAATTGATCCATCTATCGTTAAATTATTGCTCATAATCCGGCAATGTAGGATTTTTAATATTAATAATCTTGCTTTCGTATAATTTCAGCCTCTAAACCACTTGAATTCCTTAAAACTGAATTATGCGGAGAAAAGAAAAATGTAGCTCTTATCACACTGAACCGTCCCAAAGCCTTGAATGCTCTTTGCAATGGATTAATGAATGAATTAAGTGAAACTTTAAATGAATACGAAAAGGATGACAAAGTTTCTGTAATAGTTATTACGGGAAGTGAGAAAGCCTTTGCAGCTGGAGCAGATATCAAAGAAATGCAAGGTAACACATATCCAAAATGCATTACAGGAAACTTCCTTAGTGGCTGGACTCGCGTCGCCAATTGTCAAAAGCCAATTATTGCTGCTGTGAATGGTTATGCCTTAGGTGGTGGATGTGAGCTTGCTATGATGTGTGATATAATTTATGCTGGAGATAAAGCAAAATTCGGTCAACCTGAAATTGCTTTGGGAACAATTCCCGGTGCTGGGGGTACTCAAAGATTAACGCGCGCAGTCGGCAAATCGAAAGCAATGGAAATTTGCTTAACTGGTAATATGGTAACTGCTGAAGAAGCCGAAAAGATGGGATTGGTTAGTAAAGTTATACCAGCTGATAAGCTTGTCACTGAAACTATTAAACTGGGAGAGAAGATTGCCAGCCACTCACCTCTAATCGTACAACTATGCAAAGAAGCAGTCAACACAGCTTTTGAGACAACTCTAGAACATGGATTATTATTTGAAAGAAGAACTTTCCATGCAACGTTCTCTACGGTAACAAAATTTTTTTAAATTTATTTCATTATTTTATTAAAGTAAATTATTTTAAACTTTACAGAAAGATCGTCTGGAAGGAATGACTGCTTTTGTTGAAAAACGTCCTGCAAATTTCACCAGCGAATAAAATGTGATAGTTTTGTAAAAGATTAAAGGATTAATCAGAAATTGCATTTATTTTGTTGAAAATTTACACAGTAAATTTGCCATAGAGTTAGGAATAAAATATTTTATATATGCTCTTTAGACTTTATATTTCACTTTAAACTTAATATTCCAACTGTTAACTTCAAAAGTAAAAGTTACTTGCGTGATAATGTCAAAAAAGGTGTAAATGCAAAAATGTGCGATATGTAAATGGGAGTATAATTGGTGTTTTTTTGCCGTGATAGAACTTTCGATAGCTAACACTCTGACTTGTCAACACAGCCTACTTTAGATAAAAGTCTGAACGCAAATGCGATCGGCTGAGCATTGATGGTGGAAGCAGACCGGAATTGCCTCTCAGTCCTGTAGTAAACTCTAGCAATGCATTGAGAAATTCTATCTTCTTGCAATATATTTCTTAATATTGTTACTCGTAAAGTCTCAACTTGAAACATGTTTGAGGTGAACTTACAAAAGTTCCGAACATGTTGTTTCAACGAAAAGACACTTGTTTTCGTTTTGTTGAAGTACTGGGGCCCTACTATGGAACTCGAATTGAAAGTGAAAACGCTTCGACAGTTTACTTCGATTCAAAAATGTGGTATTACAGAATTCGATCGAATTGCAGATTTGGTGTTGCCCTACCGAACGTTGAACTTCGAATGTATCAAACCGAATTTTAACCAACTGTTTTGAAATCTTTAAAGATAGGTTAACTCGGCTTTTATGTATAATAATTTGTAAAGCCTTAAATTAAATGCATACTACTGAGTATTTTTTCAGTAACAGAGAAGATGAAGAATTCCCACATATTTGAAAATTCCCTTTTATTAAAACTAATTTAATTTAAATTTAGTCTGCCCACACCTACATATGAGACATCGATTATATGAGCCTTACTTTTTTCCATTCGGTAATACCAAATCCTCGCATCCGCCCGATATATATCTCTTTCGGTTCGAGTTCCATAATAGGGCCATGAATTTGTAACGCGTCAATAACATCAGAATTTTTCTTTGCTTTTGGTTGTGTGAGTGTGCAGTTGTATTATGTTGCAAGGAATGTTTAGGGACGTGGATAAACTGACGGATCCCTGGCAGAGAAACTCAGGAAAATTACTCTCTTCATCAATCTTTCCCCACTTTTTTCTCTGTTGCTTCCCTGTCTCCCCACTTTTTCTCTGTTGCTTCCCTGTCTCCCCACTTTTTTTCCCTGTTTTCCGACTTTTTTCTCTTTTGTCACTGTTGTAAAACAGGCGAAGTGGCGTACTCAAGGCTATTGTTTCATTTTTTGCTCGAAAAAACGTCAATTTTTATACTTTTTTTCTCAGCGGCTTTATTAGCTATCAGTACAAATTTTTTTTATTGTTTTACATATTCGTGTTATTAAAAATTAATTTTTTTTGTTCTTCCTCACATCGTCTTTTTTATAGATGGCGTAAAAGTAGAAGTCGCGAAAAAGAGGTGTAAAACGGTTCCCATTGTAGCGGCTGTCCAGAACATCGGGGACAAAAAACTCCAATGGGGTAGTGTTATCTCTAGTAGCTGAACTAAAATAAGGTCAAAATTCCGGTAATTGTAAGTTTGGTGAGTACTTAAAAAAAGTTGATGTTTTAGCACAAAAATGCACCTACAGGAGCCGATAAACAGAAAACGAATGCATATTAAGTCTTTATAATAGTTCACTCACTGACGAATACTTCAATAAAGAAAATGCACCAACTTTCAGATCGATAAATTAATTAGTTTTTGAGATATCATGATAACCGCAAAAAAATGTCATTTCGAGAAAAACGAGTTTAAAATTTTTTTTTTCGTTAAAAGTAATATAAGTTTATTTTTAAATATTGTAACATAAATGGGGCTCTTCGGGCTCGACGAATTAATTAAGACACATACTTACAGCCACAAATGTTCACAATTTTATTAGTCTTCACTTAATTAGTTCTCTTTACAAATTCCTTTACACGTTTTCTTCACAATACAGATATTTCCGTTAGACATTTTCACCTCACATATTCACCATAGCTTCGAGTCGTCCTTGACTTTTCCCGTTTGACATTTCCTTTTCTTGATTTCTGGCCACCTGGGGCATGCGCATTACCCGGTTGACTATTCCCCTTTTTGTGGCCTACCTCGTGCACGTTACAATATGTAAATAACTCAGGAATCGTTAGGAATTTTTACTTAAAAACGTATGGGTCGCTGAAAGCACGATCTGCCGACCAGTAGAGGGTGGTTTGGGTCTTACAGACATGGTCGTGAAATTCCGTTGTCTTCAGGTACGGGCATTCCAATGAGTGTTCTGTCAAAGAGATAACTTAATTTCGCAGCTGTGGGTAAGTTATATGAGGGGTAGCGGCGCAGGGGAGCACTACTATCTGCTCTCGGTTCGCCCACCATATCCGTATGACTGGTCCCAGGATATGATCTCCACGATTACAACCTGGGGCAGAAAAAGACCAACATTTCATTTGCGATGGAATGAACTTGGGTACGGGGATTTCTCAGCAATTCCGATCAGGTTGAACCCTGAGTTAGTAGATTCGGTGTTCAGTAATGCTCGAGGTGTAACGGCCGATACAGGACAACTCACAGTACTTGGAAACATTATTGATGCTTCTGGGAACACACTTATACACCCCCCACAACACAATTAAACGAATTGGTGGATACAGCACGAGAGCGTTTTAGTCGTCTCTCTACTAGGGAACCTAGCACTGAGGTGATAAACACTTTCGGTATTAATCGACCGCCGCACACGACATTCAGTACATTCACTTCACGTAGGCTGCGCAAACTCTTCGTAGGAGTAAATCCTACGGATACCTTAGGGGTTAATAGATGGCGCGCACATCTTGGGGTAGACTTGGGAGTAATGGGGACTATAACTAGCAGAGTCATCTATAGTTATCCGTCCAATTACAGAGAATCTGATGCACGATTTGTGGTGGTGAAGGAACCCTGTTGCACAGATACTTCACACGCCCGACCTTGTGCGACATTAATAATCTTGTTCGCGATATGTGCCAGCATATCTGCCCGACATTCAGTATTACAAGAACGTCGTTTTTTCTGAGGCCAAGGACATGTAACCAGGTAAACTGCTTGATAAGCTTTATCTTAACACTTGCTAAATCGACAATTCATCTGTACTGCACGCGGATCGAGCCTGGGCAACAGCCCACTAACCCACAGTTTCACGCACATGCACTTAAGAACTACTTCATTGCCACATTGAAGAGACGATTACGTCTAGAGTTCATGGCAACGAAGGCCGAGACATTCAACTGCTCCTGGCAACCTTTATCGTCGGTGCGGAACGGAAGCCTCGTCTTTCACTGGGAATAACAGGCCGCAGACTTGCAGCACCTTGTCCACGAAGCTTCTCTTCCCTTGGGTATTGCTGCAAGTGCTGCGGGAAGGACAAGTCTCACGTTGGAATCGTAGAACTGGGAGGATGATGGGAGCAACTTGCAGACGTCAATGACTCTGCAGACTGGTCCTGCAGGACTCTAATCGGTTCGGAATTTTTGTCCCTTCGTTTAGAACATGTTTGGATGAGTGCTCATGGAGGACTAGAAAAGTGGCGCTCGGTGCTGCATCTACCCCCTGGGAATACTCAGACAATCATGTTCTAGTTTGATTTTTCGGTTTCGGTTTATTTTGTTCGTTCGTTTTAGGTTAAGCTCTAGGTTTTGTTTCGGATTCTTTTCAAAATTTTCCTGAACTTTTCTTAGAGCTGGCACTCGCTTGGAGGCATTTCAAAATTTCTTTGTATTTTCTTTTTTACAGGTTTTTGCCTTCAAGTTTTAGAGTCCTTTTATTTCACCTATTTACAGTAACATAGTATATTGAGTAATTTTTTTTATGTTATTTTTGATCCTTATTACTGTGTCTTTTAATGTTTGTGTTATTTTTAGGGTAGCTAGTTTTTGTAGGATTTTTATGCTTTATAACGATTGTGCCAAATAAAGAGCCATATATACATAAAAAAAAATTATTATGCGACTAGTAAGTTAAGTTACTTTCCTCTTTCCGAAAGTAAACCAGAAATGAGATTTCGCAGACAACGCCACGAGATAACAAGTGGACGAGAACAAACTGTGAGGCCAGGCGGTTCTCGGGCATGTAGCACATAAGCAGCGGGATTCTACCCAGTGCAGAAAATTCTATAGATATAGATATAATCCCGAATCGTGGGCGAAGTTTGAAATTGCAGGTGTAATGATCGACTGATATCGCTATCCCTAATCCATATAAACGATTTGTCTTTTAATGAGCTTAATATAACAACCAAATTAGTTAATGTAATAAAGTACATATTGCATAAAATAATTAGAAAAGAGCGTATTAAGCGGCTAATCAGTAAAAGCACTAATCTCGCTCTACCGTACCTGAAAAATAATTGCCCCAAGCATCACGATTCCTTTATAAGTAACCAGACAATTACCATCTTTGTTCAGTTTAATACACCGATAACTGCGAATTAGAATAAAGACTGCGTAGTGCTAGTTTCGGTAAAGTGATTCATTTCTTTTAAAAATTAATTATATTTTATCAGTTGTTCAATTCTCATTGGTAAATACTTGCTACGTTTTCTTTACCAACGTAATTGTTACGTTGTTTCACTGAAAAATCAATGAATTTATCCAAGAAACACTAATCGATTTTGGCCACAACAAAACATATTGTACCAGGTAGTGACAAAGATGTCGGAGCCGAACGTGTTTATTATTGTAAATTTGGGATGTGAAATGCTCTACGTAATTGACCAACGGCTCAGAGCTCAGCAAGTTTCTCTGGATAAATCAACGAAAGGTATCTTTTTAACTTTAGCATATAAGTCATGCCAATTGCAGTTGTATATTTTAGTCATGCGGGACATAACTTCTGTCCTACTCGATCCGATATTTATTGAGAGACTTATATTAGGAAGTCATCATAAAACCCTCATAACTCCTGAGCACTGCAAATTTATGTTAAACGACATTGCATGCTGTTCCCTTATGCGATTGGATGAAGTTTCCATGTGCAAATTGTGGGATCTTATGACTTTAATATTTAAGTGGCAGCTGTTTGTCTCTAAACATCCCCAACATTTATTAGACATAACTTTTCGTCATTTGGATGGAGTCGGGCAATTGTTGCCTGAAGTGAACAAATCAATTTTGGTCGATTACACCAAAAATAACCTTTTGGACCTATGGAACCAGCAAAATGTTGAAAGCCAAGTGAAAATATTCAGAACAATTAGAAATTGGCTTGACGATTTTTCGGTTAAAATATCAATATTGATACGTTTAGGATTTCAGTTGGTGGATGGATCATTTATTAAAAACTGCGATGCAGAGTATTTCAAAGATTTTGTTGAAAGTGCCGGAGAAAATATATATAATAAAAGTTTTGAAATTGCTGAAGGAAAAACGGAAAATCAAAATCAGGGAGCTTGTGGTGCATTTGATGATTTTGCTGATCAGCTGAAAGGCACAAAAGAGCAACAATTGGGACTCGAAAGGAGTATTGTTTTTGATGACCTTTTATTAAATATTGAAACTAACGAGGACCAATCGAAAACAGAATTTGTTCAACTAAAGACTGCTCACAGTCAATCCAATTCTTGGGAAAGTTTTATTGTTAAACGAAACTCTTCAGGAAGCAAAGACTTAGGTAGTTTATTGAAAACAAAGCTGACCTAAATAAATTTTTTGTTACAAGTTTCTAATTTGTGTTATTCACTCATTAATAATATTATTTTATTTAATGGTTATTTGTATATAATCCTATTGTCGTATTCGAGAAGTTCTTCGCTGTTTACATTGTATCCAATCAAGATAAAAAAACGATTGAAATAATGTCAGCAGTAGTTAAATATTTTCAGAAAACTCCATAAAATAATAACAACACCAAAAACCATATTGTTCTTTTACAACTCTAACTTATATTACGCACGAAGGCAGCCAGGTTTGAAATGTAAAGCAAGAGTCCTACTTAGAATAGTAGGACAAACAAATCATAACCCTGCGCGCTCAGGTGCTAAGCCCATATGGCGCTCCTATAAACTATTTTCTAGTGCCTACGTACTTATTCCAATTTTTAATTAGTTTCTAAATACCATATTAATCAAAATTTTATTAGTTCTTTTAAGTTATTCTGGCTTAAATTTTTCTTTTTAAATTTGGATATATAAATATATTAATATGAATATTTATTTTTTGTTAGTCTCTAGCATCTAAGAGATAATTGCCTACTACCTGAATAGCTTAGAACTTACTTTCACTCTACCTTTCGTTTTAATTTTACTTCGATAAATTAATTTTTAATTTTTTTAAACTATCTTAATTCTAAAGCCCTTAACTATAATATATCTGTTTATAACTAAACAAACTACGGGAGTAGGATTATTGGGGGAAAGTATTGTGGAGAGGGGAGGTATGGTGCCTCCAAAGTGTTGTGTTATACTACATTTGGACCAAATGTGGTGTACTGTAAGCATTCTCTGACATGTTAGGCACCCAGGACCTGGGAACTTGTATTAGAGGTGTTCGTGAGTGATCCTTGTGTGCCTCACTCGCAATCTATTCATGATGATATGTTCTCTGGATGATAAGGTTCTTGAATATGTTGGAAACGTCATGGTGCGCCATGCTCTATATTTGGAGTACCCGGGATTTTTGCATGTTGGTCTGCTTTCTAATTGCTAGGGATTCTTATGTGTCCTTGCATCCACATGATTTGTATTTTTCTTTCTGAATGTCGTAACGTGTTCTGGATGTCACGGATTATGGGTTCATCTGGTTGGCTGTAATCGCCGTAAGGACAGCCTTTGCATCCGAATATATTTTTGTAATGGGGCACTTTTTTGGGTAGCTTTAACAGCTTTGTGGAGAGCGATTAGCACCCCTTCATGTGCTGATGCAAGTTTATGTATATGGAAGGCATCCACATTTTCACTGTCTGCTGTTTATTATGAAATAACCCGACGGCGGCACTGGTGTTATTATCCTTTTGGATCCATCCGTATATACAGTAGTGGCGTTGGGGAAGCTAGCCCAATGCTCCTTGTGGATTCGTCGATGCATTTCTTCTGGCAGTTCTTTTTTCAGTCCGTGGGTGGTGGTGTCAATTCAATTTTTTCCAATGCTTTTGGAGCCAAGGGCGATACGGGAGGTTGTTCGGGGATACTGGGGAATGGAATACGTAGTCTATTTACACTATCTACTGCTAGAAACAATGCGCCCTAAAAAGTAATAAAAGTTCTCTCCGAACCGTCAATCAATCCATCGTATGAAGCTTGAGATTTCTGAATTCTGTCTTGGATGGAACCTACACCAGATTAAATTTGGAGGCTTTCAATTGGCATAGTTTTCAACAGACCTGAAATTACTCTAGAAACTATAATTTAAAACTGGACTTGAAGTTTACTCAAGGTTGTCTGTGGCACTGTTCCTACAATAGTATGCCATAGTTGAGCAATCCTGCTAGTAGAGCTCGGTTGATGATGGTGCTCCTCTACCTTTGCTTTTTATACTCTTTAGAAGGTTGTTGATCCTTTGGACTTTTTTTGCGTGCGTGTTGTATGTACTTCGTCCATTTCAGTTTGCGCGTTTTTATTAGAATATTTTAGAGCTATCTTGATTCGTTATAGAAGGATCGTCAAGTTGACGTGCTCGTAGTAATGTTGCGCATTTGTTAGTAATTTTAATAGTTGAGGGAGTGAAGCACCTGTTATATGCTCCCTTTTGAGCATATAGGCTTCACTAGCTCAATGAAGAAGGGGTGGGTGTGCAAATATTAATGATGGGCGCCACTTGGTTTTCTTCTGAGTCCAAGAACTCTAAATGTTGCCAAGAAAACTTCGCGAATAGATTAAAATTGCACCAATTAATTCGATTGAAAAAGAATTTATTGAAATCAAAATATTTAATTCAAAATATGCTCAAAGTAATTTATTCCTTCACAAAGAGATTTCAAGTCGCAAAACAATTAAACAAAGTACGAAGGAAACACGAATGTAGCCGTCGCAACACACTTGAAACTTAGAAAAATTCACCTTTTCTTTTCTTCCAACAATCGTAAAATAATTCTTTAGATAAAAAAATGTATATATATATATATGTATAACTTAAACCAAAAAGGGAACGAAATGAAATAAACGGGTATATGTAAATAAATGTAAATCGACGGAAAAATGTAAAATAAACTACTCAACTTAACCTGATGCTCCAAATTCCAAATAAAATATTTCTCTTTTCCTGGGACGTTTACCTCAAAACTTTTCTCGTTCTTTTTCTCTACACGATTTCCTGTTGATAAATAGTTTCACTTCCAAAAAAAATTACTGATAAACTGACAAAAAAAAAATTCTCAAAAAAACTACTAACTAACTCTGCGACCAAAGAACAACCAGGAAACTTGCTGAAAAACTACTGACTTCCCCTCCGAAAATGGGTCGGCTTTATAGGAAAATGGCCCCTATTATGTGAGTTTCCGCGTATTTGGCCATTTTCCGAAAATATTTCGCCGGAATTTCGGAATTTGGAACAAAATTACATAAAAATATTCACTTTTTTTGCATAAAAATATACCCCGGTAAATTATTTACGTTTCTATGCTACCGGAAAAATTATTTTGCCGTCGGAAAATATTTAAATTCGAGTTTGAATTTTTGTGTGACAGGTGAGTTCACGTGTTTATAATTTTGTTAATTAGTGGGTTTCTGCAAGCATAATTATCGTTATATTGTGCTTCATTTTATAAAGAATCCCAGCGCGTTGATTGTTTATACCGGCGTATAAAGTCCCGCGAAAAAAACCGCGATAAGTTTGCGCAGAGGTTAGGTGTTTAGTTTTGGTGTGATTCTGGCAACTTTACTTAGCTGATTTTAGTATAAAGCTATACAGGTAAGTGTTTTATATACCCTTTTATATTGTTTACTTTTAAATTTGTTCAAACTGGTTCATACGTTTAGGAATCCGCAAGAGTGTGTGCGCTGGCTATTTTCGCATTCCACTATGTAAGTTACAATTTAAGATGTTTATAATTTCTTTTCGTGACGCTAAATTATATAATTCAAATTTTTTTATGATTTTTAGGTTGCTCCTTTGGATGTATCGGGCTCATTCCATCTTCCGCCAGGATTGCTTCCGTGTCAGCATTTCCGTCCAGTTAACAGGTGAGTAGCATATCCCATCCTCCTCCAAATCGAACGACCTTCAATTCCTTTTGACCTCGCTGGTTACGTTCTTCGAATTCTGCGGCTGACCTGAAATAGGACCAAAGCACAGCGCAGGATCATCTTTAATCGTAAATAAGGACAACACACCACACACCACACAGGTATTTAATATTCACAATTACACTATTTCAAGTCTATTTTATTTTTATTTTAGGGTGCTGATTTATTCGGTGGAGCGCGAGCAACCTGTAACATTCCCTCCCTTTCTTCCGAGAGATTTCCTACAGAAATCGACTAAAAATTATGTGGCTCCCTTAAGGTCCACTAATTTCTTACATAAAATAAATTCTGACTCCCTTAACTTTTCTGTTAAATTCCTAGCCATCGTTACCACAATGGTTCCTCAAATCCTGACTGAAAATCAAAAAAAATTCTACCTATCCCAAAACAATTCATAAGCCCTACCGCGATAACACATTTTTTTGAACAGTTGTCGTAGGTTACAAGGAAGGAGAGACGATGACAATATAATTCAGCCTATAGAAATAATACTTTCAACCTTCCACTCTTCGTTTGAACAAATCTCGGTTCTCTCCCGTATAGACTGCATTCCGCCTAGTAGCTCGAAAGTTAAACAAGAAGTACTAGAATGTAGCCGCTTATTTCCACATACCATTATTGCTAATAGTCTAAAAATTGCTGTTATTATGGCGCTACCTTCCTGGGTACTTTTCAGTTCCAACAGTATTTACACGTACGAATAACTTTAGGCATCTCCTCTGATACTGAAAATGCATCCTCAAATTAGGGCGCAACAACGGCCTCGTACAACTAGATTTAAGGGCACATATCGTCTTTCAAACTATTTTACTTGCTGGGTCAGGTCAAGAACGTTTGGGGTAGACTACGGCCACTAGTTTATGTACGTTGGCCAGATGTCTTCGGCAATATGCGTTATCTACCGGGGCTGCCGTCATTGAGTAGCATGTCAATATATCATGGAGTGCTTTATAGGGTTTGTGTGCGCAATCCTTTTTAAAACAGGTAGTTTACATCATTGACAAATCTGCTAACTCTGATGTGGGGCAAAACGGTCACATATCTATTAAAATAAGTGTAACTGGATTTTAAAATATCTACCGAGGCTTGTCCAAGCAAGAATTGCTGCAATGCGATAATATACTTTTACTTACAACTTTTCCTTCTTTATAATTACGAGCAACTACCCAAACAGTATCGAATGCCATGCTCTGAAACTCCCAATAACAAAAAAAATTATCCATCATGCATTACATAACCACTGGACTTCGTAACAGTGTACGATCCCAACACCATGGTTAGAAAAATCTTTCTATCCCCTATTATACATTAGCTACTATTATCTGGATATGTCTACTTAACCTATCTGTATCTGTAACTTCCAAGAACAAATGGGTGCTATAACTGATAACCCACGGTTGTAAATTCAAAAGTTAACACGTTCCTATAGCAAACAACAAACTCACACAACTGGAATGATTACCACGTACTTACTAAATTCTAAAATATTACAAATCATCATCTCGGGAATCGCTATAATATATTTTAAGATCCTTCGTATGCCAAACGCCGGCATTTTTACCTTTCTCATCTTCTAATTCATACGTCCAAGGCGAAACTATTCTAATCACTCTATAGGGTCCTACGTACTTCGGTGCAAGCTTCGCGTTAAAATACTCCGCGGCATCAGATAAAACATAGTTCTTGCGTAGCACTAAATCATTCTGAAGGAATTTTTGGTCTCGCCTTCGGAGATCATATCGTCGTTTTCCCATTACGGCCGCCTTCATCAATCTGTGCTTGACATCCCTTCTAACTTCTTCCAAAGCACGAGCTCGAACTGTAGCGTCGTATGGTAGTTCATTACCGTCATGCCTATGATCATTACCATTCATTGTCATTTCTTTGCCAAAATTTATGAAATAGGGTGTTAACTTCATGGCTTCGTGAGTGGAGGTTCGAATGGCGCATGCTACTTTGGCCAGGAACATATCCCACTTTCTGTGGTTCTCCGACACGTATGCCCGAAGCATAGATTTAACAACTTGATTTGTGCGTTCCACCGGGTTGGCTTGCGGATGGTAGAAGGCGGTATGTCTGATTGTTACTCCATACTCAGTACAAAGTTTCTTGAACTCGTTACTTCGAAATTGTGGACCATTATCGCACACTATGGATCTGGGTGTTCCAAACAATAAAAATACATATTCCTCTAAAGAATGGCAAATTGAAGTAGTACTCGCGGACCTTAACGGAAATAGCATAGGGAACTTGCTAAACTGGTCAATAACTGTCAAGATATACTTATACCCTTTGCTAGAACGAGGTAAAGGACCGATGAGATCAACATTTATGGACTCCCATGGCCTAGTAAAAGTTGGTCGCGTAGCCATAAGTCCAGCTGGCTTTTTAAGATCTGGTTTAATCACTTGACATACCTTACATTTCCTTACATATTCAGTAACGTCGGCTCTCATCTTAGGCCAGTAAAATTTCTGCGCTAATCGATCGTACGTTTTTTGAATTCCACGGTGACCTGCCGTTGGAAAGTCGTGCGCTTTAGAGATAACATTTTTACGTCTCGCTTTCGGGATTACTTCTCTCCACGATTCACCGGGTGTAGTCAAGTCAGGGTAACGGGGACGACAATGCTTCCACAAAATGTTGTCTTCGAGTCTCCAATCTGGGTATTTTGAGGGGTCGTGACGGATCTTCGATATCATCTTCTAACACCACTTATCTTCCTCGTAGCTAACCTCAACACATTCAATTACTGGTACTGACCTAGATAACAAATCAGGCAATAAATGCTCCTTCCCTTTTCGATGTACAATTTGATAGTTATATTGTTGAAGTCGCATTGCCCATCTTGCTAATCGTCCTGTCGGGTCTTTCAAATTATTTAACCAAACTAAGGAAGCGTGGTCTGTAACTACAGTGAACGATGTTCCCTCAATATATGGCCTCAGCTTCTCTATCGCCCACAGCACTGCTAAGCATTCTCTCTCAGTTGTGGAATAGTTGCGTTCACACCTATTGAGCGATCGACTTAAATACGCGATTATCTGTTCACTTCCGTCTATCTGCTGGGTCAATACTGCACCCAATCCATATCCCGATGCATCGGTGTGGATAATAAACGGATAATCGAAATTAGGACAATTTAAAATTGGCGCGCTGACTAGGCAATCTTTAACTTTCTTAAAAGCATCCTCGCACTCAGTTGTCCACACAAATTTTTTTCGTTTTTTCAGGAGATCGGTTATTGGTGCCAGAAGTGTAGAAAAATTAGCCACAAATCTCCTATACCATGCAATCATTCCCACTAACCTTCGTACTTCGGAAACATTCTTAGGACTTGGAATTTGCAAAATAGACTTTATCTTCTCCGGATCAACTTGGAGGCCATACTCACCCACGACATATCCTAAGTACTTTAGCTCGGGTTTACAAAATTCGCACTTATCATAATTGATCACTAACCCCGCTTCATGCAATTTTCCAAAGACCTCTTTTAATGCCGCTTTGTGATCCTCAAAAGTCTGGGTCACGATGATGACGTCGTCGAGGTACACAAAGACCTTACTTTCGAGGCTTCCTGATAGGATCCTGTCGATTAACCTCTGCCATGTAGCAGGGGAGTTGCTCAGACCGAAAGGCATTCTCCGAAATTGGAATAGACCTCTGTTTGGTACAGTGAAGGCGGTGAACTGCTTCGAGTTTTCCTCTACTGGAACCTGCCAAAAAGCTGATTTTATATCAAGTGAAGATAAGTACTTGGCATCCCTCAACTTATCTAGCGTGGCGGATACATAGGGTAACGGATATGCGTCCTTCTTGGTAACCTTATTCAATTTCCTGTAATCAACGCAGAATCGGTATGATCCGTCCTTTTTCCGCACCATTACTACGGGCGATGACCAAGCACTACTGGATGGTTCCACGATACCTAGTTCCAGCATTACATCTAATTCCTCATTGATAGCCTTCTGGATGGCTGGCGATACCGGATAGTATCGTTGCTTTATTGGCGGAGACTCCGTATCGATTTTGTGTTGTACTCGGTTTGTACACCCAAGGCCAGTTCCCATTTTAAGCCTAGCTTCATCTATAATTTCTTTAAGTTGTTCTCGTTCCTGCGGTGTTAAATTCGACTGGCATTGTAAAGCACTAAGATGATAATTCTCGTTCGTATCCCCGAAACTCCATGTATTCTCTTTAAAATTTGCGCGTATACACATATCGCGCCAGAAATCAATCCCTAGGATTATGACATGAGGTAATTGCGGAATAACTAAAACTTCACAGACTTTCACGCGGTTCTCCAATAAAATAGGCAAACTCATTTCCCCTGAGACATCTACCGATCCACCGTCCGCTAAATTAACATTCCTAGCATCAGCTTTTCTAATTTTAAGTCCTAAACCCTTTAACAAATTTAATCCAAGTCCGCCGAGTATCGTACGAGACGCCCCTGAATCTAGTAATCCGCGGAGCTTAATTCCTAGGACCGAAACCATTAAATGAGGTCGTACATCGTTCTCGGTATCCGCAAAAATATAATTAACTAAATTATTTAATCCAACTCTGTCCGTTTCGACTATACATTTTCCTGTTTTAAGGTTACTCCGAGGCTTTGCGGCTGTGTGCGGAATGCTCGACTCGCCGCTTACATCCGAGCTCCGTTTCCGTTTCCCGATGTCGTAGCATCCTGATCTTGTCTTTGTCGGCTGCAACTTAGACATCTTGGGCGGATAACACCTGGAGTACCACAACCAAAGCAACTTAAATTCCGTCGGCAAAATCTAGCTATGTGCCCTTGACGACCGCATTTGAAACACCTCTGCTTATCTGTACTAGGATTTTGATCCGAAACGACGGATACTACATTCTGATCGGTTGATAGATATGCTAGGTCTGGTTCTAACAACTGATTACTTCGCCTCGAGGGTGGAGGCGCGAAAGCTTCAACTGATGTCCGTACGGATTCCAGACGTCTTCCCAATTCCACTAAATCTTGAATTGCCTCTATTTGCGTCAAACCCAACTGAGCTTGGTAAAATGGAGCTATGTTACGCTTTAAGATTTTAAGCTGCTGTTCATCTGTGAGAGGATCTGTGAGCCGTGTGAACATATTTCTCATAATGGCGACGTATATCCCAATTTTCTCGTCCTTTCCCTGTGTTCTGTGCCTGATTTCCTCTAACAAACGATCGTCATAGTCTGATGGTAAAAACTCTTTCTTGAGTTCCTTAACTAGCTCCGTCCAAGAGTTAAACTTGGCTTTATTAGCCCTATACCATATCAAGGCTTTCCCATTAAACAAGTCTAGGGCAGAACGAAACAATTGGCCCCTATTTATCCCTCGAGCTTCAGCTAGTTCATTCACCCTTTCCAGAAAAGAATTCAATGATTGAGTTGGCTCCCCTGAGAACTTAATTTCCCACTTATACAGGTTAACCCTTGACCTGTGATCAGCTAAAACCGCAGCAGGTAAGGAAATATCTTCCGCAGCATCGGAATATTCTTCCTCTTCGTCACCATCCGCCTTTAATTTGAGGCTACCTAATGCCAACAACAATTCGGCCCGAATATGTGTTTTCTGTCTCTTTTCTTCTTCTACTTCTGTTGTGACTCTCTTCCATCGTCCCATAGCCCATTCTATTTTTGTCAAAATTTTTGAATGTTCAGATGAGTTAAGGCCATCATAGCTATTTAAAAGCTCCTTAATCTCATCTACCTTTTTATCTAATGCCTGAAGGTCTTGTGCCGCTGTAAACGGATATGGAGATATAAGTGTAGACTTGCCCCCTTTTTCTACCTTTAAGACTGATCGAAGGTGAACACGCATGTCGTCCACCTTTCCTAGAGGCAACCCTCGTATACTCAGCTCATAGTTGAGCTCATCTTGATTAAGTCTATTGACTTCCATACT
Source organism: Leptarthrus brevirostris (assembly GCA_964036015.1). Lineage (NCBI taxonomy): Eukaryota > Metazoa > Arthropoda > Insecta > Diptera > Asilidae > Leptarthrus > Leptarthrus brevirostris. The sequence goes on from OZ038372.1 coordinate 127,149,887, forward strand.
GATCAAAGACAAACTTGTACACCGCAGAGAATTACTTGTCCACAGGACTATAAAATTCTAATTTCAGGCAAACGAAATAAAGAAAATCAAAGTCGAGACCAAAATTCAAAAACGATATCAAATCAAATATTCTTTAAATCTTTAAAGAAAACAACTAAGACCAAAATCGAAAACAAATTTCAAATTAAATTCCCTTTAAACCTCAAACGAAAACCAAGGAAATATTATCTAACTATGAATTTATTAAATAAATTATAAGTTTTGTTTACTTAAATTAGTTTAACCATAGCTTGCATTAAAGTTATTAAACAGCATTCAATAAAAAAAATAGTTCGCCCGCATAAAAGACAAAATTGCAGCACAGTTGCTGACAATTTATATGTAACTTTGAAAAGCTTCCGCCTCTAGTTTAATCCAAAAAAAAACATCACTTCTAAGTACTCCAAAGAAAATCAATTATCTTAACGACGACATCCAAAAATTCAAATAATGTTATACCCAAAAGGGTTTTATATTTAGTTTACCAGCCTAAACAAAACTAATCTCAGTCATTAAATCTAATTAAACTACATGTAAGCTCACTTTCAAGTTTGCAAATGGAATTCACACTAAAACCAGCAATTTGTTTATGAAGCAAAAATGTTTATGATGAAATCAAAACTTCAATAATCCCTATAAACATATCAGTAGTGAGTATTTTGTTTAAAAACTGTCGCAACAAAAGTCTCGGAAGCAGGGAGAAAAGCTACAAGCGCTTGCGCATACAAAAATCTCTTTTCTTATTCTCGGATGAATTTTTACTGACAAAAGCAATACTGTGAGAATCCAAAACAGAGTCTAAGTTGAGGTAGGTCGGCTACCATGAACTTGACCTACATTCAATACTCTCGGGCAGATTATCATTCAATCATAGGAACGTCAGTTTACTTAATGAACCATTTCTCTTAAAAATTGAAGTGATTCTCTTGTCGATTTGCTCAATGAATTTCGTACTTGCGTAGCAACAACTGATGCGAAGTTCATCAATACCGATGCTATTCAAATAAGTCCGGGCGCGTCTTTTATCGGGTGATACGCGAAAATTTATTCAGTTTGTAGAAATGTAGTTTTAAAACGTAAAAGTGGAAAAATTAATTGCACAACTAAGTGGAAGTGAAAAAGTGAAAAATTGTATTTGTGAACCAAAGAAAATAATCCTGAAATTTTCAAAAGGAAAAAAAAACAAGTGATATAAAATTGTATTTCGCCAAAGGAATTGCCGATACTGTGGATTAATCTATTAATCAGGTAAGTTTTATTTTAAATTTTTATTAGCAATATTTTCTAAATTTTCAATATTAAAATTTCAAATTATTGTAATAAGTAAGTAATTGTGTTATTCAATTAATCGATCGGCTACATTCGTTCAAAATTATCCGTGTCCATAAATTTGTTGCGAAGGAAAAGTTGCGAGAAGGTTGTTATGATTCTGAGAAAAATTTTTGACACTTCACTGGCAACATGAATTTCTGATATGATTTATAAAGTTTTATTAATTACACAGGTGATATTTAACCCCTTTTGAATGCCCTTAGGCCCCACGTTGGGCGCCAAATATGTTATATGCTCCCTTTTGAGCATATAGGCTTCACTAGCTCAATGAAGAAGGGGTGGGTGTGCAAATATTAATGATGGGCGCCACTTGGTTTTCTTCTGAGTCCAAGAACTCTAAATGTTGCCAAGAAAACTTCGCGAATAGATTAAAATTGCACCAATTAATTCGATTGAAAAAGAATTTATTGAAATCAAAATATTTAATTCAAAATATGCTCAAAGTAATTTATTCCTTCACAAAGAGATTTCAAGTCGCAAAACAATTAAACAAAGTACGAAGGAAACACGAATGTAGCCGTCGCAACACACTTGAAACTTAGAAAAATTCACCTTTTCTTTTCTTCCAACAATCGTAAAATAATTCTTTAGATAAAAAAATGTATATATATATATATGTATAACTTAAACCAAAAAGGGAACGAAATGAAATAAACGGGTATATGTAAATAAATGTAAATCAACGGAAAAATGTAAAATAAACTACTCAACTTAACCTGATGCTCCAAATTCCAAATAAAATATTTCTCTTTTCCTGGGACGTTTACCTCAAAACTTTTCTCGTTCTTTTTCTCTACACGATTTCCTGTTGATAAATAGTTTCACTTCCAAAAAAAATTACTGATAAACTGACAAAAAAAAAATTCTCAAAAAAACTACTAACTAACTCTGCGAGCAAAGAACAACCAGGAAACTTGCTGAAAAACTACTGACTTCCCCTCCGAAAATGGGTCGGCTTTATAGGAAAATGGCCCCTATTATGTGAGTTTCCGCGTATTTGGCCATTTTCCGAAAATATTTCGCCGGAATTTCGGAATTTGGAACAAAATTACATAAAAATATTCACTTTTTTTGCATAAAAATATACCCCGGTAAATTATTTACGTTTCTATGCTACCGGAAAAATTATTTTGCCGTCGGAAAATATTTAAATTCGAGTTTGAATTTTTGTGTGACAGGTGAGTTCACGTGTTTATAATTTTGTTAATTAGTGGGTTTCTGCAAGCATAATTATCGTTATATTGTGCTTCATTTTATAAAGAATCCCAGCGCGTTGATTGTTTATACCGGCGTATAAAGTCCCGCGAAAAAAACCGCGATAAGTTTGCGCAGAGGTTAGGTGTTTAGTTTTGGTGTGATTCTGGCAACTTTACTTAGCTGATTTTAGTATAAAGCTATACAGGTAAGTGTTTTATATACCCTTTTATATTGTTTACTTTTAAATTTGTTCAAACTGGTTCATACGTTTAGGAATCCGCAAGAGTGTGTGCGCTGGCTATTTTCGCATTCCACTATGTAAGTTACAATTTAAGATGTTTATAATTTCTTTTCGTGACGCTAAATTATATAATTCAAATTTTTTTATGATTTTTAGGTTGCTCCTTTGGATGTATCGGGCTCATTCCATCTTCCGCCAGGATTGCTTCCGTGTCAGCATTTCCGTCCAGTTAACAGGTGAGTAGCATATCCCATCCTCCTCCAAATCGAACGACCTTCAATTCCTTTTGACCTCGCTGGTTACGTTCTTCGAATTCTGCGGCTGACCTGAAATAGGACCAAAGCACAGCGCAGGATCATCTTTAATCGTAAATAAGGACAACACACCACACACCACACAGGTATTTAATATTCACAATTACACTATTTCAAGTCTATTTTATTTTTATTTTAGGGTGCTGATTTATTCGGTGGAGCGCGAGCAACCTGTAACACACCAGCCTTAATACACCAGGCGTCCATCTTAGTGAGCGTTCGTCTAAATGTGTCCTGAAAGTCAGAGAAGTGAGAGGTGATGGAGGCTTTGTGTATCATACGAATGGAGACTTGGGTGGATCTTTTCCACTGGTGCGGAAAAATGCCCGTGTCCAGAATTGTGTTGTAAAGTTTAATAAGACGGAAGTAGAGTTCATGTGAGGCCTTTTTTATTATGCCGTAAGAGATCATGTCATGTCCTGGTGTGGAACTCTTTCTTGCAGGCTAGGCTTAATTCTTTAAGGATTATCGGATAGGCTATTTTTTGGTTTGGGTCAGAATTATATAATGTTTCATTAACATGCAAAGCAAATCTGTTAAGAATAGCAATTTCGTAAATATTGTGCGGACTCTCTCGCAAGTTGATTTGCTATGTCCATGGAGTTTGTTAGGGACCTGCTTGTTGTCGTCAAGGTGGTAATCAGAGCATTGGCTTTATTACCCAAGGCCTGTAGTACACATGCTATGCAGGTGATCTATCAATAGTAGTCAAAAGTACGTTTGGAGAAAATCTGTGATATTAATTTTAAAAAGCACACAATACCAGAACTGCGGACTGAAAATTAACCCAAGAAGAAGAGAGATAGTTCCAGTGTGCATCGGCAACACCAGGCTCACCATAAAGAATAAGGCCAAATTTCTGGGTATGTTGATGGACAGGAAACTAAATTGGGTTAGACACCTACACAAACAGAAAAACAAAGGGCTTTCTGAACGTGTGGAAATGCAATTGGGAAAGTATGAAGATTATCACCTCGCATCATAAAATGGATGTACACTTGTGTAAAAAGACCCACGATAACACATGGTGTGGCAGTCTGGTGGAAAGCAATGGACGTGGGCAGAAACCGTAATACAATGGACTAAGTGCAACGCATGTGTTAGTTAGGCATTACAGGAGTAGCTAGTTTGACACCGACGAGGGCTCTCACCACTGGAATTCCATGTTAAATGTGTGGCATTAAACTCGGCTGCACGCTTACGCATGAATAAAGTGTGAAAGATTAGGGGACAAGTCATCCATAAGCAGGGCCGCCGATAGGAGGGGGGGGGGGAAGGGGGTAAACTCTCTGGGCCCGGGCTTTCAAAAGGGTCCCATCATCTAAGTCATAAACAGAAAATTTTTCCATTTTAATTATATATAAAAAAAATGTTTCACGATCGAAAAAGTGTACTATATTAGACGCTTAGTCCCGGGCCTGAACTTCCTTTCGCGGGGGCCCTATGTGGTACCCCCCGGGCCGGAATTTTGTCTCTACGGGCCTGTCCATAAGATTGCTCAAATCATTAATGCAGGAACGATTAAAAGAATATTCGGGGAATACGAATTTTCAGACTTCCGGCCTTCGAAGCTTACTTTCCGACAAAAAGCGGATGGATCAATGGTGTGATCCAAGACAACACGATAACAATTTTCACAAATAACTCAAAAAACGAGTGGCTGTGGTTTTGGAGTGTCATGAGAGGAACTAAACTTAAAGAAATGGGGAGGAGTAAGTAACTCCTCCTCTGTTCTTCATTGTGAAATCGCAGCGATAGAGATAGGGGCGAGGACGCTAATAGAACGAAAGGTAATATCCTCCAAAATAGCACCATGCAATCTAAAACATTAGAGGGATGCAATTTATCCCTAGCAGAACTAGGTCGACAAAATGAGGTCACCTTAATTTAAGTGCCAGGGCACTGTGGAATCACAGGTAATGGAAAAGCAAACGGCCTGGCGCAGAGAAACTCTAACAATGATCCAGCTGTGTATCCCTATTCATTTTTGAAAATTTTTGGCAAAACGCTGCGATGGCTTAGAAACAGCTTTGACAATGTCAAAACGGCCACAACCTATAAAATTATTACATGCATCTTCTGCAGATATTATTACATGTCCGTACTGCTCGTCAAGCCACTCATTATACAAATCTCAAGATTTTAAGGGCCAGGTTCCACAAAGACGAAGAGAATTCATCATTTCGAAATCACTATGTTTTAAATGCTTTGGTGCAAACCATTCAGTGCGCAGATGACGCTCCAAGATACGATGTGGTTCTTATAAAGGTAATCACCATCCGTTGTTGCATTTTAATTCAACGCAGGGAAACCCAGTAATCAGTATTACCAATACTTCAACCATACTCAAATCGACACGTCATATTCAGACAAATGTTTGCCTTCCACCAAACTAGCTGCGTATTCAAGTAATAGTCAGTCAGTCAGTCAGTCAGTACCTGCATTCAGCAGGAAAGATATATGAGCAAGGTCATCAACACTAGCTCAAGGGATCTCGGGATTTCCCTACTTCCCACTGCCATCGTAGACGTTTTAGATTATCAAGGCAAGTTTCAACCCTGTAGAATCTTGCTAGAGGTTCAGGAAATGAATAATGTAATATAATTTATGTAATATATTTTATCAAATCAATATAAATAGATATATGGTTTCATTTACTTCCTTTGCCTATTGTATATATTTTAAGGCAATCGTTTTTGAGGAGTAATCTGCAGTCACGCGTCGGAGCTGACACGCAAAATTTTTTTTAACTTCAGTAATATTTCCTTTGGCAAATGGTTTCTCACAAATAAGACAATTTTCCATTTTTACTCTGTATATTCACCAAAATGTAGTACAATAATGAACAGCCGAAATATACCTGGTTATAGAACATTTCTTTGTTGTTTTAGGCAGCTGTTAAAGTTGGAAAGATGTTGGAGATTATCCAAAGCTTCAGATGTTTGTAGAGGACCAATTTTGCCAATCGATAACAATACCTACAAAGTTTGCAGATATTTTGAAAAAAGGAGTTTTCAAAAAAGGAGATGGGAAACTTTGTGCTGAATCAAAAAGAGCAAACTTAATTTTGTCGTAGAATCAACGGTTTCCTTTTCATTACTGGATCGACGAAGTTGCCTCCAGTTCCAGTTCAATTGAAACGGTAATTTATTTGAATTATTTATGATAGTTTTGCAGTACAATATGTTTAAAATGAAATTGGGCGCCCAAATGTATTTCTTGCTATAAATGCGAGCATATAATTGAAATGACGGTTATTTTAATTGACTATATTGACTATTGTGAATTCCTTGAATTTTTATTTTTAGAACTGTCAACCGACTAGTTGACAGTACTTTATTTTGGTTGGTTTCTTATCCATTTTGCCGATTTCGAAGATATTTCTTATATTTTAATAAAGATGGATATCTATGATGTCAATGAAGACTTAATTAAAGCAATAACTAATTTAAAGCTAATACAAATGTGTTCAACGAGGTTTAACAAGATTGCAGAAAACCACGACAAAGTAAATTTTGTAGAAGAGTTGCTGGTTAAATTTCAACAAATACCAAAATTGGAATTGAAAATTGAACTAAGAGTGCCTAAAAATGAAGAAAAATCATTAAGTTTTCGAAAAGACGGCAATGAGTACTTTTCTTTAAAAAACAAAGATTATTTTAAAGCCCTCCATTTATACAATAAAAGCATTTGCTTTGCCGAAAATGATTCTGAAAATATAAGCATTGGCTACGCTAATAGATCTGCTATTTTGTTTGAGTGGAAAAGATATCGAGAGTGCTTAGAAAATATCAAGTTAGCTAAGGAAGCAGGTTATCCTAAACGGTTGCTTCATAAATTAACCAAACGCGAAAAAGATTGTCTTGATTTATTGGATTCACAACCGCCAGATGAGGAGACTTTTGACTTTAAATTGACTTACGAAAAGCATCCAAAGGTGCCATTTATAGCTGATTGTTTAGATTTGAAATGTACAGAAGAGCTTGGCCGATACGTTTATACGAAAAAAAGTCTTAATCCTGGAGATCTAGTATCGATAGAAGACGCCTTCTGTTCCGTATTGCTTCCGCATATGAAGTACATTCGGTGTGCAAATTGCAAAAGGGAGAACTATATGACCCTAATTCCTTGTCCGTATTGTACATCTGCGATGTTTTGTAGCGCCAATTGTATGGAGGAGGGCCAAAGGTCATTTCATCGTTTCGAATGTCCTATAATAGACTTTCTTTTCAGCCTTTTTAATAAAATTCATCTGACTGCCTTGCGAGTATCACTGATTACGTTGACAATGTTTGATACACCAGAGGAAAGCATGACTTTCTGTGAAGATCCAAATAATCAAAATCAGTGCTCATTTGATTTAGACTATGACAATTTTACGAAAAAGGAATGCTATAGGGCTATTCATGGTTTAGTAACCAATCAAACTAAACGATTAACTGGAGATCTTTTCCAGCGTGCTGTTATCGCAGCAGTTTTAAAAAAATTCATTTTAGCAAATACTTCACTAAGCGAGATATTATCAGATAAAAAGCACGAACATTTTTTTATAAGTCTTCTTTTTCGACATTTGCAAACGTCTGCATCTAACATGCATGGTGTTGATTTAATAGAACAGCAAAATGAAACTCGCGAGGACCAAACATTCGCGTCCGCTGCGTATGCATTTGGCAGCCTATTAAATCACTCATGTGCTCCAAACGTTGTAAGAGTTTTCAAAGGAACCACAATATATCTTTTCATACTTCGTCCTATTCCAGAAAATGGAATTCTCTTCGACAACTATGGGTAATTTTATTAAGTAATAATTAAATCTCTTAGTTAATATGATTTTGTAGGTATCACTTCGCCACTCAACCTAAGAAAATAAGGCAAACTAATTTGAAGCGGCAGTACCTCTTCGACTGTAATTGTGAAGCGTGTGCAAATGAATATCCACTTTACAACAATCTTCCTATTCCTGACGTAGTTCCTGAGGCAATGCAAGCAGATGATTTTTATTCAATATTGGCGTTCGACAAACAATTTGCTGCAGAAAACTATCAGCGATTCTGGGAATTTCTTACTAAGTATAGCCAATTTTATCCGTGTGCCCAAATTTGTACAGCTGAAGAAAGTCTGAAAATGGCTTTGAATATTCTCCTTGATTCCGTGCCATTAAAAGCAAAATTTTAGATTATCTTGCTATACATTAAATGTACGTTCTTTTAAGAAGAGAGTGAAAGTTCATCCATAACACTTTTGAAGTTTTGTTTGTTTTATAAGTGAAATAAATTATTTCGAAACAGTTACAGAAGAAGTTGATCAACTCATTGTAAAAATATTCACCCCATTTCAGTTAATTTTATAAGGTCGATCAACATTGGTTGGTTTGCAATAAGGGGAAAATGTGTCTCTTCCGTGCACAGATGCCTTTAGTGGCCCGTTGTATACCCCTACTTGGCTGCGTACCCTAATGTCCACTGTCGAGCCAACTGATCCCCGTAACAAATTGGATAATTCGATTATAACCCGATTTCTTAACTTCTGCTAAATCTTCGCAGTAGTATGTTCCTAAGATTCTAAACCTTTTTTAGGTTAGGACTCGATATTGACCGAGAACGTGTAATACGGTCTCGTATTCTTCCCCGCATCCGCTGCACAGCCTGGAGTTCGCCCCCTCCAATTTTTATGGCATAGGCCCTTAGTCTTGCATGTCCTGTCAAAAGACCAACAAGAAGTTTCAGTTTGGCATTGTTAAACTTAATAATCTTTTCAGATTCATGTGCATCAAAAGAGTTCCCCAAAACGCCTTTGTATGTCTGGCGATATCGGATCTCTCCCATTTTTCTTTGTGCCTGCTCGTTACCCATTCCATGAAATTCTTTTTTGATTTCCTGGGTGCGAATACTCACGATGAGTATTATTGCCCCCCCCCCCCCCCCTCTGACATCGTTTTGTCACCTGCCTGTTTACATCTCTCTATCGTTTTAGATTTTACGGTTCTATTAGCTGTTTAGCTCCTATCTCTATTTCTGCGATTTCACATTAAAGAACCGAGGAGTTGTTTAACCCTCCCCATAAATGCAGGTTTTGTTCTTCGCACGATATTCCAAAGCCACAGCCACGCTCACATTTTGAGCCGTCTGTGTAAATCGCTAATGTGTTTTCTTGAATTACCTTACTGTTGACCTATTCACTTTTTGTCGGAAAATGAGTTTTGAAGATTGCCTCCATATTGGGATTACCAATTTTGAAGTCCCAGCAATCTTCTTCCTGAAACAGTCTCTTGATCGTATTTCCATTACATACTCGGTCGATCTTTTAATGTTGGGTTTGACTTCCGCTGGCCTTCCACAGTTTATTCATACGTAAACGTACAGTCGAGTTTAGTGCCACCTGTTTAACATAGAATTCTAGTAGAGTAATATTTAGAATGACCTCGAGGGCCCTTGTCGGTGTTGACCTGGTAGCCCCTGTTATGCCTAAACAGCACAAACGTTGGGCGTGGTCCACAGTTTTCTGGTTTCCATTGCTTTCTACCAGACTATCGCTCCATGCGTTATCATGGGTTTGATTGCGAATGTGTATATCCATCAACCCTGCAAAACACTTATGAACCGGTTTTTTAACGTCAATCAAAGCCCCTTTCGTAGGAACACTCTACTTTTGCACAGAAGAGAACTGCCGTGAGTCATGGGGTAAAATCCCTCTCGTGTAATTTGGTACTTATTCCTTTGTTTATGGTTGGTTATACAAACAATTTGTCTACTGAGCAGAAATTGCAGAGTGGTTCTTGTGCTAGGTACAAGTTACTATGTATAACAAGTTCCTTTTGTATAACAAGTTACGATCTGAGCTTCTTGGGATGCGAGACTATTTCTGAATATCGGAAAATGCATTACATGCTGTTCTTCGCCGTTGAAGGGTCTTTATAGTTATTCCTTCCTTTATGCTGCCAGCAACATTTTCTGATAAATTCCCCAGCCCTGCCACCCTGCAAAATAAACATTAGTAACCACAACGGGCCTAAACAAATTAAGAGTCCGTTTGATTGCTCCTTCGTTCGGATCATGTACAACGATTAACACAGGTATTTTTGACATTAGTCACAAAATCGATTATCAAATGCTCAGTAAATATATTTGTAAAAATAAATCACATTTTTTATATTATAAAAATAGAATGAGATCTTAAAATTTTGTAGAAATATTTTAAGGACACTTTTATGTCGGATTTACTTAACGTACAAATAAAATTTGGAACAAAAATCACGAAGATAAAAATGATTTGAGAAACTTATAGGAGCGTTACATTCCCAAGATTTTCCATTATTACGGTTTCCATAACCACTTGGAAGACAGTTTGAACATTGGCAGTATCAGTGGCCGTGGTAAAGTGGGGACAGATTACGCGTCGTGCGTTATGATTTCTTTCCAAGAACTTCTTTTGTATAAATAGAGCTGCCTGATCAATATTTCTATCAGGACCTGCGAACAAAGTGTAGTTATTATTGAATTTCTTTAATTTTTAGTAAGCAAAACATTTTTAAATTACAAGTTTAACAAAATAAGTCTTTTACCTTTATAATCAGGAAAAAATAACCTCAAATGCCTTTTGGTGCACATTATTTTTTCTCGAAACAAATCAAGTTTATTCAGAAACAGGACAAAAGATGCTTCCTTAAACCAACGATTGTTAACTATTTGCTCAAAAAGATTTAAGCTTTCTTGTAATCGATTAACTTGGTTATCCTCCAAAAGTGTCATATCATATCCACTTAGAGCTACTACAAACAGGACGGCACGTACATCTTCGAAGCAATAAACCCATTTGCGCCTTTGTGACCGTTGGCCGCCAACATCGTACATACTGATAAAAAATTAACTATTGCTTTAATAAAATAAAATAATTTTTAGTACCTGACAATTGCATCATTTACTCGAAAGTTTGTTTCGATAATTCCGTTTGTTCTTACACGAGCCCGTAAAACATCAGTTGGCGAAGGAACGTATTTATCATCACACATTCTGTCCATATTCTCAAAAAGGCTGAAAACGCGAATAATTTAAATTTATACGCAAACAAATAATACTAAAATAACTTACTATAAGGCAGAATCATTTAATTCATAGTCGTAGCCTCTAGCCACTGCCAATCGAACACCGCGATCTTTCCAAAGAACTTTGAGAGCTATTCTTACTTTGTCAATAACTTTGAATTACAGAAGAAGTTGATCAACTCATTGTAAAAATATTCACCCCATTTCAGTTAATTTTATAAGGTCGATCAACATTGGTTGGTTTGCAATAAGGGGAAAATGTGTCTCTTCCGTGCACAGATGCCTTTAGTGGCCCGTTGTATACCCCTACTTGGCTGCGTACCCTAATGTCCACTGTCGAGCCAACTGATCCCCGTAACAAATTGGATAATTCGATTATAACCCGATTTCTTAACTTCTGCTAAATCTTCGCAGTAGTATGTTCCTAAGATTCTAAACCTTTTTTAGGTTAGGACTCGATATTGACCGAGAACGTGTAATACGGTCTCGTATTCTTCCCCGCATCCGCTGCACAGCCTGGAGTTCGCCCCCTCCAATTTTTATGGCATAGGCCCTTAGTCTTGCATGTCCTGTCAAAAGACCAACAAGAAGTTTCAGTTTGGCATTGTTAAACTTAATAATCTTTTCAGATTCATGTGCATCAAAAGAGTTCCCCAAAACGCCTTTGTATGTCTGGCGATATCGGATCTCTCCCATTTTTCTTTGTGCCTGCTCGTTACCCATTCCATGAAATTCTTTTTTGATTTCCTGGGTGCGAATACTCACGATGAGTATTATTGCCCCCCCCCCCCCCCCCCTCTGACATCGTTTTGTCACCTGCCTGTTTACATCTCTCTATCGTTTTAGATTTTACGGTTCTATTAGCTGTTTAGCTCCTATCTCTATTTCTGCGATTTCACATTAAAGAACCGAGGAGTTGTTTAACCCTCCCCATAAATGCAGGTTTTGTTCTTCGCACGATATTCCAAAGCCACAGCCACGCTCACATTTTGAGCCGTCTGTGTAAATCGCTAATGTGTTTTCTTGAATTACCTTACTGTTGACCTATTCACTTTTTGTCGGAAAATGAGTTTTGAAGATTGCCTCCATATTGGGATTACCAATTTTGAAGTCCCAGCAATCTTCTTCCTGAAACAGTCTCTTGATCGTATTTCCATTACATACTCGGTCGATCTTTTAATGTTGGGTTTGACTTCCGCTGGCCTTCCACAGTTTATTCATACGTAAACGTACAGTCGAGTTTAGTGCCACCTGTTTAACATAGAATTCTAGTAGAGTAATATTTAGAATGACCTCGAGGGCCCTTGTCGGTGTTGACCTGGTAGCCCCTGTTATGCCTAAACAGCACAAACGTTGGGCGTGGTCCACAGTTTTCTGGTTTCCATTGCTTTCTACCAGACTATCGCTCCATGCGTTATCATGGGTTTGATTGCGAATGTGTATATCCATCAACCCTGCAAAACACTTATGAACCGGTTTTTTAACGTCAATCAAAGCCCCTTTCGTAGGAACACTCTACTTTTGCACAGAAGAGAACTGCCGTGAGTCATGGGGTAAAATCCCTCTCGTGTAATTTGGTACTTATTCCTTTGTTTATGGTTGGTTATACAAACAATTTGTCTACTGAGCAGAAATTGCAGAGTGGTTCTTGTGCTAGGTACAAGTTACTATGTATAACAAGTTCCTTTTGTATAACAAGTTACGATCTGAGCTTCTTGGGATGCGAGACTATTTCTGAATATCGGAAAATGCATTACATGCTGTTCTTCGCCGTTGAAGGGTCTTTATAGTTATTCCTTCCTTTATGCTGCCAGCAACATTTTCTGATAAATTCCCCAGCCCTGCCACCCTGCAAAATAAACATTAGTAACCACAACGGGCCTAAACAAATTAAGAGTCCGTTTGATTGCTCCTTCGTTCGGATCATGTACAACGATTAACACAGGTATTTTTGACATTAGTCACAAAATCGATTATCAAATGCTCAGTAAATATATTTGTAAAAATAAATCACATTTTTTATATTATAAAAATAGAATGAGATCTTAAAATTTTGTAGAAATATTTTAAGGACACTTTTATGTCGGATTTACTTAACGTACAAATAAAATTTGGAACAAAAATCACGAAGATAAAAATGATTTGAGAAACTTATAGGAGCGTTACATTCCCAAGATTTTCCATTATTACGGTTTCCATAACCACTTGGAAGACAGTTTGAACATTGGCAGTATCAGTGGCCGTGGTAAAGTGGGGACAGATTACGCGTCGTGCGTTATGATTTCTTTCCAAGAACTTCTTTTGTATAAATAGAGCTGCCTGATCAATATTTCTATCAGGACCTGCGAACAAAGTGTAGTTATTATTGAATTTCTTTAATTTTTAGTAAGCAAAACATTTTTAAATTACAAGTTTAACAAAATAAGTCTTTTACCTTTATAATCAGGAAAAAATAACCTCAAATGCCTTTTGGTGCACATTATTTTTTCTCGAAACAAATCAAGTTTATTCAGAAACAGGACAAAAGATGCTTCCTTAAACCAACGATTGTTAACTATTTGCTCAAAAAGATTTAAGCTTTCTTGTAATCGATTAACTTGGTTATCCTCCAAAAGTGTCATATCATATCCACTTAGAGCTACTACAAACAGGACGGCACGTACATCTTCGAAGCAATAAACCCATTTGCGCCTTTGTGACCGTTGGCCGCCAACATCGTACATACTGATAAAAAATTAACTATTGCTTTAATAAAATAAAATAATTTTTAGTACCTGACAATTGCATCATTTACTCGAAAGTTTGTTTCGATAATTCCGTTTGTTCTTACACGAGCCCGTAAAACATCAGTTGGCGAAGGAACGTATTTATCATCACACATTCTGTCCATATTCTCAAAAAGGCTGAAAACGCGAATAATTTAAATTTATACGCAAACAAATAATACTAAAATAACTTACTATAAGGCAGAATCATTTAATTCATAGTCGTAGCCTCTAGCCACTGCCAATCGAACACCGCGATCTTTCCAAAGAACTTTGAGAGCTATTCTTACTTTGTCAATAACTTTGAATTCCATATCAAAGCAACTTGGAGTGGCAAGTACAATTTCAGCATAAATTTTATTTGAAGAATGTTCTAAATTAATGCGAAGCAGTCCCATTCCCGTTAGAACATATTTCATGGAAGACAGAAGATTATCCAATACCGTAGGCCGAAATGCAGATAATTCACTTTGAGTGAATCCTTCCGAATGGATGATTTTCATTTGCTTTACGAGAGTGCTTTTACCTATACAAGATAAAAAGTATTTTTACATTTAATAGCAGTACTTATAAATTCAATTTCAAACTATAACCAGTTTCATTGTAACAAGAAAAAGTGGTTCTATATTGAGAAATAATAAATTCCACAAAATTGTTATGATAAATCACCGAAGGTCTGTGGTTACGACTAGTTGATAAAGTGAGTGAAACATGTCGTGTATCAAGAAAGAATCTTTAGAAATTTAGTATAATATATCCCCTATAGTCGGTCCCAAGCCCCGTTGAGAAAAGAGGAGGGAAACCCACGCGCCAGCTAGGACACCTCGTCTTAGAGAGTACCTATGCTTTATATAAATATACTCTCGGTGACTCCCAGGACACCTTAAGATGCAGCCCTCCGTCTGGGTTAGAATAAGTAAGCTTGTAACCCGCTTATCTGAAAAAAGATCAACTTACATACGAGATGCCTAGTACGCCTCGGATACCTCGGACTGGTTTTGTGATGGCCACCTTTGGCTATAAACAACGGACTACGATCGGGCTATGGAATAAGAGAACTCTGTGCGACGAGTGTGGATACGTAAAGATCATGGAGGTGGAGCGGGAAATGACCCATTATAAAATAAATATCTTGTGCTGACCGAACAAGCGGATATAACAACTAAAGAGGCCTTCTACCAGCTCCTTGGCGACACCTTTGAAAAGGCTCCTAAAGGTAATATCAAAATAGTGATGGCAGATTTCAACGCTAAGATTGGCTCTAACAACATCATGTGGAGTTTGGACGCGGAAACAGGAACGCAAATGCGAATTGGTTTGTTCAATTTTGTAACTCGCGGCAACTTGTCATCGGTGGGTCCTTATTTAAACACAAAAAATGCTACTTAACATCCTTCATTCAGCTGATGCACTGCGTCATAACACCGACGACTCCATCGACCAAAACTGGGAAAGAAGGAAGGAATGTTTTGTGAGCTGTGGTACAGAACACGTGGGACGATTATAGAGCAGAAAACGACAATGGATCAGCTACGCCATATGGTACAAGAGACAGGAAGGGATTAGATTAAAGACAGCATTAATTTTGCTACCGACGTTGCAGTTAAACATCACATAACATTATAACCAGAAATCCGACAAGATTGGAGTTCGCTGACGCAATTAAGTCGATAGATTTTGGTAAGGCCCCACGGATTGATGGAATACCGGAGGAACTACTTAAGGATCCCATTGCTGCGACTGATATGCTTCTCCCCATAATCCGGGAATATTGAGAAACCGAGAGTGAATGGAAAACAGGCGTATCTGAATTATCATCGAGCAATCCGCCGAAAGGAGCTCCCCTAACATAAAGGAGTCCTACTCAGGAGCCCAATGCCACGTCCTACACCAGGGAAAACTGAAAACCGCTGCAGATACAACGAAGGTCATAAAGGACTCTACGCTGGTATCGTCGCTTTGGTCGAAGCTTCAATAGAAGTCGAGATAACTGAAAAACAATTTTTACACCTGTCAGACTCCCACTCCCCTCCAACGGGACGTAGGGACGTAAGAAATATAGGTATTGTTAACCGACCTTCCAAAAACAACGAGGTTCAAATCCACATGTATTTTTTTAGGCATAATTTCGTAACGCGTTGACCCGTTTGGATGTGCTTTTTTTTTGTTAAGTAGAGAAGTTCCCCAAATGGTACAATGTGAAATTTTTTTTGAGGAGGTGGGGGTTGAACCTAACTTTGTAACGTGTAGACCTATTTGGATGGTTTTTTGTTGTTGTGTAGAGTACGATCCGCCATTGATAATAGGAGGAAAAATGTGGACGTGACATAGTATGTTCCCCGATTGGTACTACACGAAAAACCTTGTTGCTTTAGTGAGGGTGGTAGGTAGGGGTTGAACCTATCTTTATAACGCGTGGACCGATTTGTACGCTTCTTTTTCTGTTGCATAGAATACGATTTAAACCATTTCTGAATGTATGAACAAATTTTCAAGACTTTCATCAAGTGAGACATTTTTGTACAATTTACGCAGTTGCACACAGAGAAAAATTCATATAAATTAATTTAATAAGGGAACAATGAAGAGTTCTGAAATGATAAATTTAATTTTACTATCAGACGAATCTTTCAATATTTGTTTATTTGTTTGCCGTATATACACAACTCCAAATAATTAAGGGAGCAGACAATTTTTGAAGAGCTTAATGAAAAATGGTTTTATGGAGATAAAAAAAACATTTTGAAGCTTCGAGTTTCTAGTTTCGAGATTTTTTGGCAAACAATTTTTATGAGGCACGATTGTTCCGCACTCATTAGAAATAGCGCGAGATTTTCGGAGTTTTTTCAGTTAAACCAATGCAAAGGTCAGTAGAGGTATTAATTAATGAGAGACGTTGTGTTTTAATATAGACGTGAGGGTGGCTGGGAGAAGTGAACAAAAGATTGTGGAGTTTTTACACTATGAAAAGGTTGAATTTGTTAGTGAATATTTGCGCGATCGTTTTCGAAGACAAGATGAAAGCTGTGATGAAAAAGTTCGTACAACGAAAACCTATAGTGGATAAGAGTATTAATTGGTTTACGGATGAGTTAAGGAAATTAACATATGAGAAAATAATAGCTTATCACATAGCGAGAGTGATTTCGAAAGATGTAAGGTGGCCAGAAATATTAATGAGAAAATTGTAAAAATATGGAATAAAAGGAAAGGAATGGAAATGGTTACATAGCTATTTGTAAGGAAGAATGCAGCGAACTAAAGTAGGCAATGCGATGTCTCAGAAGAGTGCAATAAATTTTTGGGTGCCACAAGGTTCTGTGCACTATTATTTCTTGTTTATGTAAAAGATATAAAGAGTGTATTGGACGGTGCAAATATTGTATTATTTGGTGATGATGCATTATTGTATGTTGTGGGAGATGATATTGGCGAGTGTGTGAATGCAATAGAAAATAATTTGTGAAGGCTGAGTGGATGGTTAAGAATGAACAAGTTGAAAGTGAACATTAAAAAAACAGAGTTTATGATAATTAATTGTGAATATGAGGGTACGTTAAAAATGGATAGTGATTATATTGAAAAGGTAGAAATGATAAAATATCTTGGTGTGATAGTTAATAACAAGTTTAGGTTCAAAGAGCACGCGGATAATATATGTGGGAAAATAAGTAAATAGATTGGCTTTTCAAAAAGAATAAAAAAGTCTCTCTCAACGCTTGCGGCAATAAGAATTTATGTTATAATAGAACCTCATTTTAAGTACTGTTCGTCTGTACTATTTTTACGTGGCAGTATAATGTTAGATGGGTTACAGAAACTTCAGAATAAGGGAATGGGAACAATTCTTTGTTGCAATAAATATACGTCAATTAAAGTTATGTTGGAGTCATTAAAATGGATGAATGTAAAAAAGAGAATTGTGCTAAATGTCTTGTTGTTAATCTTCTCGTAGTATCAACCAAGGATCATATTCTACCCAATAGAAAAAGAATTATCCAAATCGCTCCACGCGTTACGAAGTTAGACTACCCCTCCCCCCCACCCACACCTTTCAACATAGGACCAAATTATTCTCCTATTAGCAATGGGGGATCATACTCTATACAACAGAAAAAGAACCATCAAAATCGGACCACGAGTTACAAAGTTAGGTTCCACCCCCACCCCCCAAAATTTTTTTCACCTGGTATCAACCACGGAACATACTCTACCCCACCCTAGGCCAAATTTTTTTTCTCCTGTTAGCAATGGGGGATCTCTGTACAACAAAAAAAAGAACCATCCAAATCGAACCACGCGTTACAAAGTTCACCCCCACCACCACCCTACCAAAAATTTTTTTGACATGGTACCAATCGGTGAACATTACCCAACAAAAAAAGAATCATCAAAATCGGTCGACGCGTTACGAAGTTATGCCCGGTCAGACATAAAAAAAAATAAAAATAAAAAAAAATAAAAAATACGCGTCGAACTTAGAACCTCTTTGTTTTTGGGAAGTCGGTTAAAAAAAGGATTTTTTACGGTTTTTAAGAAAATCGAACTTATTTAAAAATATTGCTGGAGCTACCAATGTTTATAGGTTTTTTCACAGTTTAGTGTACCTCCAATAGCCCTGTAAATTTTCAAATCGTTGCATCAAACCGTTTTCCCGGACCGATTAATCAAGGTTTTACAAACGACCGTTTTGTAGAAATAACAAAAAAATTCCAAAAATGTTCTGCTGTTGTAATTTTAATTAATAACTTGATAGTTGACAATTTATTTTTTAACAATTAATCATCACTTTATTAATTAATTCTAACTCAAATGTTTTTCTAAAGAAAAAAAAAACAAATATTTTTGGAAATACTTACCAAGATTTCTTCAATATAAAGTGAAACTTTTAAATCTTTCAGGACAGAGAATATCGCCTCAGTCATCAATCTCACCGTATCTTTTTTCTGGGGTTGAAAAAAAATCTAAAATAATTCATATCTAGATCTCTTCAGAACTACGCCAAAGAAATAAAATCTGTCAATTTTTATAGCCTTAGTGAAGTCATATGAACCTGGCAGCCATTTTTTAAAAAGTTATCGAGTTCTCGGTAGAACTAATATAGTCCTGGAGTTCTGGACAAAAATTTGAATAGTTCCGGTGAATAAAGCTCAAAAATCGGGAAAAATAATTTTGGGGTGTTAACTTCACGCAGCATCCTTTTTTATAAAAAGAGTTCTGAGTGCATAAATCGATAGATAAAGAAGAGTTCTGGAGTTCCTGATAGTTGCTTGCCAAAAATACAGCGCTTTTTTCGAAAGAATTTCTAAAAGTTCTGAATAGCAACATAATAGTTCTAAAGGGTACTGAAGTCAGATCTCCGATCAAAAATAAATTGCAGTAATTAATAACAGTTCGATGAGTCTAAAAACAGCCATTACGTTATTTAAAATGTTACGCAATTTGTTGCTGTTTTTTTCGGTGGGAGGAGTCTGTGAGGTAATTTATGCATCCAGTTTTCACTTTGACTCGTATGAATTTACCGCCGCTTTTTTGAAAAACAAATATTTTATTAGATTTTGGGGTAGATTTGATAGAGTTCTGGAGTTCCTAATAGAAATTTTAAATAGTTCTGGGAAATTACAGGTAGAAATCATATAACGAAAAATGCTAACTTCACGCAGCACCGCTTTTTTTTAGCAGAAAAGAGTCTTGATATTTTTTTCGACGTATTATGAAGAGTTCTAGAATTCCTGATAACATGTGAAAATAGTTCCGGAAAATTATAATTTTTTCAAATTTTCGATTCACGTGAGAAAATGTAAAACTAATTTCCCGAAGAGTTCGAGTACTACAAAATATCCTGGAAGAATTTTGTCAAAAGAAGAAGAAATGCCAAAAATACTATGAATCTGTTAAAAGGGAAAAAAACAAAAAATTAAAACATTCCGAAAATTTTATCATGTCTAAAAATTGTTTAGTGCAGTGGTGGAGCGAAAACTGCGGAACTCGGAGAATTCGACTTTGAATTGTTAATAAAAAATACGAAGAGAGTTCTTATTGCAGATCCTGAAGGAACGTCGATCGTTACTCGCAACTCTGCTTAAAACTCTTGCTAAATAAATTTTGCATTTTTCTCGGAGCGAAAACCGGGAAATTCAGAGAATCCGACTTTGAATTGTTAATAACAAATGCATGAAATTTCGTAGAGTTCTGATTGCAGATTATGTTAGAATTCGTCAAGCGCCGTTCATAACTCTGATCGGAACTCTTGCAAAATAGATATTGCAATTTTCTCGGCGCGAAAATTGCAGACCTCGGGTACTCGACTTTGAATTGTTAATAATAAATACAAGAAAGTTCACAAAAGAGTTCTGATTGCAGATTCTGGTAGAACTACTCAGAGCTCTTACGAAATGAATTTTGCTATTTTCACATTGCGAAAGCTGCGGCACTTGTAGGGTTCACTTTTTATTTGTTAACAATAAATACAGGGAATCTCGTTAAAGAGTTTTGACTGCAGATCCTGATAAAACTCGTCAAGCGCTATACAGAACTAGAATAGTTGTTGAGGAAGGGTTATGTAATTAAGAATTATTCTTAATTGCATAAGCCTTACTCAACAACAAATTATAGTGAGTGTTGTATACATTTCGCAGAAGTTCAGCCGTTTTCATAAATATATGTAGCAATGTAGTTTTTGTGTGCCAATA
Organism: Leptarthrus brevirostris; assembly: GCA_964036015.1. Lineage (NCBI taxonomy): Eukaryota > Metazoa > Arthropoda > Insecta > Diptera > Asilidae > Leptarthrus > Leptarthrus brevirostris. Next base: position 127,170,508 of record OZ038372.1, read on the forward strand.
ATTTACGAAGTTCTATTGTGTTCTAAACATTTTTACGCCTATACGCACTATTCAATTTTGGTACATTTTTAGACATGATTAAATTGTTGTAATAAATAGCTTACAACAAATCGCAGGTATTTTTTCCATATGAAGTTACAGTCCAGGGAAATAAGCGAAAAAAATACCTTGTTCTTGACACTCACTCATCCAGTAAGCCGACACGGTTTTCATGTCATATAAGCCTATAGAAATAACCCTTATATAAATTCTACAGAAAATTTTTTGCGGTGTTCGAGTTATAAACAATTAAAGTCGGAAAATTGCAAATTTTCGCGTAATTTTGATTTTTTTTTTAAAACGAATTACTTGAGCAACAATTCATAGAAGGAATTTTGCAAGGAATAGAAAAACCTACAAAATGCTGTTTGAAAATTGTAAAAATGTTAATTTGTTGCTTAGAAAATTGCTAAAAACCATTAAAATATTTCAATTAACAATAACTAATATAAAATTCAACGAATAAACTTCATCGTAATAAAATAAATATATGGTTTATAATTTTCAAAAAATCAATTTTTTTTGCATTTTTCAAAAGTATATATATCTAAAAGTATTGTGTTCAAAAATTAAAATGATCGGAGCAGTCTTACTATATTATTTTCCGATCTTTACGTTGCCACTTCTACTACCTGAGTGCGATTAAAAAACTTTAAACGCGTTTTTCTCAAAACTATGTTTTCACGGTCGGCGGCGGTGATTTCTCCGAAACAACTGAACCGATCTTCATGAAATTTTGACCACATATTGTACACATAAATAGCTCTAGCCTGAACAACGATCGAATTTAAATTTTGATTTTTACTATCTTTTTTTGGCCCAAAAACAATGAATAAAAAACGGAATTTTTTGAATATTTTTTTGCATGTTCGCCATTTTTTTATTTATTGATAAAAAATAATATCCGTAGTTCGGGCTAGAGCTACACGTATGGAGTCATTCCATAAATAATCGATAATTTTTTTACCCGACCCTCATCGATTTCAATTAAAGTTTGTAAGAATATTGGTATTATTGAGAAAAGACGACAATTTTTTTTTGTCCGGCACCTTACGTGTCCTTAATTACAGGACTTCGAAAATTCACCAAATTTCCGGGTAGAAGTGCGTTAAAAAATTATAACTATATAATATATAATATTTCCCATAGATCCCATTATCGTCCCAAGTTGAAATTTTCCACGTATGTGCAACATAAAACAAGGATTTACCTAGCGAAAAAAAAATTTTCCAAATTGTACTTTTCAGGATATTCAAAAATAAAGGACACATCCGTTATCAATAAAAATTTTTCTTCCTGATTAAAATTATTTTGTATTTTATTTCTCAAGCTTGATCCTTTACCTGCAAAATGAGTCCAAAACGATGATGTTAACGAGAAAAGTCATAATTTTTTTAAAGCACTTCTACCCGGAAATTTTGTATATTTTCGAAGTCCTGTAATTAAGGACACGTAACGTGCCGGACAAAAAAAATTTCCTGCCGTCTTTTCTCAATAGTACGAATATTCCTACAAACTTTAATTGAAATCGGTGAGGGTCGGGACAAAAATCTCCTCTTTTCTATCGATTTTTTATGGAATGACCCCATACTGAATTTAAACAATTTTGATTTTTTCATTATAGATGAGCCATTATCGAGATATCCTTTTTACCTTTTTTCACGGAGTTACCTTCAGCCGGCATTTTGAAGTATAAAAGTGAAAAAAACATTTTCTATGTACTTTAAGAGTGTATTAGTTTACCCAAATAAACTATTTATAATTATTGATAACAATTCCTTCCTAAAAAAATTTATGACAAGAGCCTTTTTTTGACCGCCTAAACCAGAATGATCCCTTAAGGAACAAAATCAGCGCTATTTCAAAAATAAAAAGTTCAAGTTATTGCATAAAAGTTTTTAAAGAAATTGTACTTAAGCTGAATCATTGGCATTGCGTTAAACGTTAACGTTATTCGAAGACAGACCAGACCGAGCAGAAGAGGAAATCTAAAATTCTTTCTTTTGAAAATTGAGATTGCATCTTCAAATCGATGCCGCATGCTATATCTCTGGTTCTTCTTGATGGATTTTGATGTTTTTTTAGCTTCGTTCAGGATTCGTTTTTAGCGATTTTCTAAGCAACAAATTTACATTTTTACAATTTTCAAACAGCATTTTGTAGGTTTTTATATTCCTCACAAAGTGATTACAATTAATTGTTACTCAAGTAATTCGTTTTTCAAAAAAAATCAAAACTACGCGAATATTTGCAATTTTTCGAATTTAATTGTTTATAACTCGAACACCACAAAGAATTTTCTGTAGAATTTATATAAGGGCTATTTCTATAGGCTTATATTACATGAAAACCGTGTCGGTTTGCTGGATGAGTGAGTCTCAAGTAAAGTCTTACTTCCCTGGACTATTACTTCCCGGTTCAAAAACCTTTTCAATTGCTAATAGCAGCCACAGTTTTGCGCTTTTGACAAAATTCTTCCAGGATATTTTGTAGTACTCGACGAACGATACCTAGAACTCTTAGGGAAATTATTTTTACATTTTCTCAGGTGAAAATTTGAAAAAATTATAATTTTCCGGAACTATTTTCAAATGTTATCAGGAACTCTAGAATTCTTCAAAATTCGTCGACAAAAAAATGTCAGAAGTCTTTTTTGCGAAAAAAGCGGCGCTGCGTGAATATGATTTCGTGCATTTTTTGTATTTATTTATTTATTTTATTTACAAATTCGCCAAATACTGACTACTACAAATCAAGGAAATCTAAACAGTAAATATAACGTAAAAGTGAAATATCAAAATAAACTACAGAATCAAAGTGATAACTATTAAGACTTATCAAATACTGACTACTGCAAAAAATAAAATAAACAACAATATAACTACAAAGAAAAAGAAAAAATGACCCTAACAAAGCTGATTCTTCAGCTCAAAATGATTATTAAAAAGACGACACATAGATGTAATAGGCTCGTGCATACCATAATTAGTGCGGTGGTGGGGAATATGGAGAAAGCTTTGGTTCCTCAAGGGGCGAGCAGGAATCGATAAACCTAGAGCTCCCAGCAGTTCGGGGGAATCAACTACGCCCCACAAGCAATCAAAGGCAAAGATAACTCTGGAGTTGTCGCGTCTGCTTTCAAGGGACTCCAATGAGATAAGCTTTAATCGGTTAGCGTAGGGCGGCAGCTGAAGAGGATCGGTCCAAGGAAGGCCGCGAAGGGCAAATCTAACGAATCTACGATGCACAGCCTCAATGCGATTAATATGAGTCGCATAAAAAGGAGACCACACAGGACTAGCATACTCCAAAACAGGTCTCACGAACGTAAAATAAAGGAGTTTAGTTACATATGGGTCATCAAACTCCTTAGACCATCGCTTGACGAAGCCCAGAGCAGAATTAGCTTTGTTTACAATAGTGTTAATATGGTCGTCAAATGAAACGATCGTATTTAGCACCACCCCTAAATCTTTGGTCTTGTCAAGTCTGTTCAGAGAGCCACCGTCTTAGGTGTAGTTAAAGTGCACTGAATTTCTTGATCGGGAGAATGACATAGTAGTGCACTTGGTAATATTTAGGGGAAGGAAGTTTATAGAACACCAATTATGAAAGGCGTCTAAGTCCGAGTTTTTTCGCACTTGAAATAACGCGGAAAATTTTGGCGTCATAAGCGTAACATAGAATTCTGGAATTAAGGATACATCATTGATGTAAATGATAAAAAGCAGAGGTCCTAGATGACTTCCTTGAGGAACACCGGAGGTAACATAAATATCGTTCGAAAGTGAACCTCGAAATAGCACACGTTGCGTGCGATCAGACACATAGGAACGAATCCAATTAACAAAAATTGATGGAAACCCTAGACAAGACAACTTACGAATAATATATGTATATGTAATATGAATTCTACCCGTTTCGTCCCCATTCAATTGTTAATAACTAATTCAAATTTATTTTGCTAGTTGCTAGTTTTTTTTTTGCATAACTTTGCGAATTCAAATTTTTTACTAGAACTCCAGACCTGTTAGTTCCATCGGGAACCCTAAATAAATCTATTTCCAAAAAACAAAATGTGCCAAGTTCACATGACTCCGTAGTAATTTGGTAAAACTTTCGGTTCATCTATATTCCTTCACATAGAACAACCTATGGCTTTAGAGTGATTAAAGTCCTTAATCGAAACCTGCACGGACGACAGCGCAGCATGTAGATGGAAGTCACACAGATTCAAAAATTGTGGTAGAAGTTGAAGGAGAATTGGACCATAGGGACAACACAGTGTATTTTTTTATCCCGGTTGATATTAAATAAAAATTAGATAAGTTGAAAAAGAAATTGAAAAAGTTAGTGTACTTATTTTATTAATACATTCATTGCGAACAATATTTGGTACGCCGATCTTTTTTTGATAAATAAGCAATTTTTATGACTACCTGAAAGGAGGGTTATTTATGTTTGCTTAGCCAGTAGAACATTAGCTTTCTGCTCGCGGTTATTTATTAAAGGAATCAAACTAAATATGCATTCATAATCTCACCACTTTCGCCAGCGCCAAGTAAAAGTATCTTTAATATTCTGGGCCTTTCTTTGGCCATAATTTCCAAAGCTTTATCGATTTCATTACTTCTTCTCCGCGCTTCAATTTCGTCACGTTCCAATGTTAAACAAGCGCCCATATGTGGAAGACAATATAGTCTGAAAACATGATTAAAATTGGTTTGAGTCTAAAATTTTCCGATATGAACGAACAGCGACCGCGCTAGCGCGTCACCGTCGGATACTATGCACAGGATTATCACTGATCACTCACCATTTAAGCAAATTAGGATTTATTTCCAAATCTTTTCTATCTGCTAATTGTTTAAGTTGTCAGAAAATAGTGGTTTCGTAGAACTTTGACTTTTCAAACAACTTAAAAACACGGATAAGTATCCTAAAAGTGGTTATCACTTCTTGATCCTCGACCAACCATATGTTGACAAATTATTACTTTCTTTCTTTTATATACAGAACTATTTCACGTTTCACAAAACTAATAACTAATTTATTGCAGATTGAATGTACTTATTGCTGTAAATTAACCGAAATTGAGGCAAAATAAGGAACTTTTTGCAAATTCAGCAAACCTTACTGCCTCTCTCTTTGTTTGGGGATATTTTATTTCCCCCTTGAAGTTGTTTGAGTTTCAGGTGAGAGTGACAAATCAGACAATTAAGTAACAGGGCTGATTACAAAATTTAATTGTAGATAATTCATTTATACAATTCTCAGCAAATTAGTTATATCTTGAAGTAGAATATAAAGCAGTGGAGTACCACTCTTAAATGAAACGTTAATATATTAAAATGAAATAAAAAAATAGTTTAATAAATCCAAATATACTTAATATATGTTGATAGTGTATATTACTTTACTTGCTGGTAAATCTATTTTATATTGTTTAGGCTTTATGGAAAATATATAAACGGCCAGATTTTATTTATGTTAAAATTTTTTTTATTAAAAAACAAAAACCTGCATTATCACCAAAAAAATCAATTTAAATATTGTTGGCTGCACTGTATTGTATAAAGCAGAGCAAACTTCATGAACTTGGCAGAACTAAAGAAAAAAGCTGCCATTTTTCGGAGAGACGATTCGAGATACGTTGCGAGGAATTAAAAAGTGATTTAAATTGGTGTAAGAAAAGATCTGAGTGCAAACAAAAATGTCCTTATTTGGTGCATTAATGGGTGATTTAGATGATGATCCAATTTTTGGGTAAGTAAAAATGTAGGAAGCTATAGGCCAAGGTCCTGAGATGTTTACGGGAAATTTCTAAAAATCAATAGCCCTTCAAGGGTGTCTGCCGTGATGCCAATAAAAATTTATTTTCAATTTCAGTCATCACATGCGTTCAATGCGTCAAATGAATACTTTTATGAATTCATTCATGGGTGATGCATTTTCTATGCTTAGCCCATTTGATAATTATGGAAGTCATTCGGCCTTAACAGGTGCCGGAAACAGAAATACGAGTTTGATGCCTTTTGGATTCCAGAGTATGCCAAATATTAATCGCTTGTTAAGCGGAGGTAAGTTTAAGGATATAAATTTATGTTTTTCATAATCTGTATTCATATTAATCTATCTGCTCTGTCACAATTTGGAAAGTAGAAAAATCAATAGTTGGCCTAAATCTTGTAATTTCAATATTTGCGTCAATTGGCAGGAAAATTTGTACATTTGAATAAAGTGAAGTTAATATTTTGTTTGGCCCAATAAATATGTTAGTAACAGGGAACAGTCGAAACGTGTTTTGTAATATAAATGTTCTTGAAAAACAAATTGTTAGCAAATTCTGGTTAAATATCCTTCTGAACTGAACACAGCTATAGGTTTGTTAAGTAAGTCTGCGCATCCGCCTTCAAAACTACACGCAATTTGAACAGCTATTTGTGTTCAACGAGATTTATTTGTCGAAACTGGCTCGGACGAATATTCAATGAAATTTTTCTCAATTCATCTTAGGGCACACTTAAGGACCATTAATATTTTTTAAGTTGCCTAACAGCGATTTTGATGGGATTTCAGTGCGCCAATGATTTCGATTTATTCTAGTGGTATCGCTGTCAAAACATGTTCGATCGCAGCCTACTTTAATCGATGTGACTTCAAAGGTATAATTTGCCCTACACTAGAGGTCTGTTTGTTTCGCTACACTTGTATTACACTTCTTACACTTAGGGCAGAAAAACTGTCAAAAGCCGTTTGTTTCGACTAGGTGTAAATTTTACACTTAAAATTTTACACTCAAAATCGTTTGTTTCGCCGAAATGGTAGCAATTCAAGTGTAATTAGTTGTCATTCATTTGTCAATTATGTCAGGACCTTTAAAAAGGGTTATACTGTCCAAAATGAGAAGGCCGCAGTATATTTATATTATAATATATTATATAAATATATATTATTATATAAATAAATAATTAGTCATGAATTATATACCAAATTTATTGAATTTTTTTTTATTATTTTAATGATTTATAAAGAAATGCAAAATTGTCTTCTTCACTCATAATTTAATTTAATCTAAGCAATTTTTGAAATCAAGAAATTCAACTTTCAGTTATCAAATTAGCTATCAAATACAAAAGTCAAGATGGAATTGCACTTCGCCGTTTGTTTCACTAACGTGATTGTAGGGTAAATTTTACACTTTTGACGTCACTTGACTTACACCACAATTGCATGTTACACTTAATTTACACTTGTTGTGCAGCGAAACAAACAGACCTTAGGTCTGTTTGTTTCGCTGCCAGAAAATTGCAGAAGTAGTGTAGAGTGTAATCGATGTGACGTCAAAGGTGTAGCAATTTGCCCTACACTAACGTCAGCGAAACAAACGTTTACCGACTTTAATGCAAGAAGTTATGTGTGACTCGTCTGATAATTAATTAAAATCACTTCAATTAAGACCGGCTTTGTTTGAAAATTGTCTGAGAAATGTCAAACATCTGCCTGCACTCATTGCACTTCATCCAAAGCAAGTGCAGAAATTTCCACTTTTTTGCAGCGAAACAAACGCTGTGCAGTTGCATTAAAATTACACAGAGAGCGAAACAAACGCCGTTTGATGTAAATTTTGCACACAGTGCAAAAAAGTGGAGCGAAACAAACAGACCTACTGCGTCTGTTTACTTTTGGACTTGAAGAAATTTGACAGAACGAGTAATTTCCCCCATCAGTCCAAATTTTACACACGCTGATGAGTGTGGACTAAATAGGTCTGTTTCTTTGCTTTTCATGCAAAATATGTTCGTGTAAAAACAAAGAGCTAAAGGAAAGGCCCTAACTCGTAAAATTCGTATATGTGAATGAAGCAAAAAGCTTTTAGGTGAAGTGGAAGGGATGTGGGGGGAATTGTAGATTCGTCAATAAGAATAAGGAACCTGGGCTGTCATTTAATTGGAAATTTATTTTCCGATATCGAAAGTCGTGAAATTGTGCAGTTAAATAGATTTTTTGAACATAATTAGTTGTAAAAAACATTTAAAAAGTGTGTGAAACAAACTATATTAAGTTGTGTAGTGCCAAACTGTGGAAATAAATTCCGTTGCCGACTGCCGGGAACATCTTTTTCGCTAAATTTTTTAATGTAAATGTTAAGATAGCTCCATAGTAACACAATAAAAGCAAGTTCTAATGATGTTTCAGTCAGAAAAGAAGAAACAATTAAATATTATTATTGTTTTCAAGTTGTGTTCTTCTTGCAGTAAGTTGCGTATTTTGGTGCAGAGACGTCGTATATATTCGGTTTTGAGAGGCCAAAAAATTATCAAAATTAATTTGGTTATCAGTATTACAGAAATATTGTTTAAAGCGTTTAAAATAATTTAATTTTTGTTATAGATTCCCAAGAGTAAAATATATAAATGTCATATGGAATTGGTTAAATTTTTTTTAAATTCTCAATTGAAAATACTAATTATCCAACGAATTTTAGAATGAACCCCCACTTGAAAGAAAAAATGTACTACTGCCATGATGAATATGTGCGTGTGGCGGAAAGTGTTTCAATATTTCTGTAATGCTTCACGACATTTTGCGTTGAGCCTTTCCTTCAGTACTTTATTCGTAGGTAAAAACTTACTTGACTGGTGGGGGAAAGAAAAAGTAAAGAAACATTTCCGTGATAATTCATTATAAAAAGAACAAGAATAAAATGTGTTTATTGATTTATGATGAACAATTAATTGTTATGTTTGTAGACATATCAATTTTTAAATTTTTTAAATTTAAACCAATAATTTTTCACTATGAACCACCAAAAACTTTCGCTAGTTTTGAAATTTAACATTCGGCAAATCGTGCAAGAAAATGGCAGATTCGCACAAGCTAAATTCTACGGGTAAATTCCTGCAAGAGGGGAAGCGATGATGTTAGGAAAATTCCCCTCATTTCGACCTTTCACGAAAGTAAAGAAATATAAATTGGGTACGTTCGTGCAAATTCTTGTGCACGAGGGATCCCAAATTCGGATAAAGAAACAGACCTAATTTCGACAGAGTTCTTCATCTTTTATGGTTGACAACTAACAGCTGATTGATTTTTGGCAAGTTACAGTTCAGAAGTAAAAATTGAAATAACACGGAACTATTAACTTTTTCAGTAAATTGTTTTTCATTTTTATTTATTTTTACGATTTCTTGTATTTTCTGAGCTTTACACTAAAATTTACTTTTGACAGTTTTCTGTTGCCATCAATTTACCCAGAAAGCGTCTGTTAACTTTCGCATTTTCATCCCCTCCACCAGAAGAACGATTTTTACCCACGTTTTACACACGAACGTAAACAGACAGACCTAGTAATAGCTGAACATTAGCGGTTGAAACAAACAGAAACTTACCACAGTAAGCATTAGGCCGCGTACACATTGAAAAGCGATTAGCGATGATGTGTGCACATTGGTTTTATGCAATTTTTAAGAGTTTAGCATTTAACTGACTTCCCAATAACAAAGAGGTTCTAAGTTCGACGTGTATTTTTAACACGTGAAGCGATTTGGATGGTTCTTTTGCTGTTGTATAGAGTGTGATCCCTCATTGCTAATAGGAGAATAATTTGATCCTAAGGTGGGGGAGGGGGCAGGTAGTCTAACTTTTTTTCTGTTTGGTGGATTTCTTTAACGCATGGACCGATTTGGATGGACTTTTTTTGTTGTACAGAGTGGAAGACACTAAAAAGTGAATAATAAAATAACTTAAAAAAAGTTAAATCGACTTAACAAAAAGCGCTAAAAAGGATACAATAATTTTTAATTTATTACGACATTCTGAAGTCGGTGCAAATCAAACAAACCAAACAACTAAAACAAAACTATTTAGTCGTCCGTCCTTATGATCCCGTGAGCTGAAACGTTCAGGTCGTTTTATGAATTATCTTCAATTGTGGTTGGGTAGTTGTTTTGTTTCACGATCGGATACATACAGTGGCGGCCACCTAATTAGAAACGATGTGCTAAGAAAAGTAAACTACATGTTATTTAAATGAAAATACCAGATTTCAATAATAAGATAGATATGATTTTATTTGTAGTTCAGTATAATAAAATTTTGAGAGAAACAATAAAAAAAATTAAATTCAATGCGGTCATCTAATTAGAAACGGTTGGTTGTCGTTTTTATAATCTATAAAATGGAAAGCTTTATAGTAAAGTTATAATTGATTTTTTACATCTGTTACCTAATATTTTGTTGGCCATCCATTATTTTTCAAAACAGCTGTACATCGCCTTCGCATCGATTCAATCAGTTTCTGACATGTAGATAGGGGTATTTCGGTCCAAGCTGTTTTAACGGCGTTAAACAATTCTTCCATATTACCTTATACCAACACCACTCCACCCAAAACACCCGCAAAGCATTATAGATCCACCTCTAAATTTTACTACAGCTTTGTGTATTTGTGATTGAACTCTTTTCCAGGAGAACGGCGACAAAACTTCCTCCCATCTGATCCCATTCGGTTAATTTTTGTTTTATTAGACCACAAAATCCGTTTCCAGTCTTTGGAAGTCCAATTTATGTGTTTACGAGTAAATTTTAACCGAGCCAATCGGTTTCTTTTGGATAACAGTTGCTTCTCGTGATATTATGTTCAACCAAGCGGCGTTGTACTGTTCGCACAGATACTGTGGTTACTTCTTCGCAGAATACTTCTTTCCTAATGTCTACAGCCGATTTCTAGGGGTCTTGCTTAGATTAACGGATAATTTTCCTGTGTGTTGCTGCTGATGTCCGTCGTGGCCGTTCTTTCGGAATACATTATTCACTGTTTTATAAAAATCCCAATATTTAATAGTAACAATAATAAATTTATTAGTAAATTCATACTTTCTTTACACGAATCATACAAATTCAATTTACTTCATTTTCACTCACTAACATATACATTTATCATTCAGCAATTCAGTAATTCTGTTCAACAAACTCAATTATTGTTAAATGCATCAAATAGCAAACTAACTAACATCGCTCATCGCTACCGCTCACAATCAAGATTGTTTAGGCGATGAAAAGAGCTGTAAAGCTCACCGTCCACCGCTCATATCTGTTAAATGTGAACATTTCCGTTTATTTGCGTTTGTTGCGCCGTGTACTTTCTCGTAGTATTGCTCGGAATATTTTTAAAGTCTCAAATTGGATTTTACTTGAGGTTAACCTACAAATGTTCTAAACATGTGAATACGATAAAAAATCTCTCTTTACAATTTTCATTTGTTTTAAAGGGAAAACTGTTATGCTCGTTTTGTTGCACTACTGAGTTTAAAATGCGTCAATGACATCAGGATTTCTCTTTGGTTTTGGTTACGAGAGCGTGCAGTTTTATTTGTGTGCAAAGATTGGTTAATCTGCGATACAACAAAAATGAAATGGACAAAACGCAAACGTTATCCAGGCTTTTATCTAGAGTAGGCTGTGGTGCGATGAAACTTTTGACATCGGAACTGCTAGAATCGGTGGACCATTGGGAGCACGTTTGGAAACACAACTATAGTAGTAGCAATAGTCAGCTCTGACTATTGCAGTAGTTGTGTCAAGCCACTACTGCTGCATCAGCACTAGAATTTTCTTTAGTTTCACTTAAAAGTAATATTCACAAGATCATATATTCAGATTTTGAATAGACCCCGGGTGTGTGCTTCATTATCAACTAGCGCGGCAGGCTCGCGTTGGGAATAGAAGTAATTCTTACATCTTTTAAATAACTTTTTAGAAGTTGCTCTAAAAGATGGAACCATTTTTTAACTTTCTTTAAATATTTATTATGATCTGAATTTGCCTTTAGAAATTAGATTGATAATCAATTATTTAATTAATCAATTATTTAATTTTCGTAATCAAGTAGTTTAATTTTTATAAATAATAATCTACAAAAACTCTATTTTTGTGTCCTCGGATCTTCTTGCCCCTCTTCTCTGCTCCCTCTGCTTCTTCAATAATATTGGAATTGGCTGTACTGTATTTTCGATTTCTTAAATATGTATGGAGCCGTATCGCATATTAGAAATAAGTTCATAGAATAACCGCATAAGAGTGGGGAGCTGCCGAATTCTAAGGGAAATACTCAACTAGCGGAGACCGATAATAAACAACCGTTTCTCATAAAAGAATGAGCAAGTTCATTTTTTTCGCAGCTCTTCATTATGCACTCATAATGTACAAAATGTGTTTCTAACGCATTTACAAATGAACCCCGTTTACCCAGTCTTGACATATCATGACGAATATGTAACTTGTGTATATCCTGCATAAAATTGACGTACACTTGAAAAATAAAAAACCAAAACAAAACCGAATTTCACAAAGATCAGAGATATGTATAACTTTTATGGCATACTTACAAATAAAAATAATATTTGCACTTCTATTGAAAACAGAAATTATAAAGGCATACCTATATAAAGCACATGTTTTTCGGCGGCGTCGTGCATATGGATGACTTTTACCCGATACAAATTAGTAAAAAAATTAACATTGCCTTAATTGCCGCGGCCTGCTGTTTTGGTATTGGTGTTTATGTTTAATTCTTGACGGAAATAGCTTCAATTAAAATATTTTTTTTTTAAACTAAAGGTTATATATGTAAAAGGAACAAAATATTTATTAGGCGCACTAAATCCATTTGGGATCAATGCGGTCAATCTAGGTAATATTTAACCACCATTTTGTCAACTTGTAAGTTTTTTTATGTTCACTCTAATCTACTCTAATCGGCTTGGTAGAGAAAGCCATATTTTTTGAAATCTAAAGCTCAAAATAGTAAAATATAGTAACTCGAAAGAAGAATTTACCTGCATAATTATTTTTGTAAAGTAATTCTAAGCAAATTTTTTCACAAAGTAAAATTACCGACGAACAAAAATTTTGCGCGTAATTAGGGGAACTGTTGTCGGCGAAATTATGAAAGTTGGAAATAAAAGGTTATTAATTGAATGCTGAAGAAGACCTGCAATTACTTCTTAGGGGTCAGATATAACCCCATTTATTATTACACGGATTGTGGTCGGCTCGCAAAAAACTGTCGATACATTTGAAATGTAAGGGTGCAAACAAAAAGCTTGAATGAATGAAGGGCAGCATGTCATGTATTCACCGGTTAGCTGTTTTCGACGAGTATATTCATCATACCTTAGAAATAATATTTTATACCAGCTGTGGCAAAAGTACCGGAATAGCAGATTAGCTCTTTGGGAATGTATTTTGGGAGAAAATGGTAGAGACAAAGGTTGTAGAATTTTTCCCTGGCTATCCAGCGCTAAGCCTGGATTTGACCTTGAAACACTGAATACTTCAAGTTTTCAGCTACCTAGCGGCAGCGGATTTTTTTCCGTTTGACCTGGTGGAGGACTCCCAAGGTCAAAGTGGGGGTCACTCAAGTTCATACATGAATGTAAAATTTTCCATACTTTCCATTTCCAAGGTATGTAGTATCATTCAAAACACTTGGCCTTGAATGACCTTGAATATCAAGGTCAAATCCAAGGTCACCACTGGATAGCCAGGGAATGATCCTACAACTTTTGTCTATACCATATTCCCCAAAATGCGTTCCCAGAGAGTTAAAAAGTACTATGAAGTATAAGCATACCATGAGTATACTCGCCATGGCTTCATTTCTGCCACATAATTTAGGTGTACACTTTTAAAAGAGGGCGACAAAACTAACTGAGTTTCCGTCTAATCCCTCGCGCTGAGTGGTCGTCTAGGGCGCTGCACAATACGTCATTAATGAATCGGGAAAAGCAAAGGTGGCAGTATGCAGTCTTGTCTCACTCCATTCAGCACTTGCAAGCAGGGGTCAGGAAAGAAACGATATGCGAACGTTCCGGGAATTTTTATTTCCTTCCGGAACGAAATCAAATTTTTTTAAAAATCTCGTTCCGGAGAGAAACTTAAAATATCGCTCCGGTGGAACGAATTCATTTTATAAATAATAAAGTTGTTTTTCGGAACTTTTCCGATTAAATTTTGGAATAAAGTTCCCATGTTCTATTTTTGGAAGTGCTGCCCATATGCGACTTTATGTCGAGGTATCTTGTACTAGAGGTGGTGGGTGGATGGGTGGTGAGTGGTTGAATGAAAGGAAGAAGTCTGGTAATTAGAAAGAAAGTGCACCTCACCTCACCTGTAACTTAATTACAAGGTATCTTATACTTGGAGTGTTTTGTGAGTTAGTGAGACGGGTTAGGAGTGAATGTTGGTGGTATGTAGGTGATGGGCTCGTAGATGGATGGGTTGGTGTTGGTCCACAATCCAACCATCCTTCCACCCAAACCCATCAACCCCAACCCACCACACAGCAACCCACCCCCACCCATTCATCCACCAGCCAATCACCCAAATACCACCAATATTCACTACTCACCAACCACCCACCCAACAACTAAAACCATAAAAAATTGGAATAAGGAACAAAATTGTTTAAAGAGTGGAATTTTTCGTTTCTAGGGAGTAAAGTTCTTTTGGGAACGTTTAAAAGATTCTTATCGAATAAAGTTACGGAGCGGAACTTTTACGTCAGAACAAAATAATTTCGTTCCGAAGATAACGTTAAGATAGGAACTTTTTGTTCTATTTCGTTTCTTTCCGGACCCCTGCTTGGAAGGATTCCGACAGTTTTCCCTTGTGTAGGATGTGACATTGGGCTCCTGAGTAGGATTCCTTGATGACGTATAGCTGACATACGTAAAGCTGCCCATAAAGGGGACCTCCATTCGGATTGCTGATTCGAGAAACCGCCGCCGATTGTATTCTTTAATCACATTAAGATTACTTTAGCCATCAATTTGGAAACTGCAGTTAAAATACAGATACCGCGCTAATTGCTACTCCTCAGGTCGCCTTTTCTTGGAAATCTTCACAATTACGCCTGTTTTCCATTTACTGCGATAGGTCTCGTTTTCCCAACATTCCTGGATTATGGGAAGAAGAATATCAGCCGCAGCAATGGGATCCATGGGGCCTTACCGAAACCATAATATTTAATTTTTGTAGATATTTCAGCCACTTTACTTTGTACTCGACTTGTGTTATTTGAGAAAAGAGTAGCAATCTTCTTGCTCTTTTTGTGTTCTTTGATTAAAGAGTCTAGCTTTTTTCGACTCCTTTTATGTTCTTTGAGAAAAGAGTAGCAATCTCAGATTACTTTAGAGCCAACTTTTCTGCTCCTGCTTTAAACACATGGTGCAGCTTTCTGTCGTTTAAGATCGAATTATTAGAAGTGTTTGACTTTTTGTTAATCAAGTTAAAATTAAAGTATTGTGCTGTGAAATGCAGAAAGTAACGATGGTAAATTCTTGTGGGAAAATATTTTGAGTGACATACTCGCCAAATACTGAAAAAAATTGGAGACAGGTTTGTTGTCTAAAAATTTTTTGAATGATAATTATATTCAAAACAAAGTGACAGTCAGCTGTGAGGAGTGGAGTGATGCACCTAATCTGGTTTTGCTACTCGGATTAGAGTATTATATCCTTGAACGAAATTTATGAAGAGAGGGTCCTGTAAACTTTCTAGTTGGAATGGAAAAATTCTACCGTCTAAAAAGACATTTGCCTTATTGGGGTTAGTGCTGAGTGGCACTCAAAGACTTTTGCGATACTCGTCGCAAGGAGCGCGTTCAAAAGCACAGATCCTACCATCAATTTATAATTAATTTCCTAGCCGAAAAAATTTCGAAATGTTTTTTCTGTCTTATACTTTACTCCAAATTAAACTTTTTTTTTAAGTAAATAAATAAATTTTGATTATTTTCAGATATTGCTACTCCAAGCAGCAATTCATTTTGCTCCAGTAGTTTTGTATCCATGACTTCTGGGCCTGATGGTCGTCCCCAAGTCTATCAGGCAACAAGTAGCACAAAAACAGGACCCGGTGGCGTTCGTGAAACACGTAAAACCGTTCAAGATTCACGCACCGGGGTAAAGAAAATGGCAATTGGTCATCATATTGGTGAACGTGCGCATATTATTGAAAGAGAACAAAATTTGCGTAGCGGTTCCCAAGAAGAACGCCAAGATTTTATTAATTTGGAGGAAGAAGAAGCCGAGGATTTTGATCGTGAATTTGTTGCTAAAGCACAACCAGTACCAGGATCAGCACGAGTTGGAAGAATTGAAGGAGGATATATACCTGGATCGGGAGTTCAGAGACAAATGTTGGCTCTGCCTGCTCCGCCTGTTGTACCAACAAGGTAAAGTTCAATTAATATTTCATTTGTCGATCTGGCATTTAAACTATTTGACACAAAAATTATTAATAATAAGAAAAATTAGCTTTAACTAATCATCTAAAGAAAATGGTTTAAATGCCAAACTAAAGCTAAGCTTTTCTGGAATTGTCATTTGGTGATTGTAACTTATGAAAATATCCACCTGAATATTTTTCAGATATAATTATTTGTAATGGAAATAGGTATGCAATAACCGAATGATATTGTTTGTTTTGTTTGACATCGTTGCTGTTTGATTTGTTGCTATGTCAAATAGAATGAACCGTTTAAACATTTTAATAATAATATTAGGTACCTTGCTTGCCAGTTCGGTCCTCATTTTCATTTATTAAATCTATTTATTCTACGTCATAGTCATTTTAGCATAGTGAATGCATACATATATTAATTGTTGCTTTTTTAGTAGTTTAAAAAATTTGAATATATGTTATTTTCGAAACTGATTAATTCTTTTTCGTGAATGGAAATTGATTAGCACTCCAAGTTCCGCTACTACGCCGACGAGACGACAGTTAAGAAATATTCCAAAGGTTAATCCACGTAGACCGCTGCGTACCCCTACTTCATCGCCGCTAGCTCTACCTTCGTCAAGTCATTCTTCGTCATCGACAAGGTTTGTGTGTTAAATGTTCTATAAGTACAAACTAATTGCAATTTTTAAGAATACTGAAATTTATTTGTTAATGGACTACATGTCACAATATCTCAACAATTACTACTAATTTTATCTACATTATCTACTCAGCATTATTTAAAAATATTATTTTATAGAAACTGGCGATTACACAATCCAAGATTTTATCGACCGTGAATTTCGCAAACTTATCTGCAGCACATTTTAATCGCTACTGCCTTCTTGTTCATGTAAGGTGCTGTGGTGTTTTAATGGTTTCCTGCATAACTTTAGTAAAAGGCAGATTACGCTGCTTCGTACTAATTTAAGGAAAAACGCACACTTATATTTCAGCATTTTAAATTTCTTGATTACTAACAACTTGTGAATGCGTTCTCTTCGCAATACCTTAATGGTGTTTTGAAAAGCTTTCTTGGGTTACATTTTGACTTAAATTTTAAAAAAAAACTTATAAATATTTACGTAAGACGTGGTTATGGAAAATGAAATACAGGAGCAATGAAAATGTTAATTGTAAATTATTTACGTTTGGAGAAAGTGACATTCTAAATTTAATATATACGCAACGAACTTATTTACGCGGATAGAGTACAATTTACAAAACCAAGACGACTTTAAAGGTAGATGTTCATAAATACAATTACTATCTCTTGTGTATTATTTTAAGTTTTAATTAAAAAAAGAGATTGTTCTGGAACGATAAAAAGTGATAGTATTTAAAGAATTTTTTTTTATAACTGACAATGAGTTAAAGTACAAGTACGAAGTAATTACATTGAATATTTAACATTCAACATAAATTACATTTGACAGAATCAAATAAAAGTTTCTTCATAACAAGGTTAACAGATTAGTATTCAGTTTGTATTGACTTATAATAAATAAGATAGCAAAACAAATAGGCTTCTTTAAGTGCAGTAAATTATATCCATTTTAATTAAAAGTTATATTGTTGCTCTGAATATAATATTCAAATGCATTTACGTAACGTATTCAGTGATGTTACACAATAACTCTTTCGGTATATAAATTTTACGTAAAATCTGTTAGTTTTTTTAACGCGGTTATATTAGCTCATACAAAAAAGAAAAACGGAGCTTGTGAATAATTTCTTCAAAATGAATCGTTACCAAAAGGTTTTAAATAAATTTACTGAAAACTAATTCAAGTTCAAGAACATAAAAAGTATTTAATCGCGAAAATTATAAATGTCTATACGTTATATTTTTCCCAAGTACCACGAATTCGTGCCAGCAGGCAACAAAGCGACACTGTTAGTTTTTATTTACGCTGTTCGTCGTTGCAGCGCCGCCATTTCAATAATTGAAGGGAACGGCGCGCTGTTTATTTAATGGTTATTTATTTTATTGACACGCCGGCGCTGCATCGGCCAACGACCACTTCTCCGAAGTGAAGTGTGCAAATGACCGTATGCAGGCTGCACACTATAAGAAACTAAACGTGTTGGCTGACGAAAAAAGCTTTCCATTGAGGCAAATACAAAGTACCCACATCATCATAAACGTTTTAGTCAATTGGATGCCATAAAATCGATAAAATTGAAAATATGTGCAAAAATGTAGTTGAGTGAGTTGGAGTTCCGAATTAAAATACAACGTTGACACCCCCATAAGTTTGATCATCGACCAGATCCTATCGAATTACATGATTTGGCTCAGTATTGTATTCTGAAAAACGGTATACGTTCCTGAGACTTTAGTTTTCTTCACACTGCTGAATGCGAATGCCGGTCTGAATGGTTCGAAAGAAATGCAACTGGCTGGAACCGGTGCAATTTCGTGCTGCACTTTTATTGCTTGCTACTGAGAATTCAGTTTAACAAAGAAAGTATTTTTCTATTTTATAGATATCCATCATTCTTTATTGTTCGTTTGTTTCAACCCATTACATGCTGCTTTATACTTACAAATGCACTTTTAAAAACAGTCTATTATTTATGACAGTCCTAAAGAAAAGAAATAGGGCTTGGGAATATAGATAATTTACACTGAGGGACGTTTTCGAAACTACTCATTTTGCAACATTTTTACGTTAGAATTTTAAACATTTAAGATATTCACTCAAGTACAATATTAAGCAATAGATGCTAGCGAAAATCAAAGTAGGGGCTACTGCTTGTTTAAAATCAAAGTATTTTTATGGCACGTTAGATTGCCATCTACAGTAATTTAAGAATGACACAATTAATAAAGGCAACAAATTAAAGAAAAGAAATATTATAAACGTAGATTGAAGTCAATACAACATTAGATAAGCGACAAACCACGTGCTTATTCGAGAAAGTGAGCATTCTTTTTGCGAAATTTTCCAGTTACAAAAATAATTAGGAATATTTTTTACAATGCATAAATTCAAAAGAATCTTCCAGTTGAAAAATTCAGTTTCACGGAAAAATATGGAATTACTTGGTATTAAATATATTCGTTATGTCAATTTATATATTTTCATAATTCTCCGATTACATTTAATAACATACATATGTTGAATTTACAGAAAACTGCTAAAAGCCTACAGAAGACATTGTCTCAGCGGTAAACAGCGCAGAACAAGGATAAGGCTAGCTGCATATTAAGAACAGCAATATCTATCTCAGCAAAGCCGAAAACAGTATAGTTTTTTTATACAAGCAATGCCTAAGCGCATAATGCACTCAGTAAAGATGTCGCAAATAAAGGACTATACGTAGGTCATACTAAAAGCTTTTAACTCGATAAAACTAGTGCTTTCAAATTTTTAACCTTTTCTAAATTGTATTTTAAATATTCCCGTTCAAAATCAATATACTTTTGCGTTTTCGAAAGCTATGTCTAAAGGCACTTTTTTCGATCTTCTGGGTCGGCAAAAAAGGTTACCAATAAAAAGTCATAAAGTGCTAATTTGAACTTTAAAGAGGATGATTTAGAATTTTTACTTTGGTGAGTTTTAAGAACTCTTTTACTTTAATGAAGAATATACTTCTCTTTGCTTACCACCCGAATTCTGGTTTTTTTTTCAAAAGCGATGATGACAGGCATGAAAAAACAAAAAACCACATCTAAAATTGTTTCAAGTGATCCAGCCTGGAAAGGAGATAATAGCTCTGTCAGTTTACTTTCTATAAGAAACGGAAGTTAAATATCAGTTAACAACAAAAGGCGATAGAAAGGAGAGATTTACAAAGCAATTGATTTGAATGAAAGATATTGCTGATTAACGGCCAGAAACATAAATTAGCTAACGCCGAACTTCAACCTAATACACGGAGAGTTGAATTTACATATTGATCCGGAAAAGTTTTTATGTTTGTCTTTCTCAGTTGATCATCATTTTGTTTTATTTAGTATCTTTTCTTGATTATTAAATTGGCTTGGTGTTTGTTTCATATAAGAAAACTATCGAAGTAACAATTCGTTTTTGAAATGAAATATTTGTTTCGTTTTAACGTAGGCTGTTCCAAAAACAAAGTGAAAAACGACACAGACTACAAAGATTTATTTATCGAGATGTACATGTTTTCAAAGTAGTTTCAGCTTTCACACGAGGAAGTAACTGAAGGAGAAGAAAGAAGCTCAGGAAATCGTGGCAATTTTAAGCTTGTGTGAGATTCCCATGCATACAATCTCATAAGCGAAAGGCAGGCGATTAGAAAAGTATTTTATATTCGGGGGTTTTGACGCGTATTTTAAAATATTGAACTAAATAATAAATTGTATGCCGACACTGACACTAAGTGACACAGCTAAGACCCAGGGAACAGATAAAAAGCCTACTTCCTCGTAGCAAAAAGCGAACAAATTCGACAGCACAGACCCAGCCGCCGAATAAAAACTTTCCATGCTCACACACGACTTGTACACCATAGGGCTTCTCCTTTAGTTACTTCCTCGTAGTTTCACACCTAACCAAGTTTTTCCACGAACCTTACATTACGCCTCCAGTTTTGACAACTGTTTCTTTCTTATAAAATATCTTTTCTTGAAGTTTTTAATTTCTGGTAACAACTAAAACTTTCTGCGTGTGAGATCTGGACTCTATGAATAATGCAGAACGGTTTTGATGCCCTATACACTTGAGTTCTTGCATTGTCATGATCTAACAATTTATCGACATTATTCTTCGAACATTTCCTTCCGAAATGCTGCAGCATTATCTGAAGAACTCTGATATAATAAGCTGTGTGACTGTCATACCTTGTGACATAAGATGTGGGTAAATAAAGCATTAATGAAAAAATTTTTAATAACTTGGAATTGCAAAAAATTCCGAACTAAACCGTTCAACTCGAGCGAAGTAAGAAAATATGAAAACTTGTACGGGTCATGTGTTTATTTCGTACCTTGTGTGCTTGTGAAAGCATTAATGGTTAAATAAATTTTTCATCATTACTTTACTGACACTGAGAATTTGTGTGAGTTCTTTTTTTTATGTTGAGTCAATTCTTGCCGTTGTGAGAATTCTTGATCATTTGTTAGTTCTGACTGCAGGGTTGCCCGATTCGGGAAATGTATAAAAGCAACCAAAAAATGTTCTCTACTTTGTTCGAAGCCGTTTATCTAGTAATAGTAATCTTTGGTTACAACGTTCTTAAACTTAGCAATTCAGTATAAACGACAAAACCTCATGATCAAACGCTCGCAGTAGTTTTTTTTTCAAATTACGTAAATTTGATCAATATTTTATTTTAATAGCCGAACGTTGCATAATTTACTTACTGAATTACAAGAATGGCACTGCTCACTGTTTACAATTTTCAATGACGTGTGATATCAAGTCAGGCAACACAATAAAAGTAGGACATCTGAGCTGCTCAACAGGCCAAGAGTTGTTATTGCAAAAATCAATGCGGTCTGTACGGGCCACTGTATTATAGGCGAACATGCAGCTAGGCTGGAAGCCCCTTACACTACACACTGTCGCCGTTGCCACCATGTGAACAAAAAAGAAACCATTATTCATCTTCTTTGTAAATGCCCGGCTCTTGCCAGAGTCAGAAAGAGAGCTGTGGGGGAGTATTTCTTTGAAAACCTGAAGGCAATATCAGGTGTAAAGATTAAGGAAATAATTTTTAAAATTCCTCCTTCCTTTAGTTCTTTTCCCATAATAAATTCTACTTCAACCATGATTCCAGATAAGGAATAGGTGTTACGAGTGAACTGAGTCCAACAATATCCGGGTCTTATTAGCTGTGGCAATAAAATGATGTTATACCAGCGCGTTAATTGGAGTGTTACTACGAAGGCGACGCTCACCACTCAAACCAACCAGGCAACACAATGGTATGCAGTGCTTTCATTTTCGTAATCTTTCAAGCGCTACTTCATTACTTCTATTGCAGACCTAGCATGCTGGTGTCTTCATATAAAATTTTATTAATTTACGAAGGGGCTAGTCAAATATAAATTGGATTTTTTCTACGTTTTATTTTACAAATATTTTTCAATTAAACAAATTTAGCTTTTCTTTTCCACTAAGATTCCGATTTCCATGTCATAGAAATATTTTACTTCGTTCCAAATAAAAGTGAGCATTAACTGTCTTCGCTTCATAACACAAATTCATTAGCATAATCCCTCTGTGATCTCAGAAAACGATCGCAAAATGTGGTTTTATGTAATCGCCGCGCGTGGGTTTTTAAAATAGAATTAAAAAAAAAAACTTCGTCTCTGAATTGTTGTCTAGCTCGCAGCAGTGCAAAAACAAGCATTTCAATAATTCCCTTCCGGCCAAAGTCATGCTAATGCATCAAAGGATTGTCCCCTTGTCTTTGGAAACATCCTAAAAAAACTTCCTCCGGTGGAATAAGTGATAACGTGTCGGTCTACCAATCCGGACGTCTCAGCTTCGAATCCCATAGACGGCGACCCATGTTTGTTTTCTGCTGACAGCAGATCACGATAATAAAAGGCCATTGAGGATTGTAGAGAAAATGCCAGTTTCGAATCCACTGTAACCTTGCAACCGTTGTCTCGAATCGGGTGAAGTTCTTCTCCCGTTCCATGCCATAAGGGGTTACGGGAACTAGACTAATTAACTAACTCTTTCGTGAACTTTTGAAGGAATTTTTCTCTGAAAATGCGAATTAAAAAAAATTCTAATTTTATTTAGAGATGTTTAAATTCATTATATGTCAACAAAATGCAAGAGTTCGAATCTTGTTGTTAGAGCTTGTATTAAACCTGTTAAATAAACAATTAACATATTTAGGTTTAATTAAATCAGTCAGGATAGGTCATCTAATAAAAAAAATTTTTTGTGACTTTACTTATTCGTTAAATAGCTCTTTTTAAAGTACAAAGTTTTGTGCTGAAACTTAGAATCGGTAATATGAGGAATGGAAAAGCCAGTTAGTTAACCTCAACTGAATTCATACCATAACAAAGAGTTAGTTTACCGGTTCTGAACTTAATGTTTTTTTTAATTCCTCCACTTTCGTTTGAAATGTTTCTTTATTTGAAAACGCTCTTAGTTTTTTGCCCAGTTCAACGTAGCATTATCCTGTCAGGACTTTTGAATGATTGAGCAGGCTGACTTAAGGGGTTATATGCAGTCAGGCTTTAAAAAAAATTTCATATATTTCAGTATATACCGAGATAATTTATGTTATGTATGTTGTATTTGACAAATATTCTCGCAGTTACACGACATTTAAAAAAAAATTTTACTATCTGTAAAGTGCTTTTGAAAATGTTAACGCATTTTTCTCAAAAACCATGTTTTTAAACTAGGTGCATACGATATCTCGAGAACGGCTGAACCAATCGGTCTCAAATTTTAATACAACCTTTTTGAATATATTTTTTAGAAATTAATCGAGAGATTTGCGAATGCAATAAATATATTTCATTTTATAATCAGTTTAAGGCCAAAATTCTCCTTAAAAATCGAAATGTTTTTTTGCGGAGCCACCATTTTGTGAAAAATCAAAATTTTGCTTATTCCTTGGATTAATTTCTAAAATTAATTAATTAAATTAATTAATAAATTAACGAAACCCTTTTAGTTATTTTATTTCAAATGACCCAGTCACGCGATATCGCGTACACCGCAAAACAACTTTTTTTCAAGGATGTTTCGGAGATAGTCTACTGTGACCTTGGAAATCATTATTTTTACAAATAAAAAATATAACAATATTTTATAAAGTGCTTCCTATAAGCATACAAAATTTCAAGTTAAAAAACTAAAATGCCCCTCCAAAAAATTCTTGAAAAATCGTTCGTTATGTTCGAATATAAATCTACAAATCTTTTTATGACAATGCAGTTTCTGCAACTTTCACATAATTATTTTCTCACTTTGTGATGTAAAACTCAAAGAAATTGTTGCTGCGGGCGGCAACAATGTTGTTTACGTTTACATCACTGAGAATGAAAAAATGTTTACGTGAGTTACAGAAACGGGCTGCAGTCAACTTCATTTGATTCTAATGAGTAAGTTAAGAAGTTAATAAATAACAAGGTCCGATTGAGCACTTATGCTGCCAAGAAAATTAAGCGACTTTTGCCTTTGGGGCCAAACCAAAAACAAACGATATTATCTCGCTGTAGGCACGAGGAATGAGATATTTTGTAGTTAGAACTAGTGAACTAAATCCTCATAAAATTCTTTGGTTTTGGTCTACGAATTTAATTTAATTTTAATTTTGTTTTCTTCGAATTTTATTCTTTTATACATTCGAATTGGGTAAAGTTTACTCAACTACGAGTACTTTAACCAAGTCCCAGTATTTTTCGCGAAAGGGAAAGCCAGTAACTACTAAGTCTAGTACTTAATGTAACATTACCAATATTAAAAACCATCAGCCGTATGCTTCTTTTCGTCGTAACAAAACTTATTCATATTCGTTGGTCTATGACTCTAATCATGGGGAAAACTTTTTAACTTATAACCGATTAAAAAAAAGAAAGGGAAGAAAAAGGAATAAACCTTACAATTTTTATTTTATTTTAATTAGTTTAATTTCTTATACATTTAGGCAATGAGAGCAATCAAATTTCCTTTATAAAATTCCAGTACTGAATTGAGTAATTAATTTAATACATAATTGGAGACGTCTAGGCATTTTTTTACCCAATCGTTGTTTTTATAGCTAGTGAAGAATTGGAAATAAGTAAAAAATGCAGTACTGCGGATATTAAATGAATTCTTTGGCAATCACTGTACATTGAAAATTGATATAAATTTTTCGTTAAAATAAATAGCGGCAGTTCCAGCTTTCAAAAATAGATATATTCCAATCTTTTAAACACTTTTACGTTTGTAATAAGCCATGTAAAGCTAATAAGCTAATAATACAATTCGCCGGAGTATCAATATTAAAATTTTATCGAAATGTTATGAATTTAAATTTAAACAAATTCTCTTGTTTGCGTGTTTTTATTCACTTTTCATATTCTCGCTGTTAGTATGTATTTTATAATGGAATGCCACACAATGTCGTCAAAATTATTGTCCTCCCTCTGATTGCTACTTATGTAATTCTTTAGTGTTGTAATGTAGGCACTGTGAAAAATTATTTTTAATAAACAGTAATCGTTCTCAATTTATTCCTGTATATATTATTATGATGAAATTAATGTTTTTTGATTGGTTTTTACTAATAGTAGCTGTTAAGTGATATATTTTAGTGCGAACTAAAGTTGGTTTTTCTTTTTTTTCTTTCAGTGTGCACCCTCATCCATATAACCCTGCCGCTGCTCGTAGAAACTTTCGTTCAAAGAAATTGACAAATAGCCAAATAAATAATTCACCTGACAAGAATTGAGTAATAGTTACTGGTTCATGGACATAATATTTAATTGAGATAAACCATCTTATGGTACTTCCCGGGAAGGAACTCTCTTTTAAATCAGTATATTATAATATAAGAATTCCGTTACTATGCATAATGAATTGGCAATTTTCCTTATTTTTAATAATCCATTTTAATTCGTTTTACAATTTGTCGAAGTTGAATATTTTAAATTTATACTTTCTAGTAAATAAGCTGTATTTGTCGGAAATGTTGAATTTATTTAAATTATGGAAAAGGCGATTGTGACATAAGTTAAGTTCCATATTTGATTGTTAAAACAAAAAGACGAATTGAAACCTGTTGTCGGAGTTCTGTGTTCAGAGTCATGAATCAGCCTCTTCATTTAAATTCAACAAAAATGCTAAATAAATATTGTATCTTATAATAAATGTGTGTTTCTATTTATATATTTTGTGATTTGTTTGAAGAGCCCTATTTAAGTTCATGTGTTTTAACGGCGCAGTTGCTTCTTCCTCTTAGCTTGAGAACTGGTACTTCAACTTTAGAGCGGCCGACTTTTCGATTTAAACGATTGGGGTGCTACTGGTCGCGCGTACTTAGGGAGCGTGAGATTGATGTGCTGTTGCCGCGTAATAGGACCTGGAAGCAGTTCCGTGCCTCGAAGAGCGACGTCGATTACATTGCCTACTCCGATCTCTGCCATCCGTTCTCTTCCCAGCTACAGATTTTTTTAACCGCATTTCGTTTCAGTATGAGGTCTACTTACTTTGAGCGCCAACCCCAGACAATTCTAGAAATTTATCAACTCCAAGCGCAGCTGTGATGACTCCTTTTTTGATTTTTTGTGACTGCGAAAGTAGCGACCCTCTTCAACCGCTAATTTATTCGCTGAATGCTTTCGTACTGCGTTCTGTAATCCCTACCGTCATTTTCTTCTGTCGGATTTAATCCTTTGGCAAGGCTACCGCAGACTTCACTCGAACCAAAAGAATTATAATCCAGGAAAATTATACATTCAACATGGAAAAATTTAGATACACGCTGAAAAGTACGAGATCCGGCTGCAAGATTACTACGTTCATCGAGTTTTTAATCAAAAACTAATTTTTACATATATTTATGAATGGAGGAATATATTTTTGCCGGGTTGCCTATCAAAATGTAGCCGGTAGTATTTTTAATTAAAGTAATATTAATTGATTTTTCGGTAAAAATTTCGTTCACTTGGTTTTTAAATAAAATGTAATCGACATCATAGCAATATATGTAAAGAACTTGAAAAGTTATGGTTGCCATTGCGCACTTGGTCGCAACCTCTTCGCAGCCAAGTGTAAACAGGTGTTACTTTGTCATATTTATACGTTCATGACGTATATTTATAATATATATATCAAATTAAAGCTAATTTTTTTCTGTGTATGATGGAATATATAATATGTAAAAGTGGCCGCAAAGGGGGGTTGCCAGCTGTTAAATATAGATTAGAGTGAAAGAGAGCTCGCGCGCAACACCGCTCGTCAGACGAGGATGGCGATTGCCAACTGTACGAGTTATTAAAAAATAGAATCTTGGTTATTTATGTAAAATAAAATTATATTTATTATGCAGGTAATGTTTGAGAAAATATTTTATTTTATTTGAGTTTTCTACAATTAGTTACAAATTAATTAAATATTCATACAGAAAATATGACAGCCTCTTTTAGGTGTACAAGTTAAACAGAACATTGGAAAAACTATTAAATAATTAATAAAACCTATATTACATTTTCGTGTCATTTATTCCAAATATGATTCATCGCTACTCTCACTTTCATCACTACAATTATCGGAATCATCTTCATTATCACAACAATTGTTCATGGAATTACACAACACACTCTCAACTTGCATTGGCGTTGATTCTCCAAACAACCATATTGGTTTAAGAAAACATTCTAAAATCCGCCCATTATTTTCCGCGCTAAACTTAATACAATCCGGATCAGTAGCATTTAGCCACATTGAATTAACAAAGATCGTCCGCAACAATTTTTCCTTTAAAGATTTCCAGCATGGTAAAATATGAGTCGAGTCGAAGCCTTTAATTTTTATCTATATTTTTCATTGCTTTTTGTTTAGCATACATTTTGTTAAACATAATAAATCTTCCAGCATTTACACTTTGACAATTTGCGATACAATACATTAGGCATGTAAACTCTTGTTCAGTTTTGCTTTCATCAAAAATGTCATTTGGGTTAGTCAATGATGGCGAAAACTTGTTGAATTTTCGGGTGTTTAACAAATATATTGAAGGGCCGGACTTTCCCTTTGTTGGAGAATGCAGCCGTATAGTTGCAACCTGTAAATGCATGAAATGCTGGAATCTTTAAAGGAAAAGTTGTTGCGGACGATCTTTGTTAATTCAATGTGACTAAATGCCACTGATCCGGATTGTATTAAGTTTAGCGCGGAAAATAATGGGTGGATTTTAGATTGTTTTCTAAAACCAATATGGTTCCTTGGAGAATCAACGCCAATGCAAGTTGAGAGTGTGCTGTGTAATTCCATGAACAATTGTTGTGATAATGAAGATGATTCCGATAATTGTAGTGATGAAAGTGAGAGTAGCGATGAATCATATTTGGAATAAATGACACGAAAATGTAATATAGGTTTTATTAATTATTTAATAGTTTTTCCAATGTTCTGTTTAATTTGTACACGTAAAAGAGGCTGTCATATTTTCTGTATGAATATTTAATTAATTTGTAACTAATTGTAGAAAACTCAAATAAAATAAAATATTTTCTCAAACATTACCTGCATAATAAATATAATTTTATTTTACATAAATAACCAAGATTCTATTTTTTAATAACTCGTACAGTTGGCAATCGCCATCCTCGTCTGACGAGCGGTGTTGCGCGCGAGCTCTCTTTCACTCTAATCTATATTTAACAGCTGGCAACCCCCCTTTGCGGCCACTTTTACATATTATATATTCCATCATACACAGAAAAAAATTAGCTTTAATTTGATATATATATTATAAATATACGTCATGAACGTATAAATATGACAAAGTAACACCTGTTTAGACTTGGCTGCGAAGAGGTTGCGGCCAAGTGCGCAATGGCAACCATAACTTTTCAAGTTCTTTACATATATTGCTATGATGTCGATTACATTTTATTTAAAAACCAAGTGAACGAAATTTTTACCGAAAAATCAATTAATATTACTTTAATTAAAAATACTA
Source organism: Leptarthrus brevirostris (assembly GCA_964036015.1). NCBI lineage: Eukaryota > Metazoa > Arthropoda > Insecta > Diptera > Asilidae > Leptarthrus > Leptarthrus brevirostris. The sequence continues at coordinate 127,199,458 of OZ038372.1, forward strand.
GCGGCTACATTTTGATAGGCAACCCGGCAAAAATATATTCCTCCATTCATAAATAGATGTAAAAATTAGTTTTTGATTAAAAACTCGATGAACGTAGTAATCTTGCAGCCGGATCTTAGACTATTAGTTTTGGTGTCTTTTCCGCAAAAAAAGTTCAGTAATAAATTGTAGCTGAGTCAATTCTCTACAAAAAAGTTCCAGAAGTACTTTTCCTATTTTTGAAACAAATAATAGCAGAACTTCCTTTTTTTCTGTAATTGTAATACGAGGACCATATTTTTCTTTTAACTTCATTTTAATGGTCTTGTCATTGGGAGAGTCCTCTTCGCAGATTTCTTTCAATTCATTTATAGCGAACACTGTTGTAATACGGTCTTATTCGGGACAACCAACTCTATTTTTAGTCGGAGATATCTTGAAAAAAGCCATCAATTTAAATGGTATCTGGCTTGAACAGCTACTAAATCAATGGCATATATCAAGCGATGAGTGACAGCTTTTGCGAGATTATCACCACGTTCTTCAGCATACTTTCCATTATTGAACTTCGAAACGAAGATTTTACATTGCGTATAGCGCAGCGAAGTTCAATCGCAGCAATGCTGCTTTTGCGAGTATAGTCTTCAGGGCACTTACGGAGAACAGTCACAGGTTTTTTTTCTTTGAAAAAATAAATATATCCATTAATTCTGCCAACACTAGACTTAATTACCGGTTTTATTCCATGTTCAACCGTCAAAATGCCATCACCTGACAGCGATTTATTGCAAATGAAACAATAGGGCCATATTGCAAATGTAGATTTGCGTTCCATTCGACTAGCCAAGACGTACAGTGTACTAATAATTTAAATGGGGAAATGAGCCTTGACTAGTCGAGTCGAACGGAAATCGATATTCGCAATAGGGCCCATAATCTTCCATTTCTATATGAAACTCATAATATTCAAGCTCTGTAAAATTACGAACACGCTCGTATACTAAGAATAGTCGTTCAGAATGAGTAAGGTTGCCCTCAATAAATACAAGCCTTCCGATTACACTTTTGGAAAAATTTACTGTTGTAATAAAAGCACAAACCTTTAAAGCAACGTTAAATTTATTCTAATTTTCGAATTAGTTCTCCTAACGAAAATTCCCGAAAAAGCATTCGAAATACCACCCTCACACAGGTGGACCCCCTTAAAACGGTGACCAGTGTCATCGACCAAATTATTGCATGTATAGTTGCCAATTGCACAATTAATTTCTAAAATACTTGTCCCAAAAACTTGTTGAATTCATTCATTATTATCCTTTACACATACTCCGTTAAAAACAATACTGTCAACTGAACTTCTTCTTTCTCCTAGCACATGTCTTAATTTTTTTCCACACTGATTTTTGATCAGTTAAATTTATTATCTTCCATTTTATATGTTCGTTTTTCGCGATATTTATTTCAGATTTATACTTATTACGAATTGACTTATAGTTATTCTACTGTTTACTACTATTGCACAAAAGAGCCCTTTGATATGATATGCTATTAATTTGTCAGACTTCATTTTCCTTAATTTACTGTTAAACCATTTATTTGATTTATTTATTAAATATTCTTATGGACTCATCCTGCAACGTACTGGCAATTATATCTGTATCGTCGATCCTTTCTTAATTGAAAATATCGTTACTGACAATCGTTAATAAATTTCCGCTTATCATACTTCATTATTATCATTATCTTTTTCCCCATTTTTGAAATAATATCTAGAGTTCAACTTCATTTTTATAACAATAGTTTCATGATCACTTATGTTTAATTCAGGAGCTACCGTTGCTTTGCTTCCCTCGATATGACATAGTCTATTATTTTCTTTGTCATACTAGTGATTCTAGTTGATTTCGATACCAATTAATTCTGCCAATTAATTTCTGCCATTCATCCATTCATTCTCTTATCACACCAATCATAATTCACGTTTTCAGCAATAACAAAGTCTTTATTATATTTCTGCAATTCATCTAGTTATTCCCCAAAGTTATCACAGTATTTCCTATTTGAAGTTCTCGTAGATTTATACACCGCAGCCGCATACTTTGCCAGATCATTTAAATACCAGGTGAGTATCTAACAAAATTATCAAATCAAATTTTTTAGGATCAATTATAGATTCCATTTCATTAAAATTTCCTGCAATATCTTGTATATATAAGTACGCACTTGTTGTTTGCCTTAGTTTCTAGTAAGCCACGCGAGTTTTTTCTATTTGCATTTTTTTTTTCTTAAATACTGGGCCGTTAATGTCCCTACTATCATGATCTAAATCAAAACTTAATCCAAATTTTTCATTCATTTAGTCGCCTTAAACTTTGCAAAACTGATGATAGATACAAACAAAGTACTGAAACAGAGGTGCCCATTTTAGCAGCCCGTGAAACAATAGAAAGTGAAGTCGGCTGCGTATCATTTGAGCCTAGTCAGAAAATGATTAATACTACCGTATTTACTATGGATTAACAGTTTCGTTTTTTGTTACATATATTATTTTACTTTCATTATTAGTAGAATTAATTCTTCTAACTCAGAAGGCCACATCTCAGGCAGAAGCCTAGAATCAATTGACCTATTCGCCAGAATATAACAATATTTTTAGGCGAATGAGGCTCCCACACCAACATGAAAAAAAAACATTAGTAATTAAAACACTAAAACACGCCCACACACAACAATCAGAGGTGCATAGACAACAGAGATCGTTACAGCAAATCCTTGGTAAGAGTCAGGTCAAAAAGAGGACACATATTCACGACTCTACACATGCGATTTATAATAATAACAATAGTGTTTCCTTTCTAATACAGAAGGCGCATAATGCAAATAAACAAAAAACAAAAATTAAAACAAAAATAAGTGCGAGCAAAAGAGTGAATTACAAATTGTAGATGCTCCTTTTAAGTATCACTGTGTCCACATTAGAATTTAAAACGTCTCCAATACCTATCATTGACAGACCTACACATGCGGTTAATAGGCTCGAACATGCCGAAAAAGCAATCTGTAAAGGTGATCGATTGCGTAGGTAATAGGGTAGTTCCTTAGGCAATATTTTGGAAGCTAGTTCAGCGCTGTCTAGCTTTCCCTGCAGAAGCTGATGTAAAAATATCAAATCAGCAACCCAACGTCGCTTCCCGAGTATAACAAGTTGAAGTAACCCTAAGCGCTCCTCATAAGGTGGTAGAATAAGAAGGTCATTCCAAGGCAAAGAACGTAGGGCCGATCGCACAAATATGCGCTTGACGGACTCGATACCTTTAATGTCTGACCAGGGATGTATAAAGTTTGAGTCTTATATGAGCATAGAGTTTGCCCTAGCAATGACGTGAATAAGGAGATGAAGTTCAATTGAACATCAAGATACACTCCCAAGTCCCTCATCCATTCCACCTGTTTTATACCAGAAGCACATAACCTGGCATTTCCTAATGTTCAGAAAATGTGCAGCTCTGATTGCAAAATATCACAATCAGCATTAGATTTGATTGGGAGAAATATCTTAATATCGTCAGCTTATACTATATAAGAATTTTACATCTTTGAAGCAAATACAAAATATCATCTTTGAAGCAAATACAAAATATCATCAATAGATAAGATGAATAACAATGGACCCAGATGACTGCTCTGGGGAACGCCAGAATAAGCCACAAAATCATCAGAGAGTGCGCCACGTTGTTATGTTAAATGTTTATTTATTAAAAATATTGTCTCTTTGCGGATTTGTGTTATTTTATAGTAGTTAATACCTTCAATCATGTAATCAAAACAACAAAATCCTTGCGGGTAAAATACGTGTATTTTGAATTTGGGGGAGGGAGGTAATTTGGCCAAATGCGGATAAATTTGTGGGTAAAATATTTTTTCAGCATTGGCAACGCTGAGATCAGCGGCAAAATTACTCTATGTGTTGATTTTATGAACAGAAACAACCAGCACTCTTAATTGCTGCAGTTCGAATACAATACAGTCAGTTACTGCTATCCGGAAAATTAGTTAGTCTCATTTCCGCAGAACAGAATAATTTATAATTTTACTTAAATTTCCTCAAGCTCAGTTAATTGAATCCTTAGACACTTTTAAAAAGCGTAAGAAACAATTCGATATACTAAGTTTGCTTAATGCTGATTGGCTAAATACTAACCTCACTATCTCGCAATAATAATATAATATCGCAGCTTTCAGACATGTTCACTTTTGGTCGTCTACATTTTGTGGTCGAATTGAGTTTCTATTTGTTTTTATGGAGTTAAATAATAAAAGCGATAAATTTTGTGCGTATAGCTTGAATTGTGAATATTTATTGACTTCTCTAAATTTATATAACAGACCAACTAGTGTAGTTCGTGACTAGTGAAAAATTATGAAGACTATTTGCTTTTTCGTTAAAATTTGTACGGATTTACCTGAGAATTTGAAAGTCGTGTGTTCTTTCCTTGAAGAAACAGTTCGTTTTAATTAGGGTATAACGTGAGTATGCTTCTGGTGAAAATTTTCACTGTTATTTATGCAAAAATTATCATTATGAATTAAAAAATTACCAATTGTCCTTTTTCTATGTGAAAGGAAATAAACGTCAGTTAATAAACAGTTTTATGAGCTAGTCTATAATCCTAAATATTTCAAACATAGATGGCGCATAAATCTTAAAAGAATAAATGATGGGAAAGTCAATTTCGACTGTCACTTTATTTTGTTGATTTCGTAAAAGTTTGAACAAATCTGAAAATGTTAATATTGCGTGTAGCATTAGTTTTAACCATTGGTAAATATCTTTGTAAAACGTTGACTTTTTGGAAAAATAACATAATTTAATTTAAAAGGTGTTATGGTACAATCACTGGAATTAAAAGGCTTGCAAATGTTGGTAAATTTTATTAGCGGAGAACTGTTAGAGAGCAAAAACCGAGATGAGGAAGATGTGACGACTTCGGTACCTGTTATGTCCAAAGGATATACAAATTATTCATTCTTAGATTACGTTACATTCAGGGACAGGGAAGTGTGTGATATATATGATCCAGAAAACCTCTACGGGGTGTCTGAAAAACTTGAAGGAAAAAAATCTGTAATAAAAGTAAAATGCACACCAAAACGAGGAAATGGTATGGTTCATATAGTCAATTCTGTGAAAGATGTTGTTACTATACTGGCACCACAGGGCAATACAACAAACCGTAATATTGAAGGAAATTGTGCTTTAATTTTGTTTTACACTAGGTCCTGTCATGGCAGTGCAATGGTTGCTCCGCATTTTAATGCTCTCGCCAAGCAGTTTCCAGATGTAAAAGTTGCCGCAATTGATGCATTTAAATTTCATAGCTTCAATACAGAGTTTGGTATTGTTGGTCTTCCTACAATTATGTTGTTTCATCAAGGACGTCCGATTGTTAAATTTAACGACACTACACCGACTGTAAATAGTTTTGTTAAATTTGTTGTGAAACACACCGACATCAAACCTGTATCAACTTCAGCCTTTGTAACATCAGAAGACTTTAATGGACCACTGTCCAATAAAATTGAACGAGAGCCTGATAAATATCTGTATTTGGCTTGGACTTTTATTATTTTATGTGCCGGCTATTATTTCACTAAATCTAGTTTGTACGTTCAAATAGTTGAAATGGTAAAAAGGAATTGGAGAGAGTCCGAAGCTCAACATGAAAACAACTAGTTTTTCATTCTTTAAATTATTTTATTGTTATTTATTTATAAATAGAAGTAAATGATTAAAAAAAACTTTATTTAAACGGAAATTTGGTTTTTCACAATATGAATTAGAAAGAATAGGCAGAAATATTCAACAAACTGTATATCATAGAGACCCTTAAAATAGTTCAGATATTCGTCCTGTCTGAGCTCTAGGGTTTGCACTATTTTTAGTCCCGCGGGATCCCGCATATAATAAGCAGAGATCCCTCGTGTCAGCTATTTTAATAAACATTTTCTTAACCAACATTTATTAATTAATTAACATTTATGTGTAACGTCCATTGCATACAGCTTGCTGTTATGGAAACTGAGAAGCATGAATAAACCCAAAAATGAAATTCTTTGGAATTAACAAGCATTGTGAAAGAAGATGATGGGGGTGTTGGTGGCAAAAGCGATAAAAATGACAGCCACCCACAGAGATGCTGCTCATCTACAGAGATTCGAGCAAGAAAGTCAGTAACGTGATGAAAACTTTCAAAAACTCACCCATCAAAAAATACTTGCTAAAAGAATAAAAAGATTTAATTACGTTTGTTGGATTGTAAAACCACTGTTATTCATCTATAGCCCGATGACTTCTGGTGGATGTCTGGGGGCCGTCATGTGACGAAGTTTTAGCAGATATCTATAGGTACGGTGGGCAGCACATCAGGCTTTACATTAGCACTGCGATATTAAACTTAATTTCGTGCATTATAAGCGTGCGGTAAAGATAAACTTATACTATAACAGTATAGAGTTGAGTAATTTGTATGTTTAATCGCGCTAATCTCATGAACTGCAAATCATGGGAAAAGGTGAGGCAGAAGAAGAGTCTATAAAAATGACATATTTAAATTTAAAACATTTCTTAATATACTACATTAATGACTTCAGGATTGATGTTACACGTTACAGAGCAACGTACAATTGGCCGTGCGAAAAACATTAAACACTCAATCCCGGCGACGTTCAATGTCTGGCCTGTGCTTTATTTATTCTCATCCCAAGCGCTACTTTAATGGGGAACTGGTGTCGTTTGAACTGAAAAGGTAAGTCCGTGGGTATTATAGGTATTTTTGGTATCAAAACAGTTCCTCCAATGCCAATGCCAAGCCAGTTGATATTGTACACTCGATCAAATTTTTTTGATTTTCTCAAATTTGTTATTTGTAGTCTTGTACCTTTGCGAGGTCTAGGGGGGTTTAAATTTATTAAAATAGGTACACATACTTTTAACATTAATTTATGCGGTGGAGTATCAGGAGGTGCTAATAAATTTAAAAATTTAATCGAGTAGTAGAGACTGCTTCCTCTGCATCTAAGACCGTGTCAACTTAAAAGTAAATTTGTGATGGTGCGTCACACTTGGCAAGAATCAAATCATTGACTTTATTGACTTGCTTATTTGTTGGCGACAAAATTGCCCTTTCCTGAAACCAATTAAGTGACTTAGTCGATATGTTCTGAAAAATCGGATATACCCTCTCAATCAATTCCAATATATTTGGTACCGAAATAAAGATACATATTTGTAAGATTTACTTTACCATATCTTGCTTGAAATTCGCCGTTCCCTATTTTGAGTAAGTCATTAGCAAATTGTATATTGTCTTGTCTGGGAAGATAGAACGCTCATATTAGTTTTAAGTTACAATTTTGTTATGTGCGGCCATAAGTATGATCTCTTCAGAGATGCATTGGCTCTGTCTGCTCTAGTCCCTCTTGCTACTGCTGGCAAGATTTGACGGAAGTCTCCAGAGAACAAAACCGTACACCTATAGGGCTATTCTTCTGGCGCAAATCTCGCATTGTCCTATCCAATGCTTCAACAGATGTTTTATGGGACATAAATAACAACAACAATAATCAAAGCTCTCACAAGGGACGATTAATTCACAAATATTATCATACCGGAAGTTTATTTTCCCAGATAACCCCAATATCTATTGGTGAAAACCGTATAAAAATCCGTACAGTAGTTTCTGAGATTAGCCCCAACAGACACAAACTCAGCGCAGCGGGGGACTTTAATTTATAATATGTAGTGATGATTCACTAATAACGTCAATACTAAAATGGAAGCTTGGTCTGATATCAATACATTTTATCAAAATTTGTAAATTTATGCTTGCTTTTGAAATTATCTTAAAAAAAGTTTTCTAAGTATTAAATATCTTAAATTTGATAATATGCAAAAAGTTTTAGGATAGACAACTTAGGGCCGGTCCACACTATAATGCCGTTCACAGTTCGTTCTCGGTCCGATCTCGGTCTGGTAAAATATTAACAGGTAATAAATGAATGTGTGCATCCATACTATCCGTAACAGTCAAGTTCTGCTCGAATCTTTAGATTAGACTTTACCAGACCGAGATCGGACCGAGAACGAACTGTGAACGGCATTATAGTGTGGATCGGCCCTTAAAGAAAAAGGTCATTTAAACGATTGGCGTCATGCTCCTACGCTGCGTGCATTATTAAGTGGCAATTTACTCAAAAACAAAATAAACTAAACTCACACGTTGTTTATGTTCGTATATCCGTGAAACACTTCAGAAGAATAATAGCATCAGGGAAACCTTTAAATCAGCACCGAAAATGAAACAATGTTTAAGTGCGGTATTTTTGATTTGATTACACCGCCATTTCTTGAAAGCTTACACAACTTCAATTATGCAACATAAACAAAACGAATTATAACCCTTTTTTCCTATAAAAAAACCCTGAAACCGCATTAAAAAATATTGAAGGGTGGGGGCTTAGGGAAGTTAAAATTTGTGGTTATATGTATTTTTGGATAAGAAATCTGAAAACAATTAAAAAAAATGTTCGTTGAAAAAATTAAAAGTTTTTTTTAAGTCTCGACAACAGCGCCACCTATCGGGTCCAAAACTATCATATCTTTCAAGCTGGAAAAAAACTATACACATTCAGAAAATTTCATTGAAATCGGTGGAGTTGTGTCGGAGATTAGCGTGTACGAACACAGTGACCCGTGATTTTTATATATTAAGTTAACGAATTTTTCTCTTTTCTAAAAGATGATAACAATAGGTTATCCAGTCACGATATTCATAAGTAAAAATTAGAAATAAAATGCCAGAGCTTAATTTACAGTATTGTAACATGCACTGTAGTCTGGCATAGGCTACGTGATGAAAACGAAATCAAGCTGTGCAATGCGCATGTCCCGAATTCCGGAAACTAGAAAAACGTCAGATGCCGTATGAAGTCAAGGCCGACTTGGTGTGGTGGAAATGAATAACGAAAATTTCTAGAACTAAGTTGCTGCACTTTCTAGAATTAAGCTAAGTAGTATAAATATTGCTGAGTAGCAGTCTAGTTAGTCAGTTGTACTTTAACCAGCGAAGTGATAAGTGTTAATTAGAAAAGTGAAACGTTATATTGTGAAGAAAACGTGTAAAAAAAATTGTTAAGCGAACTAATTAAGTTAACTTGAAAAAAAAGTGTGACTGTGAATTTGAAGTGAAATAGTCTGAATATGGGGCACAAACTGAAGGAATTACGTGTCCAAGACTTGAAGCGGAAGTTAAGTAAACGTTCCCTACCTACAATTGGAAATAAATGTGCCCTGGTAGCGTTACTACAAGAAGCTATGGAAAAAGAAGGAAAGGATCCAGACGCTTTCGTTTTTGAAGACGAGCTAGAGGAAGAAGAAGAAGAAACAAGTACTCCAAGCATGACAGATCTTCTCAATGCTCTGATGTGTGAAATGAAATCTTCCAAGGAGCAGTTAAAGACATCAATGGACGAACAGAAATCATCAATACAAGGGTCCGTAAACGAATTAAAGGCATCAATGGCTGAACAGAAATCGTCATCAGCCGAGTTGAAATCATCACTGGAAGGTTCCGTAAATGAGTTAAAAGCATCAATGGACGAATAGAAATCATCAACGGCAGAGTTGAAAACGACGATGGCAGCGTCCGTAACTGAGGTAAAGGTATCGCTGGAAGAACAAAAGTCATCAGTAGCGGAACTTAAAGCCTCCGTTGAAGAAGTAAAAGCTGAAATAGAAATGTCTGTGCAAAAACAGTTTGAAAACCTATAAAGCTCTATGAAGTTAAATCTCGAATCTCATATGAAAAAGAAAATCGGAGAGCTTAAGTCGGATATAGAGAAGAAACTGAAAGAACAGGACAGACACCCTCCAAAATTGTGTTTGGAAGACAGATTCGACTATCCAGTGATTTGAAGTTCGGAACACTTGAAAAAGATACTGAAAACACTGAAGAGTACATAAGCATACTTTGGAAGCGTCTCGCAGAAATCCATCAATTGGCAAGAAAGAATCTCAAGGCATCCAGCGACAGAATGAAAACACGATACGACATCAGAGCGAATTCTAGCGGATTCAGGGAAGCAGACCTCGTCTGGCTATTCAGCCCGCGACGACGAAAAGGGAAATCACCGAAGCTTCAAAAGCAGTGGGATGGACCCTACAAGATCCTTACACGCATCAACAATGTGGTCTACAGGATACAGTGGGGACCAAACGACAAAAAGAAAATCGTGCACATTGACCGATTAAAGCCATGCCAATGGCGGGCGCTCCAAGATGACGGATTGTCAATGGTCAATGGTATCGACTTGACATTTTGTATATATGTTAAGTTTAGATAGTAAAAGAATTTTAACCATTGCTTTTGAAGACGCTGATCTGATGCTGCCACCAGGGCACCCCGGTACACTGCGGATATAGACATGAACATATGTTTAGTTTAGCTTTCGCAGGGAAATTGGATATACTCGTAAGGACTTATTAACAGTTAAAGATCTTAGTCAAAATGGATATCAAGTATTAATAAACCCATACTACAAACAACAGTACTCTAATATTAAAAAGTATTAAATAAAACATATGAATCGGTTAGTGAAAAAAGGGTGTAAGACCAAAAAAATATTCTTTTTTAATGATGTTTTAGGAAAAATAAACGAGTGTAGTTTAACAAAGTTGTGTTATACTTTCTTTTCATCAAAGAAACCACCCCTTTATTTTATAACTTTTTTGCTAATCTAGGTATTCTATCAATGAATTTTTTTATTTTATCTGCCGTTATGATTTTCAAAGATGTTCCTTCGACTTAGGAAAGTGTTTTCTGACTTCACGATCAAGTTCATCCCAGAAAAACTCGATAGGATTCAGATCAGAATGTTTTGGATCATTATCCTGTATAAAGATAAATCCTGGACCAATTAGGCGTAATCCTGGGGGAACAGCGTTTTCCTCTAAAATCCGTTTGTAGTCTGCTTTTCTCATAATCCTTTCGATACGAATAAGGTCTCCAACTTCTGCTGGTGAAAAACATCCCCACATCATAACAGAACCGAGAAGCATTTTTTCCTGAGCCCTCCGTCGTACATAAACTCTTCGTTTTGTCCGAAGACTTCGAACTTGGAATCATCCGTCAACAGTACCTTCGCCTAATCATCCGAAGCCCAATTCTGATGGTGTCGCCCCCTTTACATGCGTCTAGTTTATTTTTATTTCGTAGCAGTGGTTTTCTCACGGCAACTCGTCCTTTCAATTTTTATGGTTGCCACTGAAATATCTGTCGAGTGAGAACGGTTGAATTCCGCGTATATTTCAGGTGTCATCAATCGGCGATTCCTCTTGCTAATTAATTTTATCGTCTTATACTGTGCTTCTGTCGTACACCTTCCACTTCTTTTTTTATCGTCAAAGTACCCGTAGTGTTGAATCGCCTGATTGTGTCATGTACTGTTCACTTCGCAATCTTTAACTTTTTCCCAATTTCCCATTCTGAATATCCTTCACCGGGCAGGGTGAGAATAGAACTTTGTCACACTTATTATCCTTTCACTTCGCCCAGGTTTTATATCCTCAAAATCGTAAAAAGGTACTTGACTGTATTTACCTGACACAAAAAAGCCATTAAAACCATACCCAAATTGTCGAAACAATTTCTTACCTAATTGGTGTTCAGAGACAATTTTTCTGTGCTAAGGTAATATACACTTTTGCTCCTTTTTATCAAATTTTTTGGATTTCTCTGAAAGGTTTGGAAAAAATACAAACTCGACAGCGTGTTTATGGTTCCCGAAAGCTATTCAGCTATTCCTCAGGTGCCCGAAAATTTTGAGCGGGAGTGAATATGAAGTAAAATTAGTACAAAAAAACCAGGGTGTGTAGTACTAGTGATCTAGGGCTAGGACTTCTGTTTTTCGTGAGATTAATTTAAGGAGCGTTCAATTTGTGAAATAAATTTATTAAACTTAAACTTAAACTTACAAAAAGTTCAAAATATTCGATTTTTTTTATATAAAAGTGTTCCTTAACATCACAGAAATACTGTCCTAAAAATGTTTTAAGAAATTCGTATAGGAAAAAAAGTTATACCTACATTTGAACGGTGCCTATACGCGTTTTAATGCAAAAATTAGGTGACTTCACACTTTTCTTGAAAACTACTCGACGGATTTTAATAATCCAAAAACCATTCGATTCGTTATAAAATACACTAGTAATTAAACCTTTAAACATATTATGCTACACACCCCTAGTTTTTATACAGGGGTGGTTTGCCCTCAAAATATGTTTCTTTTATTTTTCAGAAAAATGTTTATAAAATGATAAAAATATTGAAAATAAAATGTTTTTTTAGGTTTATTTACTAGTACATAGTCTTATGAATAAAATCCCGTTTGAATTTTTACTCAATCTGTTACGGGCAGTCCAAAAACTGTGGAGCCGTTTAAAAATTATTTTTTGGAAGACCCTCTGCAGTGGTCAAAATGTACTAAAATTGCAAACAAAATAATTTTTAACCGACTTCCCAAAAACAAAGAGGTTCTAAGTTCGACGTGTTTTTTTTTATGTCTGACCGGGCATAACTTTGTAACGCGTTGATCGATTTTGATGATTATTTTTTTATTGGGTAGAGTATGTTCACCGATTGGTACCATGTAAACAAAATTTTTGATGGGGCGGTGAAACCTAACTTTGTAACGCGTGGACTGATTTGGATGGTTCTTTTTTTGTTGTACAGAGTATGATCACTCCAAAATATTGGACAGAAGAACTGCCAACAATATCGACTATACCTCGCCCAAGCCTTTCTTTGGAACAAAATTTGACTCCTTTTTGCCCACCAGATCGGAATGGGAAGAAGGTCCTCCCCAATGGGGGAAGTCGGTACATCTCTACACCGACGGCTCTAAAATGGAAGGCAAAGTGGGTGGAGGCATCTTCTCGGAACATTTGGACCTCGATGTCTCATTCCGCTTGCCTGACTACTGCAGCGTGTTTCAGGCGGAAATCATGGCTATAAAGGTAGCTGCGGACCGCCTGAATCATCTAACGCTACCCACAGATAATATAAGTATTTTCACAGATAGTCAGGCCGCTATTAAATCCCTCTTGGGAGTATACAACACCTCCAAAACGGTTATAACATGTCGCTCAGCACTAAATGCCATATCTGAGCATCTGAAAGTGCGACTCATCTGGGTACCTGGACATAGTGATATTCCGGTCAACTGCAGAGCCGACGAACTAGAGAGAATCGGTACCACTCGTCCTGATTCAGACATTTACCACCTGCTGGGTAAACCGCTGGCCCCATGCAAACTGGAACTCTTACAGGAGTCTCTCAGGATTGAAAACATTAATTGGCAGGAGGAACACTCCTGCGTGATTACCCGACAGATATGGCCAAAGCTCGACCCTAAACGGTCAAGGGAGCTCATCTTACTCGGACGCAAAACAATTAGCAGTACCGTGGCCATTATCACGGGTCACTGCCTTATAGGCAGACACGCCGATAGACTGGGCGGGCCCTCAAACGACTTCTGTAGGAGTTGCCATGACGAAGAGGAAGAGGAAACCGTACTCCACCTCCTCGGCAACTGTCCGGCCCTAGCCAACCGTAGGAACTAGTTTCTGGGCTCCTCCTTCTTTGAAGATTTAACCGAGCTAGGCTCCACTGATGTCAGGGACCTGGCTCGTTTTATCAGAAGTTCAAAATGGTTCCCGACGATGAGTTAGGGCCGTACACCCTTCCCAACCTAGGCAAATCTATTTTGGTTTCCCTAGAGCTGGCCCCATTGGAACAGGGAGCTGGCTCGTAGCACAGGGGGGTACATGTCCACCCTCCTATTACTTAGGTTATTTTTATTGGGGTTGCTAAAGTTTTGTAACCTCAACGTGGTATCACAATGGGTCTCCTTGGCCTAAGTGTGCCTTTCTCAGGCAGCCACTTTAACCTATCCTAACCTATGATCCCCCATTGCTAAGAGAAGAAAAAAATTTGATCTAGGCTGGGGGAGGGGAGGGGAGAGGTGTAGTCTAACTCCGTAACGCGTGGACCGATTTCGATAATTCTTTTTCTGTTCGGTAGAGTATGTTCCTTGATTTGATTCCACGAGAAAAAACATTTTAGTGGGTTGGAGGTGGGTAGGGGGTTGAACCTAACTTCTTAACGCGTGGACCGATTTGGATGGTTTTTTTTTCGTTGTATAGAGTAGAAGACACTTAAAAGGGAAAAATAAAATAGTTTTTAAAAAATAAGTTGAACCGACTTCACAAAAAGCGCTAAAAAGCATAAAATAATTTTTAATTTTATATCTATTACGACAATTTGAAGTCGGTGCAAATTAAACAAATAAAACAGCCATGCCATGCCATGGAGTTACGGAAACTAGAGAGGGATTTCTTTCATTAGGTTAATAAACTCCCAAAGTTACTGATTGGAATTCAGTAAAGATGTCAAAATCTTTTTTGGTCTCACGCCAAAAAAGCTTAGCATCTGCCCGTCTGACCAAGTATCACTTGTTAAATAAAATGAAATGTTCAACAATAGATAATTAAGTTTTTTATATTGCTGGAAAAATTTCGTACTTGTTGTTATGAAGCCATCGTATCACAGTAGCTCTGCTGTGAATTCTATAGTGAGGAACAGTTACCTTAAGCAGATTATTAAAGACTTGGTTCTCCACAATGGGAAAAAGGTCGCAATGCTTTTACGCGCATTCAGTAATTGCAAACTCTTCCTTTGACATACTTGAAGAACTTTTAAATAAGCAGCTTTGTGTTCGTTCTTTATCTGTCCCATTAAATAAGCGGTATTCCCAGCAGTTTTTAAATTTGTTTCGACATAAATTATATTTACTTTTTTTATTAGGTGCCACGACAAAATAATCCCGAAAAAAATTTTCTTTGTTAAAGAATAACCTATCGTCATTTGGTAGGGTGCGGGTGGAGGTGAAACCTAACTTTGTAATGCGCGGATCTATTTGGATACTTCTTTTTTTGTTGTATAGAGTATGATCCCCCATTGCTAAAAATGTAAAAATATGGACCCAGGGTTTGGTGAGGGAGAGGAAGAGGGAGGGGTAGTGTAACTTCGTAACGTATGGACCGATTTGGAAGATTCTTTTTCTGATGTGTAGAGTATGTTCCCGGATTGGTACTGCGGCAAAATTTTCAACGGTGGGATTGTACTGGTCGAGGGGGGATGTTAACTTCTTAACGCGTGGACCGATTTTAATGATGCTTTTTGTGTTATATAGAGCATAATCCCCCATTACTTAGCGGGGAGAGGGACAGGCTAACTTCGCAATGTGTAGACCGATTTGATGCCTAGAATATGTTACTCCTCTGGTACCACGACATAAATTTGTGTAGTGGGTTGGTGTGCGGAAGGGGCGGTAACTCATTTCTTAATGCATATACCTATTTGGATTATTCTTTTTTGTTGTATACAAAAATGTTGGCCTTGTGTTTGGGTGCGGGACGGGTAGTCTAATTTTGTACCACGTAAACTGATTAAGATGATTCGGAATGCATGTATTTTGACAAAAATTGTGGTTTGTGATGAGAGTTGGAGGAGGGGCGGGACCTAGCTTCGTAAGGCATAGATACTGATTTTGATTCTGTTGTGCAGAATACATTTTCTGATTGATAAATAATTAATGTTCCTAAAGTGATTACGATAATTCCCTTATATCGAGAGTGATTACGATGATTCTCTGAGGATTCGGCGCACTAGAGCGATGGAAAGAATTTTGTATCTAAGGTGAGGGTATGAAAGGGTGACCGTGACTTATTTCGTAATATGTTGCCGGATTTGGATAATTTTGTTTGCTTTCTTTGGAGTGCACACTACCTCTGCAGCTTTTGATATTGTTTTATTCTTACGAGCAGCATTCTTCGAGTCATATATATGAAGAGACTAAAAAGTGAAAAATAAAATAGCTTTTAAAAAAAATTTGAACCGACTTCACAAAAAGCTCTAAAAAACATAGGATGTCCTATGTTGCTAAGTACAACCTTGGCAGGAAAGAAATTAAGTGTAAGGGTTAAGAGGTTGAGTGAAGAAGGTGGTGATGTACGCCTCGATTGAAAGATTTGGGTTTATAAGACGAAAAAACACATGTTCCACATGCATGTTGTTCTGTTTAGAAAAGATTGCAGAAATTTGCTAGTACAATTTGACCTGGAGAATATAGAGGTGGGAGTGACTTAGAGCTCTTGTATCGCGCGTTGTAATGTGTCAATAGTACAAGGAATTAGGCTAGCAATTTCGTTAGAACAATGGCTCCAGATATAAGATAGAAGAGAGAGAGATAACCGACATTCCGTCGATGCACCAGAGAATCAATGTTCTCAAAGATTGTGGAATTGGTAATAAGTGTTATATCCTTTTTTTAATGCGGACAATGCATTATGTCTGGCCCCTGGTAAAATATGGGAATTATATTCGAGTCCAGGCCTGATAATGGACTTACTCATCAGCGTCAAGTCAGATAGAGTGAAGTATTTTTTACATCTTTGTAGAGAACCCAAGCATTTCATCGCATTTTTAGCAATCAGTTCACCTAACATTGGTAGATATTTCAATACCCAATGTGTTTAGGGAGGGCGAATTGGATTTATTCACTCCGTCGGCATAAATGGGTTGAGGGTGCGCTGTGGTTTTTAAGTGTTATTAAATAGCATTGAGTTTTGTATGAATTAAATATAGCATGATTTGCTCTGCCCCAAGCAAGGATCGTAGGAATGTCGTTGCTTAATGATTCAAACATGCGTTCTTAGTTGGGTTCTCTAGAGTTCTCACGAGAATTTATTACCGAATAAAAAGAGTACCCGAAATCAAGCGAAACTATGAATGGGACTGTGTGTGAGAGATAACATTTCATGAAAAATAACTCGAGGATTTATTACCGTATAAAAAGAGTACCCGAAATCAAGCGAAACTATGAATGGGACTGTGTATGAGAGATAAAAATTCATAAAAACAAGGTAGGTGAAAGAACTGAACCCTAAAGCACACCGGTATTTATGTCGAGTTATCAAATGTAACTCCGTCTATTATTACATGTATTGACGACCTAACACTCTCTATTGACCTAGCTCTTAATAAATTTTACGAGGTGAGGGTTCTTGAAGTTTGGATAGAGGGGCAGGCTAAAAAAAAGAAATACTGGCAACCGTTAACAAGATGATTGTTTTCTAGATATTTCATCAACTCAGTGTTTGTGAGTGATTCAAAATCTTTGATAAAACCGGAATAAGTGCAATTGGTTTGCAGTTAGAAGGGGCGCATGCCCATACTTTATGAACTATTGGCTGAACATAAGCCATTTTCCACGCAGGCGAAACTGCTTCTGTTGAGTCTGACAGGTGAGAAAGTTTGCGCAGAGGTTTTCCAAAACAGAGACACATAATTTTAAAGCTGGGGGCGAGAAACCATTAGATCTAGTAGCCTTGGTTAGGTCGAATTTTCATAGTACCTTAAAAGCTTTCTGCGTGCGAAAGTGTAGCGGATTTTGTTTGCTAGTTCATTGTGGTGGAGATGGAAGAGACTGCGATGAATGTGGCAAATAGGAATTAGCAATAAACAAACAAATCTAGTAGGCACAATTTGTAAGCTTGCAAGGCAGGTTTTTTGTGTTTAATAGTCGTAGAGCAATTATTATTGATATTAGTTGGTTTTACGTTTTTATCAAGGAGAAGTAAACAGACCAGTCCAGATTTCTGAATTATTTATTAAGTTCAACCCAATCAGCATTTTTATCATACCACACTCAACTTTTGGTAAAATGTTGACTAGTGATTATCAAACAAAAGGTGGAGAGTTGTACGGAGATTAGACAATGATCTCAATTGCTCAAGGGAACCGTGACCAAAAACGAGCACTTGTCTGGATTCTAAGTTAACGAAAGATGTAAAATATGTGGGTTGTGCCCTATAGTGTCAATTAATCGAAAGAGAATCGAGAAACCTCTATCCCGTTACTATCAATGGACAACGGTCCATTACTATCAGCTTAACGGTTTAATTAAAGCACATTCGTAGATTAATTTGACAGTTACACTTGTCATTTGTATAAATATATTGTATTCACTATATATTTTAGCACATCGTTAAATATCGACTATTGTCGATATATCAGATTGATCCGTTGTTGCGAATGGTAAACATCGATGTTTACATGTTTCTATGTTTCCATGTGTCTATTACATCGAACACCCCTCTCGTCCTTCAGACGCCATAGACCTGCGTGCTTTGTTAGACGGCGTTGGCATGCCTGGCTTGCCCATCAATAGCTTCTGAACAGTTAGAGGTTAAGCCGCCTAGCGCTATTATATAATTGCGACTTCTGGGCAAGTGGGAACTGCCTACTGTTACTATGTGCCTGTTCAGACGAGTCGACGAATTGAACTTTCATCACGAAATTCTAGGGTGCGGGGCAAGTTCGGGCAGGGAGGAAATGCGTCTCGATCTGAACTGGACTCACGTTCAACTTTTCTGGTCACGTGACTGTTTCTATTGGCGTGTTGGTGCATTTGTTTGTAATGTTGGGTAAGTGTTGGAATTATCGATTTCGTTTATACCGATTGAAATGGCAACCTCTCGACTAAAAGCGATACGTGTGAAAAAATTTTCATTTTGAGGAGCGACAAAAGGCAAAGACAAATTGAACCGTCTAAACAGGCACTATGACGATATTGATTAATGTCTAATATTGTATTTTTTTATCTACAATTAATGAAGATGAACAGACAGTTGATTTTATATTTAATATTTTGCTAGACCAGAATCAAAACAATTTCGAGGTGAGATGACGCATTGCGGGTGAGATGGAACACTCTGGAAATTTATTTGTCATAATGGTACATTCAAAGAAATATTATTTTTTTCGTGGGCTTTCCCTGTCGGGTCTGCTGCTTTCTGCTGTCTATTCTTTTCTTGAAAAATCGTCGACCGCTGAATTCTCACTGTCAGTACTGCATAGACGGGGGCTCCTCTGGACCAAAAAAGTTTTCTGCGTTTCCATTTTTTTTCTGTTTATTGGATTCGGCCTCCTTTTTCTTTCGATTATTGAACGAATCTCGTCTCAATTCCTGTGTTTGACGTCAGAAGAACTGCGCCTTTGGAGGATCTCGACTTTTCTTTTCATGGCGGTAAGGTGTGGAGAGAACATATTTTCGTCAAAACGACGGCGATTCAATCGCCTCTAGGAGTGGCGACTGCTCCTCGTGATTTTCGCTTTCGTTGCACGCTGCTACGTCTGCAGCACGATCAGACATGATGAATAGGTGATCGGGGAGAGCGTAGCAGTTAGAAGGAAAAATGCCGCTCGTGGTGTTGTGGACACTAGCAGCTCCATGCTCCGCGACCAATGAATCGACTTGGTATCGAATCAATTTCCGGCCGGCGTGTAGGTTAACCCAAGCGCACGTTTCATTTGGAGGGTCCAAATACAGATTTGTCAAGAGGCTGGAGCACGTGCGTAGTGTGCGGCGGGAGATAGAGAAGTGAAACGTCGTTTTTTTCGCGGCCTCTAGAAGCAAAATCGAGAAGCACCCGGCAGCTCTCCTGTGCACGAATTTTTCTTTGAACCAGCTCAGAAAAATTCCAGAATTGACCTCCGGCGACTTCTCGTTCATGTAAACTTTTTAATCTGGAGGTAAAGCATTTGGTTATTCGTTTTTGTACTTTTTTCTTTTATAATGAAAAGTGGCGGGAAGAAGCAACCTTCAGTCGTGCAGCAAGCTAATATCGTGATAGTGTCGCCTTTTTTCCAGTCGTCCCTTGTGGAATTACTCTTGCTCCTTTCGTCATAACAACTTTTCCCTTGCTAATGATCAACTGTATGCTTCCTGACTTTTGGTCTGACCAAAGGAAACCCATTTTTTGTCGAGCTGCTGTAAATGATCAGCCAGCTTTTTCTCGTTTTCAGGCCCAAATAAAGCTGAAATTTACATATTTTTTTTATCTTCTATTTTATTCAAAATATTGAGAGGTATTGTGGTGATATTTTATTGTTCATTAAGGCTATCCATCAAATGTTTACATTCTGGTCTAAGTCACGCAGTGATGGGTTTTTCGGACGAAACTTTTCTGAATAATGTCCCTATGGGGATGTTGTGTTGTCGAGCTGCCTCCCGGAGACCCATTTCCCTGTTTCGAACTGCATTGATGGCATCTCACATGTCCGTCGTACTCTAAATGCACCGGCTCGAATCTGATTTCTCTAAAAAACGAGAAATCATAATTAGTGGAGTATTTTAAACTTTTAAGCAAGGACACCAAACTTAAGTTCAAATCAAACAACAATCTGTATCATCTCTTCCGGAATAAATGTTTCATCCCCCGATGATCAGAGGCCGATGGATGAGTATGTAGCAACTCCATACGCGACCGAAAAATGTCACTTATTGTCACTTAATGTCACTGACCGCCGTTGCCATCGGCCGAATAGTCGAGGAGGGGGAGAAGGTGTTTCATCTGTCCCCGATTTACCCTATCTTGAACCGTTTAAGAATTGACTGAATAGATCTTATTTGGCGATTAGATGCTTCCTGTTTTGACGATTTAAGGATTATATGAATCTTGAATTTGTTTTATGAATTTAGGCATATTAATGAATAACCTATATAATAATAATATATATTCTAAGACTAAAATTATGCTTGTTTCGAATCACAGTATCCAGAGCACACTCCTCGCCAATCGATGAAGCACAACAGAAAACTCACCAACTAGTAAAAGTTTCTTCACACAAATCGAGTCTAAGATGTGCAAAAAAAGGCATCATCCCCTTATCTTGAACTTTCACTTCAGACAAATTGCTCGTGGCTATAATTTCTTGAAGATGTCCGTTCGCAAAAAGTAAATGTAATTTTATAAATAAATTTAAATATTCATCTCCTGGGCAGAATGCCTTGTACCATAAATCTCTTTTGCTCTCATGTTGTTAAAAAGTGCCTTAAGTTTTAATTAACTAAACGTCATTAAAAATAATTGCCCAATTAACTGCTTGAAAACAAATTTTCAGCGCGATAGATAATTAAGTGTGGATGAAATGCATCCCCTCCACTCCACTCAGTCGAGGATTTTCTTAAATTGCATTTGTCGTTCCTTCCAAGGAGCACACAAAAGATTAAGCTCGGAAAGAAACTTCCCTCGAGAGCCACTACATATATCAATTTTGTGCCGCCTTGAGTTTATGAGAGGCATTTCTTAAAGAAAATTCATTTTTACTGAGCTAATTAGGATTTCATATAGAGTATTTATACAGTTAAGACCATTAACTATTGCTGAAATTTTAAATATGCAATGACAAATTTCTTGACCCGAAGGATAAGGGTGGAAATATGAGAACGAAAACGCAACGAACAGCCCTAAATTCTAACATTGCTAATAAACGTTGTTAATTACTCGTAACATTTTGTCAAAATCAGTAGTTCTGTTTAGGCTAGAAAATTTTGAAATGTACTAGGGGGTGGGGTTAGTTAGTATCAGTAAATTTTAAGCGTTTATAAATCAGGCTAGTCTGAATATGAGCAAATTTTGTCAAATGCAAACTAGCCAAAGCGTGCCTAATGAAAAGTGGCGGACTTTACAAGTAATATTTTTGTTGCTTGAATGGCCTATGAGAATAGAATTCAATTAATAAATTCCAACAGGACTGTACGATCCGACAGGATAAATTGTGGGTGTATTTCATTTAAACAAGCAGTTCAGAGCAGCCGGGCATAGCACATATTACATGACGACAAAGTTTATAGCAAAAACTGCACCGTATCGGGCCGAACTGATATGTTGTGCCACGCGGATGGCAGAGTATGTGCCCTGTCCTAAAAATCGTTTATCAGGGCTGCTGTCTGATGGGCGACTATGGGATCCCAGAATGTGGTTGTTCATGGTTTTCTGCCTTTCAAGTAATATTTCAAATCTTCGGCATAGAGTTCGATCGCTTCATTTCCTTTTCGGTCTGTAGCCTAACCGTAATAGCACTTTAGTTGATGCCCTGCAGTTTACTACAGATAGAACGACCGACTGCTGACCATCTCGCCAAGAATTGGGGGTGGACCAGATTAAGGCATTTGAGCAGAGGATTCAATTTACGTTAAATCGTTTTTCTATGCAAAAAAAGCGGTTCAGTTCGGTTCGGCCAGGTCCCAAGACGTAGACCCCAAAAATAGGTTTGGCCTGGACCAGAAATTTATTGGATTTGAAGGAACGAATTGATATCACACGTTCCATCGTAGTGCCACGGGTGTTCATCATTTTTCCTCATTGCCCCTGGGCTGGGTTTTATTATTCGCCCGTCTGTCTATCGATGATTTACACGCAACGCGAACTTTTTCTGAAATAGTAAGCTTGTGGAATTCTCCATCAAGAGAGCATAGAATGACCGAAACCCTTCTGGCAGCAACTTGTGAAATGGGGTTGCTCGCACTAAAACTTTTTATGTTCTCTTTGAGATTAGAATGATTGGTGGACACTGATAATATTCTGACGATATATGGATATTAACACTTCACGGAACAATATATTTATGGAATTTTGTGCAAACTCTAACCTATTGGGTTCGTGAAATAAATCCTTGTGGGAAGCATCAAAATTGTTTCCCCTTAGTTGGAGTATGGGAATTTCTAAATGAGGTGTGTCTTTAGGAATTTTAATTAACTCAATGTAGTGTGAGTATGCGTGTATTTATCTAAATAAAATTTACATTTATTTTGAACTTATAAACTTTACGGGGTCTACCCTAATTAGACGGGCAAAAAAAAGGCGATTTTCATGAATTTTTGTGACCGGTATAAATTATAAATATGGATATAAAAATTGTTAGGCCTAAAAAATACATTCTTAAAATATAAAAAAATTTTTTTTTTATATATATTTTACTCAGTTTTCGTACAGAAAAATGGGGAGAAGCCAGGTCCAAAAAAAAGATGGGTGTGCGCTGTTGATAAAATCTCCGGAATGGATGATCTGCAAAAAAAATTAAATGGTTTTAGATTCAGTAGGTAAATGGCTATAGCGCATATCATACGATTTTTGATTTTTTCAAAAATGACAAAATGGCGGCCATTTTTCCAAAAATTACGGAAAAGCACGTTTTGTTCATCGTTTTTTGGAAAAAAAAAATAGTTACACTCAAAATTTCAAAATTCGTATCATATGCGCTATAGCTGTAGTCATAAAGAACATGTGGTAAAATTTTGGTAAGGATCGGTTGAATAGTTTCGGAGATTTTATCAACAAGCCGTCCAAAAACATCATTTTGAGAAAAACGCGTTTGAAGTTTTCTTTAACGAAAAATCGTGAACAAAATCTTACTTACGTCTTATCAGCGATGCCTGCACCATACCCACCAGACTGTTCGGATCTTTATAAAATTTTAGTATGATACTTTTAAGTATGTACTTATACTTTCGAAAAATGCAATAAAAAAAATCGATTTTTTGGAAATTATAATTAGGGTAGACCCCTTAAATTAAAATGAAATTCTCTTGAGGTGACCATACCGCGTTGAGAGTGGAAAAGAAGAATATTTTGCACATTTTTAATAAAGAGGGTAACATATTTCAAGATGAAAATTTATTGGATTTTTTTATTATTAAACATTACAGTAATAAAAATTGAAAAATGAAATTAGAAATGAGATTTTAAGTTTGGTAAATTTTTAGCAGTGGGTTCTGTTGAAATTTTGGTGAACATTTTTATTTAAAAAATTAAGTTCCTGGTACAGTTAACCAAAAATTTGGTTGATTAAAATTAATTTCTTTTTATTATAAGCTTTTATTTAACTTCACTTAGTCGCGGATTTAGGCGGGCAGCAACTGTACTCCCCCCCCTGAACCGGACCGAATTTTTTACAGATTTCAAGACTATTTTTAAACTAATCTCTAATTAAACCGAATTAGACTGAATAGAATGGAAAGATCCGTATAGGAAAAATTGCGGCGAAAATCACTGTTACTATACTGAACTGGAGGTATAGAGGGAGTCAAATGTAAACTTATTTCGAGTAATCAACGTCTCCTTTTTACAGCACATTTAAAGAATTTACTTCAATAATGAATAAAATTTCTTAGTTATTTTACAAAAAGTAACTATTCCCATTATAAGAAATATATTTTCTGGTATATCATATTCTCTGCGTTTGATAATGTTAGAAAGGCTATAAAAGTTATTGGTGACTCTACAATTTCTGAGAGGAGGGACTCTTTGGAGTACCGATGGGTTGTCGATTGTCTTTCACTTTTCAATCGCTATTTAGGCTGCCATTGTTGTAAAGAAATTGCAAGCCTGATTCCTTGTATACTCTAAACGTAAAATTTAGTCAGACTGTCAGATTTCGGAAAATTTTCCTAAGCAGAACATCACGTATTTGGAAAAGTTTATTATCTTCTATTTTTACCCGGTATCTTACTTTTGACACCACAAGGTCTGGCGTACTGAGTTGTGCCTGAACTTCCCACCTGGCTTGAATGCCGAATGTAATCGTGCTATCTGAGTTTGCGCAAAACAGATTAGCGAGTCTCCCCGGGAGCCCTCTTATACTTTTCTGAATATCCAGGGTTCTGCAGCAATGCTATGTCCAGCGTCTTTTTCATAAAACATCGACACATTATATTTAAGGACGTCTTACTGTAATGCAGATTGAGTTGCCCGATTTTTAGGGTGTTTCCACCCACCTCCCTCGGTACGGGCTCACCTTCCCCTTATAGTTGCCGCAGGCCACTACAGTCGGCCTTCGCAGTTGAAAGAGGATAAAAGGAAAAACTGAGATTTCCCAAGAATTAACAACTTTATTTAACACAATGTAACAAATATTTGTAATATAATTTTTATGTGTCTGTAGGCGCGGCTGGTAATAAACTTACTTTTCTTTTGGCTCCAGAACAGTGCTATCTGTTGGTTCGTGTAGGTTATACAAATTGGTTATTGACCTAACGAAAAGTGTAGAGCACGCCAGATCGATAATTTTCTGCTGCAATTGTATTCCTTGTGAGGCGCACTTATTCGATGACCTGGTTGTGGGTTGTTGGTGATATGCTGAATGAACACCCAGATTATTGATGTAGGCCCCGGACAAAGACCATACTTCGAGAATCCCTGCACGTAAACAATAGAACTGTTTACAAGGCCGTTCGCCACTTTTTTAGCTTCCTAGGAATAGTCATTCAAACATGTTCTAAATGAACGCAAAAACTTTCAAAACCGAACACAACAAATTTGCAAATTGCTCCCATTATCCTCCCATTTCTACGATCTCAACATGAGAATTGCACTCGCAGCAATTTCAAAATGAAGAGAAGCGCCGTGAACAAGTTGCTGTAAGTCTGCGGCTCATCATTCCTGGTGAAAGACGAAGGGATGAACTGTTAACTTAGCTGGTGTTAGGACAAAGTTAATAAGCAATTCAGCTGGTTGCACGTCCTTGGCTACGACGTTCCTGTTTGGTCGAATGTCTGTAGGCTGGCACATACGCAAACAAGTTTTAGATTGTCTTACAAGGTTGGACAAATGAAGTATTTGTGGATCAAAGTACTTTACCCAGCATAAATCGTATAAACAAGGTTCAGTCTAATCGGAATTGCTGAGAATTCTGAGTACCCAAGTTCATTTCATCCCTCTCTTTAGTTTCCGTAACCACTTGTGGGACATGAAGTGGAAGCAGAACTTGACCCGATGCGAGACAACGATTGCAAGTGGACCTACAATTTAAGTTGGATTCCCAACTACCGACATTTATTTGTAACACCCAATGGTCTTTTTATCGAAATATCTTGTTAGCAGAAAACTACAGGTCGTCGCAGGTGGGATACGAATTTGGTTCCTCCGGGTTGGAAGGCCGAAACCTTATCACTTACCACATCGCTGACTTCATTTAATCGCGAATGGAATTTTGGTCTGATTCTGCCCCAGGTCATCATCGAGAAGAGTAGATCCTGACACCACAGTGGTCGGCGTGCTGAGAGCAAATATTAGTGCTTTCCTACGCTGGAACCCCCCATAGCTGCAAAATTAAGTTATCGTGGCGACAGAGCACTGTTTGGAATGTCTTTACCTAAGGCGACCTAGCTTCATTACTCTGGCTATAAGACCCAATTCACCCTCCGCTACTGATCAGAGTTTTTGCAAAGGCATATTGGCAGAATTGAAGACATCCAAGTGGTCAGTAATCAGAAAAACATCGTAATTGGAAGAAGTATGACGTCGAAGATCCTTTGTTGTGGCCTCTGCTTTCAGAAAAAAATATGAACTTGATGATGATGACAATATAACTTATAGCCTCCTTTCCAATTCCTCCAGAAACGAGTACACTTCACAAGAATCGGTACGTGATCGAGTTGTCTTCCGTTACCTTTTTCTCCATTTTCTGGTTATTGAAGCTGATCTGGAGTTTTGCTGTGTTAAAGGTCCTTGTTTGGTGTCCATTATAAGACGAAACTGGCTTATAGATGGCTTCCTAAAATGAACTAATTAAAATGGTTATATGCACCCACCCGAACAAAACGCTATTGTGCACCATTTTTCGTTTCTGATGATCCTAAGCTATCCGCATAGATTATTCTTAAGTTTTTCTATGCCCTCATCACAAATAACTGAAGGTGCTTGACCGAAAGGACAGTATCGACCGCACGGAAAGACGTAATACACATATATATTTTTGAAAAGATTATTTGTTTATTTATGGTCTCTCGTCTACTCGACTTCAATAAATCTTACTAAACTAATTATTTTAATGATAAAGATTTACATAATTGGGATTTCTTATTCAACACCTTAGTGGCAACTGTTTGGAAAAATGTCCTGGGGAGTAAATGTTTGTACTATGGTCGGGCAAATATACTTTCAGTAAAAATGTATCATTTGATATACATATGTACCCGGCGGCCTTACGTAGGGTCGGTAAGTATACCTGTATGTAAATGCACTACCTATATGTACCTGGAGGGCAAGTGTAGCGCTTGGTAAGTATACCTCTCTCGGATGTATACGGGCAAGTCTATCTCCTGGGTAAATGTAGTTAACCAGGAATTTATGTTGGGAAAATGAAACGTCGGGCATGTGTTCTAAACTCATTTGATAGAGTTACACATTCCAATAGCCAGCAATTAGATTTCTATGTTTGCTTAAAATCGAAAGGTATTTTTCTTTCATTCCTACATAAACAAAAGACTATAAAAGAGTTATGTAGTATAAGTAAATTAAAGTTTTAACATAAGACTTGACAATAACTCATCTGTTGGATGTCAGAATTTACTACAAATTAAAATTTTTTTGACTTAAAAGGCGCCATATAAAAGGATATTTTCGACCCATAGGTTCCGGCATGACGTGTAAAAAAAACTCCTAAATTTCAGACGGTATTAATATTTGATTCCTTTTACATTCATGTAACTCCGTGATAAACTAGACGGCATTAACACTAATTGATGATATAAATCAGATAATTTGAGAAAATTATTAGAAAAAGTAGCATTCGTTTCGGTCAATTAAATCAAAGCAAAGTGCGAGAAGGACATACCTAAAGCCGCAAATACAAACGCCACTTGCTCAGACATCAGAAATTAATTCAACGTCCCGACCCGACAATTTATTTGCTGAATTCGTATATCCTACAAAATAGGATTTGGTGTTGGTTGGTATATTCAGATCCCTTCGATTGAGCCAACAGGGGGAAAAAGCATCCTGTTCGTTTTCGGCCAAGAAATCGTTTATCAGAAAATCTTGACGTTTTGCCACATACTCCTGGCTCTACAGGAAAAACAGCAACAAAACTTCGTCGGCGAAAGTGATTTATGAGAAACGTCTGGTCGGGATCCGAATCAGATAAATAAACTCTAAGGTATCTTCATAGTGTTGTTAACAAATAAAAATATACAAATGATTGCCCACCATTAGGTCCTGAAAAAAAAGCTCCAAGAGCCCCAAGATTTATAGTTTTACGCGCTTTTTGTCAGTTTTGTCACTGCATTTGCACGTACTTTTCGCTCTATAAATTTTGTGAAAGCTCTCCTTTTTGAATGGATGAAAACAAAGTATCCATACACGTGCCATATTTAATAGCAATATTCGTGTATATGATTTTGGAATAGAAAAAAATTGTTGATTTATACGATGGCGAAACTTCCCTGATCTCTGCAGACAGGTTAAAAGTTTTACATAAAATGTATTTCGGGGCAGAACATTTGGGTTACAGAAAAAATGGTTGACATGGGTTTATCCCGGTCCCTTTAAAGGGATGCTAACAATAAAAAATTGCAGTGTTTTGAAAGATAAAAATTGTCGTGCTAAAGAGAATAAAATTGAAAAAACATTTCTATTATGAATTATAGCCAGAGAACTTTCGTTTTAATGTCAAACATCTCCATCAATATCAATTTATTATTAAAGAACATGTGTCTTAAGATTGCTAATCATTCAAAATTCGAGATTTTTATTTGTTAAGGTGCAAGTTAAACGATGCCGAAGTACAACCAAGGTAGGAAAGGTATTAAGAGTAAGGGAAATTTTAACTCTTTCGTAAACCACAACATTTGGGCACATTTACGAAATATGCAATATTTACCGCAAAGTAGCAATCATCAACTTTATCATCAACGTCTTCAGGGCTCTCTTCAAAACATTTGTACTACTTGTATTTCCAAAAGTAAAGAATCGTCAAGTACACCAAAGTATGTGAAACTTTTCGACAAAAAATGAAGCATTTATTTAATATGGCATCACAAGACAAGTCACTTGTCAGAGACAAATGTACCAAGAAAGATCGAGTCATCAGAGAATGGGGGGCTAATGCCATTCTAATCGGGTGCTCCGCAGCATGTCTGCGCGGCTGATTTCTGCGCGATCAATTATTAGCTATCCGGATATGATTGGGCGGATGTATGTACTAGCTGAGCGAGATATTGACCGGGGCGTTCACTCTTTTTACAACGTCCTTTATACTTGTTTTACCCCCAAATCATAAGCGAACCACCGCCATGTTTCATTGCCGGGCTGAATCCACAAAGTTTCTATTAGGAATGATGAGTTTTGGTCTCATCTGACCAAATTACATAGTGAGAATCCTCAACACTTCGAAGATTCACAAGTTAATTCTAAATTACATTTTGCCATCAACAGTCCAGTTTTTATGACGCTTCAAAAAGTGTTTCCTACCAGTAACTGTCTACTTTGATAAGACTTTCAGCACTACATTTTTAATTATGCTACGCACAGTGAACTCACTTACACTCTTGCCTTAATCCTGTGTTGGAGTTTTCCTTGAAATTACTAGTCTGGTTAGATCTCTTGCATCACGGTCTGACAAAATCTTTTTCTCCTGTGGTTTCTCCTTCATACTCCTTTCCAATATTTATAACGGTACCGTGAGAAACATTACACGTCTTTTCGATTTTTTCTTGAAGAATATCCTTTTTGAACAAGGACTGATTTCGTTTTTTACTGCGCTACTTATTGGTCGCATTTTGTTTGGTGTTCCTTAAAAAAAAGCAAGATAATGCATCGAAATGACAAGCATGCAAAGTTAGTTAAATGGAGTAAAATAGGAAAAAAATTCATATCCTAGGAACGAACGGTGATAAATAAATGAAATTTTTTGTGATGATTAGTAAGGTTGAGGCTAATAAAATTAAATTTATGAACTTAGTTGCTAATGCCAGAATTTCACCTGATCTTCCATTGCCGATAAAATACCTTCAAATATGGAATATTATTTTCTACTATCAAAACATACGTGTAATTTACTCTAAAGCTCGAAGGAATTCGACATCATAGTTTTGACAGAAACTTGAATAACTCCCAGGATCTTGTCGTCGCAGTTTTTTGATGAAAAAAGATACTTTATATATTGAAAGGATAGTTGTCAAGAATCAAAAAAATTGAATGTTTCTGAGAGTGTAGAGAATCTTTAGTTATTTTATACATTATTACAAAACAAAATCATTATGGAAATGTCTACAATATTGGAGGTATGAAGTAGGATTTCATGTTTAAAAATCCTGTTTAGAAAAATAGAAAACTACAGGAACGCACTCTATAAGAATGTTTTAAAACTAAATTACCAGGTCCATGATCTTGAATCCGATAAATATGTGTTAAGTTGTTTTTGGTGTTGTAAGTTCATGTTAAAGTGCTGATCCTGACCGCGAACCAGATGAAAAAAACACAGCAGTTAACAGAGCTTTTTTGAATCTTCATCCTCGGGAATGCTTATGTTATTATGGTGATTTTAATCTCCCTCATAAATCATATCATATAAAAGTCTTTTAGTTGATTTTTAGTTATGCTGTAATTTAATTCAGTTTAATTCTTTTTGTAATACGCTTGGCAGATGTTTAGATTGAGTATTCTTAAGCTCGGTTGTTAAATGTAGTATTTATAAGTAAGCCCGATGCTCATCATGTATAATTTTTTGGAGTCGGTAGAAACTGAGGCTTTTAAATATGATTTTAGGAATGGCAACTATGATAGTCTTAACAAGTATCTTAATTCTTTTGATTGGCATGCTATCTTGGGTAATTTTTCCGGCTTAAGTTCAATAAGAATAGATATAGTTCATATCGGAATTAGTAACTATATACCTGTCATGAAAGCGATAAAAAATTACTAGAATTAGTGGACTTTGAGGTTTAAAAATTAAAAAAAAAGGCTTATAATTTATTTATTTCTGACCGAAATCCAGTTCCTGACTTTTCCGGACTTTTTCCGGTTTTCCAATTCAGATGGATTTATATGGGGTTCAATCTGATAATCTTCAAGAAAGAACTATTTGCAAATTTCTTTGAATCAAATTACTTTCCGGGTAGTTGTATAAATAATGCTGATATTATGTATCATGAAGAAACATTAGTCGATCTAAGGTCGCTTTTGATATTAAAGTCTGACGTCCAAAATACTTTAAACGTTCTGGATAATAATACCTTCGTTGGAAACGATTTAATACCAAATATTTAGCTAAAATCTTGTAGCCATACATTATCCTTTGCTTTAACAAAAGTCTTTAATGATTTTTTAACTTCTTCTCCTATATTAAACCCTTGCATAAGGCTGGTCCTCATCATTTTATTTCTAATTATAGACCAATAGCTAAATTTTTACCTATTCCTAAATTCTTTGAAAGTATAGTTAAAGCAAGCTATATTTTCATGTAAAAGAACAAATTTGTCAACAACAACATAGTTTTGTAAGTGGTTAATCTACAACTACTAACCTGGTACTTTTTAAACACTATAGCCCTTATCAAATGGAAAATTGATCACAGATGGACTGTGTTTACACTGATTTTACGAAGGCTTTTGATCATGTTAATATAGCTCTACCTGTAAAGAAATTGTACGCATTCGGATTTCTTTCGTCGTTTTTGAAATGGTTTTCGGTATTAATTTGTGAAGATTGGAGATGTAAGCGCTCGTATTTTAAGGCTCTCCCTGGAGTTCTTCAAGGTAGTCACTTAGGCCTGTGATTTTTCAAAATTTTCATTAATGATGTAGTTGGTGTATTCTCCTTTGCGCGATTACTATTTGTTGATGATCTTAAATTTTTTACTTCCATAACAAGCCCTACTGATTGTCTGCTTCTTCAATCAGACTTTAATAAATTTCGTCTATGGTGTATTTTTAATGGAATAGCAGTGAATATAGAAAAGTGTAGAGTATTGAGTTTCTATCGTATTTTATTTATTTATTATAATTGTTGGTTGTCCCGGTGAAATTACTGATCTTGCAGTTGTTTTTAACATTAGAATGGGGTATTGCTCACACATTGATTATGTTTGTATGTACAATGCTTCCAAGATGCTTGGATTTATAAATCGTAATTCCGTTGACTTTCAAGATCCATATACTGTTAAAATTTTTTATGTTTCTTTTGGTGCCTTGATTCTTGAATATACCACCATTGTGTCACAGGAATTTTACATGTTATGTTCTAAGAAAACTTTTCCATTTTGACAATATGCCATCTTTTAATACTAGGTTTATTGGCCTTCCCCTTAGAATCGCGGAGGAAAATATCCAGTATAATGTTTGTAAGAGATATTTTATGCTATAGAATTTGCTCATTAGATTTTTTATTCTGCATTTATACGCCTGGCACATCTCTCATATTTCATAGCCTTTTATATATTCCACGGAATCGTAATTCTTAAGGTCAGCATGACTCAATAACATATTGCTTCATTAAATTAAATTATATTTAAAATTTAATAGTCTCGTTGCATTATAGTTTATTTATATATATATATATATATATATATATATATATATATATATATATATATTTTTTTTTTAATTATTGTATGTATTAGTTATTAATAAATGTCTGTAAGTAGCGGATTTGTAGGCGTAGTAGTAGGAGTAGTCTGAAACAGATACTCTGTAGATTTAATAAATAAATAAATAAATAAAAATTGGTTTTAATCACGTTTAAAGATCACAAAAACAAATATAGAGGAAGGAGCTATAAAGTATATTTAACAATTCTGAATAATAATAAATTTTATTTCTTTATTCTATTTGAAACATAACAATCAAGAAGCCTTATACAAAGATTGTAGAAGAATGCAAAAAAGATTGGCTTATAACTAAATAGAAATAATATTCAGATAAAAATAGAAACGAGTTAACTGAGTACAATCACTAGGTTAACAAAATAGCGTGACTAATCCTAGAATAATACTAAAACTAAACTATAAGCAATGCAAAACATCCGCACATCGTACATTTGAGTACTAGATAATTGATAAAGACTACACAGACCCATACTAACACATACTACACAGATATACTAAGATGATAAGTTTATTATGTAATATTAAAAGATGATTAGCGTGATAAATTTGCTAGGTAATATTAAATATTAATATTAATAGGGGGAGGGGAGATCAGAGAAAGAAGAAAAAGGGAGTAGCTCAAAATGGAAAGCGTGAGGAATCGTTATTTGTCATTAGCCATGAAACATATCAAGACACCTGGATTTAAAGGAACTCCGCGACCCTAGGTATCTGTGTGCCAAAGGTAATCGATTCCACAAACGGACCGCCCTAACTTGGAAGGATAAGTCCATAGCGCGAGACCGGAAGGACCTGGAGAAGCTGAACCAACAAAACAAGTAACTGGGGAGCTTTGAGCTTAGAACGCTGTAAAGCAGCTGAAGTGTCCGCAGTAAGAGGAGATCCAAGATGGAGCACCCAAGGAATGTGGAATAATAATAAATAAATTATTAACAAATAATAAAAAATTCAAGTCAATTTCTTGTTGGTTTCGCCGAATATTATTTTAAGTGTTTTTATTTTACATAAAATTACATTTTATTACATTAATTATCTGTACAAAATTGCAGATAAATCGAAGGGGCCATTTTCGAAAGAGTATCCTTAAATTTAAATCACACACTAGAGTTTTCCAAAAATTTCAATAGTTCCTATGGCGGGGGCCTATTTCGGCGAGGTAACGAGGGATTGCCTTGTTGCCTCTGGGTTATCCGCCCCTGCTTTCGTTTAAAATCAAGAAAATGATGAAACGAATTTCATGTAATTCCTTAAAGGCAAGGAGATGCTAGAAATTACATATCCATAAATCGTTCAAGAATGCGCACTAGCTAAATTTCTTTGTTCTGATTAAAGCTGTGTAGCTTATCAATCAAGATGCCCTAAACTGCCAGTGTTCATGTTTCTCTCTCTCTCTCTCTAGGCGTGAGAAAAATTTCACCCGATTCGAGACAACGATTGTAACTCAATAAATAAGATATCACCCAAATTTAAGTTTTTAACTTATTTATAGACACATAAATTAAAAAAAAACAATCAAAAATATGACATTTATGCACATTGAGCCTAATAGTCTCGTTCCAGACATCAGAAATGAAAAAATTAAAAATAGTTTTGTTAATATATCCCTATCCCTATCGAAGTGGAAATGTCACTACCCGTAATAGAAACCCGGCACTTTTCATACCCTTTAAAGTGTAATGTAAACTTTGAACTAATGTTAAGACCAAAACTCTTTAAAATATCTTTGCCCTTTTTGCGATTGAATTCGATTTTGAAAATATTTTGGTATCCATGTCCTTTAAAATAATTCTATTTCGTTTTATGTCCCGACATTCCTTAACTCTAAACCCTTTCATCATTCCCTTATTTATCGTTTACTCCTGTACGTCTAACCGGCTTACACCTTTCATAGATGACTAAAAGTATGAAGCATTGCAAGGAAAAAGATTTGTTCAGTTCCAGTCCGTTGGAATTCAATCATGCGGACATAAAAATGATTTTTCGCAGGATTTAACAGCCAAAACTCGCTGAACTCGAAAAACAAATTGAATCACGTCTAATGTATGTTTGTGTGTCGACTCGCCGAACACTTTTCTTTTCGTAGCACTCTTACAGCATCGAAAAAATGTACGGTAAAGAATTCTGAATAAAAAAATATTATTAAACATCCTCCGGCGAAACAAGTTTTTATTGAACAGCATTCGGCGCAAACAACACCCTTCCTCGATGGTGGAATTCATCGCAATCCTTTCATATCGGCATCATCTGCCCATACCAATATAGCAGACATTATCGACATGCTTCGCCATTTAACAGCGTCGTGAAAGTCATAAATTATTTTTCGAACACGTTCATAATTGAAAAAAGTATTAATAATTCTCGGGAAACGTTGGTTTGTTTTGAAATTGTTTACCCATATGATCGTCCTCAATGGAAACAGGACGCATTTGAACCATATGCGCTACAAGGGATGACTAGTCGTCAGTTCACTGTACATCATTACAAAAAAAAAAAAAACAACAAATGTGGATTTATGCAAATGCCTTAATATTCCCGCATGAAATGCAGTATAATTAAAATGTCAGAGATTACGAATGGAATTATTCAAATATATTATAACAATAAAGTCCACAATAATAAAACATATATGGTACATATTAAAATAAGAGGGTGGCTATGGGGATGCTATCAACATACACTTTTAAAGGCTTCAAATGTTCAGGAGTTGGGCACAAACAAATGTATGAGTTTTATTAAGAAATATACAAAACTACTGGGCTTACCAATGCAGATGGTAAAAATAGTTAAATATTTATAATTTAAATACAATCTATAAAAGTAAATAGATAGTGTAAAGTACGATTTGCCAAAAGCTATTTGATGGTTCTGCGCCGGATTTACAACAATATGTAGATACATATCTATATCGTAGCGCATTATCGCCTTGGCTGCTTTTTGAGTTACTACAGGTAAAAATATTTCTTTAAACGTAAAGAACGTGACATGAAAAATTCTAAAGGGTCATAACTCAAGCAGTGGAGTAATGTGATTCTACATTCAAAAAGAACTAAGAAATATTCCGTTTTGGAGTTTTAACTTAAACTTTAAATGGTCCTGGATAACACGTGTGTCCTGGTATTTTATGCCATGTTCATAAAATATGTCATTGTTAAGCACCCCATACACGTAACGACCTACCAGCAAATGGATTGATAAACCTGTCTGTCGATAAATGAAATGTGGCACGTACATATCAGGCGCAGTTTTATTTTTCCTGAATTGATTTTAGTAAAATTTATTTCTTCTACTGCTTAAAATTATTTAAATACATAAATATCTATTATTGGATGAAAATGAAAAATAGTCTCCAATTTTAGTTTTAAGAAATGTAAATATTCAAATATAGTATACTTCGAAAGACGGTGGTAGAAGATTCATCACAGGCTCTGCTAAGTGCCTAGCGACCCGGTGCAATTTACTAATGAAGAAAATGAGAAGTGCACTTAGCAAAAAAATATTAAGTATGTTTATTTTATAATACGTCTCTACCTCAAGTGGTTTAGGCTGGACGTTGTCCGTCAGCTCCGAGAAGCGATTCATCCGACCTAATCTTTCCTTGAATTTTTGTGAATAGAAACAAAACATTTTCAGTACGATCATGAATTTGTTGAAAATGAAATAAATTGGAATTTATTGCTTTGACAATCATTTGTTGGTGTTTTTAATGCGTTCATCGCAACGCTTGGTAATGAACGATATTTTTTTGTCTTTCCGTCCAAAGAGAAAACGAATAGCGCCTATGGTTTACCGACTCTTGAGCACGCCACGTACAACTGCCCATGGGAAAAACACTACAATTCAAGGTTTATTCCACATACTACCCCGAATCTAAAGTATTCGCCCACCACGTAATTTTTACTGTAGTGCAAAAACAATGAAGAGAAAAAATTATTTTTGATATTCTTATTTCTTTGTCATTATATACAAAATCAGTTCCTTGCGCTTTCTCAAAACATAACAAATTACAATTTTATTTAAAAAATAACAATTTTCAATTAAAAGTACAAAGTTAGTTCCACTTCAAAAGAATTCGCCTATTCAAGAACCGTTTCAAAAGAATTCGCCTACTTCTAAAATATTAATATTACAATAAATATTAGTATTTTGTGGTGTCGCCTTTATTTTTTAGGACTCCTGCGAATCTTAAAGGCATCGTAGAAACAAGGTTTTTACATTGCTGGGGCACAAATTCGATATCTTCAAGCAAGCGTTTATTTCATCAGCCGTTCTCGTTCAAATTCTCGCTTGAATGCATCCTGCATGGGGCGATTTGGCGCTGGCATTCCTAATTCGTTGATCAATTTGCCGGACATAATCAGGCACAGCTCCTCCAAAAAAAAGCAACGCCTCCTTGTGAATCTCCGCGTTAAATTCAAGTTCGGGATTCGCTGTTGTTGTATGCACTCGATGCAAAATGCCTTCAGCCAGATTGTCTTTGTATTTGTTCTACAAATGAAGTGGGGTCGATGGAAAACATGTTGAAATGGTGATAGCAAAAACTGATCAAATTTGATGCGCAGTTGAAGAAATAAGAGCACCAGTGAGTATGTGATTCCAATGAATGTCATCTTCGAGCAAATGTAAACACTGATGGGCTTCTCGATATGTTGTGCACAACTCACCATTGAAAGTTCGTAGGAATTCAAATGTAGTTGGTCCACGAAGATTAACCAATAACAAACGCAGGGAAAAACATTCGTCATTGCTTGGATGAACTGTGTAAATGGGCCCCTATGTATCGGTTGAATATACATTCACATATCCAGGAACTGGCTTTCCGTGTTTCCAATGATGAAATATGTTTGATGATGCGTTCCATGTGAAATATCTCGTCATCTCCGAGTAAAATAGTGTTCTTGCAAATGGATCACTTGCGCTTCTTGTCGCGAAGAAGGTTGTTAGCATTGTCCCTGGTGGTCCTTCAGCTCCTTGCGCTGCATTTGCTGCCTAGCAATAAATTCATTGTCCATTCTCCAGGTGCACAGCTAAATGGACCACAGTGGGATGACGTTCCTGTATGGAGAATGAAAAGTCGCCTCATTGCTACTGACATATCTTTCCATTTGATATTGCGAAACTTCACCGTTAGCAGCAGGTGCTGCAATACCAAATACTGTCATGTCGCTTTATTTCGTGACGTACTTGTAAACGTATTTGAAGGACTTGATAGAATTGCAGTACTTAACATTGCAATGCGCTTTGAATGTCCTGGAAAGCAGCAGTGGAACAATCCATCTGTTGTCGACTACAATGTCCTTATTTTTGACTTTCAACGTTATCGTTCTGCCGTTATTCTCTGCAGAGCGACGATGATACAGGAGGTAAACGTCATTGCCTGCGATTGTGTCAGGCAACAAAGCACGCGGATAACGTTTTTATCATTTGTTTTCGATCATGCGTCGTGATTGCCGGTTGTGATCATCACACGGTCTATGAATCATATTCGTCGTCACTACTTCATACAACTCTGGATCTGTTTCGGGATCAGGAATTTCTGCGCAAATGATGGCGTCAATTTGATCCGGTCTTATTTGCTCTTATTTGTACACCACAGAGTACATCCAACATCGCACGTCTCCAACGACATGATACTTCACAATGAAATCCCTGAGCGTTTTGAGTTTCTGCTTGAATACTCGTGCTGTAATATCATTCACTGGCGGCAACAATGCTTCTGCACGATGGTGAATTTGTCCTTAAATCTGTAAAATTGAAGCGAAATTCTTGATTTATGCGCCTCAGTGAATCGTTGATGTTTGTTGTGATGTGTGTTGTGGTAGAAAAAGAATTTACTTTTAAAGTTGGGTTAAAACCTAGTTCTTCAATAATATTCACGCCAAATGATGTCATTTGGAAGGAACTATTGTACTTTTGTATATTCTCCAAGAAATGCTTGGATCGAGGTTCTTGGACAGAAAGCAATGATGCCAGTGGCTCTGGTGGCGGTGTCAATTGTGTTAATTTTATCTTTCCGCTCCCACAACATAATCTTGGCGGTTCGTTGCAATGTTGACAAACAGTGATCATTGTTCCGAAGTCGACCGATACATCCGCGGCGTAATCAGCTGTTGGATCATATCTGAATGCCAAACGTTCATTTCGAATTGTCATGTTTGACCGCCTGTTTTGTCCACGTTTCAAATTATATTGTGCGTAAGCTCCAACTGAGGAAGTTAAACTCGACTGTATCCATTGTTCTGGAGTCATAGTGGATCGCGCTTGAGAAATTCTTATTCGATTTTCCTCCAAACGCTGTCTACGCTCTTCGTCAGTCTCATTGACTCCACGATCATGTAGTTGGTTTGCGTCGCGTTTACGCCGACCGATATTTCGACGCCTCACTGGTGGCATTTTTTTCAAAGAAATAAACCACGAACTGAAATCAATTGAATGTTTGCAACGCACTAAATTGATAAACGGTTTTGAATGCATCAAGGATATGATTATAACTATCAAACTGAACATCGCTTTTTTTATTGAGATCTTAATACAAACATACCATCCAAATTTCTTGTTCTGATAATTGCGAACACAACCAAAAAAAAGTCAGTCAAATCGGTCGAGCCGTTCTCAAAAGATGATCTTTCATACATGCGGCAATTGATTTTTATTTATATAGATAGATGTAGCCCAGGGGACAACCCTATGATCATTATTTGCATGGCTGCAAGGAAATTAGATTAAGGGGAATGAGATAAATTCAATGTTTTGTTTTTGCATTGCTGCGAGCTAGACAATAGCCCGGAGACGGATTGTATTTTGTATGGTAATGCGTTGATGGAGTACTGTACGAGTTCTACAAGAACGCTTCGGACGATTTTCAAACTAATTCAATAGAATTTACGACACGCCTCTGAGGTACCTGAAGAAAGTTAAGTTTTGCTTAATCAACAATCTACTAATCAGAAAGATCTTCCGCGTACATTAACACGCTCAATAGAATTCACGACACGCCTCCGACGAAATTGTAGAGAATGATATGTAAGTTAGACAAATATTGGAATTTAGTGGTCAATTTACAAAAATCAAAGATTATGTTTTTGTACCGCGGAGGTTGTACCCTGATATGTTTGATAACAGGACAATTGAAGTGGTCGGTGAGTGCTCCTATTTGAGAACCCCTCTTGTGTCTAGGGCTACCACGGTTGCGAAATTCAGCAGTCGTTTGGATTCTGCAAAAGCAAGCATCAATGCATCATCGAACAATTTCTTTACGAACCAAAACGTTCTATATACATGCAGATAAACTTAAGTTGTTTTATGCCGCCTCAAAATCCAAGTTTCGGGTTGCCAACAATATGAATTAGTCCAAAAGATGAAGACCCGAACCTGCATACAACTACGTCCCCAATGGAAACTGGAAATTGATTTTTCTGCCCTTTAAGAATGGCGATAGGAACGATGTAAGTTACTATTTATCTTCCGGGTAGGGACTGCCAATGTTAAACAACGGACTAAACTCGGGCCTGGTGTGGTAAGCCAAGCCTTGTTCAGTTACCCTTCGTTTTAGTCTGGGCCAGTTTTAAATGACTATTATGTTATGCGTTATGTACCAGGCTAATGCATTATACACACGTGAAAGCCATATTATGTAATTTTTTTATTTTTTTTATGTTATGCTTTCGAAAGCCTCACTTAAAGTTTTCAATAAAAAAATCTTTCAACTACTATATGATAGATGTTCAACTTTTTCTTGCAAGTTTTTTATTACCGTACATTCGAGCCTATTCCGCTCGTAGCTTTTTTCGTGAATACAAGAAGTTCAGTTTAAGTTAATCATTCACAACCATAATATCTTAACATTCAGTATTATCAATATTTTCTGATTTTTAATATTTTTTTCAATCAATATGTCGAGTAAGCGAGAAATGTCTACTTAATATGAAAAAAAGTAAGTTAAGTATGAACGTTGTTCATGCTTTGAGGGTTCCGTAATTTATTATCAAAAAAAAGTTTTTTTTTTTAATATTTTGTAGGAATGTCCCTGTGTGTTATTGGAGCCGAGGCATAAAAGTCGCCATTTATTTATTTAAGCTTAATACAAGCTATTGCATAAAAAATACAAAAATAAAAAATTAAATACAAACTATAACTTAATACTAATTCTACAGAATATAATAAATGAATAATTAAGAATAAATAAATAAAAAGTATAAGCTACAATATGAGCTATATATATTGGTAACTGGCAGAAGGCGAAAGGAAGAAGAATTAAAGTAGGCGATCAGGATCAAGATGGGCGGGGTCAAGATATAAGGCTTTGTGGAGTGATGATTTACTCAGATGGAAGTCAAAAGAGGAAAGGTCGTTGACTTTTCGTAACATCCTGGTAATTGGCTCGCTTTGACCGTAGTTTGTGCGATGGCGATCGAGTCGGAAAAGGGGAGTGGACCTAAGGTTACGGGGATTGGTATAGATGGGTAAAGATTGCAGGATTGAGGGGCAGTCTATGGCACCAGTTAATAATTGATAAATGAAGAGAATGTCGGAAACATCACGACGTTTGCTTAGAGGTTGTAAGTCGATCAGTTTCAGACGGTTTTCATAGGGAGGAAGGTTGAATCTGTCAACCCACGGAAGATCACGTAGAGCAAAGCGAATAAACCTACGCTGGACAGATTCAATCCTATTAATGTGAGTTGTTTGTGTAGGGGACCATACCTGGCTGGCATATTCAAGGAGAGGTCTAACGAAGGAGACGTAGAGAGATTTGGAAACATAAGGATTGGAGAACTCTCTAGACCAGCGCTTCACAAACCCTAGCGCGGAGTTAGCTCTGTTAATTATGCTGTCAATGTGGGAACGGAAATTGAGTTCACTATCACAGATTATTCCTAAGTCACACAAAGAGGTAACGATAGGGACTGGTACGTCGGTTAACATATAGACTCTCGGGGTGGCGGTAAGACGCTTGCGGGAATAAGAGATGGACTGGCATTTGGAGACATTGAGCTCAAGAAAGTTTTTCATGCACCATGTGATGAATGAATCGAGGTCTTCTTGCAGGAGAAGAGAGTCGGTAGTGGAGGAGATATGTTTGATTATTTTCATGTCATCGGCATAAATGGACAACTCTGAGTGTTTGATGACACATTCAACATCATTTATTGTGAGGATAAAAAGCAATGGACCTAGGTGGCTGCCCTGAGGGACGCCGGAACGAGCGACAATAGGGTTAGAAATGGATGAACTGAAAAGAATATTGTACTGACGGTTGTTGAGGTAGGATCGGATCCAGGAGATGAATCTGGGGGGGAAGCCTAGGCGATCAAGTTTGAACAAGATAACGTTATGGGAGATCTTGTCGAAGGCTTTACTAAAATCGGTGGCGATAACATCAACATCTTTACCGTTTTCCAGGGCACATAGGGTTTTAGAGACGAAGTCAGTAAGGTTGGTGGTTGTAGATCTACCTTTGAGGAAGCCATGCTGTGAGAGTGAGAAGATAGACTTACAGTGGAAGAACATGGAATCATAGACCAATTTTTCGAATAGTTTAGGTATGGATGATAATTTAGCAATGGGTCTGTAGTTGGACACATCGTTCTTGCAACCTTTCTTGAAGATGGGAATAATATACGAATTTTTCCATAATTGAGGGAAAACCCCTTGAGTGACCGAGAGACGAAAAAGCAAAGT
The DNA here is from genome assembly GCA_964036015.1 of Leptarthrus brevirostris. Lineage (NCBI taxonomy): Eukaryota > Metazoa > Arthropoda > Insecta > Diptera > Asilidae > Leptarthrus > Leptarthrus brevirostris. The sequence continues at coordinate 127,241,460 of OZ038372.1, forward strand.
AAGGGGTTGGACTAGATGTACGGCACACTTTTTCAGAACAATGGCCGGAATGCCATCAGGACCTGGGTGAAAGTCGTCCTCAAGCCTATTAATACTGGCGGCGACTAGTTCAGGATCAGGGTCAAAAGATGAAAACGACGTTTGAGTGCATTTGTCCATGAATGCAAAATAGTTAAGGTCGGGTTGTAGAGAATTGTCGCTGAAAGATTTACTGAAGAAGTGTGCAAAGAGGTTAGCGATAACCTTAGGATCAGATGAAGAGGTACTCTCGAGCTTTAGGGTGGAAGGGTAACCATTGGATTTCTTCTTAGAATTAATAAAGCTATAAAAACGCTTGGGGTCGGATATGAGGCTAGTTTCCATCCGTTGGAGGTACTCATGGTAGAGGGGCCATAACCCAACAACAGCAAAATCCAAAGCCTTACAACAACAACACTGAAAATTAAAGAATTTATAGGTTTTGATTTATTTGCGAGTGTCAAAAAATGCTGCAAAATGGGCGTATTTCGCGGCATAAATTTCCGTATTTTTTTATTGTGTTGACTTGGAAGCTTGATTTTTTTACAGTTCTTAGGACCGCGGACATTAGAATTTGATATTAATTACCTCCACGCGTTCCTGAGAAAAAGGGTCTTGACAGACAGACTGAGTCAAGCTATTCGCTAGTCCAATATTTAAATTTATATTTTACAAGAAATTAACCCAATAACGACATAGAATTCCGATTTTCCGACTTATTTTCAAGCCTCATTTTCATAACCAAAAACGAAGAACTCTCTAATAAGGACTATATTTCTTAATATTTTTAAGTATGCTCTTTCAGAATTCAGGGTCAAAATTGAGTTTTTTCAATCAGAATATATATTTAATAGGTTTTTAAGTAAACAAATTATTTTATTGGTTGCTTTACATTATTTTCATTCTCAAAATGGTGGCTTACCTCTTATATAAAAATTGTTTCATGATTTATATTTGGTCTTACAATAATCGGATTCGAAAATTATCTAAATTAGCTAAAATTGTACATTTAAATTGTTCCAGTAATGTGAATGCCTCTTAAATCCGAAAAGAGAATATTTTAATTACTTCACGTTACAAGTATATTTGGGGGGGGGGGGGGGGACAATATTGAGGAGGACGACCTACAAAACTTGTAGATAATGAAACATTCTTTGAGTTCGATTGAAGGTTTATTTGGAACATTTATTTTTTGTTTTTCCTCAATTTTTGTCGGAATTGCAGAACCGAACGGGAACGAAAAGTATTTTGGAATTGTAAGAACTAAATTAAGGACCAACTTCTGTGTCATTTAAATGATCCAAGAATAGATTTGGACACTGTTAGACAAAACTTGTAGAAAGTGCTGCTAATCAATTTAAGAATGTTTTCATAGAAGTGGAATTTAAAGGGAATTCAGGAACTAAAATCGGATTTTACATTATGAACAATTTACTTTCAATAACTTTTCATTGCTTAATTGCATGATTACATGATGTGATTTTTATTCCTAATTGAAAAATAATGGAATTAAAAAAGGTTATTTTCAACTGATGAAATTGGAATGGGAATGGCTAATGCTTAATGCTTAAGTATTGAAAATCTCTGGAATATGCAGCTGTTTTTAGTTCCTATTTTAAGAATCAGAGGCTCTATATTTCACATAAATTGGAGTAGTTCGAACACGTAAAAAAAATAATACATATTTCCCGAAGCAGTCATTTTTAAATAATGGATGGGACTTATATGTCCCGTCAGTAATGAAAGGATTAAAAATTTTGATTGGCGATATGCCATTCATGGTTGTCGGTTATTGCTTATTAAAAAATGTATATAAACGAAATTAATGACCCTTTGCAATTTTCCTTAAAATTAATGACCTGTTGCAATTTTCCTTTTTTTAAAAAACAGACTAATTCTTAAAGATTTTTTTCTCGAAATCTTTATTGTTTATATAAAAACGGATTAGATTATGTTTAAGTTAAATACTTAAACTTTAAAAAGAAATATATATATTTTTTGGTTTTGTCATGGCTCCTGTATGCTCCTTTTTTACGGCATCAAGAAAAGTGATATATCGTCACAGGACCGTCTTAAACAAAAAAGGTAAACGGGATTTAAATGGTACCTACATTAAAATACTAAACATTGAACTACTATGGTGTGTTTTTATTGAAATGCCCATATTTGGCACTCAATTAAAAAAAGGGCAATAAATGGTAAAACTTTTCCCTTTTATTCAAAAAAAATATTTATTTAATATCTAAACGAAGCAAGTTCGAAAATAATGTTCAAAACTAGAAGTTAATTGGACTTATAGTTTTTTCTAAATCGTTCTCACCAACTTGAAAACGTTATTTCGAGAAGAATGCTTTGATAGTTCGTCAGTCAGTTATTTAATGCTCAAAATTGTAAACAGAGGTGGGATGCTTAAAAATTATATAAAAAATTTTGTAAGTCGAATTTCGCAAAACCCTTTTATGAATATATTCTACCTATAGACATATTAAACTATCAAAAAAACAAAATACAAAATTTATTTTTTATTTTTTTACTTTTCATCATGTAAATATACCTACCTCTACTCTCACGGTTTTAAAAAATCGATTTTTTTTTTTTAATTTCAATCTGTATGTATTTGAGAATACGCCACAGAAAGGATTTCATGAAAATCACGTTCCTTTGTATGTTTCTAGGAACAGAAAGGTACCCGTCTCCGGCCGCTTCCGAGAAACTAAGCGGGGCGCGTCACGACGGCGCTTTTCCAGTTAAAAATCATTGTCTACTCTAAAGAATTTACCGGTCCGTTATTGAGAAGAATGTGGACAACCAGAAACATCAACGTGATGTGGAAGGAGAATTTTAGGGCCCCGGTATAGCAGATTAAGTAAGTTAATCAAGTTATACACCGTAATTTATCATTAAACGCGTTTTCCCGAAAGTAGTGTTTTTTTAGCTGCCGAGTAAGACTTCTCATAAAAGTATTGGTCCGATTTCAATAATTTTTTTTTCCAATTGTTCAGAAAACATACCGCTATGTTTTCCCGAGTACGATTTGCAAAATTTTATTTTGTACCATTTTTATAGCCTCTAATAGGTCAAAAAATGCCGTAAAAATTGGAAATTTTTACAAATTGTTGCATAACTTTTACAAATTGCAAAATAAAAAAAATCTGTCTCGGGAATACATAGCCAACGTAACTATGATTATAAAGAATATAAATTTTCAGACTACAGATTACCCAATTGGCCACAACTGTGCTTAAGCGGGACCCATGCAGTTTCAACATCAATGTCATCAATGACGTTTCATGGTCGCGAGAGTTATTTTTTTCATTTTCAAAAGTAAAATTGAAAAGTCAAAACATGTATCTTCGAAATAAGATTTTTTTTTAAATGTATTCAGTAGAGCCTTCGCAATTTATTCCTCAAAAACCGCTCAATTTCAGGCCTCGAGAGTAGAGGACCCCCTTAATAGTTTTCCGATGTGGCTGTTATCTAAAAGACTGTTATATGTGTATATTCACCGTGGTCCATGAATTTAAAGGTTTTATTATAGATAAAAACTTATGGTAACACCAGTTTCAGCACTGTTTGTTAACTGCGAGGTAATCCTTGTTATTATTCAAAGGAGTCTGTAGTAACAAAATTTTATTTACATATATATCCCCAGTTTCAAATGCTTTAGAAGTATAAGTATGGTAAATTACGAATCACCATATCGAACTGTCTTCGGACATCATAAAAAGATAAATCACTTTTAGGATTAAATCATTACATCACACCAATAACTGTCTGGTGCATCTGTATAAATCTTCTCGGGTGCACCTAATCATTTATTGATATACAGGACATGCCAATAATTTCAGATTTCAGAAAACCTGCCAATCTAGTGTTTCATTACTGTCAGAAATAACCATTTGTCTGATTCGCAGTCAGAAGCATAGGACATCCCAAGGGCTTTATCGTCATTGAATTTATATTTTCCCCTAAATGTTACACATGCATGCTCATAGGTGACACAAAGCATACACATATGCCGCCTGCTATGAGATCCAAAGTTGCACAAGTTAAGAGAAAGTGAAATATTGTTTCCCAATTCGATTGTACGCTGTAAACATTTGTCAGGGAAGGCTAAATTCAATTTTGTCGAACTAACGTGGGATTGAATGAAGATTGTGAAATTGATTGCGGTTATCATTTGGAACCACACCACTAATTAAATCAATTAAAGTATTCGTACTTTGTAAATTTTAATTGCATTTACGTATGAACAAAGTAAGGGAATTTGATTAAAGAAATGAGTAGCTACATTGTAAAAGAACATGAATTGCTGTTTTTTATTGGCTTTCCTGTTCCTTTAATAAATTTGTCATCAAAATACAATACATTGATAATTTCATGAAAGATCAACACTCGCGAGTAAAAAGTCTAATTAAAGGTAAGATAATTGATGGGAGAGTAAGTGCAGGAACCTTCAGTGAGGACCTGAATCTGAACACCTTTCTGAGTCTGGGTCTGGGGGAGCATACTGTCTCCTGTCAGTCTATCAGGCGGAGATGCTGGATTACCTGCCGGAGAGTCGGGTGGGGTGTAAGAAGATAGTGGTGGCACTCGAAAATCACGCGGTGATCAGGTGTATGGGCAATACAGAGTTCAATACAGTGCTGGCCTTGGAGTGTGTTCGTGGAACATGCAGGAATCAAAGGAAACGAGAGAGCAGATGTGCTGGCTAAATTGAGAGCTGCTTTGAGTTGCCAAGGTCCGGAGCCGATCACTGCCATAGGCAAAAGCACGGCGGAGAGCCTGTTAGAGCTTGTGGGCCGCGAGGGAGCACTGGGAAAAGTGGAACCTCGCGGACTCGTGTAGACAGCCCAGAAGTGCTGAACGGAAGAGGGTCCTAAATATGAATCTTAGGGTTTTGAGATGGTTGACGGTACTATTAACAGAACATGGAAACCTCAAGAGGAGCAAGAGACAGCGGTGCACATAGTGTGCCATTATCCCGCCTTAGTAAGTAGAAGATGGAAGCTGAAGGACGGAAGGATAGGAGAGGTGTCTCATAAGCAAATGCTTGTGTTGACCCGGGAAATCGAGTTGAGAAAAGGAAACTGGATTAGTTCGGGTCTCCCTCGCTGAGATGGCAAGGGGTATGGCAAAAAAGGACCCGAATGTGGCCTGATTCGGCTCATCCCTAGAGATGTGTTTTTAGTGAGTAAAAATCTCACACTACCAGAGATAATGGGGTCTCCCGGTGTCTGGAAGATTTTCACCCCTCTCCGAAAAAAAGAAGTTAAAGATTTATAGTAGACAAAACAATACAAATTTTTAAAAATAAAACTCTCACTATTTGAATTTGCTTAGGTGAACACCAAAATCGCTAGTAGTTCTTTTTGTAGAAATTGACAACACATTTTCCTTCGTATTGTTGTTATGACGTGAAATGGTGGGTTAGGGTCATTACTTATCTTGTGTTTCGAGAGGAAAAACTCGAGAAAGGTGAGTTAGTTCTTAATTTATTTTTACTTGAAAAGGTCTTCGTCTTGGGTTTCCTGTGCCACTTGGAAACAGGCATATGGTTAGTTTAACCAAAAAGTATAAGAGTTCGGATTTTCGAATCGAATGTAAAATCAGTTCTCTTGTATACATGAAAAGTGACCTGTCATTTAACATTTAAGCTGCAAGTCTTTGTCAACCGGCATATCCTTAACATTCATTGACCTACGGTCATGTATCTCCATCCCGAACAAGTATGTGTGGCTCATCAGTAACCCCGCCAGCAAAATCTTCACTCTCGGGACTATCGAAATTTCTAAGTGGACCAATAAGTATGTTAACTTTAACCTCAAGCCCTCTGTATCAAACCCTAAATTAAATACTAATAAACCAAATCCCACTAACTATCTCAGAGGTAATTCCAAACGACCTTCTCCTTTTTCTAAATTTAGTATTCAGTATAATAGTAGGAACCTTAGCACTAGTAATTACATAATCTCTCATCACTCTTCCGCACGTCTCACCTTTAACCCTAAGCCTAGTGATCCAAACTCCAATTGGCAGTTCAAAATGGGTGCATTTCCAGACTTTAAACTAAGTACCCGAACCAAGTATCCTAACTTTATTTATTCTCACACCCTTAACCCCTCTGATCCACTTACAGCAAAGCCCTCGAACACATCCATCCCAGCCGACAACCCTACCACCACTGTATCGAATTCTGTATATCCAGCGCATCCACCCAACCACGCACTTCCATCTTCTTCCGTGTGCCCACCTTACCACAAGCCATCATCTTCCGACCACATCACCACCTATACTTCGATTTCCTTGTACCCGCTACATCCTCCGCATTCCCACCTAACTGCAGGTCATCATCTTCCTTCACTATCGCCCCTTCTTAAACTTCTTCTACCCCCAATAACCCGCCCCTTTTATCGATCCCCTAATCCCACCTACAGTTACATTGACTTTGCGCTCTGTGGATTCCAACGATGGACGATACCTCTTGTCCCGTTTATGGGACCGCCGCATTTATGAAAACGTACGTCTATTTCTAGCCTATCTGCACGACAAACCGAATTCCGTCTGTATAGATGGTAAAACCAGCACCAACGTCATGTTAAGTATACATCAAGAAGGCCTGCCCACAGACCCAACAGTCTTACATCAACTTTTCACTAAGTACCATGAATCATTCCTATGCTGCGTACATCAGTTCTCGCCGCATTTTCGATCTCCAAAAAAGTCGCAACGACTCCTTAAACTACTTTCGCTTTCTCTATTTCTGACCTCCCTCATAATGCACCTGTGGTCTCCCATCAAGTACCTTTCAGGAACTTTCTGGACAGACAATTAGACTTAATCTTTTCCTCAGCAAAACTTTTCCTCGTAAAAACTGCTCCTCCTCCCCCGTTTGGTACGACAAAGAATTACGCTCTCTCCGCAACAGGAGAAATAAACGTTGGCAAACTTTTCTTCTGACCCAGACTGAGTCTGACTATTCTTCCTACTTGTCTGCTTACACCTCTTTTTCTGAACGTTGTGATACCCTCTACCATGAGTACCTCCAACGGATGGAAACAAGCCTCATATCCGACCCAAAGCGTTTTTATAGCTTAATTAATTCTAAGAAGAAATCCAATGGTTACCCCTCCACCGTGAAGCTCGCGAATACCTCTTCATCTGATCCTCAGGTTATCGCCAACCTCTTTGCACACTTCTTCAGTAAAGCTTTCAGAGACAATTCCCTACAACCTGAGCTTAACTACTTTTCATTCTTGGACAAATGCACTCAAACGTCGTTTACATCTTTCGACCCTGACCCTGAACAAATCGCCGCCAGTATTAACGGGCTTGAGGACGACTTTCACCCCGGTCCTGACAGAATTCCGGCCATCGTTCTGAAAAAGCGTGCCTTGCATCTAGTTCAACACGTTACTTTGCTTTTCCTCCTCTCGGTCACTCAAGGGGTTTTCCCTCAATTATGGAAAAACTCTTATATTATTCCCATATTAAAAAAAGGCTACAAGAACGATGTATACAACTACAGACCCATTGCTAAATTATCATCCATAAAATTGGTCTATGATTCCATGTTCTTTCCCTGTAAGTCTATTTTCTCCCTCTCCCAGCATGGCTTCCTCAAAGGAAGATTTGCAACCACCAACCTTACCGAATCCGTCTCCAAAACTCTATGTGCCCTGGAAAACTGTAAAGATGTTGATGTTATCGCCACCGAGTTTAGCAAAGCCTTTGACAAGATCTCCCATAGCGATATCCTGTTTAAACTTGGTCGCCTAGGCTTCCCCCCTCGATTCATCTCCTGGATTCAATCCTACCTCAACAACCGTCAGTACAATGTTCTTTTCAGCTCATCCATTTCTAACCCCATTGTCGCTCGTTCCGGCGTCCCTCAGGGCAGCCACCTCGGTCCATTAATTTTGATCCTTACAATTAATGATGTTGATTGTGTCATCAAATACTCAGAGCTGTCCATTTATGCTGATGACATGAAAATAATTAAACATATCTCCTCGACAACCAACTCTCTTCTTCTCCAAAATGACCTCGATACGTTCACCACATGGTGCATGGTGCATGGTGCATGGTGCATGGAGCATGGTGCATGAAAAACTTTCTTGAGCTCAATGGTTACAAATGCCAGTCCATCTTTTATTCCCGCAAGCGTCTTACCACCACCTCGAGAACCTACATGTTAACCGACGTACCAGTCACTATCGTTACCTTTTTGTGTGACCTATGAATAATCTGTGATAGCGAACTCAATTTCCGTTCCCATATTTATAGCATAATTAACAGAGCTAACTCCGCGCTAGGGTTTGTGAAGCGCTGGTCAGGAGAGTTCTCCAATCCTTATGTTACCAAATCTCGCTATATTTACAGAATTGAATCTGTCCAGCGTAGGTTCATTCGCTTTGCTCTACGTGATCTTCCGTGGGTATAGACAGACTCAACCTTCCACCTTATGAAGACCGTCTGAAACTGATCGACTTGCAACTCCTCAGTAAACGTCGTGATGTTTCCGACGTTCTCTTCATTAGCTGGTGCCATTGACTGCCCTTCAATCCTGCAGTCTTTACCCATCTACACCAACCCTCGCAACCTTAGGGAAACTCCCCTTTTCCGACTCAACCGCCATCGCACGAACTACGGTCAACGCGAATCAATTTCCAGGATGCTACGAAAAGTCAACGACCTTCCCTCCTTTGACTTCCATCTGAGTAAATCATCCCTTCACAAAGCCTTATATCTTTATCCCGCCCATCTTGATCGCCTTTCCTAATTCTCCTTCCTCCCAGTTTAGATTTATCATAATCATAGCTCATATTGTAGCTTACATTATCTGTTATGAATTATTGTTTATTTTAGTTTGTAGTATTTATTTTGTTATTTGGTATTATTATGTAATAGCTTGCATTAAGCTTAAATAAATAAATTACCAACGAAGTCCTATACAGAGTTACAGGCCAAGACGAGGTAGAAATCAGTGTTTGCAGGCAAAAGTGGCAATGGCTACGTCACACACTAAGAAAAGAGCCAAACAACATTGCTTAACAGGCTCTAGATTGGAACTTGCGCGGGGCCTAAGGAAGACGCCAAATTGGGAGACCACCGCGCAACACATGGAGAAGATCCGTAGAGAAGGAAGATGACAAATCATGGAAACTGGAAACCGTTGAAGGGATTGGCCCAGAACCGGACTAGGTGGAAAGTCGATGTAGTAAAAGCCCTGTGCCCCCGATGACCTTCTCACTCCATTAGCAATATTTTTCAATAATACCTAATTTTTTTTGCATTGTGTGCTTCCAACGAGGCATGCAAACAGCCTGCATATACACGGATTTCAGTAAAGCCTTTGATAAACTTCCTCACTCCGTAATTATATTTAAACTCAAGAGGCTTGCTTGACATCTTCTGCTTCTTGACTGGATTTCTTCCTATCTAAGAATCATTACGCTTTGTAATTCGTTGGTCTAGGGAGTTATCGGATTTGCCAACTTTGATTCATTTGTACTACTCCTTAGTTAGATTTATTCTATAATATGCATCTCAGGGCTGGTCGCCCTACTACGTTATTCATTCCAGATTTTCGCTAAGAGGGCTCCCTTGGGACAATCCGCTTAGACTCGCGCTTTACACCGACCGCCTCCATTTCTTAGGTTTGCCTTAACTTGAAACCTTGGCTTGGTCTTTATTTACTCTTGAATTCAAATTTTGACTCAGGTATTCTTCTTAGCAAGATTTTCTTTAGGAAATCTCCACATAGATATTTCAAAATCTTATCGATAACGGAAGACAGCTTATCGAAGGAACAAACAGTGTCAGTGGCAGACATATTCGGGCTGCGGCATGAAAAGCAGAAGTGAATGGTGTGCCGATAGAGCTTAAATCTAATACAAATATAAACCACGATTCCCCTCTGAGGAGAGAATAGTGGCACTAAGTGATATCCAGGAATGTTATACTGAATAATATTAGAATCCGCGATTAAGTGGCAGTAAACCGAAAAATGGTTACTTTTCAAGCCACGAATGTTGCAAAAATTAAATAAAAATTTTTGCATACTCCCGGACTTAATTTGACCAAAACAAAAAAACGAAAACGTACACCGACACAAGGACTGACGAACAGGATCCAGAAAAAGCGAAGCAAAGCCGCCTCTGTGAGAACAAAGCCAGCAGCAGTGTTATACCTGCTGTGCTGAACTTTGATCTTAACGAAGGCAGCCAAATTCTCAGCAATGGAGACCCGCTAAACGCATTTAACGAAGCACGATTGTACTTACATTGAATGTTGGATGGAAAAAAACGATATAAAGTGGAACGGACTCACCAGACTGTGCTTTTAAATAGAGCATAAAAGCCCTTCCCTTTGACAAAGATGGCACTAGGACTTAATAAGTGCTATTTATTAATTTGCTTGCGCAACCGAATTTAAATTTATTTTGGGTAGCAAGGCACGGCGGCACGTCCGTCCCCGTCAGTGGTTCAAGTGGTGGTACTCGGAATCAAGAACCAATTATACTTAAAGTACCTAGCACCTACACATTTAATGTTACCATACACAACATGAGTTTCTAAATTTGTACCTATTTACTCATTTTAACATGCTATTCTTCATCAATATTGCAAGGCCTCAATTTAGTACAGTCCAGGTTCTCAACAACGGACTGACAGCTGACGCTAAATAAAAGCTTGTAAGCTTACTAAAAGATCTAAAACCATCCGCCATCTTTAGGCGTCCCGTTTGCTACTCATCCAACCACCTTTTCATTTGAAACCCAGGTCAAGGGGCTGTGAAGAAAATGTAATTAGCCATTTTGGGGCGTCCGTCATATTGACGTTATCTAGTTCATCGTAATCTACTCGTCCAACCCTTTCATTTGATACTCATATTAAGGGGGGTTGAAAAGAAAGGGGTAATACGCTAGCTTAGGGCTTATGAAATATACTATATTACATTGTCATCGGATCTGCATAGGTATGTAAAATTTCAACTGAATCAGATATCGGGAAGGGACAGGTGAAGCTAAATAAAAGTTTGTAAAATCGTACAGCCAATTTCAACCTAATTCAGTTGACGAAGTGAATATCTCGATTAATTAATCTTAAATTCGTAATATTTGACGTTGTAAGAGTCAATTCTGCAGTCTAACCAAAATATCTACTCATGTCCGTGAGTAACCATTGAAACGATTAAAATAGTGTCGATGTAGTTCATTTAATTCTATAGCTCATTTGGGATGATTGTGCGCTATAAGTGACGTACTGCTTTGCGCCTCAGTTTCCGTTTCGAAATTGACGTATTCGTTCTTCTCAACTCATTATGCTCTCTTGTATAAAATAATATTTCACGTAATTTTAATAACTATTGCTTACATGTTTCCTGCTAATTAAAATTCCAACTCATCCCCTTAGAAAGGTTTAATGTAATCTCGCAAAATAACCAAAATATTTGCTTTAGGAGCAGGTGGATTAATTGTGTACATTATGCTAAACAGGATTAACAATATTCCTAAACAATGTCGATATTTCTGGGAAATCCCCTTTGTTTACACATTAAAGCCAATATACGTGTGCATAACTGTTGAATTCTTGGCTTACCAAGCTAATTGCTATACATAATTCCCGTTCTGCTTCTTCTTTCTTCGGGGTCCATGTAACATACATATATACGGTCCAATATGACTTAGGACATGGTCAAGCATTAAATTATTAATAGTAGCGATTATTCCACAGGAAGGAGAATCTATCAACAGCATCTGGTACGGTTGCTAGCTTTAAGAAGGCTTTCTTGCTATATTAACAGGAATAACTTCCGTTTATGTGGTGGCTGAATATTAATTGTCGGAGGCTCTATGTTGTTCGTTCAGATTTAATTAAGGGTTTTCTAAGATCTTTGCCGTTCTTGCTACATACTGACAGACTGACACATTGTTCTATAGTGCTTTTCACTGTGATTTATTGATGCAAAGGTTTATTACAACGACAGTTGTTGAAATTTTTATTACTTTCTGAGTTTGAGAAAGCAAGTGCAGGGACATTATCGCAGCAGTCGTAGTAACAATTTTTCATGTCACGTCATATGGAATGGTCCAAATTGAACTGACTTTTATTGCGTTTTGTTCAAAATCAATTGATATTTATTGTATTGATATTGTAATATTAACCGGTTTGGGAATGTACATATGTTTTTAAATGTGATACTAATGTTGCGTGAAATATAATTAAAATTACTTTACCGTTAAACATATTTAAGTATTATATGGTGGACCCAAGTGCTATACACGGGATCAGTTGAGTAAGAAGGGCCTACTAATTATGGCGGGGCTGAGAGCGGTAGCTCGGAACAGGAATTCCTTGTGATACGAGGGTTGCTACCCAGCAAACCATATGTAACGTGAACTAAATGAAACGCATTAAAAATGCGTTACGTGTAATGGAGAGGTAACGCTTTTGCTGTACACGAAAGACAAAATTGCCTGCTCAGTTTATATCATATCATATAAAGTTCTAAAAGACGAAGAATTATTTTGTCACTTAGCGATTCCGATGAAGGCATTGGTTCAGGTTTTTTAAAAATGTTAATTTTTTATCACACAGTATATTTTATAGAAATACCCAGGGAGAAATCACGGCAGGCTGTTATTGAGGAAACTTCAAATTAAGTTTTCTTAAGGGGAGGTTACCGTTCATCGGCATGAAAATGTAATGATTTTTTTTCGGGTATATAATAAATATTTATTAAAACGGCAGTTAATATAATTTATTTCCCCATAAATAAAGAATACTTGACAACTTTTCATCAAAAATGTCGGTTGTAGGTCCTATAAATTGCGCGTGGCGTTCCACCCCCTTTTCAGTTAATCCGAAACAAAAACGGGCAAAAAATTATTAATCTACATGAAATTTGGGGGGGCCTTATCGTTTTTAAATTTTCTGAAAACCCCCGTAAATTAAAATGGCGGCCGTTTGAAAAAAGAAGTCATCTTTCACTGTTTTTTAGCTTCAATGGACCCAAAAAAAAGTTCAAGTCGAAAAAAAAATCGGCTCGATAAGGCCCCCGAAATTAAATTTCCCTTACGGTTGAACAAATTGCAAGTCAATCGGTTTATCCGTTGAAGCTGTAGAGCGCCCCGCGCGTTTAAAAATGCTGTTTCAAGAAAAACGCGTTTTTCTCGAAACAGCAGTTTTAAGTCAGGAGTTGGATAAATGCGTTGAACGGCAAGACCACCATGCCATGGGTCCCGGGTTCGAGCCCAGATGACCGTGAGCTTTTATTAAGAAATTAAAAAATAATCCACTCCGTCTCTGTGCTGTTGTCTAGCTCGCAGCAATGCAAACAAGACTCAAGTTTTCCTCACTTCCCTTGCCCTAATTCCCTTCCGGCCAAAACCATGCTAACGCATCAAAGGGTTGTCCCCTAGGATTTGGCCACATCGTATAAAAAAAAATAAAATAAAAAATCGTTTTTAATGTTTGTTTTTGACAACTTACATCTAGTCAGCTAAACTGACCAACGCCATCTACAGCGAAGGAGAGGTTAACTATGCGATAAGAATTCATTGGAATGTGTGCCGGTATTAAAGGTAGCGCCTCGGCTACCTGTTTTCCAGGCGACGCGCGGTTTCTAACTACATATATTAGGCATTATAAGGATAACAATTATGTTAAAAAAAAGAAAATCGATTTTTTGAACATCATGAACGGTAACCTCCCCTTAAATAATTTATGACACAAAGGTAAAAGATATATAAAAGATACGATGTTCTATACTTCAACTGCAACCCGTTTTTGCAGCCGTTTCAACATGGCTTCATTAGGGGTAAATCAACTACCACAAATTTATCGGAATTTTCAAACTTCTGTATTTCTTCAATTGAAGGTGGTAAGCAAGTTGACTGTATTTTTACTGACTTCAGCAAAGCTTTTGATAGAATAAATCATAAAATTCTTTTTCTCAAACTCTCCCTTCTTGAGTTTCCGCGAGTTTTTGTAAATTGGATTCATTCGATTGCCTCCTTTTAAATTCTGACTTGGACGCCTTTCAGAATTGGTGTTCCATTAACGACCTTCCCCTAAATAACGGCAAGTGTACATCTATGTCTTTCTCACGAAAAAGGTCTCCCTTTCAATTTAACTTTACCAAAGAGGGTTGTCCTTTAACAAGAGTTACTAAGGCTAAGGACCTAGGTGTCTGGCTCAATTTCCAATTATCTTTCGAGGATCATTTTGATGCCATAGTCAACAAGGCTAACATGACTCTTGGTTTCAAAGGAATTTGATGACCCTTACATTACAAAGCTCTTATATTGTACTTTTGTCCGGCCTATTCTGGAACATGCCTCTCCAGTCTGGTCACCGCTCTATGTGACACATATCAATCGCATTGAAGCTGTTCAACGAAGGTTTGTTAGGTTCGCTCTTCGAGGCCTTCCTTGGAATAACTTCCTTATATTACCTCCTTATGTTGATAGACTTGCACACCTGCACTTTGACACACTTGAAAAGAGGCGCCGTAACGCCAGAGTCCTTTTTTCTTTCGACTGCATTCGGAAGTCCATAGACTATTCTGTTCTCTTGGCTTGTTTTGGCATATCGGTTCCGGCTTGCTCCCTGAGGAATCACGACTTTCTTCAGTTACCTTTTCATCGCACTAATTATGGATTAAATGAGCCTTTCACATCGATGTCGCGATTTTTTAATTCCTCTTTTGATTGCATTGATTTTCATCTATCGCGTAATCAGGTGAGGAGTCAATCATGTTGAGGTGACTTTTTGCTTTTTACCTTTCACTTTGTGTACTTTTTACTTTTTATTTGCCTTTTATTCACTTTAGCACTTTTATTTTCTGTATTTATATTTTGCGAATTCTATCCTTGTTCTTTGTTTTTATATAGTTTGTTATACTGTTTTTATTTAGTTTTTCTTCTTGTAGTAATCGGCACATTGATGAAATATTGTTAATAAATAAATGAGAGATCTCTGGCAATAATGTAATAAAGCTACTTTTTCAGTCACTTCCATAGAACAAGACATTAAGGAAATTAGAAGCAAAAATGAAAATATGTACAAGGAAGGTATATGGTCTAAATTTCTTTAATTAATTTCTTATTTTAAAAGAAATAATATTTTCAGTGCTAAACATAAAAGATATTGTTGTTAAACAGTACGATTTATTAAAAATGATGTCGGAGAAAGTATTTCAATACCCTCTAGAAGAAAGCATAGACACAGCGTTTCCCAAAATGGTGTACGATTCAGAATTGACCGTTCTACGTTGCTGTAATAGCATAGTGGCAACATGTCCACTTATTCCGAAAAAACAGGCGACCATCTGCTTCGAAGTGCTTCATGTGCGAACAACTTTTGTTGGATTTGGCTCGCCTTGAAAGACCCATACAGTCGATTTTTGCTTAGTTTCAAGTTCATATACAAAACATATATCCATGACTAGTCGCCTGTGACGATCTTATGGACGCCTTTTGAAGCACCTCGATTGCATTTTTTCAACATTTCTTTGCATCAATCGACACGAGCCTTTTTGATGGCTCGAAGTGCAACTATGATTGAATTCCGAAAACTAGCGAAACACGGTAGTTTAAGATGGTGCTTCATTACCAAAAGTCGAAGCAAGTTGATCGGCACACTGTTGTTGATCTAATCCACGTCGAAAGTCATAGAAAATCATCGCACAAAAATGTGCACGATTTAATTCTATTTTTTGACCAAGATGAATATTTCAAGTACCTGTAAACAGAGAACTAATAACAAAGGCTATAACGTGTGCGTGTAATATGTGTGAGTGAAGCACTTCGAAGGGGAAATACCTAGGAGAAATTTAACCTCATCGCGAAGAAGGCATATTTTGACCTGCGAGTTCCAGGGATTTATTTTCATAGATAACTAAATCACAAACAAAAATGTTTCTAATCACTCGTATATTTAAAAGCAATCACATCAAAGGCAACTTTAAGTTATTTAATTTAAATAATTACGATGAGAGATTTTTGTTTGCATTTCTGTTTGGACGTTTAACCCCATCCAGTGTAATAGTTAATTGAAGAGAAATCCTAAATAGCGATGGGGTCAATGTACAATTATGAAAATTTTTTGGAAAAGAATTAAATAAACAACTAAATTTAATATGATTTGAAAAAGTGTATATATTATAGATTTCCAAAGAATTTAATTAATTTTAAATTAAAATTTGGTATTACGTGAACAATCACATGAGCCGCCTAAATTTTTTTTACAAATTTTTACGCCTACATTGATCATTTTCTTCGTAGAAGTGTAGTTTAGTCAGTGTATGTGAGGCGCTTCATGGAAAATCATGTTGTAGCCATTCCTTAGTTATTAGTTCTTTGCCTGTAAACAACACAAATAGCACTCGTATGACAAAACGTTCTGAGCATGATTACCATTAAAAATGTCAAACCTTACGATGACAATGTCAGATTTGATATATTTACACTGGTGTTGCTATATCTCAAATCTTAAGTAGCAACCTACGTATTCGACCTCTTCGGTTTTTGAGGATATCCAATAGATTGGGCGTTTCTGTCATTTGAATGATACGATGTACGTATTTTTTGTTGCGTTATTCTTCGTATATCTTTGGATTGCAACCCAGGTAAAACTTGTTAATATTTAGTGTTATAAATAGTGCATCATGTGGTGAATTGTGCATCTTAAAACAGGCAGTTTTCTTTCTAATTTAAGGAGTATATTGTAACAGAAGTATGAATGACTTACCCGCGAAGATTGATATGTCATCTGGCAACGCCACCGTTGCATCCCTTGGGCCTCTTTGTAATCACAGCTTCGAATAGCTTGTCCAAGGCCTTCACCCAAAATGATTAAGATAAATATAAGTGGCCACCAGGGCTGGGAACGCCCTATCACTACACACGAAAAAACACATACATTTCCACAACCAAAGCTGAAACTGAAAAACGGTGTCCGGAGCATTCTGGGTTTCCGAGACCTAGCTGAACTCCACACTACTGAAACGAAACCATCTTCCATTTAACCGCAGTTAATTAAGTTAAGCCCTGGAAAACAAAATGTAGACAATGAAAATCCCGGACCTAACTCCACAAATTTAAAAATGGAATTTAAGAACATTTAACTAAAATTAAACACAAACATGTAAATTGATTTTTGCCTTATTTTTAGTGATTTTTTTTTAAATTAAAGAAAATTGTAATTAATTAAAACAAAAATATACGCAAGAGATCACTCACAAATGTTAGTACGGAAAATAATTGCCATCTTCGAATTCTAAATTCCAAAAATCTGTTAAGGATCATCACCATTTTGTGAGAAATAACTAGAAGCGTGGAATTGTAAAAAGTTAAGTGAATACATGATTTTGCAGTATATTCTACCCAAGTTTCATTTTATTATACCGGATCTTGTAATTTTATAGTTTTACCGAAGAAAACTTCTCCAGAACCGTTCATTTTTAACTCTGGACCAAGAAGCAGCCCAGATCAGGAGAACTGATCCCCGGCATAAAACCAATCGCGGAACATAAAACCAATCAACGAACATAAAACCAACCACGGAATATTAAGCAGCAACCTACAAACCAAAACTTCGACGCATAACACCTCCCGAAATATACGGTACACAAGACATAACAAAAACACGAAACACCGTCAAGCACAGATAAGCAGTTCTCCTGCCGACCACCCAACGTAGCTCCAGAATGCGCCTAGAAGAATATTAACAACAGAAGAACATTTACTCTAGTCATAACCACCTGAAAAAACCACAATCGATCGAGGCACCCTCCACCACACATTTACCCATCGATATACACTTTACCCAGGTAACACACTATTTACTTTTTTATTCCATTTATTTTAATAATAAGAATAAAAGGTGTTTTAAATTTGGTGTGCCAAAATAAGTGTGGTGATAGATCCCACTTTACCCAACAAAAAATTATATGGCAGGGAGATGGCAATCTCCACCGTTTGGAAGTTACAGTGATTCATAAATTTACTATTTTTATGGTATGCTCATCGCTATTTTATTATTATCTTCTGATCTAGTCAATTTGCGAGTACCTAAAATTCATCACTTTTTCCAAATTTTCTTGGAAACTAATATGATTAATACATTATGATGATGTGATAAATATGTTTTTTTACTTCTATTTAATTGCGCATCATATTACCTTTCCAAAACGGTATAACATGTCCAGGTACATAGAGGGTTCGAAAAACCGCATCCTTAGAAATCCCTAACTACCTAATTATTTTATTGCACTTTAGGTATGAAATTCTTCAAATAAACAAAATTTTTAAGGCAAAAAGGGGTAGAATATGTTTGTTTAAGGTGCCTAGGTAATTAGTTTTAATTATTGCCGCAAAAAGTTATAATATAAAAATATTAGTTTAATTTGTTTTATTGCCGATATAAGCTTGTGTTAGTCAGAGTTCACACACTCTTATCCCGACATTCTGTTACTAATACCTGCTGGGAATTTTGCTATAGTAGAGGTCCCAATCAGCAAGAATATCGATCATAGTTAAAAACAAATCGATAACTACGGGTTTTCTTAAGCTAAATTATTAAAAATTGAAAGAATTTACTTCTGAGGGATACGCGGATATAATTTACATTTATTGTGTACTAGACTGAAACGAGAAATCGGCTGTACTGGAATCTGACAGGGGATTCCCTAATAGAAGTGCACCCCAAAGAGGGGTATCTTCGTGGGCTTTCCGGAGGTTACCGGAAGTGTAACTTCAAACGGCGCGAAATTGCGATCTGAAACGTCGGGAGATGCTACCGATGTCGAGCAGCAAATAATCACCCTCGTCCGGCAAAACTCTGAAAATAGTACGAGACGAGTCGGAAGGCGATTAGGGGTGTCTTCAGTGAAAGTTAAAAGGGTTATTCGTCGAGTAGGATTACGTCCATATCATCATATCCCAGTCCAAGGACTACTGGATGGAATGTCCGCGAGAATATTAGAATTTTGCATATGGCTTCTGGAATGCTACATGGAGATCGGGGCATTTCTGGACCGAATTCGACACCTATTTAATAGGACCATTCAGTTTCCCGCAAGTGCTTAATAGTCAAATTTAATTTAATCAAATTGGATTTATTTTTATTTTTTGAACTGCCTTTTAGGGTTAATTTGCGTTTAATTTCATTAAATTTTTATACTATTACCTGAAAGGTTTTCTACGTACCTGAACATGTACCTTTTTCAAAAAGTAATAAGATGGACAATTTAATAAAAATAAAAAACAGGCGTGTTAATAACATGAATTTCGGAGAAACATTTTTTTCACTTTTTGATAGAAGTTAGATCAAAATTGTTGACAATTTTAGAAAGGTCATTATGCTATAGTTTTTCTTGGCATATGTTTGATAAAAATAAAATAGTGATGCGCTTACCATGAAAATTGAAAATTTATGAATCAAACGGCTGAGATTGCCCTCCCACCTACCATACAATTTTTTGTTTGCCTAGGTGAGATCTATCACCGCACTTATTTTGGCACACCGGATCTGAAACACCCTGTATAAGGCACGAGATAAACAAAACGTCGAAATATCCCCCTTGTTAAGATAAATATTGCACAAAAAGGAAAGTAATTTTGTTACAGTATATACCTTGAACACTAGGTCAATCCGTTTCAAATCAACCTATGATGGTTTCTGACAAAATTCATAAATTCTTGATTTGTTACCTAAGTTTTTTTTAGCCGCCATTTGGTATTCGAGCGTCAGTCTATTTGGCATTTTACAGAGATTTGTGTTAAACGCTGTAGCTTCTTTGTTTTTAAATACATTCACTTCAAACAAAAACCATGTTAAAAAGCATTAAATGAGCCGTTTATTTTGAAAGTGGTTTAAGTCCACTTTTACAACCCCATGAAAAATCGATGCCAAACGACTTAAATTTCACAAACATTTAGATTTTTACTAAAATTGGAAAATGTGACTTAAACAACTTTCAAAATGACCGGCTCAAATATACAATATTTTCCGTCCAGTATATATTTGGCATAAATAAACAAAAAAATAGGTAAATGTTAACGTTTTTCACTGTTGTCAGCAGAAAATAACCGTGGGTCGCCGCTGGTGGGATTCGAACATAGGACTTTCAGATTTATAGGCCGACACGTTATCACTTACTCCACAGATGACTTGTATGGCGGGCCTACTGCAATATAAACTTGTACCACTCCAGAAAATTTTTAAAAATACAGTGGTGTGAAAGTTTTTAGAGATTAACCATGCCCATTTTAATTTCATTGCTTGGAATTTTTAATTCCATTACTTTTCAAGTAGGAATGGAATACACGAATGGAATTAATATTCCAAGTAATGATGGATGTAATTGCAATTCCTAATATGTTCCACCGAGACTGGCAGATGAGTGAAAAGTAATTGAAAATGAATTATTCATGATTTAAAATACGATTTTTGTTTCTTTATTTATTATTAATTCCGCTTCTATGAAAGCATTCTCAAATTAATTACCGCTTCTTACAAATTTTGTCCAAAAATGCCCAAGTCTGTTCTTGGATCATTCAAATGAAATTTTATTTTCGAAATGCTTGACAACTTACTTAATTTACTCTTTCCATCGGTGTTACAATTGTGATAAAAAGTGAGGGAAAACAAGAAAATGTTAAAAATCAATAAACGTTCAACATCAAACTCAAAGAATATGTCATTGCATACAAGTTCCGGTTGTGGATCGCCCTATTCAATATTTTCCATGGTAGATGCTAATAATTCCGTTATCATTAATATTAAAGGTGATTAAAGATTGTACAATGATGCACAAAAAATATGTCTCAAACCACATATTTCTTTTTAGAAGTGTAATTCTTCTAATAAAGTACGACAAAAGTATTTTATAGTTCCCAGGTAGGAAGAATGATTCTTTATCTGCGAATAAATGTGGTTCGTCTTGCAAAGCGGTCTCATTTGACCGCCAGCAATGAACGTTTCTGGAATAAATGGATAGTTTGTGAAGTAATGGAAAAAGAGCACAATACAAGAGCAATATGCCTATAGCTATTATGCCAAATTTTGGCACAGTCGAACTTAACCCTCCAAACTGGTTCCAACTAAAATAAATTAAAAATAAAAATATTTCATTAAAATAAAAGGGACTCTTTTCGTTCTAATAAATATAATTTGATAAATAAATTGATTTGAGGGTCTATTAAAAGGCAGTATGCCCGAAGCATTTCATATTATTCAGGTCCCCATTCCTCACAACATATACCCTTCATAGGGTTGATCTTACAAAAGTGCAATAAAGGAGCTTTAACAAACTTCTTAGAACATTTTTCACGAAAAACAGAGTCGCGGTAGTCTTACTGGTAACATGATCCTCGAAAGAAAATTTAGTGTTAATCATGATACCCAAGTCTCTGGTTTTGTCAAGTTTTCCCAATGGCCTACCGTCAATAGTAAAATTGAAGTATAGGATTTATTACGAGACAAATATTCAGAGGAAGGACATTAATAGATTACTAATTACGGAAGGCGTCTAAATCAGAATTTAACAGGGCACATTCACTATCGATTGAGACAACACGGAAAATGTTGGTATCATCAGCGAAACAGAGAATTTTCGATTTAGTTAGGATCAAAGGTACACCACTGATATAGGTGATCAAAAACAAAGGTCCTAGATGACTACCCTAAGTCACTCCAGGGAAATTATTGATTTTGTCAGAGAGTGCAAAACGGAATAAAAAATAAGACAAATAAGAAAGCTACCAATTAGCGAAGATTATAGAAAACCCCAGTACTGATAACTTATGAATGAGAATCAAAAAGTCGTCCGATGAAAGTAAGAGTGCAGCAACGTGGTCCATATATACGGCCAACCGTTCATAAATGTCCAAGGGCGAGCCTGGTGGAATACAAGCTCTGGCGATAAATACGTTTTTGTGGGAAGTCGCAGAACCAAAAAGAGATCAGACCCAGTCAATTCAACAATCGCAGACGGCCAGTCACGATGAACAGCATAAAGAACACCACTGTCAACAGTGGCGTCCAGGGCGGATAAATGGCGGAAAACCAAGGCATACTACGTCAAAACAAGATCCGGTCGAGCCTGCGAAAAGGCGAGTAATTTTAGAGCGTATTCCAATTACATGAGAGTAGTAAAGGGAGCTTTCGGTGATAAGTTTTTTGAGTTTCGAGAGGCTGTGGTCAAGTTCAGGTACGTGCTTGGAAGAAACTCCCGGACAATAGAATTGCTCGGCCAGATATCAGGACAGATGACTACATTAAAGACGCAGTAAAAAAGAAGCAGGAAAAGGCGTCAATCCCTTTACATTAATCAAGTCACGGTCAGCTCCAGTATGTGATGAGATAAGAGGAAGCAAATATTATCCAGTTTTCAACCTGTAATTAAAATATTTAACAAATTGGGAAACCTTTTCACTTCACGTACGTAGAGAAACTTAATTGGACGTTTGTTTCAGATTCATTAACTCAAAAGAAATTATCTTCAACCGTGACATCGGCTTTACCCATACAGCCTTAATAAATAAATAAATAAATAAACAAGTCAGCAGGCAAGGAGTATATAAACTGAAATGGGTATCATAATTTCAGTCAATTCTCAGACACTAGTTAAATGCTTTGATGGCAGAGGGAAAGACTTTTACACGAAAGTAATGTTTACATGCATATGAAGAAATAAATGTTGTTCTTAGGGTTTCGTACGTAAAAGGTTAAAAGATTCCTTATGGTGAGACTTCCGAGTCTGTCTGTCTATCTTTATGCCACGGCCGTTTTTCTCAGTTCCTACGGTCCAAGATGCGATAGACATCGGTGTTCGAAGATGAAAGTAGCAGTGAATAAAGAGGCTACACATAGAAAAAAGGCCAAACAACATCGTTCAACAGGCTCTAGATTGGAACCCGCAGGGGCCCCAAGAAAGACGCCGAATGAGAGGACCGCGTAACACATGGAAAAGACCTAATGAAAGGAATCCAGATCAAAAAGTCGTGGCAAGAGTTGAAGGTGTTAACTCGCACTTTCCCCGTATTTTTTTGATTAGTTTCCATTTTTTCATTTAAACTACTCACAAAACCTATTTTTTAAATAAATGGAACGGAGTCCCCAAAAAATGTAGCCAATGGTCCTAGTGTCATTTAACGAATTCCAAACATAAATAAAATTGCCAAGAAAGAAATACTTCCATTTTATTTTAGATTCCTATTTGTATTTATTTCCACATCCCTATAACATTAATTAATAGTAGTACTTATATAATATCGGTTCTCTGCGCTAGCTTCATTATTCAAATGCAGATAAATTAACTTAACCTGAGCCACACTGAACAATAATTCAAAATCTAAATTTAAGTCTTATGAGCGCTTCTAGCTCCAACTTCTATCGCACTATTTCAGCCTATACTTATCTTCCGTGCATTTGAAATTGGCATAATTAGAACACACGTGTAATTTGATAGTAGAAATAAATGCCTCTCGTAAGTAGGTACATCTGATCTGTACTTAATCAACTGTAACTACATGCCTACACGTCCTCTATATTTCATTTGAGTTTCATGCAGGCGGTATATAAATCGACCTTATCGACTCCTTTTATCTCCAGCTGGACACAATCCTACGGGGTCCATAGAGAAAGGCAAACAACCTGGAACACCAGTGGAATGCGTAACGTAGCGACGGGCAAGGATGTAGTTTCATGGTGAGGCGCATATGGTTTCTCTACCTTACATTTCCGAAGCGCCCCATAAAAGGATATGTGATTGTAATAATTCGCATATAATGGTGCTTAGAGAACACCATCAGAAGGAACCGACGAAGGCTAATTGCTTGAAATAGTCCACATGCTGGAAACAAAATCAGGGAACTGTTTTTCGCTAATTAAGTCCATAATGACCTATTAAGCTAGCATTAAGTGGTAAAGTGTGTGTACGTGGTGAACTTAATGAGTGAATAACTTGCCATTTTTCCTTCCAGTGCACAACGCTCCGGCGAACTGGATACAGGGAAACAACTACCCTCTACTTTCCGGGGCAGCACTTAACGCTTTAATGCGCTAACCTAGATTACTTTTCCTTGACTCTTTTTTAAAAAAAAAAAAATTAATAACAAACTTTTCCATATGCTGGTAACCTTTATAATTTGAAATTACTTAAAGTCTCATGTATGGCCGGCCAAACACAGTAGCGTCGCTCATGTGCACTTAAGTGTAGCAGAGGGAGAATGAAATTTTGTTAAAAGTAATTCTCTTGCTGAAAGGTATTTCAGAAAGGTCGTCCTTAATTTAAATATGTGCTTCTCTAAAAAAATTTTAATTTCAGAACGGTTTTGTAACAATGCTTAAGGCGGCGATGCAGTTGATCTTAAACAGTCCACGGGTTATAATTCATTAACTTTTTTTACTCCAACTATGGTAATGGGTTGCCTTTGTTGAAAGCAACGAGGGCCGTCCTGTAGTCATTGTCCATCCAGAATTAGGCCGGCTGCTCTTTTCCAGAATTCATCCCTTCCTGGCATAAACTGAAATTGCAACAGAGAAGAATTTTTGTATTTATGGACACATTCTTCCTTAGCCTCACCAGCTCCTCTTTTATAAATGGAGTTTTAATTTGGAATAATAATATTTGAGATGCGGGCCCTGTTTCCATTTCAACTTTAATTTGCTTGCATTTTTCAGAAAATTCTCATCGAAATGATTTCGAGATAATCCTACTTTTGTTGCCAAGGAAGTTTAGGTTAATTCCCAAAATACAATGTTAAGGTCATTGGTTTGGAGTTTATTTAGGTTTTCTCCCCTGGGCCAGGTTTAATAGTGTTAAAATTTGTTAGTAAATGTTAGAACAAAGTCTTCCAGCTTATAACAAAAATGATTGCAAAGGCTGAAAGACATTCACTGCAGTAACTGCAATTTCAACTTTGCGACTTCACATATTTTCTTCTGTGTTGAACTTTATGTTGCTACAATAAATGCTATTGCAGTAGCACACAATCTAACTTAAACTTCGACTTTGAGAAAGTTAAATTTTGCTGCAAATTTTACAGTACTGACAACTTAAGAAGTTTAAATTCACTATATGAAAACTGAGAATAAAAAATAAAAGTATATATATATGTTACGCTGGGCTGCAGACGAGCATATGTTACGCTGGTTCTCAGATGATTTGGTTTCTTTCAGCAGTTTGAGCAGTTTTTTGATGCTGCAACTCTTTTAAATAATCACGACCGACTATCCTGCTTTCGAACATTGACGAAGTTGCCTGCAGGGTTGGTGATGTCTTCGTGTTATTAAACGGCGGTTATATTGGCGCTGGATCTGCTCCAACTTATTCTGATGTTGATGTCATTCGTCGGGGTTTAAAGCAAAAAAGAAAATTTTGGAATTTTGAGGTTACCTCTATCGAGAAATAATGATGTAGTTAATGGCTGCAATGTGGGTCCTATTAATTCAATGAATGCGCATAAAGTGTTGTAGGCAAATGTGAGCTCGTACTTTATAGGGCGTTATCTTGTTTCTGGGGCTTCCTATATATATATATATATATATAAAATGATTACAGTTTAATAAGTATAAGTGAAAAAACGAAATTTTTATTTTAAATATTTTATTTTTATTATTTCTTAGTAGTGAGGATGTACTACTACAGAACATAATAGTAAAAATTTTTGTAACCTAATTTTACTACTAATATATAGATATCTTGTTTCAAATTTAATTTGTATTGAGTACAGTACTATTAAAAGTTTTTGAAATTTATTTTCTTTGTACAGCCTGAACAACAATTATCAAAATGAATTTATAAAATATTTGTATCGTGTTAATATAATCAAAGTAATGAATTGAATTTTTAGCATCTGAACAGCTCATGTCTCCAGAAATTGGCTTTTATATCGGATACAGGGATGTCATTTCGTAATTTCAAAGCCAAAAAAGGACCTTTACAAGTTAAAGTGGAGTACGCCAAAATACAATTTAAAAATATAACATTGCTATTAAAACATTATACTCTAAGTGAGAATATTCATTATTATTTTCTCACACCAACTTAAACTTTGAAAACAAAACAACCTTTTATAAAATAAATCAAAATTAAATTAAATGTTCCTGATACTTTGGAGCACAACGTGCATCTTTTGGATCTATTTTTAACATCGCATCCAGACAAGTTCTCGGTTTCGGTAACAGCTCCCTTGAGCAATTCGGATCATTGTCTTATCTCCGCCCAATTCACCACCTCTGTAACACTAATCTAATGTATGGCACAACATTAAAAACCAGTGACATAATTTCTTACCATAAGTTCTTAGGAGTGACTGTGCGATGGCCGCGAAACTGCCATGCCAAAGTTAGGGGTTGTAGAGTTAGGGGCTTGGCTCCACATGATAACTTTTTAATATTGAAAGCGGTATGAGCTTGTGAGTCAAGCGCAACCTCCTTTACATGAAATGTTTTTGGTGGGATTTCATTTCTTTTTGTAAGATGCTCTCGTTCTTTTTATTTTTTCGGGCTGTATTTCTTGTGAGTCAGTTATTCTTTTCTTCATAGCCCACTTTCTATCATTGCCTCTTTTGCTTGTTGGATTATTATTTGCAATAAGCGATAAAGCAGGGCAGTACTTAGCTATTAACCGATTATATTCAACTATAGGTAAAACATGTCAGTTCGATTATGAACAGAGATCTTCTGTATTAGATCTGGCAGTGTATTGTCCAAAAAGCCCGCATAAATTTCACTATTAAGGAGTTGCGGTAAAATGAATAGTCCTACTAAATGGTTGCCGATGATACCAGCCCAAACATTGACACTGAATCTCTGCTGGAATGAGGTTACCTTTGTCCTGTGTGGGTTATTTCCGACCAGGTATGGAGGTTATGCAAGTTCATGGTACCATCCTTGGTGAATTGAGATTTATCCGTCCACAGAATCCGGTCCAGAAACGCCCTGTTGTCAATGCCGCGTTCCAGAAGCGAAGTGCTAAATTCCAGTCTTATCTCGGAATCTCCTTCCTGTAGTCCTTGGACTGGGTTATGGTGAAGTGAACGTAATCCCTCCAAACCTTAAATGAAGACATTCCTAATCGTCTTGCAAACTCGTCTCGTGCTCGTCTCAGGGTATTGCCTCACGATGATGATTATTTGTTGCTTCACGTCGCAAGAAGTTCCCGAAGTTACGGGTCGCGTCTGCCTGTCGTGTGAAGTTACTCTTAATGTTTCTCTTACCCATTGGAAAGCCCATGTAAATACCCCTCTTTAGGGTGCTCGCCGATTAGAGAATCTCCTTTGATATACCAGTACAGCCGCTCTTTTGTTTCTGTCTACTACACCATAAAATTAAATAATATCCGTGTATTCCTCAAAAGTAAATTCTACCTTCTGCCTGCTACACCATAAAAGTAAAAAATATCCGTGTATCCCTCAAAAGTAAATTCTACCATTTTTTAATAATTTTTGCTTAAGAACACCCGTACTTATTGATTTGTTTTTCGACTATGATAGGTATTCTTGTTGGCTAACGCTTTTTTATATCAAAATTTCCATCAGGTACGAGTAACGGTCCTTTAAAGGCCTACGCGTCTTTCTTTTTGTTTACTCCTACTAAAGTGGCTGATACTCTTCTTAGTGATAATTTCTGGCCCGAGGATATCTTTTGTAAGATTTTCGTACCCAATTGGAGCGGCCAATTATGCGGCTCTGAGTGAATATCTTGGAGATATAGACTTCTACACTTGTTTGTTTAGTGCCTATATCTGTAGGAACGTATCAGGTCTCTACGAGTATCAGGTCTCGGGAGGTTTGTTGCCTATGTCCGTGTTCGAAGTAGAGACTGCTCCCTGCTGCCCCGGTTAAACATAGAATTGAAAACTTAGGAATAGGAAAAATAGACTTTGCAAAAAGTACCTACCAGGCATGAATTTATCTTATTTTTGAGCGAATCCCTGCTGGTAGGTCGATCTCTATATGAAGAATACCTTCAAAACTTAAGAAGCAGATTATTCACTGATGATTCTAATATTATTTGTAACTTATTTGTTGAATGTTTTAGGGGCGCATTTGAATCATCTGATATTTTTCCGGATAGCAGGCACTTTTACTGGCCCTGATGGGGTTCCTGTTGCAGTTATACAGAAATGTTCGGCGTTATTATGGCCCTTACTTTTACTTTTCCGGAGGTCTCTGTAGCAGAGTCACTTTCCAGCACTCTGAATCACATCCTTTTTTAGGAGAGGGGTTTTTGCACTTACAGGCCAGTTGCTAAATTGTCTAGTATTGCTAAAATCTGCGAACTAATGATTCAATCCAAATTGTGCCCAGGGTGTAACGGCATAATCTCTACCCGGCAACATAGTTAATTTTTTACACTGTCGGGGATTTTTGGATGGTTGTCAAACTGACTGCATTATACTGATTTTAGTAAGGCTTCCGATAAGTTTCACTCTATTATTGTTTTCAAATAAGCTAAAGTGCGTCATTTTTTTCACATTTAAAGTGTGTTTTCAAAATGTGAAAAAATGGAGTGATACAAATAATATACAGTTGCATTTTCAATTGGTGTGAATGGGTACGCTGTAGCTTTTTTAATTTAATTACAAAAAATTAAATTATGATAAACTATTGATCTCTTTCATAAACAGACTTACTATTTCTTTTACGCGCAGCTGACACTGTCACCTATTTTAATGCATTAAAGATGTGGAAAATATGAGGTGTCATATGAGCTTAAGTTGGGTTTCCCCAGGGTAGTCATCTGGGTCCATTGTTATTCATCTTATCTATTGATGATATTATTTATTTCCTTCAAAGATGTAAAATTCTTATATATGCTAACGATATTAAGATTTCTCTTCCAATCAAATCTAGTATTGATTGTGAGATCTTGCAATCGGAGCTGCAGATGTCCTATGACCGGTGCTGCAACAATAATTTTAAATTGAACATCGCTTTTTGCGCAGTAATTACGGCATGTTTGAGCCTATTAACTGCATGTGTAGGTTTGCTAATGATATTGAAGATATTTTTAATACTATAAATGTGGACAAAGTGATACTTAAAAGGAGCCTTTCCAACTCGTAATCATCCGTCGGAATATGTAAATAATTTTTTGGCATCAGTCAAGAACTACGCCTTCAACAGGAAGAGGATTTCGGAGGAGTTAGCTGAATCTAACTTTCTAGGAACTACATTAACATTTAGTGATCAGGTGAAATAACTAGAGTTAATTTACCCAGCCGAGAAAGTAAAAAAAAACTTTTGCTGAGTTTGTCGCAGAGCGTTGGTGCTACTTGGGGTTTGAAGCCTAAGACTATGTACTATATTTACACAACTGATTTTCCTAAGTATCATTGGAGTAATGTGCATTTCACCGACTGCAGCACTTGAGATTTTACTTATCTCCCAGCTCTACATATTGGAGCTGTGGACGTGGCTGTATATAGGGTAAAAGGGGCCGGATTACTATTAGGCGTGAACATAGAGAAGGGCCACTCGACTATAAGATAAATTTTGGACATTGTGTCCTAGCTGGCCATGGTCATACCGGCCAGACTCAACATTTCAACCACTCATCTTAAGAGTGGTGAAAGACGAAGCCCACGTATTCCCCCTATTCCCAAGAAAGATTTGTCTGGTGCATAGACGGTTCGAAGGCTATTGTAAGGGAAGAGGGCATTAGTGCGGTGAGGCACATAGATTTTAGGCATCCTTGCCACTTGGCGAACTATCAACACTGAGAATCTCAAGGAGAGCTATACGAATAGGAACATCTTTATTTTCTTCGACAGTCAGGTATGTTATTAAAGCAATTGTGCAAATATAACCAAGTCAAAACTGGTTTAGAAAATGCGAAGTATCTCGGACCCTTGTAGGACTCGTTCCGGAGTGCGGGATTTTGACTTCATTCCAATTGATCTAAATGGCCGTAATCACTTGGATATCTTTGAAGCAATTGGATATCTTCTTCGGATACTGCGTGGGCTTAGCTAACTCTAAAAGGTTGATATCAGTTCGATCGCTAAGTAGAGCTTCCAAGATTCTTCCAAGATTTGGTAAGCGGGCGTGAGACTAATTTGATCACTAGTCAATTTTTGGTTACACATTTGGCAAGAATGGGCAAAGCAATGGATCCACCGTCTAGGGAAAGAAGAAATTGCTCTTCACAGCATATGCGAGCGTTTGGAAATTACGGAAAATCTATTTTTGGAAAGCCCTTTTAGATCCCAGAGAATAAGGAAGCAGTTCCCTTCATGAGCTTGACTTAAGGGGGTCTTCCATCTTGTTGGCTTCAAAAAAATGACATTTGTTTTGCATTTTCCTAATCTAGAATGTGTCAGGAACATACTCTACTAGAAATGATGTAACGGAATTCTTATTATTTCGGGATGTCAGAGACTATCAAACACTGATCCGCGTGCCGTTTTTGTAACGCTCCGACGCGGCAGCCCGTTTTGACATCCGACACTGCAGAAAGGGGTCGGGAGTTTATTCTCCAACAAGAAGATGGGCTCTACGTCCAAGGTTCATGCATGAACATTTTCAATGAGATTTCCCAAAAGTTGCGTTTTTGCAACTGGTTGACATGATATTTCTAAAAATAATTGATCGATTAACTCAAATCTTTTATCAAAATTGTTGAAAAACATGTCGCTATTGTCTGGGCTAGGCTTTTTGAAAACTTTTCATTTTAAAAATTTTTACAGCTGTTTTTGACTCTGAAAACATGAAAAAAAATAATTTTTTTAAATGTCGACGAATTTGCGAACTTTTTGAATTTTGAAAATTCCATTCGTCAAACGATAGCTAAGGGGATAATGAAACTAAATCTTTTTCGATTTTTTGTTTAGACAATTTTCATGAGCTGAATCGTGTCAACCGTTTTGATATGAACTTTTCGTAAGGGGTACTTCAAGGTCGAATAAATGTCAAACTAGAAACAATAAAAATTTCAAAAAATCTCAAAAAATTCATTTTCAAAAAAAAAGAATAAGCGAGTTGAACACAAAAAACCGCATATCAATCGCATTATTGGTGTCCCTACGACTCATCCTCGAAAAACAGTATTAAAAACGGCGTCGTAAGATAGAGGACCCCCTTAAGGAGTAGGGAAGGTTAGGACAATAAGTTTAACAGGTCGCATCGCTTCCGAATCTCTCACCTTCATTTCAACCTTACCTGACCTAGGCAGATTTTTGCCCCCCTGCCCTCCAGCTTGTTTTCACTTTTGATACTTGAGATGCAGAAATTTCTATTTAGAGCTTTTCGTTAACACGATATTGATGTGGCGGTTACATATTTTTATAACTTCTTCATATTTCAAATTATGTTCCTATTCCTAAATCTACTATTAGTGTGTTATACTTACAATTTGTACATTCTAAGAATATTCTTCGGTCAATGGATTTATAGTGCAGTAGAAATAGGCGTAAAAATAAGAAAAACATAATAATAATTCGTTACAGCACTCTGACAGCGGAATATTGTCGAACAAGCTCTTGTAAAAGAGGGAAAAATAAATCGAACCGACAGCAGGTATCCGGGGTGGAATGGGGTGGTTTTTTAGAGGTTGAAAACAGTTTTTCCTGATTTCTGGCTAAACTGTGCATCCTATCGAAAAAAGTTAAATGGAAAAGTTGTAGGAAATAAAAAGATCTACAACTTTTGTATTTACCATTTTCACCTTAACCTCAAAATTTTTCGAAAAAATGGCGGAAAACCGGGTTTTGGGTTTTTTATTTTTTTTTTAACAAAAAATTTCTATGAAGCTGAAACTTGGGCAAAAGATACTTTTTACTGTTGAAAAATGGCAGTAATTTTTTCAGACGGAAATATTTAGAGTTTGTTGTTAAATTTAATTTTTTTAAAAAAAGAGCGAAATTTTTAACTGCCATTCCTCTTAAGACTACGCTTGCTACGGAGATCTGTTTTGGCTCACTTACTCGTTGTTATGTCTACTTTCGATAAATGGTGAAAAAAAAGTATACCACAATGGAAAAAATGACCGGAATATCGAAAACAAATAAAAAATAAATTGCTTTTTTCGTGGTAATTTGCATATTTATAGTCGAGTAGTGGTGTCGATCTCGTCTGCGTGCCCAGTCTATACTAATTATGTCTTTGTTCAGCATGCTTGCTGTTAAGGTTATTATTAAGGTTATATGTATTGATACGCGTGAAATAAAATTTTACTTGTATCGATGACTTCATTAACAGTGCGACATAAAAATTAATATTTATTTACATACGTATATATTTGATGCTTGTACGCAAGTGCACGATAATGTACTGTAGTGACTGTGGAAATTAGTAACAAAATATTTTGTAAGGTAAAAACCCATTTTCCTTTGTACAGATTGGGGTTGGAAAGAAACAGCGGAAGGCATCATTAAGCCGAATATCACAGATGATAAATAAATACCCGATCATCTCCTGAAAACTATTTGTTGCAGCTGTGAAAAGGGTTGTTCTTCTGTAATATGCGGCTGTACAAAACATGGTCTGAAATGTACCAACTTGTGTTTAAATTGTTTTAATTTAGAAAATTGCTCAAATGCTGAAGTTCCACAAGTTTCTATAGACGAAAGTGAATCGGAAGAAATGGAAACAGATCAGTGTACTGTAACTGAAACAGTACTCAATGAAACTGTCGAAAACACTGAAGAATCGTTCAGTTTTGTTGCATCTGACGAAGAAAATTGCCAACACTCTGCAAAGAGAGCAAGAATAGAGAAACATTCATGAAGAGGACTTTAATGCATACTTTTTTCAATTTGGCGAGACCGGCAGTGAAATGCTTTGATTTTTTCATGACGTATTATTTTTTATACAATTTTGTTTTACAGAAGTACTATTAATATAAACTTGTTCCGTGCAACATGCAAATATTTTCTTATGATTGAAAAGCTCTCTCCAAAACCCGTATCATTGTAGATCCACTCCATTACCTATTGTATGAATACATATTGTTCAGTAAACTAATTGATTTCGAGTTAAAAACAACAATTGTTCATAAATACATATGTGGGATGTGCATTTCTTATGTTTTCTTTGTAATATTATAACAATCCCATGTACGACGCTCGTAGAAGGCATAAAAATGCACACTACCCTTTTTTGTTAATTAAATAAAGTAAACATAACAATTGCATATAATTATTCATTAATTTGTTTTTGAATAATCCTGGTTAACGTGGATATAACAAAATTTGAATGGTTTTATTAATTAATAACAATTATTTAACGATAAATATGCAAATTACCACGAAAAAAGCGATTTTTTCGATTTTTTCGAT
Organism: Leptarthrus brevirostris; assembly: GCA_964036015.1. Lineage (NCBI taxonomy): Eukaryota > Metazoa > Arthropoda > Insecta > Diptera > Asilidae > Leptarthrus > Leptarthrus brevirostris. The sequence continues at coordinate 127,274,775 of OZ038372.1, forward strand.
TTTTTCAGTTTTTCGGTCATTTTTTCCATTGCAGTATACCTTTTTTTACCATTTATCGAAAGTAGACATAACAAAGAGTAAGTGAGCCAAAACAGATCTCCGTAGCAAGCGTAGTTTTAAGAGGAATCGCAGTTAAAAATTTCGCTTTTTTTAAATTAAATTTAACAACAACCTCTAAGTATTTCCGTCTGAAAAAATTACTACCATTTTGCAACACTAAAAAGTATCTTTTGCCCAAGTTTTAGCTTCATAGAAATTTGTTTGTCAAAGAAAAAAATTAAAAACCGAAAAACTGGTTTTCCGCCATTTTTTCGAAAAATTTTGAGGTTAAGGTGAAAATGGTAAATACAAAAGCTGTGGATCTTTTTATTTCCTACAACTTTTACATGTAACTTTTTTCGATAGGATGCACAGTTTAGCCAGATCAGAATCACGAAAAACTGTTTTCAACCCCTAAAAATCCACCTTATTCCACCCCGGATAGCTCCTGTCGGTCTTATTTATTTTTTCCTCTTTCACAAGAGCTTGTTCGAATTTTTTTTTTCGAACCCTATTTCTGCTGGACTATTGTGGGATTCGCCATTTTTTAAGAATTAGCAAAACGGCTCTCAGAATTGAGTAGTAAGTAAATTGTAATTTTTATTCATCCTCAAATTAATCATAAAAAATTTAAAATTTTAACAATAGAATAGTAATTAAGGACTACAAGGAATGGACTACAATGTTATACTATACGATTTGCATTCCTTTTTAAATAAAAGAATAACGAGAGCGAACAGAACAACGATGGTAAGAGTATCGTTTACTGTGAAATTTCCTCACTCATGATAACGAATATCCTCTTGGTGCAGGGACATCATCACCTAAAATAACATAAGCGTTCCTGATGACCTGTATAAAGTTGTTGTTAACCTATACTTATTAAAAGCCGCCATGTTCCAGAAGAGCCTTTACTATTGGATATATTAAGCCTCTTGATCTATGGTGTACTTTTTATCTCCAAATAGAAAGTTTAAATATTTATTTGCAACAGTCATTCGGAAAACATAGAAAGTATATAAATTGTTGTTTCCAAGTCTCTCTCTTTCATAGTTCTTACTTCACATGGGTGTTGCTGCGGGGCGAACTAAAGAACTCTTTCTTTTGTCAAACTTTGAAAATGTAATGACACTTCATACAAAGTTAAGTATTACTTGCTTTGTGGTTTGTGCTGTTCTGCCCTGCAGCATATAAAGTTTGTAGTAGTTTTTCGTGTTTTCCACACAAGTTGTTATAGTTTTCATAGAAATATGAATGTTAAATTTAAAACAACAGGCGGGAATATCTATTGGAAGTAGAGAATATTGGTGACGAATTGCAACTGTTTGCAAGCGATGATTTGAAATTTAAGGGGAATAGTAAGGAACGAGTAATTTAATAATAACCAAAATCTACGAAAGTTTTCAAAGGCTAGAGCTTTAAACATGAATAATGGCAGAATTAAGAGGTATTGGGTAATATGATTAAGTGATTGTTAATTGATAGGAATAAATTAACCTTAAATAATTACTAAGATGCATTATGAGGATATTTTACCTGCTAAGCTCTTATTATCTTTCAATGCCACTTGAGTTTGCCTTTCAATAAAACTAAACGAGAACAGTATACAGTAACGCAAATGGGTTTTAATAATGTCGACATTCTTGATATGTAAACAAAATCTGCATGCAAAACTGTTTTCAATTGTTAATGAAAAATTAAGCTTTCATCAAAAGAGCTTTAAACATGAATAATGGCAGAATTAAGAGGTATTGGGTAATATGATTAAGTGATTGTTAATTGATAGGAATAAATTAACCTTAAATAATTACTAAGATGCATTATGAGGATATTTTACCTGCTAAGCTCTTATTATCTTTCAATGCCACTTGAGTTTGCCTTTCAATAAAACTAAACGAGAACAGTATACAGTAACGCAAATGGGTTTTAATAATGTCGACATTCTTGATATGTAAACAAAATCTGCATGCAAAACTGTTTTCAATTGTTAATGAAAAATTAAGCTTTCATCTAAAGTGGCCAGTCTGCAGAGATGACCTGGACAAGGACCTCGTATTTAATAATCTTGTCTCTGGGGTATGAATGTCTTAAGCGTATGTTGTTTGCTTAACGCTTAAAATTCCATGAATATTAAAATGTATCAACTCAAGTATCCAAAGAGCAATTATTACCTAATGTTTACTCTCTCTATTTACATATAAACACACCGCCTTATGTGGGTGGATTCATGAGATCAAAAGTTATGACCAACTCTGGAGCTGAAAGAGATTTTGAGTGTGCATTTTATGGTCAATGAACACGACCGAAAGTTTTGTTAAAATTTAGATACATTGTCCATATTGCTCATAAGCAGCTTATAGAATAGTTGGAATAGTTTATATAGTTGTTTTGTGTGAAAGTTGCAATTTCGATGTAATGGTTTTCTGCTTGATTTAATTATTACAGTTTTGCCATTCAGTTGTATTTTGGAGCTTTATATTCTGTCGTAAATGGTGTCAACTATGTAACTCGATTTGAGATAGGATGTGAGAATACATGCTACTGATTATGTGCTTTGTAGTACTTTTGTAGTTGCAAAGAATTAGGCTTAATTATTATGAAATAACAATCCCGCCAAAAACATATCATGTAAAGTAGGTTGCCAAGACTATCAAGCTCATAACGCTTTTACTGCTGAAAAGTTATCAGATTTCATGTAGAGTCAAGCTCCTAACTCTACGAGGCCTAACTCTACAAGCCCTAACTCTCATAACCCTACATTTTTTGGTTTGGCTGCTTCATGGAACTATTGCATGACACAACATTAAAGACCAGTGACTTAATTTCTTACCATAAGTTTATGGGAGTATCTGTGCGACGGGAGCAAAACGGCAAAGCAGTACTTTGTGACCAAGATGTAGAGTTTGTAGAGTTAGGGCTTGTGGAGTTTGGCCTTATAGAGTTAGGGGCTTGGCTGTCTCAAGTGGCGATTGGACTGATCTTACATACACCCCGTGCAACAAAAAAAGCCGCACGTTTAAAGTTAAATAACAACAATTTATTATGTAATTTTTCTGTATTTTACATTATTCACATATAACCCAATTAAAAATTATGTTTTATGCAATATGTAATTTATTTTCGAAATCGAAATTCGAATTTTACGTTCGAAATCCAAAAATGCTTCACTTTGTTCAAGTTTTTAATGCAATGTTATTTCATAAAAAATTAAAAATATAGTAAGCCAACAATATCTCTTTATTTTTATTAAACTTAAAAATGTATTTTCAAAACTTAAAAGTTTTAAAATTGAGTTTAAAATTGCAATTACTACTTTGTAGTACCGCCCTTTGCCTTAATAACGTCTCGAACCCTATGTATGTATGCAACTGTGCACAGTGAATATTCGTAGCAGAAGAGTGCTGTTGCACATTAACAACCGTTAAAAGCAATTTGGACACCTTGGAGACTATTTAGTACGAATTGAGCCGGGAAAATATGAAAAAGAAAACCACGTGCGGCTCTTTTTGTTGCACGGGGTGTACATATTTAAATCATAACCATTACTTTTCTCATAGTCGGGGGTTCCTTTCTTTATAGTATACTTTATTTTTCTTTGTTTATGTACTAATAACATCTATTTTATATCAAATTTCAGTTTTCTAGAACTTTTGAAAGTACCTGCCTATAAGACATTTTATATATAGATCTGCACCCACTTTTTTTTTTTTTTTTTTTTTTTATATATGATGTTGCCAAAGCTCAGGGGATGCCCTATGATGCTAAAGCACAGCCTTGGCAGGAAAGGAATTAAGGATGAGGGAAATGGGTTAGGAGGTTGAGTGAAGGAGGTGTCGATGTACGCCCCGTTTGAAAGTTTCAGGCTCATAAGACGAGGGAAAAACAGAAGATGGTAAACTGTTCCACATTCGTGTTGTTCTGCTAAGAAAAGATTCCCGAAATTTGACGGTACGTCCAAATTTGACCCGGAGAGTAAAGGGGTGGGAGCGACTTGTAGATCTTGTATCGCGCGTTGTAATGAGTCTACAAGGAATCAGGCTAGCGATTTCGTTAGAACAATGGCCATGGAAATAGCGATAAAAGAGTGAGAGACAACCGACATTCCGTCGATGCTCAAGAGAGTCAAGGCCCTCAGAGATTGAGGAATCGCCAATAAGTTTAACAGCCTTACGCTGAACTTTGTCTAACGCGGACAATGCGGTGTGTCCTGCCCCTGCCCAAATATGGGAATTATATTCAAGTCTAGGCCTAATGTGGGACTTGTAGATCAACGCTAAGTCGGGTGGGGTGAAATATTTCTTACATCTCTGTAGAAAACCTAAACATTTCATCGCACTTTTGGCGATTGCAAATATATGATCAGTCCAGCTAAGATTGCTGGATATCTCAATACCCAAGATCTTTAGGGAGGGTGAATTGGGTATATTCACTCCGTCGACTGAAATGGGTTGGGGGTGGACTGGGCGTTTTTTAAGGGACATTAAACAGCATTGAGTTTTGGATGCATTAAACGTAACACGATTTGCTCTGCCCCAAGCGAGGACCTTAGAAATGTCGTTGTTTAATGATCTAAACATGCGTTCCCGATTGACTTCTGTAGCATTTCCACGTGAATTCATTACAGAATCAAATGAGTACGCGAAATCAAGGGTGCTGTCGTCGGCAAAACTATGAATAGGATTGAGAGTAAGGGATAAGAGATCATTGATGAAAAGAAGAAATAAAGTTGGTGAAAGAACTGAACCCTGAGGTACACCGGCATTGATTTCGTGGGATGCAGATGTAACGCCGTCAATAACTACACGGATTGAACGGCCTGACAAAAAGCTCTCTATCCATTTAACGAGGGTAGGATGCAGACCAAATGTTTGAAGTTTGGCTAAAAGGGCAGCATGCCAGACTCTATCAAAAGCCTTTGAAATATCAAGAGCGACGATTTCGGACTCACCGAAATTATGGAGACAATGATTCCAACGCTCCGTTAGAGCCGTTAGTAAGTCTCCGGTTGAGCGGCCAGCGCGGAAACCGTACTGGCAATCGTTGATAAGATGGTTATTTTCTAGATATGTCAACAACTGAGAGTTGATGAGTGATCCAAAAACTTTAAATATGATCGAGGTTAGTGCAATTGGTCTGTAGTTAGAGGGGTCGCATGCCTCTCCTTTTTTAAGTATCGGCTGGACATGAGCAAGTTTCCATACACTTGGAAATATTCCTGTTGAATATGACAGGTGAAAAAGTTTGCGCAGAGGTTTAGCCAAAGCAGAGGCGCAGCATTTTAAAACAAGGGGCGAGAAACCATCAGGCCCAGTAGCTTTGGACACGTCGAGTTTCGAAAGTACTCTAAAAACTTCCCGAGTGCGAAAGTGTAGCGGCTTTTGCCTACTAATGCACTGTGATAGAGATGGAAGTGGCTGCGATGATGGTGGCAAGTACGAGTTAGCAGCAAAATTAGCAGCAAACAGGTTGGCCTTGTCCAATGAGTCAGTAAAAACATTCCCATTATAAATGAGTGGTGGTGTTGACGAACAGGTGAAATTGTTCTTTACGGTTTTTACTAGAGACCAGAAGCCCTTACTACCCTTTTGAGTAGAAAATACCTTCCGTCTGATGCTCTGGTCGAAATTGAACTTAGCCCGGCTAATTGCTGAATTGCAAATATTCCGCGCATCTCTATAAATACGTCTCGATTCCTCTGAAGGGCACAATTTATATGCCTGGAAGGCTGCTACCTTCTTTTTAATGGCTGCGAAACAGTCATTATTGAACCAATTGGTGTTAGTTGGTTTGATGTTCTTGAAGCTATGAGGAATAAAGCGATGCATTCCAAACCATAGGATGTTCAAGATATAATCGGTGCTTCTGTTAACTTTGTGGGGGGTTGGAGGATGAAAGTTAAAGATTTATTAATTTTTTCGTTGGTTCTGTGCAAATAATAGCCTGCATACCAAATTTTAGCTTTCTAGAAATTTTGAAAGTATACCTATGATAAATTGTTATATAATACAGAACCGGATTTATAAGGGGTTGGAAGGTGAAAGTTACAGACTTCTTAATATTTTCGTTGTTTGTGTGCTAATGCTAGCACGCATACCAAATTTTAGCTTTCTAGGACTTCAGGAAGTACCCAAGAAGTTTTCATTACCATGAGTCAGTCTTTCTTACTTCATCGTTCATTATCTAGAGACGATCACGTCAGCATGCGTTTATTAGTCAAAAGACAAGGAGCAAATATTTTTCCAATGGATGATCTTGTCAGAAATGCTAAGGCTTTTTGCAGACCACCAGAAGCAGCATTATCAATCACGGAATGTGAAGCTAAGGTTTCTCTCGAGTTGTTATTACACCATACCGATAATACAGATTTGGAAACCGTGTTAATCTGTTCAAAGGGGTTCGATGGAAGCAGTGGCCATTCGCCTTACAAGCAGAAGTATCGCGATGATGAAAAACTCGATAGGAGTTATAAAAATCTATTTGCTACCACGCTTATACCATTACGTTGGGTAATGAATATCAATGTCATACTATGGAATAATCGTGCATCACAATCGGATAGATTCTGTCGACATATTAATCTGCAGTATGTCAAGGAAACAGCAGATATCATCAAAAAGCAAAAAGGAAGCGTTGAAGCTGAGATTAATCAATTGCGACCTCTTCAAGTGGATTTGAATAATGTCATAACACACATTCACTTTTCCTTATGCTTGACTCTAATAGATGACCAAGTGTTGAATATTATAACAAACACGAATTTCACGTTCAATCTGCCATGCCACTCCAAAACAATTTAACGATCTTGTTAATATAAATAGGACAAAGCAAACTTTCAATCCACATCCAAAGTCACTGCAATACGGAGTAAATCTACTGCATGCATGGATTCGCTTATTTGAGTGTATCTTGCATAAGTTGCATATTGCGTATCGATTGTGCATCAAAGCATGGCAGATGAGAACCCATGAACAGAAGACTGAATTCGCGCGAAGAAAAGCGGAAGTTCAAAAAATTTTTTGGGAAAAATTGGGACTAAATGTTGACAAACCGAAGGTGGTAGCGGTACTACAAATGATTGCAATACGGCCCGTAGAGCTTTCGAAAAGCCGGACGTACTCGCAGAATTGTTCGGTCTCGATCGGCAAGTGCTTCAGAATTTTAAAACGATCCTCATTGTCTTATCTTCTCAACTGCTAGTGGATAATGTTCGTTTGAATAACATTGCTTTCCACTGCTGAAATTTATGTGAAATACTACTCTTGGTACCCCATGCCAAGTACGGTCCCCAAAATACCCATACATGGTGGGGATATAATGAGGAACAGTCTTAAAATGCTCGGTGAAGAAGCATCTGAAGCCCGTAATAAATATTACAAGAGTTACAGACGTGATCATGCTAGAATATTGTGCCGTATTGCTAACCTGAAAGACATCTTCAACGGAGTCATGGATACCTCCGATCCGACCATTTCCTTTTTGACTATTAATACACGACTTCAGAAAAGAGAACAATTACCGCTTCCTACAGAAGTAATTAAACTACTTGATATTCCAACAGATCACGTGCCATCCACTTTCAATTTGGAACAAGACGAAGATGAGCAAGACTATACCAGCCTTATACAAATATATGAATTTATAAGAAATGGATTTGTCTGACGAAAAACAGTCAATCAACTGCTATTCATATGATTAAACACAGATAAATCGTGAATCGTGAGAGGCAAGGTGACTCACGTTAATGAAGCACCCAAAGGAGTCTCAAATCGTACTGCAACCTCCACGTGGTTAATTCTGGTAATTATGAATACATTCAATACAATATATATATATATATATATATATATATATATATATATATATATATATATATATATATATATATATATATATATATATATATATATATATATATATATATTAGATGCCCAAAGTTACTGTATTTTGCTAAATATTAAAAAAGTATATCCAAAAAGTTGTTAAAATCTGTAAAGTCCAGCGTTATCAACCATGGTTATGATACCGTCCTTGTTTACTGTCATTTTAGGTGCGCCTTTTTGAATTTATAATTTTTTACATATGATTCAATATAAACGACCCTAAATCCTATATGTACTTATTTCCTTGCAAACTGGTTTGATTTTTAGGTTAGGTCTCCTCTTCCTATCGGGCAGCCCATTGGTACTGCGAAGTGCCAGATGCATGAAACGTGTATGCAGTATTTCGCGAATATCTCTATAAATTATGAAAAGTGGCAGCTGGTGGCAGTCGATCTTATAGAATATATCTCAACGAACCCCCCGGTATCTCAGAACTGAAGATACAAAGTAGAACTTCAGGGAATTTTTCTTTCAATAAAATAGTTTTTAAAAAAAAAAGTTGAACCGACTTCACAAAAAGCGCTAAAAAGCATAAAATAATTTTTAATTTTATATCTATTAGGACATTTTGAAGTCGGTGCAAATCAAAGAAACCAAACAACTACAACAAAAATATTTAATCATCATTTCTTATGATCCCGTAAGCTGATACGTTCAATTAGTATTACGTATTATTTTCAATTGTGGTTCTGTAGTTGTTTTATTTGTTTAATTTGGTGCGACTTCAAAATGTCGTAATAGATATAAAATTAAAAATTAAATTAAAAGTTCCACTTTTTATTTTCAGTTCTGAGATATCGGGGAGTTCGTTGAGATATATTCTATAGGATCGGCTTCGGTTCAACTTTTTTTTTAAAAGCTATTTTATTTTTCACATTTTAGTGTCTTCTACTCTATACATTGAAGAAAGAACCATCCAAATCGATCCACGCGTTTAAAAGTTAGGTTTAACCCCCTACCCTACCTCCATTCCACTAAATTTTTTCTTATTGTTTCAATCAAGGAACATACTCTACCAAACAGAAAAAGATTCATCGAAATCGGTCCTCCTACCCCCCCCTTACCACCACCATAGGACCAAATTATTCTATTATTAGCAATGGGGGATCACACTCTATACGACAGCGAAAGAACCATCCAAATCGGTCCACGCGTTACAAAGTTAAATTCCAACCCCCCCACCCAACTTGACCAACATTTTTTTCTCGTGGTATCAACCAGGGAGCATACTCTACCCAAAAGAAAAAGAATTAGAATTAGAAAAGAACCATCGAAATCGGACTACGCGTTACAAAGTTATGTTCCACCCCCACGCCGCCACAATTTTTTTAACAGAACAAAAATTATGCAAATTGGTCCACGCGTTACGAAGTTAGACCCCCCCCCCCCTACTTTTTTTCTCCTATTAGAAATGGGGGATCATACTCTGTACAACAAAAACAGAACTATCCAAATCGGTACACGTGTTGCAAAATTAGGTTTCACCGCACCATACCAACAATTTTTGTGACATCTTAGCAAGCGGTGAACATACTCTCCCCAACAAAAAAAGAATCATCAAAATCGGTCGACGCGTTACGAAGTTATGCCCGGTCCGACATAAAAAAAAAATATATAAAAATAAATGTAGTATTATGATCAATGAAATAGTGTACTACGAAAAATGGTATGCATTTAAACTTCAAAATGCCGTAGGAGGGGAGCAGCTGGTACAAATGCGGCAAAATTTCGTGAAAAGTTACTTCTATTGGGGTAGGCCTATTGAGCTCCTATTGGGGTAGGCCTATTGGGCTCCTTGAGGACTGCATCGAACGTATAAATGCCGATCTTGGTAGAATAATTGATTGGTCAATTGCGAACAGATTACTTTTGAACACCGGAACATTTCACTCTATCATGTTTTATACTAATGTTTTAAGTAATGCTCCTCAGATAATCTTAAATGGTTCTCCATTGCCAGCCCTAAGTAAAATAACTAATCTTGGTATTATTTTGGGACAAGAAATGAACTGCTGTGCAAATGTAAGTGCGAGGATTGGCAAGATATATGTTGGATTACTAAGACTTTGGTTGTCAGCCTATATTATCCTGAGAAGTACTAGTCTGGATTTGGTTAAGGCATTGATACTGCCCCATTTTACCTTCGGTAGCTTGGTTTTTCCTCACTTAGACACCCACTGTACACGCCAATTAGAGGTTCCTTTTAACGACTATAATAATAAAACTAAGTTTATTCACAGACTACGAAGGTTTGACCATATCACACCTTTCAGATTAAGCCTTGTCGGGTCCAGTCTGGAGATTTACCTCAAACGACGAGCGTTGCTGTTTCTATTCAAGCTGCTTAAATGGAACAAACCACCATACCTCCTTGAATACTTCCAATTTACAACATCTCAGCGAAACAGAAATTTACTAGTGCCGCGGTTTAGGAAATCAGTTATGAATAGTTCTTACCCTGTCCAAATAATTCGCTTATGGAATAGTCTTTCTCTAAATATTCAAAGATAAAATAAATAAATATTTATCTCTTTTTTTTCTCAATTAATATTTCTAGCATATTGTTTTTGTTGAAATAACTTATCTAGCACCACTTTTAATTGTACAATAAAAGATTTTAAATCTTGTGTATATTTACCTATAATAAATGAATATGAATATGAACTCTGAAGTTGGTTTTTGGCCACTTTATCGGGTATTCCAGCACATAGTGTACCGTGGAAAATACTGATGTAGAAGACATCGACGCACGTATTTTGCATAGATTCGGTGAACTCGAAAGACACACTTTTATTCACCGCCTTTATAATGCGCAAAACATTTTTGTGACAGTTCTCAATAAAATCAAAAAAGAAACACTTTTCGATAAATTATATTTATTTAAATATAGCATAAAAAACGCAAAAAAAAATAGAAACAAAATAAAATTTCTTTTAACTCAATTCATCAATACTGCATTATTAAAGCTGATCTTTTTTATCATTAAAAGAAGTGGGGTTTTTTAGCTCACTGATTGTTGATATGAGTCCTTTTCAGCTCATACTTTTAGCGCGTCGAGAATAGATCGGAAATAAATAAATTGATTTAAGCTGAATCGGTCCCGCGTAAAATCGATGGAAAACCGCATGGTCGAAGGCTCAAAGATCGACGAAAAAAAGTTAGTGGGGTGGGGGTGGGTGGTGATGGAACCTAACTTTGTAACACGTGAACCGATTTGGATGGTTCTTTTACTGTTGTATGCTGGTTGGTGAGGGAGGGGAGGGTTAGTCTCACTTCGTAACGCGTGGACCGATTTGGATAATCCTTTTTCTGTTGGTAGAGTATGTTCCCTGGTTGATACCAAGAGAAAAAAAATGTCGGTGAGGAGGAGGTGGGGGTGGTGGTGGAACCTAACTTTGTACCGCGTGGACAGATCTGCATGGTTTTTTGACTGTTGTATAGAGCTAATAGCGAAATAATGTGGTCCTATGGTGGGGGAGGGTGAGGGGTATCCTAACTTCGTAACGCGATGACCGATTTTGATGATTCTTTTTTGATTTCTTGATTGATACCACGAGAAAAAAATTTTAGTCGCACGGTGGGGGGGGGGGGGGGGGGGGATTAAACCTAACTTGTTAACGCATGAACCGATTTGGATGGTTTTTTTCGTTGTATAGAGTAGAAGACACTTAAACGTTTCAGTCCACGGGATTATAAGAAGGACGACTAAGCACTTGTGTTGTAGTTGTTTGGTTTCTTTGATTTGCACCGAATTCAAAAGGTCGTAATAGATATAAAATTAAAAATTATTTTATGCATTTTAGCGCTTTTTGTGAAGTCGGTTCAACTTTTTTTTGAAAAACTATTTTTTATCGTAATCTGTTTGCAGCAGAAAACAACTATTGGTAGCAACCGGTGTAGTTCGAACTTATGACCTCCGGAATGGAAGGCTGACACGTTATCAATTACTCTACCGGTACCAAAAACAACATGCGACATTTTTAATACGGTGCCGCACTTTCTTAAAGGAAAATGTAATGCATAAGTATGGATTAATTTCTTCCACAAGTAAAAAATTTCAAAAAATTATTAAGCACTCTAAAAAACTTGTAACCTTTTCGGCAGCCAACAATTAAGTAAGCATTCATTTGGCTACCAATATCAAGTGTACCAACACAAAAAAAAATAAATGTGACAATTGTAAATTTCCTCTTATATTTTGATCAATTCGATTTGTGCAGATACAAAGCTGTTTAATTTTAAAATAAAAAAGTTGCAGAAAACATTCAGTGTGATAAAGGCTGTACGATTTATGAAAAAAATTCTAAATTCATAACTTATTTATACAAATTCCTATTTTTGACGAACTGTATGGAACGTATGTATATGCAGGTGCACTTTCTAATAAAGTTATCCTGGTTTATGGCTGCATTAATCATATTTGCAACTAATGCAATCTGCAAAGCTTTTTATTTTACCAAACCGAATAGTAAAGTGCACAACAGTTTACACACAGCCCATCAGCACTAATTGTTTAATCTACTTTAGTGTAGCTCTATCAATGTGTGAATTTTACAGTCTTTTTATTGAAAAGCTTAATTTTCCCTACATCCTGAAAGGCTTTCCGGCGAAATTGCAGCTTTTCTACAGAAAAATCATTAAACTTGTGTAGAAACGTGCAGAAGTTTCGCAAGGGGCAATACGGTGTCCCCTGTACATTCCAAACAGCGCATGCTCTGTATGTGAAATTTTAGAACATTTCAGGATACTCTCCTGTGGAAAGCTTACCATAGAAATATGAAAATGCAACAGTTTTTCAAAGCTTTGCAGCGAATGAAAAAATCTGTTTTGTTTCAATTGCAACAGTGCGGTCGGGTAAATGAGTTTGAGGTAACGACACACTTGAGAGATTTAGGATATGTGAAAATGTACGCAATTATCAACGTGAATAGCTGCAAACAATGCTGCACTTAGAGTCCTTTCTGGAGTAGCTTTCACGTTCAGAAGAGTGGTTCTTGATTTTACTGAGAAAACTACAATATTTGCAGGAAATATTCACAGCGCTCATTACTGTGCTGAGTTTTTTCTTCTTCTAATTTGCGGACTGGTTGTAGAGTAGCTTTTACGGCCGGTTGTTTTTTTTGCAGCAACAATGCAATACTCATCAACAGAACTGCAACATTCAGTTCTTTTGAAATTTTGTAAACTGTCATTAATGTACAAAATAGTGTACTCGTAGCCATAAAAATAAATACTAAGGTAATGACAATTTCCGGTTTTGCAGTGGAGGGATTAATTATTATGCAAACATCGTTAATAAAACTTTTGCTTTAATTAACGTTGCAACGATGATTTTCAATGTAATTTGCAATTTCGGAATTTATTAATTGCGCACCAAATGCAGTTCAAATGCAATTATGTAGGTTTTTATATTTATAATATAATTTAAACTATTTGCCATGCCAGAATTCGTGCATATATGTCTAGTAGATGTCTACCTAATACTTTGCATTGGTTGCACCTGGAATTTTTCGATTTTATCGATTGGAAGAAAAATATATTCAGGTGTATGTACGTGGCTGGCGTTCAGTTTATAAATGGTGTATGCTCTGTGGACATGCACAACCAATCGAGCAAGAGAATATGTAATGTAATAGTAGAAAAATTATTTTATTGTTAGGATGACACATTTGACAGTTGAATTTTATTGAATATTGAATGTTGCAGGTTAAAATGAAAAATTGAAGTGGAAAGCAAAAACAAGTCATGCCTTGTTTTAGAAAATCTGTCTATAAAATTTTACGTTGAATTAAATTTTACATATATTTATTGAAGCAGGAGATATGAAGGTAAATGGCAAGGTGATAGGACCGTTTGTCGGTGGAGCGGTAGGAGGATTGGAGAGGATGGGGATGACACTGAATAGCACTAGGAAAGTGTATGAAAGTCGATTAATCTAGTAAAGGTGTATTTTTGATCAAAATATTTCGAAAACTGTTGTAAAACGAAATGTTTGCACACCAAAACCATATTTTTCCTTGGAAAAAGCACGGTCACGCGGAGAAGGGGGACGGGATGGAAAGGGGAGAGATGAACTTAAATAACATTAAGAAAATGTTTTAAGGTGGGGAAAGTGCTGTGAAGATAAAAAAACTACATCCCCGTAAAGTTGTAAGAGTGGGGTGGGGGCAGGGATTAAAAATGCATAGAAAGGTTATTACCTATTATAAATTAGTGGATAATGAATCTGTGGCCTCTTGCACGTAATCGTAATTAGTAAGTGGGTACATGGCTACCATGACCTCTAACCCTCCAGGATGTGAGTACGTAGGAAATATATATTTCGTGAAACTTTACTGCCATACAAAAGAGAAAAAAAGTGTGATCCTACTGTACGGACAGGCAGGCCGAAATCAGAAAAAAACAGCGAAAGTCGAAGCTAGCGAATACGCCCTTACGAGATGGCGAAACCGCTGGGATAGAGAGACCAGAGGGAGATGGACCGCTAGACTAATACCAGACCTGAAGAAGTGGCTAAAGCGATACTATGAGGAGGCAAATTACTACCTGACGAATTACTTGACCGGACACGGATACTGTAACGCTTACCTCAATAAAATGGGAAAAACAGAAAGCCCAGCCTGCCAGTGCGGCGACGTCCAACACATCTTCTGCGAGAGGTGGACCGCAGAGAGACAGGAGCTAGAAGAAAAGCTCGGGTGATTCACGCCCGAGAACATGGTGAACAGCGTGCTCCGAGGTAAACCGCAATGGACCGAGTTACAGTATTTATCCAGAAGATCCTGCAACAAAAGAAAAAGGAAACCCCATAAGCACTGAACGGACTGTAGTAGGATACGACCTAGAACATAAGAAGCCATTAATGGCGTAGGGCAAGGTACCGCCCTGACGGTGCATAAAGCATTTGTCCTCCTCCAAAAAAAAGGTGCCCCACCCTATCCACCACTCCGACCGACGGTCCCATCATCTAGACATTTACCGAAAATTTAAAGAACCAAGGCAAGGGGTATTACCATATTTCATACTTACAGTACATTGCAAAATTATTGGTGCAATGAAAGAATCAGTGAAATACTCATAACGAAAGTTCAAACACAAAATATTTTGAAAATATACACAAAATATGCACGAAAAAATTGGTGTGAGAGTGTAAGTAATCAGAATATGATACAGCTGTCTAGATCGGTGATTACAAAAAATTTTCTGGATTAACATCTAGTTTTCGGTTTCGTGCGAAAGCGTCCAGTAGCTAAAGGAAAGCTAACTCGCTGGTGCTGCTGTTGAGGAAGAGCCAAGGGAGTTTAGTTTTTTTTTATCGGAAACGCTGATCGTGCTGCTATAAGAAGACTGCTGTCGCTAGGGTGGTAGTAGGGGGAGCGGGAGCCGCACTTCCCAATGCGTGGACCGATTTTGATGATTTTGTTTTTGGTGTATACAGTATGTTCAAATGTCATCTCATGTCAAATATTTGGAGAGTGTGGGTGGGAGAAATCAGGGGCGTATACAGCCTAGCTTCTAGATAGGGGAAAGGGGGGGGGAGGGAATAAGAAAATTTTAGATTTTTTCATATCGTGACAAGGGACTGTTTATTATGAAATAAAGCAACATTTTCAATGAAATGACCAAATTAGAATGCTGTCCTTTATTCCATACAGATTATACAACATTTGCGTCAATTTAAAATAGTTATAACGTATTAATGGTCCCTATTGTGATTGTCGAGTCGTACACTACTTAACTTTGAATTCAAAAAACTTGGATTGTGTTTGTCGTATACTATTGATATTAAACCATTTTTATTCGCGACTGCGTAAATTTTTTCCAGGCAAATTCCTTTTGGATAAATAAACGAAAGATATTTATTTTTTTAAACTTATTTGACATGTTCGTATGTACTACTACTATATATCATTGTAATGGAGTTATTTAATTAATTTTTTTTTTTATTTAATTTAATTTCAGATCTTTGAAGGAATAGTAATTTTCCCGCACTTTCATACTCATCCGAACACTAAAATGTTATGTGCTTTATTAGACATACATAAATGATCTTCCATGATGACACACATTTCTTTTAGTATTAAAGAAAATTTTGGCTGTGATGTGCTAAAATGACTCTTTACTCCTCCGAATAAATCATAATACGGGGATTAGTTTCCAAATAGTATAGTCTTGTTAACCGAAAAATTGTCCAACTCAATTCAATTTATGCCTGTATATCCAGATCCTCATCATCAAAAGACATTTCGGTAGAATTTGTTTTGAAGCTTAAGATTATTTATATTGACACAGACTATCTTTTGAGAAAAATATCTTTGACATATCATATACGTCTTGTGAGTACTAGCAACACACATTTTCATAATGTTTTTATATCTAGCCGTATATTTTACGCAATGCCTATTTTAAATCGAGACTACTGCCGTCATTCTGGTCGAATCGTAAACGACTCCACAATCGAAACTGGAGTGAATATAATTTTAATTGCGTAACATATGATTGGGACAGTCAGTAGTGGAGAAAGACCCAGTCAACCAGTCTTCTCCTATTTAAAATTCGCGCCAAACGGCGCCAAATGCAATACAATGATATTTGGTTTTTTGTTCTCCGGCTTCACGTTTCCATTTCGCAGTCAACAATTCATTGATTTCGAGACATTAGTTAACAAACATTTTCTTGGTTGAAAATTCTTTAATTGTTTACTTCGAACTACAGTACCACAATTTAAAATAATACATAATACTACCTGAACGTTTCAGCTTACGGGATCATAAGAAATGACGATTAAATATTTTTGTTATAGTTGTTTGGTTTGTTTGATTTGCAAGGACTTCAAAATGTCGTTATAGATATGAAATTAAAAACTATTTTATGCTTTTATTTTTCACTTTTTAGTGTCTTCTACTCTATACAACGAAGAAAGAACCATCCAAATCGGTCCACGCGTTAAAAAGTTAGGTTTAACCCCCTACCCCATCTTCATACCACAAAATTCTTTTTTTTCATGGTATCAATCAAGGAACATACTCTACTGAACAGAAAAGGAATAATAGAAATCGGTCTACGCGTTACGAAGTTACTACCCCTCCCCATCCCCACCCCCCACCATAGGACCAAATTATTCCTTTTTTTAGAACTATTTTTCATATTCTCAATAGTTATCTCTAGCTTGTTTGTGGTTTTTTTTCGGCAATCATATGATCAGGATAATCTTCAGATTAATACTGAATATTTCAATTACCTGATAAAATATCCAGCTGCTACTCATACTGCACCTGATTTATTATTAAATACGGATTCTGTAATATCTTCCATTTTAGAACTTTGTGATGGCTATTCTCCTGGACCCGATGTAGTAGTATTTTGCCACCGGTTCTTAGTTATTTATTTAACTTGTCTTTATCACGTGCTGTGTTTTCGGTTGTTTGCATAATTTCCTATTTGATACCTCAACATAAGAATCGTAATGTAAGTAAGCTCTCCTGTATTCCTAACTTATTTGAAGCCATTTTGTGTAATATTACGAGTTTTCATTCGCGTGGAATTGTTACACCGAGTCAACATTTATACTGATTTTAGTAATCCTTTGACAAGGTCTCTCATAGGCTTCTGATTTTGAAGGTTAATATATTGGGATGTTTTCCTTCAGGGTTTATTGTGTGCTTAAAGTCTTATTTATTTGGAAGAGTCCAGGATATTCTGTTCAGAGGTGAAACCTCTGAAAATATCTATGTCAAATGGGGGTCACTTAAATCCCCTATTTGTCTTATATATTACTGATCTTACTTCTGTTATATGTCATTTTGAATTATTAATTTACACTGATGATATTTAAATTTCGTTGCATTTCCAACATATCAGATTGTTTAAACTTTACTTCACCCGTTTTATTACGTGGTGTAACAAAAATAACTTATTTTCTAATATTGAAAAATGGAAGGTTCTGAGCTTTAGTAGACGTAGAACAACTATCACTTTTTCATATGACATTGATAATTCCTCCATACCACGAGTTTCACAAACACAGGACTTGGGATTTAACAGTGAATTGAATTTCAATGCTCATTTTGATGAAATTATCAATAGAGCCAATTGTTTACTTCTGGTCTCGGGAGTGCACTAACATCTTTACACTGAAGAAACTTTATTTCTGTTTTGTTATGCCCATTTTAGAGTCTGTTAGTTCTGTTGGGAGCCCATGTATTCCATATTTCTCCGATATTGCTCGGTTGGAATCGGTTCAGCGTAAGTTCTTAAGCTTTGCCCCGCGGTCGCTGTTTTGTGTGGATTCAATCTATCTCTGAGACTTGGAGAGACGTCGTGAAATTGCTAAGATTCTACTCATATTTCAAATATTGCAGAGTACAATTGCTTCACCATATATTTGGCAGGATATTTATTACGGCACCTGGCCGTAATTTAAGAGCGCGTTCGTTTTTGCGTCTAGATCGTCATCGTACTAATTAAGGTCGCTTTGAAATTTTAATGTAAGCATATAATCAAGTTTCCAGTTACTCAGTTAATTATTGTTTTTTTGACGGTACTGTATATATTGATAATTCCTTTCAATGTTTTTCTGTAAATTTTTTTTAATTGTCAGATGGTTCTGTAATCTATCAAACCCAGGTTGCTCCGACAGCTGAGTATCGGCAGCCAAGTAGGGCTATTACCGAGCTGAAGGAAGATTTCCGGTTTGCCCAAGGGAAGATGGGCAAATACTTCGCAGGAGTTAGAACTACTATATATTGCCTTATATGACCGGTCGATAGTTTAAAACGCTGGCAAGTATTAATTGAAGAAAAGCTGCGGTGTCATAAAGAGGGGACTTAGAATCCATAGTAATTGTAAGAAAATGTATAAATTTCGTTACACTATTTATGCGGCTAATACTATTTTCCTAGTTCCCGCAACTTCTCGTGGTGTGGGAGAAGAACTTCAGCTAATTCGGGACAACGATAGCAAGTGGACAAATAATTTAAGGTGGTTAAGGTGGTAGTATTCATACCTAGATCCTCCGGGATCGGAGAGAGGCTGACACGTTATCTATTTTACTATTATTAGTTAAAAATGCCCACTTGCTCTTCCCATTGAAATTTTTACTTGTTGGTTTATG
The DNA here is from genome assembly GCA_964036015.1 of Leptarthrus brevirostris. NCBI lineage: Eukaryota > Metazoa > Arthropoda > Insecta > Diptera > Asilidae > Leptarthrus > Leptarthrus brevirostris. The sequence continues at coordinate 127,293,807 of OZ038372.1, forward strand.
TAATAAATTTTTGACGAACAGTCAAATTGCATGTATCACAGGCTTCTAAATTGCTAACTTTTAAAACAAACTGTCAATTGAAGTGGAATTGTGTACTCAAAACCTTCTGTATAAATATGGCTCCGTTACCCCTAAAGCGTATTCCTGAATATTGAATGTAATAGATCTGCTGATGTTTTCTAATTGAGAAAGTCAATACTTCGTGCAAAAGTAATAAAATAAAAGGGAACATCACATCTAACACAAATTTTAAAGTAAACATCAAACAAGCAAACAAGAATTTATAGGACGTAGGCCAAGGACTAAATATCACTTTTTCCATGTCAATCGTTCTTTTTAGATTTCTGCTGTAGATGCAGAGGGATAATGCTCATATTGTGCCGACAGAAAATTCCCGAAAGAAATCAGAACAAAATGTAACATCGAATGAGAACATGTCCTGCGGGATGAGATGTTTCGTCCCTCTTCGAGGGACGTCTGGTTAAATAAAATTCATTCATGAATACCACTTTGATGAAGTGTCCTGAGTGATAAAAGGAGATGTAATTAATCTAATTAAAGCCGGTCACCTGATTTTCTTTGAACGAACGTACGGCTACAGGTAGATATTCGTTGTACAGACGCCAAATCTTTTTTTATCTCTCCAATTTTACCTCAATTTTTTTAATTATCTTTGGATTTTATGACTAAAAGGAATTTCATCAGCAGATTTTTGCAGGTAGATATAAAAATGAGTTTTCGATTATTTCCTATAGAAAATACCTTCAATTAAATTCCACTTTCCAAAGAGTTTTGCAGGATTAAAGAGATACTGCCTTTGGAGTAGCTGATAAATATTCATAAGTACATACATATGTATACGTGTGTATGTACTAGGAAAGTGTAATTTTAACTTCAAAGATATTTGCTGAAATGAGCTCATTAAGAGGTTTCATTATCTATCATTAAATCTCAAGCATGACATTTTAGAACAAAACTTCTATTTATTAAATATTTTCTGACGATGTCCTAAATTGTCGATTTTAGAAACCTACAATACCAGTAACCGCATAATCTAAGTTGGAGTACTAGTTCTGCAACAAACTATTCTGAGTGCAAAGTTCGTAACAACAAAGAAAATGTTATAAAACTGTAACGAAAAGCTTTCCATTAACACAGTATTTTTGGTTACATTTGCCAGCATGACCAAAACAGCCGCCTCTCTTCGGACAGGACGTGGCATAACAACAGAATCGTCCTCCCTGTGGTTTAGTTATGTTTGAACATAATTAAGAGACATTGTCTGGTGTGTAACAGTTGCTCCCCAATATCTCACAAAGCTCATTTGTATTCATGGAAAATGTTAGCCACAGAAATTGCCGAAATTTGATTGTTTCATTTTCGAGGTTATGAAAAGCATGGATCTCCCCAAAAAGTTTAATATATGTCGTCACAATTCGTGTGAGGACCCCTTCTGTTCTGGTCCTTCTCTCAGGGTTTCTACCGCTTATGTCATAATTTATCGGAACAAATCAGAAAACTTTTGCATTCAATTAAAACATTTTGACATGGGTTGACAGTTCAGTTTGGAACGGTAGATACGGCCACACTTTCTGAAATTTGTGTAACAAGGTTCGTGTTTTGGAGAATTAATTTATTGTGACAGAAATTTGGGACAGCAAAAAGTGAAATTGTTCTTCCTTATCGTATACATCTGTTTTAGGAATTTCCTTTGAAAAGTTTGAATACAATACGCCCGTGCATAGATTCGAGGTTATGTGGGATTTGGGGTTGGGGTGCGGGAGAAGAATATAACTGCAGGTTTTGTTTGTTATATGATCATCAATGTGATTCTGATTCGGCTTGTTACTCCTTTTTAAGCGTTTTGTTTTATAGTTATAAATATAAACATGTATTATTTGAGAATATCGTAATATCAATAGATATGTGATGTCTGGGCTCGCCGGAACTGAACAAAGTCTTCAATGTGCCCAATGCTGCTCAGTCTATTAAATATTGACACAGAAAGATAAAGAATATTCTTTCCAAAATAGGTGGGTCATCACGTTGGGCGCCATTTTATAGTAGTCACACAGTGGCTGATACGACCTGGAAGTTTTTGTGGGTATCGAGAGTCCTTTTGTAACAGTTTCAGGCTTTTGCAATGCAACCAAAGCAGGCCGATTAGGTAAAGTCGCGGTGAGATGGATCTAATTTAAATTTTATTTGCAAAAAGCAAACAAATGCACTACCCAATATCTTAGGCTTTTTTGGGATGTTCACCTGTGAAATATTATCGCCCTTTTTATAATGTTTCCTTGTTGCTTCGCTCTTAAGCAAAAGTAAAGTAAACTTAAATATCTTTGCTTAAACCGAGATAAGACAATAAAAGTAATGGTAATGTAGGGTGGATAATAGGAAGACGGAAGCTGAAATTTTCCATTGTGTATTGCTTGTACGGGAAAGTCATTAAGCCCATAAATCATAAAAACGTACGCGGCGTTAGTTCGAAAGATGAGAATTGAGCTTTAGTACCATTTGGAAAAAATACAGGAGGGCGGGAACGCCCCTTAGGGTAAGCCTGAGGTGCCTTCTTTTGTTATTGTAATTTAGGAGAAAGCTAAATATATGGCGGCTAAAGAAAGTGAACTTTAGGATGATGAGCGAAATATTGGCCATGGTTTTATATATGTATATGGAAGGCTCGCGGATGCCACAGAATCAGATCAACCCATCTACAGGGTGTAAAGTTTCTAGAGGTTAATACGAATACAAATGATAGCTCTCACCTAGGCAAACAAAAAATGTTATGGCAGGGGGGGGGGGGGTGGGGAGGCAATATCAACCGTTTGGGTGTAACAGGGTGATTCATAAATTTCAGTTTACCATGGTAAGCACGTTACTCTTTTATTTTTATCTTTTGATCTACGCAACATAGCGATATCAAATACACGCTAAGCAACTTCTATCCCAATGAACTTTCCAGAATTGTCAACAATGTTGATCTCACTACAAACTGCAGGTACAGTCACGGCCAAAATTGAAAAAAATGTTTTGAAATTACCAAAATTTCAACATTTTTCCAAATTTTCTCGGAAATTTATGTAATTAGTATACCTCTTTTTTTTGGATTCCCCGTCCTTTACCTTTCCAAAAAGGTGCAACATGGCAAGTTAGACAAAGAAGAAGAAAAACCGCATCCTTAGAAATCTCTCACTACTTAATTATTTTATTGCACTTTAGGTAGGAAATTCTTTAAATAAACAAAATTTTTAAGATAAAGGGTCGAAAATGATTGTTTTGGGTTAACAGGTAATTAATTTTAATTATTGTTCCAAAAAAGTTACAAAAATGTTATTGTAATTTTGTTTTATTGTCGATATTAGCATGTGTTAGCCAGAATTCACATACTTGTATCCTGGCGATTTGTTACTCGTACCTGATGGAAGATGGAAGAATCAGTAAACAAGAAAACCTATCATAGTTGAAAAACAAATCAATAAGTACGGGTATTTTTAAGCAAAAATTAGTAAAAAACGGCAGAATTTAGTTTTGAATAATACGCGGATATTCTTTACATTTGTGGTGTAGTAGACGGAAAAGAGAGAGCGGCTGTACTAGAATACCAAAGGAGGTTCCCTAACCGACGAGCACCACAAAGAAGGGTATACACACGGACTTTCCAAGGGTTAAGAGAAACAGGAAGTGTAACTTCACACGACCTGGAGACATGACCTGAAACTTTGAGAACTTCTACCGATATCGAGTACTAAATAATCACCATCGTGAGGCAGGACCCTAAGTAGAGCACGAAACGAGTCGCAAGGTAATTAGGAGTATCGTCATCTACGGTTTGGAGGGTTATTCATCTAGGGAGATTACGTCCATATCATCATCACCATCATCACCATTAACTGGTGCCATAGACTGCCCTTCAATCCTGTAATCTTTACCCATCTATACCAATCCCCGCAACCTTAGGACCACTCCCCTCTTCCGACTTGACCGCCATCGCATGAACTACGGTCAACGCGAACCAATTACCAGGATGCTACGAAAAGTCAACGACCTTTCCTCCTTTGACTTCCACTTAAGTAAATCATCCCTTCACAAAGCCTTATATCTTGATCCCGCCCATCCTGATCGCCTTTCTTAATTCTTCTTCTTTCCAGTTCTTTCCAGGATCTGCCTAGTGTAGTTGTCTATCAGAGAAAGTAGAAGTGTTTTTTTCTCGTTTATTTAGCTTTGAAAGCGACATGACTATGAAAGGTAGAGACTGTAGATTGTTGACTGTAGGTTGGTACATACTTGTTTTGTAGGCTGACATACAATTAGTAAAGCAAGTTTTTTTTTTAATAGACAGTAGTATAATCCGAGAGGAAGTAGGACTCTTTTACTCTGTCAAAAATTCTCACCGCAACGTCCCTTGCAAAGAGCAGCTGTAGAGTTTAGTCAGTAGGAGATATGGCAGCAAGTCCAGGCTACTACAATGTGTGATAATAAAGTTTATTAGTCGTAAATTAGAATTTCAAGACAGTATCAGTGAAATTCATATAACCTTCTTTTTTTGGGTTTTTTCAAAACTTACTTAAGGGTTTCTAACATGCGTGGAAGGCCATTTAGTCTTTCATTATCCACTGTTCGATATTAAATTTCTAGCCAAGTTTTTAGTCTAGTACTAGTATAAAGTATATTTTGCTTTGAAAGGTAATGACAAATTTAAAGAGATGGTAGCCCAAATGTGCTTCCTTTCATGATCTTACTAATCACGGAGAAATTAAGTTGCTACCATCCAACAATTTTTTTGTAGAAAAATCTTGGTAAGGTTGTAACATGTTTTTTTTAGTAGAGGTGGTTTTAGGTTTTTCCAGGCGATAAGCTCGTCGGCGATAAGTCTCTGGCTTTTGAAGAAAGCAAACCTGTGCCTAAATAAAAGAATCGAGGACATCTCATCGGGATCCTGTCTGGTGATATCGTTGATTTGATTGGTTACTTCGTCTACTGTGGTCCGTATCAGCACTTCCATATGGATCACAGTACGCAGAGATGCTGCTCTATCCCAAGGTGAATACATGCGGTATATATCAAGGTACTGATTTGCCTTGTGGTACTGATCAGTGCTATAGGCGCTGGTTACCTTGGCTTTGAGGGTAAAGTTTCTGTGACTCAAAGCGGGTAATCCTCCTACCAGATAAAAAGACGGATGGATAGTTTTGAACGCATCAAAATATAAGTCTACATGACGGCGAACAGTTTTACTAGACAAGTATGAAATTATAGCCAGGGAAGCACGTTAGTACCAAATTACATGAGAGAGATTTTACCCCATGACTCACGGCAATTCTCTTCTGTGCAAAAGTAGAAAAACCCTCGGAGTGTTGCTACGAAAGGGGCTTTGATTGACGTTAAAAAACCGGTTCATAAGTGTCTTGCAGCGTTGAATATATGTATTCACCGGCTCCAGCAATACTAAATCAACCTGACGCCAAAAATTATTCGAACCCTAATGAGGAAGTTACGAAAATGGACAAAAGCAAATCAGGAAAAACTCAAGCAAAACCCCTACGATTTGTATTGGCACTCACATATGACCCTCTTCCTACCTCGATTCTCTCGCCAAGAAAAAAACTCATTGGGTAAAATCCCTCTCGTGTAATTCAGGACTTAGCTATGCAAGTGTCTCTTACCAGGAATGCATGGTGATGAGAGAGGAAGTGAGTGAGTGATTTACACCAGCGAAGCACGCTGGGGAAGAAGATAGTTAGTAAGCCAAGGAAAAGGAAGCATGCTCGTGAGACGAGTGCTTTACATCAGGGAGGCACGTTAGTGTAAGAGAAATGAATGAGTGTCCAAATATCAGGGAGGCACGATAGTGAAGGAGATAAAATTATAGCCAGGAAGACACGCTACCTAAGCTAGTGTGAGAGATAAAACGACTGTCCCACATCGGGGAGGCAAGCTAGTGACGGAGTTAAAAGTACCAGGCTTATCTACCACCAATGGATCTGATCTGGTCCCCATTTACAACTCGTCGCAGCCGGGGAGGCACGCCGGCTACTCAAACTTACGCTACCTAGAATAATATTACCTCTTTGGTGATGCTAGTGGCTGGCCTCTGATCGCTCATTTGTTTGTGGTCTGGTCGACCACCGGACTGCAACTCGGTGTTGGCTGCTAGTTCCTCTGGTCTGCTCAATTGTTGGACTGCGAATTTTTAAACTTCGTTAAAAAGAAAAGGGCAGCGTTAGCCAAAAATCTTTCATCGAGACAAAAACCCCTTTTGCACGGCAAGAGAAGAATTCATAAATTAAGTTGATCTGATCCTTATCTGCAGGATTATTGAGTTCATGTTAGTAGGTGCTGTTTCTGAATGCAGATGAAAGTAGTTCGGAGACATCGGCAGCTGTTATTTCTTCGTATAAAATAAGAATAGACATTGCTACTGGTTTGAAGAGCGTTATATTGCGCAGTACAATTTAATTTTCTAGTTCATCTGGTGAGGCTTTTACGTATCTCAAATGTGCTTATTAGGTCCGTTGGACCTTCAACTCGGTATCTTAAGTGTAACATTAAGTCATGATGAGTGATGTTAAGTATTTCGTCCCTTACGTAACATGTGAAAGGTTGCAAAGGTCGGAATTGGTGGAATAACTTGAAAAGTGTTTTCATTTATTCTCAAATTAGCAAATGGAATCGGGACGAAATCTAAATTTTAGCAACCTACAACCCAATTCTTGAATTGAATGGTTTGTTCCACAAATTGAACTCCACTATTAAGAGTTGGACTGGAAACTTCATACAAAAGCTGGGGACTTAATTTTCAATTAAACTCCACAGATGCACGCCAAGTCGTTTCAAATTTAGGACCAGAGGTTCTTACAGTCACATAAGTCAACAAAGAAATTGCCTTTCCACGGTGACTTTCAACAGTCTTGCACACGTTTCCATGTCCATGCACGAAGGGATTTCACCTTTGCTCGAATATAAATTTCAGATTTGGCTGTGGTCAGAGTTAGCTGTAGAATCCGATATGGAACATCCAACTGGTGTGATGATAAAGAAAAGCTGCGGTATGCAAATTTACTAGTCAAGTAGAGGAAGACGTTTAAAATGGTCCAGCAGAAGAGTCAAAAATGCCCTCGCCAAGGGACCTTATATGGGACCGTCAAAGTTTGTATTAATTTAAATTTTAAGCAGAAGCTGCATGCGGCAGAATTGGCATAAATTGCACTTTATCAAGTTCCAGTGGGACCATATGCCAAAATACCCATTTCCTGGCAAGTTTAACTCGAAATCGATTTCTCATTACGCAGATCAGAAACTTGGTGGAAACCAATCGAATTGACAGTAAGTAAATTTGCATGTCGCTTCACCTTTAACTATAAAATACTAAGAATTTCCTCGGTGGCTGGGGTATCCTTAACTGAGTGTATTCGTAAATAGGATGCGATGGCAGCATAATATTCCACTTAGCTAAATAAGCTTATCGCAAAAAGTTTTAATTAGATTGTTAGGGACCTGGAACCATTTCTGACATCGATACTTTTGCTTCCTGCTATATAGGGGAAACCATCAAGGTGTGGAGAATCAACAGAGAAAGAGAATTGTCGTGCTGTACCTACTTTTCGTTTTTAATTTTAATTAAGCGCAAAACAAGATAACTGAAATTAGTTTAAGTACGTCTTGAATTTAATTCAAATTTTTTGTTATGTCGCTCATCATTAAAGTATTTGTATGTAAATGCTCTCAAGTTTGATTCAGTAAAGGAGGGTGTTTTCAGAATCATTTAACGACGCCAAGGCGACGATTCATTACTTATAATCGACAAGATTTTCTTCTTAAATATTGTACATAAAGTTGTCCTTTAGGAGAATTTTCTCTAACACCTGTTAATGGAATGGACGACGATATTTAGTCCAGGGATTAACAAAACGTTTTCTAATTTATCGTTGTTCTGATGTGCAATTCCCTACTGATTTAAACTTTCCGTAAAAATGTCGTTGTACCGATTCAAACGTGCGTCCTTGGTTGATTTCTATAGTTTCCTCGAAAATTCACTACAGAGTCAAAAGGTACGCGAAATCAAGGTGCTATCGGCGAAACTATAAATACATTGAAAATGAGAGAAAAAATGTCCTTAATGAAAAAAAGAAAAGAAATAAGGTTGATGAAAGAGCTGAACCCTGAGGTACACATGCATTTATTTCGGAGGGATTAAATGTTACTGCGTCTATTATAAGACGTATTCAACGGCGTGACAAAAAACTTTCTATTCATTTTAAGAGGAGAGAGTGGACACCAAATTCTCGATGTTTAGCTAATAGATCAGTCTACCAGACTTTACTAAAATCCTTTGTCATGTCCCCAGCAACGATTTCGTACTCTTTAAAATTATGGGATAATAATTTCAACAGTCCGTCAGAGCAGTTAGTAGGGCTCCGGTTAAGCGCGAAACCCATACTGGCGATTGTTGGGTGGATATTCATATATACAGGGTGTTCGTAAATTCGTATACACTATTTATAAATTCAATAGGTGACTTCGAGATAAGCAAAAAATTATATGACGGGCAAGTAGATGGTAGAAGACGTCGTTTTGAAGGTAGGACGGTTTTTGTGATTTGGCTTACCGTCATATGATTTTGATTGAGGTACCAAATAATTGCAAATTTATTACATGTATGTACAGCTACTTGTAATGAATGCTTAACCACCACTCTTCGTTTTAGAACCATCGGTTAGTTTGTCCAGACAGTTTTCTCGAAAATGTCGTTATGTAGGAATTTTAATATTAGTTCTTTGTGACGCGCTCATATTTCCAAGTCTAAGATTATGAAATATTTTGCTTTTTAATTTTTAATGGGAGGAGTTTGGCCCGTTAAAAAAAACCGGACAAGTGCGAGTCGGACTCGTGCACCGAGGTTTCCGTACTTTAGAATGTTGCTGGTTTCTGTATAAATTGTGGTAGTTAGAGATATCGTTTTATTTTGCCCGTACTATCTACATAAACCTCTATCAACTCTAATTATTTCCGATTTTTCGTTTTGCAAACTTCGGAGCTAAGAATGGGATTTTTTTTAGAAATTTTTCATCATAAGTCAAAACCTATGAGGCGTAAAGGGAAATGAAAATATATTTTATAATATGCAAATGAACTTGACCCCTCATTTTAAAATATTGGCCCCTTCGGACCCTTTTGCAATAAATTTAAAAATATTTTTTAAATTTTTTTATTTGAAATAAAGGTGGGCAAACATTATTTAAAACTATTTCAAGTCGATGCTTTAGTAGTTTCTGAAATAAACAGCTGGGACAGACAGACAGACAAAGTCGGATCAGAAGGGTTCTTTTTTTATATTGGTAGTGTGCGGTTTTATTAAAAAAACTACTATTAAGGATTCGAAAATTATTACTTTTTCAAAAAAGATTGGTTATGAAAATATAGTTTAAAATATGTGAAAAAACACCGTCCCCTATGATGTTATTTCCAAAGCTAAAATTTCGATATTATCAGCTTAATCCCGGCGCAGTGCAACAACGTTACGAATGAGTTCGGAAGAAGTCTATATAGTTTTTTCATCTAACTTTGATAGCACACATTTAGTTGTGTTTGACAGTGTTATTTCTTCCACTCAGCTGGCGAATTGGAATCTAAACTTTAGAAAGATCGACTTTTCGAAACTCGCCTTGTTGGCGCGTCCTATGACAACCTTTATGCATGTTTTACACATATATCTTAGCGCATTTCTGTCCAACATGAGATCTACTTTGAACACTAAGCCCAGCCAATTTTGGAAACTCATCAACTCTAAGCGTGATGGTTACCCCTCCTCCTCGAGATTCCATGACTGCGAGTGTAGCCTCTTCTCTCGCTAATTTATTTGATAGCTGTGTTCTCTGATTCCTGCTGTGATAACTATTTTATGGATTTTACTAATTTGACAAGGCTTCCGCTGATCTTACTCGTATTCAACGATGGAATGGTCATTGAATACTTATCAGACTTCTTCTTGCACGGTCCTGATGTCATTCCTGCATCTTTTGAAAAAGTGCGAATAGTGGGCGAGGGGTCTACTATCTTCACTACCTGTTGAATTTGTCTTTATCTGATCGCTGTTTTTCAACTCTGTGAAAGGATTCTGTGATAATCCATATTCATAAGAACAGAAGTAAATGCGATATTTCTAATTACAGGTCCACCGCAACCCTGTACTATGCTGGAAAGATTTTCGTGGCTTCAGTAAGCGACGTGCTTCGCTCTCACTGCAGGCCTTTCATGGGTACTTTTCAGCATGGCTCCATAAAGCGAATAGGGAAAACAATTGGAGTGTATATTCACGGACTTCATCAAGGTCTTCGTTAGGATCAACCACTGCATCCTTATTCACAAGCTGCTGGTGCTTGCATTGTTTGTCCTCTTACTTGTCTCATCACACACACACCTGTTTAGTGGGCTCTTCCACCGAGATGTCTGCCTCTTCTGCGGTACCACAGGGCAGCATTCTTGGCCACTCCTCCTTGCTCTCTACACCAACGGCGTTTTGTTATTTCTTGGCAATTCCAGAATTCTCTGCTGTGCCGATAACGCAAAATTTTTTAGAATCAGCTCTTGTGACACTGATTGTGTTCTGTTGGACATTGACCTAGTTACGTTTCATCACTGATGTTCAAGCAACTATCTTTTACAGAATACTGGCAAGTACACCACTATAATTTTTCCCACTATCTTTAAACGAACGCATTTTGGAAAGACTCGATATTCTTCGGGGATCACAAAAACTCTATCATTAGCAGGGCTTGCTCGACTTTGAGTTTCGTAAAACGATGGTCCAGGGAACTTGATGACCCTTACTTGTCAAAGCTTATATGTAACACCTTCATCAGAATTGTAGAATACGCTAGACCTGTGTGGGTTCCTTTCTTCGCCGTGCATATCAATCACATTGAGGCAGTGCCGTGTAGATTTCTTAAGTTCGTATTTCGAGGCCTTTCCTGGAATAATCCCATCATCCTTCTCTCTTATCTTGATAGACTTTGTTTTTGCTTGGACAGCCTTGAAAAGAATCGAAATGTTTCCGAGATTGTTTTTATTTCCGATTTGCTGTAATGAGGTTTAGTTTAAAACCGGTTGTACCTAGGTAAGCACATGTCTGTAAGGTCAAATGAAAGGGTATTTCTTAGAGATTTAAATCAAGGCTAAAAAGGAGCAGTTTATGGTGGGAAAATTTGAAAATTAAAAAAAAAAATATTTCCATTTTTTTTATAACTTGCAACGTTCGTATGCGTATGTATATTTCAACATTTTCGAAATAAATATATGGTATGTTTTATATGGTTCTAAATGTAATATGACGGACGCCCCAGGATGGGGTTACCTTTTTTTACAACCCCCTTGACACGGCTATCTATCATTTGACGAGCAGAATACGATAATATACGTGACGTTGTTCTAAGTACAATTGGTCGGTCGCCCCAAGATGGCGGATTACCAACTGTCAATGGTGTTGATATAAATTATTGTATACACGTTAAGTTTTGATAGCGAAACATAATTTTAACTGTGACCCTTGCTGGTGTTGATCTGATGCGGCTGTGTACCCTAGTACATTGCGGATATACATAGATATGCTACTACATAGTTTAGTTTTCCAGGTAAATGAGATTTTAAGATCCAATAGTAAATGAATAAAATAAAATATTTGTAAGAAAGATTTTAAAAATTAAGTTTTATGTAATAACCACTGAAGTAAAAAGTAAAAAATAATGTTCAGTGTAATTAAAAGCACTATTATGCAGAAAAACCCTTTCCTTGGTCACTGAACACAGTTCGTTTTTAAATATGTAAATGTATGTAGTCATGCTGTGCTTTTAAAATTCAGAAGTTTCATTGATCCATTTACGATAGCTGAAGAACTAAAACTGAACAATGATCGAACAATATCGAATACAAGATCGGGAACAACTATCGGCGAAGATAATTGGTTTTGGGCTTTGCTTTTTAATTATACCTATTTTAGAGTACGCTTTCGAGGTCTGGTCACCATTTTATTTGATTCATATTATTTATATTGAAACGACATAACGTAGGTTATTAGATTTGCGCTTCGTATTCTTCCATAGAACAGTTTTGTTATATTGCCGCCCTATTCTATTCGTTTATGAATGCTTGCAGGGTACAATTAATACTCCGAAGCTACTAACCTGTCTGAATATCTTAGTTCCTTGTCCTTGTCTTATGACTTCCTTAATATCTGTCGGCCTAACTACGCTTTTAATGAACCTATTAATTCTTTGCTTTTTCATAAAGCAAACAGTGCAACGACCTCATTCCACAGGTATACAATAAGAACAGCAAAAAACATGCCACAACTTTGAGTAATACTATCAACCCATTATTGCTTAATTTTGTTAACTTATTATCTATAAATTAGAATAAGATTCAAATAACAAATCAGCTGAAAACCAGCCTTATTCTATCTCAGAATTTACAACTTTTGCCGATTGCTTCTACTGCTGCTCTCTAAATAGAAATTCAGTTTTCCTCACTATGTGAAGATCAGTAGAAGGGAGCATCTGACCAACCAAAATTCTGAGTTACTTCCTTCTCAGTCAAACTATATAAAGGTATTTTTTAATCTCCTATAATTATAAAGCAACATATGCTAAGTCTTCAATATAGAAAAAAAAATTTTTGAATTTTTATCCGGTTCTTTTTCGCCACCATCGAAGGTGGATGTTCAGTCATTAACATCGATTGTGCGATATTCTATATATGTACTTCAACATCGATGTTGATTCCCTGTGAATATCGATGAACATCGATCATCCCATCACCCGATTCGAGACAACGATTGCAAGTGGACTTACAATTTAAAGCGGATTCCGAACCACTGATATTTCTTTTGCAACTCCCATGGCGCTCTTATCGTAATCTGTTGTCAGCAGAAAACAACCATTAGTCGCCGTCAATGGGATTCGAACCTGGGACCTCTGGCTTGATAACCTGACTCGTTATCACATACTCACTTAGACTTAGTGATATGTACTTTTTGCTTTGTTTTGTGTTTTGTTTTTTTGTTATTTGTTTGTAGGCCAAAGCTAAGGGGACAACACTCTGATGCGTTAGCATGGCAATATCCGGAAGAGAATTAGGGCAAGCGGAATAATGGTAATTAAATACCTTTTTTTGCATGGCTGCGAGTTACACAACAGACCAGACACGGAAGGGTTCTTTATCTTATTGCAAAAACAAATTAAGAACTCATAGGCAGGCCAATGCTCGAACCTGCATTCCTACAACCATAAGCACCACTATGTTGTTCTCATAGTGACAACTAAGGAAAGGAAGTTTAGCAAAAATAGATAGTTCTTTCAAACAGATTTTTTCTTGTACAGTAGTATTCGGCATATTACCTCGTTGACAGTACTGCCAACTATCAGGAACTAATAGATGCGTTCATGTACGATTGAATTAACATGACCTTGACCGGAAGGATATTAAGGTAAAGGGAATGAGGGAACATGAATGTCTTGTTTTTGGAATTTCGGAATATTCCCAAATAAATTCTAGTTGTGGTGGTTTAAAGAACCCTTACTTTACAGCATACGTTTCCGACCAAATTCACAATTCACAGGAAATTTAATTGTACACAGCAATTTGCTGAAATCGAAAAGCGTTAAAAACACAAATTAACCGAATAACATTAATCCGTACATAAAAATTCATGCTTTCGGGTCAAGGAAAATAATTGAAATTAACTTGTGCTTATTGGTGTAGAGCTGCACGGATTGATAATCATATTTTCATGTATGAAATAAAATAAAAAATATCTTCCTGAATTTGAATGCAGGCAATTAATTTAAAAAACATTATTTTATATAAACAGCAGTAACCAGAATTGGTTAAAACCGGATACTTTTAATGGCTGCGCTCTGAAAAATGTTATTTATAAATCTTGTGGCTTACACAATAAATTCATTTTATATTACGTTATGTGACCTATATATTTTTTGGAAAATGTTAATTTTCAAGCTATTTGGTCGTACCTTTTGTGTTGTGCAAAAACTTTTAAAATGTCCCCAGTCAAAATGTATGATTTATTGTTGATCCTAATTAAATCCCCAAACAGGAGTCAATATTATCCTTGGAGGGTTGTTCTTAACAAATACGATATAAGATTTAATTTGGACTGTCCGTACACCCGCACAACCACGTTAGTTGTTTCTCATCTTCGCATTAATATAAATTCCTCGCAAAGCAAAATGTTCACACTCAATAGCTTAATAAAATCCCTTTTCCAAGCGTGTATCCCTCTAGGGATCTTATTTATCCCCAAATAATAAACCCTTAGTTGTTGCCGTGCAGGCGGGGGTGTGGTTTGTCGAGTTGCGTTAAATAAATCATTGTTGACAAATAAAAAATAACTAGCACTTTTATACCCCATTCTGTTTGGACGTTTCCTGCATTCTCCGACACCTTTTTCGAACATTTCACCAGAGAATGACATATGGAGGGTTCGGGGATTGAAGCATTATCCTCTTGTATAGCTGGGCTGGAGCACAAATTCACTATGGACGTGCTTAAGACGGCACGACGTTGAAGGAAGACTTGTGACAGTGTGTCAGCAAAAATATGTTGAAATGCTTATCCAGATAGTAAAATGGATCACTATAGTAATGGGCAAAATTTCACAGTTATAACAGCATCTCGACGTTTACCAAGCGTTTGTGACAGGTGTAAGATTTCTGCACACATTATGTCTTGACAATTGCTTAGAGCCTAACAAATTGTGACTGCCACGTATGAATAATTAGTGTTCTGTGTAAGATGTGCTAAGAGGCTCGGATTCGAAAGTGGGTTTACTTCGGGCACATATAAAAATAAGTAGGGACCTATTGACATAGGCGCTTAACTAGAAAGGCGAGCAGTAATAGGATCCTCATTATTTATGCTCTTTATAGAACTAATTACAAGCAAACTGAGCTTTGTGCATTAATCTTTTTGATTCTTTGGGACGTAATTCGTTAACTCTTGAGTCTTGTGTCGTTCAATTAAGAAATAGGTCACATTTGTTTTGTGAGAACGTAAACTAGCTATCGTTAAAATTACTCGCTGTTGTTAAACTGACCTTAGTGTAATCATGTGTACTTGTTAACTTCCTTTTCGATTTATTCTAGGGAATAGTTAAAGTCTTGTTGCAACTTTTAAGATATATTGTACTTACTTCAATTGTTTTCTTAGAGTAACGTACTGTTTACAGTCAACTCCTTATCTTCACTAATCTTAAATCCGCCAGCTTCTCAGCAACCGCCAATTTTAGTTTATTAAAAGAAAATATATTTTTTGCCATACCTGTTGGGATATGCAGAAGAGCTTTTAATTTTTCAAGCGAATAGTGCAGGTAGGTGTTTTATCGGTTTTAAATGGATATCTATTCAATAATGCAATACATTGCAGTCATTGTCGAAAAAACCCGAGTGAGCACAGGGCCTAAGCAAAAAGACACTTCTAAAATGGAAAAAGTGCAAAGTAATTTATTTCAACTGTTCGTGCCAAATTCTCGCTAAGAACTAACTTTCGCAGAAGTTTTATATAATGCAACTCAAACATTGTACATATACAGGTATTTAGAATTCAACCATTAAACAAGTAAATATGCAATTATTTACAAACATCATTGAAAGTGCAAGTTAAAAGGCTAATCGTCTTTATAGTTTGAACATCTTCCCGGCGGCAATGATGAAGTCAATTGAAGCGGAAATAGACGCTGGATAGGCCTGCGAATCTTGTTTCCGTTTGGAAAACGTATTTCGCAGGCGCGAACTTTACCGTCCCTTCCTGGATAAATTTGTTCAATAACCGCAAGCTTCCACAAATGACGTTTCGTAGCTTGGCCATATAAAATGACAACTTCTCCAACACGCACATCAGTTGTTCGTTGTTGCTTCCTATGATGTGCAGAACGGAGTTGTTTAAGGTATTCGTTGTTGAACCGTTTGAAAAACGTGTGTGCTGTTTTGAGCCTGGCCTGCCAAACGTCCATCAATTCATGGTCCTCAATCTCACCGGATGTCAAGTATGTCGCGCAGGCTCCCGTCAAAAAATGAGCTGGAGTCAACGGTGCTAGCTCGGATAAGCTATCACTCATATAAGTAAGACGACCAACTGCAATCTTCAGGCAATCTTTGACAAGTCCTATTAATCGCTCAATAAATCCGTCCCACCAAGCGGCTCGTTCAGCTATGAAATCCCATTGGATTCGATTTGCAGATATGAGATCATGTAAACTCTCTGATTCAATAACCGTAGCGAGCTGTTTTAATTCTTTGGAGGCTCGACGAAATGTTCTGGCGTTATTCGAGATAATTGTTTTAGGAACTCCACGCCTACTAAAAAATCTTCTTAAGGCAACAATGCAAGATTCGGTGTGAAGATTTCGACCTACACGTACGGCGCGTATCGCAGTGCAAGTGCATATCATGACGTACATATACTTTTGCATCTTTCTTAAAGGTACGCACATAAAGTGGTCCAAAAAATCAATACCTGATGCTTCGAAGGGCTACTTGTCTTTCGTCTATAACTGGGCAGTGGAGCAAATGGTTGAACCATGGATTTCCCATGCAAACGTCTACATGCCTGACATCGCGTAACTGCTTTCTTAACTGCCTGACATCCTCTGACAATCCAAAATCGTTCTGGTACTCGATTAAGTGTTGCATTAGTGCCTCCATGTAGAGTTCGTTCATGCGCATCAGTAATAATAAGTTCTACCAAATGAGATGATTTTGCAAGAATAATCGGGATTCACTTCATCAAAAGCAAAATCGGCTTGTTCAAGACGGGTGTTAGCACGCATTATTCCATCCTTATCCAATTTTGGATACAGTGACGCTATTTTCGACGTACATGGTAATTGTTGGGAATTTTTCAAAGCGGTGATCTCTTCGGCGTAGGCGTTTGACTGAGACTCTTTTATCAAATAACGTTCCGCCCTGGAAAATTCTAAGGAATTCAAAAATCGGTGTTCAGCACGTTGACCTTTTATGGAATCCAAGAAGCGGAAAACATACGCTGTCACCCTCAGCAGTCGTGTATATTTGCTAAAGTCCTCAATATTAAGTATTTGGGTACTTGTGTCCTTTAAATCTTCTTCAACAATAGCTTGAAAGCATACAGAAATATCATTAGTTTGTAAGACAGGCAATGTGGGTCAATAATAATCAGACGATTCTATGAGCCATGTGGGCCCATTAAGCCATGTGGTTGCGTTAATAAGTTTCCGCCTAGATAGTCCTCTCGTAAGATGATCTGCGGGATTTGAATCACCAAGGCAAAATCTCCACTCAGTTTCACTTGTTAACTGGCGAATTTCATGAACTCTATGCCCTATGTATGGAATATACTTTCGTTTGTTGTTTAATATCGAATTTAAAACAATGCTTGGATCAGACCAGAGATGAAATGATTCGAAACGCTCATCAATGCAATCAACTAAAAATGATCACAGTCGCGATCCAATAAAAGCTGCTGTTAATTCCAACCTCGTTAACTTTAGGTCTTAGCTGTTGTCTCGTTTTAATGGGGCAATGCGATTTCTCGAGTAGACATATGACACATGTACAGACCCGTCTTTATGTATGCTACGGTTCCAAACGCTGCAGCAGTCATATGTGTAGTTGATGACTTTGGTGGTCTGATGATCGATACATGTAACGTGGAATAGAAATATCTGCAAGTAAAGCTAAAGCATTAATACACTCGTTGAAAATCGTTTGAATACTAGCAGGTAGCACGTCGTCCCATCTGAATTTTCCACGTCAAGCTTCCTGAAATAATACCTTTAGTTTGACTGTGAAAGGACCAAGAATACCTAATAGGTCAGATAACTATTTTAGCGAGCATATTCAAAATGTTACGTTTTGTGGCAGTGGGTGAAGGCATCATGCCGCTCAGATCGATTTGCATTTCATCAGTATTAACGTTCGAAATCAGGCCTAATATCTTTTGGATACCATCTTCAATTCTGAAATAATGGATCGGTCGTTGGAGTTTCATTTTCTTAGTTCCTCAGCGGCAGATCGTCCATATAAAAGGATTTGCTAAGCAGTTTACAGCTATCCTTAAATTTGTCAGCTTCTGTCTTAAAATGATTTTGTAGCGTAGCACATAAAATAAATGAGCTGCACGCGAGACCAAAAGTCACGCGAGTCATTCTGTAAAAAGTTAGCTTGGGCAATTCGTTCATATTTTCTACAGGCTTTTCAAACCAGAAAAACCTGTGAACATTTCTGTCTTTAGGAGCTAGTGAGATCTGGAAGAATGCCTTTGCAATATCGGCCACCAACGCTCTTTCTCCTAGCCGGAAATTTATTAAAATCATTAAAATATCTGGCAATAAATTTAGCCTTACTAGTAGCATATCATTAAGTGAAAAATTATTACAAGTTCTTGCAAATGCGTCGAAAACTATGCGAATTTTTGTCGTCCCTATATACGGGTCGATGGGGCATGTAATATACAGGACTACTAGCATATTCACCCTCTTTAACTCCTTCGGCTATACCACTTCTAATTTTACGCATTTCACGATCATACTCCAGCATTCTTATAGACTATTTCAAGAGTTTATTTATAAGCTGTTCGACTCGTCTTAAAGCGCGATGCTGATTATTTTGTAAGGATAGGTCCATATCTTTCCACAACAATTTCACTTCATGGCGACCATTTACTTTAACTATTAAATCACTATAGTCAAACTCTTCCTGCGTGCTTTATTAGAAATTAAAAAGGTTTCCAGATACCACATATGCTCGACACACTATTTTATTTATTTGTATTTAGGATTCAGCCATTAAACAAGCACATATGCAATTATTTACAAACATTATTGAAAGTGCAAGTTAAAAGGCTAATCGTCTTTATAGTTTGAACAGTCATTGTGGGGTGGTGTAAATTATAACGTGTCGGCCTTCAAACCCAGAGGTCCCAGGTTCGAATCTCACCGTCGGCAGCCCATTGTTGTATTTTGCTGATAACATATTATAATAAAAGATCATTGGATTGGATCGTTACAGAAATTATGTCAGTGGTTCCAAAGAACCAGAAAATATGTCACTGGTTACGGGAACTAAAGAGAGAGATGTGCCCTTTCTTGATGACGACTGATATGACTAAATGAAAGTGGTGGACGTCAACTTTAGCATTGGTTCCATTAAAGCACGTAGTTATATATGCCTTAAAAATCTGTTTACCTATCTTTCTTTAGCAAATTTATTGAACGCTTCAATATATAAATATTCTATTAGTTTTTTGACAAGCAGATGCTTTCACAGAGAGTGGATATTCGCTTATTTTTGAATTTTTTCTTTTATTCCCTTGATAGGGTTCCAAGCTGAATCCATTTATGTTCCAGAATAATTCAGCACCAGCAGGGGAATGTATGTAATTGTATTACATAAATAGATTTTCAGTTGACAAAGGATTTCTGTTATACTATATGTCAGAGCTCGTATTGAAAAAGTTAATTTAATCTAGATTTAAGGTAAACCGATGCTATTGATACATTTGTAGGGGCCAAGAAATACGTCCTCTGTCCATTAGAGAGGTTAAGTAAAACTTAAAAAAAGCTTACCTCTAGGTTTATTTACATGTCTTTGCCCGTTGGACAACAGTTACTCATTGATACTGTCATCTAGTTGGGGCTTTCTGTGCTGAGCGGATTAATTAAGACACTTATTTTCCATAACAATTACTTATTTGAAATTATCGGTTCACTGGTTAAAGCAAAACAAACTTTTCACATTATCAATCGCATGTAAACTATTCGCGGCCTCAATCACGACTAAACTAACCAGGGTGCTACTCAGTTCTATTTATATTACTTAGCTTAATTCCAAAAACTTCATTCTAGAATGCCTCCACTATACATTTTGACCTAACATAAAAGTCTACCTTGCCATGTTGCACCTTTTCGGAAAGGTATTAAGATGGGAAATCCAATAAAAATGAAATTTGAATTTCGGAGAAAATTTGGGAAAATGCTGAATTTAAGGTAATCGCAAGCGATGTTTTTCACTTTTGGAAGTGACTGTACCTGCAATGGTAGGTAGCTAGCTTAGTAGTTTTTAAACGTTTGTTTGTTGTTGATGTTGATTGTTCAAAAGATAAAAAACAAAAGAGTAATGTGCATACCATGAAAATCTGTAACTCCCAAACGGTTGAGATTGCCCCCCCCCCCCCCTCGGCCATGAAATTTTTTGTTTGGCTTGGTTAGATCTATCACCCTACTCATTTTGGCACGTCAGATCTGAAACACCCTGGGTGGGAATTCTCAGCCAATTTGGTTGCCTCCAGACAACCAAACCGTTTCCCCTTGGACTGCCATGGGTAAGAATTTTGTAAAACGGTTTGACATTCCCATTTTACCGTTTGAACACTACCATGCTAAATACACCCCATACACATTATAAACTTTCGTGTATTCACAAGGCAACCTGGTTGTCTGAAAGCAACTAGTTTTGCGAGAATTCCTACCCTGTATTAAGCACACTAATTTCCTAAATTTCTGGCCACCTCAGACATGCGCATTACACAATTTACTATTTCCGTTTTCATGACCAACCTCGTGCTCGTTACACTGCCCCCTTTTAGAACTGTTCATTCCATCAGGATCATGAACCGTTGAAGTGTTAATTGGCTTGCTCCTTAGTCGATTCAGAATTTTCTTTCAGTGAAGGTTCAGTGGCTCCTTGCTATCTTACAATTCTTGATCAGTTGTCTGATGATCGGCTCGATGTCGACAAGATGATCAGTCTTTATAAAGGTTCAATTTCTTCACCTGGTGACACATTCCCATTATTCACATGTCCAAGTCGATCTTGTACTCTGCATTTCCAGCGCGTTCTTAACACGTGATCATTCTGCAATACTTTTTTCTTCATTTATAGTACATGCAAGCGCCATTGACGTGATGGACCTTTTCTCGATACACCTCTATCGCTTCGGGTAGCTTCATTTGAGCTATCTTTCTTTAACAAGTGGCTCTGGATTTTCCTTTCTGTTCCTGTCTGTGTCTTTCTTCAAGCGAAATTCTTCCCATTCCCATTTTCTGCAATTTTAGCACCCAGATCCAGACATCGTGATACCATCTTTTGGAGAGTCTGGTCCTCTCCTCTTTCCGCGATATTTTTGAAGGTGGGGTATTTCGTGTACCACTCGACGTACGGTACTTCTTGGGGCTTGTTTTGCTGCCTCATAAGCTAGAGCGTAATCCAAAACATCAGCGATTGTGTTCGTCCCAGACAATCGTACTGCTCGTACAATCGTGACCTGAACGATCTGCATTATCTTTACGATATGGCCAAAGTCTAGTGAACAACCCTTTGATGCGTTAGCATGGCTTTTTCCGGAAGGGAATTAGGGTAAAGGGAGAGAGGAAACTTGAACGTTTTGTTTTTGCATTGCTGCGAGCTAGATAACAGCCCAGAGACGGAGTGGATTTCTAAATTCAATTCTAAAAACCCACGAAGATACCGGGTTTCGAACCAGGGAACCATGGCATGGTGGTCATGCCGCTCAAAAAATTGATTCAACTCCGTCTCCTTGAATTAATAAGCCCTTCTCTTGACATAATCTTGTCTTGAAATAGATCTGTGCTTGACTGCGTAGCTTCAAATAGCAAACCTCTTGAATGTGCTCGTTGCCATACCACAATTCGTTGGCTTGTATTAAAGGTGATTAATTGCACCTTTGTTCTGCCGGTATAGTCTGTAACAATTCCGGGGCTGTGCCTCTAAGTTCCAAAATTAAGGCTGTAGGTTTTTGCTAGTCGGTCCAAAAGTTCATTCCTACTGCCGTCTCTGGAATTTGTATGTTTGCCAGGGCATTTGACCGTCAAATGTTGAAGGATGATGTTTTTTATTCATAGTCACATCTGTAGATAAAGTCGCTGAATGCCATTTCTGGACACTCTCTAATTCATTTCCAATTTATTCGACAGTTTCCTTCATTAGTTCGATTTTATATTCAGTCGCTTTTATTTTGAGTTGTCGAGAACATTCTACGTCTTCCAATATCTGACTTTAGCTCTGCCATTTTATTATCCACATGGTTTTCGAGATTGACTTTAATAGAGTTTTCTATGTTCTCCAGTTTCTTCTCTACAGTTGATTCCAGACATTCAAACTGTGTTTGCATAGAAATATCGTTTTAAGCTTTCTCTTTCTCAACAGAGAGCTCAAGTTTAGCTACTGCTGATGATAACTTGGCCGTCGACGATTTCTGTTCCTCCACTGCTGCTTTTGACTCATTTACGGTTCCTTACATCGATGATTTCATTCGAGTTGAACGACGTTTTCTGTTGTTTTAACGATGACTTCATTTCAAGTTTCATTGATGACTTTAACTGTTTTTTGGAAGATTTTACCTCACATATCAGGGCATTGAGAAGATTTCTCACTCTTCGAGTGTTCTCTTCTTCTTTTATTTCGTATTCAGAAACAAAAGTCTCTGGGTGCTTTCCTTTGTATTCCATGGCTTCTTGTAATAACGTTACTAGGGAGCATTTATTTACAATAGTAGTAAGGGAACCTTTAATTAATTCCCTTTTCAAGTCTTGTACACATAAATTCTTCAATTTGCGACTCATATTTAGATTTTTCTTTTCATAATAACACTTTTTAAAGTTCACTTCTTAGTCTTTCTTAATTCATCCTACTTGTGACACAAATTGTAACGTAGTTTGTGGCTCTTTGGTCTTGGCAGATTAATGAGGACACTTAAGGTGCGTACACACTACAGATTTTTCTCTCCCAAAGTTTTCTCTGGCTATGACTCTTTCTCTGTCCATGTGTTCACACTATCGCAGACTTTTGGCATAAAAAACTCTGACAGAGTTTTCGAGATGAAGTTCGCATAATTCTCTGTGAAAAAGTTTGCAAGGGCGTTCACATTGCAAACAAAAGTTTTATCTGCGGGAGTTTCGTTCTTTTCAGTGTTTTTGTTAAATACCAAGTCAGTGAAAAAAAAATTAAAAGCGTAAAAAGCTGTGGATAAAAGATTGGATATTAAGCAGGGAAAAAGAATGGTTTTATGTATGCTCCCACTTTTCGTATGTACCATTTTTCGCTTTTCCGATCTAAAAAGCAATAGATTTTAAAGAAGCCGACTTTTTATTTCTGTCGCGATAACAAGAATTAGTTAATTCCCATAACTCCGGACAGCTTTCATAGGCTGAAATCAATTCCAAAGTTTCTGCGTGCGTCTACTTACTATTCATAATTGCAGTTTTTGCTACTTTTTCCTTAACATATGAACTGCAATCTGCAACTGACAATGAACACAGCCACAGAGTCAGAAACTTTTCAAACAGTTTCAGAAGAGAAAAATCTCTGCGTAATTCTCTGTCATTTTGATTTAACTGGTGTTCACACTATACAAAGAAAATTCTGCAGAGCATTCTGCGGAGAAATATGATTTTCTCTGTGCAGAGCTCTTTTTCGGCGTTCACACAACAAAGCCGATGGAACCAGAGAAAACTCTCTGTAGTGTGTATGCACCTTTATTATCAATCACAATTACAGTCTTTATTCACTTTACTATTAAATTAATTCTACACAATTTTAATTACACTTGCCTTCATAATAAATCGTTTAACTTTACGTAATTAAACTTATCCCTTCAAGGGTTTCTTTTTGTTTTTGTTTTGACAAGGTGGCCAAAGCCCTGGGGACAAAACTTACGAAGAGCGAACTACCTCTAACAACTTCTACAACACGTCCCAGTTCAAACATAGTCTGATCATGGCTGCAGTAAATGTTTTTTTTTCTAATAATAAATAAAATAAAAATAGACACCCACGTATTTTATTTATCTGCGCCAACTTAAACCAAGTTCAAGCAAAATAGAAAAAATTTATCCCTAGCAAAAATGCGTTTTCCTTTTTACTTTTAATTAAAGTTGCTGAGTAACTGATTTTGCTTTTACAATTTAAAAGTTTAGAGCGTATTTACTCTCTATCTGCAGTGAAATATTTTGAAGAAAGTTGGATATGAACATAT
Source organism: Leptarthrus brevirostris (assembly GCA_964036015.1). Lineage (NCBI taxonomy): Eukaryota > Metazoa > Arthropoda > Insecta > Diptera > Asilidae > Leptarthrus > Leptarthrus brevirostris. The sequence goes on from OZ038372.1 coordinate 127,317,845, forward strand.
ATTCCAGGCTATGGGCAATGGACTTGATTTTTTGCGTTTTTTTTATAAAGCACTTTATTGCTTATATTTTGAATTGGAGTGTTTAAGTTCACTAAGTTTTCTTTACAAATTAACACTCTTTAAATCAATTTTACGCCACTACCTTTAGTAATACCTGGTATTCTGCGTGATTCATTTTTCTGTCAAACAAGGCGGTACAACAATGGAGACTGAATTAGCATGCAATGTGCCGTTTTAGTACCACAGATACTCATGACGGCATTATTCATTAAGATGAAGTATAATAAAATAATAGTGAGATGAGCAATCGAGAGGAGGTTATCAGATCCATCCTGTAGCATTCAGGAAGTTGATGACTTATCCAATTTTCTTCCCCGACAACTCCCCCAATTCGTTAAAGGCTGCCGAATGCCCTACACCTTTCCCACCTTTCCCTGGCCAGTGTCGAACACTCCCACAGTTAATTTACTTTCGATGCCTCATTCCTGCAGCTACGTTAATATGCGTTAAAAGGGATGCCAAGCCTTGCAGTCCCCAATTCCCAATGACGCGTGCGCACCGGCGTCGTCCTGTTGATGTCCCTTCGCGACCTAGTTAGGAGTTCTCTAGTAATTTTTATATCGTAGGTTGGCCTTCCCGCAGCACCTATGTCTGAATTAGTGATATATGAGAGTAACATGACTCTGTCAGTAATATGATTCAAAGGATCTGATTCAATGTCTTCCTACTATATCGGTCAATCGTTCAATTGCATTTCGCTATTTGATATCTCTGAGGAAAAGGCGGAAGGCACACCAATTTTCTGAATCTCGCGGTTGCTCCTACCTGTAGTTGTTATTTACACTTAGAATTTTCAAAAAATCGATTTTTTTTTATTTTTTTTTTTCGTAATGTGCACATATTTAAGTCAATCCGGCGAATATTCTCGAAGTTACACCCACATTTATATATCTAAGGTTTTTTTGAAACTTTAAACGCGTTTTTCTCAAGACCGTGTTTTTAAAGTCGGTGAGCAAGATTTCTCGGAAATCGCTGAACCGATCAGTCTCAAATTTTAACAAAAGCTTTTTAAGTATATTTTTTAGTAATTAATCGAAAGTTTTATCTCGCCGATATATATTTTCCATTTTATAAACAACTTAAGGCCTAAATTTTAGTCAAAAATAGCTTTTTTTTGCTTGTTTTAGAGGTGCTCCCGGAGATCAGCTATAGCAGTTTTTAAAATAATTATTTTTTCAAATAAAAAATGTTAAAATACGGTTAAAAGTTACCATAATACGTGTACAAATTTTTACTGTAATAAATTAAAAGGTCTTCTCAAGAAAAATTCTTGAAAAATCGATGTTTTTGGGCCTCCTGACTGTATATAACCCCTTAAGCTATAAGAGTGGTAGACCGTGCACAATGTATTGTGGACTATCTGCTTGGGGTAGACCGTGCACCGTGCACAATGCATTGTGGGCTACCTGCTTGTATCAATTCAGGGGCTGTGACATTGTGATGTTCATGTGATCCCTATACCTCACATATACTCACAGTGACCATATAAATTGTAAATTTGAGCTGAGCTGTGAACAAACAGAGCAAAACAGAAAGCAAAGTTGGAAAAATCCTCCAATGCTTGCCTTGATCCTCTACAGATATATGTGCCCAAATAATTCAAGTGACCCAAATGACCGAATTTTTTCTTGAGTCACTTTTGTCAATGACTCTTATGACCTGAATCAGCAAAGTGACCGATTTTGCCCATCACTAGTCTGAAAGATTCTGGCGTAGTCTGGAAGCCTGTATGACCTGGAGACCTTCAGCGATTCGGAGTATATTGCTGCGCCGACTCCGCAGTCCATTTTGGAGCCGTCCGTAAATATTTCTATATCAGAGTTTCTCACCTCACCGTCGTTGGTACTGTCTACTGATAAAAAATTGCGTACGATCAAACACAGTAACGTCCTTTAGGGTCGGAGACCAAGATCCACTTTGGTCGACGCATCAGTCGAATAATAAAACCGGTAGTATATCATCTAATGTTAAATGAAATCGTTTAAGTAAAAATTTTTTACCTATTTTTTGTCTGTATTCAGATAACACATTTGCACTTTAGGTATAGACAAGAGAAATGCCAAAAATATATACATATATACAATGCAGTGCACAAACTACCGCAATTTTCCCGTATGCACACATACGAACTATACATCTTATTCAATCTGCACTCTAAATAATATCTATATTGCTAGAAAAGGGAACTGCAACAATTCACCCAACCGCAAAGTAAATTTTTCCTTAAGCAATAGATATCAATTCAAGATACAATCATGTGTTCTTTTCAGTCCATTTAATTTCATTAAAATCCAATCACTAAGAAGTCCTGACATCGGCATTCGCCTATGCAGCAAAAGGAATTCGACAAAACCGCAAAAGGGCAAAGAAATGCAATAGTTAAGTTCCTGCACTCACTAAGTGTTAAGGCGAAGCACCTCGCTGTGGTTTATTTGCTTTCCCAATCACTTTTCGTGCACCTCCCCAATGACCTGTCATGTGTTGGCTACTATTTTGGCAAGCTACCAATTTCTACAATATAAGTCAACCCAAAACGACTATCGAAATGAATTTATCAGCACAAACTCTGGCTTAGTTGGAACTTTTCTTGTGGTTTAGTTTCCATGTGATTTCGAAGTACCTGGGAAAATATTGATCGACCGCAAGAAATGACCAGAGTCCTTGTTTTATGGGCTGCCACAAACCATGCAGTCCTTTTGATAAGATATGCAATTCCTTTCTTTGTTGTACTTGCTTACTTAAATATATCATGGTATAGTGGTTTTTAATATCAATAGTCCTGATTTGTGTTTTCTGGCTACTTATATTTTCATTTTTACAGGGTGTAATAAAAGCTTAAGTTTAGCTAGACAGTGGGAGTTTAGTATAGTGGGAAGAGAAAGAGTAGGCGGTGCTAAAATATGTGTTTAAAGTCCACTTTCTGCAGCAGGTTGTCCCCGTTCCTATTTTTCTTGTAAAAAATAAGTTAGAAAATACCGTCGTAGGTCCAAAATCGATTTCGATAAAGAAAGAGTGTGTGTCATAGGAGTTGAGTGCTTCTTAAATGACATACCTGGTGGAGCGGTTGACATATTTTCAACTTTGAAATAAACATAACAATAAATTTTATTGCCCTGGATATTGTCGTTATTGGTTATATTATACCGCTGCATGTTCGCTTATAAGAAAGTGGCTCGTTTAGCATTAAGTGCTATTTACATTCCCAAACATGTTTATAACGACAATATTCTTAATCCGTTGTAATAGAATTAGATGATTTAGCTCTTTAGAAAGGGGATAGGAAAGATTGAAAAAAAAGTAATAATATAATTATCAGAAGTATCATCAAACAATAAATTTTTATAAAATTTCAAAAAATCTTAATAGATTGTAACGTGCCCCGAAAAGGGAAATAGAAAACTGTGTAATGAGCATGCCCAAGGTGGCCAGAAATCAAAAAACCAAAGAAGCAATGAAGTGAATAAAAATTGTGAACATTTGTGACTGTAAATAAGTGTCTTAATTAATCCTTCGGGCCCGAAGAGCCCCATCTACGTTACAATTGGTGTCAGAAGTGAAGTGAATTAAGAAAAGTGAACTAAAAAAAAGTGTGAAATAGTGAACATAAAGTATTTATAATTTTAGTTAGACGTATTTTGACGTTGCCAGCCACATTGAATGTTTTATTTTCAATTCAAAAATTCGGCCAAGAGCGGATTGGGCACGCACGTGATAGAGTTCCGCATCCATTTCGTAGTGCTTTCAAAAATTACAGCTTCTAGCCAAACAAAAAATTGTGAGGGGTGGGGGATGGCAATCTTAACCATTTAGGATTCATAAATTGGCAATTTTCAGGGTATGCGCATCATTATTTTATTTGTACCTTTTGATCTACTCAAAGCAGCGAAAACAAACAAACGACAAGAAACTACTATCCCAGTTTCCAAAATTGTCAACAATGTTGATCTTATTTCCCTTCCAAAAAGGCTCAACATGTCTATGCTATGGTGCTTCGATGATATCATTATCTCACTTAAATGTTAATTTTAATTCCCAAGGGACGTTTTATTACCTTCTTTTGCGCCTAGATTTGAAAGCTGCCATTGGCCTGTCTATTTACTTTAATACTACGACTCCTTCACTTTTGGATCTTTTTATGACTTGTAACTTAAATAACGTCCTTTTCCATAGCCACCTTCATCCAGTTAACTCGATCAAGACATTTAATTCTACAATCAATGAAAACATAAGTTATGTTACAAATTTCATACAGTTGTATGTCCTCTGCCGCAAACCCTAAGTTAGCGTGATCTAAAATCTATAGATACGCATGAGCTTTTATCTAGTTGCGTTTCTCTTCCCTGGAATATTATTTATTTCATGCCCAGCGCTGATGCAAAAGCTCCAGTGTTACTCACTCTTATCAACTATTTACTTGACGAGTTTTGCCCTGTTCGAACTGTGGCAATTCGCCTGGACAGAATTCCGTGGTTTTCACTCGACATACAGCCCACTGATCGAAGAGCGAGATTTACTCTATCGTAGGTTCGTATGTTTTAGAAACGCCGCTAACCGTTCTGCTTATAAAAGCTTACCAAACCTTGTCACTTCAATAGTTAGAGCCGCAAAGCGTGATTTTTTCTATTGAATGTTATATCTCAATCTTCCACCAGACATAGCTTAAAATTTACGCAGCTCTGAATTGTGCGATTATAGGCATATCAGTATTCTCAGCATCCTTGCAAAAACGCTACAAAAGTTTATGAAGTTTATTTCTATCGCAATGACAGTCATGTTATCGTGCACATCATAGCTATGAGACCGCCTTACTGAAGGTTACAACTGATATACAGTATGCGCTTGATAAACAAGAAAAATGCTATTTGTCCTTGCTAGATTATCGAAAACTGTTACACGAATTATCTAACAGATTCAAGATCGGGCGAGTCGCTATCAAATTAATAATGAGTCTCTTATTGGGGCGCACGCAACAAGTCAAGGAAAAAACTCTCTGTCCACAGTAACTATTATCAATTCCGGCGTACCACAAGGCTCCATTCTAGGTCTATTGTTCAGCGCCTTTATCAATGACTTGACTGAGGTAATTCTAGCATCCATATGTATGCAGACGATGCATACATATGGATGCTCCCCATTTCCACTCTTTTTTCTATATGGCCACCTTACATACACTGCTATGGACGCCGAAAAATTAATGTAGCCTTCAACGACTACATTAGATTTGTCTTTAGCTTACATCGCCGTGATTATATTTCCCATATCGCTCTTTTATAGTAGAGTGCACATTAAAGTTATATTTAAACCATGGGTCAGATAAAAGAACCTGCGTACTTCCATCAACATATTTATTTCTTACACTCATCAAGACATCTCGATCTACTGCTGCCACGTTTTTACTCTCAAATCGGTTCAGGTTGTTCGCTTCCTCCTTGCCTCCAAATATTCAGCGTTTGTACTCGTTCGGGGTATGCACTGAGTTTGTGCACACTTTTAATATCACATGAAATCATTTATTTTCTTTTGTTTTTTATATTAACTTTACATTTTCAATATTAGCTGTTTTTTATTTTTATAATTTCTTTATTTCTTACTTTCGCATCTTATTTCCGAAAGTTTTGATGTACAAGTTTAAAAGACTGATTACTATATCTTGTTGTACTATTACGCAAGATAAAGAAAGGATGTAGAAATTATACGTAGAAAAACTTGTGGGGAATATTTTAAAAAACTGCAATTAAACTAATACTAACCCTAAAACCATTTCTATTGAATTCAAAACTTATTAATGTGATTATGTTACAAATCGTCGCTTATACAACAATACCGCGCAAGTAAAATTTGCTTAGTTTTCAGGAGAGACAAAAAACTGCATTAGTTATGCATTTTATACAAAACATGCATGTTAAAATATTAATATATTATGTATTGAGTGATTGAGTGTATTATATTAATATTTAAACATGCACGTATTGTATAAAATGCATAAATAATGAAAACTAAGCAAATTTGACTTGCGCGGTATTGTTGTATAAGCGACGAAATGCTGTTCGACATTTCGAACTTTCGATGAATGTCAGGAACGTTTAACCTATATGTCAGCCTTTACCATATTTTCGTCCCTGTAGTCCCAATTCTGCTGTCTCTATCGCACACAGGCCATGAGTAAGCTTAATCCTTCGTTGTTTTCCATAAGGAAAAGTTCAATGGAGTAAGATCTGGAAGTCTAGCAGGCCAGGAAATTGGTGCACCTCGTCGAATCCAGCAGCTGGCGCCGACTCGGATTGTGAGAGCAATGGCTGCAATTGCTAAAGGTGTATTAATTACATGAACTTCGGAGAAAATTTGGCAAAATTATGAAATCTAGGTAATCGCAAAACAAATTTTTTCACTTTTGTTGACAATTTTGAAAGGTCATTGGGATAGTTGTCTTTTGGTGTTTGTGAAAATTGCGAATTTATGAATCACACTGTGACTCTGAAACGGTTGAGTTAGTCCCCTCTCTCCCATACAAATTTCTGTTTGGCTAGGTGAGATCTATCACCGCACTTATTTTGGCACATCCTATGTGAAATATTCTGCATACAGTATTATGTTATGTTCTTAGGTTTAGCCTACTTCGTAGATATGATTTGAAAAATTAAAATTCACATGATTAAAGTAAACATGTTATGCAGCAGTAAGACGTCGTTGGAGTTAGTGATAACGTGTCGGTCTACCAAGCTGTAGGTTCTAAGTTCGAATCCCACCAGCGTCGACCCATGATTTTTCTGCTGACAACAGATTCCGTTAAAAAGAACATGCCAGCGTTTCGGAATCCACTTTATATTGTAGGTCAACTTGCAATCGTTGCCTCGAATCGGGGAAGTCCTTCTCCTGGCTCAAGCCCAACTAGGGGTTTGGGAAACTAGTGCGAAAGAGAGAGAGATATGGGTCTGTGAGGTCCTCTCAGCGATCTTCGATTTCAGATTTGTTCAGAGCTTTTCGACAGGTTAGAGTAATCCAAAACAATTTTGCCATTGTGAATCGGTCTGTTGTCTTACTGAAAGATGAAATATTCTCCTATTATTCGCATGTCTCCAGGGATTATAACCTTCTTCATCAAGTTAAGATTCATTTAAGCAGCAATTATTCGCCCCAAAATAACAATCCTTAAATCGGAAAGCCTTGTTGTCCCGATTTAAAAATGGGCTTCGGGCATGAATAGGACAGTGCCTTACTTTCGGCTGTAGTTTACACTTATCAACGATTCGTCCGTGAATCGGACCCTGTCCCGAAAGCTCGGCAGCTTTAGGACGTAATCGCTATAAAGGAACTCTCTTTTCTCCCGATTAATTTATTTTATGTAGGGAAAATTTCTAGAAACGCAATTATTTACTACTTTTCCACCTGATTGAAGTCTCTTTCTATGATATCAACCAACGGGGCGTTTTTCCTTCCTATAGTGATTTAGCTCGGATTTGAATTAGAATATTGACAATTCTTCAATTTAGCTTATTATGGCAGTTAAGCGATTTAAATTTATATAGGTTTGGGATGAAATGAGGATGCATAAACTAATAAGTAAAGATTGTAGATTAAATTTGTTAATATTTGGAAAGTCGCCCCCTTGTCCTTATGGCACCGTCTATTTTATTTGATGAACTATGGACCAAATTTTGTTCCATTCATCTCTTTGTTCTTAATTTTTCTATTTTTTATTTTTGTCTTTAAGGAAAGAAGGCATAGTCCTGCTGAAAATAATGTCACTGTGATCTCTTTCTTTAAATATCTTCCGAAACTATTGCTGAAGACAGGTTTTCAATACATTTACGTACTGTTGATTATTTATGATGATATTATGATGATATATGATTTTTTTGTCCTTATTTCTTTGAGCCCAATCCAGTCGCTTTATAGGAACCAAGGCTTTTTTCTTGCTTTGCAACCTCTTAGCCCAGCTTCGATATCTCCTTTTCACAGTCCTTGCCAAAGTCTGGCGCCCGCTGTCCTTTGACTTTCTTTTATGATGTAGTCAAAGCCCAGTCATTAAAGCAGCCAGCTCAGACTACGTTATTTAGGGTTCCGTAACAAAATGTAAAAACAATAACCCTTATGGTGTGACTTCGTCTGTCTGTTTGCCGCAGCTGCTTATTTTCACTAAAGCTATCAACTTGAAATTTGGAGTAGTTTTAAATAATACATGCCCAAGTTTATTGCAAAAGAGAAAATTAAAAAAAAAATTATTTTAATTGCAACAGGGGACATTTCTCTACCTGATTTCGACCTATTCTCGTGAGAATCGGGGTCCCAAATCGCTTGAGGAAGGTTCCAATTGCACCACGCGAACATTTTGCAATTCTGGTAATATAACTTTGTGTTAAGCCTTCCTCGTACTAAAAGTGTATCCTACTCTTTGAACCATTGCCGACTCATTCGTTTTGGGCATTTTCACCTTTAAAGAATTTTAGTTGGTAATTTTTTTGAAAGCGGCTATCTCGTGAAAGAAGGGATAAAATTATAAGGTCCTAAAACATTTTTGTTGCATTTTTCCAGACCTATCCAACGACACCCTACTCGATCGGGTAAGTTTAAATTATATTTGTGTAGACTTTTAATTTTCAAATTTCAAATCACTGCATTTCTTCCTTTGGGTCATTGATTACGTCTGCATACCAAATTATATCGCAATAGGTATAAAAATGAGAGAATAGAAGAGCTCTGACATATAAGCAGACAAACTTAAGGATGAACATAGCGAAGTTATAATATTTCCTAGTTGGCTACAAAACAATACTATAGTATATGCGAACAAGTATATTTTGCTCTTTTATTATGTTGATTTTGAACAAAAACAAAACTTTGATAAAGTTCACGTTTTATTTCGGACGAAACGATATTCTAATCGTTTTTAATGATTTCATGCTTCAGCAACTCACACTGTTCAACTGAATTTTGCAGCTTCTATGCAAACTGCGTTTATGAAAAGACGCAAATATCCATCTACAATAAACATTGCTGCTAATTTTGTTTTGTCTAACTTTCCTTTGAATTTCGTGACTTTATTCATAAGTTAGATGATGTCCTCGCCTTGAAGGTTGTTTATGAAAATCATAATACAGGATACGATAAAATTCCGGCAGTGTTTCTTAAGCAGTGTTCAGAAATTTCATTGAATTTGCTTTTATTTCAAAGGTTTTTAAATTTATTGTTAATAAAGAAATTTATTTTTGCATTAATGAATATATTTCACCACTTTAACAATTATTTGTCAAGAGCAGATACACTAAAACAAATCTTGCTCAATTCATGAATTAATGTTTAAATTATTTTAAAGATGGATGGGTGGATTCAAGGATTCGATGGATTGCTTCTTGTTTGTCAGATAGAGTAGAGTCAGGATGGACTAAATTTTATCGTAGTTAGGGGTCACATAATTTTTCAAGGGTACATTGAAAAGAATATAATAAAGTGTAGATTACATGTTAGTTATTATTACTATTATTTTTTTCATCATTAACTAGTCAACGACGGAATTCTCTTTTTTTGATTTTGTGAGTGATGTTGATGCCATGAGTGTTAAAATCTATTGCACAAAAAAAAGAAATAACGAAATAGTGACGACACGCTTGTTGGTCGCGACTGTCAATATTTCCGAGCTTGTATCTAGAGTAGGCAGTGCTGAGCAAGTAGTATAGGTGACGTTTTCCAACTTTGGGATAATTGGGCGTGCTTATATGATATCATTCAAATATTTCAAATTTTTAGTTCTGTAACTGTTGTTTCCTACTGCATGCAGCAGTCTTATTTATTTACATAGTTTCATCATAGGCTGATTACACAACAACAGAAGCGAAAGCAAAAATGAAAGTGGAAGCGAAAAAAGATAGAAAAAAGCAAGAATATAAATAACAATAGCAAACGAAAACAACAATAGACAATAGAATAACGATCCAAATAAACTTATCAAAACACTTACAAATAAAAATATAACAAAATAACACATTTAGCTTAAAACGACTCTAACGGTGCTGATATCTCGCATTTAACTTAGAAAGATTAAAAATCATGACGGTTGTTAAAACGATTAAAAAGGCAAGACATTGACGACAATGGCTCATTCAAACCATAGTTAGTGCGGTGAAAAGGAGCCTGGAGAAAGTCACAATGTCTAAAGGAACGAATAGGAACATGGATGTTCAACTTAGACAGCAGTTCAGGTGAGTCAACAAAACCCTGCAAGATATCAAATATAAAGGAAGTCCTAGATCTGTTGCGCCTATCCTCTAGGGAGTCCAAAGAGAGTAGCCCAAGTCTTTCTTTATAAGCGGGGAGAATCAAGGGGTTATTCCATGGAAGGCCACGCAATGCAAATTTGAGGAACCTGCGCTGAACAGCCTCAATACGAGCGCTATGAACCGCATACGACGGAGACCACACGGGACAAGCATACTCTAAAATGGACCGGACGAAGGTACAAAAGAGAAGCTTGGTGATAAAGGGATTATTAAATTCCTTAGACCATCTCTTAACGAATCCCAAGGAAACGTTGGCCCTGTTAACAATGTAATTGATGTGATCGATGAAAGGCAAATGTGGATCAAAAATAACACCAAGATTCTTTACTATATCCAGTCTGGTTAGCAAGCTGCCACTGACAGAATAGTCGTATATCAATGGAGCCTTCCTTCTTGAATACGAGACAAGCGTACATTTATCAACGTTCAAAGCCATATTGTTCGCAGTACGCCAAGAATTATAAGATTGAAGTTCACAGTTCAGCGTAAAGCAATCGTTGAAGTCAGAGACAACACGAAAATTTTTAGCATCGTCAGCATAACGTAAAATTTTCGAGTTCGCTAAGATGGAGCCCGTGTCGTTAATGAAAATAATAAATAGAAGCGGACCCAAATGGCTGCCCTGAGGCACCCCGGAAGTGACCGAAATTTCACGAGAGAGGGAACCTCGAAACAGAACACGCTGTGTTCGGTCGGAGAGATAAGAAGAAATCCATTGGACTTAAAGAGATGGAAAACCTAGCATAGTAAAAACCTAGCATTTAAAAGAAGTAACTTGTCATCAATGCGATCAAAGGCCTTACTAAAATCGGTATGAATACAATCAACCTGTTCACCAGCCTCAATGGCGGACATGCAATAGTGAGAGAACTCAACAACGTTGATCTTTCTTTAATAAAACCGTGCTGGAAGGATCCCAAGAACGGTTTGCAGTGAAAAGTAAGGACATCACAGATCATTTCTTCGAAAAGTTTGGGGATAGCAGACAAATTAGCAATAGGCCTATAATTAGAGATATCATCCTTCTTACCCTTTTTATGAAGAGGAAAAATGGTAGACGATTTCCACAGTTTGGGAAAAATACCGCAGGACAAGGACAAGTTAAACAAATTAGAAAGTACAGGAGTAAGATAGTGGGCACAATTCTTTAGGAATGACACGGGATCACCATCGGGACCGGATAAAAAACTATTGGATAGCTTCTTAATATGCATCATAACTGAAGCATCGTCAAAGAACAAATCCTTAACCGATAAAGAGGTCGGGGGATAATTCGTCAAATAATTAAAATCTCCTAAACTAATATCATAGTTATTTGTTGAGAAGGCAGCTCCAAAGAAACTAGCAAAGAAGTTGGCTTCAGTCAAAGGGTCATCGGTGCGCCGATCGCCAAGGCGCATAAAGAGGGGAAGCCATCGCTCTTACGCTTAATATAAATAAAGTTCCAGAACCTTTTGGGATTAACACAGATGGACCGCCCGGCCTCAGTAAGATAATTCCAATATGCAAGCTCGGACTCAGAAGTAAAACGACCACGCAGATCCGAGAATATAAGATAATCTTCGTCACTACGAGAGAGGCAGAACCTCCTCCAGGCCTTGTTTTTAAGATTTTTAAGATGTGTTTTAGACGCGTTAAGCCAAGGTCGAAAAGAGCTAGGGTTCCTAGAACGAGATACGGGAACACAACGGGTGAAACATGAAAACATAAAATCGTAAAATAACTCTAAAGTAACATCAATATCCCGTTCTCGAAAAAGGCAGTCCCATGGGATATCTGCCAGAATTTGATTCATTTCTGAGTAATCAGCCCTTTTAAAGTCGTAACAATAAATATCAGAATTGGAAGGCACATCTAAATAAAGTTCAGAGCAGAAGAGCACATGAAGAGCAGGATGGAAGTCCGATTCAGGAAGCAAAGGAGAGATACATCTCCTCACCATGGTTCCATAGTCATCCGTGGAGAACACCAAGTCGAACAAGCGTCCAGAAGCATTGCCAATAGCACACGATTGCCGGAGACCAGACGAAGAAATGGATTCCAGAAAAGCACCTTGATGTTGGGGGGCCCGCGATATATGCGGCAGCAAGCAATCATCATCGGCGGAATACTCCCAGGCTATGGATGGCATATTGAAATCACCCAGCAGCAAAAGGTCATCGCAAGGAGACACAATCTCTGAAAGCCATTCCACAGCTGAAGACAAAAGTTCATACACCGAGGACGGTGAAGCAGGTGAAACATAGACGGTCATAACATAACTGATCTTTTTACGGGACTGTAAGGAGACGCAGACATACTCCACAGACTCTGCACCAGGAAGCTCTACCGAAGCCGATGACAGCCCACTATGCACTGCACAAGGGACTCCACCACCAACAAGAGCATCCATACAACAGGGGTGCCGATCACGCCGGAAAACCTGGAATTCAGAATCAAAAAGTTCCATGTCAAGAATCTTACCGCAAAGCCAGGTTTCAGAGAGGCATATAACGTCGAATCCAAAATTGGCCGAGGCAACAAAACGTCTATTCATCTTCGAACGCAAGCCAGTTACGTTGGCGTAGTATACTGAGATCTCCTTAACGAGTTTTTTGAATTAGAAACTGACGGGCGAGACTTAGGAATGAATTCTCGCACAATAGATTTCGGAGGCCAGAGTGATGGAGCTAACACTGTAGAGTACCAGTCCTCAGGAATAAGTAGCTTAAAAGATGATGAGTAAGCAGGTCCACCATTGATGAAAGAAGGAGTAATCCTTTTACAAGACATATGGTCACGAGCTACACCAATACGGTCGGAAACATGGTTGATGATATCGTCCACTAACGTGCCAGGATGAATGCGCGAGATAAAAACCCACCGTGGCAGTTGAGCTGGACGAATTAAGGATGGATGTACATCGACCTGAGATGACCCAGTGTCCTTCGGAAGGCACCTTTCATCATCTGAAGTTATATGGCGTTCACCTGGCTGCGCAGATGACAAGCGCACATAATTCAATGTAGAAGACTCATCAGTATCAGTCTTGGTAGAGGAACAACCACGGAGAGTCCCCGGAGTCGAAACAGCATTCTTGATTGTTATATTGCTCAAACTCTAAATTTTTATCAACTTTAACTTTTTATATCTGCAACAACTTACTTTTGTGAAAAAGTTTATTTATACCTCTCGTGCTCTTCTCATTTATTATTTTAATAATATATGTTATAAAATTCATTTAAAATAACACAATAACGTAAAATTTTTAGAGTTTTTAAAAAATTCCACCTAATTTTCTTTTTAATTTCATTATTAGCACTCAGGAAGGTAAAGTGTGATCGATACTTTTAATTTTTATTTAATAAAGGATTTCTCATGGTAAAGTGAACAAAAATTAAATAATTTAATGAAATTCCGATTCGTCTACTTCAGCATTGTCTCGCTTGACTGCCTAGTAGAAAATTTTGTAAACCAGATCCCTGCTGTTTCCATGCATAATAATTTATAAATCAAAGAATAAACAAAAATCGCCCTCAATTAATGACGAATGAAAAATAATCATAAAAAAATAACACAACTAAATATATTCAAGAAAAACAGTCATTTATATCTGTTTTACTCGGAAAAGTTTCATTCATGTGCAGTGAGATTTATTTGCTGCGAACGGAATTTTCAATGCAAAGTTTTACAACTTTACACTAATTGCTACTCCAATTTCCATGTCGAGTGCTTTTATTTGTTCGAGTGGATTCAGAGAGCAAAAAAAATCAATTTATTGAGTCTGCCACCAGCAGAATTGGATAATTGGCCGAAGATTGAAATGAAAAGGATCTGAGATGCTATGGCTTCTGGTTGGAGCTGGTAAAATCTGGATACCATGGCATTTTCTCCCTTTCAACTAAAGCAGTTGAATGCTTTTAACATTAAACAAATTCAGCAGTGCACCAATTGCTGCTATAACCATAGTAGTTCAGGCTCTGTTTAATCCTCTTTACTTCTTCTTTTGTTCAGACACTAGAATTCTAAGCTTGGGTGCATCATAAAAGGCTAAATTGTACGTAAACGAACAATTACCCGTGATAAGTACCATGGGAGTATAAGGCCTTAGTTAACAGGGTTGTTACGTTATATGACCAGGATAAATACTGCATAGAATTCTTTTTGCGACAAATTTTTAAAACAGAACACGGCGTTAAATTGTTAATAGTTCCACATATTTGTTGTTATTATTTGGAAAGAATTTGATTGTTTGTAATGATAGGAAATTGTAGTTTGCTTTTGAAGGAAAGATAAACAAATTTCAGAGATTATGATATGGTTATGCATTTGCACGCGAGAGGGCTATTGTGCGGCCATAGCCCAAAAATGATAAATATATGCTTTGATTGATTTAATATTCATGGGGGACATATGACATCTAGTAAATCGATCTTTCATCTCGTCCGGTTCTAAGCCGAAGTGTCTTGCTTTGCTTCCGTGCGTTTTCCAATATAGAGTCTAGTGAGCAATGTTGTTTGAGTCTTTTCTAATTTTGTGACCGTTGTCAGTTTCGATTTCGAACAGAAATTTCTATCTATCTGTAACATTAAAACTCAAGAGTCTTTTTTTGCGTTTGGGGGGTTGTTACTGTGCAATATCCCAACACGGAAAATTCCGGCAAAATTTACGGTTCCGTTCTCCGTAATTGTGTTGCAAGTAACACTTCCTGGCTAAATATTAGCACCCGGATTGTAAAATTTACGATCCTTTCATTAATTTTTAATGAGTTCATAAGCAATTTTTACAAAACAGAACTATAAAATTTAATCAACTAAAATTTACCACCTTATACACAATTCTTCACGAAATAACCGAGAAACTTTATAGTTCCCCATGGTAATTTTGACGGCTCTTTTGATCTCTTTGAAAGTGAATTATTTAAAGTGAAGGTTGGCTTAGTGGTCAGCCGTTTTAGCGTGCTGCTGAGGACTAGGATGCAAATCTCAGACTGTACATTTTTCATTTCATTTTCGTTATGCTAAAGGTGAATTAATTTGATTGCTTTTAAGCTTTATGAATTCTATAATCGGAACATCCTTTGAAACTGAACATCGAGCAGGAAATTTTACGGTGCTGTTCCGTAAAAATTAATGTAGCTGACAATTCCAACACGATTACAGTTGAGAAATGTAATTTTTACCGCACTTTTCTTATACAAATTTCAAAATTTTAGAACTTTTCTCTCCGTGAAGAAGAGTGTGTAACTTGAAAGTCCACCATTTGTTATTGCACTTTATATGAGGTTGCGTACAGGCACTCCTAACTGCCCTTGTTCCTTTCGTAGCGCTTTCATGGCAACACCGGAATATTTGAGAGCCCAGAGAGCTACGTCTTATGAGTAAAGAAGAAACGTCCTCTTTCTTTAGCGCATCTTACCCCGAGACTCACTCTTAGAACAGATCATGCAGCCCTGAAGTTGTTGACGCAACTTAAAAACCCTGAGGAAAAGTGGCAAGATGGCTGCAAAGACTACAATCCTATGATTTTGAAATTATTCATAAGAAGGGTAGTCTTCATGGAAATGCGGATGAACTTTCACAACGGCCACATAAGCCAGAGTGCAAATACTGTTTCCATGTGGAAGAAAAATGCGAATGTGCAAAAAACAACTATTTACCATCGGTAATGAAATGCGGGAGGAAAAACATATCGTCATTTGGATGTGGAAGAAGATCGACGAAAGGTTACAATGGAAGAGCTGTTTCAGACAGAAGTCCAACATGGAAGACCTACTGGGCGCAATGGAATTCGCAGAGTGTTGAAGGCGAAATATTGTTGTCAAAGTGTGAAACACCCGATGAGACAGCATTCCAAATAAAGGTATGTATGTGTTTGAAGAATTTCATAATGGTGCCTCGGAAAGACATATTGGTAAACTTTGGAGAAATTAAGAGAACGAGGCCACTATTTCTTTTCATACTGTACTGTTCCGTTAATGTACTGTTTATGATTTTAGCAAATAACCTCACATGAAAACAAGGGAGCGGTGGAGTAATGCAACTTTGGAGCGCTTGTTCAGCGAATCACAGTTCCTGAGTCGGACTTAGGCAATCGATAGGTGTAAGTGTTAATGGATTATTTTAGTAAATGAAACAAAGATAGTAGAAGAGGAGTTAGTTACGAACTGGATCTTCAGTATTTAACAAGGTTTGGTTTGTAACATTCTTGTTATAAGATAGTCGAGGAGAAAAATACCCCAGTAAAGTAGTAGATAAGAATCAATGGTGTTGGAATATCTCCTTAACGGGAGAGGTGAACATTTTCCATAAGACACCGGGAAACCTATGCCCTTGGTAGGATAAGAATCTTACTAAAAAAAAACCTTTCCGTGGATTAGCCGAAGCAGACCCATTTCGTTTTCTCCCAGACTTCCTAAGCGGGGGCCAATTAAGTTATCCGGTTTTTAAACCACGTGACCAACAACGCTTTGATGCGGTAGCATGGTTTTGGCCGTAAGGGAATTAGGGTAAGGAAAGTGAGGAAACTTTAATGTCTTGTTTTTGCTTTGCTGCGAGCTAGACAACAGCCCAGAGACGGAGTGGATTATTTTAATTTCTTAATAAAAATCGCGGGGAGACCTCGACTCGAACCCGGGACCCATGGCATGGTGGTCTTGCCGTTCAACGAATTGTCCAACTCCGTCGTACTGCTGCCACCACCTCGATTTCCTCGGCCAATGCCAGCATCTTGGCCAGTCTGCAGGAATGCATTATAATAAGTCCTTCCCCTACTATGCTAACAAGCCAACAACACTTGAAGAAAAAAGTGGGCATAAAATGGTTCAGCAGAATGCGCTAGGCAACTGTTAGTGACGGAGTACATTTACCGGATATCATTTTCAAAAAATAAATCTATAGTTTTGTTCTTTCGAACACAATAAAACAATTGTATTCCAACAATATTTATTTCAATTTAAACTTGTATCTCTCTTTAAAAAACAACATAAAACAATGCTCACCACAATTTTTCTCATTACACTGTTGAGTTCTCCGTTTGCCTGTGATACCAATTAATTGAAATAAATTTTTAAAATTTTCCCATTTTGCCGTATTGTCACAAACGTCAATTCGTAGATTTGTTGAAATGACTTAATCAGAGGATAACAGGGTAGTCACCCACTCTAAGTGGAATACAACAGTCAACAATAGTCAGGAACTTTCCATCCCCAGCTAACCAATTTAATCTTGGGGTTTATTCTTTATTCTTTTATGGACAAACTTCTTTTGTGCTATTCTGTTCTTGCAGCGTACAATTTCCAGTAAAGTAAAATGGCATCTAACCCAAATCCTTTTAAGCTCTCGAATTTGAGAAAGCTTTCCAAGGAAATCATAATACTCGAAGAGAATTTTTAGGTCATTGTATGTTATTGTTGGTTATGCATTGTCATGGACAAGAAATCTTAGAGGAACTGGCTAGTTCCGAGTTCCTGTGGTGAATAGAAGAAAAAACTTTTCAAAGAGACAAAATGATGTAAATTTCTGGCTGATGGGAAGAAATGGAAATATGGCTGGCGGTGCTGAAGCCAAAGCAAAGGAACGCCAACTTTGAGTTCATTCTGTTATATACGTTTAGCAGCGGGCTTATGCAAATCGTTTTGGTGATTCAATTTCGTGCCTCAAAAGAGCTTTGCTGGGAGAATGGGGACTCATTGCGTTATCATTATCCAAGAAATGTTTGGAAAATGTTAATCCCCTTTGATGTATATATGCTTTACAATATTAGGACTTTATGCTATTAACCAGTCGCTTTTCGTCAGGAAATTCTATTTGATCTACATGCATGCCTCGAATTGTTTGAACTGATCCGATTTTCTTAGCTATATCCTTCCAGGCACAGTTCATATAAACGCCTTAGCGACTTTATTTAAAATCGTTTACGTATTGAAGATTTTAATGTGAAGAGTGGGAAGGAAACACGTAATACCTTGTTACGTCTTAACAAAAACTCATTAACGTATAGAAACAAGCTTGCTTGGAGTGCTATTCACTTCCTCAATTTACTGGATAATGGCTAGAAGTAAGGATGTGTATTTACGACGCAGAAAGTTTTGTAATAAAAATCAGCTTTTAAAAAAAATTTAATTTTTTGAAGCAACAAGAAAAATTAATCACGACAGGATTAGTTTTCCTTGGTACCTTGCTCCTTTATTAAAACTTCTTGACCGACATTTCTGGTTTTTCAGAAAAGCTTAAAAACAAAACTTTTCAAGTCTGTAGTCTGTCTGTTTGGATTTGAATTATACCCGTCTGCATGTCACAAAGAGACCTGAACAATTTTGTGCTGATGAAAATAATGGCATTTGTCGTAATTGTAAAATTTTGCAATTCAGAATTGCAGTAAGATTCTCCAATTTTTCAATTAATTGCATTGCCACTGGAAATACTCTTACCAATTTCCTAAACAAACTGGTAATTTTACAAATTCAGACGTCACTGGTAAACTTTTTAATGACTACCTTATTTAAAAAAAAGCTAACGAAATTGGAGTTTATACATATGATAATTTAACTTTGATTGCAAATGAAAATCGGCAGCCTAGAGGGTCGAATATTTTAGTTGATAAAATTTTTGGTGCGCTCTAATAGGTTTCTCTATCTGATCAGAAAGTCACCTTTCAGCAACACTCTCGTTTCTCTATCTGTTATTTAAAAGAATCTTCAACTTCAAGTTGCTTAATGGCAACTAATTTTTCAACCAAAGTGCGTGCAGACTTTATTTCCCTTAACTCTTCATGAAGATGTGTAATAAGTTCTTGGTGATTAAACGGCCACTTAAGTATTACAAATTCATTTATATTTTAAGTTGTTACGATTAATTTAAATAGATTAAAGCCATTTCGACTGACGAAGTACGTGACATGACGTCGTCTAAGTAGAAGCCAGTCTTCATAATCTAAAAAACCCCGCAAACCTCGATAAACTTAAGTGTTCTTAGTTAAAAATAAATAAAAAAATATTTGAAAATCGTTTGCTTTAGCTCACATATCTCCGATGAGCTTCACCTTGAAATATGTAATTTTCACACCTTTTTCATAAATGCGCATGGCAACATTAAGAGGCGCTTCGACCTCCCTCACTTTTTTGACCGTTAAAAGTCAATAAATGTTCGACGAATTGCTAAAGTTCTCTATCTATCTTATCTTTTTCGGGACCCAACTCCTTAATGACACCTTACTGCAACCGCAAGCTCGAAGGTGTGTGAGCTTAAGCAAATAATTTCCAACTTTTTTTTAAACGGTATATTTTGGTGGTATCTTCCTTGTTTTTGAAAATGAATATCAGCTCGGTTTATATTATAAGTACAGGCAGCAATCTATTATTGAGAGAAATGCTACGTGAAGTAGGTTTTGATACATTAAAGTCTACCCATAGTTTCGTGCACTCAGAAAAATTCGTTTTACTAAAGACACCTGGATTTTCCAAAAATTTCTTTATTTGAAAAGATATTGGCATTATAACAATTGAAATTTTTTTCTCATCTAAAGAAGGAACGCCAGAAATAATGGTTGCGTTTATTTAATTAGAATTCGAAGTAACCCTTCTAACTCAGAAGGCGCACTAAACAGGCAGAAGCCAGGAATCAATTGACCTATCCACCAGAATATAACAAAATATTCAGGTGAATGAGGCTCCCACCTTGTCCACGTTAGTGCTGAAAACATCACCAACATCATTAGCAAACCTACACATGCGGTAAACTGGCTTGAACATACCGTACCTAGTGCGCGAGAAAGCTATCTGAAATCTTGAATGGTTTCGAAGGGAATAGGGCAGTTCCCTAGGTAATATTTTGGAAAAAAGTTCCGCACTGTCAATCTTTCCCTGCAGAAGCTGGTGCAGAAAAATTATATCAGCAACCCAGCGACGCTTCTAGAGAGTAGCCAGTTGTAGCAGTCCCAACCGCTCATCATATGGAGGCAGAATAAGAGGGTCACTCCAGGGCAGAGCATGAGGACCGATCTCACAAATCTACGCTGAACGGATTCAATACGTTTAATGTGAGATCCGTAAAACTCCAGCAGTGGTCTAACAAGGGATGTATAAATATGAAGTCTTATGTGAGGGCAAGGAAATTCTCTGGACCATCGAAGGAGAAATTCCAGCAAAGAGTTGGCACTGGCAACGATATTATTAATTTGGGGGATGAAGGTCAGTTGTTTATCAAGATACACACCCAAGTCCTTCACTTCATCCACCCGTTGAATACAAGTACCTTCAAACTTGTACTGAAAAGTACGATAGTTGCGGGACCTCGAGAAGGTCATAACCTGACATTTCCCAATGTTTAATTTAAGATTATTATTGCCACACCAGCTATAAAATATGTGTAGGTCCGATGCAAGATCTCACAATCCACAAAAGATTTGGTTGAGAAAAAAATCTTGATATCATCCGCATAAATAAGAATTTTACTTCTTTGAAGTAAATAAGTGATATTATCAATAGATAAGATGAATAACAAAGGAGCAAGATGACTTCCCTGGGGAACGCCAAAAGAAGCCACAAACGCATCAGAGAGGACGCCACGAAAACGCGCTCTATAAGTGCTATTGGATAAATACGACTTAATCCATGCAATGAGTGGAGGCGGGAAACCCAACTTGGCTTATTTGAAAATGATAATCGAGTGAGACAGCTTATCAAAGGCCTTACTAAAATCGATATAAATGCCGTCAGTTTTGCAGCCATCCAAAAATCCACCCACATTTCTAGAAACAAACTCCAGCAAGTTGGAAAACGTTGACCTACCTTGAAGGAACCCATGTTGCCGGCTAGATATTAAATCCCTGCAACTCAAGCACAATTGAGATTGGATCATCTGTTCGAAGAGTTCTGGAGTGCAAGATAACTTAGCAATTGGTCTGTAATTAGCAATCTCGCTCCTGTTGCCACTCTTAAAAATGGCCGCCGGAAGATTAAAAGTAAGGGACATAGTAACGCCGAAGAACACTTCCTTAAGACAACAGCAGGAACCCCCTCAGGGCCACAAGAAAAGTCATTCGGAAGATCTACAATATGCTTGGCCAAGATCTCCTCCGTTATATATGGAAAAGGTACGGGGGGGGGGGGGGTGTATTTCTATTAGTAATGTGCGAAAAGTTGCTACCATCTGTACAAAAATCAGATGATTCAAATGCACCCCTAAAATATTCAGCAAATAAATTGCAAATAATCTTAGAATCGGTACTGGAACTTAAACCGAGGGTAATTATCCACCATTCTCTTCATATTGACAAAATGAAAACATTCACGGGGTTCAGAGAATAAGCTGCCTCTCAGGTTCTGAAGGTATTCTTCATATAAGGAACGAGAAAGACTTATGAAATGTTCGTGATAGAGAATAGAGTCAACACTACCCACACGTAGGTATCTTTTCCAAAGTCTTATAATTGTGCATTCGTCGTTAATTGTGTAATACTTTGGGGTACTCAAATATTCCCAAATTACTTAAGGTTGAAAATAATTTATGTTCTGTATTAATGGAATGAAAGGAATCCAATTAAAGTTTTTCAACAGATTCACATTTACGCGTTACATTATCATTATTATAGTACAAGATTGAATTAGTGGACTAATTGCATTTTTGAACACTAAAAGTATAAGATCCTCCACGTTTCTTTGCACACTGTAAATATCTTTTCTTGTAAGATATCTTTTATCGTCTTGGTTTATATTTAAATCCAAAGCAGTATTGGAATGCAATTGCTCGTTAATAATATTACTTGAATTCGTAACAGTTTCTTTAACGCATACATTTTGTTTTGATAATACGAGTATATTAGAATTGTTCTGAATTAACAAATCTTTTTTGTGTTTGTTATTTAAGTGTCTTTTAAAACTATACAAACTACTAAACGATTGTGGGCAGGCTTCTTGCTTACAGATATAAGTGGATGATGCTACATACAAGATTGTGAAAATATTTTCTAAATTTCCGTACAAATTACTCGTGTAATTGGCGTGTAAAATATCATACAATCTCGACTGTCTGTAAAAAAAACGTTTTCTTCATAGCACATAAAAGATATATTACCTATTTCGCCCTTTAAAAGTTTTCTTTTTTAAAAATGTCACACTTGCAGCATCTGTGAGGTACTTCTTGAACAAATTGACTAATTTATTTTCACAATGCTGCCATTGAACAATTAAGCCATTTTCTTTGCCAATGAACAAATATCGAAAATCAAATTCAACCTATTAAGTAAATAAATTAAACATTTATAAAATTTAAAAGGTTAATGTTATTAATACCAGCGAAGGAGTCGGTGAATCCTTTAAAAGAGACCACTGAGAGAAAATCCCATAAATCTCGATTATCACACAACCAAGCTTTCGCTGTATCTATATTTGAATCTGAAATTAAATTATTATTAAATTTGTCAGTCTAAAGCAGTTTCAAGTTACCTCCTTGTGCAGTATATTCAGTGGTTACTGTTCTTGAAGTTGAAGATGCAATTGATCGGCAAGTAGACAAACATGCTTTTTAAATTTCTTTTTGAGATTTCTATATTTATCATGGATCTTTCCTCGAGGTTTTTTCCTGGCACAACGGGGAATGAAATAGATTCCCTTGAAAAACTCTATTGTTTTATTTGAAGTTATCATTAATTTATCCAATACCTTATCTTCTGAGGGAAACTTTACTATAATTTCCTCAGCTATTTTGTTCATTTCCTCGCAAGAGAGGTGAAGGTCATTTTGTAAGTAATATCTCTATGTTGAGGAAGTATATCTTTATTCTCATCGTAGTATTTCAAAATTTGTGTGCCGATTGCTGACGAATCCAAAATTTCACATGTGGCACAAGTAAAGCGACTTGACAGAAAAGTCGAAATTTTTGCACAGTGGTTTACTTCACCAGTTAACTTTTTTCCCCAAGTTATGTTTGGATAATAGTTTTATATGATTCGCGGACACTTTTTTACACATGATATTCGTTAAAATATAGTACATCAATTATCACTTACTGTGCCACTCTTAGTGCAATAATGTAAACACATTGTTATTGAAAAATACATACCTTTTTATTAATAGTGCAGGATTTTGATGCATATAAGAAATTTGTCGAAGTTGCTGATTTATTCAAATTAGTTTTCAGCCAATTTATCACATCAGTAGTCGTAGATCAAGTGTCATTGTCTTCGCCAGAAGCCTGTTTGTTTTCATATATTTATATTATTATTTCACTTTAAACTTTATAATTTGTTTTACCTTAATTCTCCATCTTTTTTTTATCCTTAAAATCTATTCGTATCCCAATAAAAGGCTCAGGAATCAACACATTGATTTCATCATTCTCAATCTTCTCTAAATGTCTGCACAAAATTAAGAAAACCACACAACGGTGTTTTTGAATTTGTCACATATGAAGTCCGGAATATTCCAAGATTTAAGTAGCACTTTTAGCACCTTCTCCTTTACCTAAATTTAGAATTCAGCCTAATAGTAAGAACCTTAGCACTAGTAATAACATAATCTCTCATCACTCTTCCGCTCCGCTCGCCTTAAGCCCTAAACCTAGTGATCCAAACTCCAATTGGCAGTTCGAAATGGGTGTATTTCCAAACTTTAAACTAAGTACCCCAGTCAAGTATCCTAACTTTATTTATTCTCACACTCTTAACCCACCCCTCTGTTCCACTTACACCGAAGCCCTGGAACACATCCATCCCAACCGACAACCCTACCACCACTGTTTTGAGTTCTGTATATCCAGCGCATCTACCCAACCACGCACTCACAACTTCTTCCGTGTGCCCACCTAACCACAAGCCATCATCTTCCGACCACCCCACCACCTCTTCTTCGATTTCCGTCTGTCCCACCCCTCCTCTGTATATTCCAAACCTTGCACCCGCTACTTCCTCCGCATGCTCACCTAATTGCATGTCATCATCTTCCTTTACTATCGCCCCTTCTCAAACTTCTTCTATCTCCGCTAATCCTCACTTCCGCTAACCAAAACTCCTTCATGCGGATTCCAACGATGGACGATACCGCTTGTCTCGTTTACGGGACCGCCGCATTTATGAAAACGTACGTCTATTTCTACCCTATCTGCACCCTGCTTAAGACCTCCGACTCTTCAATATCAGAATTTGTATGTATCAAATTAATACTGAATAAGTGTATTCTGTATATTCTTTGTTGTTATATTCGTCCCTATCAACCTCTAGAAGCCTACGAGCCCGTAATTGAAACAATGGACACCATGCTTGAGAAAGCTAACGCCTTCGATGAATTCATTGTACTGGGTGACTTTAACCTCCCCCGTATTCAATGGTCATTGTCTGAGGACTGTTCACACTTTTTCCCCCTGACCCCCTCTTCCGCCAAAGAAGCCTTTTTTACCGATCAGCTCTCTGTTTCTTGTCTCTTTTAAATTAGCGGGGTCAGGAACTTTCTGGACAGACAATTAGACTTAATCTTTTCCTCAGATCCAGTAAACTCGGCTGTCACGGAAAGCAACCATGTCCTTTCCTCCCTCGATCGTCAACATCCTCCCCTGTTCCGCGTTTTCTCCTACGAACACCCTCACACCCTTTCAAGCTCCGAGTCTACTCTTTCTTTCAATTTTTGTAAAGGCGACTTTGAAAAATTAAATCACTTGCTCCTCAACTCCAACATTGGCACTATCCCTCAAGATCTTCCAATTGACGTTGCTGTAGAGACGTTTTATTCAGAAATACACGCTTGTCTTACACAATCTATCCCGGCATCCACTAAGCTTTGGCATTATCATATAAAAAAAAATTAATAGTATTATTTATTTTCTTCGGAAAATATTAATATCTTGAACCTATGTTATTTTCTGTAATAAGAAGTGGTCCTGAAAAAATTGACCCATTTATTTTTAATTGTTTAGTAAAAAAGGTAATGAGAATTTTTAAACAAAATTTATATATTTTATTTCTTGTCACTTAAGCTTTAAAATATAAAAGTTTTATCCTATACATTATTTGTTATTGAAAGAAATTTTTAATTTTTTTATTCAAGCCCTTCATTAGATTTAGGGCAGTTATATTTGTTACGTTACGCTCTTTTCATTTATTTTTAAAATCAGTTTCATTTTTGGCAAATTTCTTTTGTCCTGAGCTCCTTTTTCATTAATGCCCAATATATCTCTACTGGACGAAGTTCTTGGTACGATATTCACATTATTGGTTGGTTCTGTACCACTCCATCGTTGATTTTGCATAATGACTGGTACCCAAATCTGGCCAGAACACAACAGTCCCTTCATGCTGTCGAATAAAAGGTAGAGGTCGTTTTTGAAGGCACTCGTTAATATAAATATTTTAGTTTATTGTCCCTTTAGCGATAAATTCCCTGCTTCGTAAATCACAAGAACAGATCGCCTGCCGAATAATATATTTCTATGGAAATGTTGTTAGTCCTTTTGTTGAACATTTTTTGTGAACTCCGCTCCGACTTTTGGCAGTAAAATATTCGTCAGCCAGTATCTGTGCAAAGTCTGCCTTGCAGTAGGTTTCGTCATCCATAACGACACAATCATATTTCGTCAGGTACTTCTCATAAAGTTGTCTCGCCCTTCTTCTTGCAGTTTTTTCTCCATCTTCCTTCCTTAGAGGGACTTTATTTAAAAGATAGGTCATACCGGATATCTTTCCGTAACACTTTATCTAGAGTTGTTAGGGCTTCTTCTGGTGTACCGCAGGGTAGCCAACTGGGGTCGCTGCTATTTACTCTTGCCATTGACGACATTGTCCCACTGATTCGGCACTCCAAAGACTTAATCAACGCAGGCGATATGAAGATTTTCTCATGCGTTAGAAACAGTTACGATTCTTACTGCATTCAGGATGATTTGAATACCTTCAGGGTTTGGTGTGTCACAAATGACTGCAACTTGACCTGGATAAATTTGAAATTATGTCATTTTCTAGGAACATCAATCAGCTCGTCTTTGATTACAGCTTTGTGGAAACTACTATCCGTCGTATGGAGTCCGTTACTGACCTTGGTGTAAAGCTAGACAAAAAAAAAACTCGATTTCACTCTGCACATAAACTATATCGTATCTCGGAGTAATTCAGATCTGGGTTTTGTTGGTCAAGGAAGTTTTCTGATCGACAGATCCTAATTCATTTATTTTTTTCTTTAGTTAGACCAATTCTCGTGTATGCATCTCAGGTTTGGTCTCCTTGCTATGCTGTCCATTCTAGACGCATTGAATTGGTGCAGCGGAATTTTGTTAGGTTCGCACTAAGGGACCTCCCGTGGAGCGATCCACTCAGGCTTCCTCCTTATGCGGATCGCTTCCAGTTACTTAATATGCATTCGTTGGAGGAACGACGTAGAGTTGCTTTATTCACCAGCTTCTGAACTGCACTCTCGTAAGTTTGGTTTCTTATAGGCACACCCACTATAGCTTAAGGAGATTGGCTTTATTAAATGTTGTTCATTCTCGGTCTAACATGCATGAGACTATAAATCGCATGTGTAGAGCCATGAATATCTGTCCTATTTTTGACCTGGCTCTTACTAAGGATTCGTTTAAACGTTCTCTGTTGTCTGCGCACCCCTGATTGTAGCTTTTGGGCGTGTTTTAGTTTTTTTGTTTACTCATATTATTTTTTGCATGTTGGTGTGGGAGCCTCATTCACCTCAATATATGTTATATTCTGGTGAATAGGTCAATTGATTCCAGGCTTCTGCCTTCTGTGTTAAAGCGTTAATTCTAATTTTGTACCTTTTCTAGCTCCTTAATCCACAGATTTTGTTATACCGGTGTACTGTAGACTTTGATGTTCCTGCCAATGTCGTCATATCTCTTACCGAAGTGGCCGGTTTCCGCGAATAAGTTCGCTTCATCTGGTCTATGACGTCTGGACGTGAAGGCCCCGGATTTCTACCTGACCCTGCTTTCCTTTCTATTGAGATGCCTTGCCTGTACTCGATAATAGTCCTTTTTACCTTTGAATAACTTGTGTTCAGGTCATTTGGAATTTTTAGAAAAATTTTTCTTGGATTTTCGAAATATTTGGACAAGATCGCTTCATGCACTTTTTTTTCACTTTGCGATATTTTAACACTATGGTTTACAATGCACGAATGATTCATATGAGCTGAAAATTCAGTATATAACAATTTTATATATAACAAGTACTAAATGGGTCAATTTTTTCTGGAAAATGTAAAAATCATTGGAATTACTGATATACAAATAACAAAAGAAGGTTGTTCTAATCTGCAAAATGCTTTCCCAAAAAGAGACATCAAATGATTGTCAATGTTGTGATCTATTTCTATCGCCTGCATTAAATAGGCGACATCACGTTGGCAATTAAGAAAACCATGTTGAAAATAAAGATGCTTAGACAAAACGGCACAACCAGCGTTTTTTTTCTTGAAGAAATTTCAGAGCACCAATCAGTGCAGGACTCTATCTCAGTGATCAGACCTTCTTTTAGTACGAATTATTTGCAGACCTTGGAAATAAGGAGGGAGAGGGCGATCATATTTCTTCGCAAATTTTTCGGCATAAATCAAAAACATATACGAATCTTTCACACACAGAGTAAATAAGAAAATAAATTTTTCCTTACCTCAATTTTCCTCTGTTTAATTTCAAAAAAAACTCTGAAATTTATCGGAAATAGGTGCCGGCAAATCACTTTTACAAATGTACTAAATTTTAAGTTGATAGCAATTGTAGTTACTGAGAAAAACGGACGTGAGTTAGAGACAGGTAGACGACATACACCGAAATCTCATCATTAGGGTTCTTTAACCTTTTTGAGTACGGAACCCTAAAAATACGGAATAACTTAAAAATGAATAAATGAATAATTTCAGAAAGTGCAAATATGAAATTCTGGTAACTATTCAATTTAATAAAACACCATTTACTGACCTTACTTATAAAAGACCGGACTTAGCCAAATAAATAAATTAATAAACAAATTCGTCACGTACTGATTACGAACAGCTGTTTCGAAGCCGACTATGCTTCATCATGAGCATGAGTTATTGTGTGAAATTCTGGGCTTGATTTATTTGTGGAATTTGTAGACTTTTAATCGATTTGCTTGAAAGGACATCTGTAAAAATTTTCTTTCTTTTAAAATATTTTCCCACATAATATCTAATATAATTAAAACAAGATTTTACAGCGTACATATTCAAAGCAATAACTTTTCTTTGGTTGTCCAAGCACAGCGATAACTTTTCTTAATATTTAAGGGAAAATAAAGAAATTTTATAGGAAACGTGGCGCCATTAAAGTATGTACTTAAAAACATGCTGGCTTTTTTAGCGTTCCACAAATGCTATGTTTATCGAGGAACATGTGTTTCGCATAAAATCCCTAAAACCTTTCTATATAAAAAAAAAATTCAGCTGCTTGTAAACCGACATATGAGTAACGAACACTAAGTAAGTAAAGGCAGACAAATTTTGCATCAAAGCCATAAAAGTCCATCAAAACTTTCAGCTGAGCCTCTT
This sequence comes from Leptarthrus brevirostris, assembly GCA_964036015.1. Taxonomy (NCBI): domain Eukaryota; kingdom Metazoa; phylum Arthropoda; class Insecta; order Diptera; family Asilidae; genus Leptarthrus; species Leptarthrus brevirostris. The sequence goes on from OZ038372.1 coordinate 127,346,666, forward strand.
TTATTTTTGCTATGTTTTTCATCCATAAGTGCTCACTTGGGGGGAAATTTCCTGTGGCAGTTTTCGTCAGGTACCTATCGTTCCCGTATCTGGGCAGAAATGGTTAGGTGTCTTAAGCTTCATATTTCTTTTCAACTTTACGTTAAGATGGCATGTGTATGCAAATGCCGGGTGAAAGCTCTGAGGAATATATTATCATATATTGAAATGGCGGTTATAAATTAAAAATTATAATAGCAAAAAGTTTCCAATCCATCCTCTAGCAGAACAAATCGAAGGGGCGGAAACCTTTTCGGTGATGTGTTTATATCGAAAAAGTTCTTCATCATTCGGCATATATTCCGGTTTATGTTGGCCGGGACCGGCTCGATTATACCGCCAGACGCAAAAGTTAAAGTTTGGAAACGAAGAATTTGTCTCTAGAGATGTTAGAAAGCGGTGTTTCAAAACTTTTGCATATAAACTTCATGCAAGTTTCACAAAATATCTCCCCATGCGAGTGTCAGCTTTATGACTATTTTCCTGGTAAAAAATGTGCGGACCTTCTGTTTTAACATAGTGGTCCATCTACACGGCCAGATCCTAGCCTTCAGTCATTTCGTTACATATGCCTGCCGAAATTTAAAAAAAAAACCAAAACTAAAATTAATTTGAACGAGGCAAACAGCCAGAGAAACATTTTTATTGAGTTTTGGGTGTGCCGAATAGCGTACGGTTGACGAAAAGTTTTTCTTTACTTTGCGGCTTTTCAACTTTTTGTTGCGGTCCAACGACAAAATGGCAATTTAATTTAAACTTTTCCGTTGAGTGAGTTTTTGCATCCACAGTGGTTATTTTACAAATGTGATACCCACCGTCGTGTTCAATTAGGGCTGCTTACATCCCTTGCGGCTGGTGGATGGTACTGATATGGTGAGAGTTTCTGGCCACGAATGGTTTGCTTTGAGATGAGACTTCCCGGAAAATTGGAAATTTATGTGCTATTTGGAAATGTTACCAGAGGAAAATTTTAATTAATTAAGCACACGATTGCTGGAAAACTTCGTTCAAAATCATATTTATTCTAACTAATGGTGAACAAAGCTATTATTGTGTCAATAATTGAAACTGTAATGAAATAGTTTTCCAGAAGGAGAAAAACTACTACACTATTGAGTCACTTCATAAACGAAGGCTGGTGCTTCAATATTAAACATACTTTATGGAAAATGCTTTTGGTATTTAGTGCGTTTATGTAGAATATAAAATATGACTTCCATTTTGATTTCTCTGCCTGACTGAATGCAGAAGTTTGAGAGATAATATTGAAATTTTAGCTTCAATATGATACATCTTCAATAAACAATAAATGTTATAAAAGCGTGTTGCGCTCTTTTTCATCATCAATACCTATAGGTCATAGATCCTCAGAACCATTTAAGGTACCACCGGCCTACCTTAAGCATTACAACGAGTGTATGTATTTGTGATTTTTTCTTCCACTCTCTTTCTCCTAACTCAAACATTAAAGTGGTTCTATACGCCGACGACACAATCCTACTAGCCACATGACGCCCTAAACAAAATAAAAGAAGCTATTCTCGGCCCCATACGCTACAGTAGTGAAGAGGAGAATAAAATAAACTACAACAAAAACATACTAATTTCCTTTAGAAATGGCAGTGGCAAGGGATATCACCTGACGACCAGAGAAACTTCGACGAAACATACCTACCTAACAACGCGATGTCCCTCAGGGAGGAAATCAACAGGTCCTCACCCAAGAAAGACACTAAATTAAACTAACGTAACCTTTCAATCCTAAAAACCCTAATTTATAATGGCTCATTAAGGTCGATAACGAAGCCAATGATGTCCAAGGCTCTCATTTACCCCCATAATAACATAAAACTCTGTTCACGAACTTGCTTTGGAGGAATATCCTAAATTGCTAGGCGGGAATACAGGATGGAGGGGGGTAGCGCAATGGATGCACTTAGTGACAGCTCCGCTATTTTTGAGAATGTCGGTTGCCTTTCACTCTTCTATCGGGTGTTTCACTCTTCCATCACTATTTCCTCGACCATTGTTCTAACGAAATTGGTAGCCTAATTTCTTATAGGCACATTACAATAACTAAACTCTAAAGGTCACATTTGCTCGCACTGTAAAATTTCGGAAATCATTCCTAAATAAAAAAAACCAAAAGCGTACAGATGAAGTGAAACTTCCTTCGGCTCTGTTAATTAATAAATTTAAATGAAACAGGTAAAGGAGTGCAATGAAAAGCATTAAATCAATTTTCAAAATTTACAACGGTTACTAGTGGTATATGGTCACTAAAGTGTGATACAAATATTCGTGTATTTACTTTTCATAGATATCTGGTAATAACAGCGTCTATAGTTTGATCGTCCAGCACCATGCTTATGTCTTTGGTTTTATCATCTGCAAAATTCTGGAAGACCACAAAAATCAGGTTCTACCCCCACACAGTCTCACATCCGGTCTGCTTAACCAAAGAAGCTCCTTAGCTCTACTTAGTAATATCAAGCTTTCAGAACGAGCTTAGTACATACAGTGTCCCCAGTAGCATTTGTTCTACTCGGATAGCCAATTGTGTGTGACCCTTGGTGTTCCTGGGTTTCCTGCATCCAGTCGGACTTGGCGTTATATAGTGCTTTGAAGGCTGTGTTTGTTAGTCCCTGCGACAACCTCCAGGGTAGGTTTCTTGGCCCAATTCTTTTTATTTTATATATTAAAGATAATTCACTTTATATTACCGATTTTAAAATTCTCTGTTATGCTGGCGATCTGAAGCTGTTCCGTCAAATTAATTGCGATAACTGGTTATCGGTGTTGTAGGTGCTAGCTTTTTACTGACACCAGATTACGCTAAAAGGTCAATGGGGTTGCAGCATTAGTCGATAGTTCGGAATTCACCTAAAATGTCAATATTTGTCATCGAATAGGGCAAGTTCTTCTCTCGGAAGTTCTGAACGCGATTTTAACATTTGAAGTTTTAAATGCTGACTATCTCTCTTTGAATGTTTTAGTAACGTTTTTAGGGGTTTGTTTCTATTTTATTCCGTCTTAGCTGAGAGCTCATTATCCAACCTTGAAAAGGCTAAGGATTTAGATGTCATCGCAAATTATTGCATGTTATTAGTAGTGGGTCACATTCATTATATTCTTAATAGGACCACGTCGACCATTAGCTAATTTATTGCTTGATATACGAATAAATAGATAAAATAATTTCTTTTATTTTAAATGTAAGTGAAAGTTAAGTTAGTATTATTGCATATTGTCTGCCAAACACATTCTGAATCTTTCGTCATTTTGCTATTTTGCTGTATAATGCCGCTAACATGTCGCCTTCATATTTTAATGATTCCAAATTTAAACTTTTTTAATAATTAGGTACTATACAAGTTCATGTAAGGGGGGGGGGGGGTATTAAAACATTTATTTTATTTAATAGTACAACTCTTCAAGAGTATCTAGTTAAATGAGGTCGACTGGAGCAAAACTGCCGGAGATACAGTGCCTCGGGTCCCCCTCCATTCGATACATCCCATATACAAAAGAGCAGTGTTAAAAATTTAAATGCGTTTCTCTCAGATTTAGTTTTTCAAAGTCGGTGATCACTGCAACTCAAAAACTACTCATCCGATCCTTCTCAAATTTTGCACACTTCTTTCTTACATAATTTTTTTTTTGTTATACGATGTGGCCAAATCCTAGGGGACAACCCTTTAATGCGTTAGCATGGTTTTGGCCGGAAGGCAATTAGGGTAAGGGGAGTAAGGAAGCTTGAGTCTTGTTTTTGCATTGCTGCGAGCTAGACAACAGCCCAGAGACAATGTCGATTATTTCAATTTCTTAATAAAGGCTCACGGGTGATCTGGTCTCGAACCTCGAACCTCTCGAGATTAATCTCTAGCAGGCAGCATGGATTCATTCAGGGTAGGTCAACGGTTTCCAACTTATTAGAGTTTGTGTCTGGCAGTGTGGGTGGATTTCTGGAAGGTTGCCAGACTGACTGCATTTATACCGACTTTAGTAAGGCCTTTGATAAGCTGTCTCACTCTATTATCGTTTTCAAATTGGCCAGGTTGGGTTTCCCGGCCCAACTCATTGCATGGATTAAGTCGTATTTATACAATAGGACTTATAGAGTGCGTTTTCGTGGTGTGCTCTCTGATGCTTTTGTGGCTCCTTCCGGCGTTCCTCAGGGTAGTCATCTTGGGCCTCTGTTGTTCATCTTGTCGATTGATGACATTACTTATTTGCTTCAAAGAAGTAAAATTCTTATTTATGAGGACGATATCAAGATTTTTCTCCCAATCAAATCTTTTGCGGATTGCGAGATATTGCAGTCAGACCTGCAAATATTTTATAGCTGGTGTGTCAATAATAATCTTAAATTAAACATCGGTAAATGTCAGGTTATGACCTTCTCGAGGTCCATCAACTGCTGTACTTTTCAGTACAAGTTTGAAGATACTTGTATTCAACGGGTGGAAGGAGTGAAGGATTTGGGTGTGTATCTTGATAGGCAACTTAAATCATCCCCCACATTAATAATATCGTTGCCAGGGCCAGCTCTATGCTGGGTTTTATCCTCCGTTGGTCCAGGGAATTTCCTAGCCCTCACATAAGACTCCATCTTTATACATCCCTTGTTAGACCACTGCTGGAGTATGCTAGTCCGGTTTGGTCTCCGTTTTATGGATCTCACACTAAACGTATTGAATCTGTACAGCGTAGATTTGTGAGATCGGCCCTTCGTGCTTTGCCGTGGAGTGACCCTTTTATTTTACCTCCATATGGTGATCGGTTGGGACTGCTACAACTTGCTACTCTCGAGAAGCGTCGCTGGGTTGCCGATACAATTTTTCTACACCAGCTTCTACAGGGAAAGATTGACAGTGCGGAACTTTCTTCCAAATAATCACCTTCGAAACCGTTCGAACTTTCAGATAGCTTTCTCGCGCACTAGTTATGGTATGTTCGAGCCTGTTAATCGCATGTGTAGGTTTGCTAATGGTGTTGGTGATGTCTTCAGCACTAACGTAGACAGGTTAACATTAAAGAGGAACCTTTATAACTTGTAACCATCCTGTTGGACTCACTTGTCTTTGTTCTTTTTGATTTTGTTTTTTTTGTATGGCGTAAAGTTTCCTTCCTTGTATGTTTTGTATTGACTTGGCTTAAGCTGCCTGTGCATCCCTGATTGTTGTGTTTGGGTGTATTTTGGCTTTTGTTTACTAATGTTCTTATCTTTGTTTACTAATGATCGATCAATAACTGCAGATAACTTATTATTATTAACCGCATGTGTAGGGCCGTGAATATGTGCCCTATTTTTGACCTGGCTCTTACTAAGGATGTGCTTAAACGTTCTCTGTTATCTCTGCACCCCTGATTGTAGTGTTTGGGAGAGTTTTGGATTTTTACTAATATTTTATTGCATGGGTTATGGGAGCCTCATTCGCCTCAATATATATTGATCAATTGATTCCAGGCTTTTGCTTGTGAAGTGCGCCTTCTGAGTTAGAAGGGTTAATTCTAATTCTAATCAAAAAACCCGGGGCCCATGGCATGGCGGTCATGCGGCTCAATGCATTCGCCGATTTTTATCAATAAATTTTCATAAATTACAAAAATTCGTCTTTTATTACTTCTAAAAATTGAAAAATTAATACAATAAGCAAAACCTCGACATTGTTACCACGAGAAACTCATAAACTAACGAAATCTTTTTGGTTTTTTGTCAACATATGATCCAGTAATGAGTTATGATGATCACCGCAAAGTATCTTTTTTTTTGTGTATACGAAGATTTCCTGTCAGTCGCTTAATTCAAAATATTTTTACCCAAAAATTTAACAGAAGATTCTTGAAATGTTGTACTATTATGTTCTTAACTTTAAAATAAATTTATATTTACCATATTGTTTTTTTGTTTATTTAAAAATTTGATTAAAATATTGAAAATTAACCCTACCCCCCCTCCCCACCACCCTAAATGAAATTCAATTCGATTTGGAAATTAAATTTCAATTTCAATTTCATTTGGAAATAGCATAGATTTTATTCAGTGCTTATAAAATTATAGTTTAATTTGTAAGGTAGCTCGTAACGTAGTCGAACTTTATAAGTTAGGCAGCTAGCAGAGTTGCAGTTAACCTTACTTACTTGTCATCCAGATAGCCAAAACCTATCTCATACCTTAATATTACAAAACTGGAAAGTATGCAGAATCCTTCAACTAGGGATTTCTAAAGCCGGATTAAGCTAATACAAACTTATTTCCCTCGAAAAGCTGTAAATACGTTCCCTTGAAACATCTGGGTAATGCTATTAAACATGAGAATGCACTCAAATGAAGTTCGCTTCGCCGAGAACCTAATGAGGTGTAATGGGAGCGAAAGCATTATGCCGACAGAGCGAAATGAACCCGGATGAGCATCAACTTACCAGAGTAAAATATCCTTCTGAATACACGCCGAACGCAGTTCAAAGTCATAATTTCGCGAGTATTTTGCCTTCCAACTGGCAATAATGAATCATATCGGTGATGCTGTGCTCCCTCTCACAGCTCCCGTTGACATTGACATAACGCGAGCATCACTGAAACAAGCTTTAATTAGATTTTAACAAATAAACCAAATGTGCAGCGAAGCATAAATTTTTATGTTTCCCTGGGGGATTTCACTCGCTATCCAACACTTTGTCTCTAAAATAGGCTTCCTGGTGTCAGCATTCACGTTCACGCCGTTGTCATCGTCACTGAAATAGAGGACGCTTTTGTTAAGATAAATATTCAACAGGAAGAAGGTAAAGGAGCTGCGTTATCCTATATCCAAACTGTACACCAAATTCGTTTCCTGTTTTCATGGTTCGAGAAATTAAAGGCCCATCAAGCTGTGACGCTGTAAGCTTGGAGATCAATCTTTATTTTGACAAGAAAAAGATGTTTCCTTGTCACTTGATTGATGGGATTGATATGCAACAGCAGGTAAATAGGCAGCAACAATTCAACAAAAACTTGTCGACATCTCTTGAAACAAAGGCACAAGATTATATCATTCATCACAAAATTGCTGGGACGATTTATTGAGGAAAATAGTTGGACAAAGAATTTGAAATTCAATTTGTACATGAAAGTGGATACAAACAAAAGATAAATAATTTCCTGATACATCGCTGAGTGTTTGATTGCGTGTAAAGTTATAAGTAATTCAAAGTATTCCCACCTGTCGGAGGATTGACTACACGGTGGGCAAAAGAATGATTGAAGTCGAAGACCTAGCACCGCCATGTTATAAGCAGCAGCCAGCACTATGGAGCATAAATAATATAATAGACAAAGTTTTTCTGTAATGAAATGGATTTCAAATCCAGTAGCACAGACTACCAGAACGGTTGGGCAGAAACGATATGATACTAGCAAAGCAATTGGTGATGTAATAAGACGGCAATTTTATCACATTATTGGAGTGATACAAGGAAGCGTATTGTCACCTTTGCTATTTTTGATTGATGACGTAATATGCTGCACTTTCGAAATAATAGTATTTTTGTGTGTAGCTCAAATTGTTGGGATTTCCGGGAGCTCTAATGTTGTCCAAAATTTAATTGGAGGAGATAAATCATTTATAACTTATTCTCTTCGTTTTAATATACATCCTGTTTGTCTTCAATGCATTTATTTATATTTCTTTCGTAAAAAATAAGAATGACTAGTCGATACGGTAAAGAAGCATGTATGAGCAGAGAGACTAACGACAAACTATTGTAAACGATGAAGTTTTTCATCGCTTTATGGTACGGTAACTTAGGACAGGCGAAACTAGCAACATCCTTGTTGCACATGAGCTGGTCATAGTGGCAGGGCTAGCGACAACCTTCCGATACAAATGCTAGTGCAAAACAGAAGTAAGTGGAACACAAAAGCAAGTGAACACACAGAAGTTTATGTAAACGGCGAAACTAGAAGCTAGAAATGACAAAACAGCAAAATCAGCAACAGCCTTGTGGCATCAAAGTTAGTGGGAGCGAAAAAAAAGCTGGTGTGAAAACTAAACTAGAAATAGTCCTTCAAAACAAGCGTTATAGCGTACGGTAGAAATAGCGACCGCCTTAAGGCACAGAAATGAACAACAACAACGAGACTTGCCCGGCCTTACGGAACAAAACTTAGGGAAACTAAACTAAGAACTGAGCCCCCACATCGATATCTGTTTCCCGCCCTTTTCGCACCGCAAATGGATAATTTGCCTTTAGTACTTGTTTTGATATTTTTCACTATAAAGCTGGAAATAAAACCAATGTTGTTGTTGGTATGTGGCATGAAGCAATCTTAAGTAAATGGGACTCGGTTCAATGGAGATTTCTAAAGTACTAGTTGGACGAATATTGTGTGACAATCATAACTATGTATTGAGGAGGGGTGCTGTAGAGAAGATTAGATGAAAATGTTGAAATACTTTACGTGTTTCACGCATTCTCTTTAGTCGAAAAAATTGATTCCTGCAGTTATAAGCCCTTAGTGGGTTACGGAGTTAGATCAATGGTTTAGTGGCACGCAACTGCTAGTGATAAACAAGCACTCAATTGCTGATTCGGTAATTTTATCCGGCGCGAAGGACCATTTTTATAACAGTAATGAAATCTTTTATAGTAAATAAAAAACACCAACAGATTTTTATACGAATTTAACTTATCTTAAATATTAAAATACTTGGAGATTAAAATACTAGCAATTAATCTGAAAAGTTCATAAAACCCCTTTACAAAATTAGCTTAGGAATGTGAGAAATTCGTGGGATATAGTACATACATAGGAGGAGGAGCAGGAAATTACTCAGGATAAAAAACATGGTAAGTAAAGCGAAATTAGATAGAGATAAAGTGAAGGGTTTACATTACCCACATCTGAAATGAATAAAAAACATTTTTCATGGCAGGTAACTAAGCTTGCCCGCCGGTCACTACTGCGACGACCGAATTAGTAGCAGTAGCCACGTTCCGGACCAGGGAGCGCAACGCCTCAAAGATTTAGTGCCATGCTATCGACGAGCAAAATAATGTAACGACTAAAGAGGCCTTCTACCAATTCCTTGGTGACACCTTCGATAAAGCTTCTAAAGCTGTTATCAAAATAGCTCTGGGTGATCTCAACGGCAAGATTGGCTCAAACAGAAACGGGATAGAACCTATAGGAGAGAAGTTTCGACCTATAAATGCAAATGGAAAGCTGTTTGTTGTATTTTGTAACTTACTGCAATTCCGTCATCTAGTTTAAATAAAAAAACACAGAAACGCCGATCGTGTTTGGACTCCGTTCGAGTTTTGAACGGTTTTGTTCGGAAGTTTTTCAATTCCAATTTATTGCGTTTTTGACAAAAGCACCATTTAGCAGGCTGCATTTCTTCGGAAGTAGAAAAGAGATTAAGATCGACCATACTGCTTCAAAAACTTAAAAAATTGCCGTTTTGATGTAAGGCCTAATTGTGAACAGCATCTAAGAACAAGTAAGTTTTGCTTATGCACGGCAGCAGTACGCCGACTTAATGCAACTTCCAATTTATATCTCTCATACTCTAGTTCCCGTCACCCCTTTTAGGGCATGGGACGGGAGAACAGCTTCAGTCTACCTATAATTTAAAGTGGATTCCAAACCACTGGGGTTTTTCTGCAACCCCCATGAGCTTTTTATCGTAATGTGTTGTCAGCAGAAAACAAAAATTATTCACCGTCAGTGGACGTGGAGCCTGGGACCTCCGGCTTGGTAGGACGACACGTTATCACTTACTCCACCGACGATGGAAATGCGTGAAGGAGCGCTTTACGAGCTGTGGTACACAACACGTTGTAGATGGCCATAAACCAATGACGCCACATTGTCTAAAATATATGAACGGAGGCAAACATATAAAATGAAAATAAGAGTAAACATTTGCAATTCAAAACTAAATATCCTGCAAGAGCCGGAGACTGAATCCGCCTATTGCGGCCAACGTGAACATCAGATCTATTGCGCGATTGGAGGTAGCGGACGCAAAAAAGTCGATAGACTTCAATAAGGCCCCAGCGATTGTATGTTGGGGAGCCAAACCCCATCCATTTCCATGAGTGGAAAAAGGTGTATTTGTGAAGATTCCTAATAAAAGCGATCTACAGAATTGCAATATCTGCGATCATATCAACACCCTCCGAACTATCATCGAGCAATCCCCTTTACATGTTAGGTTCGTCAATTTCGAGAAATCGTTTGACAGCGTTGATCGCGAGGAAATGTGAGTAGCTTTGCGTTCTAGCAATGTCCCAGAAAAAGTTATTGTCATCATGAAAAATGTCTACTCAGCAGCCCAATGTCGCGTCTGTCCAATGAAAAACTCGAAGCCCTTCTAAGTGCTGAACGAAGTGAGACAAAAATTCATGCCGTTACATTTGCTATTCTTGATTGCCATTGTGTCGTACTTGTGAGACGCCCAAAAGAACTACTTATCGCGAGTGATTATATGAGGCTTTAAAACTCCGTATGCACCCGGACTATGCCGACGATGTATGTCTCCTATTCAACGGCCAGAATCATGTAGCTCAAGTGTTTGGGCCCAGCACCGTGAACGGCAATGCTTAAACTTAATGCTGTTAAAACCAAACCAAACTTATCTTGAAGAACAGCAAATAAAATATGTGGATAAATTATGACCTCGAAAGCATAGTAACAGCAGATTGCGGAACTAAAGCTGATGTACAGGCTCGCATTAACAATGTTCGGGTTAATAATCTTGCTGAGATATGGCGCAATAACAACATATCCAGACAAACATAACTCCGAATCTTGGGATTGAACATTAAATCTGTTCAACATAAAAAGTGAGTCAAGTGAGCGGAAAACCGGACCAGGTGGAATGTCGAAGTAATAAACACCCTATGACACAAGATTGAACCAGAGATAATGGATTTCTCATAAGAAATTTATCTTGTCTTAATTACTTAACTATAGAAGAGTGTTTGGTAGAGCACTATAAGATTGTAATATTAGCAATTCAGCAGAACAGAGAAGTAATCAATTGCCTTCGTTGATAAGAGTAAGAATAGTTTATTATTGTGGGGAATATTCAGCTAAGTTGTACTTCTAAATGGAGAAATTTATTTTAACCTTTTAGTTTTTCAAAGTTCTCGTAACAATAAATAAAAGCTAGTTTTTTTAAATTTAATTTTTACTTTATTTTAACTTCATGATTCTTTTGAAGCTTGCCCGGATTGGAAAGGCGACAGCAATAGGTCTGAATTGATTTGTATATTTAGCTCATTTCGACTAAGCTATCGGAACGAACTTTTCTTCTTTCTGTTGTGGAAGGAAAATATCTGTTGTTAATGCAATAGTTGAAAATTACTTCTAGTTTAAGGTCCGGAAAAAATGGGCACTTTCGTGGCACAAAGTTGCATATGTTGTCCGGATTGAAGGATTTTTTCCCGTTCAGGCTTAGTCTCAAATCTCAGATCGGTATGTTTACCTTGCATCTATTCCAGATGAAAAAATCTACTAGACAAAGCTACCCCATGTTCCTTATGAAACGATCGACCAGGTTATTTAATATTCTGGTAAAGTCATCGGCCTTAGATGTTTTCGAAGAAATCGCGGAAGACTGTTAGCATGGTACCGCGGATAATCGTTTTTTTGCCAAATTTGGTCTGTTTCCCAGTTAGTAGTACGGTGCATCTCTATGGATACCCTATCTTTAATTGCATGAAAGATTCTCTTTAGCCTTCTGAACTATTGAAAATGGGTCTTTATGATGTTAGGGGAAAACTTGTTTATGATTTTGGGTGGGTATCAGTATCATTCTGGAATGAAAGGTCGTAGCCTCAATTTCGGAATCGGAATATTTTTATCCATATGGATTGTATCAAAGCTCATCTGAAGAATGTCAAAATAGTCGGAGGGTGCAGCTAAAGTGCGGTTCGCCGTAATATTGCTGATTTTATTTGCAGGATATCAGAAAGAGCTCGATGATGAAACCCGATCTGGGGAATGTTGGGTTATTGGTGAAACTATGCTTAAGCGAGGAAATAACTGCTGTAGTACTAGTCATGGACAATTCTTCCGTTACCACTTCAGAACGAATTCCATCAGGCAACATGCCTTGTCCCCTCTTAGGACAAAGCCGTCAAACTGTCTTAGGGCGCACATGGGGGCAGATCTACGTGAAAACGGGAATTTAATAGAAAAATAAAATGACAGAGACGAATTTGCAGTGTTATTATTTCTCTTCGTCACATAACAGAGCGTCGTTTCCCCCACCATACAACTCCGCCACTTGCTCTCAGTGTTGCTATTGGCTCAGTGAAACAAAACTTTGTCACTCGTACGCACCTGTGTTAACGTGCAACATTAGCTGGAGAATATTTAAGTGTTAAATATTTTTACGACTATACGAGCTGGGATTTTTTTTTCAACACGGATTCGATACCTTCAGGTATGTACTATATATTTTCATTTATTTCATTTATATTGTTAATGTGATAAATCTGCTATAATTTTTTTTAAACAACCATGCAAATATGTAAGAAAATTTCAATATGTTTCTATAGATCACTAAGGTTATAGTTCATTTCCACATGCGTCCACACTAACATTTTTACGTATTATTATAGCAGACCTAATGTAGTTTCATACCACCCCCCCCCCCCATTTCGATTCAAGGACAAATGCATTCAAGCGGGCCGAACGGAACCTAGATATTTTATGAAGAATAAAGAATATTTTGGTAAAGTGGCGAGGGGGTTAAGTGAAGTGTCGCCACGATTGTCAAATTGGACAAATCTATCCAATCGGGTCTGTCTCCCTAGTATTGAAATATTTGGGGGCATAAACAAAGTGTTTTTAAATAGTAAAATTAAGTAAATTAATAAAATATGGTCGGGGAAAGTTCTATTATATTAAAAATGTTATAAGAATATATTTTAAAAACATATAATTTAAAATTTTATCAAAATAAGTTAGCCCCTCCTGTATACAAACATAATTTTACTACTTTCATGTTCGAAACGCACGCATCGCTTGGGTTCTACCACATATAGCAAAATGCTTACATTTTTCCGAGTGATGTCCTTTCCTCTAGTTCTTTATTCTAAGGACTCGAGACTTTAATTTGTTGTGCCCTACAAAACAGCGAGGTCGGCCGGAAGTTGCATTTGAAGATAGAAGCAAACGCTTTAAAACCAAAGACTTCAAAGTAGGGCTTTGATGGCAGCTCGGGACATAGCTCATATTAACAGAAGTTTATTGGGATGGATGCGGATGATTCCAGTGTATTTATATCCTCTGTTGTGCCTCTACAATTGGTATGCGAGAACTCTGACATTAATGACGTAGTTTAGAAAAATCCACGTCCGTCTTCTAGCAGATATTGCCGGCCATTTAAAATAAACTTTGTCAAAGAGTCAACACAACTTTCGATTGATGAAAAAAACCGTTTTGACACACAAATAGAAAATCTTAGAAGTACACCTGTTTCAATGGAAGGGAAGATTATTCTTGTGTCACAGTAACTCCTCTTTACCATGGTGGACGGAAAAATTTGTAACGCGTTGACAGATACTACCTCCACACAGCGTTGATACATTTGTGGTGCAAGTTATAACGAATTTAATTCAATAGACAAATTAATAACAAACACATATGATACTTCGAATTTACAGTTTGGTTTGTCAGTTTTACATTGCTGGATCAGAGTATTCGAATGCCAAAGCTTCCAATAAAAAATGGCAAGCCCGAAAAGAAGATAAAACAATTTTAGCTGAAAACAAAATTCGTATACAAAAAGATTTCAAAAACAGAATGGGATTAGTAAAATTGATCAGCCTAAGCCTGGTTTCGGAAACTCAGATCGGAAATCCAGATTTCGCGTCTAAGATAACAGGCGTAGACAAAACCTTAATAAAAAAGATGCATACAATATTAGTGGCAATATCAAGTGGTTACGATATCAACATTAACAATTTTAGGAAGTTTATCCTTGATACTGCTAAACGACACCGTCACATCAACACCACCACTCATTTATAATCGGAATGTTTTTACTGACTCATTGGACAAGGCCAACCTGTTTGCTGCTAATTTTGCTGCTAATTCGTATTTACCACCTTCATCGCAGCCACTTCCATCTCCATCTCAGTGCACTAGTAGGCAAAATCCACTACACTTTCGCACTCGGGAAGTTTTTAGAGTACTTTCGAAACTCGACGTGTTCAAAGCTACTGGGCCTGATGTTTTCTCGCCCCTTGTTTTAAAACGCTGCGCCTCTGCCTTGGCTAAACCTCTGCTCAAACTTTTTCACCTTTCATCTTCAACAGGAATGTTTCCAAGTGTATGGAAACTTGCTCATGTCCAGCCGATACTTAAAAAAGGAGAGGCATGCGACCCCTCTAACTACAGACCAATTGCACTAACCTCGATCATATCTAAAGTTTTTGGATCACTCATCAACTCTCAGTTGTTGAAATATCTAGAAAATAACCATCTTATCAACGATTGCCAGTACGGTTTCCGCACTGGCCGCTCAACCGGAGACTTACTAACGGCTCTAACGGAACGTTGGAATCATTGTCTTCATAATTTTGGTGAGTCCGAAATCGTCGCTCTTGATATTTCAAAGGCTTTTGATAGAGTCTGGCATGCTGCCCTTTTAGCCAAACTTCAAACATTTTGTCTGCACCCTACCCTCGTTAAATAGATAGAGAGTTTTTTGTCAGCCCGTTCAATTCGTGTAGTAATTGACGGAGTTACATCTGATTCCTACGAAATAAATGCCGGTGACCTCAGGGTTCAGTTCTTTCACCAACCTTATTTCTTCTTTTTACTAATGATCTCTTGTCCCTTATTCTCAATCCTATTCATAGCTTCGCCGACGACAGCGTACTCATTTGATTCTGTAATGAATTTACGTGGAAATGCTACAGAAGTCAATCGGGAACGCATGTTTAGATCATTAAACAACGACATTTCTATGGTCCTTGCTTGGGGCAGAGCAAATCGTGTTACGCTTAATGCATCCAAAACTCAATGCTGTTTAATGTCCCTTAAAAAACGCCCGGTTCACCCCCAACCCATTTCAGTCGACGGAGTGATTATACCAAATTGGCCCTCCCTAAATATCTTGGGTATCGAGATATCCAGCAATCTTAGCTGGACTGATCATATTTTTTCAATCGCTAAAAGGGCGATGAAATGTTTAGGTTTTCTACAAAGATGTAAGAAATATTTCACCCCACCTGACTTAGCGCTGATCTACAAGTCCCACATTCGGCCTAGACTTGAATATAATTCCCATATTTGGGCAGGGGTCGGACAAACCGCACTGTTCGCGTTAGACAAAGTCCAGCGTAAAGCTATTAAACTTATTGGCGATCCTTCAATCTCTGAGGGCCTTGACTCTCTGGAGCATCGACGGAATGTCGGTTGTCTCTCACTCTTCTATCGATATTTCCATGGCCATTGTTCTAACGAAATTGCTAGCCTGATTCCTTGTAGACACATGGCAACGCGTGATACAAGATCTACAAATCGCTCCCACTTCTATACTCTCCTAGCCAAATTTGGACGTACCGTCAAATTTCGGGAATCTTTTCTAAGCAGAACAACACGAATGTGGAACAGTTTACCATCTTCTGTTTTTCCCTCGTCTTATGAGCCTGAAACTTTCAAACGGGGCGTACATCGACACCTCCTTCACCCAACCTCCTAACCTATTTCCCTCATCCTTAATTCCTTTCCTGCCAAGGCTGTGCTTAAGCATCATAGGGCATCCCCTGAGCTTTGGCATCATCATATATATAAAAAAAAGCCCAGGAGGGACGCAACAAAGATTTTAAGAAATTATAGGGAGAACTATTCTGAGAAATGCAATGAGGATATTTTCAATTTAATGTTGATTACATCTAACCCTGTGATCACTAGTTACAGGCATCTCCCGAAAAAACAATTAAAGCATTTTCCCAAGGAAGTTCACGATTTAATAATTTCTCCGGATATTCCATTTTCTGAGATTTCGAATACTGAAGGTGATGTTGATAGTTCATCGGCTGCATCAGATGTTTAGCCAAAATAAAAGTATGCCTGTCCTGAATAAAATTAATCCAAGTTAAAGACAGAAAATCCACCCCATCAATTGATTCCAACTTTTTGGGTATCCTGCCCTGTGGTATGACTTGGTTTATATCCCCAGCTGTTGGTCGTCGTCTCTTGGAATGTACTACTTTCGACGGAAATATCTTCGTCCTGTGTAAAGTGAGAAAATATTGTATTCAAGTCTTAGAAAATAATTTTGATGACGTTAGCCATGCAGGGAAATAAATATTATGACTTTCATATGATCTTCACAAATGGAATTACATCAGTCTGTCATAAAAATATCCATTGACTATGTAATTGCATTTCAGAATAGCATTTGTTACCACAAATCTTATGGAATAGAAGCAAATTAATTACTGCTACTCATTTCAACTACTTAGCGCAATAGAACCAAAATAATTATTTTATTTATTGCAGCATCTTAATGATCATTTGACTAATGAACAATTTCAACTATTTTAGTTTCACATTTATATGTATCTCCATAGAATCTCTTATCATAGCATCTCCAGGAACGACATAAAAGCAGTGGCAAGGCATATTTCGCCATCATTCCGAGACTATATTTTCGTGCTAAAAGGAAAGTGAGATTTACGTAAACATTTCCCCTTGGCTTAACTTTATTGAGACCATCTCTTAAATGAATGTCGGCCATAAAGAACATGTCTGCGGACGTGTTGTCATCGGAGCAATTCCATGTTTTTCGGACACAACAGCATAACCGCATTATCTAATTAAGTCTGATTAACCATCGCCGATTAATTATTTTTAATTGGATTTTTGGATCTGATGCAGTGACGTTTATTAAAATTTACGAATTGTATTGTACCTTGCGTTGCGTATTTTATTTAACTTTTTACAGTAGGAGGAAGGTATTGGGTAAAGCGTTGTATTTTTTTTATTCTTAAAGTTGTAACAATCGTGTGCCCTTTAGTTAATTCCAATAACATTATATAATTTTATATATTTAAATGTAATTTAATGTAACAGTGTGGCAGGATATGACAATTAATATATGTCTTAGGAAACATGAATCATATGTTCAATCTATTATAAATCTCTTTCGAACGACATATCTGAAGTCTCAGCGATTTAACAACTTTCGGTGGTTATAGTTCAGGCGTAAGGGGGCATTTACCTACCTTTTAATTACAAGTTCAACTACCTTACTGAATTTTTGCATGCGGTTTGGAGGCCCTTGGAAACACTAAATCCACAGGGCGAACAGGCGGAAAACTTGTATCGCCTAAATCTCTTCAAGCGCTACAACTTTGCCCCTGACGACTTTTGCGCTATCGTCAACCCTTATCACCGAGGTAGTGGGGGGAAACATTATCGAAGCGCAAATTTGTTTTCATTGAAATTGACTATTTGCTATGCATTATTAAAGATTTCATGCATATACACATAATTAGTAATTAGTAAGACATAGTTAGTATAAGGTGGGTTGTGAGTTGGGAATGTTCGCAAAAGTACATATAAAATGATTGGGCACCGTTTTTCCTTCACAAGTCGGCTTTTATTTTTATTTTTACACATAAAACGTATTGCAATGTAACGTATACATGTAACGGACATTGTAACGTACAATGTGAACAGTTCAAAATGCACGAAAAGAATGTTCCTAGGGCTAACAGGGAAAAGGCACAAACGTGGCACAGGTAGTCAAAAAAAGCGCCGTACTTTTCCACTCCTATATGAATGACAGCTACCTGGCCCAAATCTTCGGAAGGGTTGCACAGGTAGCGCGTAAAAGCGTGTTTCTAGGAATTATGAGCTTAAGTTCATAAATTGTACATAAAAAGTCGCGAAATTATCAAAGAACTGCTAAAAACATTATTAATGCATAGCAAATAGTCAATTTCAACGAAAATGTTTCCTCCGCCCCCTCGGTGATAAGGGTTGACGATAGCGCAAAAATCGTCAGGGACAAAGTTGTAGCGCTTGATGCGCCTTCTACGATCGTATCTTTTTTATCGCCGTACGATAAAAAACTGCCGAGATAAGGCGATACAAGTTTTCCACCTGTTCGCCAGTTTTCCACCTGTTTCCACCTGTTCGTCATTGTAATTGCAGCATATACTTTGACTTGTATTGTTCGAAAAACTTTAGCAAATTATATGTTTAAACTACGGCATCTATTTACCACACTCAAATAGCCGTGTAATTTCCGTGTGAAGGAAGGATCGAAAAAAAATCTAAATCGACCGATGTTAATGTTGAACTTTTAGTTCACGGGATTACGGAATGTCAAGACACATACAGCACCTAAGTATAGGTGTGGGATTGAGATGTAAAAAAATAAGTAAAAAAACTTGGTTTTTTTTAACATGAGATGATGGACTAAAAGTAACAAAAAAAAGACAATTTTAAATTAAACGGGTTATTTATAGAGCTAGAAAATAATTATAAGTCATAGGGGCTTTTTTCTGTTGTTGTTTTTTTACGATGTGGTTAAAGCTGAGCGGAGAATTCTTTGATGCCTTACCATGGCTTAGTCCGGAAGGGAATTAGGGTAAAGGAAGTGAGGAAGCTTGAATGTATTGTTTTTGCATTATTACGAGCTAGACAACAGCCCAGAGAAAGAGTGGATTTTTCAATAAATTTTTTTTTTTAAACCCACGAGGAGACCTGGTCTCCTACCTGGGAACCATGGCATGGTGGTCGTGCCGCTCAACCAATTGATCCAACTCCGTCTCGGCTTGTCGAGATATTAATACTGTAAGTATCACACTTTCAATAATTTTTTTTCACCCGAGGGTGATTACGTGGCAAATCATCTGTAGTTTTATAATTTCTTTAGTTTTTTTTTGTTTCATTTGTTTCAAAGTACCGGAATTGTGTTTACCGCGGAGTGAAAAACCACTGTTTCTGAGACCAAAGGCTAAAATCCACAGAGGTTATTAAAGAAACATGTCCTTAATTTCGATGTTATCAGGTAAAAAGTAATAATATGTATGACATCTATAAAGTAAGTGATAACGTGTTGGCCTACCAATCAGGAGGTCCCAGGTATGAATCTCACCGACGGCGAACCATGGTTATTTTCTGCTGACAACAAATTACGAGAAAAACGCCATGAGGATTGCAGAGAAAATGTCAATGGTTCGAAATCGTGTGAAGTTCTTCAATGAAAATTTAAATTTTAGGTAGGGAAAAGTCGACGAATATAATGATTTCAAGCTGTTCAACGATTCCAGCTCCACACTGATACATATGAACATATGCAAGTGTGGATCTATTTATAGAGTAGGTGTTCTATCAAATTGAATCATAATAGTAGGGAGAAAAAATAGTTTAAAAAAAGTTCTACTGACTTCACAAAAAGCGCTAAAAAGCATAACATAATATTTAATTTTACATTTATTACGACATTTTGAACAACAGTGAGTTGAAAAGTTTAATTAGTTTTTACAGTATCTTTGATTGTGGTTAAATACTTGTTTTCTTTGTTTAATTTGAACAAATCGATTTCAACAGTTGCAGAGGTAGTGCACCCTATAAGAAATAAACGAAATCATTTCAATCCGGCAACATGTTACGAAATTAGTCAAGGCCACCATTTCATATACTCACCTTAGATACAAAATTCTTACCATGGCGCTAGCACACTGAAGTACTCTATACAGGAAGAGAATGATCAAAATCGGAAAGTAAAGAGACTGCCCACTATTCTCTGCGCAGGCATCTGGAATGAAAACTTTTTAGTTTACCGATGAGGAAATGTATTCTGTACAACAGAATCAAAATCTAGGCCTTACGAAGCCAGGGTTGCTCCTCCTCACACTCGCGCGCTAAGCCACAATTTTACATACAAATGGAGCAAGATACTCTCTTCAGGAATAATCATATCATCAAAATCGGTTCACGCGTTACGAAGTTAGGCTCCACTACCCCCACTCCACCCTACAATTTTTTACGTGCCACCGGTGGGGGAACATATTACATTCATAAAAAAAGAATCATCCAAATCGGCCCACATGCTAGGAATTTAGCCTACCCCTCCACCACTCCACTTAAGGGAGGTTTTTCTTGATGATCGTAAAAAATAAGCAAAATTAAATTTCTTTTTTCTCAAAATCTTTACTAGATAAGTAAATAAATCTTTTTGCATCTTAATTATACATCCTTAGACTATGCAAAAAAAATTTTTTTTTTAAATTTATATTTTTCATATATTGCGTCAAAGAAAATGGAAAAAACGGTATCCACTATATCTTGACTTAGGATGGTCTAAAACAAAAAACAAAATTATATTAAAGCAGACACAAAATTAGGGAATGAACCTATTTTTAATGAAAAATTACGAAAATTATACAGTTTAAAAAGAAAATTGAAAAAAAGGCATCATTTTTGACCCTTTATTGCGTTGTAAGTGTTAAAAGAATACTCAGTAGAATTTATAATAATAGGTTCTCTGGAGAATTAGTGCCAAAGATAAAACCCATTAAATTCCCAACAGATTTTTTATATATTAAATTTCATGTAATTGAAAATTACAAAAATTCTCGTTCACGAGTGAGATTCGTCACATGAGACTGTAATTTGATTGGCTGAAGACATAATCCTGTTACTTGACATGCTGGCTTTGTCTAACGTCGCTGCGAACGAAAAAATAATCGCCGCAATGCTCTTGATTTGGTGCGATTGTTGAACATAGCCAAACATAAAAACTATTTTTATTTGGAATGATATATATTACTTAAATGATGCAAATTCAAATGTAAACAACAAATTTTCGTTCGTCAACCTTTGAATGGGCATACGATGAAAAATAATCGCAGACTGAAACAAAAGTATTCAAATAGTGAAATAAACGAAAAAATCGCAGAGTCGTATCGTGCTTATGAAGCCCTAACTGTCTGAAATATATTATATCTTACAATATTATGATGCATAAAATAAACATATACAAACATATACAAAATGTCTATCCTCGAATATTCTTATTCATCTTCGCGATTCAAAAGCAAGACAAGTTCTTCAACTTCCTCAGTTGAAACTTCTGTTGAGTTTTTATAGCTTTCATAAGATCCTACTTTTCGAAGAATATCATTTGAGAGAACGTAGTCGTGACAGTCCGAATCTTTTTGTAAATATAGCATTAATCATCTCAGTTTGCATACGGGACATATACAAACCACTAGATCTAGTGGGAAAACCACCAACTTGGCAACACTGCGTAAGAGATTTTCGGCGCTTAATAGACAGCGCTAGATGGTTCAGTTGTGGGGTATTTTACTCCCTTGGCATCACAATGGACCTAATCGAGGTCTGTCCTTCCTTGGACGGCCATCAATACCTATTCACTTAATACTTATTTACACAATAAATACCCCGTATACATGCAAGGTTGAACCTAGGTTGAACCTCAGTTCAACTTCATGTATACGCGGATCGAGTCGAAGTAGGGTTGACTCAACTCAACTCCGCTTAGCAGGCTGGGTCGAGTTCAAATGACAGCTTTTTTTGCTTTTTGAATTGTTTATTGTGCCAAAATTAAACATATAAAATTCTTACTTGCTAACAACAAACACTTAGCCTAAATAAACATTCTAAAAAAACTTACTGACTCTGCATAGAGTACTCTAAATTTTGAATTATAATTTTAATCTTAATATCTATCACTATCCCTATTTATAATTTTATTAATTATTTAATATATTTTAACAATTTAGAAAATACAAGAAAAAGTGGCCAAAAACGTATACTACGTAACAAGACAAGGAAACCTTAAAAAGTGTTTCCTTTCATTTAATATATTTGCGTTAGACTTCCTTAATTAAAGTGACAAAGTATAAACGGTAACTAAATTTTTACTCAATTAATTTTGCATAACGTTGTAATTCCACCAATATTTATTGTTCCAAGTCTTTTGCAAATCTTGAAAATCTTCACTTGAAATTTTGACGTCAAAACGAAGAGAAATGTCAGTGTTCGTTGATAGTGAGTGGGGTGGGTACTCAATTTTCTTATCACAATAATTTCGATAAATATGGTAAAGTATAGGTACGCCAAATGTGTCCTGAATCATGCCGTTTGTATCCAAATAAATAAAGCACTCTGGAGGGACAAATCCAGAATTGATTGTCCTGTTAAAATATTCTGGTGATGGACAGGTCGGCCCCCTAATTAGCGAATTTTCATTTACTGAGGCTGTTGCAAAATGATTCCGTATTTGTTTTATTATAAAATTGTCTATCCTATTAATTTGGGCCGCATCGTAAAGTTTTTTGTTCGAAATGTAATGAAGACTACTAGAATTTAGATTTCTATACATGCTTAGGCACGCCCTAAACAATGTCTCTCGAACACGCGTAATTTTTCCATGTTACCCGAACTTAAATTAAACCAAATGGGACAACCGTATACAATAATTGACCGTATTAACGTTTTATACGAAATAATTTTGACCTTTTTGTTAAATGTTTTGAAAAGAATAACTGACGAATATTGTTAAATGCACTTTTAGCTTTTCCTAATTGAATTTTAATATGTTCATTATAATAAAGATATTGATCCAAAACTACACCCAAATATTTTACCGACGTTTTTTGTTCAACCGTGTGATTTTGTACGACAAATAATTTTATTTCGTCAATGTTATTTCCAAATCTATAAATTACCAAATCGTCCGCGTAAGCTATACCGTTTTCCAAATTTTTCACCAAATCACTTGTATAAATATTAAATATTGTATAAAATGGTTACATCCCTTGTTGGAGTCCGTTCCATACTCTAAACGTTAAATTTGATTTATTAATCCCGTCCGTTACTAAAAATTTTTTGTCCGATAACATATCCGAAATAATCCGTATTAAATAATTTGGCAAGTTTATACTAATTAATTTAAAAATAAGTCCGTCAATCCAAACCGTGTCAAAAGCTTTCTCGAAATCAATTAATGTCGCGCCCGTACAATAATTTTTATTTAAATTCCAATTAATAGCCGAAACGAGTTTATTAACGGCGTGCACTGTCGAGTGTTGGCTCTTGAAACCAAAATGATTTTCCGGAATAATATTATTGCTATCACAGAATTTAACTAACTGATAATTTATAATAATTTTGAAGACCTTACTAATATTTGGCAGGAGATTTATCGATCTCAAGTTCGAGGGATCACTTTTATCCTTTCCAGGCTTCGGAATGGGATACGTTATCGCCGTTTTCCAACTTTGAGGAAAATAAGTGTTGTTCAAGGCGTTGTTAAATATGGCACAGTATTGCATTATTACAATGTCGGGCAGATGCTTTAGAACAATATTTGTCACACCATCATTTCCCGAAGATTTTTTATTGTTTAGTCGTCGAAAAATGAATTTTAAATTCAAATTTCAAATTTTATAAAATAGTCGTCCGTTTGGTCAGCCGAAAGTCCATTCGATGTTTTGTCGTCGTCAAAGTTAGTCCATGTATCGTTTCTGTCGTGACTCTCTTCCATATCCAGTCGAAATTGATTAGCATTGAAGATAATTTCATGATCGAGGGAAAAATTTTGAGTATGGACCGAATTAACAGTGTAAATTTGTTCAAATGCCGCGCCAACTACTTTTAATTTATTTTCGTCGTCGTTAATTTCGTAAAAATTTTGATCGTTTAATTGTAAATTTTCTGTATTAAGTTGAGCGCGCCTAATTACGTTAACGTTTTCCCTCGATATTTTCACAGTTTCAATTTTCGATTTTTCTTTACTTCTAAAAATTTTATTGATCATCGGAAACATATTTGACTCACTTGAATTTTTACTCTTAATTTTATTTTCCCAATATCTATTAATCGAAATTTTAAAATTTTCCTGAATAAGCTGATTTACATTTTTTAATAAAGATTTAAGCCGAATAAGATGCGAGTTGTTGTAATTCTGAAAACGCCGATAAATGTTTTTAATTTGAGTTAAGAGTTTACTTTTTATTGCTTGCAATTTCGAAATAGTTCTGTTCAGATAACATTTAACCGAGTCTTTAGATTTAATTTTGGGAACTGTCTTATCAATCGTTTTATGAATTGCGTCATTCAAATGAGTCAAATATGTTTCGATTTCAATGTTAGATAAATTTCTGTTATTCGCGACCGATAAAATACCCGAATTTTCCCGATAAAGTTTTTTAAATTCCGCACTAAATTTAGTCCAATCCGTATATCGATAATTTAATCTTGGAATGTCTTCCTTTGTCAAAAGCCGAAATGGTGTATTATCCAAACTAGCTTCAATGCTAACCGCGTAGTGGTCACTGTCATACGGTAGTGTTTGTAAACAATTTATGTTTGTCCCGACGAAGTTTTTAATATTAAGTCTCACGTCAGTAATACTTAGGTCAATAAAAGAATTTCCACTGGGAAATGATGGTATATTTGTGCCTAGCAAGTTTGCCTTAAACAACACCTGATTTTCCTCAAACCAGCGATTTAATTGGCTCACCCTCGTATTGGAAACACTGTTATTCCAGTTTCAGTGTCTGGAATTCAAATCTCCTGCCAATATATAAAAATTTTCATCTTTTTCCAACTCCAAAATTTTGAATAAAGCTCCAAGCTCTTCAAGAAACAAACTAGAATCATTAATTTTAGGAGCATATGCCGAAATTACAAATAAATGACACGAACCCGAAATTTTGAAAACGATAACCGAAGATTCTAAACATTTAAAATTATTGATTACACTATTTTTAACAATTTTGAATTCGTAAGGTTTCTTCACCAACACTGCAGTGCCACCACCTTGCTGCGAATTTGATCTATCCCGCCGATGTAAATTATAATTTTGAAATTCCAAAACGTGTTAACTATTTAATTTAGTTTCCGAAGTTAAAACAATATCTGGTTTACGAGCCTCCAACAAGTTCAGTAAACTCGCCCTTCTTTGATTTTTTATTAAAGAGTTGACATTAATTGAAATAACAGACAGAGAATTTAGAAAAGAATGACTACCTGTTGCGTCTCTAGCCATCCATGTTACCACAGCCGATTAAATCAAAGAGGACATCAATCCTGGATTTCTCTTCCTCCAACATAATTTTGAAACCACTTAATTGATTTTGAATGTTAAGCAGCATAGATTTAATTTCACCCATGAAATTTTGACTTGAATTTTGATTATTATTGACTCCAACATTATTTAAAACATTACCTGCGACATTTGCAAAAGAAACATTTTTATTAACAAAATTAGAATACATTTTAAATTTATTTTCACCACTAATTTTGATTTGTTCTTTTTTATTTAAAATTTTTTGTTCCAGTTCCAAATATTTTGGGCAGCCCCTACAGGAAGCAGGATGCCCAAAGTTTTTACAAAGAGTACAAAATATTTTAGTCTTATCAGCCGGATTACTTTTTTCGATTGAACATTTTCCCGGTTCATGTTCGTGAGCACATTTGACGCACCTATACTTCAAAGAGCAATTAGTAGCAGTATGTCCAAATCGCTGACACCTTTTACATTGTAGAATTTCTTTCCTGTTCATTCTTTCCCACCTCATTACTTGATAGTGAACATATTTGACGCTTTTTAACGTTTCAAATTTACTTTCACTCGAGATTTGTACAATAAATATTGGTAACTTCCTTACTGTATCTGGTCTCAAACTGCTTGACCGAAACAAACTTTAAATTTTCCACTTCACAATTTATTAGTTCACTCAAAATTTCGTCAACGTTACATCCCGGATCCAAACCTTTTAAAAGTACCGTTTGTACTTTGTCACTTCGCGGGCAATAAGAATAGTGTTCCGCGGCAACACTTTGTAAAGTTTCCTTAATTTCATAATAATCTTGCTTACTATATACTAAAACTGAATGTCTATTACTACTATAACGTTTAATCTTAATATTACTTATATTTAAAACAACCTTTACGATTTGTATGGTGTCTTCTATCTCCTGATTAAAAACGAAAATTGGTGGCAGCTTCTCTTTCTTTTCAGCTACATATCTTCTGTCCCGTGATATTATTTTCAGGCTGAAGTTCTTGTAGTGAAGATTGTTTTCATTAACTTTCGATGATTTTGAATTTTTCTCCGAAATTTTTCGTAAGATATTGATTGCTGCTTCTTCTGCTAAAACATTAAAGCGATTACCCGTACCTTTATATTCTTCATTAATGTCGGTTATCTTCTTTCTTCCAACTCTTGCACTTTCATTAATTGTTGATGCTGGTTTAATTTTTTTGGTCGCAGTTATCCCTAATGACAGATTTTGAACTTCATTATCTTTGCATCTACTTCTTGATTTTCGTAGTACTAAGTGTGGCTTTACTTCTAGCCTGGATTTCCTTATCATTCGATCGGCGTCTCTACTGGAACTTGCCGGAGTATCCGTCTCTTCAACGTCAGCCACCTCCATTTGGGAGCATGGGTCTGCGTTTTGTTTCAGTTTTTATATTTTCTGAACCCAAATATTGAACAGATAAGGAAGAATTTATATAAACACAACGCGAACTATTAAACTTTTAACAAAACTAACTATTTATAACGAAAAGTAAAAGTTTTAAAAAAACTGTCAAAAAATTATTTTAAAAATTTATTAGTTTCAATATTTTTTTTGCAAAACTCAATGATAAAGTAGTTCAAATGACAGCTGTGATTGCCGTATGGACGCGGGTTGAGTAGTCGAGTTTGGAACGGAATTTTGTTTGCTGTGTTTTTAGGTTAAAATATTTTTTTTGTTTTTTTTTTTGTATTCTGTTTTTCGTGCTGCGATTTAAGAAATGGCTAGAGAAACATTTGGGATATTAATTGTTAATAGGCAATATAAATTGTCTTTAGATTAAATTTTTACAATAAT
Source organism: Leptarthrus brevirostris (assembly GCA_964036015.1). Lineage (NCBI taxonomy): Eukaryota > Metazoa > Arthropoda > Insecta > Diptera > Asilidae > Leptarthrus > Leptarthrus brevirostris. The sequence continues at coordinate 127,373,586 of OZ038372.1, forward strand.
ATCGTAATCATCACTGATGATTTTTACATAAAATATTTCGATAAAATCACCCAAAAATAAACTCAAACTTTTGCAGGTTACTTTCATCTGTCACTTCAACTATATTTCAACTAGAACTCAACTCGATCTTTCAACCCTGTGTTGCCATATACGCGGGTCGAAAACTCAACCCAATCTCGACGCAATCTTTCAACCATGCATGTATACGTGGTAAAAGTGTATTGGCGTAGAAACGAGAACTACACTATTCACCAAGAAACCTTTTCAAACCAAGTGTTAATAAACAGGAACTTCAAACTTTGACTATCGGCATTATGTTAGCTGCAGGTCATCCTTTGTTGTGTATAGATTTCCATGGATTCTGTACCGTTAAAATGTTCAGCTTCATACCCAGAAATTGTTCGGCCGTTAAATACGCGTAGGAAATTCTCCATTAATGTTAACTTCTTTAAAGTGAATTGCACAGTCTATCAGACCTTATATTTCTACCATAGTAATATGAACGGATGCTTAGTTCAGACAACCATCGATAATTGTGTCATTAAACTCCTATGCTCGAAATGTTTTCCAATCTTTACTACAATTAATTAGATGCATCATTCCAAAGAGCGTACATTTAGTTTGGTAGGATATTAACCTATACAATGAATGCTATTCGAAATGGTACTAGAAATGACTATGTGCGTTCCCAATTAGAATCGTTTGTCAATAGGCCCCGCTAGAAAATTGAAATTCCTGCCTTATGTCGGCCCAAGGAATAACAAAAGTGAGGAAATAGGGTTGAAACGGTTTAATTAGCCAATTCAAACGTAAATTAAATTATATATTCCAGACTGCAAAGACTTCCGAACCATCAAAGACAAAATATAATTTGCCCTTAAATGTTCATCCTTTAAGTACGATAAAGTCAAATAGTCAACAATGCAATGCACACGACATTCATGGCACATTTAAAATCAGTCGAACGTGGATTGAATAGAAATATTTGAGGATATACGAAAAGTAAATAATTAGATTGAGGTGAATTAGTACAATTTATATTCAAAACCCTGGGGTGGTAGTGGATCAGTTTTCATCAACAGTACTGAACAGCCCTTGTTAGGGATCATTCTGGCCATTATGTTCCAATCCATGTCCGGATCTGAAGGCAACAGGACCAATATGCATATGCAAACAGGACTTCCTCAACTGACTGCTAATTGAATTTTAGCTAAGTGAAATAACGATCCAGGCTTTGTGCTCCCAGTATACGTCTGAACAACACGCAGACCATATGAATGGGTTTATTGACAGAGGACTCTCCTTTAGACGACTTCAAAATTAACGATTCAGGGATACATTCACAGACTTTGGAAAAGCCGACTTCCTGACACGTTGCCCCAGCCAATTCGGGAGTGAGTTACATGCCAGAAATTCTGTCACGAACAAACGACTTATTGATATTCTCACCGACGCCATAGGGCTTCTAGTTGAAGCTGTGAGCTAAGGTTGCTTATGATCTTTCAGCCAATGTGCACATATCCTGTTTACTGGCATACATAAATCGACAAATCTTTGATATTTTACAAATCACGTAAAAAATTACCTGCCAAGTGTGACATGCTTTTATTGTGTGTGTTTCTGTTGCGATGACATGAGCTTGATAAGCTTTTTGATTGACCTTCATCCATTTCACGATGGATTTAAAGATTTCTGTCGCTTTAAATTGTTACAATTGAGGATTTAGAAGTAAATATAAAAATTGTGAAATATATCTAAAATGTTTTCCGAAAAGTATCTGTATGATGGAATAAAACCTCAATTTAAAAAAAGTCCTTGTTCACTTAATATCCATCTAGTCATAGGTGTTACAAAATGATTATTTTAAACCACTGTCCTAACTTTAAAGTAAATATAAGGGAATAAACCCAAAATGTTTATACATTTTATCACATAAGTTGTTCCTTTAGCCTAATACGTGGCTCTTGCAACGGTCCATTCCACTATTCAAAAGAACTGCAAGGATACCAAAACAGCAATAAACTTAGAAAAATAAGGCAAACAAAACTAAATTGGGTTTTAACCACAGACCGAAAAGATTCCATTATCCATGGCAGACTAGGGTTAGAAACAAAACAACCAGAAGACACATAGATATTCTTTGGTCCCGCTGTAATGGAAAAAACGTCCCTGGTCTCTAGGTCCAATTAGATTGCATCTTCTGACGATAAAGAGTTGAAAATCGAATTTTACTTCCATCTGCAACATTTCTTCGAGTTTTATAAATTGCTTTGGCTCGAGGCAGTCACTGAATGCTGGTTTCCTTCCATTTTACTCTTTTTAGTTGAGGCCCCAGAATCGACGTACCTTCGTTATTACGCTTTACCTTATGCCGAGCTGTTAAGGGGAAACGTATTCCAAATCCTTCTTATCCCGTTTGAACGATGCAGAGATGTCTAGTGTTCTCTTTGTGTCAAAGCAAAAATCGATCTACGTTGATTATGTTTATAATAGAAAAAGTTCTTCTATGCCATTTCGCTTTTTACCTATGTTAGGTTTTAACTTTTCTTGGTAATTTTTCAGCTACAAATGGCTCTAAGCTGAAAAGGCAGCAAAATTTTATATCACAATTTGTTATGAAACTTTTTCACATTTAAGTGAGCCCCTCTTCTTACAACGCCACTGGGTGCATATGAATACATCAAAAACTTTAAAGATTATCACGTTAATTTGAATTTTAAATTTACTGAAAAATAATATGGTTTTTTTGGGAAGAATAATTTGAACTCGTTCTCGATTTTAAGGAGTACTACAAATTAGAGTAAAGTGGTGTCTTAATTTTAATTTGAACCATTTTCGGATTACACTCAGTTAGTTGAGTCCTTATTGGCAACAGTTTCTGTTAGCAAAGTTCTAGCACATTCATCCACAAATCATATTCTGATTCCGTCAGGATAACACTTGCTTAGTTTTTCGGAATAAGACATTTGGGATCTATCACATATCCCATTATCATTTAAATTAAAAAAAACGCTAAAGGTAACACTATTGTGAGGCATTGAAAACAAGAACATCATCTCGCTTTTGTTTTCCTAACTCGATTTCTTATTTAGGGTTTGGGAATAAGGTATATTAGAAAGTACATTTTATTAAAAAAAATATAGAAAATATAAGCAAATTAACAAAGTTATAGAATTAGAATGAAACATCTGCATGTAAATAGTGATCCGGCGGCGAAATATCTTTTTCAATAATCATTCGTTTAAAAAAGTCCAAACATTGTTTCAAACTACATACATAGTTGTCGTTTTCGTTATGCGTAGCTGATTTTTAAAAACAAACTTTTTCGCAAAATGCAAAATGTTCAAAAAAAATTCGTTTTGACATGAGTTTTTTCTGTTTGTAGAACACGAAAAAATACTAATTAAAAAACCAAATAACCCCTACATGCAACGATAGTCACTGCGTTTACTAAAAAATTTAAAATAGAACAATTGTAGCCTGAGTTATGAAGCCGGCCATGCGGAGGAAAGTCTTTCGAGAAAAACCCTATTTAAAACCGGCACTCAAAATCTCGTGTGTGCTATCTATAATGGACATCAGCAATTCCTAAGAGCAATGAATATTACCGAGCAGGTCAATCTAACACAAGTGCAGCCTTGCGCAACGCATCAGCGTGATCGATTGTTGAGGGGCAATCATAATGAGCAATTGAATTATATTCTGTATCATCACAGATATCGAAGCTTTTGTGATATAGCCAAAGCCGCGGGGACAACCCTATGCTGAGGCTTAGCATGACTTTGGCGGGAAGGAAATCAAGGTAAGGCAAGAAACTTGAATGTCTTGTTTTTCCATTTCTGCGAGCAAGACAACCGCCCATAGTTTTTTTTTTTAAATTCGCAGGGAGGACTAGGCTCGAACACTGAAACCATGCGAACGTGCCACTCAACTAATTTCTAATTTCTAATTTAATATAATGTAATTTATCTAATCTAGTTTAATATAGTAAAAACATTTTAGTAAATTTATGCATTTTTGGTCCTTCGAGCCGGATTTTCATGGATCACCAAAGTGTGGAGAAGCAAAAGGAATGAAATGCCAGTGCGTGCCATGTATTGCGGGGCATCAACTGTTTCTGATGGTAATCCGTACTCGCTTGTTGGCTTTGCCTTCATTAGTTGTTGGTTAGCTCCTGCAAGAGTGTCGTCCGTTGAACTGAATTGACGTGCTTTTTGCTTCTCTCTGTGCGATTTGGAATACGTTGTGTTTTTATTTCTGTTTTTCTTTGGACTGCTTTTGAATGTGGTATAGGTATGACTTTTATTGACCTCTCGCTTGCGGTTGTATACAAACATTTAGTAGTTGTTTATAGTTAAATCGATGGTGCTTTCCAATATTTGCATTTCTGTAAACATTCCCACGATTCGCTGATACACGACATTGATTCTCTACTGAAGTGCTTTCTCATTTAAACTGTTTACATTGAGGTTACAGATTTATAATTTGGTCAATAATTGTTGTGTTTTCTGCGGTTTTTTTTCGTCTTATTTTTTGGATGTGAAATGTTAAATTGCCGTTTTTTCATCTTGGAAGATTTACCACCTGTGAAGAGGGTTGCGGCATGTTGTGGCATGAAGCAAATCAGAAGCGATGCCGGATCCTTGTATGCACTGAATTCCGACATGTCTTTCGTCATCCGTGACTTTGTTAAAATGCATAGTGCCGCCGATTCTGATCCTGTTTATTCTCCCGGCCTTAAACGATTATCTCGACAAAGACACAAGGCTCGTTGGGCTGCATCCTCTCCGCATTTCCGTTTGCGTAATGGTGGTGCTCTTTCGCCCTTCCGTGAGTTTACAGCTGACGCTTCTTCGCCTTCTTGAACTTTAACGGTGCGGAAACTTCTGCTGAATATCTTAACTGAACTAGGTTCGCAGCCGTTGTATGTTGTGGTTATTGCTCTTGGCAACCAAACTAATATTTTGTTCCATTTAATTCTACTGTCGTACTGAGGCAGACCTGCGTTGGATGCCTCTGTGACTACGGACGCCAAAGTTCACCCTGACACCTCTGTAGATGACATCGTACGCCATATATCGTCGCACCTTGGGGTTATTCATGACAGCATCATTGGCAGACGTACAGAAAAATCGCATAATGGCGCTGGATCCTACTCCGAATTTTTTAAAATCGTCGTTCCTCATGCTTTGTTAAACCTTATAAAACAGATTCCATTAAGCGTGTGAATTACTTTAAATTGCCATAATCCACTTCCAAACAAAATGCTGTTTTCTCATTGTCATCTGGATGAATCTCGCGTGCCAGTATCCGCTTTTTAAGTCCAACGTTGAAACCACTTAGATCCTGGCAGGGTATCTAGCGTCTCATCCTCTGCGAGGTAGAGGATACCTATCTTTCTTGGTAACATCATTTAGTCGACGATAGTCCACTACGAATTTTGTACTCCCATCTTTCTTTACCAGCACCACTGGAGACATGCACGAGCCCTTTGTCTCTTCTATCAGTCCCTTTTTGTGTATTGTATCAACCATGATGTCTGCTTCTTGTCGCTTTGCTAGTGGTACCTTCGTGGTGCCTGCTTAATGAGTTGGGCGTCTCCTGCGTCGGTTATATGTTGCACTATATCAATTTTTCCATAGTGCCCATCATCCGTTTTCAAAAGTATCCGCAAATTCTTCAATTAATTTCTTTGCTTTAGTATACTCCTATAGGCTGAGTTTATTAGAAGGAGGTATCATTTTGGCTAACTTCACAACGTCTTTCCTTTGTTGTTTGGTTTCATCTAAGTTTGAATATTCCACTAATATGATTTCTGCTTGTTCGTCATGTCCCAAAGATCTACCTTTCGTTAATTTAAAGGCCTTCTCACGTGAATTTAGGATTCGTACCACAATTTCTTTCTTTTCATCGATAGCCACTAAACAGTTTCCAACCGCGACATTTCTTAATTGCTGTGCTCGATTTGGTTTTATCAGATAGAATCAACAGCTCCCGGAATCCATAATAACTTACAAGGAAAAGATTTCTGCACAAGGAGGAGGCTCGACATCTTCGTATGCCACGATGGTCAGCTTCGAGTAACAATTTGTTCCCAGAGCTACAGGGATATCTTTTTGTTAGCTTAGTTCTAGACAGTTCAGCAACTTAGTTATAGTAATTTCTGTTATCCATTTTTATCACACCCAGTCACCACAGATTCGAATCTACCCTGACTTCATATGGATCTGTCGTTCTTCTGATCACCGAAATATGGGACATGCTCACAACTTGATTTAGATTTCATCACTTAGCCTATGCCACCCTACAGTGTTACAGTATATTGCCAATCCACTTGCATGTCAGTGGAAATAAATAACCACAAATTAATATTCCTCATCAATTAAATGTAAATTGCAAAACATGCAGGGAAGCCCTGACTGTTCTTGATTCGCGAATACTTAGGACTTTAGGGATTCACGCCAGGGAACTAAAATTAAAAAAATTCAAAATAACAAATTATGGATATCCATCTTCTTAACATTCGAATTTTAGGGCTTTTTTAAAGCTGGCTCTATTCAGTTTATTAACTTTTACTCTGCAACACAATGGGCTCGCGAACTAACATATTTTAGTCAGTTCCTAAATTTTCCTATTCATTTTTTAAAATGTTTTTTTTTTGTATTTGGTCTATTGCTCAAACGATCTCTAAGGACATACATACAAACAGTTAGAGGAAATTTTAAATAAAATTTCCCGAGGTATTGAAAAAGAACCTATACATAACACTTCCAGAGAATACCATCATTCTAAATATATATATCGTTTTCGGCGCAAATACTTTTATAAAAAATCACTTTTGTTTATCTTAATAACGCAAATGATACGTAGTTGATGAATTCCGCAGAAAATGTGTGTATTTTAATGCTCAGTATCTTAGAAAAACGTGTCGAAAAATCCTACTTCAAGAACGAAAAAATAAATTATTAAAAAAAAACTAAGAACCCGAATGTGTTAAAAAATATCAACACAAAAATGAAAAACAACGAAAAAGGACATATCCTACATAAAATTTTTTCCGGCATGACTTGTCGGAAGTAGTTTTACTTTATTACGTTAAGGAAACTTCCGTCACGTTTTCTAAATCAAGCTGTAAGAACTGAAGTCGGTGAGGAAAGATTTAAAAGGACATTAAAATTCAATACCAAAAATATACAAGGTCGAAAAATCTTTCAAAACCTCTTAACATAACTGGAAACTTATAATATTTTTCTGGAACTATCTAGTACAAAATTCATATGGAATATACGATGATTCGACGTGAAATTGCTTCAAAACTCTATGTCGAAAGCAAGTGGAATTTTGTATACCCATGTCCCAGACGTTATGCATATTAGTATACGGAGAATTGTCACGTCACCTCCAATTGAAACATAATATCTAAGCGGAATAGACAAGTATGTTGCCACGTATAATCCTAGTCAAAACATCATTTAAGGGAGGAAAGTAGGACATTCCAACATATAATATATCCATATTTTATTTTATTGAAGACGAACATAATATCACACACGAGTTCGAATGTCCTACTTTGCACACTAATTACGCAATGTACGAGGGTTGTTCAAAAAGTAATGATAAAAGGGATTCTAAGGGAAAATGTGTTGAAAGGGTGGTAATATTTCATACCAAGCAATGTTGTAACGTAAACTTTTTAATAAAACTCGGGAAGAACCGAAAAGAAGAGTATGAAATATTAACTACAGTGTATGGTGAAGATGTTACGAACCAGGTGGCATTCTTCGAATAGTATGAAGCGTTTGAGGAGGGTAGAGAGAGCATCGCCAACTAGCCGCGCGAGTGGCGCCCTTCAATGTTTCGCATCGATGTTTTTTTTTCTATAAACCAACCAACGATAAAATAATTTGAAACTAAAACAACTAATCGTATAAGTCATATAATACCAAACCGCCTGCGGTGACCGGCCAGCGTGTGCGTGTACGTATATGTACATATTAAATGTTGTTACTTTGGTTGTTGGACGTCAAATTTACCGTCCGAATTTTTTGAGGGAAGTATGGAAGTATGCCGTCGCCGTAATGTGTTCATTCGCCTGATTTGTTTCTACACATTTTATACGCACGACGGCACGGCAACGTCCAACGTCAACGCCATCGCTGTTGTGTGTGCAAACAGCCTTAGGGAGCTCGCGACATGTCTAAACACGTCAGTTGACAGTGCATTTTAGATTTTGCACAATCGAAAAACTACCACACAAGACCATTAACGAAATTTTACTGCATCATGACAATGCGCGGCCCCACGCAGCTCACACTGTAGTGGATTTCTTGAACGCTCGCTGTATCGCTACTATACCCCACCTAGATTTCACTCCTTGCGACTTCTGGTTATTCTCTGAAGTTAAGATTCCGCTCAGGGGACGCAAATTCAAGCCCAACCGCGAGTCACAAGCGCTGTGGATACGCGCTGCAAGGAGCTCGAGAAAGATGGTTTGGCGTTCGTATTTAAGAAGTGTTAGGAACAATGGGAAAACTATATTAGAGCCGAGGGGAGTTACTTCGAAAAAGAGCATGAAGATTTGAAAGACTCAATAAATACTTTTTCCTGTTTCATTACTTTTTGAAGAGCCCTCGTCCTAGTAAAAAAGACCATTTTACTCCCGTAACACGAAGACGGAATTCTAACCACCACAACTTTCAGCGATGGTAAAACAAAATAGTATCTGCATCACGGGAGCACAGGTAGGCCATCTCAACCTGCATATTTACCAACCTCGGCTTTGGCTCAGGAGGTAATATCACTACTTTGCTAACTATGTGCACAATGTGCTATTATTATAAGTTGACTAATTTTTAGCACTATTATTGGTCAACGGAATCAGGAACGAAAAAACAAGAATTGGGGTAACGTAGAAAATAAAACATGACTATTGAACGCTAGCTGGACTGAAACAATTAGGTTTTATGTGGCCTTTTTTAGTATGTTTACGTAAACAACTGAGAGGTACACTTTCCACTGAATATACACAATGACTGATTTTCTGCTGGGTAGCTTATTATTGGTATGTCTATAGTTATATCCTCAAAATTTTTCAATAAATACTTCTAAACTCCAAATGCATATTCATTTTCATTGCCCAGCTACTTAGGACCAACTGCTAACAACTTGAGGCTAATGAAATTGTTCGGAATAATAGAAATTAATGAAACTCGATTACCTTTTTGTTAAGAAGAAAAGTAATTGCGTGCAATGCTGGACATTTAAGCCCCCAGTCAAGTAATACAAGAAAAAAAGCAATTACTTCCGATTTTTGTAATTATAATTCCTTCCCACGATCTTCTGATTACTTTCCGTTGGAAATAATAAATTTTAGAGCAAGCTACCTTGGTCTTAAATCCCCAGGGTGAATGCACGTTTACAAAATTAAGAGTCCTCTTGAGTTTCTTTCTTGAGATTTCCGAACGGAAATATTTTGTAGTTGTGCTTCTGTAAGAACACTAGAGTTCGCATTTTTTATTCTCTCTCTCTTTCTTTCTTGTATTGTGGACATAGAAAAGTTAAGACCAGCAATCCTGAAGAAATCTCTCGCATTGCAAAGAAGGAAGTTGAGTTTCAGATTTTTTTGTTCTACAACAAAAGAAGGTCAAATTAGCAAAAGGTACCCTGAAAGCATTAGTACAAGTGAAAAGGTACATGGTACAGTCATCAAGTGTATTCTGCCTTTCTGGCGGAGCTTAGAACCGAAACCCACGCTATGTAAGTTCAGTATAAACAAGTAAATCAATTAAAGGAGAGAAAAAAGTTTTTTCTCCAACAATGAATGAATTCAGTAAATCGCTCCCAGTTCATATTACCGGCTTGTTTTCATCTTCCTTCACTTCCTTGCCCGAGTTGACGTCCCTTTGTGGGCTTATGGTGTCTAAGATTTCTGGTGTATCCTCCGGTTCCTTGAAACCGACCCACGAAGCCTTTTGTCAAATCTCCCTCCAGTATGAGCTACATCACATCCTTCCGTTTGACTATGAATCACAGTCGTTCGCCTAACTTAAGTTAGTTGTCTGGAAGGAAGGCATCTAACAAAAATTTCAGTTATTTTTTATTCGCCTGAATGATTTATTTAATACCTCGACGGAAAGCATATTTCTGAGGTTTATTATGTTCCAGAATAAATAAAGTCCCTCGGGAATACCTCGAACTGTAGTCGGAATATGGAAGGGATTCTCCGTTTGAAATCGAGCGCAAAGAAGACTCACAAACAATCTCAGTTAGCATTTGGGGTTTTTTTTTGCAGTTTTCCATCGGACCAAGCCCACTACCAGGAGACTCTAGAGAAATATACAACTGGCATCTAAACGGAATCAACTTTGTAATAATATGATATTATTAGATGTGGCCATAGTAGTTTTTAGAAACCACAAAAACACAAGAGAATTTCAGTAAAGTTCACAAAATTAAATGACAATGATAACTTACACAGAGCCAGATCATGTAGAGATTTATTAGACGACAATATGAATAAGTTTACCGGAGCCCTGTGCTCAAAGTTTCATCGTTTGTGCAGGTGTTTCTTGTTTCACCTCAAGTACAGAACATTTTCGTATTTCGTCTTAGATCTAAGTTCTACGTGAATGCTTACATCCCGCCCAAAGGCTGCCACAAGCAGCCTAACTTAGATGAGCTCATCGTTGGAACTCCATCTTCTTCGTCGCAACTTGAATATAACCATCAATGCATAAGGAAAACTAAAATAATTTCTGAACTTTTTCTCCTTACTTTCAAGTTATGCTCACCGTTCCAGGTAATGTGTTCGTCCTCCGACTATTTGTGTCCTTGTTTTGTGGCGCTCCGTAAGAAGTCCCTTCACAAGAGTTGTCGTTTGGTTACATATTTCGCGTTAATTGGGGAAACTTATCCGCAAAAGTCTACAAAACCGAAACTTGTAACAAGTGAAAAACTTACTCTGCCTGACTATACTGTACTAGGTTGGGTCAAACGGGAGTGCGTCAGGGAAAGAAAGTTTTGTTATTTATGTGACTTGTACTCTTTTAATGATAGTATTCAGGTGGGTGAGTTAGTCGCTTTCTCTTTTGAATTAGGCAAATGGCGTCTGTAAAGGGTTACTTAAAGTACAAATGGAACGAGAAGGCGTAGCTATTCAGTTTCAGTAACATATGAACTTTTGCATAGACCAAACAGTGAACGGACAAGTATTCAATTACTTTAAAAGGTTTCGGAGTTTCTATGTATATGCAAAAAGTTTACGGAAAGTGTTTCCGGGTCAATTTCTTAATACGAAAACTTTTAGGTTTTAGAAAATTTTAATAGATTGGTTTTGTAGTTCGACTAACTTTTAAGATACCCAAAAATTCGTACGGAAATCCAAAGTCATCTTGTAAGGAGTCGAGAGTTAATCTTTTAGCAGTGCTTACTCAATATAAAAATGTTTCGAAAGTACAGAAAAACTTACCGATAGGTAAAACGTAATTCAGAAAACGTCTGCTTCAATTTTACCAAGCACTTATTGTCATATCGATCCTTAACTCATAATGCGAGCTCTGGCGAGCAAACTTTGTTTTTTTTGTATGGCATCCCCCGAACTTTGGCAATATCATGGCAAAGTTCGGGGGATGCCACATGATGCTAAAGCGCAACCTCGGCAGAAAACGATTTAAGGGTAAGGAAAATCGGTTGATTAGTTGAGTGAAGGTGTCGATATACGCCTAGCTTGAAAGTTTCGGACTCATATTTAAAGGAAACCAGAAGATGGTAAACTCTTCCAAATTCGTGTTGTTCTGCTTAAAAAGGATTCCCGAAATTTGACAGTACGTTCAAATTTGACATGTACAGTATAAGGGTGGGAGCGACTTGAAGCTTTTGCAGTGCGCATTATGATGTGTCTACAAGGAATCAGGATAGCAATTTCGCTAGAACAATGACCGTGGAAATAGCGATAGAAGAGTGAGACAACCGACATTCCGTCGATGCTCCAGAGTGTCAATGCTTTCAGCGATTAAGGGACAATGCAGTGTATCCGGTCCCTGTCCAAATATGGAAATTATATTCGAGCCTAGCCCTTATGTGCGACTTTTAGATCAGCATTAAGTCAATTGGAGTGAAATACTTTTTACTTATTTTTGTAGAAAATCCAAGTATTTCATCGAATTTTTAGCGATTGTAAATGTAAGGTCAGTCCAGCTAAGATTGCTTGATTTGGGTTTATTCACTCTGTCGACTGAAATAGGATGAGGGTCTGCTGGATATTTTTTAAAGGACAGTAAACAGCATTCTGTTTTGGGAAGCGAGGATCATATAAATGTCGTTGTTTAATGATGTAAACACGCGTTCTCGATTGACGTCTGTAGAAGTAGAATTCCCACGAGAATTCATTGCACAATCAAGAGAGTACGCGATATCACGGGTGCTGTCGTCGGTGAAACTATGAATATTATTGCAATTGAGGGATAAATGATTATTGATAAAAAAAAAGAAATAAAGTGGGTGGGAGAATTGAACGCTGAGGTACACTGGCATTGATTACGTGGCGATCAGATGTAACTCCGTCTATTGTTACATGGATTAAATGGTCTGACAAAAAACTCTGCTTGACGTTTGCCTAAAAGGGCAACATTGCAGACTCTATCAAAAGCTTTTGAAATATCAAGAGCGACTATTTTAGGGTCACATAGACAATGATACCAACGCTTCGTTAGAGCCATTAGTAAGTCTCCGGTTGAGCGGCCGGCACGGAAACGCTACGGACGATCGTTGATAAGATGGTATTTTTTTTTTAGATATTTCGTCAACTGAGGGTTGCCACTACATGGCAGGACATCATCAGGACGACATCAAACCAACCATAACCACAGTTCACACCCTAGTATCCTGACGTTCTCTTACTTATACCTGATGGAAATAAATTTCTACAAGTTTTTTCTACGCGGACCACCACCATGCACTATTTTAGAGAGGTAATGGGATGGGCAATTTTATAAAAATTGATGTATTATTTATATGAATTTTGGAGACAATTTGGGAGAATGATGAATTTTAGGTAATCGCAAGTAAAATTCACCCAGTAACTCCGAAACGAATCCGATCCACCCCCTCCCCCCCCAACCCTTGTTATACAATTTTTAGTTTGGCTAGTTGAGATCTATCTTCCCACTTATTTTGACACACCAGATCTGAAACACCCTGTAAATATTTTTGAACTCGTGTTTTACAAGCTTTCATTTGACATCCCCACTCATGATATGAAGAAAAATTTTTTCATTGCGGGGCGATTCCCCTCCCCAAAATAAAAAACAATTTTCAAAACTATACGGCTGACATCCTTCAGCCAAATTTCAACTTTCTCTGTCAAATAGTGTTGGAGAAAATCGGTTGTAACTGCCGGACACCGACGTGATTCTATAAGTATTAGGTTTTTTTTACATCCACTTTCTTGAAAAACATGAAACATGTTTAATGCCTCTTGCTGTTAAATCAAAAATAATCCATGAAGAAGTCTGCTATCATGCATAGCGTTGTTTGAAAGATGACAGTATACAACTTCCAACTAACTTCCATTAGAAACGCCAAATGTCTACAAGGTTAAGTAAGTAAGCTAAGTATTTCGGATGCTTAGCATAACTGAGTCTTAAAGCATGAGTCATTGTGCGAATGCGACGAAACTGGACGGCTAGACGTCACATTCAGGGTAACCTCGGCAAAACTGTAAGCTCGCTTCAGACTGTCAAAAGTTGCGGAGGAAACTGAGGTGAACGACGAAAATATCGAAAACATCCACTACCGCCATTCGTAAGCGGGCGGAGGGGGAAGAATTTTCTCTCGGAAGAAGGAGTCTGAAGATCCTCCTTTTTAACCGACTTCCCAAAAACAAAGAGGTTCTAAGTTAGACGTGTATGTCTGACCGGGCATAACTTCGTAACGCATTGACCGATTATGATGATTCTTTTTTTGTTGGGTAGAGTATGTTCACCGATTGCTACCATGTCAAAAAAATTTTTGGTGGGGTGGGGGTAAAACCTAACTTTGTAACGCGTGGACCGATTTGGATGGTTGTTTTTTTGTTGTACAGAGTGTGATCCCCCAATGCTAATATGAAAATAATTTTGTCCTAGGGTGGGGTGTGGGGCTGGGGGAGGAGTAGTCTAACTTCGTAACGCGTGGACCGATTTAGATAATTCTTCTTCTGCTGGGTAGAGTATGATCCCCGGGTGATACCACGAGAAAAACATGTTGGTGGTGGAGGTGGTGGGGGGGGGGGGTGGTGGAATCTAACTTTGTAACGCGTGGACCGATTTGGATAGTTCTTTTGCTGTGATCACCCATTGCTGATAGGAGAATAATTTAGTAATATGGTGAGGGCTGGGTAACGCGTGGACCGATTTGGATAATTGTTTTTCTGTTGGGTATAGTATGTTTCCTGCTTGATACCACGAGAAAAAAAATGTTGGTGGGATGGAGGTGGGGTAGGGGGTTAAACCTAATTTTTTAACGCGTGGACCGATTTGTATTACGACATTTTGAAGTCGGTGCAAATTAAACAAATAAAACAACTACAGTACCACAACTGAAAATAATACATAATACTACCTGCACGTTTCAGCTTACGGGATCATAAGAAATGGCATTAAATATTTTCGTTGTAGTTATTTGATTTGTTTGAATTGCATCGAATTCAAAATGTCGTAATAGATATCAAATTAAAATTTATTTTATGCTTTTTAGCGCTTTTTGTGAAGTCGGTTCAACTTTTTTTTAACTATTTTATTAAACAACCAGTCTCCGGTCAAATTAGAGGATGTTGGAGAAGTTATTTTTAAAGTAGATTATGATAAAATAACAAGAATATGCTAAATATTCTTAAGTTGATTTTTTTTTTAGTTGAATTCTTCTAATTACTTTACTCCTGATTTCAAATTCAGATATTTGGCAGCAGGTATTTTATTATTCCAGTTGTTCCATACATCTGTCTTTAAAATTCTTACATTATTGATTCGGTAGTAGGTAAATATCGTTAGAGTGTTGGAAAGGGAAACTACATTTCTGATATCCTACTGCTTGGGAAAGTATCAAGTAGAACATCTTTTAAGTCCAAAAATGCACAAAATGTACAAAATATTCACATGACCCGAGCGAATTTTCAAAAGAAAAATCAAACCAAACTGTTTTTTGAACTCGAGCAACGTAAGAAATATTAAAATTTCTTAACACGATCGGCGTTTCTAATAAAGAAAAGTTAAGCTCCTTTGACTCGTTATCAACAGCAGCAGCAAACGTTGCTCGAGTTCAAAAAACAATTTGGTTTTATTTATCTTTTAAGTCATTGATACCAACGAGAGATATGCAGTATAGGTAACAAACTGGAGCCTTGCGCTGGTTGGCTTAGCTCAATTTTTAATAGATATTGTATTCTTTTCGGCCACCGTTTAGGCTGTCAAAAATAATTTTTAGAGGACCATAGTTACTAGGTTTACACCTATCTGTCCGCCGTCTGTTTGCCACAGGTTAGTAAGTTCTTTCTTTGCCACCGGTTTTGATGAAATTTTACAGGGTAGTGTTAATAAAAAAGGGTAGGGTAAGGTATCTTTACATGCATGGAAGTGTTGCAAGCAAAATTGATTGGTATCGTTGAATAGGGCGGCAGATATAAGCCTTCAGAACAATATTTATAATGTGAACCTCCCCCCCCCCCCACCCCCTCAACTAAAAGTTCGTTTTTGAAAATGTCGTGAGAGCAGTAATTAATAAATATTTTCAAGAACAATAATAAGTTTTGGAAAAATGCAAAAAAGAAATCAAAATTTTATACTGGCACAGCAATCGGAGTTTGTCCGATATTTCTGAAACAATTACAGAACCCTACCTTAATGCGTGTCTTACATGCATTTGGCCAGTTTTATATTGGACGCATTATCCCTTATAGTAGGTTTATGTAGATTTCTAAATAAGCATATGCTTAAGGGCAACCAAGCAATATATTTAAGTAATGCGGCAAAAATCCTGAGGACAGGATGGAGGTATAAAATTTCGTTCACCAGATCCTACAGCAATGAGCATAAAATTTGGAATTATCCTTCCCGGTATCCACACTCAAATCACTCTCGTAAGAAATTTTCATTACTGTCACGACATATTTTCCAGAAAATTGGGAAAATGAGCAAAACTTTAATATCTTGGAAAAAATCTGCTTCCATAGATAAGTACAGCAATTATGTGAGCGAAACTGGAGACGTTTTTCACACCGAGTATATAAGTTCCCTTGCAATTTCATTAACTTTCAAGAGTAGACACCTAATCCCGAGAAATCCAATTTTCTAAAGCAACTGAAATTGGGCAAATGGCAATGTGAGACGTGGGAATAGGAATTCTTGTATCATGCAGCTCTGCAAATGGGAAAAGGTGCTTGGAATTTTATGACATAAAGTAAAAATTTTATAGGCTCTTATTCCACAATTAATAAAAGGTCTAAAGGCTATAAAGCCACAAGACTCTATTATTGCCTTGTTTCTCGGAAAGTGCGAATAAAGCTCAGCTGTAAAATGTAACGACATCATGTTGTGCCGGGACTTTCCCCGGAAAACATCGAAAATCGTAAATTATAGGCCTTTGTTGCTGTCGATATTTATTGGAACCCTCGTAAAATTCTTTTTGATAACACTTTCCTGTGTGTGAAAATTTTCGTTGTTATGGCCCTTTTCCATTCAATTAGGTGAAAGCATTCAGCCGTTTGAGGGATCATACAAGGTATTGTCCTTTTAACCTCTGAAATATAATCGAACGAAAGAGATTTTTTATTCATTGTTACGATACCAAATTATATTTACTTTAAGATATTGGTGTTTTTTCATAATCTAAAATTTAAATTTTAAGCTTGATAACTAGCCGGTCTGTAACAATAAACAGGACTAAAAGTCGAAGTCTTAATCAACAAAACAAGATCTCACATTTCGTCATACCGTCATATTGTGGAGTCGTCATTCCGTTCCTTCATTCTGACCACTAGCTAAATAACTAATAAAAATAAAATAGCGACCTTATATAGTACATGCCTCTACTACTTCTCCCTTTTTTCTGTGATGTGACGACAACGCATGAAGAAAATTCTTTTGTGTCCTGAATCAGTACGTCTGGATGGTGTATTTGATGAACAGAATTTTTTAATAATAAATTTGTTAATACTACTGAATATTTTAGCAGGATTTACTGTCACGGTCTAGTCTTGTTTCAATTTCAACGCTTGATTGAGGGTAGAAATCCTAAATATTTTCGTGCAATCCATCATGAGACGGGACTATTCTTCGCATAACTCAAAAGGGTCTATTTCAGATGGAGGTTCATCTAAGGTTGTTGGCATGAATGAATAACTCCGACCTTAATTTGGTTAATTTTTCATTTCTGTACGCTGCAACCATAAAAGTGTTATTCAAGGAGTCATGAGAGAGCAACATTTATACCCGCTATGCCAAGGATATTCGTTATATCTGTCAAACAGTTTGCCACATTTGAGAGTGAATTTCCATCACAAATCAGAACTGACGACTGGTACTGCTTTGCACAAGCGAAAACTCATAAAGTTTCACCCAAAAACGAAAATGAATTTCATGAAATTTTCACATCGTGAACGGCAGAAAACCGATGGTAACCAAATTAGAATTTTTATGGCTTAGCTAAAAGCCCAGACATCCTTCAGCTTTCTACGAAGCGCGGAAGCATTTTGACAAGATGAGCCCTGGAATAGAGTTGTTGAAATTGTCGGGGCAAAAAGTTTGTAAACAAGATATTCCCAGCAGAAAATACAAAATGCAAAGAGTGAAATTTTTACAGACTCGGTAGTAAACAATAAAGTAAAAACAGGAGAGCTCAGGTGGAATATTTGAGGAAGAAAAAGGAAAAAAAAGGAAAAGCTACTTTACCAGTCTTTCAGTTTTGTGTTATAATTTATGTATACCTAAGAGTGACGTTGTTTTTCGTCCTTGCTCCATGTTTTCCTTACGCATTGCATGTAAAGTGAGTTTGAATAAAGCTGCGGTTACAAAACATCTCTGAGAAGTATTTTTGATAAAGTAGAGAAAATATGTCATCCTCTACCTGCCTCCAGCAAAATATCCACGCTGTAGCTCTATACAAAAATATCGACATTTTTAATGGTGCCGACAATTTAAACATCTACCCAGTTAAAAAAAATCTTAACTTCTCTTTTTTTGTCTGTCCATCTATCTGTCTGTCTGTATATGTATGTAACAGCCCTCCAATCCTCATTTATATACGAACGTCATTTTGGATACGGACGTAGACTGATGACCCAAAAAGAGATATGATGAGATTTAAAAAAAAATTATTTTGAATGTGGTCTTGAAAGAAGGTTTTGGTATGGAGTAGTCCATGGTTTTTGATATGTTTTTATTATATCCATAATTTTGGAATGTCCGTAGCCAGTACTAGTCTAGCTGAATTGAGCATTATGGTGATGATGTAGTTTGCTTTTCGAAGAGTTTGACACTCAGCTGGAGTACTTGTTGTTTTTGAGAAGATCTTACGCAAAGGACCCGCCTTGATGGTGCTTTCAATCTTATTACAAAAGCATTCACAAGAAGATATTTTAAGTTTCTTAAAAAGTTTTTTTCTTAATTTCCGAGGCTTTCCATATAGTAAGTGCACACATCAATACACTTTGATTGATTGAAAAGTTTTTGATATTCCTACCTGAAGACAATGATTTCTGCTGACCATTACGGAGGCCTTGGCATACCTCTAGGATTTCGGATTTCTGGGACGAATTTTTGCAGGCATTCGTTGAGATGTCAACTTCACCTTGTAGGATCGATACTAATGAGGTGGAACTCTGTTAGGTAAACTATTTTTTAGGGCAGTTTAGTACTTATCCCAGTTAGTCGGTTTTCTGTTCTTGTAGGGAAAACAAACCGGATTCTGTTATTCAAGTCCGAATTCAATGTATGAGTGGTCGGAGAGAGGGGACCGTTGGATAATTTACATTCTATTATGATATGGGCGGATTGTTCAGTAACTAAAGTAATGCCAGAACTTCACGCTCATTGGAGTTAATGAAGATGGGTTTCGTACGCACGTTACCAATTAGGTCAGTGGTTAAAATAAATTTCAACAGTGACTCGCCTTTCTTATTAATGTCAGAGTTTCACGAAATCAGCGATAAAGGTCTTCCTTCGAAGTGCAATCTCTGCCTTATTCAGGGATCTGAGGCATGTAACTGGAGTTTGGGATTGCAACTCCGGCATGACTGTGTATCACTAAAATGAGAAGGGATAATGTCATTATTGCCCCTTTCAATAAGAATACAGGATCAGGATCGGGCCATAGCCACAGTTTAGGTTAGGTGACGGTGGCTGCCATTACGAAAAAGAAGGCGTACTTAGGCCAGAGCGGGCTATTGTGATACAAAATTTGAGGACACTCAACCTATTAAACCCTAGAAAGAGGATAAAGAGCTAATTGGGAGCTCCTGATGCGCCGAGTTAGAACTCTGTTGCTAGTAGAAATGAGTTCTTGGGAGCCCAAAAATACTGTCGGTTTGTCGACAAGAGTTCCAGCCCTGTCAGGTGACTGAATCATTTAGACTTTCTGATAAACCGAACTAGGTCCCCGACATCAGTAGAACGTAATTCTAACTGTTTAAAATAACTGGGGGCGGTCAAGAACCGCCTAGAGCCGGGCAGTTGCAGAGAAAGCGAGGAATGGTTTTCTCTGCCTCCTCATCTTGGCAAGATTTTCAGAAGTCATTAAAATGTGCTCCCAGTCCTTTAGCGTGTCAATGGTCCGAAGTGGTAGCCACAAAGCCGCCAACAATATTACGCCCGAGCGAGATTAACTCTCTTGACCGCATTAGGTCAACGATCGGCCAGTTCTGCATGGTAATGGGCCAGGTATGTTCCCTTTGCAGTATATCATTTGCAATTCGAAGAAAAGGTTGTTTAATTTCCAGCTTACATGTGGCTAGAACCTTGCCAAGCTGGTGATTTATGTCCAAGTTAGGTAGAATAGCTAACTCATTGGCTCTACAGTTACCCGGAAAGTTGCTCCGGCCTGGTACACATATGAGGCGTCCGTTAAGATGCTCAGTCGTGTCATTCCGAATTGACCCGGATAAATTGGCAGTATTGGAGTACCTATACACTCCCCTTCATCCCCCATACCATCCAGCATGAAACCATCGGTGTAGAGGTGCACTGACACTCACTCTTGAGTTGGGTCATCCCTCCATTCCGTCCTATTAGGAATATAGGAGTCAAATTTATCACTAAAAATGGCTTGGGATATGTAGTCAATGATATTAGTTACTATACCGAACAGAATTTATGAGCGTCCGCAGTCGCGACTCGTCAAAGTTTGGACTGAATTGTACTTACAGAGATCCACCGGCAGGAGGTGGAGAATGATATCAAGGGCTTTAGAGGGTGTAGTTCAGAGAGCACTTTTAATCAGTAGCACTGCCATTCTCTGAACCTTCTCTAGTGTTTCCTGGTGGGCCACTTTATCCAGTGCTGACCACTATACAACCACCCCATATGTGAGTATCGGTTGCTAACATAAAGTCAGTACATAATACGCGGCTGCATAATAAAGTGAGTTTGAATAAAGCTGCGGTTACAAAACATCTCTGAGAAGTATTTTTGATAAAGTAGAGAAAATATGTCATCCTCTACCTGCCTCCAGCAAAATATCCACGCTGTAGCTCTATACAAAAATATCGACATTTTTAATGGTGCCGACAATTTAAACATCTACCCAGTTAAAAAAAATCTTAACTTCTCTTTTTTTGTCTGTCCATCTATCTGTCTGTCTGTATATGTATGTAACAGCCCTCCAATCCTCATTTATATACGAACGTCATTTTGGATGCGGACGTAGACTGATGACCCAAAAAGAGATATGATGAGATTTTAAAAAAAATTATTTTGAATGTGGTCTTGAAAGAAGGTTTTGGTATGGAGTAGTCCATGGTTTTTGATATGTTTTTATTATATCCATAATTTTGGAATGTCCGTAGCCAGTACTAGTCTAGCTGAATTGAGCATTATGGTGATGATGTAGTTTGCTTTTCGAAGAGTTTGACACTCAGCTGGAGTACTTGTTGTTTTTGAGAAGATCTTACGCAAAGGACCCGCCTTGATGGTGCTTTCAATCTTATTACAAAAGCATTCACAAGAAGATATTTTAAGTTTCTTAAAAAGTTTTTTTCCTAATTTCCGAGGCTTTCCATATAGTAAGTGCACACATCAATACACTTTGATTGATTGAAAAGTTTTTGATATTCCTACCTGAAGACAATGATTTCTGCTGACCATTACGGAGGCCTTGGCATACCTCTAGGATTTCGGATTTCTGGGACGAATTTTTGCAGGCATTCGCGGCATTCGCAGGCATACGCGTCTGCATACCCTACCTTTTACCTATTTTAGGCCATAGCCATAACACAGCAATCTGGAATATCCTATCACACCTAAGAAAAACTCCCATTAGCCAGTTATCTAGAAATGGAAGAAGTTTTGCAATTACTTGCTAAATATTCATATTCTAAGCAAAAATAAATTTTTCTCTATATTTCGTTTCGAGATCACCAGCTGTTCTGCGAATAGCCTGCATTGGCGGAAGGAAAAACAATTTTCTGGGAGGGGTTTGCGAAAATTTTTATTTTATCAATATTTATAGATGTTTTTGATCATTAAATAAAATATTGAAATTTATTAATATTCTTGTACTTTAGATTTCCAAAAATTGTAGTTTTACGCCAAAAAAAGTTCTTGAAAGTTAGATTTTCATACAAGAAAGAGTAGTGTGATTTGTTCAGAACATTTCTTAAATCAGGACCCAGTTCAATTCAGCGAGACTACTTAGGCAGTGATACAAATTAAATTGAATATTTTCAATTACTGGGAATGCTTTTTGCAGCTAATCTAATCTTTTCTGAAGCAATCCACACAAATTAAATGTCTAAGGAAAAACATTGAAATCATTGAGCGATTGGGCTCTTGATATTTTGTTCCAAATTCGTTATCCTGATATTCCTGATTACTCTTTTAAACAATGCTGAGATTAAGAATAGGAACTTTCAATTTGATATGGAAAAAATTATCGGTGCCAGTCCTTAAGACATGTCAAAAGCTTCTAAGGTTTCTCAATAAGTTATAAACTTTAAATTGCTGAAATTTCTGACGACTAATCATCTATCAACGATTGTCAGTACTATTTCCGAGCTGTTTACTGTATTGTATATTTACAAGCGTTCCTTATGCAAGGTACACTGAAATTTTTCTAGTTTATATTTTTAGTTTAACCTATGTTTTGTAGCACCAACTCTCTTTCATCGTGTGCATGTTTTGGAATAAACTAATTTTTTGTAAAAACTCCAATCCAATCGAGATTGACGTGGTCATTCCTCCGCGTAATATAAATGGCTGGCGAAACCGTTTGGATGCCTATACCATGTTTGCAAGTGAACATTTATTTAGTGAAATTTTTCACACTTTTGGCAGAAAATCTAACAAACAACGTGTCACTGTTTATTCATGTAAGCAAATCGATTGAAACTGGCCCGGATCAGGCTTGAACTTTTTCTGAGCCCTGTTTCCATTCGCTGTTAATATCCGGCGGGGTACTTCCTATTAATCCGTTTTGCTCAGTAAAAGTTATTGTCGTTATTGTTTTTCTCGAGCATTACTTTTTGCATTGTATTCGTCCAGAGAAATAAATTTCCGAGCCAAATCCATAAATCTATCATTTGAAAATGTATTTTATGGTCATTTGCTTTTGGTGAATTTCAAATCGAGTTTTAATAGCACTGCGAGGCTATATATCAACGTCAGATATGGTCAGAACTTGTACCTAAAGTATACTACTAACGACGCGATGTAGAATCTTGCTGCAATTGCAACAAGAATCCAACACTATCGCAACCAGGCATCCCAGGGAAATGCACAAATTGCTCTGTCCAATATGCAAAACTCAATTTGTTGGAGTCTTTCGGAGCAAAGGGGAAACAAATGGCAATGGACAAAAAGGGTTAGGTCTACCGTTCATCTCCATCACAAGGGGTAAGGCAGCAAGATGGCCAACAAGGGGGTAGCTTGTTGAAAAGTTCGCTATCAGATAAATAGTAAAAGAAATCTAATTTTCCCCCGAATACCAGTTTTGTTTACAAATGCACTTGTTAAAAGGGTTCCGTTTAATGGATAAAAGAAAAATATTTAATTTCACTCTCGCCGGTATTTGTTGTTTTTATCTTGATGCGGTAAATGGCTGCGCTGTTTTATAGAAAGAGTTTCCCTGAATTTATAGGAAATTTATGCATTAACCCAGTTAAGCGAATTTTAGACTGTAATGGACGACCTCTCCGGAGATTGTGCTCGGTGAATGAAATTTAATTTATGACATAGAAAGTGAATGATATTTCTTTAAAAATACAAAAATATACGGAAAATGTTTCCCTAGTGTAATATATTCCTAAAGAGGAATTTTTATTTTATTTTTAATTTAAATCAATTTAAGTTTAGCATTGGGCGCCATTTATGTACATGCAGCTGTAGCATCTTTAATTAATTGTTAAACGCTTCCTTTAAGCGTATAAATTGTATAAGCTCGCTAAGAAGGGGTGGGTTTAAGCAGACCTGTAAAATGAAAGTCCAAATATAAAAACAATTACATTGTAGATGCTTAGAATTTTTTAAGTACAAGTACAATTACTTTGTACTTGTATTTGAAAATTTTAGGTACCAGTACCGGGACTTGTACTTGTTCTTACAATTAAAAAAAAAAAGTACTGTAATATTTGATCTTAATTACTTTAGAACTTAAAAATTGTACTTTTTAATTCCTTTTAACTACTTTCAATTCCTTTTAATACTTTTCAATTCCTTTTAAGTACTTTCAATTCCATTTAAACACCAAATTTCAATACAAGTATTCACTCATTAAAACGCACGCCAAAGCCACAGATTTACGGTTAAAGTCATCGTCGATCCAGTGACATGTATATGCCAGAAAGTTACGTTGCCAAAACCCTGCTCTCTTTTCCATTGTGACACTCGCGCTAGAAATTTACCACCATCACATTTTACATAAGCCTTTTAGACTACAGTGTTTTGGTGAGCGAATATCTGCACTGGAATTAGGTACTTGAAAGGAATTAAAAGTACTTATAAACGAATAGAAAGTACTAAAAAGGAATTGAAAAGTACTTAAGTACAATTTTTAAGTACTAAAGTAATTCAGATCAGATATTAAAGTGGTTTGGTGGGGCTTATAAGTACAAGTACCGGTACTGGTACTTAAAATTTTCAAATACAAGTACCAAGGAATAGTACTTGTACTTAAAAATTTTAAAGTACAAGGTTTTTTATACGATTTTGCCAAATCCTAGAGGACAAGTCTCTGATGCGTTAGCATAGTTTTGGCCGGACGGGATTTAGAGTAAGAGAAGTGAGGAAACTTGAAAATCTTGTTTTTTTTGCATTGCTGGGAGCAGTCCTAATGGATTTAATAACTTTACAGCTCTGGGTTTAATACGACTTTATTGGGCGCCACGAACTCTAACGTTCTTGATACAAAATTCATTTTTCCAAAATATTTAATATTTATTGATAACACAGCCACACGAAAAACAAAAGTGTCGAAAACCATATGTATTTTGGGGCGTTGAAACCGAATAGGACAATAAAAAAGGATTTTATTTTTCCAATTTTCCCCTAGCACCCCCTTTTAACTCCCTGAGTGGTTTAAATCTCACTCTTTATGAAAATGTAAAATATATGCGTATACATATGTATTTTGGTGCGGTGAAACCGAATATGATAGTAAAAAATGATTTCAACCACCCAGTAACCCCCTAGCACTATTTTCAATCCCAAAAGGGGGTTGAAATTTCCCTTTTTATAATAAGCCGTCAAGCAAAACCACCTAAGCTACAAGCCATGAGCTTACGAATTTCACGCAAACACATTAAGGCCAAACTGGGCTGAAATTTCGTTTAATTTCCATTGTTTCAAATTCCGGTATTTTGCGCAACATAATTGACGTTTCAGGTACAAATAATCATCTGAGTGTTCTCTAATTCTAGTTCCTAGGTGAATTTTTTAGGTTATAAAAAAAGTTCCAATTACAAAAGTGAAATTAAAAAACTCCTCACAAACTATCAGTAGCTTGGTTACCTTATGAATTTAAAACTGCATTTTCCTGAGTCCCATGTAAACTATTTCCCGGATAACTTAGAAGACTGTAGTGAAGAGCAAGGTGAAAGGTTTTACCAAGAGCTTAAAGAAATGGAACGGCGCAGGCTATTGTTGGAATTTAAAGAGAGATTTACGTGAAAAAATTAGAGATTCCAAAAGAAAACCCCTTAGAAGTTCGTTTAAAAACAAAAGAGTTCGATATCATAGAAAAAAGAGGTTTGAATTTACCGCCAAAAAAGATCCCACTCTAACTTAAGACCCAGATATAATACAGAAGATTGTGCGGGGTTGTAAGGGGAGCTGGAGGGTGACTGGATGGTTTAAATCATGTTTTACTACCATATTCGGTTTCAGCGTACCAAAGTACATATTATATACACATATGTACATTTCACATTTTCATAAAAATTCGAATTTAAACCTGTCTTCGGTGTTGTAAAGCGTCCTAGGGGGTGACTGGATGGTTGGAATCATTTGTATTGCCATAACCGGTATCAGCGCACCAAACTACCTAAGAATATTTAAACACTTTTTACATTTTCATAAAAAGTTAAATTTCAAACCTTCCTGGGCGGTTTTAAGGGGTTCTATACATATGTGTACACATACATCTTACATTTTCATAAAAAGTAGTATTTAAATCCATCATTGGTTTAAAAGGGTGTGAAAGCGGAAAATTGAATAATTTAAATCCTCAAAATATATATGGGTAGGGGGATCTACTCTCTGGTTTCTACACTTTTTGTGTGTGCCTGTGTAATTGAACACATAAATATAAGGTTTAACTAATGAATGGCTCTTAATAGCACACAACTGATCAGCACAAGATAGCCAAATGTAAATTTAAAAAATGAAACGACAAAACTTAATAGCAACTTTCAGTCTTTCTTTTAAATAAAAGAAAATGAGGAAAAAAATATAATCAAAAAATAGTTTTTTAAAAAAAAGTTGAACCGACTTCACAAAAAGCGCTAAAAAGCATAAAATACTTTTTAATTTTATATCTATTACGACATTTTGAAGTCGGTGCAAATTAAACAAATAAAACAACTACATAACCACAATTGAAAATAATATATAATACGTTTCAGCTTACGGGATCATAAGAAATAAGGATTAAATATTTGTGTTGTAGTTGTTCGGTTTGTTTGATTTGCACCGACTTCAAAATGTCGTAATAGATATAAAATTAAAAATTATTTTACGCTTTTTAGCGCTTTTTGTGAAGTCGGTTCAACTTTTTTTTTAAAAACTATTTTTTTGTATGTTTTAACCAGCAAAAATTCCGCTAGACTTAATTGGAGCAACTAGGGCTGTGGCTCTGGCTCATGGTGAGTACAGTCAATGTTACATCACCGGGATACTTGATGATGATGAACCGTGAAAAACTGCACGGGACGTCATCAAATGCTTCCGGGAAACTGGTTCCTGCACGCGGAGACCAGGTCAAGGTAGACATCGGTGCACCCTAGCTCGAGACGATCGTTTTATTGTCAGCAAAGTATTGAAGGGTCACTTTTGTACAGCTGTTGAAGCTTATATTTGCCTTTCTGAAGTTAGGAATGTCAAAGAAAGCGAAATAATAGTAAGGAGACGGTTAGTTGAAGGAAAGCCTGGAGCGCCGCGCCGCGAATTTCTCCGCTAACGCGAAAGAGCCAGACTCCGTTTCCCTCGTGAGTACGCTAACTGGACTATGGATTAGGGGAAAGCAAATTTGCGTTTCGACGAAAGCAGGATAGCTTTAAGAGGTTCAGATAGTCGCCAGCGCGTATACAGGCGCCCGAACGAGAGATTCGCTCTATGATAAATATATATATGGCATGGAGTGGTATTTCTTATGAGGCTCGTATCGATCTCATTATCCTTAAAACAGATGGGATGAATGCCCAGAGATACGTTTGCGCCGTTTATTGGAGAAGATTTGGTTAATGCACGACGAATTTATGTCGCCGGCTGCTTCAATCAGTATGACGAAGTCTGCATTCAAAAGTTACCGTAGTCAGCACGCAGCCCTAACATCAACCTCATAGAGAATTTCTGGCACATCCTGGAAATAGGAGTTGGGTCAGGCACAGCTGCTCCCACCACCATCAGAGAGCTCAAGACAGCTGTGCTAGTGGAGTGGAACAATACTCCCGAATCAGACATCCAAACGGCCATCGCTGTGGTTCCTAACTATCTGCAGGGAGGATTCAGAACCAGAGGGGGTAAAGCCCTTTGTTAAATTTAAATTAATGATCGAAGAAGTAAATATTTGTTGTAAATTAAAAAAATGTAAATTTTGTTTAAAATAATACAAAAACAGATGTTTTCAGCTTTCCACGAATAAACACAAATTTTCTGTTGAATTAGACATTTGTTTGAACAATGTCCCAAACCACAATATATTAATATTTGTTTATTATTGAATAATTCCTGAAATAATCAAGAAAAACTGGTTGGGTGGTTAATTGTGCCTTTGAGTGTATTTATGAAAAATAAATTTACATTTATACTAATTTAAGCAAATGTGGCGTTACAAATGTTAATGGGGGAAATTCTGGTTATCAGTTTAAGGTAAACATAAGTATATTAATAAAGGGTGTTTCACAGCACATGTACGAAAATGAAAGATCTGATAGGTCAAGGTGAGAAATGAAAAAAATTGTATGGGAGGGGCCTATCTCCTACTCCTCCCAGCTATAGGGGTTTGAAATTTTTTTGCGATGAAAAAAACCAGTCTTACATTTTAACGTTTATCTTCTAAAGTTTTAATGCTAGATACTTTATTAATATCTCAGTTGACAGGTGCTAACGACCGTCAACGTTTTTTTTACTGCTAATAGTTTTAAAAACAAATTGATTTTCAAACTAAAATTTTCGGAAAAAATTTTTTCAGTTCAAAGAGAAAATATCTTTAAAAATTGCCCTATTTAAAATTTGTTGGGTATAAAATACTAGCTAATGTGTTCTCTTCAAAAGATACTTAAAGCTAACAAAAATCGTTTATCCTTCTCAAGTAACATGACCGAAACCTGCAGAGCAAAGTGTCAATCTTGTACTTATACCAGCTCCACAAAAACTTTACTAACATATTGTAAACATTTCTCAAAATTTTATTATTTCTTATTTATATTGATAAACTTTTAACTAATCCATTTATACCTATTTTTTAGGCGATATTTAATATTTTCGATTATAAGCAGCTGAACTGTGAATATTAAGTGATTCATAATTATTTATTGATTAGAACTTGCGGGCATATTGTCAACGGCTAGCCCAAATAGCAGGGCTGTAACCAGCAAGGGCCTTGTTGTCATTCGAGATGTTGAAGTATAGTGAAAAATGATGTACATTATTGGTCACTGAATCCACCAAAAATGTTGAGCTATTCAGTGCCGTGGGAGGTGGCATTGAGGCTCTGCTTTCCCGTGATTCCGCCGGTCATCTAGATTTGAACGATGTAGTTATGGTTCGTCGGCTCCACCATCTTCAGGGAATTTGCATTTGGGGGAGCCCCGACCTCATTGGCGACACAGTCAGGATGTTAGGCATAATGGCCCTCCTCCTGTTCCTAAAATTGCTGTTAGTTTGCCTTTTCCGTTGTCCCTGACGGCTCTCGATCTAAATCTATTTCGTTGATTAGTGGGCGCTGTACTGTTTGTCACGGTTCTACTTCTCCTGTAGGTGATGCCTGCGATATCCGGCCGTTTGGTTTGCAATAAAGGCGTCTCTACTGTCGCCGAGCTCTCACTTTGTGTTACCAATTTGTTCCCCAAATACATTTTTGTTACCAAGATTTATCCGAAAACATCCAAAGATGATGTTGTGGCTCACATCTTATCGCGTGTTGATGTTTCATCTGGTTCGGTCGCATGCAGGAAACTTAATGTTACAATGCTTCTTTTAAATCTTCCCTGATATATGGTCGATCAATTTGATTGTCCTTATCCCTAAGAATCGACCCGAATCTCGCCATGCCTCAAAGACTCATTAGCGAATTGTCTTTCTACTAGGCTAATGCAACTGGATTTCGGTCTAAAGAGCGAATTGCCTTTTCATCAGCTCCATGGACTGTGATTTCGATGTAGACTTCTTTCGTGAGACCTGGTTGTGTGGAAGAATTTCGAACGCTGAGTTCTTTGATTGAAGGTGGTCCTTCGTCGTGATCGTCATGCTTCTGTTCTTGCCGCTTCTGTTGGGGGTGGAGTATTGTGCACTGTTCGCAGGGATATTCCGTGCTCACTCGTCAATGTTCCTTGGTCTACACATTTGAAGTTCCTATGCCTTTCTTTGAGTTTCCCTTGGGGCAGGTTACAATCACCACTGTATATATTCCTCCTGGTTCGGTGCCTGATTTGTATTACTTCTTTTCTTCATGTGTTGAGTGCTTTACAGACGCGATGCTGCCATATTATGAGCTTATTCTTTTGGGCGACTTTAAATCGCCTTCTTTTAGCTGCGACTTTCTACCGATGGCGACTGTTTGCTGCCTTTGTATTCGAAAATTCCGGTAAAAAGTACGTTTTCAACTGTAATCGTGTTGCCACTGTCGGCTACCTTAATTTTCATGGAACAGCAACATACAATTTAGTTAACAAAGTGATTGCAAGTTAACTAATCGTTAATATTGACATCGACATTCAGATGTATATAAAGATAAGAAGAAAGTGATTTCAAATTTGTTCGATTTCATCTTAATTAATCAGCATTAATATCAGCGAAAAGTACTGGGAAAATTACGGTGCACTATCGTAAAATTTACTCGTTATTGATGATAAAATGTGGCATTATGCTTGTAATTTTTCCTAAATCACACAGTAAATTTTACCAGTCACACCGTTAAAGTTGTCCACAAAAGCATTAAAAAATACAAGAATATTATAAATTTTATTGTGCAGCTGCTTACATTTTGGAAGAATGTCTTACTTGCAACACGATTACGTTAAGTGGAAAGGTAATTTGTCCTTTAATTTTTTTTTTCTACGCAAAGTGTTCTACTATATTTTTAACTTATAGAATTTATATTTAAATTTTATGAAATCTAAGCTTATGAATTAGTAATTATCACACTCACGCGAGACCCACTAGCTACAGTATATTCGTTATCATTTATCCATCAATCCATCAATATGTTAAAGCAAAGTAGTATTAATTCGCTAAAAAATTGAACATTCACTAATTGAGTCCAAGTCTCTTGAAATAAACCAGAAACAATAAACGAAGTCGCTGAAAACAATCAAAGTTAATAACTCAAAACGGAGCCAATATAAATGTAAAGTGACAAATGAATAACTGTACTTAATAATCAATGGAACAAATAGTATTTAAAATTTATAATATATGTAAATTTATACATGTAATGATATAAGGCAATTACAAATAAATCGAAGCCATTAACAATTAAAATTACGGTGTACATACATAAATACAATTAAAATTACGGGTAGTGTATACGTAAATTGATTGACTCTCAATAAATGTAGAGGTTGAAGTAATTCGTACAAGTTAAGTACATTGCAATAAATGGAATTAATTCACCGAACTTTGATTGTTTCACCTAGAGTCGTGCTTTCAAGCTACTCCACCCGATTTGCTAAATTTGCTGAACTGCTAGGAATTAGTGCTTCTCTAAGCTGCTCCAGTTGAGGAGTTAAATTTCAGGGGTTGCTCTTCATCGTCTTCGTTATAGAAGAATCCACAAGAAGATCGTAATTTTACCACATTTCAGGCGTGGCACAGAAAAAAAAAAATAACTACAAAGATGGAAAGACTGATACCGCGTTAAAACAGTTAGTGCAGAATGATGTTTATTGGAACCAGCGGCGTTATTCTTTAGTTCTTTCATAGTGGACACAGTAACTCCGTATTATCTTAATATATCTGGCTTCGAGAATTTTGATTCCGGGATCATACGATTGGTATATATCGGAGCCCAGAAATTCATATCGGGTATAATTAATGACGCTTTGCAACACTGCGAGACTAGAACTAGCAACACGCCTCATGTATGCCATGGATCGAATAACAGCCCAAAACCCTACATTGATCGTAAATTCATTGTGACTATTGCGGACTTAGTTCCTCCTATTGCAGATGATTGGTCTTTACAATTTAATCAATATTCCAGAGTAAGGTAATTTAGTTGGCATATTCACGCCCAAAACAAGTACAGACAATAATATATTTAAAATAGGGCTTCACGGCACCGAGACAAGACCGAGACTTTGGCAGATCTCGGTCTTGGTCTCGGCAAGGTGAAGACGATCTCGCTCTCGATCTCGCTCTCGATCTCGATCTCGGCGAGATAAAGGCCAGTCTCGGTGCGATCTCGCTCTCGGCAAGATAAAAAAAGGGTATTTCGGTGGAATAACGGGGAGCGAGGACAAGTGATATATCTATGTATATATGCATTTTCTTCATATTTCCATCGTCAAAATAAGGTAGCAAAGGCTCTTGTTTGCTATTGGGGATAAAGCGCAAATATCTGAAGAAGGAAATAATGTAGAAAGA
The DNA here is from genome assembly GCA_964036015.1 of Leptarthrus brevirostris. Classification (NCBI taxonomy): domain Eukaryota; kingdom Metazoa; phylum Arthropoda; class Insecta; order Diptera; family Asilidae; genus Leptarthrus; species Leptarthrus brevirostris. Next base: position 127,405,286 of record OZ038372.1, read on the forward strand.
AGGGATTGGGGAGAGCAGTGTATACTTATATGCCCCATAAATCACTCAATTGGAATTTTTCGGAGCGATATAAAAGCTGAAACAACTAAAAAAAATTTTCCACAATAAAATGATAAAAACTAATATCTCGTCCACTCTCGTCACCTCAATCTCGCTCTCGGTATCGTACTGTTACCAATGATATTGGTCTCGCTGCCGGTCTCGGTATCGTGTCGAGACCGATACCGGCAGCGAGATTTATCTCGAGTATCGTGAAGCCCTAATTTAAAAGTAACGAACGCGCGCATATAGCGTTCCTAGCCCGCAAAGCGAACAAATGTGCCCGTTGCGAGCACGGTTAACGAACGATTGGGCTTCTGGTACTTTTCTGGCTTTAACACATTCGGGACCGTTGACTCTCCGCGCGGGTTATGTAAGATCTTACCCGTATAGACTGTTTCACCGGGTGAGTCATTCTGATACTAATATTGTTCCCAGAAGCTAGACTCACAAGGTGGCTCGTGACAATAATTATGTGAGCAATTACCTGAAATGTGCTTTTGTTATCCTTATATTTTCCAGTTTCAGTTAATCTTTATTATAACCCGAGTAATAATAAGACTCAATTGCACAAACGTTGCCGGCTACTGGAGATAGTTTTGTTTTAAGACGTCGGTCTCGAATGAGTTAATTTACGAAAATAATTTTATTATTTTCATTTTAAATTTAAGTTCATAAAAAAAAATATTGATACATGCCTGCAGCGGGCTGCCTTTAGAAAAGTAAAATTTTTACTCAGGTGTATCGTGCCTCATTCGGGTGCCATACAGGCGTTTTGACGCTGTGCCTGCCTGTTTCAGACTAAGAATTGACGCATTGAAGCATTCAATTTTAAAACAAAGCTGGACATACTCAAAAAAAAAATTTATTTAAAATTTATTTAAATGATAACGGATAATATAGAAAACAAGCAATTTTTAATTTTGTAAGTAATCTTTGCAATCGAAAAAAATACTTGTATTGGTTCACCAGAAGAGAATAAATTATTAACAACACCAGCGGTTCTAAGAGTTAAAAAAAATCGACGACATAATAACAAAATGTCATTCGACGTAAAGATAGCAAAGTTACCACTAAAGCCATAGGACGGCAATCACGATAAACCTAAGCACTCATCGATTCTATGGAGTTATTAAATGAATTGATTTCAGTAGATCATAAAGCCATTATGATGAAATTTATAACGACTCGTATAACCGGGAAAACCAAATACGTAATAACGGAAAAACGAAGTGCTTGGTCCTAATTAAGAACAAATTAAGAGAAAAGTTTTCAACAAAAATATCGTCGGATGCAATATTGACTCAATTAAAAGCTTTCCGATAAGGCAGCAGAAAACTATCAGACTTTTGCAATCAAGTAGAACATTTATCAGAACAATTAAGAAGAGCGTTTATATCGGAATAGCTTGTGACTGGAGAAGAATCAGTTGGAAAACTGGAAGGAAAGTTCGTAGTGCAAATATGCACGAACATTCGCAAGTTCCGAAACATCGTTAATATTAAAAGCAGGTAACCTTGCAACGCTCACGGAAATAGGTACAAAGGCAATGACGGTAGACAAACCTGATGTGAACATGTCCTGTATTATATTGCAAAACAGGAAGTAAACTAAACATCTCAGTACCTCAACCTGATCAACGGCGTATTCTGGAGGCATTATTCCCAATAAAAGAAGACCACTTACAGAAAATTCTGTTTTAAATTTGTATCTAGAACATTAATCAAAAAAAAAATGGAGATCAATTATGGTGCACAAAAATAATATAATAATATAAGCGGTACATAAATATAAAAAAAACCTAATCAAGAAGATCATATTAATAAAATAAATTCAGATTAAGACATTTAAACTTCCAGTAGAAAGACACTGATTTAAATTTACGAGAGTTACAGGCCGCGTCAAGAGGTGGCACTAATGCTATTAAAACAACTCTATTTCTCGTAAATGTAAGCTATCACAAGAATTCTGTCAAATTTTCAAGCAGCTGCATCATTTACTTTGTGAGTGACAGCCATTTAAAATGAAGACCTTTTTGTTATTTTACATCAATGGAAAAAATTGAATATCGAGCAGTGATAAAATAATTGTTAAAAAAAACAATGATGAGGTAAAAGTGGAACTCAGTGAAGTTTATGGGCACCTTTATTATTGACCGTGAAATATTGGACAGCTGAATTTAAACGCGACCGCACAGAAATTTTTGATAAAGAACGTTCAGGTCGTCCAAATCAGGTGAGGACATCAAAATGGTTTAATAAATTTACGATTTGGTGAGAAATGATCCGAGTGTAAAAGTAACTGAGGCTGTGGGCATCTCAATTGAATAGGTGCAGAACATTAAGAAATGACTTGGTAATGAGAAAGATCCGCAAGATGGAAGCCACGATTGCTCACAATTAACTAAACGTAGAATCAGCACAGCTCATCAGAGACCAAAGAAGAGTCCAAACAGTGGGTTATTAATGGATCGGTTTTTCTTTTATCAAGACAATGCACGCGCTTACACTTGTTTTATTGCCATATCAAAATTCCATTAGTAGGATTCGAATTGCTTCCGCTTCCACCAGATTCAGTCCCATTTAGGTATGAGCCGACCCATTTTTCAAATTCGGAAATATTGAATTTAAATAAACGCTGCGTGATTGCTGAAACAACCGTCTATTTTTAAGGGTTGGGGAGATCGTATTTTTTCAATGCGATACAAAGATAGAAAAACGTTGGACTAAGTGCATCGAGCAAAAAGGGTTAAAAATGAAGTGAATTTTAAACATAAAATATTTGTTTCCCCTCAACACCAGGTACTTATTATACAACACTCATATATAGTATGGGTATGAAATCTAGGCTACAAAGAAAATTACACAAAGTGAGCCAAGAGTAGTGCAAACAAGCCAGCATTGATTGTAACCCAAAATCTATAATAATAGGGGACAGAATACTACTAATGCTATGACTCTATTTGTTCGATAGGCGACATACATCGTGGGCATAGTTCAGGTGTGTAAGGTGGTTAAAAAGTTTCCATCTAACTCCTCGCGATGGATTGACGTCTATGGCGCCGCACAATACGTCATTAATGACGATCAGGAAAAGCAAAGGTGACAGGCGACAGTTGTCTCACACGGTTCAGCACTTGCAAGGGCGGCGGCAATTTTCTTTTGTATAGGACGTGACATTGGGCTTCTGAGTACGACTCTTTTATAATGGTGGTAACTTTTTCTGGGATGCCTCTTCTACGTTAAGCTGCCCATATATATTCCCGATCAACGCTGTCAAACGCCTTTTTAAAATCGCCGAACATTAGATGTTAAGGAACACTCCATTCGGTGAATTTCTCCATGATAATTCGTTCGTCAACAATTTTATTGGTGGAGCAGGATTTAAGTTTATTTTATTGTTAGTGGGCTTCCAAATTTTTGAATTACTAAAAGTGCACCGGGACGAAAAATGTTGAATCACTGCTATAAAGAGTAAATGTTCTCAGAGATTGAATAGTAGTATATTCACCCCATAAACTGAAATGGATTAAGGGGTATTAAGCCGAATTTTAGTTTAGATGCGCTAAACATATGTTCGACATAAAGAGTGCTGTCGTCGGCGTAGCTAAGAATAGGATTAAAAGTAAGAGATAAAAGGTCCTTAATGATAGGAAAAAATAATATTTGTGAAGGAGCTGAACCCTGTGGTACATTGGAATTTATTTCGTAGGATCAGATATAGCTCCGTCTACTATTTTATGGATTGTACGGCCTGCCGAAAACTTTCTATTAATTTTAAGAGATGAGGGTGCAGGAGAATTCCTAGAAGAGAATCATATCAGATTCTAGGCAAAGCGTTTGACTCTCTAAAGCTATAAAGTCATATTGAACTTACCAACACCGATAAAAACAGCTTACTCGGATAAAATTTTTAATATGTATAGACATCTGGTTTACATCAATGTTGCCACTTCGATCCCCTGTTTATTATTATTTACATTAAAAATTCACCTTAAAGGTTTGTCTCGCCATTTTTTTATTCTGACGAGATAAATACCGGTGTACCTCAGGGTTCTATCCTTTCACATACTTTGTTTCTTCTTTTTATCCTTGACCTTAATCCCAACGACACCACCCTTTATTTATGTAATGAATTATAGTATAAAACTCAGAAACAGAAATCAAATGAGCAGGCATATTCGGCATATTTGTTAAAGAACGACATTTCTACGATGCTCGCATGTGGCAAGGTATCCTAAACTGAATGCGGTTAAACTTCCAGACCACCTTTACCCCTTTAGTCGGAATATAAGTCTTATATTTGGACGGAGAATAAACATACTGCACTGTCCGCATAAAGCTAAGTTCAAAACAGATTATTCCAAAAGTGGAATAGTTAGCCATCTTCTGTTTTTTCCTCGTCTTTGCCAAAAACGAGGCGTACATTGTCACCCCCTTTATTCAACCCTTTAAGCCATTTTCCTTTAATTTACAAGTAAAACATTTATAAACTATTTCTTCGTTTTAGAGGCGTATAAGAAAAGTTCGGTCGTCCACAAGGTATGTTATAACGTGTTCGCCATCCATCAAGAGTGTCTCAGATTCGAACTTCATTTGCAGCGACCCATGGTTGTTTTATGCTAACAGCATATTACGCTAGCAGTCCATTGTGGGTTGAACAGTAATATTGGTGGTTCAGAATTTACCAAAAATTAAAGATCGACTTGCAATTTTTGTCGTCGAATAGGGTAAAGCTCTTCGTAAGTCTTACAAGGGTTAACGAGAATGAGAAGGATAAAAGGAATGTGAGCTGATACCGCAGTCTTTTAATGGTTAACATGACTCAATTGTTAACAAACGATCATTAGTAATGACAGTTATGAGGCATTACTTATTTTTATCAATTTTTTGTAGTTATTTTGATAGGGCGCTGGTTAAAGACCGGCTCGAAGTATCATAAAAGTTTTCTGCGAAAATTTTTTACAATATATCCGTTGAAGTTCAGTTTTTTTTTTTTTATTTATTTATTCTTAATTATTCATTTATTATAGTCTGCAGAATTAGTATTAAGTTATAGCTTGTATTTTTTTTTATTTTTGTATTTTTTTATGCAACAGCTTGTATTAAGCTTAAATAAATAAATAAACTTAAATAAATAAACTCAAACTGAGTATATAACCATACACAATATCAAAAAGTAGAAAGAAAGGTTCGTCTGCAGAAACATTGGCTATGATAAGAGAAAAAAAATAGTTTTAAAAATAATTTGAACGGACCTCACAAAATGCGCTAAAAAGCTTAAAATAGTTTTTCATTTTATATCTATTACGACATTAAGAAGTCGATGCTAACCAAACTACAGCAAAAGTATTTAATCGTCTTTCCTTATGTTTCCGTGAGCTGACACGTTCACTGACGTGAGCTGACACGTTTTATATATTATCTTCAAATTATGGTTGGGTAGTGACCTATCTTATTTCTTACTTTTAAGTGTCTTCATATATGCGACTCGAGGAATGCAGCCCGTACGAACAAAGCAATTTCAAAAGTTGCAGAGGTAGTGCACTAACAAAATTATCAAATCCGGCAACATATTACGAAATTAGTCACTGTTATCCTATAGGATCCTCACTTTAGGAAGTTCTTAACATAACCCTAGTGCGCCACTTTTCTTTATACAGAAAGCGAGAATTATCGTAGTCAGAGAATCATCGTAGTCACTCTAGGTACAAATTTGTTATAATTTATCAATCAGGAAACGTATTCTGCACAATCGAATCAAAATTGGTCTATGGCTTATGAAGCTAGGCGGAGTCCATCCTCCAAATCTTACCATAAGCCACTTTTGTCAGAATACACGTAGATAGCATTCAGGATAATCTAAATCAGTCCACGCGTTACGTTACAAAGTTAGGTCCCCCCCCCCCAACCTAACCATAGGTCAAAATTTTTCCAAAAAGTAGCAATGACACAGAACAAAACGGAATCTTCCGAGTGTGTAACGCCCCCCCCCCCCCCAAACCCAACTTATAAATTTTTGTCGTCGTATCAGTGGGGCAACATATTCTACACATCAATCATCGAAATCGGACCACGCGTTACGAAGTTAGATTGCCCCTCCCTCTCCCCCACCACCACCTTAGGACCAAATTATACTGCTATTAGCAATGAGTGATTTCACCCTATACAACAGCAAAATAACCATCCAAATCGGTCTAAGCGTTGCAAAGTTAGGTTCCACCCCCCACCCCTCCAATTTTATTTTTCTCGTGGTATCAACGAGGGAACATACTCTACCCAACAAAAAAAGAATTATAAAAATTGGTCCACGCGTTACGAAGTTAGACTACCCTATTCTCCTATTAGCAATGGGGGTCATACTCTGTACAACAACAAAAGAACCATCCAAATCGTTCCATGCGTTACAAAATTAGGTTTCACCCCGACCCCCCACGAAAATTTATTTTACATGGTACCAATCGGTGAACATACTCTACCCAACAAAAAAACATCGAACTTAGAACCTCTTTGTTTTTGGGAAATCGATTAAAAAGAAGTTTCCCAAATATTTTTACGGAAAGCTCCAAAGAAATAAGAAAAGAAGAATAACAGAACTATATACGATGGCTTAAACTTACTTTGGATTCACCCTTAGGAAATTTCCGCACTGACTTTTCAACCGGAGACAAATCAACGGCTCTGACCAATAATTTAATATTGAACTTAAACAGAAGATGGCTAACTATTCCACTTTTGGAATAATCTGTTTTGAACTTAGCTTTATGCGGACAGTGCAGTATGTTTATTCTCCGTCCAAATATAAGACTTATATTCCGACTAAAGGGGTAAAGGTGGTCTGGAAGTTTAACCGCATTCAGTTTAGGATACCTTGCCACATGCGAGCATCGTAGAAATGTCGTTCTTTAACAAATATGCCGAATATGCCTGCTCATTTGATTTCTGTTTCTGAGTTTTATACTATAATTCATTACATAAATAAAGGGTGGTGTCGTTGGGATTAAGGTCAAGGATAAAAAGAAGAAACAAAGTATGTGAAAGGATAGAACCCTGAGGTACACCGGTATTTATCTCGTCAGAATAAAAAAAATGGTGAGACAAACCTTTAAGGTGAATTTTTAATGTAAATAATAATAAACAGGGGATCGAAGTGGCAACATTGATGTAAACCAGATGTCTATACATATTAAAAATTTTATCCGACTAAGCTGTTTTTATCGGTGTTGGTAAGTTCAATATTAAAATATGTATATATGCACTGAATTAAAGGCTATAAGTGCATTTTAGGTACAAATTCAATAAAATTCTGCTGGAAAATAATAAAATGGCGTTCTGTGTAGTCCCATTGAGAAAAGAACTCGATTTGTGGTGAGTATGAGAAATGCTTTATTACGATTTAGCACCAGTAAATGCGTGCATCTACTCTTAAAATAAATATAAAAGCTAATCTAGATTTCGATTGGTTTTTTTGTGTTTACTAAACTTATTTCTTAGTATGCACAAGTCTAAGGATAAGAATTATTCGTAATACTTATGGAATGGTTTTTTTTCCTTTTTATGATAATACCGACATTGCCATCGACCACCTTCCGTCGATAATTGTAAAATTATCAAAATTGCCTAAGTACACCGAAAAATTTAAAACTGATTTCCTTTTATTATCTTACGAAGCTTCATTATGCCCGGAGCCTTAAAATTTCCCGTTCAACGGTATGTTAAACATTTTATGTGTAAATTATTATCTATAGCTCGAAGTACTTAAGACGCTTCACTGTGTTCAGTTTATGTCTTCAAAAATTTCGCTTAAATGTACAACCTCACATTATTATCTAAGGATCTGAAATTTAGTTATTTTATGCAAGGAAGCTTTGAACAGTGGAATGACTGAAAAGGATCGTAAACGAAGGCACAACAAGACAAAGGAAATTCACTCAACAGGATGAAGACGGCACAGTCCTTACTGCTCGAAATAATAAAATTTCTTACAAAGGAATGAGAGAACAATTTTATTGAAATTATTCATAACAAGGAGATGCTGATACGGTTGTTAAAAGAGGAGTGAGCACTGATATATTTCGAATGGTCTAAGGGCACCCTGAGGGAAATGTAACCGGGAGGAATGCCCGAGGAGGGTGTATTTTATTGGTTTATTCGTTTATTGTGTCCCAATTTTGTGTTATTGTAAACTTCCCTTTATTTCAAGTTTTTATGGGTGCCTTCTGGGGCTGCGCTTCCTTATCGTACCCTCTGTACAAATTGGGATCTAATAAAATTGTCCTTTTATTTTGTTTATACATGCGACAGGGGCCGTGCTATACCACAAAAAATCGTCTAAAAACCGCCGATAAAATAATGGAGTCAACTGATAGAACGATAAATTGGAAGATAATCTAATCCAAACTTGATAACGAAGTGACAAAGGGAGTTTTTAGGTTCGAAATGAAGAAGAATGGAGCTGCAATAAGTAGCCACTGATTGGGAGGAACTGGAAGAGGATTAAGTTTGTTACGGGAGACCCTTTCCGTTTTTTTGTTGAATTAGAAATTCACTCTTGGAATACGTAATTCATGTGAGATCTATACTAGCTTTTCATGATGGCAAAATATTCTTTAAACGCCTTATTCTCCGTTTAATGAATGTTGACTGAACCAATTACGTGCTTTTTAAGTTCATTACCATCGTGTGTCCATAATCTAAAGATTTTCATGTTTCATACTGGCTATATTAAAAAATATTTAAAATTTTAAACTCTTTTCATTCCACCTTTCGTCAAATTACAAAAGAATGAAGGTAAGTCTAATATTGCCAATAAGTCTTAGTGATTTACTTTGTCTAACGCCCACAATGTTGCTAATTCTTGCTTTAACCAAATGTTTAAATTCATCGGGGCAGCGTTTGGGAAATAGTAAACATTTCCGCGATGTTCGCTTGATTATCCAAGTGAATTTCTGGTAAATGGCATTTCTAATGTAAGAAGCAAGCGAAAAATTTAGAGGTGAACAAGTATTAATCAGCGAAAAAAAGTGTAGCTAAAAGGACTGAACCTTGCGGTAGTTCACTTAACTTAATTTATATTCGTCCAAACCATTAGGGCCAATAGCCTAGGATAGGTCAAATGAAAACCCCTTTAAATTGTTTAAAGTTAAGGCCTGCCTGAATGAGAATCAAGAAATTTTCGTTAGATAAAATTCAACGCGTTTATAGGATTCAATTCAAGGGTAGACAAAATGCATTTTCTTAATTTTTGAGAAAAATTAGAGTGATGTTAATGCTAGTCTGAAAATAGTATTTATTTATTTTTTAAATAGAATTAATCCTTCTAACTCAGAAGGCGCACTTCATAGGCAGAAGCCTAGAATCAATTGACCTATTCACCAGAATATAACGTATATTGAGATGAATGAGGCTCCCATAACCCATGCAATAAAATATTAGTAAACAACAAAAAAACCAAAATCCAAAACCCGCCCACACAAACAATCAGGGGTGCACAGATAACAGAGATCGTTTTAGCAAATCCTTAGTAAGAGTCAGGTAAAAAACAGGACACATATTCACGGCTCTACACATGCGATTCATAGGCTCATGCATACCATAGTTAGACCGAGAGGGAGCAACATGCAGTAAAGGCAGTCTTCTTAAGCTATACGGGGTATGCCTATAAGAAACCATACCTGCGAGAGTGCAAGAGTCTATGTTCGAGTTCAAAAGCTGGTGAATAAAGACTAGGTCAGCAACTCTACGACGTTCTTCCAACGAGTGCATATTAAGCAATCGAAGGCGATCCACATACGGAGGAAGCCTAAGTGGATCATTCCATGGAAGGTCTCTTAGTGCGAACCTAACAAAGTTCCGCTGCACCGACTCAATGCGTCTTGAATGAACAGCATAGCAGGGCGACCAAACCTGAGATGCATACTCGAGAATTGGCCTGACCAAAGAAAAGAATAAGTGAATTAAGGTCTTCCGATCACAAAACTCCCTTGACCACCACTTTACATAGCCAAGAACTGAATTCTTTATAGAAACAATGTAGTTAATGTGCAGAGTGAAATCGAGTTTACGGTCAAGCTTCACTCCAAAGTCAGTGACGGACTCAACACGACAGATATTAGTTTCCGCAAAGGAATAATCAAAGATGAGCTGATTTGGGTTGCTAGAGAATGACATAACTTCACATTTATCCAAGTTAAGCTGCAGACCATTAGATCCACACCAGTTCTCGAAGGTATTTAAATAATACTGAATGCAGGAAGAATCATGACTCTTACTAACGCATGAGAAAATCTTCATATCGCCTGCATAGATTAAGACTTTAGAGTGCTTAATCAGAGGAGCAATGTCGTCAATGGCAAGAATACAGAACAACGGACCAAGATGGCTACCCTGCGGTACGCCAGATGTAGCCCTAACTACTCTGGATAAAGTATTACGGAAAGATACTCGATATATCCTGTCTTTTAAGTAAGAGAAGATCCAATCGAGCAATAAAGGCGGAAAACCCAACTTTTCAAGCTTAAGCATAATCACAGAGTGAGGAAGTTCATCAAATGCCTTGCTAAAGTCGGTGTAGACGCAGTCAGTCTGGAGACCTTGCTGAAAGGCAGAGATTATGTGGTATGTAAATTCAAGCAAGTTAGTTGTCGTCGATCTACCGGGCAGAAAGCCATGTTGATGAGATGAGATTAACCCCTTACACTGCCCTACAAGCTGTGAATATATAATAGATTCGAACAACTTGGGTATGCAGGAAAGCTTTGCAATTGGCCTATAATTTGTTATTATGTTTTTATGCCCCTTTTTATAAACAGGAATTATAAAGGAGCTCTTCCATAACGTAGGAAATCTACCGGCCTGAAGAGATTTACTTTAATTTATTTATTTTTTGGTGTCACACCAAATGATAAAGGGGAGAATTTATAATTAAAGAAGTTGATATATAATTGCGTGGTTTGATGATAAAAACGTATAAAAAGGGACTGTCGCCAGACGCCATAAACTAAAGTAGTACCTAGCCCTCTCACTGCGTGGTTAATTTTGAGACCCAATCACAGGTTGTAATATTAGGGTCTCATTGCGATGCATTGTTGTTTTAGAACTCTTCTGCGAAATTCCCTACATTTAACATTTATTTATTTATTTTTTACCTAGATTTAATATTTAATATTATTTTGTTTAAATGTGTGTTTTTTAATATTATTCAAAATCAGAAACATCAAAATTTCAGGAAATAATTTTTTATATTGTTTAAACAATAAAAACTGTTTTTAAGGGAAACATTATTTTTAAATTGTTTTTTTTTGCATAATTTATGAAAATGTCAATTGATATTATTAAATTCAAATTCAAGTAATTACAGTACTTTGTTTACTGCTATAAGATTTACAATTTATAAAGCTTGATCTGTAGGCATGAAGCTTGCATAATAACGTTTGACCAACTACTTTATATGAAAGCACAGGATATAGTTTCTGCAGTGAATTTGGCTGATGACCTACTAGTAATTATTAGATTAGGAGGATTTTACATGTTACTATCGTTTTTTGGATGCATTGATAATATTATGGCAGGCAGTGGGGTAAAAGAAGTCCTTTCAACTGTATATGCAGATAACACTTGTGGCCAAATACTATCAGGACATAACCATTCAAGAGCAGTGCGTGCTCACAGTTTAGTGCAACTAGCACTTTCAAAAATTATATTTGATGATCTTAAAAGTGATGAAGAATTTGCCGAATTGGAAAGAAATTTTAAAGATTCTACGATATTTCTCAATTTTAATTAAACTGAAATGGAAAATAATGTAATATTTATTAAATTAGTGAATTTCTTTGATTGCTCTTGATTCTTCTTGAAGAAAGAGGTAACACTTCTAAACTCTGGGTTACCTACTTTCGTATGGTATCTCTTGTCAAACATTTTATAGCTGCCCTGAGAGAATGGGAGACTGGAATTTACATTTGAGAACTGTCGAGTTAATGATTACATTTTTTCACGCTGCAAGACACTTTCCTTATGCAAAATCAAGTGAAATTTATTTGCAAAAAAGGCGTTAATTAGAAGATGAATTGGGTCTGGTCAATTTTGAAAAATTCAAACAAAATCGCAGTGTTAGAAGGTCAGATGCTTATTTCTCTAAAATATTAATGTATTTTTTGATAGGGAGGTGAAATACTTTATGCACGCTGGGTATTACTTCCCAACAGTGTCGGACTCCTGTGGCACACTCACTTTACAATAAAACCACGGCACGATCTTAATTTGAAAACAAACGAACTACATAAATCACACTAATCTTTTCACGTTACCGTATATTCTTTTAAAAACAACGAATGCATTTCGACGAGCATTCTCGTCATCATCAGCGAAAACACCGACAGAAGTGACCTTTCATTCGATCTCACTCAACAGCTGATATTTTGCAGTGCATAAGTCAAACGGTTTAGAGATGATGGGACCGTTGTCACTGTTCATGCTTTTATTTTTGTTCTTCTGAATATACAAGCTTTCCCATGCATCTAGCTCTTTTGTATTCGTAACAGCTTTTTCCAATTTAAGTGTATCTGCACTTATATTAAAATGATTATACTCAATCATGTGTTGTGCTACCGACGATCCCATGGGTTGGTGATTTTTTGCATGGTTTATGTGCTCTTTATACCTTACGCTGATTGCCCTTCTAGTTTGTCCTATATATTTTAAACCACAATCGTTGCATCTTATACTATAAATTCCTGCCTTTTGGGTATCTTCAATTTTGTCCTTAGTGTTACTCAATTTATCCATTAATCGTCCATTATTTGCAAACACTGGATCTAAATTCTCTTTCATTTTTAAGTGATTTAGATTGGAACTGTTTGGCACACTACTTCGGGCTCGGTCCTTTTATTTTGCCCGCCAGGCACCTACTCCCTCACCACCGCTGGTCCAGGTCGTTTTTCTTCCGTCGTATAACGTCCTCTTCTCTGCGCAGCCCATTTATCGCAATCGAAAAAGGTGTGCTCTGCGCTGTCAGCTTTTCCCGGGCAATACATGCACTCCGCCGAGGCTGTCTTCCCCATCCGGAAAGATACGATCGAAAGTACCCGTGCCCGCTCAGCAGCTGTGTGAGGTGGTAGTTTACTTCACAGTGTTTTCTGTCCACCCAGAGGCCTGTATTTTTTATAAGCCTAGCGGTTCATCGTCCCCTACTCTCCTCGTCCCACATCTTCTCCCATTTTTCTAGGGTATTCAGCCTCTCTTCTCTGCTCGCGATTACCCTCCCCACTTGCGTCTTCCTAAGATAGATCGCCCTTCTTTCTTTTGCAAGCAGTTCAACGGGTATCACTCCGGCGATCACAAGCGCGGCTGGCTCGGAGACAGTGCGATATGCAGAGGCGACTCTCAGCGCCGCGCGCTTTTGCACTTGGCATAGTCTCTTCTTGTAGGAGTCCTTGCTTAGGGCTTCCGCCCATACTTCAGCGCCATATAGCAAGGTTGCCTGCACTGCTGATATAAGCAATCGGCGCTTTCTGGACTTGGGCCCTCTGACGTTCGCCATCAGTCGGCTGAGCGCTGTCAGCCCTTAGCCGCTGTATCCGCAATCTGCTTGATGTGTCCGAAGGAGGTCAACTTTGTGTCAATCGGCACTCTCCACTTCCACCCTCACAGGGAGGATCGTGGGGATCCGTCAGTCTCCTCTTCCACCCTCACAGGGAGGATCGTGGGGATCCGTTTTTTTGTCAGCACCACGACCTCTGTTTCGCTTAATGCTAATGCAAGGCCGTGAGCTACCATCCAGTGGTCGACTCTCCGCATGACCTGGTTTAGCTTTAGTTGAACCTGCTCCAGTGTGTGGGCTGCGATGAGCACCGCTAAATCATCCGCATAGCCAACCGGTTGTGTTTCCTCCGGCATCTCTAGTCTGAGTAGCCTGTCATAGGAGGCGTTTCAGAGGTCGGGTCCTAGTATAGATCCTTGCGCAGCCCCAGCCGTCATTTGTGTCCTGTGCTGCCCCTCGTTGGTGAAGTAGAGAAGTACTCGGTTCCTCAGGTAATCATCCAGCAGCCGTAGGAGATACCGCGGCACCCGGAAGGTCTCCCTCAGATCAGACAATAGCACAGACAATAATGAAATCGATGAAAGTGGATGGTGGACCGTTTAGATGTGGAGCAACTTCAAGTGTTGTTTTCAAATGGATCAAATCAGCTATATTTTCAACGGCTGTAGTCGAAGGAATGGAAGAATTTTGTGAAGTTTCATTTACATCATTTCAACATGTTGACTCCAGCGATAGCAGGATAAATGAAGATTCTACGGATGTACATAAAATTGTAGAATTGTTTACAATTCACAATCCATTTCCCGACGTAAAACAAGTTATGGGAATTTCTACAGGAATTATAGGTAATGATACCATAGATTCTTACAAAGCGTTTGATATCGGAGTAAAATTAAGAAATAAAACAAAAGGGTGTAACTATAAAGACTTAAAAATGACAATAAAGGACACCGTCAAATCTTTATTCAACATGAATAGTAAAGTTAAACAACCAAATCATCGTTATATGATATATTTCAACAATCTAAAACAAAAATGAAATTAATCGTAGATACGTCGGCAATGCTTTGATTAATTATTTATTTGATGATGATATGTCTTTACAAACAACTAAGGAAAATTGATTGAAAATAATTTTGAATGCACTCAAGCCGAAGGTGATGCCGATCATTTAATTGTTTAAACGGCTCTAGATTGCCTTTCTCCTCATGTCGTTGTTGTAGCTGAAGACATTGATGTGTTAGTATTATTAATGGCGTTATCACCAGATAATAGAGAATTATTTTTCTTTAGACCACCGAAAAACAATATTTTACCAGGAGTGTACTCATCAAAGGCAGGCTTAAATAATTTTCCAAATACTAAAAAGGAGCATCTTCTGTTTATTCATGCATTTACAGGATGTGTTACAACATCAGCTTTTCATAGAAAGGGGTAAAAATCATTTTGTGATAATTTTCAATGATGATATAAAATTACGTGCTGCAGCTGAACTTTTTATGATTGAAGATCAACGTGAAGAAGTACTTTTTAACGAAGGTATATTTTCTATTCTCGCACTGTATGGTGCAAAAACTTCAAAAAATTTAAATGAATTGAGGCATAAGCGCTTTATTATGCTCGCTTCAAAGACGAAAAGCGTTCAAATTGCATCATTAAGGCGCGATAAAGCAGCAGATCCTGTTCCTGTTGTTTTAATATGTAATATCTTTTATGAGCGCAAAACTACATAGTACCCCTTTTATTGACCCCACCGCCACCAGAAAGTATAAAACAGCGAGTGAATGAATTTTTTTAAATATGTGATTTCCCCAATTGTTTTGATGCTGCCATGGAAAACATGTGCGAAACTTTTGCCCTGATAAAAGCGGATCGCTGTATTTTAACTACAAAAATTATTTCTCAATTGTATTATTAGCTCTTTTTGTTGCTAACGATAAATTTGTAATAATTAATGTTGGTTCTTATGGAAAGGAAGGATATAGTAGTATTTTTGCGAAAACTCCTATGGGGAAATTATTAATATCTGGGAAACTGTTACCAGAGTAAACGGAGTTACCATACCCAGAAAAAGATTACCTTTTGTAATTGTCGGTGCTGATGCCTTCCGCTTGTCATCACAAAATTTGGAAAAAGAAAAAAACTGTATTTAATAGTAGTTTAAGCCGAGTCTGAAGAGTAGCTGAAAATGCTTTTGGTCTTCTATGCCAAGTTTTTAGAATTTTTTACACACCTATTGCGGTTAAGCCCGCGACGTGTGATAACATAATAATAATATATTGCTGTCTACACAACCTGTTAAAAGACGCATATATGGACAAAAATGGGGCCTCCGTCAAATATTATTCCTTTCAAGCATTTTGGAGGAAACGCCTGTGCTAATGGCTTTAATATCAGGCAAGTATTCACTGAATATTTTGTCCAGGAAGGTGCTTTTTGATGGCAAGATAAGCATATTTTCCGTCTCTGCAGAAAGAAATCTTCTGTATAAATAATGTTACTCTGTATTATTTTTTAATTATTCATACATTGTGATCATTTGGTTTAATTTGAATTTTTGGTTAATTTTTAATTTATCAGTGTTTACTTACCACTTTTTCACCAATGGTCTCTGCTATCATAGTACAAATACTACTTTTTATGTGCACACTTTTATAATCTTTATCCTACATGTCATAAATAGCTGGATGATTTTTTATTAGTTCGATCAGTTTTTCATCCTGATCGTTTGAAAATATTTTATTTTTTAAAGTGACTGCTCCAATATCACAAACCGACTGAATCTCGACTCGCAGCTGGTCGCTGTCGACAGTCGTCGGCGAGCTTCCGAAAAGCTTCAAAGAAACCACTGCCATGTATCACCAATAAGAGCAGTCGATTCTGGCAGCCAACTGTCGAAGCTAGCTGCCAATGGCAGCGGTCAGCAGCTCCGAGTGAAACCCCCTTAACATGCCAGGGATCATGTTGAGAGGCTTGAAACAATGAACATCTGCAGCGCATATTCTACCGAATTTTGTCAAAAAGCTTCACTGTTTCATAACTCAAGGACTCTATCGACCAAACAAGGGAAAGGGCAAAGGAATGTCGTGTGAGCTGTGGTATAGAACACGTGGGACGGTAAGAGAGCGGAAAGTAGACGTAGTGGCTTATCGCGGTAACAGTCGAGATCTATATAAGATTGCTAAAGAACTGGCAGGAAAGACTCTTACAGTCGAAATTCCTGTAAGAGATATCGACAGATCACTATTTGTAACAAAAGAGCATCAACTGTGGAGGTGAAAAAAATATTTTATTGAAGTCCTTAATAACACCTTTTGACGATGCGAATTGCCCTTCATCAGGCTTTCTACAGGACTGGAGCTGACGGACGCAATAAGGTCGATGAACTTCGGCAAGGAGTCAGGGATTAACATAACGATGCAACGATGATATCAACGCCCTCCGAGTATTCATTGAGTGATCCGTTCAATAAAGGGCCGTTTTACGTCTAATATTCATGGATTTCGGGAAGGCGTTTGACGGCGTTGATCGCGAGTATGTATGAGCAGCTTTACGTAGGAGAGGCATCTCAGAAAAAATTATCACCATCAAAAAGATGTGCCACTCAGGAGCCCAAAGTTAAGTCCTTTACAAGGGAAAACTGTCGGAGTCCTTCCAAGTGCTAAATGGAGTAAGATAAGGATGTATTCTGCCACCTTTGCTTTTTCTGATTGTAATTAATCACATATTGTCCAGCACACTGGATGGCCAACCATCGCGAGGGATTAGATGGAAACTTTTTAAACAAACAGATTCATGCAGCCCAAATTCCCGAATCTCTGAGTAGAGAAGGTCGCAGAGCAACGCTTAAGATCAATGCTGCTAAAACCAAAGTGATGAGCTTGGCCTCGTGGAGGCAAAATGAAACTTCCTCGAAGGGCAGCGAAAAGAACAAGTGGATAAATTTTGTCATCTTGAAAGCATAGCAGATGGCGGAGCTGAAGCTAATGTGCAAACTCGCATCAACATAGCCGCACAAAACTCCGGTTTATTTTTGAATCGAAATTAAAATCTATTCTGTTGTACGGCTGTTCAATATGGAAAGTGACCTGTCAAAAAACGTCTAAGTTACAAGCCTTTGTGAACCGGTCACTCCGGCGCATCCTAACATCCCTTGCCCGGAGGTCGCTATCAACGAAGACCTAAACAACCTTGCTGGCCAAGATAGGATAGATAGAATTAAAGGCGAAAGTGGCAATGGATAGGCCACACACTGCGAAGTGAGCTAAATAACATCGCTGAACAGGCTCTACATTGGAACCCGTACGGTACCGACGCCGAATGCGATGGCCCTGCAACACTTGGAGAAGAACCCTAGAGAAAAAATCCCAAATCAACAAATCGTGGTAACAAGTGAAGGTATTAGTGCAGAATTGGACCAGGTGGAGAGTCAATGTAGTAGACGCCCTATGCCCCAAAATGGATTAAAGTAACCAGAGAGAGAGAGAGATAGAGAGACAGAGAGAGAGAAAGGGAGGGATAATATGAATAATTAAGAATGTTAGACACATAAGAATGGAATAAGAAATCCTAACAAGCTACATAATATGGGAGAACTATACGGGCTTGTTATAGTAACCTGTATTAAGGTTAATAAAATATCTACCTATTTATTTATCTATCACCCTCTAACATGATAATGCTCGGTTACACACAGCTTTATAAACTCAGAAAAGATAAATTCTCCCTCTCCCCTGCTCTTTAAACTGATCATAATTTTCTAGCAAAAATATTCCACAAAATTTCAATGTATTGTTCGTATATCTTTAACAATTAGACCTGCATAAGTTTAAAACCTACCCCATTTCTCTCTAAAAGTTGAATGGGTCAAGTGGGTGCCTTATGCAAAACAGATATATTGTAGTTAGAGCCATAGAGTTTGTCGTTACATTGTTCTGCTAAGAAAATCCATAAATAATTGAATTATCGACAACAGTGTAACTAAATATTTATACATACACCTACTCAAACTGTCAAAGAAAAATAACGATTGAAAACATATCCAAAGGACGTTTGAACGATAAAATTAATTTATAGCGCCATCACATCCGCCATGTGTTGATGATTACAGAGCAGAACCGAAGATTCAAACAAATCCCAATTTGGCTGAGAAGGTTTGTTTACTTGCACGTTAACATCCAGTAAGAGAGAAAAGTTTTATATCGTCCTGAAATGTTCTGGATTAAGTGTAACTTACACTTTGACCCTCCTTGGACAGAGTGGCAGGAAAACAGGCAAACACCGGCACAGACACATTTCCAGACTCAATATTTTCCCTGTTAAATAAACTGATGGGGTTTGTTTTTTCTGTTTCAACGGCACCGCAATTTATGTCGTGAAGGAAAAACTTTTCAAATAAAGTCTTTATGATAAAAGTTTGCACTTAGTTCGTGTGCTAATAGCATGGGACTTGAACCAGAATACGCGGCCAAGAAGAAATCCGGGTAAAGCAGCCTGGGAAAGGAGTATCAACCTGATTGTCCATAGAACAGTACCGAAGAAATTAATTTCGCAATTGCTTGAGAACGAGGTAAAGTTCGGGTCGGGGTAGATCTTTAGCACATGGCACTTATCCTTGCACCGATGGGGATTGCCCATGAGAACCTTTTTATTCCACTGTTTGTGTCTGTAAATGTCAATTAATCCTTCTGTGTTCTGTAGGACCCTATTCCTATCTACTTACCCAGATGACTGTGTTTACGTAGTTTTATGTTTGTGCCATCACAACCCCTACGGAACTACCCCGGATCCATAAAATGCTTCGGCATATGTTTACTTTGAAGTCTTATCTTGCAACCATTACCGGGTCCCCCAGGGCTGTCGTGTTCACAAGAAGAGATTTTAAAGCAACTTAACTTTAAATTTTGTGAAAATTATTACAGCACAGTGATACTTTGTTTATCAGGCGATTCAGCTTATTGTCACACTATAGCGCTTTCGCATTCTTATCTGCAGTTTGTGGGGCTACCGATACGCAATATACCGGATAAAAGGCGCCATTCTAATGAAAGAATAACTGGTTAAGGGATACTTAAGCGAGATTTGTTGCTGATTGCAGACTCCGATTGTTTTTTATTTGGAAAAAATAGCCCAAAGTGAATTAAAATGGGTATAATTACATAACTGTAACCTTTTACTATTGGTGGGCAATTGCAATTAATGTTTACCCCTCCGAATGCAAACCTAAATTATAATGTGACATCATCACGAAACATACACCAAAAACAGTTGTAAGAAACAAAGCAAAGTAACTTAAGTAATCAAGCTCTCTCGCTCAGCCTACTTTTGATACAATCTTGGAAGTATATAGAACAGCTGGGACTTGGTGGTGTAAACAACCTCGCTTGTCTCTTATTTCAATAGTAAACCATAGCCATGGATTGGAGAAATTCAACTTTCTCATATAATTTTCTTGATATCATTTAAGTATCAAATTGAAATTTATTTGGTATGCATCTACAAATGTTGCGAACATGTAATCACGATAAAAGGTTCCTTGTGGCAGATGACGAATGAGGACGTATCCGTTTCAAGTGAATTGTATATTTGAAGAATTATTATGTTCGTTTTAGAATATAAACACTAAAATGCTTTCAATTTAAGCTTAAATAAGTGTTTGACAATTCTGTGGCTGCAATTTGTAAAATAACTTCAATTTGGTGACTAAAAAAATGTTAGCTTGTGCTGAAAGAAATTAAACTCTAGTGCAAGTGTACTATAACTACCGATGGAGAGTCAATATCGACAACATTTTTGCTAAACCGTTTATCTGGTGACTGAAAGTTCCACAAATTGAAACGGGGTATCTAGCGGTGAGAACCTTTCTATAACGTATTTATTTACATCGTTAATTCGCCTTAGCTTGTGCAAATTGTCTGACTTATTTTTTTTTGTTAGGTACTGTTGCGCCAAAAAATTGTCTTGTTACAAGTGCTAAACTAACTCGTCGATGAAGTAAGTGATAACGTGTCGGCATACCAATCCGGAGGTCCCAGGTTCGAATTCCACCAACGGCGACCGATGGTTGTTTTCTGCTGAAAACAGATTACGATAAAAAGGCCGTGTGGGTTGCAGAGAAAACGTCAATGGAATCCACTTTAAATTGTAGATCCACTTGCAATCGTTGTCTCGAATTCGGTGAAGTACTTCTCCCGTCTTATGCCCCACAAGGGGTTAGGGGAACTAGAGAAGTGATAAATTGCTACGTGATACACTTTTATTTTCTTCTGCGGTAAACTCTTGTAAAACTTGCTCATATAAGTTACTCGAGGATGCAGTGCCTTGCGATGGAATTTGCGGTAACGTTTACCAGGCGGCCAGCTTAAAACGCTCCTCTGGCAGTCATTTTACATGTGGAGACTGCGCTGATATTATGCTTTGTCATAGGTTGCTGGAGGATGGACGGATGAGTTGAAGTCTTTTAGGATACAGCGATCTTCATCTGGACATTCTCCAGTGTTAGTTACACCTTCAAGCGGTAGCAACCGGGCAATGCATCCTAGAACGTAGCCAAGTAACTAATGCGGGAAGAGATAACCGTTTGGAAACTCCAAAGTTGTAGTAGGCCATGCCAAGAGAGTCTGCATCTTCCCCTATATGCAGGACCCAGGGGTAATTGGGTCGCGAATGGCGTCTTCTCAGGCACTTCTGTAGGAGTGGAGGTGTAGGGTATGGTAGACCCTATTAGGTTGGCTATACCCACAACACAACAGAAGCAGCTTTGAGAAAATTACCTTTTGAAGCTTCTGCGGTGGCTATGGAGACTGGCTTGCTTCCACCGGCTGAAAGTGCTGTAGCAGTCCTGGAAGAAGATGCCACTGGCAAAATAATAACTAGCACTTCCTGAAGGTTGTAATTAACCCATGGACCAAGAAGGAACACTGGAGACGGTGGAAAAGCATGGATTCCTGCAGATAAGCTAGGATTCTAGTAGTGACCCAGGAAACCGATGTTAGTGGCGACAGTGGGATAACTGGATACTCAGTTGCCCCCACTAAGGGAGACTGGGAGGGAACGATAAGGGACCCGATTCTATGTGGTCTGTTTCGACTTATCCCCAGGGAGGTGTTTTTAGTGAGTAAGAATCTCACACTACCGGATTGGAAGATTTCCACCTTTCCCGAATGATGGGAATTGCAGACTAACTACTGACCATTCACTTATAAATGACTAGGTCAACTCTATATCTGCAAATTTGGCTGAACTTCATACTATATCTGACGAATTTTTAAGTTTATTCACTAAACTCGAGAAAATCATTCACATTGCTGAGATTTTTGGTGACAATTCAGATTCGTTATTAAATAAAGAAAGGATCTTTTCGCACGGCCGTGTTCGTGTAAACGCAACATTTACACGGACTACATAGAAGTACACGTAAGTACACGATAAGTGCAAATAGTCACTTCCATATTCATATTACTGGTAATAGTTTTACACAGCCTATTCTATACATAAACCTGGCAGAACGAGTTAATAAAGCAACTAAAACCCTGATTAATACACCTCTTCCTCCCAAAAGTCTAATAAAAATTTTACGGAACGTGTTGCGTACACGGATCCGAGTACTCCGTGTAAAAGTTCTATACACGGACGATGGGAATATTCACTGCCTTAAATAAAACCCATGAGCTTTCCTCTAGTTTTGGCTACGTGGCTAGTTCCCTGGATGAACTTCGTTTGTCTCTAACTGCAGCGGACTCATCACCACACAGGCCACTGGGATTAAAAACGTTGTGCAGCTGTCCGCTTAGAGTGAGGTTCCTGGCAGCTGAAATTCTGTCTCAATGCAGTGGGGGCCAGATATTGTTGTTGCCAAGTTTCGGTCGGGCCTAATGCTTCGACGTGTGCTGGTGAGATCATCGGAGCTGTGATTTTGAGACTTGCTGTTCTTCCTCGTAGTATCCTTGTCTCTCGAATTCACCCTGATACCACCATGGAGGATGTGGTGCGTCATGTTTCATCACACTTTGGTAACGCGCATGAGAGTATTAATTGCCGATGCTGACCTCTTCGGCCCGGAATACATAGCCTTTCGCTGTGATAATGCTGTTCATGCAGATATCCTTTCCTCTCTTGTTGAGCTCTCGCACTGTAATGACCTGGAATTTTTATGTGTTGTTCTGAAATAGTCGGAAATAAATGTGTTCATTGCAACAGCTTACGTTCCTCCTGGAGCTTCTACGAATACTTACGATTTGCTCGCTTCTTGCATTGACACTCTCTCTCTTGTACCTTTTGATGCGTTAGCATGGTTTTGGCCGGAAGTGAGGAAACTTGAAAGTCTTGTTTTTGCATTGCTGCGAGCTAGACAGCAGCCCAGAGACGGAGTGGATTATTTTAATTTCTTAATAAAAGCTCACGGGGAGACCTGGTCTCGAACCCGGGACCCATGGCATGGTGGTCGTGCGGCTCAACGAATTCATCCAACTCCATCTCCTTGAGAGCATATGACAAACTATTGCTCTTTGGAGATTTTAACTTACCAACTATCAGCTTCGGACGGGTCCTGTTCTTTATTATTTATTGAAATTATCAATTTGGCGTCTTCTAAAAATTTTGGAAATTATCCCTTATTGTTCCTCAAGAAGGGCAAGAGGTGTGAAATTTCTAACTATAGATCTATTGCTAACTTGTTTCGCATTCCTAAAGTTTTTGAGGCAGTAGGTTGCAATGTACTTTATTTTCGTCAACTACGACTAAAGTTCTGGAATTTTCCAATTTCTGCTTATCTGAAATCGGACCTAGTAAGCAGGTTGACTGTGTCTTCATTGATTTTAGCAAGGCATATTACAGAATTAATCACCAAATTTTGATTCACAAGTTAAATGCCCCACAGTGGTTCCAAATGCCGAAAGGGTGGCCGAAATATAAAGAAGTGTGAAAATGAGAATTGTGTGAAATTTCGTATAAAGGGTATTTTGAGGTCGCTGATTAAGAATTTTTACTCAAAATTTAAAAAAACAAAATGGCGCATCCAATATGGTGCACAAAAGTTTAAAATTGCCATATTTTCATGAAAATAAGTGTATCGGCTTTTTTGTGGTCACTGATTTAAAATTTTAATTAAAAATTTACAAAAAAAAACAAAATGGCGGATCCATTATCGAAGTTTCAAAATATGTAATAGCAAAATTTTTTTTTTCAAAATGATAGTATTGGCGATCTACTATTCTTATATTGAAAATATGGAACTATTGAAACTTCAATTAAACAAAAATGAAAAATATTTCAATAATACGGCAAAACTTGTTAGAGAGAGGGATCTCCTGAAACTTTCGACTTATGTAATGTTAAAAATTAAAGTTTGGAACTTATAAAAAAACTTATTCTAGATGTTACATTAGTTAAATAAGATAGAAAATTTATTGTCAACGTATTATAACGTTTAAAAGTACTCACTTTCATTAGGAGAATCGATTTCGTTCACATCCAGGTTACTTTTTTACAATTCAGGTGACTTTTACTTGGTGAGTGGCTATAGAGCGCTCACCACCGTGCGCGCGGTGCTGGGATAACAATGGGTGTCGAGAGCTCCACATGCAAGTTCGACGGTTATAAAACGCTGTTTCTAATAGGGCAGGTACCAACCTACATAACTAGACCCCAAAAAGTCCCCAAATCATTGATTTTAGGGACTTTTGGCCACCTTTTCGGCATTTGGAACCACCTTATGCCCTAGGGATTTTATTCTTGTTTGTTGACTGAGTTTGCTCATACTTATTATTTCGAACCCAGTGTGTGTATTTCCGTGGGTTACCCTGCCCAGGTATATTTACAATACTTTTGGTGTGCCTCAAGGAAGCCATCTTCGTCCGATTTTATTTATTATTTACATCCTTGATGTATTTATATTCTTAAGATATTCCAAAATTCTCTGTTATGTTGACGATGCCAATTTTTTTTGCAAAATAAAAATCCACTTCAGTTACACAGTTACAGTTGACTTTGGGCTTTATTAAGCGATGGGCTAAATAATTCGATGATTGCGGATCCTATATTGTACCTCAGTTATGGCAACTTTAGAATACGGTAGCTGCGTTTAGTCACCTTATTATCCCGACCATATTGGCCGGGCTGAGGAGGTCCAGCGCCGCTTCGTTCGTTTTGCTCTTCGCGGGTTTCCATGGAGATATCCTTTCATTTTACTCACTTTCATTTACTCAGAAAGGCTTAAACTTATAAAGCTTGACTCTCTTGAATCTAGATGAAAAAAACTTAAAAACAATTTACATTTTTAACTGCCTTCAAGGAAATATCGGCAATATCCTATCGATTCCAAATCGCTTCTTGAGAAACCAAGATTTTCTTAAATAACCTCCACATCGTACTAATTCTGAAACATTAATTTTTGTTATGTTATTTTAATTAATTACTGATTTTATTGCTATTTGTAGTAGTTTGCCTATAATGAATTTTAAAATAAATAAATGAAATAAAAAAAATTCAATCAAGGTGCGTATTTTAAAGTGAACACCGGGGAACTGAGAGTTATTCGATTCCATTTCGTTCACGAATAATTCGCAAGCGAATTTCTTGATTCATTCGTGAATATAATTATTTGATTCACGGCTAATAAATTTTAATTCGCGAATCGAATCGAAAATTTCGGGAATTAAAAATACAAGTAATCATAATGGTAATGGAAAATATTTTGTTTTGCATCGGAATGGTACGAACGACGTTAACTTAGAGTTGTTGGGTGAGTGGGGTTAGAGTGGTGGAGCACCCTCTTTGCCTTAACCCATCTCCCATGCTTACTCACTAATCAGCTTGGTGAAAGAACTATTCCCCCTCAGTACCATTCTGATACAAAGAGAGTAATTTGCATTTGCCCAGCCATTCTAATAAAAAATTAATGATTTTGTCATTAGCGTCCTCTTCGTTCCACCCACTTTGAAGCCAAACAAATTATTTTTTTGTTACACCCGTGTACTTGACCTCCGCTTATCTGTACTATTATTCATAAAATAATGAACAACCGCTCTTTAATTAATTACCTCTACCTGAAACTGGTGAATAAACGAATAATGCGATTGCTGCTCTACGGTACCTCCTTGATATTTCACTTAATTTTTCATTTTCCGTTTTAAAAGAAAAGATTCGCTGGCGAACTTTACTATTGGGAACGAGTGAAGTGCAGAAGACTAAAATTTTTCGATTTGCGAATCGAATTTTGCTTTGTGTTCGTTTTGTTGAAGGAGCAAGCTTGTAATGCGATAATGGCATCAATATTTCTCTTTGGTTTTGGTTATTTCAGTTTGCACTTTTTATTATTTTGCGAGAAATGATTAATCTATGGTGTAAAACGTACCAAAAACATTAAATAGATTGCACGTCTATTGGTAAAATGACCGCCACTGTTAGTATTTCCGGGCTTGTATATTGAGTAGGTTTTCGCTTGCTTTGAAGCTACTTACTTATACCACCTTATGAAATAGCAATTCCTTCATTGAAATAAAATAAATTTACGTAACTAAAACACCTGAATTTGTTTTATTATTCCTATTGACAATATACATACATTTAGATAAATATGGGTCCAAATCTAGAGCTCTCGCATGGATGTATGAATTTACATACTTCACAGACACTATGCTAAATGAGCCAGAAATCACATTGATACTTGATATCACTGTGCATTAGAACAGCTAAGGTGTGTTCACAAGGCGGTGTTCTGTTGTCGTTCCTCTACCTACCTCCTAAACAAGCTAAATGAGCTTGGTTACCGGATCCGTGGCTATGCAGATTCCTTTATTCCTTTATTTATTAACAATATTTCATCAAAGCACTGACTACTACAAAAAACTAAATAAAACAATATAATACTATATAAAATCAAAGAATAAGGAGAGAATTCACAAAATATAAATACAGAATATAAAAACACTTTATAAACTTTAGTATAAAAAGTACATAAAAAGTTAAAAGTAACTTCAACAAAGCTGACTCCTCACATGATTTCGCGATAGATGAAAATCAATGCGATCAAAAGTGGAATTAAAAAACGCGACAACGATGTGATCGGCTCATTTAATCCATAATTAGTGCGATGAAAAGGTGACTGAATGAAGTCGTGATTCCTCAAGGAGCGAGTCGGAACCGATATACCTAAACAAGCCAACAGAAAAGAAGAGTCTATGAACTCCCGAATGCAGTCGAAAGCAAAAAGGATCGTGCAGTTACGGTCTCTTTTCAAGTGTATCCAAGTTCGAGAGTTCAAGTCTATCAACATAAGGTGGTAATATAAGGGAGTTATTCCAAGGAAGGTCCCGAAGAGTGAACCTAACGAACCTCCGAACAGCTTAAATGTGATTGATATGTGTCGCATAGTCAAATTCCTTTGACCACCTCTTCATGAAACACAGAGTCATATTAGCTTTGGTGACTGTGGTATCAAAATGATCCTCGAAAGAAAATTGGGAATTGATCCAGACACCTAGGTCCTTAGTCTTTGTAACTCTTGTTAAAGGACAATCCTCTTTGGTAAAGTTAAATTGAAAAGGAGATCTTTTTCGTGAGAAAGACATAGATGTACACTTGCCGATATTTAGGGATAGGTGTTTACTGGAACACCAATTCTGAAAGGCGCCCAAGTCAGAATTTAAAAATAGGCAATCGGCATTGTCTAACACAGTGCGAAATATCTTAGCGTCGTCGGATTGAGAGAGACAGAATCATTGATACATCATTGCTATAAATTATAAATAACAATAGCACGAGGTGGGAGCCCTGCGGAACACCGGAAGTGTTGAAAACAACATCAGACGGAGCTCCACAAAAAGAGACCCGCTGAGTGCGTTCAAATAAGTACGAATGAATCCAATTTACAAAAACTCGCGGAAACCGGAGAAGGGAGAGTTTGAGAACAACAATTCTATATGATTTATTTTATTGAAAGCTTTACTGAAGTCAGTACAAATCCAGCCAACTTGCTCAGCACCTTCAATTGCAGAAATACAAATGTTTAAAAATTCCAATAAATTTGAGGTAAAATACGCACAAAATATGCACAAAATTTACACTTGACCCGAGTGAATTTGCGAAAAATCGAAAATAATTTTTTTATAAACTCGAGCGACGTGAGAAATATAAAAAAATTTCTTAACACGATCAGCTTGACCAGGTCTTGAGGTCTTGCCTCACGATGGTGATTATTTGCTGCTCAGCGTAGGCAGAAGTTCCCGAAGTTTTGGGTCATGTCACCCTGTCGTGTGAATTTACACTTCCTGTTTCTTTTAACCTTCGGAAAGTGCGTGTAAATACTCCTCTTTGGGGTGCTAACCGATTATTGAATCTCCTCTGATATTACAGTACGAGAGAGCTTCCGTTTACTTCGCCATAAATGTAGATAATATCCGCGTATTCCTCAAAAGTAAATTCTACCAATTTTTAAAAGTTTTCGCTTAAAAACACACGTACTTATTGATTTGTTTTTAAACTGTTGTATGTATTCTCGCTGACTGACTCTTTTTCATAGCAAAATTTTCATCAGGTACGAGTAATAGAACGCCAGGATACAAGGGTGTGAAGTCTGGCTACCACAAGCTAATAACGGCAATAAAAAAAATTTACACTAACATTTTTATAACTTTTTTGCAGCAATAATTAAAATTAATTACCTGTTAACCCAAAACAAACATTTTCGACCCTTTATCTGAAAAGTTTTGTTTATTTTAAGAATTTCCTACTTAAAGTGCAATAAAATAATTAGGTACTCAGGGAGTTCTTAGGATGCTGTTTTTCTAATCCTGTGTCTACCTTGCCATGTTGCACCTTTTTGGAAAGGAAATAAGAGGGGCAATTCAATAAAAATAAAACAGAGGTATACTAATTACAGAAGTTTCGGAGAAAATTTGGAAAAATGCTGAATTTTAGGTAATCGCAAATTATTTTTTTCACTTTTGGAAGTGACTGTACGTGCAATGGTAGGAGTTAGATCAGTAGTGTCATAATTTTTGGAAAGTTCATTAGGATATTAGGCTGTGTTTGGTAAATCAAGAGATAACAATGAAAGAGTAATGAGCATACCATGAAAAACTGAAATTTATGAATCACTCAGGAACTTCCAAACAGCTGAGATTGCCCCCCCCCCCCTTCCATACAATTTTTTATTTGTCTAGTTGAGATATATCACCACACTCCTTTTGGCACGTCAGATCTGAAACACCCTGTATGCACACTA
Source organism: Leptarthrus brevirostris (assembly GCA_964036015.1). Taxonomy (NCBI): domain Eukaryota; kingdom Metazoa; phylum Arthropoda; class Insecta; order Diptera; family Asilidae; genus Leptarthrus; species Leptarthrus brevirostris. The sequence goes on from OZ038372.1 coordinate 127,434,087, forward strand.
TTTTTGTTAATGAATTTCACTTTTATATTATTAAAACGATTAATTTTATTAATTTTACTGCGCGCACCTGCTCACGCGCCGCGAGCGTATCCCTCGACTCTCATTCTCTATTGTGTACGTTTCTCTAGTAGCCTACAGGTTTCTCTTTTTCTCTTTTCAGGATATCTCAAAATCTATTTGACCAAGGAGTCCGAAATTTGGTGTGGGAATATAAAATAATATTACCTTGAATATAATATCAAGCTTTTTAATTTTGACTTGTAAAACATAAAAAAAAGTATTTAGCTCCTGTTGGCAAGCCTGATGCCTCTGTTGTTTCTGGTGCCTCCATCTTGCCTGAAGCCGATGTCCCTCGGTATGATGACTCCCAGCAACAATCTGGGTCTCGTTCTAGACGCCGGCGTCCTAGAGTACACAATGGCCCTGTCAGTCCATCTCCCACCGATGATCCTTCAGCGCAACCATCGAAACCTCCCATTACGGCTGCTGTTCATGCTACTGGGCTTCCCACGAGCATGACTTCCGAAGGACGCGCTTCCATTTGTACTTCCTCTACTCCCCCCCCCCCCCCCCTGCATCGGACCCAGCTGGGAACATATCTCCCGCCCCCTCTCAGTCTAATTCTCACCCAACGCATGACACATTTCCATTAAGATCCATTAATGTGTCTCGAAATGAGGGTTTCACTCTGAGGATTGCGCAACCACCGTGGTTCTTTTTTGTTTCCCGACTTGATCCAGCGACTACTGTTGATGACGCTATTGTCTACGTGAGGGAGAGGAGTGGTGCTGAAAACTCTGCACTCCTCCGTTGTCAACTTCTAGGATCTCGTCATTCTCAAGGACTCATGTCGTCTTTTATCGTTGCCAGAGCTTTTTGAGATAATGTCTGCCCCCGATTTCTGGACCGAAAATATCATTGCACACGAGTTTGTGCCCCGCCGTAGGATTGCGGGATGCACTCAAAATAGAACCTCTACTAGCAACCAAAAAAACTACGTACGCTATCCTTTTACTACCAAAATGTAAGGGGATTGAGAACAAGAACAAACCGGTTATTTCAGGCTTCTCTTGCTTGATTTTACGACGTCGCCGCTCTGACCGAGACCTGGCATGCAGAACTCCTTGACGAGTCCTATCATATTTTTCGTAAGGATGGAAACTCTGACTCTATGGCTCGTGGTGGCGGTGTGTTGGTTGCATGCAGATCGCATTTGGATTGCGGCGTAGTTTATATACCTGCTTTTTCCAACACGCTCACAATCGAGCTCTTAGCGCTTAAGATATATTTTCCTGCTATGTTGTTATATCCCTCCAAACTTGACAAACTTTGTTGATGCAAATGGTCGAAGTCTATTGTAATTCTTAGCCTAGATTTTATTAATAATCTGACAAAGCCGGAGGACGAAATCATCTTTCTTGGTGACTTTAACTTACCCAACGTTCAATGGGTATTCAGCGCTGATGACGATGACTACCTTCCTTCAAATTATCTTACTGCTAAAGACTCCCATTTTCTTGACGCCATCTCCTCTTCTGGTTTACACCAAATGAGTAATGTAAAGAACTCTATGGGTAGGCTGTTAGATCTTATCTTTTCTTCTGATTCGAGTAACACTATAATCGGACCAACTTCTTGTAACTTATCCGCTATCGACAGTTTACATCCGCCCATTTCCATCTCTTTTTGCGACGATGGCTCTAATATGGTTGACCCCAACGTAGATCAGTACGTTCTTGATTTTGAAATAGCGGACTTCTCTGATCTTTCAAACAGGATCCTCTCAATCGATTTACCATCCCTTTTTTATGATAGCGATTTCGACGATTGTGTTTTTGTGTTTTATGATAGGATTTATGATCTGCTTAATTCTTGTGTACCACTCAAGCGGTCCAGATGATCCTGTCATTTTCACCCGTCGCATACTAGGGAACTACGGAGTCTAAAGAATAAAAAAATAGGTTATGGAAATCCTACTTACGCTGTACAAGCACGTCAGCTTATTCTGAATTCGTTTATTGTCATGACTGCTTTCTAGCGTTATCTTCATCTTTATACAAGGAATACCTTGATAATATTCGCAGCAACTTGCATAATGATCCTCGTACCTTTTTAAATTTGTAAATCTGAAGAAGAAAACTGATAATAATCCATCTACAATGTGGTATAATGGATCCTCTAGTTGTAGCGCGTCCGTTATTACCGATAACTTTGCATCGTTTTTTGAGGTCGCCTTTTCACCAAGCAACTTTGTGCCTTCCCTGGATGATTTTGGCCATATCCAAAACCGTCCCGCTACCTCCATTGCTTTGCCCATTATATCTCGTGATATCATCTTGAATGGTATCAAGGAGCGTAAACTGGACTTTTCCTCTGGTCCTGATGGTGTTCCACCCGCATTCTTGAGATCATGTTCTGATGCCTTACTCACTCCATTGGAACTCATATTCAACAAATCTCTTCAGGCCGGCAGATTTCCTGCGTTCTTTAAGAGCTCCTTTATAATTCCTGTTTATAAAAAGGGGCACAAAAACTTAATAACAAATTATAGACCAATCGCGACGCTTTCCTGCATACCCAAGTTGTTTGAATCTGTTATATATTCACAGCTTGTTGGGCAATGTAAGGGGTTAATCTCATCTAATCAACATGGCTTTCTACCTGGTAGATCGACGACAACTAACCTGCTTGAATTTACATCCCACATTATCCTTGCCTTCCAACAAGGTCTCCAGACTGACTGTGTCTACACCGACTTTAGCAAGGCATTTGATAAGCTCCCTCACTCTGTGATTATGCTTAAGCTTGAAAGGTAAAACCTAACCTTTCAAGCTCGCCTTTATTGCTCGACTGGGTCTGCTCTTACTTAAAAAATAGAACTTACAGTGTCTCTTTCCGTAATACTTTATCTAGAGCCGTTAGGGCTTCATGTGGTATACCGTAAGGTAGCCATATGGGGCCGCTGCTGTTTATTCTTGCCATTGACGATATGAAGGTTTTTCTTATGCGGTAGAAACAGTTATGATTCTTCCTGCATTCAGGATGATTTGAATACCTTCAGGGTTTGGTGTGCCTCAAATGGACTGCAACTTAACCTGGATAAATGTGAAGTTATGTCATTTTATAGGAACATCAATTAGCTCGTCTTTGATTGTGCCTTGAGTCCGTTACTGACCTTGGTGTGAAGCTAGACAAAAAACTCGATTTCACTCTGCACATAAACCATATTGCATCACGGAGTAATTCAGTCCTGGGTTTTGTTAAGCGGTGGTCAGGGGAGTTCTCTGATCGACAGACCCTAACTCACTTATTTTTTTCTTTAGTTAGACCAATTCTCAAGTATGCATCTCAGGTTTGGTCTCCTTGCTATGCTGTTCATTCTAGACGCATTGAATCGGTGCAGCGGAACTTTGTTAGGTTCTTACTAAGGGACCTCCCATGGAATGATCCATTTAAGCTTCCTACTTATGAGGATCGCCTCCGATTGCTTAACATGCACTCGTTGGAGGAACGACGTAGAATTGCTGACCTAGTATTTATTCACCAACTCGAAGATAGATTCTTGCACTCTCGCAGGTTTGGGTACTTATAGGCATACTTCGTATAGCTTAAGGAGATTGCCTTTACTACATGTTGTTCATTTTCGGTCTAACTATGGTAGGCATGAGCATATTAATCGCATGTATAGAGCCGTGAATATGTGTCCTATTTTTGACCTGGCTCTTACTAAGGACTTGTTTAAACGATCTCTGTAATCTGTGCACCCCTGATTGTAGTGTTTGGACGTTTCTTGGTTTTTTGTTTACTAATATTTTTTTTTGCATGTTGGTGTGGGAGCCTCATTCACCTCAATATATGTTATATTCTGGTGAATAGGTCGATTGATTCCAGGCTTTTCCCTGTGAAGTGCGCCTTCTGAGTTAGAAATGTTAATTCTAATTTTTATCGTAAAATCGCATGTTTTTTTCGCAACTTCGAATTAATTATAAATTTTCAAAATTTTGAGTTTCTAATTAATTCACATAGAAGGTATACTGCTTAATTACAATCCTGTTTTGTTTGATTGTTGTAGGATTCGTTTTGCGCCCGCTAGACTGCATGCCAATTGGGCATCAAGATTTTGAGGCGTTCCAATCAACTGGGTCTGTCAGAAACTATTATTTAACAAACCCAATAGTTCAAAATTTGTTAATAGTTATGTATATATGCAAAAAAAAAATCGCTAAAATCAGCTTTTTTACGGGCTGTTACAAGGAGTTCCCCCCTTAAAAGTTTATTCTAACAAATTCTATGAAAAAAAATTTAGATTTTTTGAAAATTTGTAGGTGCTATTACATCAGATTACTTAAGAGAGTGGGAATGTCCTTATAATCCAATTGAAAATATTTTTACAATTCTGATGATGATGATGATGACGATGATTACACACTGATTTAAATTGTTAAATTGTAACTAGTATTAAAACTTTTATCGATAAAATGTCAACCATTATAAATAAAATTAAGTTTTTGCTGTTTACCACTAATTTTTTCTTATATTATGTATTTCTATAGGTATATTTTGATATAAATTTCAATATGTTTCATTTGTATACCAGGAAAACCAGTATCAATACACAAATTTTAACATACAGTTGTTTCTTTTTCCAAAATGCGAAGATAGCTTTTGATCGCCTTGATATGATCAGTCGATCACTGTGCGTTTCTTACAACCTGTTCCACTGTAAGAGTCCTTCTTGCCAATTGCTTAGCAATCTATTGGTAGCATACAAAATTACGTAGCAAAGTACAAAATCTTAGTCCTGTGTAATGCCGTATCCGCTCTATTAATTCTTTTTATTTAAGTTCCTGGAAGAAACAGCTTATTCAATTAATTTTGGAACATTTTTGGGTACTTTAAAAAGAAAATGGTGCCCATATTAAAGTTATCGAATAATTTCCGTATAAACAAATTTTCTGCAAAATTTCGATAAGGTCCCGAAGGAATGTTAAATAAAGTGGATATAATTAAGGGAAATTCGTAAATCTCCAGTTCCGGCTTCCGCTTAAATGTACTTGAATCAGATTTCATTTAACTTTAATTATATTAGCTTTTATCCTGGCAACCTTTATTCTCAGAATTTTTGAAATATTTCTGCCGGAAAACATTGGCCCATCGAAAATATTTCTTGTCAGCAAAATCGACGGCCCTTCAAAATCGATAGATATCCCGTGCATAGGTAGGTATGTAATTGAATTTTTCATTTTAGAATCCTGTTCTTAAAAAAGTTATTTGCTGAGTTTCCGGTTTCATGAGTGGATTTTAAAATCGATCAAACTCAAACAAGACGAACAGAGGACAACGTAACTGGCCAAAAAGCCGATTTTCAGGCGAAGCTTTAATAAAGAAGATTTTAGACTGTGAAGTTGAAAAGTTTCGCATTGAATGGATTTGTCTCAGGCTGACATTCTAATGGAAAAAGTTTTTGTCGCTATGGAAAAATTTTACAAGATACATGCCTCCTACAAAAAAAAAAAATTCGACGAATGCTGCCATTGATCGAATGCTACTGAATATTCATTACTCAAAGTCTTGTCAAAAAATTTGATTCATTGGTATTGAAAAAAGGTGTTGCTTACAACTGTCCCTTATCTGGCCGATGAAGTTTTCAAGTCGATGTTAATGGCATTTTCGAGTTCAGTCATCAACTTAGACCGCCCCTGGCGTCCTGTAATAACGGTAATTAAGTTTTAATCTACTGACTGAGATTGTTCGTAGACAGCTTCCTACTTGCGGACTTTCAATCAAATACTTTCCAGGTTCTTAATTAAAAATTACCTTCCACGCAGATCTGTAATTCGAAACTGTGGAAGTGACAAAGAACTGCGCCAAAAGGAGAACACGAAAGAAATGTCAGCAGTAATTTTGCTAAAGAACACTTCTTGAGCATATTTTACCAAGAAAAACTTTGTCCACCTGCTCTGGAGAGCTTTGGAAAACTAAAGAATTTAAAAATTTAATTCATTTCTTGTTTACCGAACCAACCCTATGGTGCTTAAGTCAACGCTGTAAAGTTGATATTAAAGGGGTTTTAGTCATTTAACAGTCTAAAGAAGAGTTTAAAGTAAATTGAATAAGGAATTGAAAAATATTATTTGAATGTTCTGGTTTAAGCTGATATTTGGGTGTTTGTGGATGAAATAATAACAATTATGTAAACACGGAAACATTTAGTTAGCTGATTCGCTGGTTTTTGTTTCAAAAAGAGTACCACACAGTCCGTATTATATATTTAGACATTGATATTTTAATTATAAATAACAAATAATGACTATTTCAATTGACAAAATATTAGTTTGTATTTCAATTAGGGAGGAAAATTATTAATTTATTTAAATAAACAGCTGCGTGTGCCCGGCGTTGCTCGGACTTTCGGTTAGTGAGTGTCGCTTCTGATTATTTTTACAAGCCATTCCCTTTCCACGCCCACCCCTGGGGTGGGGCAAGGGAGTCGCTTGTAAAAATCACCCGTTAGGGTGGGTGATATTTGGAGTGTGATTGGTCATTTCAGTGAAACCTGAATTCTATTTCGGTCTATTTCGATTATTTTTTAACCGATTTCCCAAAAACAAACAGGTTCTAAGTTCGACACGTATTTTTTTTTATGTATGACCGAGCATAATTATGTAACGCATGGACCGAATTTGGTGATTTTTGTTTTGATGGATAGAGTATGTTCCCCGATGGGTACCATGTCAAAAAAATTTAAGGGGGGCGGATGAAACCTAACTCCGTAACGCGGGGACGGATTTGGATGATTCTTTTTGTGTTCGGTAGAGTATTTTGCCCCACTGGTAGCACATAAACAAAATGTTCAGAGGGGTGGAGCTTGGGGTGAAATCTAAGTTCGTAATGCATGGACCGATTTAGATAATTCATATTTTGTTGCATAGAGTATCATCCCCCATTGCTAATAATGAAAAAATTGGCCCCAGGGTGGGGTGGGAGGTAGGGGGTGGGTAGCCTAACTTCGTAACGCGTGGACCGAATTGGACGAATTCTTTGTTGGGTCGAGTATGTTAACCGATTGGTACCACGTCAACATATATTTTGCTGGGGTGGGGATGGGAGTAAGTAGTGAAACATAACTTTGTAATTCGTGGACCGATTTGGATAATGTCTTTTTGGATCTACAGAGTATGATACCCCATTGCTAATAATGAAAAAAATTTGGTCTCCTTTTGATGTGTAGAATATGTTACCCCACTGATACGATGACAAAAATATATGTGATGAGGTGGTGTGCGGAGGGGGCGTTACCCAATTTCTTAATTCACATACTTAATTGGAAGATTCTGTTTTGTTGTGTATAGTATGGCTGCTTTCGGAAACGTCAAACTAACAAAAATCTACACAAGCAGTGTGTTCGGAAAAGCAAGTTGCAACCGTCAGAAGCTCAGAAATGCAGACAATACTGATCAAAACTGACGCAGATATTGCAGGTTATGAGAGTTGTTGATTTGACGTTAAAATATTATTGAGAAAAGTTTGTATTTGTTCATATATTGAATTTTTATTCCATAAAAATGGATAATGAAACTGAGGAGTAAGTAATGGAAAGTATAACATTTTGGAAGAAGTTATAATGAAACTATTTGCAGTACTCATTGGAGTAGACAGCAAACTAAAATACTGGTATCGACGAGATTAAGCATGGACGATCAATTTAAGAAAGGAGGTAGAGCTAAAAAGACTTTGTGGAAAGAAGTACACAGAGTAATTTTTAAAAACGACACCAACCTTGCCTTTTCTTGCGATGATATTATTAAAAAATTCCAAAATATGTTCACCACCTATAAGCGGATTAAAAAAAGCAATGCTGAATCCGGCAGTGCACGAACAATTTGGGATTATTTTGAAGATTTCGACGCAGTGTACAGCGATAAACATTTTCTTCAGCCTCCTAAGGATTTACTCGTGGATACTTCAAATCCTTCTTCAATTTTTGAAACTGGTGAAGAAGACTCTGAAAATACCAGTTCGGTGGAAAATTCAACTCTAATTCAGATAAAACAAAAGTGCAGGGACGATATACTTGCCTACCTTTAAAAACAAGACGAAGAAGAAAGCAAAAGGCACAATGAATTTATGGATTTAGAAAAAGAAAAATTAAAGGCCGAGAAAGAAAAGCCAGAAATATTGAAAGAATTAAAAGAAGTTTTTTTTAACAAAACAGGGATTAGATTTACCTCACAGAAATCAGGGCCATTTATCTCGTTTACATGATGAATTGAAACTGGATTGGATAAACGCAAATTGTAAGTTTGTATTGGATTAAAATTATTTTATGTTAACTCAACCCATGGTGGCTATATGTAAAGTGATAGGTGACGGTCACCAGTTACCATCAATGGCTTAATGGCTTATCCAGGCATTGGTGATAAATAGTTATTGCCGCAGGAATGACTTCATGTAAGGTGATAAGAGCTAGTCACTAATGACTAATTCAACCCTCAGTGGTAACTAGTACTATCCATCTTATCACTTTAAATAAATCCAACTCAACATAATCGAGGTAATTGACTTGGGTTGGATTGAAGGCAATTTCTATCAAATCGAAACTTACATTTGTGCTAATCCAATTCAGTTTTAATCCATCCTGTAAACGAGGTAAATGTTTATAATGTAAATGTACCACAGTATTATTTGTTTGTTATTGTTTACGAAAGTGAATTTATTTTTGTTAGTTTAGTCTGAAATAAATGATTGCATCTTTTTGAAAAAAATTATTTTATTATGATTCAAGTAAACAACAAATAGCATCCCTTTTTACACGTGCATCGATTGTCGCTAAATTTTCTGGGCTTGAAATGTTGCTAGGTTCCGAGTTATTTGGTTCTGAGATATATTCGTTGAGGTATTATAAGGTTGTGAAGTATAACACATAATAGCACAATATATTTTAAAATATCCATTTTTTTATAAGGGAGGTAATTAAGAATTCTGAATTTTGACTTTAGAATACTGAACGTTTGTTCTATTATAACTCTTGTACTACTATGTCGCAAATTAAATTATTTTTGTGTTTCTGACAGATAGCCATTGTCCTTGTATGGGGTCATGCAGTACGTTCAGACGGAATATGCCGAGTCGGCCAATAAATGAACATCCTCCGGTAATTTTATTTCTCCATTTACCAGACTTTTCCCCAAACAACTGCTCTTGAAAACAGCAGCATCGTGTGATCTACCTGGCCATCCGAAAAAGATATCAATGAAAATGCCTTCGCTATTGCAAACTCCTTACGAATTAAACATTTGAGATATGAAATCAAATTCAAATTGGCTCCCATTGTGATTGTCGATTTGCAATCGACTTGACTAGCAAAGGCTAGCAAATCGACAATCACAATTAGGAGGATTGCTACATTACCTGGAGAATAAGTTAGTGATAGCTTTATCGAATAGCGTAAACAGTACTTATTGACCTGTTGAACCTGTCTGCTATTTCTCTCAAACAATTTTGATTACAAAGTGCCCATAGAGTAATATATAAGCATTCTTTTAAGTTTGTTATAGGTCTGCCCTTTGATGGTGTTTTCCAAAACCTGAGAATGTCGCGATTGTTTCTGAATACTGCTTAACTTTTGGAATTCTTTTAGTTTTTAACCGACTTCCCAAAAACAAAGAGGTTATACATAAGTTCGACGCGTATGTTTTTTTTTAATTTTTAACTTCCCACATATAGGAAGTTATTATAATGGGCCCGATTTTCAAAATTTTTAGTTTAAATTTCGTTCGGACCCACTTTTTTCGACAACGAAATCTTGCGAACAAAACATGATAACGACTTCGCTATGGTGCCATTCGAAGCGTATTATTGTCAATAAGAGCTGAAAGAAATTTAATCCATTTCGGTTTAGCCGTTTTTTTATTTAAACAAAAAAACTGAAAAAAAAGTTGATTTCAGACTTTCTTGAAAAGGATTTCTTCGATGCAATTTGTTCTGATGACGATCGGGACATCAAAAAGTCGGATAGTAACAATTTATTATGAACAGAAATTGTTTATAATGATGAAAAATTGTGTATAACAATAAATGATTGTTTATAACAATAATAAATTTATAATGATAAAAAATGGTTTAACTTAGTTGAAAATTGATTATGAAAATTGGAAATTGAATACAAAATTGAAGATTGTTCATAGCAATTGAAAATTCTTATAAACAATTGAAATTGTTGTTACCACAAAAAATTTCTTTTATGAATAAACTTTGTTTATATCAATTAAAAATGGTCTATAACAATTAAGAATTGTTTATATCAATTATAAATTGTTTATAACCATTCAAAATTATAAATAACAAATGAATTCCAAACAAAGTGCATTTATTTGGTTTTCATTAAAAAATAGTGCTATAACGGAATAATTTTTTAAAAAATGTTTTGCACAATTACAACGAAATTATCATGATAAATTAATTTCATTAATTTATTTATTTATAAATTTAAAATATCAATTTTTTAAGTATTTTTAAATGAGATACAAGTGGGCGAAAGTTTTTTTTTGAAAAAGATTCATCTGATCTAATTGGTTCTGATGCAACTCGATACTTAAAAAAAAAATCTAGAACTTTTATAGTTTTTTGTAACATTAAAAAAATGTTTAAAAAACCATAAATAGTGATATAAATGATAAATAAAACGATAAATCGAATAGTATGAATTTTATTGAGTTTTCACTTACTCGTAATATAATTGAATATTGTTAATAACAATTGAAAATTGTTATTAACTGGGAAGTTGTTCGTGTGGACCTCAAGGGTCGCACCAATGATGCGACATCCAGAATCTGGACCTACCCCACTAGTTTGAATTTTTTTTTTTATGTTTGACCGGGCATAACTTCGTAACGCGTCGACCGATTTTGATGATTATTTTTTTGTTGGGTAGAGTATGTTCACCGATTGGTAACAAATTTTTGGTAGGGTGGAGGTGGGGGGTGGGGGTGAAACCTAACTTTGTAACGCGTGGTCCGATTTGGATGGTTCTTTTTTTGTTGTACATAGTATAATCCCCCCATTCCTAATAGGAGAAAAAAAATTGGCCTAGGGTGGGGAGAGGAATAGTCTTAGTTGTTTGGTTTGTTTGATTTGCACCGACTTCAAAATTTCGTAATAGATATAACATTAAAAATTATTTTATGCTTTTAAGCGCCTTTTGTGAAGTCGGTTCAACTTTTTTTTAAAAACTATTTTATTATTTTAGTCTTTAAAATGGCGAGTACAACACGCCTCCTGCGATGGAATCGCTGGCGTATTCTTTTGTATGTTTCTTTGCTCGTAGTACCACTTGTGACTTCTTCAATGAACTGCTGTTCTAACAATTTCCGTAAAATATCCATTGTAGATTAATACGCACAGTACAAAGCGTTACTTTTTAGTTCAGATTATCAGTTGAAATTATTAATTAAAAAGAAACTCCGTTTTCTCAAAAGTTAACTATTGACAGAATTATTATGTTCGAAAATGTCAAACTTTTCTAGCAGTGTTTGCAGATAAACCTTTTTTGACGTTAGTTCGATGTTAGTGCTACCAGCTTGCATGATTGCCATACTGCATTTCCGAAAGCAGCCTATGATCTAGAGTACTGCATCAGGTATTATAAACTGCGCAGATACTTGTGAACCTGAACTGATAACGCAAGTACAGGTATATTCTTGTACTTGTATCTGCAGCCGCAAGTAAATAATGTATCGTTACCTGTACTGCAGTCACAGTGAACAGGTAACCCACAATTTATTTATTTAAGCTTAATACAAGCTACTACATAACAATACATACTACAACTACAAGATAAAACACAATACCAACACCACAAGCTATAATAAATTATGACATAATAAATAAATAGTAAAAGCTACAATATGAGCTCTAATTAAAGCAGATACGGGCTGGAAGGAAGAAGAATTAAAAAAGGCGATCAAGATGGGCGGGTTTAAAGATATAAGGCTTTATGAAGGGATGATTTACTCAGATGGAAATCAAAGGAGGAAAGGTCGTTGACTTTTCGTAGCATCCTGGTAATTGGCTCACTTTGACCGTAGTTTGTGCGATGGCGGTCGAGTCGGAAAAGAAGAGTGGACCTAAGGTTGCGGGGATTGGTATAGATGGGTAAAGATTGCAGGATTGAAGGGCAGTCTATGGCACCACTTAATAGCTGATAAATGAAGAGAATGTCGTAAACATCACGACGTTTACCTAAAGGTTGTAAGTCTATCAGTTTCAGACGGTTTTCATAAGGTGGAAGGTTGAATCTGTCTACCCACGGAAGATCACGAAGAGCAAAGCGAATGAACCTACGCTGGACAGATTCAATCCTATGAATGTGAGTTGTTTGTGTAGGTGACCATACCTGGCTGGCATATTTAAGGAGAGGTCTAACGAAGGAAATATAGAGAGATTTGGAAACATAAGGATTGGAGAACTCTCTGGACCAGCGCTTCACAAACCCCAGCGCGGAGTTAGCTCTGTTAATTATGTTGTCACTGTGGGAACGGAAATTGAGTTCACTATCACAGATTATTCCGAGACACACAAAGAGGTAACGATAGGGACTGGTACGTCGGTTAGCATGTAGACTCTCGGGGTGGGTGTAAGACGCTTGCGGGAATAAGAGATGGACTGGCATTTGGAGACATTGAGTTCAAGAAAGTTTTTCATGCACCATGTGGTGAAGGAATCGAGATCTTTTTGCAGGAGAAGAGAGTCGGTTGTGGAGGAGATATGTTTGATTATTTTCATGTCATCAGCATAAATGGACAGCTCTGAGTGATTGATGACGCATTCAACATCATTTATTGTAAGGATGAAAATTAATGGACCGAGGTGGCTGCCCTGGGGGACGCCGGAACGAGCGACAATAGGGTTAGAAATGGATGAGCTGAAAAGAACATTGTACCGACGGTTTTTGAGGTATGATTGAATCCAGGAGATGAATCGGGAGGGGAAGCCTAGGCGATCAAGTTTGAACAAGATAACATTATGGGAGATCTTGTCGAAGGCTTTACTAAAATCGGTGGCGATAACATCAACATCTTTACCGTTTTCCAGGGCACATAGTGTTGTGGAGGCGAAGTCAGTAAGGTTGGTGGTTGTAGATCTTCCTTTGAGGAAGCCATGCTGGGAGAGGGAGAAAATAGACTTACAGTGGAAGAACATGGAATCATAGACCAATTTTTAGAATAGTTTAGGTATGGATGATAATTTAGCGATGGGTCTGTAGTTGGACACATCGTTCTTGCAACCTTTTTTGAAGATGGGAATAATATACGAGTTTTTCCATAAATGAGGGAAAACCCCTTGAGGGATTGAGAGGTGGAAAAGCAGGGTAAGGGGTTGAATTAGATGCATGGCACACTTTTTAGAACGATGGCCGGAATGCCGTCAGGACCTGGGTTGAAGTCGTCCTCAAGCCCGTTGATGCTGGCGGCGATTAGTTCGGGATCAGGGTCGAAAGACGTAAACGACGTTTGAGTGCATTTGTCCAAGAATGAAAAGTAGTTAAGGTCAGGTTGTAGGGAATTGTCGCTGAAGGATTTACTGAAGAAGTGTGCAAAGAGGTTGGCGATAACCTTAGGATCAGACGAAAAGGTATTCTCAAGTTTTAGGGTAGAGGGGTAACCATTGGATTTCTTCTTGGAATTAATAAAGTTATAAAATCGCTTGAGGTCAGTGCAGTTAACAGGTAATTGTGACATATGACTATAACAAAGTTGCATCCATTCACTTTTTATGGAATAGTATACAACATGTCGAAAATATAGAGTACAATAATATATTCTTATTATTAAAAAAGCTGATGTATGTTCTTTAAAATCTATAGTTTGATGCGATTTTACATAAAAAAATTTAAAAATTTATTTCCTACCTATAAGTTGTGTAAGTAAGAAAAACTCTGTTATTGAAGTATTATCTGATTATAACGTTGTAACATGATTCAATTCGTTTTGCACATCCTGTGGGGAATAGCTATTCTTGTAAGATTTGATGTGCATTGGACGAAAGCAAGTCGCTAATTTTAGTTATGTTAAGGTGATTTGATTAGTTTTTCAGTGATTAAGAACTGAATAGGAGCTTACTGAGCAGCAATGTTTGATTTTATGGAATTAAATTAAAACTATAAATAAGAGATAATAATGTAGAATTATAACTTATTTTTTATTGATTAACACTAACATATATTTATAAATTTAATGTAAAGTGAGGACTTTTTGTTTATAACCAAAATATAAACAGCGATGAAATTTACTAAGCGCATTTTGTCTATTAACAAACAAATTTCTTCTATAGTCACAGGTAACACTTACGCATTTATTTGCGTTACCTACTTTACCAGTTATCTGTCCCTGCAGATATACCCGTTTATCTATACCTATGCAGATACAGTTCTGCAGTTAACTCAGGAACATTAAACTTGCAGGTACAAGTACAAGTTGTAAAACAAGTACCTGTGCAGAACTGTGGTATGATCTCCCATTTCTTCTATATGGAAAAGTCTTCACGTAGGGTTGGGTAACCTAACTTTGTAACGCGTGGACTGATTTAGATGATTCTGAATGGATAGTGTATATATTTGTGTTCTGAGGAAAATTGTAGCTTGCGGTATAAGGCATAGACCGATTTTAATTCTGTTGTACAGAATACGTTTCCTTGTTGATAAATCATAGCAATTTTGTACCTAAAGTAACTACGATGATTCTCTGACTACGATAAGTCTTTCTTGCTGTATAGAGTACGGTTGCACACTAGGGTAATGTTAACAATTTTGTAAGGTGAGGGTATTAAAGGGTGACCGTGACTAATTTTGTAATATGTTGTCGGGTTTGGAAAATCTTTGTTTCCATTCTTGAAAATGCACTACCTCTTGAACTTTTTAAATTGATTTATTCTTACGAGTAGCATCCTTCGATTCGTATATACGAAGACACTAGAAGTGAAAGATAAAATAGTTAAAAAAAACATTTGAACCGACTTCACAAAAGCTCTAAGAAGCATGAATTAAATGTTTAATTTTATATCTATAACGACATTTTAAAGTCAATGCAAATTAAACAAACAAAACAACTACCCAAACACAATTGAAGATAATATATAAAAATTCCGGAACGTGTCAGCTCACGGGATCATTAAAAAGGACTGACTGTTCGTAGTAGCTTAAAGTATATTTAAAAAAATACTGAACCTTACCATGCAAGTACCATCAGAATCGGATTAGCCTTTTCCAAGATTAGCCCGGGGCGTTTTAGTGTATTTTTAAGGCCTTGAACTTGCGTCTACACTTAAAGGAAAATTTGCGCAAAATTGTTTAATGCAAGTTGTTTTCAGAATGGTTCAAGATTATTAAGCAGTGTAAAAATGTCGTACCAACATATAAGATATGCCGCTAGAATAGTCGTAGCTACTCTGATAAAGAAAAAAAGTGAGTTAGCGGAGAATATGGGTTAGGCAATGGATAGTTTGTAGACAGGAGTAAGGGTTTCATCAGCGCCTGTTTGAAGAATTAAGAAGTGAGAATCCTACTACACTTCGAAACACAGTTTTTTTTTAATTTAGTAGCAGAGAAAAAGGGTGAAGGGATGAAGGGATACTAAGTTAGGACCTCCCTCCTTGAACGTCTCCTTTTGATACTTCGTTTTTAGCTGTAGATACATTTAGCTTGCGAAACAATTCATACTTTTGAATAAAATTTTTTATTTCAACAGCCGTCCAAACTCGTTTTCCCGCCATTTGATCACTACAGAAACTCTTGCGCATTAACGAAATTAGTTCCAACTCATTTCGAATGCCGAAATAACCTTGCGTAACCAACAGTTTTCTGTCTTGCAAAAAAAAAATTTTCTTGCAAACAATTGCAATATTTGCGCTATCTTGGGCAATTAACTTTTTGAACCGTGTACACTAGTAAATTCAGTTTTTGAAATCAACTTGCGAAATTTTGTTTTCAAGTGTGCAGAGGCCTATACATGTTACCCCTCCACTCCTAATTTTGTAAAACACATGGTTTTAAGTGACAAAGAAACCTAATAATCTGATATCACAGGTCTCTGCCATCTCAACGGTTAGTCAAATCAAGCTGAAACTTGACACAAAGATGAAGGCTTATGCACAAAGCTGCGATGCTATTTCAAAAAGCAATTTTTTAATTCATTTTATAACGTGATTTCTGAGTCAGGCGGTTTTGGTGTTCTCCACATGATAAGCTTTCCAGCTACAGGGTGCAATCTTTTGAAGAATATTGCTAATATTCATAACAGTGTATGTTACAATTAAACATGCGGTCCCTAAAGTCGCACTATGGATCAACCAACGAAACACCCAACCCGATGCAGCAAATATATATAACACCCCATGAACCAACAAGCGTTCCTCAAACTCGCCCAGGGCCACAAACACTACCAACATCTAGGTCAATCCACCTAGTATAATTGTTTAAACATTGCGGAAAAAACTCGCAAAAAACCCCAAGCACAAACTTTTCAACCTTTCGCGGCTAACAAAAATAAATTGTCGATTTTTCTCTAAGTCCATGATTACCAAACCAAAAGTATTATTCCCCTTTCTATAAAACACAAATTTTTATTTAAATTTGGCCCTTTATTGTCGGCTCTTCATTATAAATATAAAAATCCTTCAAAAACTAGCTACCGTAAAAATCCCAGATGTTAAAAGACACAATAAGAATGATTACAAAGCACATAACAAAAATGGCTCAATATATTACGTTACTGTAAATAGATTAACCCAATAACGCCCAAGAAGTCAGAATTTTTAAGTCATTTTAAAGCTTTATTCTCGAATGAGAAAAAGCCAAATATCCAAACAAAACCTATATATCTTATTATTTTTGGATGTGCTCTTTCGACTCCTAGGGTTAAAAGTTCGATTCCATGCATTATAAAATAAATATGGCGGTTTTTAAGTGGAAAGGTACCGAAAAAATCAAAATAAAATAAATTCAAATATTTTTTTCGTGTCAAAAAACTATTTAAGTAAATTCACTGCGTTTTTGTCAAGAAACTTATAGTTTTTCAAAACCACTGCCAGTGCCATCTTGGATTGCGAGATTGGCCAAAATAGATATTGAATTCGTACTCAGCACCCTCGAAAACCCCCAACTGACCTTCTATTGAGAGATTTTCAATTTATTTACGATTTTCAGAGGCTCCGTCATGGTGAGATGACGCCCCCTGTAAGAAAAAGAAAATAATAAAAATAAATTCAACGTTTAATAAGTGCAGAAGTTTCCTACAAACCATCCAGCGGCATGGTTACGCGGAAGGAGCCATCCCGGATGTGTATCAGGCAGAGAAGACCCTTCCAATTTTTTTCCACACCCAAAATCACGATACCCTTAATTTCGACCTCATGGTCGGGTCTGGGCGGAATGCCGATCTGGGTTGACTGCTTAAATATAGTTCATGATCGGACAGTCAAAATCAAACTGTAATGAATGCCTTCCGAATACGTCTTAAATCGGATAATAACCCTGAACACGTAAATTACAAAGATAACTATTCTTCTCCAAAGAATAGTTATTTGTTCGCAGGAGGAAGAAATGTTATAGTCCAATTTTCCTGAAAAAAATCCGAGATCCGATGCAAGACATTTCCTCTCAACATCGGACGGATCGAATGGATATGACCAGAGACTCGACATATAATATTTCTCGCGAATAGCCACTTCGTAAACACATTACAGACGAAATTGTATGTATATCCTCTTTCACAAAAGTGACTACCGGGTAAGTTTAGAAGCAGCATAAAAAATGCGATGTAGACAAACTATCCATAAGGCACATGAGGGAAATCATATTTCGTCCACATGAAGAGAGCTCTGTTGTTAAATCTAGTTGAGTCTGTTATATGCTTCCTAATAATAGCAGGGTCCGGTCAAGATCGCTACACGAAACATGGGTCAATGGGTATTACCTATACTATTTTGTGGGGGGCCTCTCCAATGAACTTCTTGCCGGAAAAATAGTCGGTCGACGTCGGGATTGATACGCTCGGTATCGAGGTGCAGCTTTGTCGCGCGGTATAGAGGTGCTGCTATGCGCTACGCTGATTGCGGTCGGTATCAAGGTGTTGATGAACTACCTCGTGGTATTGATGAACTGGTGTGTGCCTAGTTATGTGACTTGTCTTCGGGGACCCTCTGTGGTCCGCCGTGCTGCTTTGCCTCACGGTAAATACGGTCGATATAAAGGTACTACTCTGCCTCGTGGTATTGATGAATTGTTATGGGCACCGGTTACACTTTGTTTGCTGGGGACTTTCTACGTCACATAATCTCTGAGGACTCTGTGTAGTCAGTATTAAGGTGCTGCTCTTCTTCGCGGTGCTATACTGCTATGGGCACTGGTAAACTTGTCTCTGGTGGGAGTTGTGTGCTTAATGTTGTTATATATGTTGGCACCTGTCATACAATTAGATATACAGATGAAGATGGAGAAGAACTTTCCAATATTATAGGGAAGTTATAGTAATGGGTACAAAAATCGAAATCGAAGTTTTTGATATATTTTTATGTTTCAAGGTCAAAACAGTATTTTTATACTTTTCTTGAAAAGAAGTCTCTGTGTGCAGATCTGAAGATGAGGTCGTCCTCATACTCAAAAGGAGTAAAGATGTTGCCAAACCAGTTCAGATGGTAAAAGTAAATGGTAAGGACGAGGGAACCGATGGTAGGCCAAAGGGGCGGGTCAGCAACATAGTGAGGGATCACCTTCAGGTAGCTAGCGGCGGAAAGTCGACCGCGGTCTCTTTTAGGTCAAAATGTCAGAAATGATAGTTGACCATCTTCTCTCGCGCCATGAGGTTTTCCTTATTTTGATCCTTCGGAATTCCTTGGAGGAATTTTTATAAGCATTTCCTCATTACGTTCGTCGCTAAGAAGGCATGAACATCAAGCTTATGCCATCTAAGGAAATACCCAGGAGACCAAGGGTCCGCATTTGGGTGCCTAATGTGCAAATAAAGGGCAAGAAGCTTCTCTGCTATCTTTTTGTACAAAACATTGGGCATTGATCAAGGCAGAATAACCCTAGAAGTTTAGGCTCTCATTGCTCCTCCTCTTAAACGAGGAGTGCTCTTTAAAAGGTGGAGTGCGGGCGTATGTTCGGCATAAGGTATGCCAAACTCAAAGTATTTCACAACAACTCCGACGAGAACATTAGACTTGACAGTCGTTAAATTGGAAGTTTCAGAGAGGGGACTCCTGTACTAATCCTCTGCGTATATTGCCTATGGCAGACCAGCCCCGCTAAAAGAGTTTGGGTATCTGACCAATAATATGATGTCTAAAGGAGCCAACACGCTGGTAGATTGCGACGTATATGCCAGACTCTGGGCAACTCAAAAAATAACCAGCGAGTTGAGCCGTTATTTGACTTTATTATCAATACTAACCTTTTTTGATTCAACTCGACTTGCCGATTTCATTCCCAGTCTCGAAATTCTCATTCTCGCTCTAAAGATGGCTTTTGGACTCGTCTTGAAGTGCCCGACATTCTATGACACATGACGAAAAAAATTTCAAAATACTGTTCCAATCTTACTAACTTGCAATAAATGGTTATTATTTCGAGAGAAGATGAATACAGGTTCGCACTAAATAAAACAAAGAAATAAGACGCTCCAAGCGTCCTGGAGGAGACGATGCGAAAGCATTGAAATCTTGTCAGAGGCAGTTTGTCTACAAGGACACCTCAAATCAGGTAGGGCTTCTCAAGTAGTAGTAATTACACCGAAACCCAAAGGGAAACACTGACGTGGCTGGTGATGAAAGGTCCCGATTGAGCCGTAGATCCTGAAGCTTGTCTGGCGTAATTTTGGCAATGAGGAGATTACGTGGGCAGTGGCTTCCTTTCAACCCTTTAAATCCCCTTGGGGCGATAGTATTTTCCCAGCGCTCCTCCAAAACTGCTTCGGCACCATCCTTGTTCTTTTGTTCAATTTGTTTAGTGCCAGCTTTAACTGGGGTATCACTCTCATGGAGGAAAGTAGTTGTGGTGCTTAGTTCCAAACAAGGAAATAGGCCTTTGGAGCTACATGAATCCTTTGGCCCAATCAGTCTCACCTCATACTTAAGGTGATGAAAAGACTACTAAACCGTCATATTAGGTGCAAACTGGACAATCATCCCCCCTTCACTCTACTCAGTTTGCCTACATAAAAGGTAGACTAACAGAGAGTGTCTTACACAATATTGTTAGTAACATAGAGAAAGTCCTTTACCCTAAAGAATTCCTAGCATTGAAGGTGCTCTCGACAACACAAAGTATGGGTCCATATCTAAAGCTATCGCACGGAGGGATCTGAATTCTTATATTGTTAAGTAGCAAAGGATTGCTAAAGAAGCGAGAAATTATAATACGTCCACCCTTGGTAACACCCCTGTGCATTAGGGCAGCTAAGGGGTGCCACAAGACGGCGTACTGTCGCAACTACTCTGGTCATAAATTAGCTTAGTAAGCTTGGTCACCAGGCAGTCGGATACGCGGACGAGCTTTCAATCATTACTACGGGCTTGTCGAAAACTCTTCAGAAGTACTTTGTGGCGGGGGGGGGGGGGGGGGGGGGGTGTAACTCCGAAGATGATTTCCTGGCTATACAATACGATTGTAAAACCTTCATTGCCTTGGCCTGGTGGCCTAAAGTTCAACAACGGACGGCAATCGGCAAATGCTTCAGCAGCTTGTACAACGGCTGCAATGGAGGTGGTAATTGGACTCACTTAGTTGTACATCTCTATCATGCAATCGGCTGGAATTAGCGCTCTGACAGTGCATTCTGAGCTTACTTGTATTCTCATGTATCGGCTTAATTAATCCCTCTGGAATACTTTCACATATTTAAACTATTGTAATAAAGTGAAAGAATATAAAAAAAACCATTACCTTTCACATGTGCATTCTTTGGCGGACAACTGATTAAATCTCGTGCACCACCCCTTGTCCTACATGTTTTCATTCTGGAAGGCATTATATTAAAAGCAACTAACCCTGGAGACTTTAGCCTATATGCTATGCGAAACCAATAAGTTTCAGGTCCTATTTGTGCTATAGTTGTCCAAATATGAAATAACCATGCGTCCATGTTCTCATAATTGCTACAGCATTATTAGTGTCGGAAATAAATTTCGCTTAACTTTTATTGCGAAATAAAACCACAGTAAGCTCTTAAAACCCCTACGGATATGTGTGATGTTTTTTTCATTTTGTCAAAATGCCTCTTTTGCAGTAATCATACGAAAGAATGCACATAACTATGCCAAAAATCTTGGTCAGTTCCATTTTTTCCTTTACATTGAATAAATAATTTACTAAACTGACAACGGAAAGTTTGCCGAGTCAGGATATTTTGTACAGTAGCGAGACTTAATTTAATTTGTTTAGTTGCCTGAAATTCGGCCAGTATCCTTGGGGCACGAATCAGGAAGGGAAAAACTTGATTAAAAATTTCATTACTTTAATTGAGTGCGCCAGTAGCCTGCAAAATCAGCATTTCTTCAGAACCTTCGTTTTAATTGCATTCATAAAAAATGCAACCATAAAAAGATTTCATTTAATTAAATTCCCAGAGCACGTGCTAGGTGGTATTCCGACTTTTCTATGAACAGTTTCTTCCCATGTACCACAATGGAACTAGAACGTCCTGTCAGATGCATTCGTCAACATAAATAGCAGGCTGTGAATTCAGGATACATTAGGCAAAAGTGCAACCGAGATTGTCGATGTGGATTCAATAGAAGTCCTTTTATTAATTTAACGTCTTCTGTTCCTGTTTGTTCAAATTCAGTTGGGAGTACCACTGTTCGTGTATTTCTATTCTTAATCAAGGTTCCGGCACCTGGGCACTCGTAGCCATACTCAGATGAAGTCAGACATGCTTGGGCAACCAGAAAGAAGGCCACATGCACGAAGGCGGACAGATCCTGCCACTTGAAATGCACACAGCGATTTCCCTTCTAGACGTATTATTTCATCATGAATGGGTTGCCCATTGGCATGGTGATCTCGTTCCACCTCCCAAGAAGTTTCCAGTTGTAGCATCCCTCAGTTGAGACAGAAAGTAAAGTTTGTGTATGCAGAAAACGTAAAAAGCCAATTTGTTGGACCCTCATCGGATTGTAGGAAAAACGTTAATTTGTAAAGTATACCAGGGTGGATATAGTCAGATACTCCGAGATACTCCCCTTGTAGTCGCTGCAAGAGCATCCCACAGATTAAGCACACAAAGCGTATGAACCCAGACAGCTCCTGTAGTTGATAATAAATTATGTGGACGCTTTTCCAAACAGGAGTGGCAGGTTTTCCTTAAACAAAGGACGAAGAAACGAAAATTTATTTCTTCTTTAATTGCTTTTTTTATGAAATCTATAAAATCTGTGTTAATAGGCAACGAACAATATGCTTAACATTAAAGATTCTTCAATCCCTTAAAATCACGTCCAAAAATCTCTGAACAGGACCTGGCCAGGTTTTGTGAGCCCTTTCTAAAGTGATAAATTGTTTCACTAAGGGTCAAAAGGTTGAATTTGTTCAACTGGAAATTTCCCATGAGTTTTATTGTTGCGTCCGGCGGAAGTATTCGCAAAAGGAAGCTTAACTTCTGGTTCCCTGAATTTTCCGTAATCCCGGTACAGTGGTGAGATTTCAGTGAACGTTTAAATCTGCTTTAATTTATTAAAATTGCCGAAGTTCATTCCTTTACAATCTGGTTACGAAATCTTGATAGGATTTTGAAGAGAGGATACTTAAGGTTCGAAGTATTGCGTAGATAGTTTTATGTGTTAAGATGGAAAATAGAGTTAAAATGTTCATAAGAATTTTGACGGTTGGAATGGGTGTTTCATATTCGGTTAGTCCTTTCTTTTAAATAGAAGCTAGAAATAAATTTTGAAATTTCATAGATTTGGAGTTAATGTTAGTTAGGTGGTGAGAATTTTATCAAGTCACTCGGGTGAAGTTTTCAAGGTACTCTCCAAGCTGGACGTGTCTAAAGCTATTTTTGCTCCCGGTTCTTAAATGCTGGCCTTTTCTTCGGCGAAGTATCTGCGTAATTTTTTTTGTGTAGTATTATTTATTATTGTTAATTCTATTCAATTGTAAGGTTAAATAATTCTATTAAATAAAAATAGCGAATATATTCTATATTTTCAGTTGATTGAGAACTGGTCTTATTGCTATGAGTTAAGAATTTGGTCAGCGGTTTTACATACTGAAGTTATATTTTTCAAAATTCATTGCTTAATAAACTAGAAAATGATATGATAAATTTTCAGTTGAATATATCACATACTGCCTTTCATGAAAAGGGGACACAGTTTCGTAATGGATCTCTTTAATATTCCATTTTTAGTCATGACGTCGACTACATATACCAGGTTATAGTTGCCAGGATGGTTGAAAAGAAATTTTCCTAGAAATCATTTGAATGACAGTAAATTATCGTTCTTTATAATCACCAGGGTATTAGGTTGGAGTGACTCTCTGGGTTGCTTTCAGATCGTTCGTTGTTGGAGCTGAGTTCGAGATTGCATAGTCTCCAAAGCTCTTGGTGGAGTCGGCTGACATACTGCCATCATATCTTAGTCTATTAAAATTAATACCTCTGGTATGCCTCAAGGAAATAATCTTGGCCCGATTTTATTTATTTCTTACATCAACGATATATCTACATATATATAATTTGAAAATATTGCAAAATTCTCTGTTATGTTGACGATGCCAAAATGTTCCGTTTTGTGTCCTCTGTTCGAGATTGTGAAATTTTAAACTCTGACTTAGACGCGTTCTACAACTGCTGCTCTATCAAGTATCTTTCTCTTAATATTAGTAAGTGCATGTCTATGTCATTTACCCGAACAAAGAATCCTCTTAGCATCAGCTACACCATGCATGGTTGTGCATTGGAAGGAATTTCTAAGACCAAGGATTTAGATGTCTGGCTGAACAGCCGTTTTAAATTTGACGACCACATTGATGAAATAGTTATTAAGGCAAATTCTACATTGGGTTTTATTAAAAGATGTGCAAAAGAATTTGACGACCCTTATATCACGCGGCACTTCTATTATACCTTTGTCAGGACAATTTTGGAGTATTCTTGTTGTCACTTAATCGTGACCGGTTAGATGCAATCTAGTGTCATTTTGTTGCTTCCTTGGAGCGACCCTCTCATTTTGCCTCCGTACTTAGATAGGCTTAAACTCATAAACCTACACTCTCTTGAATTTATACGTAACATCTCTAAAACTGTTTTTGAGTACCTTCAAGGCAATATTCGGTCTTTTCATATATTGATTTCGTCCAAAGGGGCTCCTTGAGAAATCGAAATTTTCATAAAATTTGCACCATGCTCTTCCTTGAAACGATCTTGTCGTACTTACTCCATAACTTGATCCACTGAGACTTCTTTTTTTAGATTCCCTTGAAAAGAGACGCAATATGTTCTGATTTAATACAGGGAACGATAAATTTACCTGAATTACTCGGGGCTGAAAATATCTCGGTCCTACTCCTTGAGGAGTTACGACTTCCTCCACGTCGCCGAACGCTGTATCGTATGCACAAGCTTGTTATATTGATGTCTCGCCTAATCAATGAGCACTTCACCAACTTTGATCGGAATTTCTCCAGGCTGCGATTGGAAAGCAAATTTGCCATTTATTTATTTATTCAGATTCGTCACAATAGACTAATACAACGAACATATATAAATTATTACACTAAACTAAAATTTAAAAGCAAGTCGGCTGAAGTCGCGATTCCCGCATCAACCAAGAACCTGCCTGAAAAAGTCCTTCAACCGAAGCCTGGAGATCGCCATATCGAAATTGGCGAATTGTTGGTTAAAGAGACGAGACATCGACGTGATGGGCTCATGCATCCCACACAGAGCTTGATGACGTACAGGGACGTACAGGATGTCGCGATTTTCCAGAGAGCGTTGCGAGATCGAGATGTATACAGCCTCCAGTAATTCGGGCGATTTTATCGTTGCCTGCAATAGGTCGAACAAAAATACTATTTTGGCAATATTGCGCCTCTTTTCAAGGGAGTCGAGAGAAATCAGTCCCAAAAGATCAGCGTAAGGGGCAGGTAACAAAGGATCAATCCAGAGAAGTCCGCGGAGCGTTGCACTGCTTCGACGCGGTTGACACGAAGTAGGGCGACCACACAGGGCTAGCGTATTTCAAAACTGGTCTAACGAAGTGCAGTAGGGAAGCTTGTTTAAGTAGGGACCATCAAGTTCCATAGACCATCTTTAAACAAAACCCAACATCGAGTAAGCCGTACTAACGATCGAGTCCACATGATCCTCATGAGAAAGACGAGATTTAAGGAACACTCACAGTTCTTTCATCCTATCAACCCTACCTAAGACAACACAGTCCAAGAGTAGAGGACGTTTTCTACGGGAGAAAGTCATAACGGTGCACTTGTCGGTATTTAAAGAAAGGCGAATGCGTAGCCAAGTCAGAGTTCAAGAGACCGCCGTCTGATTCATGAGAAACGGTCCGAAAAATCTTAATACTAAAAATCGTTTACTACTCGACAGGAGAATTAAAACATCATTAACATTATCCTGAGGCACCCCCGAGGTGACAGGGGTTTGGTCCGAAAGAGCACCCCGAAATGGGACACACTGTGTACGACACAATCGACGAGGCAATAAGGAAACCTGATAATAGACAGTTTATAGACCAGGATTCCGTGGACAATCCTATCGAAGGCTTTGGTGAAAACCATAAATACACAGTCCACCTGCGATTTCCCCTTGAGGAAGCCATGTTGGAAAGACGCCAGAAAAGGCGTACCGCGAAATCGGATTACGTCGCTGACGAGGGACTCAAAAACCTTTGTATTATGGCACAGGCTGGCAATCGTTCGAAAAAATTTTGGAAAGGGGCCAAAACGCCACAGCAGATTGAACAAATAACAAAGAACAATAGTAAGAGACAGTTGAAATTTCTTCAAGAAGGAAGAAGGAATACCATCGGGACCACTCGAGAAGCCGTCCGCCAAATTAGATAGGTATTCAACAATATGTGTCTTGTGAAATACTAAGTTCTTAGGCTCAAGGGAGGTAGGCAGGAGCCGCGGCAAGTGGGTAAAATCAGAAGTGGAGATATGACAGTGGAAATCACAGAAAGAAGTTCGGAAAAATTCTGCGAAGAAATTAACAATTGAATGAGAGTGGTCGCTCTCACAGTCGCGATGCCTTAAAGAGGAAGTATAAGAGCCATAATTGCGCTTCGAATTGATAAACCTCTAGAACTGTTTAGGATCGTTACGCAGCGTGGCTCTCAGGTTAGAAAAGTACTCAGTATAGTATAGTATAGGAGTCCTGTAGCCGAGCGGAGAAACGGTGACAAAGATCGAAGTAAACTACGTAGTCATCGTGGCATCCAGTGAAACACAACCTCTTCCAAGCTTTATCCTTAAGGTTCCTTAGATGTCGTGAGGCATCGTCATCCAGGAACGCAACTAATGTGGGGATTCCAACCTAGAAATTCCAATAGGAACAAATCGGGTAAAATAGGCGTAAAGAGCATCGTAAAAAGCGCCGACAGGCAGGTCGACGTCACGCTCTCCTAGCACATTCGACCAATCATAGTCACGTCTAGGCTAATCACAGTCAAGTCTTGAATAATCTAATACCTGCGTTCCATTGGGCCATGCAGAGTACTCCGCTGTACATCCTACTACGCTCAGCTACACTAGACGATAGGTATAGTTTGCATGTCGTGTTTTTCTGCTAGGGTTTTTGTGCTTCAAAAGCTCTCAATAGGTGGCTTTTTGCTGTTTTAGTTTTTCACAAATATTAAAACTGTTAAAAAAGAAGTATCTGATTCCCGTAAATACCAAGAAGTTAAAACTTTTCCAAAATTACTATTCTCATAGCATAGCATACCACATTTTCACAGCACATCAAAAAAGTGCAAGTACAATCTATGACATTCCAAAGTTGTCAGGGAATCGAATCAATCAGGTAAAGAAAAAGCGTTCAATTGGGGAAGTATGTACGTCGGAATACTCTGCATGCCCCAATGGAACGCAACTAATGTTATCGTTGTTTGAACAAATTTTCTTTGCTTTTAGTCAAGAGTTCTTTTATGTTATTTTATTTTATAGTACATTGTTAGCAGTCGGTGGTCCCAGGTTCGAATTCAACCAACGGCGACCCATGGTTGTTTTCTGCTGACATCGGATTGCCACAACAGCTGACAACAAAAGCCACTGTTGGTTGTAGAGTAATGTCGGTGGTCAAGAATCACCTTAAATTATAGGCCATATTTCAGATATTGTCTCGAATCAGCATTGACGTTTTTTTTTTCAAATAATCTAATCTATCTTTTCTAGTTAAAGTTCATTTTAGTTTCAGCTTCGTGTGTTTAATGAACAATTGTCGATTTCAAAGTGGTTTATGAACAAAACAGAAGCTTTTTCGTTATGGCATTTTCAGTATCGGACATCTGACTTTAATGAGAAAATTACGAAAGGAGCGTTCTATGATTTCTGTGCGAACTAGAAAATTGGCTTGATAAGCTACGATTGCAGTTTTTCTAACGCTACCCACAACTTAGTTGCATTCAAGGATATTTTTCTATATTTTTACTCCTCTACCTAAGTTTCAATCCTTGCCTTTCAACATAAGATGTGTGCTATACACAAAAGTATCTACTTTATTTTGATTTGGAAAATAAAATTTTAAAGAAATTTACGCGACAGCTGTGCACACTTAAACACTACGCTAGTTATAGTAGCATAGTAGCATTTTTTAAATTCTAAAAATCCTTAAATCCTTATCCTTTTATATGAATGTCCCTGAGTAAAAGTGATCAATTGATTCTCAATTTAAAATTCGTTTTTAGATTAATTAAATAATAATTGAGATATCAAGATTCACGTTCTCGAAAGAAAGAGTTACCAACTCCATGAATATCCAGAAGTCAATTCGATCGAAAAACCAAGCAGGGAGGCTATACCGCTGCTGCTCTCTGAAGACTTCCACTTGAAGAAAAATTAATGAAATAAAATGTTCATGAGCGCAGGTACTTTTCCGCTTTCCTGCCAACGTTATTGCAACTATTAATCTCCCTCACAGGGGACCTGAGTGGTGCTTTTCTGGCCACGAGCGTTCTCCCCACAGACTATACAGTATGGTGCAGACTATGTTTATTTTACCACGGGTGGTAATTTGATTGAAAGTATATTATAACCGCACATTATAGCACCATGGTCTACTGTGATGCATCCTGATACCCGTTGTTATAATATGAAACTTGGGGCAGTTTTTCCTAACACCATGAGGACGCTGAAAATAGCCCCTTTTGTATACTTTTGAATAAAAGTAACACGGGAGAGGGTGTAGCAAAGTTTTGCTTTTGTACATATGCGAATCACTTGCAGAGAAGAATTCATGAAATTTTTGTGCACTCGGGTTTCAACATTGAAATGCAACGAGCATCCATTAACTGAGTAGGATTGATGCTATGGATTTATTGAACAAAGGAGCACTAGGTAAACAAAAGAATTCCGAGCTTTTTTAAAAGCAACTTTCAAAGGGAACATATTGGTCTACACGTCTTGAATCCTTTAAAAATTCACGATGCAATTTCCGTGAACTTTCGTATTTTCTAACATATCTGCTCTAGGTGTGTTGTCTCACTTAGGGCAAGAATTTGCTATGACTTTTCATCCCACGCGGTAGTTCGGAAAATTCTAACCTGACATATGATTTATGGTAATTCTTTGAATTTTACAGCATAGTTTCCATTTATCTCAATTCACTCATTTCATCAGTTATTATTATTTAGTATTCATCTGTATGATAGAATTTCTCTGAACCTTTAAATAAGCGTTAGTTTCACCTATAAATTCAGCCTTTCAGTTAAATTTGATTAAGAGGTAAACGAAAGTGTAATAAATTCTTGGAATTTCGCCACTTCGATGGCAAAACTGTGAGTAGGTGCATTATCATGATCGAGAAGCAGTTTTTTCTTTGCTAAATGAAGGCGTTTAGTTTTTACTCCTAAGGGTAATGTGATGAAATTTGACGTAGAAGTATCCGGTCAAAAGAGAATTTAAAAGCGGGTTTTTTCCATGGAAAATTTGTTTAAATGTAATGTGTGTGTTTAGCTAACAACAGATTGACACAGCCACAACAGCTGAAAACAAATGCCACTTAGGGTTACAGAGTAATATCGGTGATTCGGAATCACCTTAAATTGTAAGCCCAATTGCAATTATTGTATCGAACCGGGTGAAATTATTCTCCCATGTCCCTTAGGTGTTCAGGGAAACTAGAGAGAGAGAGAGTCATTAAAAAACTCAGTAAGAGGAATTTTTCAGTAGTATTATAGTTTTAATTATAAGAGCGCTTTAGTTTTATGGAACCCTATCGACCAAAAATGGGAAAGAGCGAAGGAATACTTTGCGAGCCATGGCGCAGGACAAGTGGGACGTTTAGAGAACGGAAGACGATCATAGATTAGTTATACTTCATGGTCAGAAATATAATAACGGAAGCAGAATAAAGACCGCAATAATTTTGCAGTTAAACGACATCTAAGAACAGTATACCGTTTTCTGCAGAAAGGCGAAAGGAAAGTCTCTTGCAATTAAACATCCCGTAAAAGACAGTTACGGATACCTACGTCTTACCAAGGAGCACCTACTGAAAAGGTACAGAGAATATTTTATTGTATTTATTGTGGCATCTGTTTCAAAATTGATGGCAGAAATCATCTTGATGCAAATCAAGCAAAAAAGCAGGGCAGGTTTTCGGAAGAGTTTCTCACGATCACATCAACACTCTCCAAATTATCATCGAGAAATCCGCCAAATTGAGGTCCCCAACCATCGCAAGGGATTAGATGGAATCTTTTCAAACAACTTACGATGTAGGTATTCTCTCTAACAAATAGAGTCATTTATCCCGAATGTCAGAACCCTGAGTAGAGGAGGTCGCAAAGTACGGTTAAGATCAGTATTGCTAAAACCAAACTTATGAGCTCGGACTCCATGAAACATGATGAAATTTACCTTGAAGATCAAATGGACAAGTTTTGTTATTTCAGAATCATAATTACAGCAGGTTGCGGAGCTTAAGCTGATGCACATGCTCGCATCAACAAGGCACGAGTTGCCGAGATATGATGCAATGAAAACATCTACAGACGCACAAAGTTTCAAATCCTTGAATTAAATGTTAAATCTGTTGTACAGCTGTCGAACATGGAAAGTGACCTGCCAAATAACATCTAAGCTGCAAACCTTTGTCAACCGGTGTCTATGGCGCATCTTTAACATCGCTTTGTCGGAGGTCATTACCAGCGAAGACCTCACCTGGAATAGATATTGGTATTCGAAAACGAAATTGGCAGTGGATAGACTACACACTGAGGGAAGAGACAAACAACATCGCACAAAATGCTCTGGATTGGAACCCGTATGAGACCCATTGATGACACTGAATAGAATGACCGCGCAATACGTGAAAATTCGTAAAAAAGGAAGGTACCCACATCAGAAAGTCGTTGTAAGAGTAGAAAGCGTTAGCGCAAAACCAGCCCAGGTGGAGAGTCGGTGTAATAGACGCCCTATGCTCCACAATGTGATAGAGGAACAAGAGAGAGATGTAACAGAAAAAAAGAAAAACTGAAGTGTGATCTAATCCTAAAAGCTACATTAACTTATTGAATAACAAGATTGAAATCTATATACTGAGAGTATTTGTTTTAACATAAAATATAAATTGAGTCGAAAATCTCCATTTCATTGACAACATTGTATAGAGAGTATACTACGAGGTGCAAAAGATTTATTTGGAATGTTAAATGAAATAGATAGATTCAAGTATCTCGATGGAGTCGGCCAACCAGATCATAAGTTTATGAATAAAAAAAATACATTGGAGTGTTTCACCCCTTTTTCTAAGAGTATTCATATTAAACCGTCGGAGGTGGCATCGATCTAACAGACCCAACCTCAGCCATACCTTTGCTAATTAAAGAGGACGACAGATAGTGCCCATAGGGGCAGTCAACCTCTCCCCAATCTACTACTAGAGGTAAGCTAATTACGTACAAGAGCTCGGCACCAGTGCAGAGGTGAATAGTTAACACCTACGAGTACGTTCTGTAGATAGTAGAGAACAAGCTCGGGTGCCTAAGACCAGTACGACCGTTCCCGTTATATCATAGGCACGACCTCCTTCTGGTTAAGTAAATTTAATCGATCAGAATGAGGAGGAAGCTGCAGTCGATTACGCTATGGAAGACCACAAAGAACAACGCGGAGACACTTTCCTCACACATGCTCAAAACTTTCAATGTGTTCACGGTAATATGGATTCCAAATTTGGCATGTATAATTAAAACCAGATCATATAAATGATTCAATGCATAAGCATTTACAAGTCCTTTGGCCCAATACCTATTAACGCCAAGCATTGTTAAGGCCTTCCCGATCGCACATGTGATCACAATGTAAGTAAGACTGGACACAAATCACTAACCTTCATAAAAATAACCAATATCAAAACGTCCATCAAATATTGAAACAAATAAGAGAAGCTTACGTTGAAAGACCATGAGACTGCATGAATTAAGATTCAAGCACCTACCATTGTTTATCCACGATAAGTTAAAAGAATCAACGTCGCTTTACAGTACGTAGCAGTCATTAACATCTTTAACCTGCTTAAATATCTTCTCATCGTCAACATATATTAATTAGCTCGGTTAATTGATTAGCTTGTCACAGATATGATAAAATAAACAATAGGTGACCGGATATAACATGGCACTGCCTTTTGGATAGTCATGCAGTCCGCATGCGTATTGCTGTCAATAATTTCTGTCGGAGTCACTTGAAGCTCTTGCATATCAAGGCCTATGTGAGGTCGACTGGTTTACTACTGGTGGCCGCCAGCTAACCTAACCTAACCTAGCTTATGTTAGCCAGTGGTCACGCACAAGTATTCTTCTTCCTAAGTTCGGGAGATTCTGCCGACGTCGTGCAGCAAATAATTACCCTCGTTAGGCAAGACCCTGAAACGAGCACGAGACGACTCGCAAGATGATTAGCAATATCTTCAGCTAAAGTTTGGTGTGTTATTCATCGAGGCCCTGTCCATATCACCATATCCCAGTTCAAGGACTACTGGAAGGAAATTTCGAGAGAAGATTGGAATTTTGCACTCGGCTTCTGGAATGCGATATAGAAAACATGGCGTTTTTCTCAAATTCTGTGAACGGATGAATCGCAGTTCACCGGGGATGGTATGAAACGCTTCCATAACCTGCATACCTGGTCGGAGGTCAGCCCAAATTCTGTGCCAATATTTGAGCTGGTATCATCGGCACCCATTCATTTTGCCGCAAATTCTTAACAGCTAAATTTATGTGGCCTTTTTGAAAAAAAACACTGCCATATCTATTAGAGGACATCCCTCTGGATAATCAAAGGGCAAGGTTTTACCAACACGATGGAGCACCAGGGTTGCTGGGTCTACTAGATCTAGAGATCTTACTCCATCGGACTCTTTCTTATGGAAAACCATGAAGGAGAAAGTTTTTCAAGCCATGTTACTACTAGAGGTAAGCTAATTAGGTAAATTTGGAAGGCAGAAAAATACAATAGATAAACTGGAAATTAGAAGGACGTTATTGGCATGCATCGACATTGGCGGAGGACACTTCGGACAGCATTTGTCAAATACTAAGATTAATTGTAATAACTTTTGAATTCAATAAAAAGAATTTCAGTGATAATTTCAGTCTACGTATTTTAAATTACAGATTTTTATAATATTCCGCAAGAGGTTTTCTACGTATAAGTTTCTATATCCTTTCTCTACCTGGAAATTTTGTGCCCTTTAGAAAGATAGTAAGATGGCCAATTCGATAAAAATAAAAAAAATACAAAATTGAATTGAATTATTTGAAAAGACGTTGAGATCTTCATTATATGAAATGTTTAAGAGCTTCAAAGTTCACAACTGCGGCGAAACCAAATGTAAATTTAAAGACTCTCGAAATAATTTATTAAAGTTGTCCTTTTATTTCTTCTAAATTGCTCGTTAAGAATTAATCAAAGTTACCACAACTGAGGTCATTCAAAAGTGTCGTATGAATTTTACGTCTGTATAACCTGCGAAAATGTAATTTAACTCCTAATCTCCCTTGAAACGCCCAAAACTTAGCCGTAATTTATATTCATGAAAATTTAAATTGGCACATGCTTGTCATTAAAAGTTTTATCCTCAGATTTGCATACTCTCACAATGGCAGAGAACCCTAGAGGAGTACCTTTTCGTAAGTCTATTATTGTGTCCATCAGAAGGAGCATAAAATCCAAAGTTTGCACGACTTAGATTTTCTGGGATCTGTGCTTTATTGGCTACACCAGTTTTCATTGGCACTCTAGTTCAGCTTAATCAATAGTAATCCTGTGTCTGGAGCCTGAAAGTGTGACATTAAAAACCGGGATAAATGGCCCTCCTTTAGTTTAGGTTAATGCCTTGATAGACGTTGCCTCCCAATTTTGAAAAGACGTCTAGGTTCAAGGTAACTGCATACCAAATAATAACGTTTTTGCATTGAGAAAGTCGGGCGTGTGGCTTAAGAAACGATCTCCACTTAAGAACCACTTTACCAAGATTGCTTTCCTTCCGGAATTCATAATGAGTTTGCCTTGCACACTTAATTAATTATTCAACGAAATTAGAGCTAAAAGAGAATTTTCTTTGTACTAAGATGGTGATATGCAGCTAAAACTCGTAATCGTAATTTTAAATGAAACTACTCTATGAATTCTGAATAGCTAACATTATTTTTGCTCGAGTAGTGCACTTAATTTTAAAAGTTAAACTACACCTCAACAGGACTTGAATAATAATTAACCGAAAAAAGTTTTACTTCAGCAATGGGCTATGTAATTCGCGGCAACAATTGGGTCACAATTCAAGTTTATGTGGTTAATCCCAACTTGAATTTTCATTAAATTCATCTTTTCTCATTATAGTGTTTGAACTAATTTTTGCATATATTCTTTACCCAAACAAGTTATTCCTGAGATACTATGAAGTTGCTGAAAAGATATAAGATTTCCTAAAGAAAAACTTGTAAAAATTAAAGCACAAGGAAATTGTTTAAGTTGAATTCACTCAAAAACTGGTGTAGCGAGAATTAAAGTTGAAAAGCAGGATAATATGTATGACTCCTCTTTGTAGAAAATAATAATAATTTTTTAAAAATAGTTCAGACAACTTAAAAATACTTTAACAATAAAAATCCAATAATTGTGGAGTTTTCATCTCCCAAAAGTGTATAGAATATGATCCTAAAATAATTTTTTTAAATTCGACTTCCTGACTGAATAACAGCGCCTTGAACATAACGCTGCACCGTTGCAACCTATGTACCTAATGTTAATGTTTGATGCCACCTATAATATGCACCACACTGTTTCCGAGCTATCGGAATACTCAAATAAAAGATGTAAGTCACATTTACAATTTATTCTAAATACTAACCTCGTTATTTAACATGTAGGAACAAAACCCCCCTTTAGTAACTTCAATAGGCGTGAAGTTCTAAGCATTATACTACACGGTTAATCTTCCGTACAAGAAAAGAAAGAGGACAAACTGGAATATATATAGCAAAAGACCTGTCAAATATTTATATTATCTGAAATTTGAAGACAACTTGGACTACTTCCTTCGAGAAGCAATCAACACTAAAGTCTCATAGGCTCAAGGCAGCGGACACAAGATTAACACAGGCAAAACCTAATACTGCTGCTTTATCAGAAGAGACAAACTAAGAGAAATGGTTCCCCTGCGCATAGACAAATCCAGACTTACCATTAAAAATAGGACTAAATTTCTGGGAGTGTTCCTAAATGGGAAACTAAATTGGGAAAGGGGAGTGAGATCCTCAAGAATAGCAGTAATATGCACAGATAGCCAGGTGTCAATAAAGCCGTTAATAAGTGCCATGGTGAAATCCTAAACATTAGACGGTGTAAGCGGCCTCTTCCGGAGTTAGGGAATCAAATCGAAATAATCTAATATACGTGCCGAACACTGCGGATTCCCAGGATATGAAAAAAAGATGAATTGGCGCAGAAAGGCGCAAGCAAAGAGTCTCAAGTAATACTCAACTTGGGTATCCCTATCCAGGAAGTCAAAATGGAAATCCAGGAATGGGTGAAAAGGAGGCATGGAGAAAGTTGGAAGGAATCAGAAACGGCAAGCCACATAGAGGCTTTCTGGGGAACTCTCAACGCGTCGACATCAAATAAAGCATTCAAAATGAATAAAGCTAAATTGACACTCTATGTAGGCCTCGTGACAGGGTATGTGCGATTAATGGCTCATGCAAAGAAAATAGGAATCCAAGACTCCAACCTGTGTAGGGTCTGTTGGAAGGACGCTCTCTCGGCAATACCCGGCATTGTCGCAAAGGATATCTAAAATTTTGAGGACACACTTCTGCGAACAAGCCTCAGGAATTTTAAAAATTTCTCAGGAAAGCTTAAGGATCTTATTGGGAGTAAGCAAGACTGGTCCTCATCTAATCTAGAAACAATGGCGCTAATGATTGATACTTTCTTTTCAGGCTATCTAGGTTCGGATAATAACGGTCTCAGCAATCAGATCTTCAGTAGGAGGAATCTTCTAAAAACCTTGGAGTGACCGATACGGTAACCGAGAGCAGATCAGCGATCACTTTGCGCAACTTACGCGGCGCATTCACTTAGAATCAAGTCTCCGAGAACACAGAAGAATTTCTCTCTCTTAATATCAAGAGTCAATCGGATTCGATAAAACGCCGAAACAAAGGCTGACGAAAGACACGGCAGTTTTCCTGTTAGATATGATTCAATACCAACTAAACCTGGCAATATCGACCACCTAAGTGAGGAAACATTTTTTTCTGATATTTCCCTATACCCTACTGTTAAGAAAAAAGGTTTTCGACCACTTAAAAAATGTATCAATGACGACTCTAATAGCCTTCCCAATGATGTTCCTATTGAAAATAAAAAAATCAATTACCGGGCCACTTGGCAAAGTAGGCTCACCTTTTGGGTGGGTATCGGGACCGTTATTCCGATATCCTGAATTGAAAGTAAAAATAACTGATGGGAAGGTTATTACAGCTGTCCCCGCTCAAAAGCTTTCAATTGTAATTAAACGCATTTGAAAGAACGCGTTAATTATTATTGTCACAAAAAAACTATAAAAAAGGGTGATTTTGCTTAGTTTTGTTAGGATGAGGTGGGGGGGTGGGGGTGAAAATGTGTTTTCCTATGTTTTTCGGACAACGGAAAGGGCAGAAGTAAATTTTGTAGCTGCAGCACTCTACTCCTCTAACTTGTTGATGTCTATAGAAACAGTTGAATCATCAAAGCTCTCTCTCTCTCTCAAGATGCATACCAAACAACTATAGCAAAAGTACTTAATCGTCCTTTCTTATGATCCCCTTAGCTGAAACGTTCAGGTAGTATTATGAATTATCTTTAATTGTGATTCTGTAGTTGTTTTATTTGTTTTGTTTGCACCGACTTCAAAATGTCGTAATAGATACAAAATTAAAAATTATTTTATGCTTTTTAAGGCGTTTTGTGAAGTCGGTTCAAATTTTTTTTTAAAACTATTTTATTTTTCACTTTTTAATGTCTTCTTCCCTATACAATGAAAACAGAACCACCCAAATCGGTCCACGCGTTCAAAAGTTAGGTTCAACCCCCCCACAATCCCACTAAATGTCGTGGTATCCATCAAGTAACATAATCTACCGAACAGAAAAAGAACCATTGAAATCGGTGCACGCGTTACGAAGTTAGATTATCCCTAACCCTCCCCCACCCCGCCCACAGCACCTAATAATTCAACTATTAGCAATGGGGGGTCACACTGTATACAACAGCAAAAGAACCATCCAAATCGGTCCACGCGTTAGAAAATTAGGTTCCACCCCCACCCTACCAACATTTTTTTTCTCGTAGTATCAACCAGGGAACATAATCTACCCAACAGAAAAAGAATTATCCAAATAGGTCCACGCGTTACGAAGTTAGAGTACCCCCTCACCCTTCCCCACCCTAGCGCAAATTCGTTTTTCTCTTATTAGCAATGGGGGATCATACTCTATACGACAGCAAAAGAACCATTAAAATCGGTCCACGCGTTACAAAGTTAGGTTCCACCCCCACCCCCATCCAAGCAAAATTTTTTCTCGTGGTATCAACCAAGGAACGCACTCTACCCAACAGAAAAAGAATTATCCAGATCGGTTAACGCGTTACGAAGTTAGACTACCCCTCCCCCTCCCTCCCCCTAGCCCAAATTTTTTTCTTCAAGTAGCAATGCGGGATAAAATCTGTACAACAAACAAACAACGATCCAAATCGGCCACCCGTTACAAAGTTAGGTTTCACCCCGTCCCCACACCCTACCCAACCAACCCAAATTATCAAAATCGGTCAACGCGTTACGAAGTTATGCCCGGTCAGACAAAAAAAAATCTACACATCTCTTTGTTTTTGGGAAGTCGGTTAAATAATCAATTCGCTACAGGGAGCTCACCTTAGTAACTTTCGCCTATAATATTGAGTGTGCTTTTAATGACATCAAACAATTTTTAATCATTCCTCAATGGACTGGATATAGTGAGGTCACAAACTGTATAAATCATCTTAACATAGTCTCGGGGGTGTACCAAAATCCACGTTACAAGAGGCACTCTAAAGATTTACTTCTGGATCCATAACCGGAGTATTGGTTATACGATTTTCACTTACGCCTAAGAGTCAAGACTCAAAGATCCTAGCAGAGGTGATGCAACATGCTCTATCGAGACTATCTTCCTGGCGTACCAAGTGTAATCGGGCTATTAGCCCAGGCTTAAATGAGCTGATACTCTTCTTATGGAAGCATGAAGTTCTTTCCTTTGCTACCCTAACATCAAATCAAACCAAAACTAAGTAACGAAATCAAATAGCTAGATAAAAAGCATGCTGGAACCCCAACATCCCAGAAAGAGTACGGAAAGCGACATTAACCCTGTACTCGTGAAAAGGCAATAGGCAAAAGATGGGTCATGGACCCATGATTTGTTCACTGGTTCTGTTTTGCTTCTACTGGTAGGCAGCCGACTGGTACACTAAGTACACCTTTTCCTCCAGGCACAGCCTACAGGCATCATCCTCAAGGATGTTAATCTTCTTTAGATTATACTTGAAATTTCCCTGTCCTGTTACTAGTGCCGTCAGCCATCTCAAAGCCGTTTGATCCATGTCTAGGGCCCTCCTCTGCTCAGCACGTCTGGGTGATGTAATCGTCATCTTAGCCTGTTCACATGAGTCTGGTGTGGTCCATTGTTCTCAGGATGACGGAATCTCGAAGCAGCTCCGATTACTATATGTGCCCTCACCATCACCACTAATGTCATTGTCACCTCATTCAATGAGGCATACGTGTTAAGTTTGCGGATACCCTCCAAGTCCAGAGCTGTATTTAACTATGTGCTGTCCATACAGATAATTACAGCCTGATTGTCGAGTAGGGTCAGTATAATCTTACCCCTTATATGAGCCTCCTGCATGTACATAGTCCATCGCATAGACCAGAGCCAGCATCTCCACCTGATAGACTCAGAAATACGACTCCAGGCTTATATGGGCCTTCAGATTCAACTCCTTAGTGAAGATTCCT
Organism: Leptarthrus brevirostris; assembly: GCA_964036015.1. Lineage (NCBI taxonomy): Eukaryota > Metazoa > Arthropoda > Insecta > Diptera > Asilidae > Leptarthrus > Leptarthrus brevirostris. Next base: position 127,472,867 of record OZ038372.1, read on the forward strand.
GCTCCTACCTGTCCATAAATTTTGGATCCATCCGTGAAAATTGTGACGTCAGTAAGACCGTTTTCAGGGAGTGATCCATCCCGTATAAGCATTTCATGGTATCTCTCAATTACACTTACTTTGCTTGTACCGTTGACATGCGTTCCCAATTCTGGTATCTATTTTTGACATGATCCAGGATTTTCCTATACCTGTAGTCTTCACTAGACTCGTGCCAGTTTGAAGACCGATTTATATGAAGAGCCGCTGGCACTGCATTCCTCTTCACTTAAAAGTCCAAGGTAGTAAACCTAGCAGGATCTCTAACCCTGATGTCAGAGTTGTTCGAAAGGCACCTGTTATTCACATACAAGCCAAAGCCAGCCTCTCAACCCTACTCCATTGTCTTGTGTTTGAAGCCCTTGCCAACCAGACCCCCGAAGCATATGAGATAATGGATCACACCTTCATAGTGGTGTTGATTCAGTATATTGCCTTTGGCGAGATTCTCGGCCTTCGAAAACACACCCTCCCATATTGACGTAAGGCGCTGTTGGTTATTTGATTTTTTTCTTTTTCGTTTTTTTCAGGTTAGTCGTGAGTGTAGGAATACTCGAGCCTGAGACAGTAAATCCTTTTTCAAAGAATTCCACTGGTCTAAAATCTAGATTATTCTTTTTTTCTAGCCCAAAGGATGAGATCAGACTTCTGTGCATTTATGAAGAGCTCCTGATGCTCTCACAATTGCTCCACTATCCTAAGACCTCTCCTTATGCTACGTCATCGTCATAACCTACACTGCACTCTTCGTTAAGTTTGCGTTGTACTGACTCGACAGTAATGTTCCAAAGAATGGGCGGTAATACACTGTGGGCATGATCTGTCTACCTTTCCGCGAAGTCTCGATGCTCCTTTTTAGATATTTACTCGTCTTTAGCAAAAATGTAACATTATAATAATGTAAGAAGATAATTATATGGCACTCTGTTTCATTTCCGTCAGTTTATTTGTAGACGGGTTTCTTTTGATGATTTTGTTATTTCCAGAACATATCAGACTAGGATTTTTCGAATCCGATTTATTACAATTCTCACTTGAGGCCAAACATTTTCTGTAGGACTTGTTATCTAAGAGTTGGTGTATGTTTTTGAAATGTCATATTGTTGAGGTTCTTAAGTTACTCCAACTGCTTCTTGGTAATGCGGCAGGAGGCCTGGATTCCGAGCCATCGACATTACTCTGCAATTCTCGATGGATTTTATCGACATCTGTTACTAACACAAAATAACCATGGGTCGCCGAAATCGGAACTCTCAAGATAGAAGGCTAGCACGTTACTCCTTAGACCTAAGAAAAGTGAGGTTTAAGTATCGCTTGAATAATAACATAAATGGAATAAACGTTAAATATAGCGTAAAGGGTAGTAAAAGTCAAAATTGTATTTAAACAGAGCCAGTGATGATGTCGAAAAAGTTGTCGCCGAGTTTAGGTTTAACATTTTCGGATGCACCGTGTTGAAAAAGTTGAAAGATAATTAAATTAAGGAAAATAAATAATTACTTTCACTAGACGTTTCGGAAACGTGGTCACTAGATTACTGCCGGAAATCCCCGTTTTTGGTTGCTGCTGCATTTGCTGTTTTCGCAGTAGTATTTTAAAATCTTCGCAGCAAATTGAGCTAATACTATCGGCCATTTCTTTCAATTTGTTTGTATTACGTTTGAATTTATGTTTTAAGTGTTGTGTGAAATTGGAAAACTACGTCAAACAGTACCCTGACACACAGGGGCGGATCCAGGATTTGTTTCTGGGAGGGGCACAAGGGCCAGACGGGAAAGAAGTGTCCTCATAAGATTACACTATATCTTTGGGATTAATTGCAAAATAATGACATACAACAATAACTATAAGAAATATACTTGTAATAAAGGTTTAATAATGAAAATAATGAAAAATTACATGTTTATTAATTACAGTTTTCTTTTATGTTTTCTGCTGAAGATATCAAGTACTTCTGTTCATCATTGACGCAACGTCTTGATGGATATGCATTACAGCCAGTCCATTCAAACCATCTTCTGTCATCCTGCTGCGAAGATATGTCTTTAGTCGGCGTAAGGTGGAGAAAGATCACTCTCCTCGACACTTTACGATTGAGCTGCATCCCTTTTCAACCCTAGTATAGGCTACCCATACCGATAGAAGATAATGCAAGCCGTCACCTAACCTTTACTTATTTTTCACATTCCATATTCCGGGATAATCCAGAAATATTTTTTTCATATAAGTAATAGTTTAGGCGCTAGGACGAGTTTAAAGAAAAATCACACCCCAGCTGCTATAAGAAGCAATGTAAATTTGTCGGAAACTCAGACTACTTGGGCTGTAATATGTGTGCGTAAAATTTCTTACTTCGTGGCTTGTAGTTTACGGAGGTTTTGTAACTCGCGATAATTTGCGACTACGTATGTGTACGCAAAACGAAACAAACCTAATTATAGTGCGACCAAATTAACCTCCTTGTGTTTTTTGAATGGTCGGTTGTGACCGTCTTGAAATCCGCCCTTGCTGACACAGATGAATCATTTTTGGGTGAATAAAAGTTATACTAAACCACTACCGTAATTTTTTATCTTTTCTTCCTTTAGTCCTGAAAATTTTGCACTGTATTGCGAAGGTACCCAGATAGCTAGTACTTTTCATAAACTCGGTGCAGTTTTCGACGATACTGTAGTAATAAGAAAATACATTTACGGGTTAGAAGTATTGCGTAGAAATTAATGAAGTGGTTTACAAAAATGAACGTACAACCAAAGATTACTTACTACTAGATAACGGGCTCCCTAAATTACCCAGCTAATCTTGAAAAAGTAGCACTGGTACCACAGTAAAACCAAATGTATGCAGCTTTTAAAGTCATAAGAATATACATGCAAATAAAGAGTACAGGTAGTGTGCGGTCATTTACTCCTGTCAAAATTATTTGAGAGAATCACTTACTCCTGTTAAAATTCTGTTCTCTTCCGGAGAGATTCACAGACTCCTGTCAGAAAAGTACCGCCAAATCTTGCCGAAGAGAGAAATGTACCAAAAAGTACCACCAATAAAAAAAATTCATGTGAAGCACGTGACTGAGGTAGTTACTTATGCGCGTAAGAGACTTTCAAACCGTCAATGTATTCTGATCTTTTAATGAGTGAGAACATTTGACATTTGTAAATGCACATAAGAAAAGTATACTTGTCTCTTACCCACAAACTCTCCCGGAAACAAATTTTAAGTTCTGACTGCAGGGTTGCCCGATGCGGGAAATATATAAAAGCAACCAAAAAATGTTCACTAGTTTGTTCGAAGCCGTTTATCTAGTAATAGTAATCTTTGGTACAATACTAAATCATTCGATGCCAATAAACTCGCATTTCCCGAATGGACGAAATGATGAAATTTAATTTGAAGCAAACTCTTTGAAAGGATTTGGTCGTATTGCTCACTTCTGCTCAGTTGACCATCAAATGAATAAAGTGATAATTTCGTACCTATTCATGAATACTTCCATCATTGGGATTCTCTGATTACTGCTGATAAATTACAGTTTTGCAATATTTCTTTCAAGGAATTATTTAATTTACCTCACTACACCATTAACAAGTTAACAAGTTTCAGAAAGTTGCTCCGATTTAATCGTTTTAATTACTTTCCTATATCAAAAGTCAAAATATCAACAAGCTGATTATAAACTTTCCTCATTAGTCATTTATTGCACCTTTAAGATGCAGAAACGGAAACTAACTTGTTTATACCATTAAACATAACCTAAAAATTGCATACATTTCAAACTTGCTGTAGGCATCTCGTCTGGAATTTTGTTAAACACTCACCTGGAATTCTAAAACTTTTCAACTTAGTTAGTGCAACCTGAACACAATTAGAGATATTCTGTCTCGGTGAAGATGAAATGCAATGATTCGCATATTTTGTGGCTTCTGAAAATTAATCTAAAGCATCATGTAACATTTTCTGGTATGCCACAGGGTCTAGTCTAGTAGCAGTTCATTCCTCTTAAGAAATTTAATTTCCTTAAAGTTTAGTGGATTTGTATGAAATCCAATTATATTTGCAAACACGTAAAAGGAGATATTGTATTAAATTAATTAATTAACTCTAACTGCCTTTGCTGTTGAAAACTATACGTAAGTTCTATCGCTAATTTGTAATTGCAATTTTTCATATGGTATTGCCTTCGACCATATACTCCTACACTGTTTTACTCTACTGGTGAACACTATTCGGTTTAGGAACAAACTCAGCGAGATATTCGCCTTTAATATAGTAAATTTTTACAATAATAAGGCATTTTGGAAGTGTGCATCGTTCCATTTTCATTACCTGTACAGTTTTTACTACTCACTCGAACGGTTAAGTTTCTTCTTTTTGTCCTACCTTTCAATTTGATTTCTCTTTTATAGGTAGCCGCTATCGTCAGACTTAACACAAACCGTGCTGCAGGTCAAATGATCCTGGAAGGTTCCTCGACCTCGTCGCTTGTCCCTGAGTGTCGAAATCCATCCTGCGTTTTATGTTATCTTGTTCGTGGATTCAATTATAATGGCATCTTCTGTGACGTTTGCTATAATTTTGGTAAGGCTAACGCCTCCTTGATAAACCACTGGCTCTCAGCTTCTGATTGGAGTAGCATCCTCAACGAATGAGACAGGTAAGATATTTTTATAATTTATTGTATATCCGTAACGCGTTATCTTGGATTCCCTGCTCGGGCGCTAATTTGTATCGTATTTTCTTTGTAGTCAAGCGGAGCTTGGTTCTCTTAAAGGGAAGCTCGCTGGCTCCAAGGTTTACACTTTCTAGATTTTAACACTGGTCTAAAAGTTACTGTTTGTCTCTACTAACTCACACTTTAAAATACAAATTCTATCTTCTATCTTCTTACAGTTAGATTTGTTCGTCTTACTCTAGAGTCTCGGTATATATTTACTTGACGTTGTCACTCTTCCCTCTGTAGCAGAGTCGGTCATGGAGAAAATACTAGGGTCTCCTTCTGTTTGGTCGATGACGCTTTTCGCGGCGGGTAATTGTGGTGTCTTACAGCTGGCTGCCCTGACAGAGACGGAACGCTGGTTGCCGGATTTTCACAGGAATACCTCTGTGACCAGGGTGGGTATTTTCGTGCGGGGAAAAGACGGAGACAGGTTACTTCGAACGGATACTTAGGGCATAGATTATGGTCCATCACTGACAGAGAATAATAGCTAGGATACACGCCAATACAAGAGTTATCTAGATGACCAATCACGCTGGTTAGAGGAGTGTGTTACACTAGGGATTTGCGCTACTGTAAGAGAAAATGAGATAAATCGGAATCATGTTAGTTGGCAGAATGTCTTATACTGGGAATAACGTCAATACAAGAGTAAACTAGATGACCAGGGATTACGCTGTTTAGAGGAGTGTCTTACATTAGGAAGCTACGCTAGTGTAAGAGGAAGTGGGATAACTACGAATCAGGGTACAAAGACTACAAGGTAGTCTCCCTCGTCTAAAAAAGCTTTACGTGACGTCACCTGGTGCTTTGAATTTAATGATAAAAGATTATTTTAAGTAAAAATTTTATGTAATATTTTTTTTTTTTTTTGCGTTGTAAGTGAATGTTTTCATATTTGCATTTAAATTCTTAATACGAAAGTACAGTCTACTTCGAAAAAATAGTTTTTTTACATTTTCATGTACGGAAATATTTTAAGATAAGCTCAAAAGGTAACTTATATATCCTTCGCTTATTTTAATATTTTCTTTGTTTACAAACTGAAATACTTTTTCCAAATCTATAATGATATTTAAAAAGTCTGCAGATTTATCTTTCCAGTTTAGTTCCAAAGAAACGTCATCTCTTTCTACATTTGATGAGCTTAGAATTGTTTTATTTCGCAGTATATTTTTGTAGAACGTATTAGTTATGGTACAACATAAATTATATTAAATATAAATTGGAGGAGAAACTAGGTGAAGAGAATTGAAGAAAGAGAGTTATTTCTATGTAAAATGACACTTAACGCTATCATTTAAACAACCGCGAATACTGCAGTAAACCATGGCTATTTCCTTTTAAAACATTAATTCAACTCAATAATATTTTTTTGTACGATCTTAGCTCCTCAGAAAGTATTGAGTGGAGCACCACGCAAAAGCACCATGCAAAAGCACCAAGTGACGCTGAGGGATCAAAAAATGGCGAAGAGCTTTTTTGAGAGAGACTACCTTGTAGTCTTTGTACCATGACTAGGAATCACGCTAGTTGGCAGAGTATCTTGTACTGGGAATCACGTCAATACAAGAGTAAGCAAATCACGTTGATTGCCAGAGAGTCACGCCAGTACAAGAGGAAGCCAGATAACCTTATTTCTTACCCAGCACCAGTGGATCGACTCGGATCCAAAGAACAACTCTGTCATAGCCTTGAATCACGCTAAATACTAGAACTTTACTATACCTGCTGTATTCTTACGGAAAGCCGGTGACAAAGATCGCAGTACGCCAGGTAGTTCTCGCAATTCTCTGAGGCAGAGAACTTCTTCCATCCTTCAAGCTCTTCAGATATTGCGAAGCACCGTCGAGACACAAACCGAAAAAGACGAGGGGATCCCGACAGAAACAAAAACAGATGGGGGGATGCCAATAGAAACACATCGGTTAAAACAGGCATACAGAACGTCGTAAAAAGCGCCCGCAGCCAGGTCGCACTTACCCAGCACGCCCGACCAACCACAAGAAAGGAGCCAGTCATTGATGGACGAAAAGTCAGCGGTGTCGAAACGCATAACAACCGAAAGTACATGGTAATAACACAATTCAGAAACCAAAGGGGTCAGACATCTCCTAAGAAATATACCGTCTGTCAAAAAAAAAACCCAGAGATAATTGAGAAGCTGATACAAATGAACGTATAGGAACCTCAGCGTCAAGGGTAGGCACCCATCCAATGGCAGGAAGATTAAGATCGCCCAAAATCACGATGACGCAGCAAGTAGTTCGTTTATCGTTCGTAGATCATAGGGAAATACAAACAGTCAAAATAACGATTTTTCTGGCAGGGAATCGCAAGATTATAATCAAGATCACGGGAGTCAGAAACCCGTGCGATCTTTTCAGCAGGGCGCTGGAGTTAGACTCCAATACACCGGCAATCTCTAAAAACCACTTTGTTAGTAAAAATATTGGTGTCTTAGGACAGAATATAGAGATCATCCCAACGGGCCGAAGAAGAGCCGATTCTGTTCGCCAGGTAATCGGATCTCACCAGGTGACCGAATACACCGTCACAAGCGAGTAATCTTATCCGACCATGCCCCATGTGTCACACGATAAACAAAAACAAATAGAAGAGTGGATTCACAGAGATGAGTGATCAAAATCAAAAAGCAACATACAGCCAAACACAGTCGGAGATCGAAGACGCCAAAAAGATCAAAAATGTAAATATAAATATATGGACACTCACAACTTCGGTCTACCTCGTGATCTTTAAATTTTGCATTTGTTTTCCAGAACGAAAGTAGCTGATTAAAGCTACGACGATATTTTCTTCTTAGTTTGTAGCAACTCTCATGATTTTGTATTATCCAGTTTATCGGTTTCACGTGGGGTTTTCTAATTGTTTGTCCTCTTATTTTAGAATTACTTTCTCTGTGTTCCACAGGTGTCAATATTACGGCCACTTATTTTTATTTTGTTTATCATTAATGTGTGTGCTACTAATTGTTGATTAAATTTCTCTGCATATAATCCCACATTCTCTTGTTAGTCAACAATTGATGACTGGAAATTAACTTTTTAGATCCGGATAAATTGATAAATTTAGTAATTTATCAGTTTGATAAAAGCTATTTTACCATACAGTAGTAATGCTTACATCGCATTTTGGAATTCTCCTCTTAACTTAACACATATTGCAAATAAACTGGATTACGTGAAAAGTTTAAAGAAATTAGATTTTTAATATACGATTAGGAATCCTACTACAACGAAATTGCCAAGGGTGGTAATGCTGGATGCTGCAATGACACAGATGACATTAATAAAATGGCGTATACATTTAAGAACGAATTGTATTCAGTTACTGCAAGATTTATTAGGTGCAAATGCTTAAGAAACAGTGGCAGTGATTGGTTTGACAATAAGTTTTATAGGGTAGCAAGAAATATCTTCAAGGCTGAAATTAAAAAAGGAAAAGAGTTAATTTGTAAAAGCAAAAATTACCGAAGCATATATGGCGAGAAATTAGGTCCTTGATATTAAGAATATCCAAGAAAGATATGAAAGCGATAGTAGTAAATGGAGTATTGACTGAAGACAGTTTAGAAATGACAACTTCAATGATTATTTTTTAAATAGTATTCCAAAAATTAACGAATCAGTACCACACGTTTCCTACACAAATGTTATACCTGATCACAACTTTCAATTTAAATTCCATGAAGTGCCAAAGCATAAAACAAAAGGGGTATTTTAATTACATATCGCCTAAAATATTATTTGACTCAATTGATCGGGTAGGACCTGAATTACTCAAAATTATGAATGTGTCCCTGATATAAGGCACGTTCCCAAGCAGCTGGAAAGAATTGATAGTAACACCAAATGAGAAAATTAAAAATTAAAATAAAATGCGTAGATTATATACAAAGCCAGTATAAGAGAAGGTATTAGAAAAAATATAGCGCAGAACCAGTCAGGTTTTAAAAAAATTCATTCGTGCGAAACTGCTATTAACATGGTAATCTCATCATAGAAGGAAGAAACAGCTAAAGCGATGAAGATAGCGTGTGAACAGTGAACAGAACAATTCTTTTTTTTTTTAAAAACTTAAAAATATGGCATATTGGAAAAGGGAAGGGGGAGGGTTAGTCTAACTTTGTAATTCGTCTACTGATTTGAATTATTCTTTTTTTGTTGGGTAGAGTATGTTCCCCGATTGGCACCATGTCAAAAATATTTTGGTGTGGTGGGGGTGGGGGTAAGGGGTGAAACCTTACTTCGTAATGCGTGTACCGATTTGGATAATTCCATTTTGGCTGTATAGAGTATGATAATAAAAAAATTTGGTCCTTTGGTGGGTGGCGGTGGGACTGACTTCGTAACGTGTGGACCGATTTGGATGATTCTTCTTTTGATCAGAGTTGCCAAGTCGGGCGATTTCTCGCCGATTGGGCTACTTGAGCCGTCAGTTGGGCGAGAAAATTGTGGTCCTTTGGTGGGTGGTGGTGGGAGGGGTATACTGACTTCGTAACGTGTGGACCGATTTGGATGATTCTTCTTTTGATCAGAGTTGCCAAGTCGGGCGATTTCTCGCCGATTGGGCTACTTGAGCCGTCAGTTGGGCGAGAAAATTTGGCTCTCTGCGACTAAGCACTTTTTGGGCGATTTTTAAATTCTTGGTGGGCGCTTTTGGGCTATAGGCTGAATCAGAATACACGACAGCCTACAGCAACAGTTCAAATTGGCTAATTGAAATCACATAACCCGACGTGACACTAGAGACATTTTTGTTGTCGAGTCATCTCAAATTCAAATTTTGGGCGAATAACTTTTTACTAATCTCCGCACGAGTCCAAACTGACGTTTATCGCAATGGAATTTTTTCGCTCAAATATAAAAGTATGCTAAATGCCGTCGTCACGCCATGGATATCTGATTCTGATACAGCCGACATCAAAATTGTTTTTCTGTCGCCTATGCGGCTGCTCTTGCTATCCTTTGTATGTATATTAATTCCTAAAAGATTAAAATGTTCATAATAACATTTAAATAGACTTTCTCTTCTTTATTAGACTTTCTGGGAGGAAGAGGTGTATTTATCTGGCTTTTAATTGCTTTATTATATATATTTGTAAAGTAGTACATATTTGTAAAGTAGTACATAAAAGTACATAAAGTACGTAAAAGCGGAACTTTACTGAATTCAAAAGTACACGTACAGTACACGTAAATACACGTAAGTGCAAATAGTAAATTTCATAATTTTTTGTTTTTGACGAAGCCTCTACCACAATTTTAAATTTGTGTTTCTTGTATCTGTTGCTGTGATTACTGTAATAAATATTACATTAAAGTTGAACAAAGAACAATTTGAAAGACTTGATTGATTATAAAATCAAAAGGCGATTTTTGGACGTTTTCAAATAATGGCGCGGCGACTTTGGGCGACTTCAGCGCCACGGCTCGGCGACTTTTGCTCCATACCGTATGGCATCTCTACTTTTGATGTGTAGAATATGTTGCTCCACTGGTACGATGACATACATTTACGACTATGGGTGGTGTTTGGAGGGGGCGTTATAAAATTTATTAATTCACACATCTATTGGGAAGGTTCTTTTTTGTTGTATACAATATGATCCCCCATTGCTACTATATGGAAAAATGTTAACCTAGGGTTGGGGTGGGGTTAGGAGTAACCTAACTTTGTAACGCTTGGGTGTTGGAAGAGGGGTAGCACCGTTGTACAGAATACGTTTCCTGATTGATAAATGATAACAATTTTGTACCTAGAGGGACTACGATGATTCTCTGACTACGATTCTCTCTTGCAGTGGCGCACGAGGGCCATATTAAGAATTTTCTAAGGTGAGGGTATGAAAGGGTGAACGTGACTAATTTCGTCATATATTGCCGGATTTGGATAATTCTATTTCCATTCTTTAGAGTGCACTACTTCCGCAACTTTATAAATTGCTTTGTTCATATGAGTAGCATTCTTCGAGTAGTATATATGAAGACACTAAAAAGTGAAAAATAAAAGTTTTTCAAAAAAATAGTTGAACCGACTTTGCAAAAAGCGCTAAAAAGCATAATATAATTATTATATAATTTTGAATTTTATATCTATTGCGGCATTTTGAAGTCGGTGCAAATTAAACAAACAAAACAACTACCCAACCACAAATATACGTAATATGTAAAACTACCTGAACGTTTCAGCTCACGGGATCATAAGGAAGGACGATTAAATACTTCAAAATGTCGTAATAGATATAAAATTAAAAATAATTTTATGCTCTTTAGCGTTTTTTGTGAAGTCGGTTCAACTTTTTTTTAAAAAGTATTTTATGTAAACTTGAAATTGCGTTCAATACCATAGTGCTTTTACATTGTGTTTTCTTACTCCATGTCAACAGTATGTTGAGAGAATTCTAAATATTTATTTATGTCCTTGCTCTATCGACAGAAAAATACAACAAATATGGTGTTCTTAAAGCTACGTCAATATGTTAATAATGTGTTATGGATATCTAAATAAACATTGGTCGCTTATGTACCTTTGTCAGCCATAGGTAAAAACTACGAAAACTAATAATTGACTTAATTAATTATACGATCCTTTATATTTGACAGTTAGCAGAATTGTTGAAGTTGAGTAGATTCAGGAAAGCAAACACAATAGACCCTTGAGGAACTCCAAGTGGCAGAACTTTCCTCATCGAAGAAGCCCTTGAAACTTTTTTAATGAACATTCTATCGACAGGATAAAAGATTCCTTAGCTTTATTCTATGTTCCTGCACCAGGTCGACGTTAAATTTTCGAGTCATGGCAATGATTTATTGTGATTTTTCGTCTGTGGAATCGTTTAAAATAACCAATAAGTGCTCTCTTATTATTGCTCTGCGATTCGTTTAATCTCAATTTCATTTGAATAGGCTAAACTGAGTGGAATGTATTCTGTCATTGGAAAGTTGAAAAAGCCTGGCTCTTTAGGGTGGCCAACTCCCAACGACGGGAATACTCCCCTAGGATCATAAACCGTTCAAGTTCTAAGTAAGAACATGCCAACGATTTGCCCGTTGGCTTGTGCAGACGCGTAAAGTGTTTGCTCCCCACGAGAAGACTCTTATTTCGGGAAAATATTTGTTTTGCCATTGATATAAACCGCCCTGAATTCAACTCTCTTAAAGTTTATGAAATTGAATTAACTTTCTATAGCTTGTGGGACGGTATCCTATTCAACAATAGCCCACCATTACTTTAAAAGAGTACAAACATCATGAATAGGCAACCAAACGTAGAAAAATGGCAAAACAGTTGCAATTCCAACGACTATGAATTGAAATACAGATCCAATGCAATCATGTGAACTGAAGAGAACTAGAATGGGAGGAGATTTGTTTTGTAATTGATTCGGTTGTTGTAGCTGATTGTATGGATCACAAAACAGGAGCACGGGATTGTTTCTTTGTTGTATAAATAAAACCTTAAGAATTCAGTTTGAGTTGAATCGATTCATCCTTCGTTACACGTTTAATGCATTTTAAATGAAACTGCACTCAACTGATACAGTCAGCGTTTGTTCTACTGACTTGCATTGACACAAATTTTTTAAATCAATTCGTCGATTGAAATTACACTACTTAAAACTAAACAGGTTGCTTCTTGAATATCAATGTAAATTACACAAGTAACATTTAAAATGATTCCATTTCTTTGAAAATTTTGTTTTCTTTATTTTCTGTAATTAGAAAGATTTTTTTCTTATCAATTTTGCAGACAACTACTTAATATGTTGATTACAATTATTTACTTCCTTTTGTGGCGCCGAACGTCGCTCTCGCTGAGAGATATTAGGCAATTGCTTGAAAAACTATAGAACTTATTCTGTAACTCAAACAGTGATGCGGTAAGAATTATTAGAAAAATGTGTTCTTCGTTTTTAAAAATTGGAGTACTTATTGCTAATTTTTCAATTGATCAGATATTTTACGCATTTCCCCGTCTTTCTGCAAACCGCTCTTTTCAATTTATAAAAGTTTTTAAGTTATACTATTATGACTGGCTGAGGACCAAAACTAATAAATAGGTTTCCGTATCAAAATGGTAAAAAAGGACCCTTATGGTGCGACTGTCTGTCTATTACAGCTGCTTATTTTAGGAACTACTAATGCTGTCGACTTGAAATTTGGAATAGTTTTAAATAATGCTTGCCCAACTTTAATTCAAATGAAATTTTTTTATGTTTATTGCAAAGGAGGAGTCAAAATTTTAAAGTGGTGTTACTAGGTCATGTGGCGCATCATATGAACGGGCTTCATTTGCACATTATAAAATATATTTTCATTTCCTTTTATGTCTTTAGTTCTCCACTAACAATTTCTAATAAAAATGCCATGACGTCCCCCCCCACCCCTGAAGTTTGCAAAGTGAAAATCTGAAATAATTTAGCTTTAACCGAGACTGACACTATTGTGTTTCGGACGTGGAACTGTTTAATAACTCTTTTCAGGGTTTCTGTAGGGACATGCATGATGCGTTGGGGTGGTTGGGTTTGTAGAAATGTAGAAATTTTGTTAATAATAATTAATAAATACTCGTTCATTTTCTGACCACCTGGATCTTCATTGAGGTTTCACTTGATTCAGAAGGACGTGTCACTGGTCTTGTTCCCCAAATAAATTTAAACTCGGTGGCGAGAGCAAATTAATAATTGGAACTTTTTCTCTCCCCAGAGGGGGATCACAACTTACTACAGGAATGATGTACCTTTTTTACATTTTTCTCAATTCATTTTTACTAATCCAGAATTTAATTATGTTTGGATTAAATTTAAATTCCATCGAAAAATCATTCATGTCTGCTTTTTATGCCGCAGCCCGAATATTTCTGACACTGTGCGTTCCTTCGACAAGCTGTCTTCACATAGAAATATCTCCCTTTTCTGAAATCGTTCTTGCTGGCGATTTAAAGTTCACAATACACAGTGGCTTAAACATTCTTCTACCATAAGCTTGTCTAGAATCACATGTCTATATATTTAGTGATTATTTCTCTTAATTTGTAGCAACTGGTTAAGTAACCAAAACGTGCTCCTGATGCATTGTGGTACAACGCGCATTTTTTGGATCTTTTACTGACATCGCATTCAGACAAACACTCGGTTTCGGCCACTGATCCACCTCAATTCAGACCATTATTTAATCTCCGCCCAATTTGCCACCTCTTCTCTAATAATCAGTGATCAAAATTACAGCTTCAAAAACATCAAACCAACTAACACCAATTGGTTCAACAATGACTGTTCCACAACCATTGACAACAAGGAAGCAGCTTTCCAGGCATGCAAATTGTGTCCATCAGAGGAGTTAAGACTTGTCTATAGAGATGCATGAAATTATTGCAAATCTGTGACAAGTGGCCATTCAAGTATTTACGTAACGCAGTTTTTGAAAATTTCTGAACCCCCTCCCCCCTTGTAACGTTTCGCGTTATCGACCCCCTCCCCCCCCCCCAGGAAAACGTTGTGTAACACTCAGATGATTATTTTTACCTAAAAAAAATGTCAATTATGTTGCGCAAAACACCGAAATAGGAAGCAATGTGATAACGAACACGTTGCGGAAGAGCTCAATTACGTTGGAAGCCAAATTTGTTACGGGAAAGGGACAATAACGAGGAGCAAGCGTTCCTGCTCTCCACGAGAGACGTTACCGACAGAGTGGGAAAAGTTTTAAAACGATATGGCGTTGAGTCGATTACCACCCAAAAAGGTGACAAATTATCTCCAATCGCCTAAAGATCGGTTTCCACTCCAAACATCAGGTGCATACGCGGTCCCTTGTAGCTGCGGGTCGTCGTACATTGGGCAAACACAAAAAAGTATTGCAACCCGTCTGACAGAACACATATATGCGGTCAGTAAAAATCAGCGAGCACATACTGGACCATCCAAAAGAACATCATTGGATTCATTTTGAAAAATCTGCAGTCTTGTCTCGCGAATATCGTTATACTCCCAGTCTTGTCCGTGAGGCGATTGAAATTACGCGGCGACAAAAGTGTACTTGACAGCTCGATGCAGTTGATCCGAAATGATTTATACTCAAAGAGTGACGTAGTGAGTTTTGTTTGTCTTCAAGAACACTCTGCTCCACAGCAGACACAACAGCAAGTGCATAAACCGAAACAACATTGACTGAGCCGTGAGTCACGAGTTAAGAGTCGTTTCACAAGACACTCCCTCCCCCCTTAATTGCGTTACGTAATAATTGAACCGCCCCTTAGTCAGGCAAAGTTCAACTTCGACAAGAATGTCACACGGAAGGTATTTGGTGCTTAAAAGGGTAGTAAGGAATTCGTATTAGCCACCTTCATTGCAGTCATTCCCATTGCCATTGCAGTGCAGTCCTCTCCCCTGAAACTATAATTTAAGGCATGATCGCCGAAGAAGAAACCAGGAATCGAACAGTCAGGTACGCGGAAGATGTCCTGCGCAGGAAAAAGAAAGACCTAGACGAGCAGGCCGCCGCAGACGGGCTTAAGGAAAGGACCTAGCCTGAAGTTATGTAGAAAACATTTCCAGGCTAGCGTCCTGGTCCCTCAAAAAAAAAAAAAAATTGCCATTGCAGTGCACAAGCAGGCGACAGACTCACACTCGGGAAGTTTTTAAGGTACATTTTCGACGAGTCCAAAGCTACTGCACCTGATGGTTTCTCGCCCGAGGTTTTAAAATGCTGCGATTCTTCATTGGCTACACCTCTGCGCAACTTTTTCACCTGTCATACTCACCAGGAGGATTTCCGTCTGCTTGTTCATATTCAGCCGATACCAAAAAAGGAGACGCATGCGACCTCTTTATCTGCACACCAATTGTACTCACTTTTGTTTTATCTAGGGATTTTGAATCACTCATCAAATCTCAGCTGATGAAATATCTAGAACCTGTTGCCAGTACGGTTTCAACTGGAGACTTATTAACTGCTCTGCGTTGGAATAATTGTCTCCATAATTTTGGTGAGTCGGAAATAGTCGTTATTGATATATTAAAAGCATTTAGCAGAGTCTGGCATGCTGTCCTTCTAGCCAAACTTGAAGCATTCCGTCTTCATCCTCAACTTTCGAAATGCATAGACAATTTTTTTTGTCAAAGAATGCGTTCAGAACTTAAAAGGCAGTTTAGTTTCTGACCCCCGTAAATTTTTTTATTATTTTATTTTGAAGAGCAGGGTTGATAACTCTCTATTGACTATGGAATTCAGGAAAATTTCCAGCAATGATTCTAATAATATTTGTAACTCATTTACTGTTTTAAGGGCGCACATAAAATAATTGAAATTCACTCCTGGTACCTATTCCATCTGCCACGGAGAATATCTAATTGAAACATATTGCTGATTTTCCAACTGATGGTGGTCCTGCTGCAGTCATAAAGAAATGTTCGTCGGCGTTATAATGGCCCTTACTATTGCTCTTACGAAGGTCTGTCCCTATTTTCAAGAGTAGAAAAAAGACAGAAATTTCCAATTATAGGCCAATTGGTAAATTGTTTTGTATTCCTAAACTGTTCGAACTAATTATTCAGTCCCAATTGTCCCAAGGGTGTAAAGGCCTAATCTCCACCCAGCGGTACGGTTCCCTTCAGGGTAGATCCACAGTTTCTTACTTGCTGGAGTTTGTTTTGGATTGTTGCCAAAATTATTGCACACTTACTTGTACTTTTTAATACATGTTTGACGGTACTTGTATTAAACGGGTGAATGGGTGATATATTCGGGAGTGTATCTTGATATACAATTGAACTTCATCTTCCACATTAACAATTTCGTTGCTAGGGCCAACACTTCGCGGGGATTTATTCATCGTTGGTCCAACGAATTTCTTAGCCTTCACATGGGACTCATCTTTATACGTCCCTGGTTAGCCCCTGGAGTGTGCTAGTCAGGTTTTGATTCCATTTTACGGATTTAACGTTAAACATATTGAATCCGTCCAGCGCAAATTTTTAAGATCGGCCCTACATTCTCTGCGTTGGAGAGACCGTCTTATTCTGCCACCTTATGTGGAGCGCTTGGTGTTGCTGCAACTTGCTACACTCGAGAAGCGACATTGGGATACTATATAGATATAATATTATTACACCAGGTTCTGCAAAGAAGGATAACAGCGCCGAACTAGCTCCAAAATATTGCCTAAAGAACTATTCTTTTCCCTACGTGATCGATCCCCCTTACAGATTAATTTTACTCGCATTAACTACGGCGTGTTAGAGTTTGTTAAGCGCATGTGTAGGATTGCTAATGATATTGGAGATGCTCTGTATATGATAAAAAGATCTTTTTATTTAATTCATTGACGATTTTACGCCCCTTCAATGTACAAAGAGTCTGAACAAAGGAATTTAACCTTGGTTGCGTACAACAAGGAAAGATGGCTTTTCAATGAGATTTCCTTCAATCTTTCAACGCAAACAAAAGATAGGCTCATCAAGTAAACGTGCTCGACCTTCCCTGTATTAAATCTAAAGAAAAAAAGATTTTAACTACTTCTTCCCAAAATCAATCAGTGTTATTGATAGCTTACGTGCTGATCCCAAATGGAATTACGAAATCGGCGAACTGAGATATAAAAAGCCATCAACTTATTACTGAATCCGGATAAACATAAACCAATGCCTGTAACCCTTTTCCTACATCACTGGATAACAAGGGCTATCCCAGGTTTTATAAGTTATTTCAACTTCTTGCAATTCTTCGATATCCAATGAACAGGAAATGTGACACGTCCAAGTCGTAAAAAGAAAATCTGCTAATCCGTTTCTAGAAATAAAACAACATCAGCACCAAAAGCTCAAGGCAAGCATAAAGAAGAAAAAGGACAGTGGACAAATTCTCGTCTTGTAGTTATCTCATAAGCACAAATCCTATTAAAACAAGAGGCCCACAGTCAATAGCATGTTCAGCAATTCCGTACGACATAGTCCGGGTGACCATTTTCCGTCTGCTCCTGTGATATGGGCGCACTTATAGAGCTCAGAAACACATCAGATTTAATGTTAACATTAAAATTTTACGACACAGACATAAAAAATTGTAGGGATTCATAGGACATCGGGCAACTGAAGTGACTGGCTATATTTGCTATAGTTCCAGCACTTATTATGATACGACACTTATAGTTAATTAAATTGTTACTACCAGAAGGATTTCTATGGGACGCACACTTTATGAGTGCTTTTCTATTAGAGCAACATCAAAGGAATTTCTATTTCAGAGTTTAATTGTGGTAATCAAACGGATTCCTAACGAACCTTCGAATGGGCTACTTACGTATTCTTGAGACCGAACAACACTGTGCAACTATGTGTTTGCTATGAATCCTGCACTGGATTAAGAGATTTAAAATTCATTGCAGGCACTTTACAAGTTTAATAAACTTTACTTTAAGACTGGGTACGTTTAGTTTAAAGTTACAATTTCTATTATTCGATTACAGAGCACAACAAGTGTAATAGCTTTTGATCTTTTACTTACACCCTGGCTTTTTGTCGGAATGTCCAATTCGTTTCCCTTAAATGACCCATTCACTGTTGGAATATTGAATGAAATCCAATCCCATTGTTGAAAATCTTTAAAGACATGGCAGTCTTAAGCGAGGAACATCGTATTGTTGTTGAGATCAAAGGGATCTGATCAAGGAGACCGAAAAGGAAGTAAGCTTATGGAACAAGGAAAATCATTTACCGTTACGATTGCTGTTATAAGTTATTATATACCTGTTCTAGGAACAAAATGGAATTTAGAAGATCAAATCCTTCTCAATAAAACAATACCACATTAACTGCGAATTTTAAAAGGAATTAAAGAGAACGAAAGGCCATTATTTAATACAAAACTCAGGGGATACCGTAAGATACTATAGTGCAGCTCTTTCTGGAAGAGCTTTAAGGGTAAGGGAAATTGGGTTAAGACCTTGAGTAGAAGAGGTGACGTGATAAAAGCATGAGATGCTGAAGTGCCTCACATTTGTGTTTCTCAACTTAGGAGAGCTGCCTAAAATTTGACAGTACGGCCAAATTTTCCCTGGAGTCTATGGGGTTCCAATGGCTTGAAGCTCTGTATCAGAGCCCTAAGAGATCTTTCATACCATACATTCAGAATCTGCTGGATTCCGGGACATGTCGGCATAGAGGATAACGAAACAGCCGACGAACTGGTCAAAAAAGTTTCAAATAAAGAGTTAAACATGATCATGGATAGTGTTCATCCGACCCATAACGTAGCAAAACGTCAAATTGAAATATATAGTTCCATCAATACTCGAAACGAACACTCGTCGATGTCATTACTGGGCATGGCTCCATAGGAGTTATGGCCATGATACTCGGCGTTCTATCGAATAAGTTACATAGAAGTTGCAGAGATGAGGAGGAAGCTTAATCCATAGTGCACCTACTCTGTGAATGACCAGCTCCAAAAGAACGAAGGTTCGACTGCCTGGGAGTAAAGTTCTTTGACAATCCGGCGCTGAGCACAATTTTTGAAATCGTCCATATCAATGTAATATTGTTAAATTATTGTGGAGAACAAGAATACCTTCAAATGCATTATCGAGATCTGTATACCAATTGGCATCAGAAGATTCGTGAAAATGCTATTCAAATAATTTGTCTAACCTGTACAGGCAGAGGTCATGGCTATTCAGGAAGATCTGTTTTGGTTGAAGGGGAACGAAGTTCCTGTAAAAGACATCTGTATCCTTACAAATAGCCAGACAGCTTTGTTATCCCTTGACTCTGCCCTATCGACGTCTAGGACTGTAAACAGCTGTCGCTCACACTTAAATGAGTTGGCTGAGCGGTACCAAATTCACCTGTGTTGGGTCCGCACAGGGATATTTCAGGAAACTGCGTGGCGACGAGCTTGCTAGACGTGGTACCACCCTGGAGATCCAGTGGGATAAGACTACTCTTGATAGGCTTCCGGACGCCTGCAAGCTGTTGCTTGGCACGAGGGCAATCAACCTAGCGAAACATGGATGGGTAAACGGCACTACGTGCCATACGTCCAGACAGATCTGGCCTAAGCTGAATCTTAGGCGCTCCAAGTGTCTGATTTCGAGGGGCAGATCTGACCTTGGTATAATTACTGGGGTTATCACAGGTCATTGCTCTATTGGCTTACACGCGAGGAGTCTGGGCATCTTCTCAAACGACTTCTGTAGAAGCTGTATGGACAAGCTGTATGGAATTCTTGCATTCCCGTGGCATCACAATGGGCCAATTGAGGTCTAAGTGTGCCCTTCAGGACGGCCACACGAACCTAAGCTTACCAAACCCATATAAACTGTTAAAAAGACATTTCACTGTTTTTTATGGGCAGCCGAGGATTAAATTTAGAATTATAATATTAGACCTTAGTGTGAAGTATTTCCCTATTTACTCAGCCCAAGTCATAAGGAGTATTTTTCTCTGTAGAAAACCCGAGCCAAGCGACTGCAAATGTCATATATTTGCAGGTCAGTTAAGAAATACTATCGAAATCTATTCTTAAAATTTAATATCATAATTACGACAATACTTTATTATTCAGAAAAATATATTTCTTATAACGTAAATTTTTATTTTTTGTATAATAACTAAGAAATTTTATTCGTAAATCAATATTATTCCTTGAAATAAGCCTACATTTGACTCCCTCCATCTCTGCGGATCAGTAAAGTAATGGTGCTTATGGTTAGGTACTTACCGCTCTGTTATCTGGGCAAGAAAAATGAATTTGGTATTATTGGCAAGCCGGCACTGACCAAATTGTTCAGCACAAGCTCATAGAATGACAGAAAATTTTTCAGAAGTGATTGTGTAGGGATCTTCGATTCGATCTCTGCGAATCGATCTTTTAGCCTTCGAACTGCCCATTTTTGAATGGATTTTTCGGGGGACCGATTCAGCTCGAATCGATTTATTTATATCCGATTTCCATCGATTTAAGTCAATACGTGACGCGATAAAATAAAACTGAGCAAGCTTACGTGGCAATTTTTTCACATCATCATTAATTTGTGTAATAATCCTGCAAATTTAAAATTTCGTACCTAAAAAATTGTTAATTTTAAATAAATGCGTTTCAGATCTCTAAAATATGGTAGTGCTATCTGTATCACAGCGTACCATGAGTACCTATACTGCCAAACAGTGTAGTTGGCAGCATTAAATTTTAGTGCATCCCTGGTTAACTCTAACGTCAAAATAAATGGAATCGATCTATGAACATCGATCTTTTTAGGGCGATTAATCGATCTTCGAAATCGGAAGAAAATTATAGATCGATCGCTACTGAATCGATTTTCTCATTCGATCCTCCATCCCAATGATTGTGGCAGTTTCTGGAGTTCCTAGAAAATAAATTTTAGAGGTGGAAATAATGCAAATTTTAATACTGGAGCACATAATGAAAATAAGAAAAAGCAGATCCTATATAGTAAAAGAAAATTGTAAGAAATTTCGTCCATTTAAAATTTCATGTAATCCCTTACTTTAAAGTTCGTATCAATTCAAAAGAAAATTCCGGGCAAGGGAGTATTCGGTCTGGAAAAGGCAAATTCAATCCGGACAAAGGTGCATTCAATGATGGTTTTAATCCTAACCTTACAAAGCTGCAAAACAGTACCATCCAAAGTGCGGACTAATTTATTTCGTTTACCCTATTACATATACGAGCATTTTCCACATCAAACCTTTGTCAAACTGCTCAGAAAGGTACACGTGCTCCATGCTATTTTTAGAAGTAAATGCTCGCGTCGTGAATGTTTAATCGGCCTCAAATAATTCGGGCCAGATTTTATATTTTTCAATTTTCTTATCACACGAACTGTAGTTATTTCGGTTTTGGATGGCACGTGGGTAATAAGTTTTAATGTGTTTAGAGTAGCGTAACTTTTCTTTTTGAGAATATTAAGAAAGTGCTTTCTTAATCACTAACCCTGCTACATTACACATTGTAGAAATTTTTAATGTTTAATGTATTGGTTTTTATATTTCATTAAATCAATTTTCACTTGGTCGAAAACTACAGGTTTAAAGTATCTTTCATTTCATCCTAATTTTATTAGAATTTACCATTAAAAATAGAAAAGAAAAGTAAATAAATGTAGGAATCGGAGAATCTGCGTTAAAAAGAACCATTGGGCGAGCTGGATTTGAGCCAAGACCATGCGATTTTTTTCGCGATTTAGAATGTTTATTGGCCAACATTTTAACAATAACAGAACTAACATGCTATTAACAAACAACTAGCTTAAATTAACATATACACAAAACTTACTGACTATATACAATAGTACTCTAAATTTTTAATTCTTATGTACAGGTGAGATCTTACAGGCTATCCTACGTTCTAGTTTACTAATCCTTAATATTAACTATTGCACTACACTATAAGAAAAAACATCTTATAAAAAACTTACATAAACTAACAAGCCAGGGAGAATTTTAAGTTTTACCACCTTTCTTTAATTAACAAGTTTATTTCGTGTAAAATTGCATAGACTTCAATAAAATATTTTTATAACTATTAATTTTGTACTTCCGTATTTATTCACCAAAATTTATTGTTATTACTTGTCTCGAAATCCAAAATATCTTTACTGGAAATTTTCATATCAAATCGGTGAGAGACATCAACATCCGTCGAAAGTGTGTGAGGTGGGTACTCTATTTTCTTATAACTAGAATTTCGATGTATATGATACAGTATAGGTATGCCAAGTGTGTCCTGAACCATTCCTTTTGAATCTAAATATACAGGGTGTAACGTTTCTAAAAGTCAATACGCATAGAAATGATAGCTCTCACCTAGCTAAACAAAAACTTGCATGGCAGGGGGTGGGGCAATCTCAACCGTTTGGGAGTTACAGGGTGATTCATTAATTTCAGTTTTCCATGGTATGCACATTACTCTTTTATTTTTATCTTTTGATCTACTCAACATAACGACATCAAACAAACGCTAGAAAACTACTACCCCAATTACCCTTCCAAAAATGTCAACAATGTTGATCTCACTACTACCACTACAGGTACAGTCAAGGCCAAAATTGAAAAAAATGTTTAGAAATTACCAAAATTTCAGCATTTTCCAAATTTTCTCCGAAATTTATGTAATTAGTGTACCTATTTTTTATTTTTATTTGTTTATTACCTTTCCAAAAAGCTGCAATATGTTACCTTAGAGAAAGTATTTAGAAATTTATACGTTCTATATAATTCTATCGGAGAATATTATAAAAATCAACAATTTAAAGAAATTTAACTTAAATTAATTCTAAAATGCTTTTTATTGAATTTAAAAATAATTACAATTAATTTTGATAAGTAACGTTCTCTCCCCATCGCATCCCACCTTTGAAATTGTTGAAATAGTACCTGTGCGGAATCATATTTTATACAATATTTCATCTATGCAAATCGATTAATATTTGGAAAAGTTAGGCTTCACCCTCCACCCCAAACCCCTCACACCAAATGGCCAAATTTTTTCTTAGTTGTAACGGGGGGGGGGGGGGGGGGGGGGGGGGTTGTATGCTAAGTCGGTTACGTTTTCTCAGTTCTGCCATGAGTTTAAAAAAAATCAACAAAAAACTCCCCATTTGCGTTCCTGTTTCCGAGTCCAAACTTTCCCATTACATGTTCCAGGCCGATGTTGTTTGAGCCAATCTTAGCGTTCAGATCTCCCATGACTATTTATATCACCTTTAGGAGCCTTACCAAATGTGCCGCCAAGGAGCTGGTAGAAGGCCTCCTTAGTTGTTATAACCGCTTGCTTGGTCGGTGCATTGCATTGAATTATTGACATGTTCCGTACCCTGGTCCGGAATCTGGCGATAATAATTTGGTCGGATGCCAGGAGTGAATGGAATATGATTTTTTTCTGGCCAGGGTATAGCAGCACTGTTTCAGATGTTGGTGATGGAAACTCTACACTTCCTCTCAGGGCCGCTGATAGGGGGGTGGCGAAGGGGCCCCGTCATCTAAGTCATCCGCAGAAAAAATTTTCCATTTTAATTATATACATAAAAAAATGTTTCACGATCGAAAAAGTGTAATATACTAGACAGATTTTAAATTGAAAGTCACTCATTCGATTGTATATGGGCCCGTAAACGCTTAGTCCCGAGCCCGTAATTCCTTTCGCGGGGGCCCGTATGTAGTACCCCCGGGCCCGAATTTTGTCTCTACGGGCCTGCTTCCTCTTCATCTAGTTTCGCTAAACCACAAAGTATTTATTTTGTACTAAAGCATTTGTATGTATTTATTTCATTCACAACTCCTTCATTATTTTAGAAATTATTTTAAAAAATCTTAAAAACGCTTTTTTCGGTTATTCACAGTGTTGTTCTCTTTAAATCAATTTTCTTACGTGAATAATTTTTCAAAATAAATTTTCCATTTCGAAATCTCCTGTGCTATTAGGAATTTTATCGAAATCAACATCCCTATGGCACACTGCCTTTAATGTTATTTCCATTTCGCACTATAAGTACTTTCACCGTCCAATTGTAGTTAGTGAAGCAGTGACATACGTTACTACGAGGGTGAATCAAATATAAATGAGACTTTATTTATAAAAAGTTGTAATTTGGTTTAAGGGGGGAATCCCGGTTAGCAGGACCAAAAAACCGATTTTTTTTTCGCTTAAACGAATGCTTGGTATTTCAAAAACATGTAGTTATAATCCTAGAGCCGTACCTGAACTGCTTATCTCTGAAACCGCGCACCGCGTGTTTGATCGGCGCCCGGGCTGCCCGGCGCCAATAGATCGGTCGGTCTCCTAGAAAGCTGTAGTTTTGCTTCGAGAAGCAAGATTGGCCCGAAAACAGAAGGCCTTAGAAAAAATCAGCCCCACGAAGAAGAAGAGGGCTTAATGTAACTTAACAGACGATCTAGAAACATGATACAACGGCACGTTCAAACAACATCTACCAACAATTACATCAGAGATGCATAAGCCATGGGAACTACAATTCATGGGAACTGCAACTCTGCATTTTCTTCCTCATAATTTTCAAGTACAAGTTCAGATAGATCTTAAGCTTTCAGCTCAAGTTTAGTTTTAGCCAAACCGTGTACGGAAATAGATTCATAATAAAGATTTATCTAATTCGACTTTGTCGACAATTAAAATTTGTTTTTTTTATTAAATTAAAGAAAAAGAGTGTTAACTTGTATGCTCCTGGAATGGCTGATTAACCATTGGAACCCGAAAGGTATCAAAAACATTGCTTTCTTCCAGATTTCCGGCGCGAGACTTTAAACGCACTTTACTCGAATTCATATTTTTCGAACTTGCCCGATTCATAGTTCAAAGAGTATTTGACCCATCAACTTGAAATCGCGCATACATATTTTTGAAATGTGTTATTAGTCGGTGAACCACTCAGAACTGATAAAAAATTGTTTTAAACAATTCTTTTAAACAAATTCGAACAAAAATTTTCCTAAAAATCAGGTTTTTTATTTATCCAGCGGTTTTTTTGTAAAATATTAATTTTTTTCAAAATTTTTTTGGTTCACCGACAAACCTTCAAACCCAACTTGAAAAGACTTTTTGAATATATTGTTTCAGACCTTTGTGTGAGGAGCTACAAATCGGGCAATTTGGTGTATCGTTTTTGGACACGTTGCACATATGAGCTTATAAATCGTTATGTAATTTATTTATCAAACCAAAAAAATTAATTTTTGTACTCCAAAGTAACCTCAATAAACCACAAAAGTTTTGGAAAAATTTGTTATCTTCTTCATCCCCAAAAAAATCTTGGAAAATCGGTTACTTTTCAGGCTGCTAAACGGGATTCCCCCCTTAATACAATACCCAACTATGCATCATTTTTGAACATAATCTCCTGCCTTGGAAACGCATCTATCCCATAGGATTGGGAAGTTTTTGATCCCGGCATCGTAAAATGACGAGGGTTGCGTTAGGAGCCAATTGCGCACAAAGGTCTCCACTCCTGAATCGTTCTGGAATCGTTGTCATCCGTTGTGACTGGCCCAAACAAATGGAAATCGCAGGGTGATAAGTCAGGGCTATAGAGGGGATGCTCAGGTGAAGTGCATCTTATTTCCTATAATTTTTTGCAAGTTAAACGTACGGTATGGGGTCGAGCGTTGTCATGGAGGAGAATGACGTTTCGAATCGGTTGGTCACGTCGTTTCGAACGATAAGAGTTCCTCACTTTATTCAAAAGCTCACAGTAATAAACATCATTGATTGTGCGACGCTCATGTAATCTACAATACGCCACTCCAGGGGAAAAACGCAGTTGCGAGTAATTTGCCGTAAGGCGATGTGGCCAAAGCCTAGGGGACAACCCTTCGATGCGTTATCATTCATTCAAGTCCTTCCTTGAACATCTTATATCAAAAGAAGGCGGGAGCCCATGACAGCGTTTGATCAAGAAACCGTGTACTAAATTTTTGGAAATGTCAACTAGTTTTACCCTTTCTTGAGAAAGAAATTTAATATTAATGCGTTGCGAATGGCAAATCAGTTTGAACCGGTCGACGGCCTGCTCTCCTCTCTCCTGACCTTTAACATCCTCTTCTGATATTATTCTATTGTAATAATCAATCGTCCGGTGTTGGTTAGGAATTTTCTCGCCCCACCTCCCGCAACTTCTATGAGGCATGGGACGGCCTTTGTGTTTACATTGTTATGCCAAAGGTGATGGGATGCCCTAAGATTTTGAAACGCAGCCTTTGTAGGAAAGGAATAAAGAGCAAGGGAAATGGGTAAGAGGAAAAGCTTCCGAAGCCAGCCCGGTGGCAGTACTTCGCAATAACCCAAACGTACTTTGTTATTAGTTTAAAGCAACCATGCATGATAAAAACGCGCTTCTCTCCCTTCTTTCAACCACCGACGATTATTATTTTCTTTTTATAGCAATAATTGTGTTTTTGTTAGGCCCGTGGCGTATTTACACGAAACTCAACGAACAAATTTTAAAACTTTTCAAAAAAATTTTAAAAATTCTGTTCAAGTTAAATAAATTTAATTTTTTGTAAATTCCCTTATATTTTCCCACTTTGTGTAATCAACCCCGATGCACTTAACCATGTCCTTCAAACTGCGGTAAAAAAATTATTTAGTTAACCAAATTCGTTAAGTACTTTCCGCAGTAAAAGGCCCTCAGTACACCCCTTTTGAAATTATTTCCAATTAAAAATTCATTTTTGTCGGAAATGAAGCATGAACATTCCTTCGTATTCACCTTTCC
The DNA here is from genome assembly GCA_964036015.1 of Leptarthrus brevirostris. Classification (NCBI taxonomy): domain Eukaryota; kingdom Metazoa; phylum Arthropoda; class Insecta; order Diptera; family Asilidae; genus Leptarthrus; species Leptarthrus brevirostris. Next base: position 127,499,895 of record OZ038372.1, read on the forward strand.
TCCGAGTTCTGTTCAATCAGTGCGCGGCCATGAAAGTCGATTAATGAAAAAAACGCCTTAATTAAGAATTGAACTGTAATTATATCTGTGGACTTTATGTTTGACTCAGCGTTTTGTGTTAAATTACGGCTCCGATTCGAGCATTACCACAAGTAGAGTCAAAGAATCGAACTCAATTATTGCACGTTCGAACAGCCTGTAATTAAGGTGAATTTCGTCACCGGAAGTAGATGCTGGAGACAATCGATGCCTTAACGAATGTGTCGAAAACAGCAAGCTTCTTGCATTCATCATTTAAGCGATTTCTAATAACTGCTAGCCATTACCAGGTCGTTAGCAGACAGGGTAGGATGAGAGCGCACTTATTAAATTGTGTCAATCAGCATTAATTAATGCACACATCGACAACCGACGACATCACCATCCTGCTGATGATTAATTAACGAGCTTCCAGCTTGATGAAGTTCATTTGATGCATGTTCAGTACTCTATCTATATCCGAGAAATATCAATCGATATTTTCTATAGTAGAAATCTCGTTCGAAGGTTTGTTCATATTTCAGTCTATATCTAATCAGGATAAAGCTTTCAAACTTCATCCATGTCAAGGGATGGCGAAATCCGTTCCAAAGGAACAAGCTGTTGATATGTTTAGACATGTAATCGTAATTAGCAAATGATAGCATAGCAGTGGGGGTGTGGACTTTGTAGTTTTTATGTGAAATAAAGTGTTAAAATGTATTTTGAAAGTTTCTACTACATAATTGCACGCTATTAGCGTATTTGTTGGGTTGAGGTCGGTGTTTCGACTCCAATTAAACTTTTGAGACTTACATTGAATACGAATTTTCAGAATGAAGGGCTTTTTGAAGTGAGATTTTAACCTACTTACGCGGTATGACACCTTCAGCCTTCAATGACAGAAATTGCTAATCACACATGACGGGTCATACATATAGAATGAACAAAATATCGTTTAAGGTTACTCAATCAAGTTGGATGTGGCAATGCCATTAGATCAAAGGAAATAATTAAAACGGTTTTTTCCCAATCGAGAGTTTGTTGGAAATACCTCTCAATTATTCGTATTAAAAGTTTGAAGGTTCAGATTGAGGTTTAACAATCTGGATGATAGCTAAGGCTGAGACAGCAGTGCAGTTTGTATAGATTAAGAACTGTGGATAAGATAAAAATAAGAAAGTCAGTCCAAAAACATCATTGTAAAAAAAGACAGGTTTTTTGTGATAATGCAATAGCACAGCTTTGGTAGGAAAAGGATTAAGGTTAAAGGGAAGTGAATGAGGTTGTAAGCCTCGTTTGAAAATTTTTAGTATGTCCGAATTTGATATTAAGGCTATAGGGATGCAAGCGACTTGAAGCGCTTTTATCGCTGTACTACCTTTACTTTTAATGATTGTGGATATGGCGCATATGTGGCGTCATAAGGAATTGTAATTACCGTGCACACATCGCTACCGACATATCACTACCACAACTGTATTTCAATTTCCAGCCAACGCATTCCAGTTATGAGAGATTCGCACCTGGAGCGGCATGACTCAATTCTCATCGGATGTATTTTTAGAGTAATAAATTACTTTTGGAGTAGGTATTAGATTAAATCTGTCGTTCTTATTTCGATCCGGTAATCCATACTGGTAAATTCGACGTGATCGGTAAAAAAAGTCAAAACACTTTCGCAACACTTCTAGTTCCGCTTAGAGATATTTCTGTGCAAAAAATACAGCGAATTAAAAACAAATTGTCTTCAATTAATTTGAGTTTCTGGACTAGGCGAATCTTCTGGCATGAAAAGCCAAAGAAAGAAATATGGTTTCCCAAATCGAGGCACAATTTTCAATAGCGGGGATCAATTCCAATATCACCAATTTTACACCGAGATCAGCGCAATCTAGTATAAGATATGCACGCAAATGTCCGTCGTGGTATTATTCTTCTTTAAGAACAAAAATATGGCAATTTAAGAAAAATAAAGGATTCCTCTCTGAAGTGGATTTGGGTGATAAGCGCCCAACTCAATTGCTAAAAGAACTGAGGACTTAGGTCGAGCCGAATTAAGTGTTGAATTTTTAAAGTCGCTTCAACGATCTAGGACCTAACTGGGCTCGCACGACTTGCATACCGAATCATGGAGGTAAATGAGTATCAAAACATACCGATTGTATCAGATGCAGGGTCACAACAGGCTGACCATTTTAATAATCAAGGCCACAGCAGCAGAGATGGTATATGGAATAACGCTTAAAACTCACAGAAACTACCACCAAAATAGCTGAAACAGAATCAAGAATCTTCGCAAAAAGATATCCCAAATATCGCCAACAAAAACTTCTGCTCAGACAAGGAAAATATTTTAATACAACGAAGTATGGGGACATGCACACACGTTTTCGTGCGAAACGACATGGTTAGAGCACCACTGCAACCAACCCATGCTGGCCCATTTGAGGTACTGAAGAAATATCATAAGTATTATACAATCAAGATAAATAGGAGGACTGTCAAGATAACAGTTGAACGTCTAAAAGCCGCGTTTTTTTTTTCGAAGGATGACATACACATCAAAAAGACAGAGCGACCAGAACATCGGAATGAAATTACCAGAGCCAAGTAAGACAGTCACGCGGTCAGGACGCACAGTACGCCTCCCCGCAAGGTATCAGCATGCTATTCATTGGAGGGGGAGTAGTGTGGCGTCATAAGATATTATATTATAATCACCTTGCACCCATTGTCACTGTCACCACACACCCACATCACTACCACAGAATTACAATTTCCAACCAAAGCATTCCACTTATGACTTATGAGAGATCTGCGTCTGGCGAGACAAGACTCAGTTCTCGTCGTACATTGGCTTAGAACGTATGACACGGTACCTAGTATAACTCCTTAATTTGTATTTTTATAGTTATAAATTGATTTGGAGTATTGGATTAAATCTGTAGTTCTTATTTCGATCCGATGTTATTCGTAAGCAGCGTTAAGTAATTCAGTAATCTGCTACCTTTATAGCCACGATTTTCGCCTTAAAAACACTGCAATAGTCAAGTAAACAAAATGAAATGCCAGGATGTCCAGGTGTTCCGAAAAGATACCTCCACCCACTCTGCTTTCCAATTTGGAACCGTCTGTATCTTTTCAGTTATTTAGACTCCTATTAGACTCCTCACGGGACATGGCTGCGTGTTTGAACGTACGCCTCATTTGGGAACCGGCACATAGTGATATTCCGGGTAACTGTAGAGCCAGCCGACGAGCTAGCGAGATTCGGCGCCACTCTTCTCGACTCTAAGCCGAACAATATCTACTGTCTCCCCAAGAACTAAGCTCTACTCATCACAGCGATCTAACTCGGCCGGCTAAAGAGCTACAGAAAGGCTTTCCTCTCTCCTTAGGGGTTTAAAGGGTTGATTGCACAGCTGTGGCCTTTTAAGGCAGCCACCCTAACCTTACCGAACTTATTTCGATTCGCTAATCAAAACATCCTTAACATTCATTGGATGGAGGTCATTACCAACGAAGACCCGCACAGGACCCAAGGAAAACGTCTAATTGGCGACAGCCCAATACATGGAGAAGATTCGCAGAAAAGCAAGGAATACAGAACAGAAAGTCTTGGTAAATGTTGAAGGCATTGATGCAAAACTGGACCAGGTCGTGTTGCGTTCTTGTAGAGTTCCAACGAGCATTTCTTGCAAAATCTATAGATTATGCTTTTGTCGCTAAAACTTAATAGGTTCATGAGAGTGCGAGGTCATTAATAAAACGCAGAAGTTATGTTGGTGAAAGAATTGAAGCCTGAGGTACACCAGCATTAATTTCGTAGGCATCAGATTAATTCCTTCTGTTATTACGCAGACTTAACGGCCGGATAAAAGACTTTTTTAACTAATTTATTAAGAAGTACTAAATGTCGCCAATGTTGTAAGGGTTATCGTGTTGTCTTTAGATACGATGTTTATTTGGGCGACGGCATATTTCAATTTTCGGCTGAGAACTAAATACGCTTAAAGAGTACTACCGATGTTTCGGATCCTTAAACTGTAGCACCTCTTGTAATTTCATCAGGTTAAGCTCTCACGCACTGTTCACATAATGAAAACGACAAATAGATAAATGAAAAAATGCTGGAATAAATTTGAACGACTTGAGGTGATAAGGATTGGTTTCTTAATTGTTCCGCATACTATCGATTGAGTAGATTGTAACTTATTACAACCGAATAAAGCGCAGATAAGTAAATCAGATATTTCAGCAACCTCTAGCGAGTCGGAACAAATCTCTATTCGCTAACGAAGACTTAAAGTGGATCTAAAGCTTAAGCTGAATTTAAACATATTAAGTTTTCAACCTTTGACAAAACTTAGTATTTTTCTCTTACATAATTTCCCCGACTTAATTTCAAGACAATTTATTTAAGAGAAAGTTAAATATTTAATTATCTTAAAAGTTGCCATTTTCTTTTTTCAATTTTTTCATTGATTATTTGATTGACAAACGTGAGGGCGTTGTTTCCTGAACATCAGCCAGACCGTTGCTTTGTAAACCTCAGATAGCTTCCCATTATTCCTAACCAACTTCGTTAAGTTCATTCGAGAAAAGGATACCAGGTCTGGGGAATAAGGACGAAAACTTATAATAAATTCTTCCACATCCTAAGCTATATATACAAGAGCGACGAGAGTGGGCGAGATTTTAGTTTTTATCATATTATTGTGGAGAAGTTTTTTAGTTGCTTCTGATTTTATGTACATAGCTCCGAAAAGGGTCAATTATATGATTATGGCGCATATAAGTATACAATGCTTTCCTCATTCGCTTCTTCCTAAATTATTTCCTTATTCAGATATTTGCGTTTTATCCTCAATAGCAAAAAAGAGCCTTTGTTACCTTGTTCAGGGCGAGGGGAATAAGAAGAAAACGCATATATACACAGATATGTCACTTTTCCTTGCTACCCGTTTTCCCGCCGAAATTCCCTTTTATTTATCTCGTTGAGAGACCGGACCGAAATTGGCCTTTATCCCACCGAGATTGCGACGAGAGTAAGATCGTCTTCATCTTGGCGAGACCCGGACCGAGATATTCCAAAGTCTCGGTCTTGTCTCGGTGCCGTGAAGCCCTACTAAGTTATAAGTTTTCGTTCTTCTGAGCTCTAACGTTATCGTATATAATAATGTGAATAATGGGTCCATGTCTGTTAATGAGCGTAGAAGAAGTCAGCGAGAAAGCCTGTTTTCCATGCATGTCTCTAATATCCTTACAGTAGTCCGAGTCTATAGTTCCGCCATCAAAACAAATATGATAATACACCGTTACTGTTAAACTTCCTCTGGGGGCTTTCGGGACGTACAGCTGATGTCTTATCAACATCCAACGGGATCGTGTTGTGTTGTCGTAGAGTTTTCATTACAGGCGGATGCGCTATGCAAAAAAGGCCCCCTGTTTTCCTGCAGGCGTAAAGATGTTGGCTCGTCCAAGCGTTTTGATTTTGTTTGTCCTTCAATCCACTGATGAGCAACGACTTGTCGATTTTTCGAACCTTCTTTATGACGAAAAGATGCTCTGTCAGTTCTGCGGAAGTTGTCAGAGAATTAGCCCCCACAACAACTTTTAGGGGCTGTCATCTACAATAGTACAGTCTCAAGCCTTTCAAGGGGCTTATCTTCCAAACCAAAATCTCGGGAAGTAATAAGTACATATATCATCATATCCCACTCCAAAAACTACTGGAAGGAGATTCCGAGAGAAGATTAGAATTTTGCATTTGGCTTCTGAAATGCGAGAACATGGCGTTTCTGGACGGAATTCTGTGGACGGTTAAATCGCAGTTCACCGGGGATGGTTTTACAAACTACCACAACTTCGGATACTAACTTACATAGGGCGGTTGGGGGTACATTTTAGGTAGTTAATTTTTAGTATTTCAGTCAAAGTTTTCCTAATCAAGAAGTACAATTTTAAAATCCCCGTGCGCACGGGCCTGAGGGTATTACCAACACGATGGAACTTACTTTTATGGAAAACAATGAAGGATGAAGTTTGTTCGAGGCCTATTAACGATAGAGACCAATTAGTTAGCAGATTTGTATAATATTCCCCAAAAGGTGTTCTCCGTATAAATTTCTACATCCTTAATCCATCTGAAGATATTGCCCCCTTTTGAAAAGGTAATAAGTACGTAAGTAAGGCAATTTATTAAAAATAAAAAACAGATGTATTAATAACATGAATTTCAGAGAAAATTTGAAAAAATTCTGTATTTTGTGGTAATTTCAAAAAAATTTTTTACTTTTGGAACTGACTGCACTTGTAGAAGTTAGCAGTGTTTTTTTCATCTGGTTCAGGGCCAAGATCATAGCAAACTGAAAAAAAACGATGTGGTTAAGTGATCCTTTCGTTTTGAAAGATTGGTGTATATACAAACCTGGATTGCCAAAATCTGATTCTGGTAGTTTACAAAAAAATGGAAAGTTTATTAAATTAAGCGTAAAGAAATTTCCGTTATTTTATAGATTATTTATAGAACATAATTATTATGTAAAGGGCTACGACGGTAGAGGTATTACGATTTCAGCCATGGGATTAAAAATTCTAATTAGAAAAGTAGAAAACTACAGGAAAGCTTAATTACCAGGTCTGTGATGTTGAACCCGATAAATATGTCGGTTAGTTTGTTGTTGGTGTTGTTGTTTTTTAAAATGTAGATTCTGATCACGAACCAGATGAAAAAAACTTTAGAATCGCCGATTTTGAGGCTCTGAGTGAATATCTAGGTAATTTAGACTTCCATACTTGTCTGTCTGGTGATGATATCGACTATCTGGTTTCTACGAAGTTTTGAACGAAACTTTCGGGAAGGTTTGATCCCTATGTCCGTGTGGGTGTGTGAGTGTTGACTCTAGGCGTGAATTTATTCTCTGCCACAAACATTTCATTAGTCTTTCTCGTTCCCTATATTAAGAATACCTACTGAACCTAAGAGGCAGCATATTCTCTGACTCCCGTGCATTTTTTGATTATGTCAATATGAAGAGAAGGGTAGATAACTATCCATCGACTATGGAATTCGCGTTAAGTTCCAGTAACGATTCTAAGATTATTTGTAATTTATTTGCTGAATATTTTAGGGGCGCATTTGAACCATCCGATTTTTATCCAGATAGTAGCATATTTTCGAATATTAGAAACATACCCGCCGTACCTATTCACAGAAAAGATCTTGTCCAAACATATTGTAGATCTTCCGGGTGACTTTTCTTGTGCTCCTGACGGGCTTCCTGCTGTTTTTTTTTATACGATGTGGCCAAATCCTAGGGGATAACCCTTTGATGGGTTAGCATGGTTTTGGCCGGAAGGGAATTGGGGTAAGGGAAGTGAGGAAACTTGAATGTCTTGTTTGCATTGCTGCGAGCTAGACAACAGCCCAGAGACGGAGTGGATTATTTTAATTTCTTAATAAAAGCTCACGGTCATCTGGTCTCGAACCCGGGACCCATGGCATGTTGGTCTTGCCGCTCAACGCATTGATCGAACTCCATCTCCGTGCTGTTGTCTTAAAGAAGTGTTCTTCGGCGTTATTATTTCCCTTACTTTTTCTTTCCTGGCGGCCTTTCTCGGTGGGTTGCTTCCCTGCACTCTGGAACACATCATTTTTAATCCTCGTTTTTAAGGGTGGCAATAGGAGAGAGAGTGCTAACAACAGACCAATTGCTAAATTATCTTTCATTCCAAAACTTTTCGAACTGATGATCCAATCCCAATTGTCTATGGGGTGTAGGGCTTTAATCTCTAGCCGGCAGCATAGGTTCCTTCACGGTAGGTCCACGGTCAAACTTGTTAGAGTTTCTTTCTGGCAATGTGGGTGGAATTTTGGATGGTTGTCTGACTGACTGCATTTATATCGATTTTAGTAAGGCCTTTGATAAGCTGTCTCACTTTATTATCGTTTTCAAATTGGCTTTCTGATGCTTTCGTGGCTCTTTCCGGTGTTCCCCAGAGTGGTCATCTTGTTCGTTTTTTATTCATCTTATCCATTGATATTACTTATTTGCTTCAAAGTAAAATTATTATTTATGCGAACTATATCAAGATTTTTCTCCCAATCAAATCTTTTGTGGATTGTGAGATGTTGCAGTTGGACCTACATATATTTTATAGCTGCTGTGGCAATAATAAACTTAAATTAAACATTGGGAAATGTCAGGTTATGACCTTCTCGAGGTCCCGAAAAGTACAAGTTTGAAGGTACTTTTATACAAAGGGTGGCAGGAGTGAAGGACTTGGGTGTGTATCATGATAGACAATTAACTTCATCCCCCACATTAATAATATCGCTGGCAGTTCAAACGCTTTGGTGGGATTTATCCTCCGTTGGTCCAGGGAATTTCCTAGCCTTCACATAAGACTTCATCTTTATACATTCCTTGTTAGACCACTGATGGAGTATGCTAGTCCGGTTTGGTCTCCGTTTTATGGATCTTACTTTAAACGTATTGAATCCGTACAGCGTAGATTCGTGAGATCGGCCCTCGTACTCTGCTCTGGAGTGACCCTCTTATTCTACCCCCATATGACGAGCGGCTGGGACTATTTCATCTTGCTACTCTCGAGAAGCGTCACTAGATACGGTATGTTTCAGCCAGTTAACCGAATGTTTAGGTTTGCTAATGATGTTGGTTTCAGCACTAACGTGGACAAGATAACACTAAGGAGGATCCTCTACAACTTATAACCATCCTGTTGTACTCATTCGTTTTTGTAAGGTTTTTGTATGTTGTTTGTGTATGTTTTGTATTGGTTTGGCTTAAGCATTCTATGTTGCCTGTGCACCCCTGATTGTTGTGTTTGGGTGTGTTTTGTGCTTTTGGGTACTAATGTTTTTTTGCATGTTGGTGTGGGAACCTCATTCACCTCAATATTTTGTTTAATTCTGGTGGGTAGGTCAATTGATTCCTGGGTTCTGGATGTGCACTGCGCCTTCTGCGTTAGAAGGGTTAATTCTAATTAATTAAGTAATGAGTACATCAAGAGATAAAACGAAAAGAGTGATATCAGAAAAGCTTAGAATTTATGAATGACCTGTGACTCCCAAACTGTTGAAATTGCATCCCCTCCCCCCCCCTCCTCCTCGATTCAACTTTTTGTTTGTCTAGGGGTACCTCACCCCAGTTATTTTGGCACACCTCATGTGAAACACCCTGTATAAATGAAATATAATCTTTGCATTGTATTATAAATAAAAGAAAATAGCGATACCTGAAGTACTTTTACGATTTTTTCCTGTTTAAGAATTTCAGCAAGTTTAGCAAGGTATAGCTCATCTAAAACTCGATTTTTTTTTTGTAAAGAAAAAATTATTTAAATATAAAACACTTGCATTGTAAAAAATAGGGTATTCTTTGTGAGAAATAGCATCCAAGACTAAGGTTCCCCATATTGCAGTTATAGGTGAAACCGAGTCAAGTAAGAATCGCCATCGGTCCGGAAATTCGCGACTTTGGGACTACGAATTATAAGGATGCATAGCTGTCAAAAAAGCATTCTCTCTGGTTCGTTTAACCCCTTGTGGTGCATAGGTCGATTACTACACCGACTCTCCACCTAGTCCGGTTCTGCGCCAATGCCTTTAACGATTTGTTGATCTGGGTACCTTCCCTCTCGACGGATCTTCTCTGTGTTGCGCGGCGTATTCCTTGGGTCCCGTGGAGATTCCAATCCAGAGCCTGTTGTACGATGTTGTCTGGCCCTTTTCTTAGTGGCCTTAGAAGTCCTATTCATTGCCACTTTCGCCTACGAATACTAGTGTCTATCCCTTCTTGGCCTGTAAGTTTGTGTGGGTCTTCGTTCGTAATGACATCCAGCCAATAGATGTTAAGGATGCGTCGGAGACACCGGTTGACAAACGCTTGTAGCTTAGATGATATTTGAGAGGTCACCTTCCGTTTCGAACAGCCGTACAACAGAACAGATTTTACGTTCGATTCGAAGATCCAGAGTTTTGTGCGTCTGGAGATGCTGTTATTGCGCCAGATCTTAGCAAGAGTGTTAAATGCAACTTGATGCGAGCCTGTACATCAGCATCAGCTCCGCCATCTGCTGTAACTATGCTCCCGAGATAGCAAAATTTATCCACTTGCTCTATTTGCTGCTATTCCAGATAAATTTTATATTGTCTCCTGGAGTCCAAGCTCAGAAGTTTGGTTTTAGCAGCGTTGATCTTAAGCCCTTAGCTTGGGGCTCAAAAAATTGAAAATTTTTTAATTGCATATTCTGAAAGTACATACTTTCGAAAATATCTGTGTGAAATTTCATCCAGATCGGAGCACTAGATTTCAAATGACAGCCGTTCGCAGCGCGCTAGTTCCATCCATAAGCACTTGGCGAGCGGCGTCCAAAAACTTTAAACGCGATGATCTCGGAGTAGAGTTTTTTGAAAAATACCGTTGCGGTGAACGTGATATCTCAAAAACTTTTCAACCGATTTTCATAATTTTTTTTTAAATTGTTCAGATTTACAATCTCGTGTACTTGAACGGTTCCTTTTTCATTTAAAAATTTTCGATTGTTTGCAATGAATTTTTGTTTAGAATTTTGAACACCTCAAAAATTGATTTTTCTGTCAACATGGTTTTTTTATTGGAAAACAAATTTGTTTCGGAAACCGAACCGTTCAAGTACACTACATTACATTTTTCTTCAATAATTCTTTTACTCTTTAGATTGCAGTTAAGCGGTTCGCCTTGGAGAGTGTTCACCGCAAGCCTCTGCAAGAAAACCGCGCTTCGGAGGAGGGGCCATAACTCCGACAATTTTTAATATTTTTTTATAATTCAACTTGTTTTTTTTTCTTCGATAGTACTACCAACAAATTGTTTTTCGCTTTGCATAAAACCCTTAAAAAAATCACCAACTTAGCTCACTTTTTCCCCTCAACTTTGTATATAACCCCTTTTTTTTTATACGATGTGGCCAAATCCTAGGGGACAACCTTTTGATGCGTTAGCATGGTTTTGGCAGGGAGGGAATTAGGGTAAGGGAAGTGAGAAAACTTGAGTCTTGTTTTTGCATTGCTGCGAGCTAGACAGCAGCCCAGAGACGGAGTCGATTATTTTAATTTCTTAATAAAAGCTCACGGGGTCATCTGGTCTTGAACCGGGACCCATGGCATGTTGGTCTTGCCGCTCAACGTACCTGCGACCTTCTTTGCTACAGGACTCTGTTTGTTGGATAGGAAACATACATCGTCGACATAGTCCAGATGCATAACAAGATTAAAAAGTTTCCATCTAATCCCTCGCCATGGATCTAGGGCGCGGCACAATACGTCATTGCAACCACGAAAAGCCAAGGTGATAGTATACATCCTGTCTCACTTCGTTCAGCACTTGGCAGGACTCCGACAGTTTACCCTTTGCATGTGATCACTGCAGGAGAAACCCTCGTAAAAGCCTGCCTAAGAGTGCGCTCAATTGTCTGCTTGATTCGCATTAAGATGCTTTTTGCCGTCAATTTGGAGGCTGCAATTAAAAGACAGATTATTATTATTATTATTAGGAGTGGATCAAGGACTAACAACATTCTTTAGTCACTTCGACCAAGATGATCTTTTGATTTCTCAAGATGTCTCAGCCTGATACGGCCGAGGACCTCAGAGTGACAGAGCAGTCTCGTCCTCTTCCAAACAGAAGTGACAGGTGTCATATTCAGGTAGCCCTAACTTTTTTAGGTGGTAGCCCAAGAGGTAGTGACCAGTTAAAAGTCCTTGTATCAGCCTTAAATTTGGTCCGGTGAGTGAGAGCAGCACTTCCATTTTCTGTTTTATGTAGGTTATAAACCTCTTTTCCTGAATTAACCCTGGAATATTTGTCCAGTGTGAGTGCTTGTGTTCGTCCTCTAATAACCTGATGTGCATTGCTAGTCGGCTTTTCGAGTAGCCACAGAATTGTTTGGGTCCAATAAACTGAGAATCCTCACCTTTTTTTGTCAGGTGATCCACCTTCTCATTGCCTTCAATTCCCTTGTGACCTGGTACCCATGCCAGCGAAATGCTCTTGCTCTGAGCCAGTTATTTAAGAGCAGTGAGACAGTCCCAGATTTTAGACTCAAAGGTGTAGGACCTCATAGCTGTAAGTGCTGCCTGACTGTCGGACGTATAATATACTTAAGCGCCGCGTATACCTCTATTAGTAATTTCCCGTGCGCAGAGGACGATGTCATGTATCTCTGCTTGAAAGATGGTTGGTACAGAATCGAGCGATTTGTGCAGCCTTAATCTTGGTCCGTAGACCCCGATACCCGTTCTGTTTTCCATCTTGGATCCATCCGTGATCCCTTTTCAAAGATACGTGTATTGTTTAAAAGACAGATACCGCGCCAATTGTTTCAACTCCTCAGGTCGCCTTTTTTGTGGATGGATCTTCACAATTACGCCTGTTTTCCATTCAGTGGGATAAACCACTACTTCTTCGAACACAAAATAAATTGAAAAGGTAGCAATGGTCCAAAGAATTTGATCCTATTCTGTTTCGACTATGGAAACGAAAACGAACAGGCTTATGGCGTAATCAAGTCAAAATTCTATTTGGAATTTTAAGCTTATTCAGCTACATGTTGAGCTATAGCAGTTTTGTTTTCGAATTCTATTAATCAATGGCCTTAAATATTGTTCCCGTATACAGAACGTTAGTTCGTAGATTGATAAACATGATGGGTCAGTCCATAATTCGGAGAGGGTGTGGTTCGGACTGCTTTGGCGGATATGAAGTCGGTGATCTTGTACATAACGAGGGAATTATTATCAAAAAATAAATATTACGGTATTTTAAAATGCAATTGAATAAGGATTCTAAACACATTGCACAGGGGTACATCACGAACCAGTGGTGGAACTACGGGGGTAGGGATGTTCGACAAAAATTTTATTGGTAAGTATTTTATTCAAAATATGGAACGAATAAATTTTTTATCAACAACAACATTTGAACTACTCGCCATAGAGGCGCTTTTCTATGCTTATTTGTTAGGAAAGTTGTCTGCATTTTTACTCCACAAAACACAAAATTTTAAAAATCCAAAAAAGGAACTATACTTGTCACTATCCTTTGTTCATAGAATCCACCAAATTAGTAATGTAGTACTATAGTTTTGTTGTCCAAAGCGAACAGTTGTCTTAATAATAAGTTTCTACCAAAAAATGCAAATCTGAATGGGAAAATGATACATTCGGCACTGTTCGAATAAAGAAAAACTGAAAGAGTTAATATATGTAAAGGAATATGCTACCAACTAATCAAAAGCAACTTTGGTAGTTTATTGAAGTGTATTGGACTTAGCTTTCAGCTACTAAGGACTTTCAAAAGGTTAATAGAAAAAATATACAGCATATGTATCTACTGATATGTAAAAACGGACATTTCAAAATGCCGAAAATGGAAAAATATATGAATTTTGGTTTTGTTTTTATATGTGTTGTAGAGAAAGATTATTTTTTCTTAAAATTAAGTTGTTGAAAAAACATTGCGTACAACTTTTGACCGGAAGTGTATAAAAATATAGTCAATAAAAAAAAATTACGATTTCCCCCGAAAGTCTGCTTTCCAAATTTTTTTTTTAAGATTTTGGAACACTGAAATTCTTTTAACTCGTTTTGTTATCCAATATTTCTCCGACCTTGCTTAACATAGAGCAAAAATTAATACAAAACCAATGGATCAAATGAATTTTATTTTCATAATTGTATTTTACAAACAAAAAAATAAACAAATTTCAGAAAATTTTACATGATTGAAGAAAGATGTCTTGTAATTACAAGTTCGTTTCATAGTTTAGTTTTATTGTTTTTGTACGATACATGAATCTCAATAAACTCCAACGTGTTCTATTCCCTACAGAATAACAGCGCCTGATTTATTATTATTAAATGTTGTTTTGTTTTGCTTATGAAAATAGTGTGATTTGTTTAAAATGTACTCAGTACAAATATAATTACATTTATTGATACATTTCAAGTAATTTATTTCCATTACCTCTACGAATTCTATATTTAATGGCAATCTTACCGCTTAACATTGTAATCATATTTTTTATCATTTTTCTTTTATTTAATAAAAACTACATTAAATTTACGATCTTAATTACAAGGAAATACACACATCCGATATATTGTCAAATGTCCTTTCTTCTTCGAACATTAATTATCCGCGATATCTTACACAGCGTGCGCTATAACTTCGTTCACAATTTTATAATATTGATGTCGATTTTCACAGCAGACTAAAACTGACTTGCTTGTCTTGTCTTGTCTTTCTTGAACTGAACTCTGTCATGGATTGGTTAGTCTTTAGCAAAATCAATTTAATAATTCTTCATAAAGTCTTCCTAATTCTTTACGGTTTAGTTTTTTTTTGTTATTTTTTTTCTGTTAGATATTTAATGTTCACTTTACCCATATTTATACCAAGATATCCTTAATAATTATATCTGATTGTTTATTCCTTACGAGCTACAATGATACCGTGGCTCATGTATTTGACCTGAAATTAGAAAAAGGAATCTTTTTTACTAACTTTTCTGGAACAAGATCTTAAATTTTAAATTTTTTCTAAAGATTTTATTGCATAAATATAATTAAAATAATAACTGATGTATTGCGTTATATTTTTAGTTCGGTAAAACAAGTAAATAAGATTTCGATTTTTTTAACTAATTATTCTATAAATTTAAATATTGTGGAAATAAAAAATAAATTTAATGCTGGATTATACACATATCTAAGTTAATTCAGAAATTAAATTCCACCAAAAACATTTCATGTAAAGAAGGTTTTCAAGACTCACAAGCTCATACCGCTTTCACTGTTAGAAAGTTATCAGATCTCATGTGTAGCCAAACTTCTACAAGGCCTAACTCTACAACTCTACAGTTTCGCGGCCGCCACACAGTCACTTCTATAGACTTATGGTAAGAAATACTTTTTGACCAAGATATAGGGTTTCTAGAGTTAGAAGTTGTAAAATTAAGCCTTGTAGAGTTAGGGGCTTGGCTCCACATGAGATCTGATAACTTTTTAACGGTGAAAGCGGTATGGGCTTGTGAGACTTGGCAACCTTCTTTACATGAAATGTTTTTGGTGGGATTCTCATTTCTATCTTTTAATTTTTTCTGGTTGTATTTCTTGGGCGTCAGTTTTTTTTTTCATAACCCACTCTCGATCGTTGCCTCTTTTTCTTCTTAGCTTATAATTTGCAATAAGCGATAAATCAGGATGGTACTTAGCTATTAAACGATTACATTCAAGTATAGTTGACTGTTCTGCTTTATTTATGCTTAAGGGGTTATGGTGATGAAAAAATTTTGCCCTATTGAATTTTTTTTAATAATATGATTGTCAGACGACCTCAGAACCTTCTCCGAAAATTGGAATTCGATACACCGACCCTAACTACCTTAACCGCCGCTTGTAATGTCGGGCGGCCAGGTATAAATATAAAGGGAGTTGAACTTTAAACCGCTTTATATCGAAACACCTGTTTTTTACTTGGCGTTTTCAATTGCAAGAGAACGGATTGACCGAATTGACTTTTTTTTGTGTACTTTTTATTTAACTAAATTTTAGGCATTGACCAGAGCTTGATTTGAAAAAATAATTTTTCATAAATTGACCCCCTCCTGTAGGGGGTCAAAAAATTTGTTTTTTCAACAATCCTATTTAAGCGTGCGTCATTTTTGAACGGGTGCAAATTTTTTAATTTTCTTTGGTCAATATCTGATGGCAGGTCTTACAAATATAAATCAGTTTGATTTTTTCAATTCAGATACTCGGGAAAGTCGCTATCACCCCCGCCGAACAAGGTGATCAAAATTTTATCTTTGTCGCCACGCCATCTACAGGAAGCACAGGAAATTGAAAAAGGTCCTTCCGCCAGTGTAATGTGTAGTCGAAACATGTAGGAATCGAATAAAAAAAAATTTAATCGATATGTTCAGTTGTTCATTATTGACAGTTTCCAGACTAAACTCTTTTTTACCCCTATCTCATCAGCATAACCCCTTAATACAGACTAAATTATCTTTCCAACAAAGTAAAAACATGTATCCTTTATTAACCAAAATCTTTGATTAAACCTGAAATTTTAGTCGCAAACCAAATTTTCATCCAAAACGTCCGACCATGTTCTGCTGCTTGTATTTTTTAAAATTTCTGCTTCCGTATATTTCCACGCTTTTAGGCTTAAAAATGCTTGTTAGTTTCTTAAATACGCGTGTCGTTCTGTTACGAAGTTACTAGTATTGCGGATCCCAATTGAGAGCACTTATGACTATAAGCCATCGAACTTCTCTGATATAATGACTAATCTCCTTACAGTTGGTTTTTCGGCATTGTTGGACAATAATGATTTTGATTTTTGCGCCTCCTTGTTTTATAATAAGATCTATGAATTGTTCCATTAAACCGATTTGATTTTGTTCCATTAAAGCGAATTAGGTCTACCTGCTACTCTCCCCTATCATACAATGCCGAACTTCGAAACCTTAGGAAGAGGAAGATCTGTTCTCTGGAAAAATTACTTGCGTTGTAAAAGCGCAATAGCATACTCTGTCTTTGTGACCTGTTATGACAGCTTTATGGCACTATCCCTCTCGCTCTATGAGGAATGCCTGGCTAGTGTTCGCGATAGTATGCGTAGTGGTCCCGAAAATTCTTTAAATTCGTCAATATGAAACAGAAATCGAGCAATTATCTACCTACGATGAGCTATGAGGGGTCTTCTAATTATAACATGATTGACATAGTATAAATTTTGCTTCATTATTTGAGAGTGCCTTTTCTTCCGATAACTTTCAGTCTTGTGAGAATAATTTTGATCATATTCTGAATCGTCCCGCTACATCTGATCTTTTGCCCTTTATATCACTGGATCTTATTACTGAAAAAAATCAAAAAACTTAATTCGGACTTTTCCTATGGCCCTGATGGTATCCCACCTGCTTTTATTAAATCCTATTCCGATGCCCTTCTCACTCCATTAGTGATTATCTTCAGGAAGTCCCTTCCTGCATTGTGGAAGAGCTCCTTTATAACTCCTGTTCAAAAAAATGACCATAAAAATATTATAACTAATTACACAGGCCAGCGAAATTTTGAAAAAATTTTCCCTCTGAACATTGAATAGTTATTTCCGAAGTAATTTTTCCCGCTGAAACCGAATACGAGCTCATAATTGCTATATCAGGTCAGGTTTTTAAGATAGTCCAACCAAAATGTGCAAAAACACATCGCGATGTTTTCTTTTTTCAAAAAGCTATGTGTGGAATCTTACAGTACAAGTTTTCCTCTTTCAAATGCAGTTAAGTTTGCTCAAATACCTTTTCAAAATGCGATATCTCCGCGAAAGAAGCAAACTTAACGGCATTTGAAAGAGAAAGACTTGTACTATAAGATCCAACAAAAGAAAACATAACCTCAAATATGTCAAGAACAGTGTTTTTGCACTTTTGGCTTAGAATATCTCAAAAACCTGACGTGATAGAGCAATTCTGAGCCCGCATTCGATTTCAGCGGGAAAAATTACCTGGGAAGCAACTATTTATTGTACAGGGAAAAATCTCGCAAGCCTGTGTTATAGACTTATCACGAAGTTATCTTGAATACCCATATTGTGCAATCGGTAGTGTGTTCGCAGCTTTTTGAGCGTTGTCTTGGCTAACCCCCCCTACCCCCCACCCACATCACGCATTATTGCTGACTTCTACCGAAATATGCAAACGGAATGTTAAGCCTTTGACAAAACTTCTACGGTCTCTGCTATATACTGAAACTCGCCAAAAAATTGAGGCTCTGCTCAACAACTACCTCTCTTTCATATCCTCATGATATGGTAGACATGAACTTCCTCCGCAATCAGTGCACCAACATCACATTTCCACTGACTTTTATTTCGTCCAGCCTTGTTAGCAAAGAATCAATGGTGATGATCCATAATAGTAAGAATGAAACCCCCTCCTTGACAAACACCTCCACTTTCTTTCATTTAGGTGCCTAGTGCAATGCCTCGAAACTCGGTTTAACTTCTGCTATGCATCAAATGGTGAGAGCTCTTTCCGTCCATTTCCCGCGATTTGCCTTATACATGTATGTTTAAGGAATGGTAATGGCCTAACAGACTTCACCTGTGTATAGTCTACCCAGTTTCAGTAGAAACACTTTGATTTATCTCCACTTCAACGGTGTGTCCCTGTCATAATACAGGTAATAAATATTCCTCGACCCAGGACGCAACCAATGGCTGCACAATGGCAGTATACCCGGACATACACGATCTAGGTGCGGAGTCGCGAAACTGTCAAATCCTCTTTTCACGACCTCTAGAGCAACTTTAAAATCATAACTGTGGATTTGTGCAAAAATAATCCAAAATTCTACTTAAAATGTAAATATTAAAGCTAAAAAAATTATTTGTCGGATTTAATAACAGACAATTCAAATATTTCGGAAACAAAACTTCAGATCAACGAAAATGTTAACACAAACTCAAAACAAGCCAGCAATTTACTATATAACATAAAAAAAAATTGAAACACTAATGAACTCACCAATTGAAATAATTGGAAGGCGAATGGCATCCTTTAGCTGAACCACACCACTTAGACTCCTGAAGGGGCGGACATGGACGTCCACCGTGTTTTGCATGTTTTATAACTTTCCTGTGCCGCTGCATCTCTCCGATCCCACACGTTTTACTGCACGGGCTCCATTCAGACCAATGTCCCACACGGCAGTCCCTCGGTGGTCGTATAACGCGTTTCCTGTGTTTTCTTGTCCGGTAATTACTGACGATGTTATTCAGGATGGCGTCCTTGTTATTTCTTGGCAGTATATTGGAGTCCAGAGCAATTTTTGTTGCGTTATTTTTCCTGTAAATAAAAAACATATTTTTAGGAAAGCACCTACATATACGGTCTGAACAGATGTCCAATTATCTACCGGCAAAAACCAAACAACGAAGCCCGTAAGAGAAATTATGTCCT
Source organism: Leptarthrus brevirostris (assembly GCA_964036015.1). Taxonomy (NCBI): domain Eukaryota; kingdom Metazoa; phylum Arthropoda; class Insecta; order Diptera; family Asilidae; genus Leptarthrus; species Leptarthrus brevirostris. The sequence continues at coordinate 127,518,948 of OZ038372.1, forward strand.
TCTGTCAGTTTTAATTCATTCATCAGACTAGCTTTCCGCCATTTTTACAATTCACACCCGCTTAGTGTCGCTTTTAAAAGCACAAGAGATGCAAAATAAGTTTGTGAGCGTTTCTTTATGCTGTCACCGTCCGAGAGATGAATCTTTGCTTTGCTCTAATTTAGCATAATCCAAAGGATGTCACCGCTTCAAGCTTGTGCATAAAAGCGCTTCTCTAGTAAAAACTTCCTTTCAGTGCAAATTTCCATCAGCCGGAACATAAAGGGGATAAGTGGTTACTGGAAGCGAAATAGCAGGGAAGCTGAGAGCTTTGTGTGACTGCGGTCGTCAAAAGCGGAAAGGAGGTCAAATCTGCTTCAGGCGATGGGTCTTTCTGGTCTGAGTCCGTGCTTTATGTAACTAAATTTGTCATTCAGATTGAAAACAATGAAAACGAGGTCAACGACGTTTTTCAACTTGTTCGGAATGCACTTTATGGAAAAATTTACACGAAGGCAATCAAATGAAATCCAGAAAACACTATGAAAAATGCATGAAAACTGATGTTATCGGTGTCAATGCACGCTGGGCAAAAGTTCCTCAAAGCTGAATTAGAATGAATGGGAAAATGGCAGGAGATCTCTATCGCGGTGCTATCGCCAGGTACTAACGGAATTATAAAACACTAGCTTTAGAAATTTTACGTTAATAGTTAATGGCACTAGTGTAGTATATCAACAAGAGCTGACTGATAAACTGTAAATTAATTACATTAAACCAAGAAGTCCTTGAAAGCCTCTCTTAAAGGAAGTCGATATAGCTAAACTCTTATGATTTACTGTGAAGAGGCGTGGGGTAAATAGGACGCCTCAGGCATAAGATAAAAAATTGATTGATTATCCATTATGCTTTTACAGAAATTAATTACTGTAGTTATATTTAGACCAGTATATATTGGTGCTTTGTACGATTTCTAATAATTTGTTAATATACATGGCAAACAACAAGGGACCAAGAAAGGAGCCTTGTGGAACACTGCGCACACGTATATATATATATATTGAAAAAAACTGCCTTCGCTAAAGCTGACTACTACAATAAAATTACAAAATAAAATATGTCTTCGACTACAGAAAATAAACCTTAACTAATATACCCGGCGCTGGGCTGTGATATTTGAATATAAAGGGCGTTTTTTGCACTGGGATGCATACCCTCTATCTGGAGGACTGTAAAAATAGCCTTTATTCCGAAGCAAAGCTGTATAGATTACACACTTTCTATGGCATACAGTCTAACATCGTTCCTGTTAAAAACGATGCAAAAAGTCACTGATCGGGCGATCAGGGAGAGGTACCTTATCCACTCACCCCTTCACGGCCGGCAGCACGCCTACCAAACCGGAAAATCCACTACAACGGCAATCCATGACTTAGTACTCAAGCTGGAGGGAGCGATTAATAGCAAGGGAATTGCGATTGCAGCCTTCTTGGATATATAAGGCGCTGATAATATATTATTTGTTGTGATCACTCGGGCCCTAAGAAGGAGAGGCCTTGGAATGACCTTCTGTCGATGGATAGATGTGTTGCTCAGGTCTCGAGATCTTACCCCTTCTACACATTGTGATCGATTAGCTACTGGTGCGCCTCGATGAGCGGGGCTTTTTTGCGCAGGGCTATGCAAATGACATTGTAGTTGTGGCATCCAAGGAATTGGGGAGAACATCACAAAACAACTCCAGGAGGCACTAGATGTAGTTTCAAATCTGGTGTAATAAGGTTGACCTCAAGGTCAACCCTGACATAACGGTCGTCGTTCCGTTCACTAGGAAGAGGAACACGGCGGGTCTGACTGAACCGACCATCCTGGGCACTGCGCTACCCTTCAAGGATCAGGCGAAGTACTTGTGGGTGATCCTGGGTTCCAAGCTATACTGGAACCTGCACCTAGATACAACCGTGCAAAAAGCTCGGAGGTCCTTTCGGGCATGCCGTGGAGCTTGCGGGACTACCTGGGGACTTAAACCCAGGACAATACTCTGGATCAACACATCGGCAATAAGGCCCATGATAACCTATGGAGCGATTACATGGTGGCATAGAGCAAAACTTAATATGGTCAAGACTAAGCTTAGCAGACTGCAACGTATGGCCTGCCTATGCATCACTGGAGCCATGCGCACCTCGCCGACAGCTGCACTCGAAACCATGCTAAATATCAAACCTCTTCATATAGAGGTTTAAAGCCTGGCTCTATGTACGGCCTACAAATTAGGGGGAGCTGGTCTTCTTGGGGGAAACATAGGTAAGGGCCACACTACAATAAGGGAGATTCTTGAAGCCACACCTAAGTTAGCCATGGTAGCTGATCAGATGCCGGCAAGATGCTCATCATTTCAACCACTCCTAATACGGGTGGGGAATCGTGAGACTTGGATGTTTCTAGCTGTTCGTCCAGGGGAACTATTTATGTTTTACGAATGGATCCAAGACTGAATCGGGCGTTGGGGCAGGGGTCTGGAATAACACTTCTCGATTCAGTTTATCACTGGCCCTGGGAAAGTATACCACGGTCTTCCAGGCTGAGACCTTCACTATACTGACATGTACTTACGAGAACCTAAGAAGAGCTTATAAGAATAAAAGCATCTAAATCTTCTCGGATAGCCAAGCTGCAAGCAAAGCAATTGCTTCATCTACCATCAGATCTAAGTTGGTGTGAGAATGCCAAAGGAACCTAGATGAACTGTGTAGAACTAATCAAGTCAACTTGATCTGGATACCGGGACATCACGACCACACGGGGAATGAAAAGGCAGATGAACTGGCTAGGAAGGGGTCCAATACGCCTTTCATAGGGTCGGAGCCAGTCTGTTAAATTCCTTTCTGCACGGCTAAAAGGCTGATAGCAAACCGTGCAAGTGCGGAGCATAGGTAGTATTGGAACAACATTGAGGGGCACGCTCACTCAAGGAGCCTAACCGTCGCCGGGTAGATCCCGGGAGCTCCTCAAGCTAAGCAGGTAGGATGTTAGAACTCTGGCTGAGAAACTGACCGTTGTACCGAGCAGGCTGGGTGACTGCCAACTGCGGGAGCTGTTGAACCTCTTCAGAAGGACCGGCTTACTACAAGGAGTTCAGAAGGTTAGCACAATAGGCCCCAGTGGCCGCAGCGCTTGAGAACCTCACACCTCCAATTCAATCAGTCAATCAATATACAAAAATGCGAAACTTATGTAAGACAGAACTGAAGTTGTGTCTTTAACTCCACCTGCGAGGAGCTCTACGCTGCCCCATGCTAATGCAATTATTCTGGAACACGGAGTAAGGAACAGTGCTCAAGCATACTCTAAGGGTAGTCTGACGAAAGCACAGTATAGAAGCTTAGTTAAGTCAAGTTCCCTGGACTATCAATTCATCTCATCTTCGAAGACAATGCCCAAATCTTTAGAGCTATCATATCTACCCAAAATACGTCCCGCTTAAGAGTACTCAAAGACAAGAGGAGGTCTTTTTCGGAAGTGCACTTACTGGTATTTTAGCCACATCACGACAAATGATTTGAAATGTTTTTGCGTCGTCGGCCGACATAACACAGAATTCTGGAGGTGAGGAGACGCAGCGAAATATCGTTGATATAAAGAAGAAAGAAGAGTGGGCCAAAAGTGCTTCCCTGTGGTACTCTAGAAGAGGGGCACCGAGCAGTAAAAGCTTGTGAATAAGGATGCTGTTGCTGATCATATTAGCGGTTTTACTAAAAGCTGTAAATACACGGTCTACTTGATTAATAGTAGTAGTTTTCTCTTAGCGAAGCCATGCTGAAAAGTGCTAAAAAGCCCTGCAGCGATAGTGAAGCAAGTCACGTACTGAAGCCTCGAAAATTTTCGCAACATGACGCAAGCTTTCTACGGGCCTGTCATTACATATATCACATTTATGGCCATTTTTAATGCTTTTACAGAAATGGAAAACAGCCAGCATACCGATAAAGATTAAATAAATTTATTTATTTAAAAAAGGAAGCAAGCATACAATCAGGACCGCTCGAGAAGCAGATAGATCAGAAAGGTGTTCAGTAACAACGTAAAATACTAACTCTTTTTTGGATACTTTAAATAATTTTACCCTTTTTGGGAATTGCTTTTTATATGAAATATTACTCACATCCAAGTAAGGCAGTCGACTCCAACCGAAGACTTAGGATCTCGAAATATGTTTCTCAGCTTCTGACAGCTAATTAAACTCAATACCTGCGCGTAGAAGTTTAGAATTTTTTATCGGCGTACCTGAAGGATCTATCTTTGGGACTATACTGTTTTTTTGGTCTTTATTAACACCGTGCTATCTCCTTAACATGATAATTAATTGCACGTGTATGCTAGCGATAATCAGCTAGAACAATGTCAACGTGTTTATTTACATATTAGGGATGAGCACACAGGGATTGATTTTTAGGTTATGCTGCTAAGCTGGGGTTGAGCAATGGTCGAAGGATATTTCTTGTTGATTAGGACTGGTTGAAAATGTCATGCTGAAAATTAATGAAGCAACTTTATGATGATAAATACATTTCGGTGCATTTAGAAATCTAAAGATGACACTTCCTATTTTCCCCAAATCTTCTTAAATAGTTGACTAACTTCCTCTATTGCCTGTGATAGAAATTTATCTTTTATTTTTAATAAATATGTATATCAGAAATATTTTCAAAAGAATTCCCTTTGATATCTGGTCTCATCAAAGCATTCTATAACACTTCAAAAGCGCTCTTAATCTCCTGCTGTATCAAACACATATAAGGGACCAAAACCGCAGGCTAAACAATTTCATGTAACCAAAAGCAAAAATTTCGTCTACTACTACACTGATGGCGTAGTCCATGTCACGATTACCTCACACAGTAATAGCCACCTGAATTTTATGTTCCTATTGAAGTCTAGTCATTAAAATCCTGAAGTGGATTTTGTTGGAAGGTTCTACTAACTAAGGGACGGTTTGATACAAAAATATAATTTAAAATCTCATAAAACAGGAAATCAATAAAAATCAAGAAACAGACCGTCTATGGTTCCTTAAAGTTTATAGTTGAGAAACTTTTCCAACCCTACTGGGGCACGGAAGTTAGTATCCACTAAAATGTCGATACTCGAGTAAACACTTTTATTTTATGAAATTAATCCATTTTATAGCAGTGATTGTCACCGAAATCCCACAGGCACCAGTAAATATTCAATGCAAAGAACCTCAACAACCAGTTAAAGCTATAAACCCGGAAGCTATACCAATCTGATCCACTTTAGCCGAACCATAAATAAGTGAAGAACAATGTTCCTTGACCACAAGTCCCTTTATCCATACATTAAACTTCCATCAAATTAGGTTCCCAACTAAGGACTATTTTAAAAACCATCAGAAACTAATCCAATTCCTTCATTCTTTCCACGAGAACCGTTCAAATTTAGGTCATTCAATACTGTTCGAATAGCAAATCCTGACATAAGCCTTTAATTGGGGATTCGTCCGGGAATTTTCAGGCTGCAGAAGGGTTGTCCTTATGTCGCAAAACAAACCAAATTTGTTTTTACCACCCTCCACTCAACTCGAATCACACACTCACACAAACCATGAATAGAGTCGATATAAAAGTAAAAAAAAAATGAAAATAAAACCTTAGGAATTTCTTTACTTACAAAGGGTTCATTTTTGCCAGGAGTTTGGCACGTACTCGGTCCCTCTCGGAAAATGACATCGGGACGACAGTAACTTCGTTCTGGCGCTCCCTTTCAATACTTGCCGACAGCTCGTTATTCATTTCCACGTGATTGTGCTCCGACTCTAAGTGCGTTCGTGTCCTCACTGTCTCGTATTTTCGTTCGTCTTCTTGAAAATTAAAAACTTCGCTCAATTCGTACTCTTTCAACTGGAAAAAATATAAAAAATTGAAACTTTTAAAAAAACCATTTGTTAAGGAAATTGAGGAAAATTGATTGCAAACAATTGGCAGTGAAAGGTTGAGCGAAAAGGTTTGTTTCCAGAAGTGACTATTTTGCTTGAGTTATCGTTTTGAATATGAATTGGATTTAGGATTTTCTACTTAATAGTAGCTTCTAGGTGGAATAGAAGTTCTCAAAGAGTTTTTTTTACTAGCGAACACTTCTTTTCACCCTTTAGTGGGATACTTTAACGGTCGTATAACCAGCGAAGAGGAGACGTGGATACTTTGATATAAGGTAGAGTTATTATCTTGCCACAGGGAATAAACTAGTATGATGAAATAAATGTTGTGAACTCTTAAGGGGGAATTCCCCTATTACGAACTCAAAAAACAAACAAAGTTCTTGTATTTGAATTGAACGTCTGTCGAAGAATAGTTAGATGTTCTTATCTTCTCTGATGGTCAAGCTATCGTCAAGGCTCTATCCTCGTGGAGTTCTTCTTCGCGGGTTACTAAGGAGTGCTTCAACACTATTTAACAACTAGCCGCCCATAAAAGAGTCACGCTTCGTTGTATCGAGGGCAATGAGCTCGCCAGGAAGGGTTCATCTTTTTTTTTCCATACTTGGGTCTTATTTTTCTGTGAGCTAGACAACAGCCCAGAGACGGAGTGGATTATTTTAATTTCTTAATAAAAGCTCACGGGGTCATCTGGTTTCGAACCCGAGACCCATGGCATGTTGGTCTTGCCGCTGAACGTATTGATCCAACTCTCTCTGAGATGAATTTTCACATCACGCACCACACTTGGCAAATCATTAATGAAGAGGCTGAATAAAAGCGGTCCCAGTATTGATCCCTGTGGCACACCACGTGAAAGAACCAAAGACCAGAAATTACACCATCGATTTGAACTCTTTGGGAACGATCTGACAAGAAACATGCTATCATAGAGGCAGCACACGAGCTAAAGTTAAAGTACGTGTGTAATTTGTGAATAATAACCTGTGGTCAACGCAATCGAAAGTTGTAGAACAGTCCAGTAATGTTAAAGCTGTGAAGTGATAATTGTCCAAGGCTTTTCTTATGTCAGTGGATACTCTCAAGACAGCCGTCTCACAATTATGAAAAGATCTGAAACCAGATTACCAACGAGATAGCAATATATTCCCGTCGACATAAGCCAGTATTTGCTTGGACATAATCTGTTCAAGTACTTTCGAGAAAAAAACATAAAAGGCTTATTGAACGAAAGTCAGATATCGATACTGCAGAAAAATTCTTAGCAATGGGCAACACGGGGCAGCCTTCCAACTTACAGGAAACGAAGATGACATTAAACATGTTTCAAAATCTGGAGGATGTAATCGCCAATGAAAGGAAGTAGTACCTTAATAAAACGGGGCGATTGGTTATCAGGTCCAATTGCTGTGGATTTAATTGAGCCCACCACAGATATCAATTCATCTAGATTTACATTTCGAAAATAAAACGGGTCAGCAAGATCATTCACTGAAAGATCAGGCAAGTTCTCAGGAAAAATACTTGTTGAATCCATGGGGTTCACACTGGTTGCAGTTATGGCAGAATTAAGCTCATCTGGATCAAAAAGGCATCGAATCTTATCCTTGCCATGAATACCAGCATACCCTAGGTTACGCCATAGAACTCGCGAGGTTAGTACTAATTTCCCACTAAAATAGTATCGCTTAGCCAATTTTATGGCTGCGGTAGCTTTATTACGGGTGATATTGTAAAGCAGACGCGCCTCTTCGGATTTAAGGTGCTTGTAGCGTTGAAATAAGTATTCCCGTTCTGCGATTAGAGCTTGCACATCAGGTGAAAACCATGGGCTATTTCGCGTCCAAATGCGTTTAGTTTTAGGGTTGTCCCCTAGGCTTTGGTCACATGGTATGAAAAAACTGTTGCTTTACATGAGAAATCGCATGGTATATCTCCTAAGATCACTCTAGTATCGAGAACATTAGATGATCTTAATAGTGTTTAGTATGGAAGAACCTGTTTATCCCAATAATAGTTGTAGCTCAGTTTTACAAGCTTTCAACCTATTGTGGCATTGAAAGTTTGGGATCTCGTGAATCTTGTGATTTCAGTCATACTCGAAATAAGACTTCATCTTGTGATCAACACGATTTGGATTAGAGTTCGTCAGTTTTACAACCATAATGTAGTGACACCATTGGCACTGCTCAAATGGTATTCTTGCTCATACTGCTTTTGCTTATGGTGATGTCTTCCTTCTTTCATCTATAGCTTTTCCTCACAATTTTGTTGCTGAAACATCTTTTCTTTGCTGATAGGGGTTCTGACATCTTCAACAGTCTGATTTCCAATTTTGATACCTCTATCATGTACGTTGATCATTCAGCTTTCATTACCTCTCTGATGCCAGCTAAGCTCCCTAAATGCTTTTTCTTTTCCAGACTATATCTGGACACATTTGGGGATGATACTGTGACTCACAATTTTCATCACGCATTGCTGTCCCACCAGATGAGATCGCATGCAGGAAATTTAGCCGTGTCCAAGAAGGATCCTGTTGCACAACCCCTTTTAAAGCTGTTATTGATTTGTTTGCTGCCAACATTTCTCCCGATATATGGTCAACCAATTCCATTGTACGTGAATTCATACGTAGAAATCGTTCCGGACCTCGTTCAACATCAAGGATTTCAAAAAACTTATCAGCGAGTTGTCTTTCTACTTACTATAATTGGACAGGATTTTTGACGCTGAGCTTTTTGATTTCAGCTTGGTGGTCTTAGGCCGTGATCGGTATGCTTCTGGTGTTACAGCTCCTGTTCAAAATGAAATGTTGTGCGCCATATGCGGAAATAATCCGTTCTAACTCTTCAATGTTTCCGACTCTAGTAATCTTAAGTTCCTGTGCGTAGCTTTGAATTTCGCTCTTAGGCGGCTCTATGCCGCCATTGTTCATATTCCTCCTTGCTGGTATCTTGCTTTATATAATTCTTTTGCGACATGTGTTGAGATTCTTAAGCGGACCACACATGATACAACGGTTGGACAACAGCTTGTTGACCAACAGTTGTATGGTAGTTCACACGCGATACAACGGTTGGATAAACAGCATTTTCGTCGTTGGTCCACATCCAAACGTGGAATAAAGCTTTCGACAGCCCCTGCAAATCCAACGTCACCACACATGATATAACAGTCGTAGGCCGACATTTGTTGAATCAATCGTCAGATCAACCATTGTATAGTATCCGGACCACTTTATAGATCCTTTTGACAAACTCGTTGATTTGGGAGACTTTAATCTGTCGTCTTTTAACTGGTGCAAATGTTTTTTCAACAGTGCTATCTTTTCGCAGTGCTTATGTTTTCTACTAACTTCAATGGTATGAAATGTTTCTGGTACCTGAATCCTTTCATTATTCAGAGCTTAACGTTATCATCATTTTTGACTAAATTATTTTTGATTCTCAAAGATTTGGTTTTTCAAAATTGAAAAATTGGCTTTTGTATTATGCCTGATCTTTTATTTTAAATGAACACAAGATTGGTAAAGTTGTTTCATCGTTCGCTTTTTATTCGATGCTTTACTCAGTGTGTATCTCTTTCGTTATTTATAGGTTTACGGACTAGACCACCGTTGATTTATTCTAATTTATGGCACTTGAAGAAGTTGAAGGGCAAAGCATGGAAGAAGTTTTGTTCCTTCAGGAACAATGTCAACTTTTTAACTTCTTGTAATTTGTGTAAATAATAACCTTTTAGTACGAAATGACCCCAAACAATTTTGGCGCTTCGTACTCTGATGGGTAATGTTTTATTAAGGACTCCCTAACTATTTCTAACCTGACGACACTGTTGTATCAAACAACATCATTGTCTGAATGCCCTGATGGCATACCTTCATCTTTACTGGAGTGCTGTTATCCGTCTGTGTTACCTGTTCTCATTTATTTATTCAATTTATCCATCAATTATGGCTGCTTCCCTAAATATTAAAAGCTTTCACTGAGTTCAATTCTAAAAATTCATTTATTTTCAATTCTTAAGCCGCTTAACCCAATTGAATACAATACATTTCTTTTACCAGACCATTTTCGACCTATTTCAAAAACTACCCCAAACAGCAATACATAGACAAATTAGGTATACTCATATCGCCCGACAGTAAACAGTTTCGATACTGTAGAGATACTTGATTTCAATTAAGACAATACCATATCAGTCAGACTTATTTACATCGGTTTCTTAGTCAAACAAACAATTACAGGAAAATTACATTTACATAATTCCCTTGAAGTACTGAATCCATTATTCATAGTCTGTCATCCACGTCATCACAATCAGATCGTCACTTATTAGCAAATGGAAGATTCCTGAATTCATTATAAAGTAATCGAATAATGGATAACGTTCAAAGTAATTTCATTGTTTATCTGATCTGAAATGCAGTTCGATTGTAATTTCTACTGATAGATGAGAGTATTATTGGTGCTGATCAAAACATTTGTACCTTAAGAAGCTTATTCGTAACATTTTCTAGCCATTTGTACAGGTAGTCTTTGATTTTAATCCTTTAATTGAGATAGAAACCCCTTGAAATTCAGTAACGAACTCAATCCATCCTGACGTGGACAAACAATACACATCGAGATATTCCAAGAAAACTCAAGAAGGCGTACAACAATGTGGGGATGATATGGAATATAATTATTTATTTATAAAATCGATGTTCAACGTGTAACATTTTATCAATGTTAAATTCATAAAATATGTACAGCGGTTAGAGATCGATGTACTTCTGATTTAATGTGTAAAAAGGTAAAGAATTATTTAGTGATAACTACGACGCAAAGGAAATATTAAGAAGTAGACAAAATAGCCCTTACTTCTGCGGATATTGAAGTCGCTTCAAATTTTTATGTAATTTACTAACTTTAACTGAAAGAAAATCGATGTTGATATTGTAATGGAGGCACGTGTGGAGATAAGTCAAGAATTTTGAAGTCTAATTGTCACAACTTTATATTGTTATGTTTGTAAACTTGTTCCTGACGTATCTTGGCATTCCACATTGGATGCTTACTTTATTGTAGGCTGTCAAGGGTTAGGTAAGTTTGGTTAGATACCACTAAATGGGGTCATTGTGCCAGATAGATTCATGGAAATTCGGCCTCTTAATTCCACTGATCTCATAACCATCTCATTTCCCTAAGCACGGTTTTGTGGATCTCTGCTCTGCTGTTCTGGAATCCTCGAGAGGAAGTAACTATTCAGTAGATTTCATCTTTTTGCCGCATATGACGAACTGATTCCATTTCCTTCACTACAGCTCCGACAGATATCCTTTTCAACTCGACGTAATCTTCTGGTACGGTTACTTTCTGTCCTTGGTCCTTGGCTTCACCAGAAAAATTTAAACTTTTTCCTACCAAAATCGGTAGCCTAAACTCTCGCATTTTCCTCTTCCTGGTGAAAAGCACAAACCCCGTCTTTAAAGAGTTAAGGCTCAGTTCAGTATTAGAAACCCTCGCGCTGATCGTTGAAAATAATCTGCCCATTAACAATATCGCTAATACATCCGCATAGACAGGAACTACAAAATCGTCCTTCTCTAGAATATCCAGTATTTCCCCCATAACCACAGGAGTGTTGATAACACCCCCTATGCAGCCCTATGAATGAAGTCCTCTCATTTTTATTTATTCCCTCTTTTTATCTTTATTGCCCTTTCTGTTACCATAAAGTTTTTACTTTGAAAAAATTGTAATAGATTGTAGACAAGTTCTCTGTGTAACCAGAAAGACTCTCCTGTCATTTCCTGCAAAGCATAACGATCAAGATATTGTAGATATAGATTTTAAGGAGATTGAGTACTAGTTTCCGCTGCACGTAGACCTCAAGGGCCTATTGTATTTGCCTCAGAAATAAAGTCTGCCATCAATTTTAATCTTGTACACCAAAGTGGCTCACTTGGTTCACTTAGGGAAACGTACTATTTTGGGTAACGTGTTAGTTTGTAACTCCGTCGGGGTTAGAGTTACAGTCCCAAAAGTATTGAATCTTTCGTTAACATAAGGAGGAGAGTGACCTAAGAAATGGGTTATTATATAGTACATGTGCTCTACTCTCTCTCCCTAGTTCCGGTAACCCCTTGTGGGGCATAGGGTGGGAGAAGAACTTCACTCGCTTCGAGAGAACGAATGCAAATGAACCTACAATTTAAAGTGAATTCCGAACCATTGTCAGTTTCTCTGAAACCACCAATGGCCTTTTTTAATCGTAATCTATTATCTGAAGAAAGCAACCATGGGTCGCCGTCGGCGGGATTCGAACCTGGGACCTCCGGATTGGAAGGCCGATACGTTATCACATATTCCATCGACGACTTGCGACACGTGAGTGTGCTGCACTTGCCTATAGCATGATTGTACTTGTTCATCACCCAAAGGCCAGTGACTATGGATATTGTTAGCTTTATGTTGCTTTTATAATTTTTAACCGACTTCCCAAAAACAAAGAGGTTCTAAGTTCGACGCGTATGTTTTTTTTTATTTATTTATTTTTTTATTTTTTTTTATGTCTGACCGGGCATAACTTCGTAACGCGTCGACCGATTTTGATGATTCTTCAAAATGTCGTAATAGATATAAAATTAAAAATTATTTTATGCTTTTTAGCGCTTTTTGTGAACTCGGTTGAACTTTCTTTTAAAAAACTATTTTATTGATTAACCATTCACTTTTTTTACGTCTATTTTAGGTGAGAGTAGCTTCGACTGTTTACAGTCCTCTCTGTCATTCCATCTCGGATTGTGTTCTCTTTTAGTTACTTCCGTTATTTATCGAATAATAAAGAAGGAATAGCTTGATACAGGACCCATCATGGGTTTTTCTTAACCTTCTTTGGTATTTCTACCTTCCATTTTTTGTGACCGGGAACGCGTCAGAGCGTGATCCGGGTAGATTGCGTTCAGGAGTGAAACAGGCACCCAGAGCCTCACATTGTTTGTTTCTTCCGCTACACCATATACACCAGTGCCGGTGTTATGATTTTGCAAAGAGCCGCCAGTATTAACTAGAGCTCTGTGGAGTGGTAAGGTTCTCCAGAGTTTTTTCCCAGAAGAGCTTAATTCTGAAATGTTTTGTTAAATTTACTTCAAGAATCATTTAATCGGAAATAATCTGAACCGTTCGGTATATGTAAGTCTAAAAGATTCTTCCAGACTAACGAAAGTCCAAAGTTTGAATATGTAAATAACAATTGGTTCGTTAAAGCAAGTCTGTATGCAGACTAGAGCTTCTTTCTGAATATATAAATTCAATGGAGGAAGGCAAAGAGCCGCCTCTATTGCTGTAGTTGGAGTTGGATGTTCCGATGTCATCCCAGAGCCCAGTCTATATTATCCAATTGCGCTTCGCAGCTTAGCTTAGTGTCTAGTGTAATACCTAACTACTTCGTAGTATCCGCTAATCTTATTTTAAACATTTTTAGAGTCTTCTTGCCTTCGAGCTTTCTTCTCTTTGTGAAGAGGAGTACAGATGCTTTGTCTGGAGATATTGATAAATTCCTTTTTGTATAAAATTTTTCAGTTACGTTAACAACTTTCTGTATAGCTCAGAAATCCTATTTAAGAACTTTCCCTTAATGAGTACAAAAATTTCGTCGGCATACCCAACAATATAGAAACACAGCTTAATCAAGTCTGTGATTAGGTCGTTGACAACCAGGCTGTCCAGGATCGGAGAGGGATTCCCCTTGAGGGCACACTCTGTCCACCGATCTCTTAGCTACACAGCCACCCACCAAAACTGACACAGTGGGATTTCGGGGGATATTTTCTACCCATCTTACCAGAACTTAAAGAGGACAGAAGAGGGGATTCCCCCTTCACTGTCCACCTATCTCTTGAATTTATGCCACCGATCAGAACTAACACAGTGGGATTCCAGAGGATATTTTCCACCCATCTCACCAAGGTTTCATCAATATCGCGCTTCTGCATTGCGTCTTTGATACATTCAAAGGTAACATAATCTAAGACACGTTAAATATCCATTAAAACTTAGAACGAACACCTCTCAACTGCTACTCTCCTACCCTTTTTGAAGAAAGCTTGTAAGACATGGCGATCTTATTTATTTGTCCACAGTATTTTTACAAGGTTTTCAGGGAAAAACCTTGGAAGACTAATAGGATTAAAGGATTTGGCTACTTGGTAGATAAATTGTTCAGGATTAGGAATAAACATTACCCTTGCCTCACACAATTTAGCTGGGGTGGAACCGAAAGTCAAGCCAGCTTTATATTTATTTTCAGCAACCGGTACTAGTTTGTCTGTTTCTTTCAGCACCATTTCCTAAACTTTTTATTGTCCATTTGATACTCTGTTTCCAGATAGTGGTATTAGGTAAAAGCCTAACTAACTATCTAAAGGAAGATTTAATTGGTCGAAATTATTTTCTATCTCACTGGGTTCGCTGCATCCTGTAAAGTGGATTTACAACATATGTTCGGCAATCTTCTGTGATGTACGCACCAATTGACAGTTGCAACGACCCGAGTTGCATACATTTTTCTTTCGGAAGAATCTTGTGAATTCATTCTGATTCGCTTATTGATTCGATGTTTGGGAAGAAACGTTTCCATGCCAGTAATTTAGCAATATTCATTACTTTTTTGGAAGTGTTTCTAAAGACGCGCCAACTCAGATTCAGTACCCAAATTGCAGCCGCACTCTTTTCTCTTCAGGTTTTCCTCTACCAGCGACCCTTAGTGTTTTGTTTAGGAGCGTTAATGAGGTATGTTTCTTCAAAGATTTTCCGGACAATGTTTCTGAGTTCAACTGCACTATTTATATTATTTATGTCTCCCAGAGGCGGATCCCAATCAACCAGCTCCGAATCGCTAGCTGTACTGAATCTGTTTCAACTCATTTTTTTTTACTTCCGGAACACAGATTGTGATCCTACATTCCCATGAAATACAAGCGATACTCCTCTGTGGAATATCTTTTGGGTTTCATGGAATTACTTTAGAAACTGTCTTACGGAATACCATGATGTCTATAACCTCTGCCGAACGGTGTTGACAAAAGTAGGTTCATTAGCCGTTTAGTGTGGTGAACTCGGTATCCATGAGGTAATTTAAGAGGTTAACTCCCCGTTCATTTGTATACGGGCTTCCCCAACAAAACATAATGTGCATTTGCATTACAGCTTATAATTAATGTATTACTAAATAACATGACAAACGATTAAATCCTTCGACAATTCGTAGAGCACTAAGTGTTAATGAATGAAATGATAGTTCCCGAACAAAAGCCAACAATTGGTGAGAAGTTTATCTAAGACACGCTTTAGTGATGACTGTAAGGTTAAGATATTTGGTATAGGATCTAGAGATGAAGCAATAGTGAGTGATTTTTTACGAAAACTATACAGTGACACTAAGGCGCATCCTCCATGCTCTAGTGTTGGCACGAAGTTTTTGATTCCATAATGAATAGTGACGGAATTTCAACAAAATAATAATCGGCACTACACGGCAAAGTTGGCGATCAAATATCTTCTGGATATGCCGTAGATCAATTTATAGATTTTACCAACTAATATAACTCTTAAATCGATCAAATTCTGTCTTAAAGACTTAAGTCAGTTACCAAAAAACGAAGAAGCACCAAAAAGCATTGATTACTTTACTTTTACACTTCTGAGGAAGACAATATATGTTTCATCTGGTACACACTAATTTTTGGCACCTTATATAGTAGCAGTTGAAATGCCTTTTGTTTGATTTTGTAGGCAACAACATTAAGTATTTTTCGGTTTTTTTTTCTTTTTGTCAAGATCTTGAAAAACCAAAACTCACAAAAGATTGAAAAATTTGGATTTCGCTGTACATTTTCTCTTTTTTGATAATGATAGTTTTATGCTCTTCCACTGTAACATTACAGTCCTACAAAAGTACACGAAGTACAGATTCAATCGAAGCAGCAATTGTCAAGTTCTTTACCTTTTCGTGTGTCATTTACAAAAAAATATATATAAATGTCGTAATAAATTTTCAGTTATCAAAATTTTAACAGTGATTTTTACAATATTATTTATGACAATAAAATAATAATAAAAACGAACAATGTCCGGGCGACCTAGTTGTAATGGTCGTACAAGCAGCAACGGCATCTACGACGATTATGAAGAACGACGAGATTCTAATTGCAAAAGATGCTCTACTAATTTTCAAGATTTGTGCAGCCGTTACAAGCGTGTTGATGAAAATTCAAAAATTTTGGAAAATGTCCTGGATATATCTACAACGATTCTCAAAATTTTGGTTATATGTGGCATTGATGAGTGTAAAGCAGAAAGAGCATTAGATGTAATAATATATACATTTATGCACTTTGATGAGTTTGTGGAACATCCAGGTGGAAAGCCTAAGAAAAAGATTAGAAAGACCGAATTTTTGGATGATTTAATAAAGGACTGTGGCATGAGTAAAGAAGAGTCTAAGCTGACATATTCCATAGTGAAGTGTGCATTCAAGGCGTTTTATCACAAACAAATCATGCACGAGTTCGATCCTGCTTTTATAGATGAATGTGAGTGGAAGAATGCTGCAAATAAAACTATAATTGCCTTGAACAAATCGGGAGCTTCAAAATCGGAATCAGAATTAGCTGGCAAACGAATATTATGCGCATATGAAAATTACATGTTTCGGTTGAAGTTAAAAAATGAAGCTAATGCGAAAAAACCTGACGAAAGCATTTGTCTTTGTATGCGTAAGGGGAAAGGAGCGTCTTTTAATAAACAAAATTCGTGCAGCAAGTTTATAGTGGCCGATGAAGGTCGTCGACGTTCTTCGTGTCAGAATTCTTTGCAACAACAACAAGAGCCACACCTACGTGGAGAACTCTGTTGCCAAATTGAGTATCCAAACGGAGCCAATACGTCACAACTGGTTTGCAAGGATGCATGCGGGCGAATTTTTCTTAAGGTAGAAGGAAACAAAATTAACTTCGATCCTTCCGCAATGGAATGCAAAGCTAAACAAGCATCTGTGAAGCGTAAATCTTCTTGTCTGGATAGCCAGACAGTAGATAATACCAACTGCAATAGAAGAGATTCAATGATTTTGAGGAATTTGTGTAAATCACCATTGAATTCAAGAAGAGGATCTATGAACAACTGCCCGTAAAACAGCGCCTTCTGAATACTACGACGGCATGTGTCAATGCCGAAAGATTAATATTTTTTCGACAGAAAAATAACAAATTTCTTCCAAAGATATTTAGTGTTGGTAATGGAATAATTGTATTTAAAGACAAATATATTTTCAATTCATTTATTTAAATAATTAATTACAGATTTAGAAATTTTAGTTATGTTCACGGTTTGGCAAAAATGTAAATTTGAATACAATCTGAAAATTAAATTTAAAAGTAGTTTCTTCAGACTATGACACAACAGTAACAGTTTGGTGCGAAAACTGTGACTTTCTTAAAATTTTCGAAGCTAAGTGTAAGTGATCAAACAGCAATGTATCGGCTGTTATTCATGCATCGCGATAACACGCCAGCTCACTGGCATCTGATTTAATCGTTATCCATTTGCGACAAGAAAAATCCGGTAGACGTAATTTCACACATTAATAGGACACAAAATTTTGAATGCATACATACGAATAGGTGGATATACAGCAAAGGGTGCGTGACTAAATTCAACATGTAGAGTACCACTGTTAACAAAGTTATTTCAAATTTTCTTTATTCACCATTTTAATGAAAGCAACCAAAAACTGTGGTTTGTGTTGAATCCAAGTTAGCCGGTGCTCTCAACATGTTGAATTTAGCCACGCACCCCTCACGAACCCAAAAATAATTGTTCGAAATTCATCAAACCACTATCTCACAAATATTCAACATTCAGTAGATAGAATTTTCTGAAATTGCTTGTGTGGTCTCCAATGAAAACATTTGACTTAAAGTAAACAGTTCCCTCAATAAATTCACATCGGAACATTGCTAGTTCCTTTTTCCCATTAAAAACTAAATTGTTATTTGATGTTTTTTTATTTAGTTCTAAAAGAGTAATTTTGTATTCTACTAACATATGATTCAATTGGAGAGTAGGCGGAATTTCGAATTTAAATATAGTGTGGCCCTATAAACTTTTGTATAAATTAGTGCCGCTATTTAGAGGATTTTCATAAAGGATGTTAACATTATTTTTCAACAGGATACTTCCATTCAGTAAAGATTTCGAAACAACTTCTATAAGGATAAAGTATATGTTCATCTCAATTTTTAATCTGATACGTCCAGCATAGTCCAATAATTATTTGAACAAACTAGTGTGGAATATATTACAAAAAATATCGTACGTTATAAGTATCCTTTGGTTTTAAATTTATGCAACATAATTTCAAATTATCCTTATTAAAAGGAAGTTCGATTTAAATATATAAAGCAAAAGCGCTTAATTATTCATATATGGGAGGAACATGCCAGTTCATTATTTCAGCTGAAATTACTTTCCATGACTTAGTTATATCACGGAAAAACCCGATTCGATTCATTCTAATCGTAGTCTATCTCGGACATTCGAGACTCATAACTCTAGAAAAACCAATACAAACAGGGCAAGAGCTATCAGGAAATTTTATCGAATAAACCACTTCGGTTCAATTTTTTCTCCTGTATGACCTATATCCTCTGAATCCTGAATGCAAAATGTTAGATGTGCACAAAACCTATCGCGTTGGCACGGCAAAACTTTGAATGTATAATTAAAATTATTCATGCAATACATGCACAATGGAGTTCCAAGAATTTACTTAGGTCTGAATAATGCAATGGAACACCATAAAAAACTTTCTCTAGACTCACAATCGAATAAAACATGCCGTTTAATATTTACGACTTGCTTTGTAATACATCAAGTGAACTAAGAAATATTGTACTGTTGCAAGTATTGCAAGATAAATCATTTTGAAAGATAAATCCCCTAACAGCACGTTACTTCCGCAATGCAAAACAGTCTATAAGCGAGTCTTGTGTTTTTTGTGGACTTTATTTACATGAGCTGAAAATTATGTATTTCTAACACCTCTGATATAGTCTTATTCGATGTTGTTCAATGTGCTTGTAGACAAACTTTAAGCATTTGTCCCGAAAGTTATCCTTCTATTTATATCAGTTTGAAATCAACACCAGCGTGCCACAAAGTTCCGTTCTTTCACCTCCTTTTTTTCTTATTTGTTACTACATTTCACCTTACCTTGCTTTTAATCCTCTTCGTAATTTCAAAAACGACAGCGCATTAATTTTGCGTATCCCTTTGGTGTTTTGAAAGTCGGAAAGGTGTAACAGCCGTTGGTTTAAGTTTTCTTGAGTTTTAGTGATATGCAAAATAGAATGTGGTAAGCCTTAGTGCATGTATGAAACGTAATTTAGGGGGGGGGGGGGGGGGGGTCAAAATAACATATACTTTATCGTCGGAAAACTGAACCCTCCCTTTGCTTCATTTATGCGCACCAGCGGCTTGTATTACATATTATTATGCACACCGATATTATGAGGCACACCTCCCCCACTACTTCTAATTCATAATGGTTAGTTATGCATTTACAAGTCCAAGCTTATCAGCTTAGTACCATACCCCTTCAGGGCTTTCGAGTTGTCACATTCTTCTATTCTTTTCTATATTGTCTATCAGTCGCTCAAAAGCTTTTTGATCGACACTCATCTAGGTCTTTCTTAAAGCTCTCTTGAAATGTTTTTGAGGCCTATATTGAATCATAGCCTATATTGAAGCATACCGTTTTTGTTGCTGTAACCTCTGTTTACAGCTTTGATTTTGTGGACTTCTGCTGCTGTAGTATTTTCAAAATTTTTCGAGTTAAAAATTTTTTTGTGGTTCAGAACAATTTTGTGTGCCTTTGCCCGGTCGTTCTTGGTCCCTCTTACTGTTTTTGGCTGCTCTGAACTCTGTTTACGGCTGTGATCTCGTGTGGTGTTATCAAACAAATTATTTTAGTTCTTTGTGGAGTTCGGTACTTTGTGGCCCGGATTTGTTTTTGCGTGCCTTTACCTGTTCATTGTCGGTGCCTATTATTCAATTATATTCCTACATATTTATTTATTTATTTTTTATATTTTGAGGTCGTGTTTGTGTTTTTTTTGAAATTTTGTTATTTTCTGTGGTCGTGTTTTGTGTTGATTCGCTTTTGATTGTTCTCTCCGTGTTCTCTTGTTCCTTTTCTGTTTCTTCAATTTCTTGTGTGTTGGATCTGGGATTGGCTTCGTTCGTATTTATTTATTTATTTATATTACATTTATTCATTTCATTCCAGTCTTTCACTTTGTTTGTTTGTTAGATTTTTCGGCTTTACTTTTTCTGTCTCGTGGAGGCCCTCATTTCTTTGAGGTGGACCGTAGAGTTTATAAGAATACTTAATTTGTCGATTGTTTGGTTTTTCTTCATAGGTCTGGTTCTTCTCCTTTGACAATTATTTGTTATTTTTAATTTGTTATTTTAAATTTTTTGATTTGACACACATTCAAATTATCCGGCTTTTTGTTTTGGTTGCGTTTTCTTCGTCCCCTGCTTCGTGGCTCTTTCGTCGCTTTATTCTTTGCGTCTCCGTCTTTCCGCTGTTTCGGTTTTTTCTATTTGCTTGAGTCTTCCTGGTGCCCCTGTGTATTCTCTTTCTGCTGGTTTCCTCCCTGTCTTTTTACTATTTCGTCTTCTTTGTATTTGTTCATTTTCTTCCCTTTTTATTTTACTTTTTGCGTTGGCTTCCATTTAATCTATTTCTATTTTTGGCTTTTTTGTATTTGTACCTTTTTTCCCCATTTTACTTACTTTTTACTTTTGTTTTGGCTTCCATTTTATCCATTTACTTATTTTTATCTCGTATCTGTTCTTGTGCACCCATACATCTGTTGCTGTCTGTTTTCTTCGCTCTCTGTTTATTTGCTCTCCTCTGTCTTTCGTTGTCTTCGCCTGCGCTCACCTTTTCTGTCTCCTAACTTATTATTCCTTTTTTTTCCTTTTCTTTCGTTTGGATTTTTATTTATTTATTTTTTATTTTCTTACTTATTTTATATTGTCTTTTTATTTTGTTGTTCTCATTTCATTTCTCTCTTCATTTGCACACCTCTGTCTTTCGTTGTTTTTGGCTGCGCTTACCTTTTCTGTCTCTTAACTTATTATTCCTTTTTTTTTTTTTTTTACTCTTTTCTTACCTTGGGATTTTTATTTATTTATTTTTTATTTCTAATTTTTTTAATTTTATATTTATTTATTTTTTTTTCATTTTTTTTGTTCTCGTTTGTCTTGAGTTTGAGCTTGAGTTTGTTTCTTCTTCCTCTGTGTCTCTGTTCTTTCGGTTATGGCCTGCTGCGGTGCCTGCGCGGGGGTGATTTCCCGTGATGGGATCAACTGTGATGGCGTTTGCGGATTGAAATTCCATCCTAAGTGTTTAGGGCGTGGGACCAGATCTCCGACCTGTGTGGAGTGTTCCGATATAAAGCCATGCCATGTTCTGAGGCTCGTAAAGAGCATGGTGGAAGCGCTTTCCGGCGATCTGACTCTTGTCGCTGATAGAGTCAGCTCTTTCTCTTCTCGCTGGGCGGATTTTCAGCTTCTGTCCGAGGACACCGGAACCCTCACCACTAAAATGGACAGGTTGTTGGGCGTAGTGGATGCTCTAGAATCAGCATCTACTATCCTTTTAGAAAGATCCCATGAGATGTCTTCCCGCATTTCGGCTCTATCTGGCTCGCTTGATGAGGTCCATTCTACGCTTGCTGGCCTCGATCCCAACCTGCTTCCTCCCGGGGGCCCTTCTCCCATCATCCCCATTATTGACGACATTCGCCGCAATGTCAAACAGGTGAAAGGAGACCTATGCTCCTGGTCTTCGGCTGTCTCGGCCAACTCCGAGCTCCTGGGTTCTATCGCCTCCGACTTGAAGGTTCTATCCACGCGTGACAAAGCCTCTTCGGAGCTCCCTTCCGCCTCGTCCTGCACTGACGTCCGGCCCAGTCCTTCGCTCTCTGCTGCCCCTGGCTGCCCTATTTCTCCGATTCTGGGTGGTTCTCCACCTCCCGCCGCACCTGTGTCACACTCCTCTGGCTCAGTGGTCCGGAATATTGTACCGGCCCCTTCCCCACCTGCTGATCTTCTCCCGCCCATGCGGGACCAGGCCTCGCGCCAAGCCTCGTGTCCCTCTCGAGCTACTCGCGTGCGAGGGCGTCGTCGTGGTGCTGCTCGCGAACCCTCTGTTGCGCCCGAGGCTCCTGTCCTGAATACGACTCATCGCCCTTCAGGTGCTCTGGCTGACGTCGAACCAGCTCATGATGTTTCAGCTATTCGTTCCACGGGGGGGGCAGACTTCGTCGGCGAGTACTTCGTCTTTTAGGACGGTTATCCTGAGGCCAGCCAGACGGCCTAAATGCATTTTCGTATCCAGGGTGCACCCTGATACATCTGAGCGCGACGTCATTGACCACATCTCCACTCTTGCGAGTATTCCCGTTGGCATGATCGCTTGTCGGAGAATCAGCCCAGCACACGGCCAGGGTGAGCGCGCCTTTTCGGCCTCTTTTAAGGTTTTTGTTCCCGACGACTCCTTTCCAGCGATTATCTCGCCTGACTTATGGCCTCCTGGCTCTATTGTTCGAGAGTTTGTCCCGAGGGCTCGTCCTGGCGTTGCTCACTCTAACACTCCAAAAAACTTGTCGGCGAGGTCTCCTTCTACTATGCCAACGTGACCGGGTTGCGCTCAAAAACCTC
Organism: Leptarthrus brevirostris; assembly: GCA_964036015.1. NCBI lineage: Eukaryota > Metazoa > Arthropoda > Insecta > Diptera > Asilidae > Leptarthrus > Leptarthrus brevirostris. The sequence goes on from OZ038372.1 coordinate 127,541,667, forward strand.
GCGCTTGTTCTCCACCTCCAGCTCCGCCGACTTTGATGTCATCTGTTTGACTGAGACCTGGTTATGTGGCGGCATATCTGACGCCGAGCTTTTTGGACCTGAGTTTCAGGTCTTTCGTCGTGATCGCCACTCCGATTTGTGTGCTCCAGTTGGTGGTGGTGTGCTCTGTGCTATTAGAGCCAATATCCCTTCCTCGGTCATGCATATTGCTTGTTCCGGCGACTTGGAGATTTTGTGCGTCACCTTAAAATTCCCCCAGAGAAATTTGTATGTTTTTACTGTGTATATCCCTCCTGGCTCACCCCCACGTTTTTACGACTTGCTGTCTGCCTCCATCAACAGCCTAAGCGATGCCTTGCTGCCCGCCGATGAGGCCGTTGTCTTTGGTGATTTTAACCTCCCCACCGTTAACTGGATTCAGTCCTCTGAGTCTGAAGGGCTCTTGCCCTGCCTTACTGGCGCTCCCCAGCACATTCTGTCCCTTCTGGATACCCTTGCCTCTGCGAGTCTTACACAGTGCGGCGATGTCGTGAACGACCTCGGAAGATCGCTGGACCTTGTTTTTTCGACCAATCCGGGTGGCTCGTTTGTGAGAAGGTGTCCGACTCCCCTAACTTTGGAGTCCAGCCATCACCCTGCACTTCAGGTATTCCTGCGTTTTGAGGCCCCCGAAAAAGTCTTTTCCTCTCTTGCGGGATGGTCTTTCAACTTCAAAGCCGCTGATTTTTCTTCCCTCAACGACTGGCTCCAGGCTTATGACTGGGCGAACGTACTTGCTGAGCCCGACATTGATCGGGCCGTTTGCTCCTTCTATGACGTGCTTTATACCTGTTTTACTCAGTGTGTACCGGTTTCCTTTTCGCGCTCCCCCCATTCATCTCAGCCTTGGATGAATAGCTCCTTGAGACACCTGAAAAACCAAAAGAATAAGGCCTGGAAAAGGTTCTGCTCCTCTAGGTGCGACGAGGACTACCTGGCCTACCACAACCTCTACCTTCGTTTCTCTCTCGATCTTCAGACGTCCTACAACAGATTTCTGTCCGACTCGAGACATATTCTTCATTCTAACCCCAGACAGTTTTGGAGATTTATTAATTCTAAGCGACATAGTGATGGCTACCCTTCCTCCCTTAGGTTTGGTGATTGCGAGAGTTGTGACCCCGTCATTGTGGCCAATTATTTCGCCGACTTCTTCATTACCTCATTCTGTGATTCTGACTGTGATATTTTTTCTTCTGATTTTATTCACTTGACCAGGCTTCCTCATACTTCCCTTGAAACTAAGGACTTAGTTTTTGACGATGGTGCTGTCACCGATTATTTGTCGAGTTTGTCCAACGGATTTTCGTGTGGTCCAGATGGTGTCCCTTCGTCCTTTCTTAAAAATTGCTGTTCATCTGTGTCGCCCATTCTTTGTCATTTGTTTAACCTGTCTCTGTCTTGTGGCCGTTTTCCCGGTCTCTGGAAGGATTCTGTGATTATTCCCCTTCACAAGAAGGGTGACAAGTCCGATATCTCCAATTACAGACCCATCGCCAACTTGTGTCATGTTGCGAAGGCGTTCGAGGCCTTAACCAGTGATGTGCTCCGTTTTCATTGTTAAACCTTTTTAGGCTCTTTTCAGCATGGCTTCATTAAGGGTAAATCTACCACCACCAACTTACTCGAATTCGTGCATCACTGCTTGCCTCTGATTGAGTCTGGCTTACAGGTTGATTGCATTTTCACTGATTTTAGTAAGGCCTTCGACAGAATCGATCATGGGATTCTTGTTCATAAATTTCATTTGCTCGGGTTCCCACCGCTTTTTGTTAACTGGTTGTCCACTTACCTCTCTGGGCGCACCCAACGCGTCCTGTTTCGTGGTGCCCTATCCAATGAATTCTTGGTTTCTTCTGGGGTGCCTCAGGGCAGCATTCTTGGCCCACTTCTTTTTATTATTTTTATTAATGACGTCTCGGTGCTCCTTTCTAGCTCCAAGATTCTGTGTTATGCAGATGACGCCAAAATTTTTCGTGTCGTCTCCCGCGACGACGATTGTGCTCTGTTGAGCTCCGATATTAACGTTTTTCACGACTGGTGCTCTAGTAACCGTCTTCCCCTTAATATAAAAAAATGTACCATAATGACCTTTACCCGCAGAAACTGTCCCATTCTCTTCGACTACTCTTTGGATGGCAGTGTCTTGAGTAGGCTACATAGGGTCAAAGATTTAGGGGTTGTTCTTAATTCCCGCCTATCCTTTGAGGATCACATTGACTTCGTGGTGAATAGGGCTAATTCCACCCTGGGTTTTGTGAAAAGGTGGTCCAGGGAACTTGACGATCCCTATCTAACCAGGCTCCTCTTTTGTACATTCGTTAGACCCATTCTGGAATACGCTTGCCCGGTTTGGGATCCCTATTTCGCTGTCCACATCAACCGGATTGAGGCTGTTCAGCGTAGATTTCTTAGGTTCGCTCTCCGCGACCTTCCTTGGCGTGATCCTTTATCCCTCCCATCATATCATGCTAGGCTTGGACTGATTTCTCTTGATTCCCTTGTAAAGAGACGCCGAATATATAAGATAACTTTTATGCATGATTTATTGCAGGGGATGATCAACTCCTCCGAACTGCTGAATGGTTCAGGCATTTCCATTCCCGCCCGGTCCCTTAGGAATTTCAACTTTCTGCATGTTCCCTTTCATCGTACGCTTTACGGCATGCACGAGCCTATCACTTCCATGTCCCGCCTCTACAATGACTACGCTGCCTATATCGAGCTGGGATGTTCTAGGCGACAACTGAAGCGCCATCTGAGGATGCTTATTGAATAAGTTAGTTTAATGATTTGTATTAATTTTGTAGTCTTCTTGGTTCATTTGTAATTTTCTTAGTAGCCAGTTTTGGCGAAGCTGTTGTTAAATAAATAAATAAATAAATAAATAAATAAATAGTTACCTGAATCAGTGGTCAGCACATGATGTGAATATCTGATGAGAGAGCAACCAATCCCAGGCATACCTAATTTTTTTAGAGGTTGAGTGTTCATTTTAGAAGCGACAAACGATCTTTTCAAGACTTTGAGTGCATATTTTTACATTTTTTTTATATACAGTGTGACCAAAGCCTAGGGGACATTCCTTTGATGCGTTAGCATGATTTTGGTCGGAAGGGAATAAGGGTAACGGAAGTGAGGAAACTTGAGTCTTGTTTTTGCAGTGCTGCGAGCTAGGCAACAGCCTAGAGACGGAGTCAATTATTTTAATTTTTTAATAAAAGCTCACGGGTAGACCTGGTCTGGAACCCGGGACCCATGACATGGTGGTCGTGCCGTTCAACGAATTGTTCCAACTCCGTATTACATTAGTGAGTTCAGGGAAAATTCGTCGATTTCCAAGTCGGCCACAGTTTTTCAATTGATAGGATTTTGATGACGTTCTTCTCGAGGCATTAAGCGATTTTTATATCTTAGGCTTCACGGGAGATTTATGCTTCAACTTTATCCCTTGATTCGGAGCATTAGTGTAGATTATCAGTGCTTTTTTTAATTTTTCGCATAGAAATGCTAATTTTATCATTGTGATGTTAACGATATCATTCGGCTCCCGGTTAAGCGAAAGCAGGAAAATCAAAAATGCAGACACAACCGAAGAATTAAGGACAGAAACAAGAGAATTAAGGAGACGAATTTGAATCAATTGGTTGAGCGGCACGACCACCAAAACACGGTTCCCGGGTTCGAGAGCAGGTCTCCCAGTGGGTTTTTAAAAATTGAATTAAAAAAAATCCAATCCGTCTCTGGGCTGTCATCGAGCTCGTAGCAATGCAAAAACACGACATTTAAGTTTCCTGACTTATCCTAAATCCCTAAGTCCCCTAGGCTTCGACCACAGTGTAAAAAAAAGAAAAAAAAATTTCCCCATCTCGACAGAAAATACGTCAAGGTTTTGCTAGCGTAAGCTAACATTTAGATTATTTCTATTTCCCTTTTCTATTTCCTCTTCATCTATCCTGTTTCCAAAAGGATCGTTATCCGGTTATCGAGTGTCGTATATTTGGCTGTTTCTCTAAAGTATAACAAGGTTCTATCTTTGCATCATTTTTGTTCACGCATCGATGATTTAGGTGTGGTTCCTTCTTATAATTCACACCATTCCACAAACTAAACGTTTCGGATCCGATACTTCTGAAAATAAAACTCTCCAGAGAGCATTATACCAACTGAACCAGGCTTTGCTGCAAAAAACCTCTTGATCAGGTATCGATTTAGTGTTATCTGAAACTGAATGACGAACGCATAATTGGTCGGTGTTTGGGGTTTTCTCGTGACTGTGACCCTTTTATTTTGGACGGGCTGAAAGCTCAGGATATGACAGTCCACCGCTTTACTTTCGAATTTTTTCTATGCTTTGTTCTTCCTTGATGCCATTGCTTCTTCTGGAGTATCACACCTATGTAATGTAGCGAATGCCTCGACAATGTTTCTGGATTTGATTTGTTCAAAGGATCCATATTGGTTCTTGGGAATACCAAACGTATTTTTCTTTAGATTATCTGCTATCTCTTTAGCAACGTCATGAAACCACCGACTTTTCTGAAATCTAAAAGCCTTATATATTTGAATTGCAAATTTTAAACAGATCTCGGATATTACTATTAAATAGCCTCTTCGTTTTGGTCAATTGGTTATGTTTCCAATTGTTAATTCGAATGCAGCGAATTCAGTTTCGGTGGGGTCTTTCTAATATAATGACACTTCAGGTGTGACTCAAGGCAGCTATCTTTGACCCATTTTGTTTTCATAATTTACTTTAACGACATATGCATCATTTGTATTATTTCTGAGAAGCTCATTCTTAACAAAAAACTCTGCGCATTTTAATTATACCACTAATATCAGCCAAATATCATATATATGACTTATAAGGGTTACAAGATTTCGGGTCAATTACTTTTATTATTTTATTAAACATGAATGAAACGTTACGAAGGCAAAAAAATAGCGTCGGTAGTGACCTTATTTAAGATATGCTGGTCCAATGTGGTTTCTTTTCAATACTTTGCATATAAATTGTTATAAAGCTATCCAATGTCGCTTTATATGATTTGCTCTCTTTGGTATAATCCTCTTATACTGATGTCATTCCTAAGTTGACCTAAACTTATTTCAGTGCATCCTACTAAAAATCTACTACGCACTAGAATAATGACTTGAGATTTACTGGTGGTCTTTAAGAGTTTTCGTGTATCAATATTAACTTAATTGTGAGGATGTTCCATTACAAAAATTGTTTGTTTATTGTTACAGTAGATGGTTATCGCATTTTTCCTTATTGTAACCTAGCTCTTTTCTTATCATAATGTCAAAGCTCGGGAATGTCCTATGATGCTACAGCACAGCCTTAGCAGGAAAGAAAATGGAAAAGAAAAAGGGTTCAAATGTTGAGTGAAGGAGGTGATGATGGACACCTCGTTTGATAGTTTCGGGTACATAGGATAAGAGAAAAAAAGAAGATTGTATAGACTGTTCCAAATTGCTTTGCTTATACAAAATTTCTGACGGTACCACAAACTTTGACCTAGAGATTATAGGGCTGGAAGTAAATGGAAGCTCTTATATCGCGAGTTAGCATGTGTCTACAAGGAATCAGGCTAGCAATTTCAATTGCACAATGGCCGTGGAAATAGCAATAGAAGAGTAAGAGAAAACAGACATTCCGTCAATGACCTGGAAAATCAATGTTCTCAAAGGTTGTGGAGTCTCCAATAAGTTGCATAGAATTTCTTTGAACTTTGTCTAATGCGGTCAGTGTGGTATGGCCGTTCCGTTCCCAAATATGGGAATTATATTCGAGGAGTTTTGTACATCAGTGCGAAGTAAGATGGAGTGGAGTATTTCTTATATCTCTATAGAAAACCCAAGCCTTTCATCGCCGTTGTCATTGCAAAATTTGGTAGCTAAGATTGTATATACATATATATAGAACTAACCCTTCTAACTCAGAAGGCGCACTTCTCAAGCAGGAGACTAGAATCAGTTCACCTATTCACCAGAATATAGAATATATTGAGGTGAATGAGCCTGCCACACCAACATGCAAAAAACATAAACAGAGAACAGAGATCGGTTAAGTTAATCTTTAGTAAGAGTTAGATCGAAAACATGGCACATATTCACCGCTCTACACATGCGATTTATGGGCTCATGCATACCATAGCTACACCGAGAACGAACGACATATAGTTAAGGCAGTCTCCTAAAGCTATACGAAGTATTTCTTTAAAAAACCTTACCTGCGAGGGCATGAGAATCTATGTTCGAGTTCAAAAGCTGGTGAATAAAGACCAGCTCAACAACTATGCGTCGTACCTCTGAAGAGTGCATATTAAGCAATCGGAGGCGATCCTCATAAGGAGGAAACCTTAATGGATCATTTCACGGGTGGTCTCTTAGTGCGAACCTAACAAAGTTCCGCTGTACCGACTGGATGCTTCTAGAATGAACAGCATAGCAAGGTGACCAAACCTGAGATGCATACTCGCGAATTGGTCGTATTGAAAAATATAAGTGAATTAAGGTCTGTGATCAGGAAACTCCCTTGACCACCACTTGACATAACCCAGAACTGAATTACTCCTAGACACAATATAGTTTATGTGCAGAGTGAAATCGAGTATTTTGTCTAGCTTCACACCAAGATCACAAACGGATGGCACGCGACGGATAGTAGTATCCACAAAGGTTTAATCAAAGACGAGCTGACTGAGGTTCCTAGAGAATGACATAACTTCACATTTATCCAGGTTAAGTTGCAGGACATTTGATCCACTCATACCAAACCTTAAAGGTATTTAAATCATTCTGAAGGCAGGAAGAATCATAAATGTTTCTAACACAAGAGAAAATCTTCATATCGTCTGCATAGATTAAGACTTTGAATTATTTCATCAGGGGATAATGTCGTCAATGGCAAGAATAAACAGCAGCGGACCAAGATGGCTTCCCTGAGGTACACCATAATAAGCCCTAACGACTCTAGATAAAGTGTTACGAAAATATACTCGACATGTCATATCTTTTAAGTACGAGGAGATCGAGTCAAGCATCAAAGGCGGGAAACCGAACTTTCTAAGTTTGAGCATAATCACAGAGTGAGGCAGTTTATCAAATGCCTTGCTGAAGTCGGTGTTGACGCAGTCGGTCTGGAGACCCTGTTGAAAGGAAGAGATTATGTGGGAGGTAAATTCAAGCAGGTTAGTTGTTGTCGATCTACCAGGCAGGAAGCCATGTTGATTAGACGAAATCAGCCCCTTACACGGCCCCACAAGATGTGAATATACGACAGACTCGAACAACTTGGGTATGCAGGAAAGCTTCGCAATTAACCTATAATTTTTAAAAAGTCATCACCAAAAAAAAAAGGTAGGTAAAAGAAGTGAACCCTGACGTACACAGTCATATTGATAGAAATCAGATGTAACTCCGTCTATTATTAAGCCGACTGCACGGTGTAACAAAAAATCCTCTATGCAACTGTTTGAACTTTGGCTAATAGCGCAGCATGCCAGACTTTGTCAAAAATCTTTGAAATATCAAGAGGGACGATTTTGGTCTCTCCGAAATTATGGAGATAATGATCCGAAAGCTTCGTCAGAGACATAAGTAAGTCTCCGGTTGAGCGACCAGTGAGGAAGTCGTTCTACCACTCGTTAATTAGATGATTATTTTTTAGATATTTTATCAATTGCGAGTGGATTCAAAAATTTTAGATAACAACTAAGTAAGTGCAATTGGTTTGTAACTAGACGCGTGTCATGTCCCTCCTTTTTTCGGTCACGATTAAACATCAGCAAATTTCCATACACACGGAAACACTCTTGTTGAGTATGACAAGTAACACAGTTTGAGCAAAAGCTTAGCTAAATTAGAAGCGCATCCTACATACATACTTTGCTTTATTCCTTCAACTTGGAAATTCTTCATAGCATTTTCCATTGTTGTTTTCTTTGTTATTTGTTTAATTTGCTTCCCTTTGCAATATGGGCGATTTCTACGTTTTAGGGTTCCGTATCAACTAGAAGTCGGTTTGTCCATACATCCGCGTGTATCTCCAGAATTAAAAGAAAAAATTTCCTAAATAAGGCCAAATTTTTTTATAAGTTAACATCTACATTAATTAATCCCCCTTCAAAATCACCCCTATAAAATTATCTCTTTGAGAGTTTCTGCAGATACAATCTATCCATAATATAACAATAACTTGAAACGCCATAGGAAATTACTCCGGATTTCAAAAATCTTCTCTTCCTCGCCGAGAAACACCAATTAGTCTAGAAAATTAATAATTTCTGTTAGGCTTAAAGGAGCAGTCTTACTTTGACCAAGCCACAATACTTTGAGAAAGTCTGAACCTTGGATCTTGGAAATTCTTTGTCATTAACAAAAGCAGCAAATATCCTTCTGAATTTCTTTGACAAGTCATTAACTTCTTTTGTGAAAACTTATTGTTTCTAGATCAAAGGAATTCTTTGGCAGGAAATGTTACCCTTATTGGGAAGTTTAAGCGAACATAATTAAGAAAATTATTTTTCACAAATTTCAACGTTTTTGCCTTTGCCATTTAATTGAAGTTAAAGAAGATTTTCTTTTACTTTTTGCTGAGTGCAATTAAAATCTAACCGGGCTTACGTAAAACTTTTTCAAGAGGGTGGAAATTTAGTTTCCTTGAAAGACTAATCCTGATTATACTTTTTTTTATTAATCTGTAAATTGTTCCGAGTGTTTCCCGAGTTCCTGTTAATGTTAGTAACCAAGCAGCTCACTGGGTCAAATTTGTGTGAATGTCAAGGATTCAGTCTGCATCTACGTTTTCTTTTAAACTTTTAAAGTTAATCTTCTAAAAAACTTTTAAAGATTATTTACTTGCAGCAGAATAATCAGTTGGGAATAGAATTAGTTGAATGTAGCTATGTATATATGTATGTATATCCCTTCTTCAACAGCGCAATTGCTATGCTAATGACAAACTAAAAACAACAAGAATAGTTATAATTTACCAATTATCATTTGTAAATGAACTCTAATTGCAAGATAAATATCAAGAATAATGTTCCTTCAGCAAGAAGAAGATGTACTTTAGTATGCACGCGAATATGAATATAAATAAATAAGTTGCCCTAAGCTAGAAACAAAAGTTTAAGTGATAGATGTAAAAGTGAATATCATCGCAGGAAATGAGCTAATATTTGGATACAACTTTGTGCGAGCTTACTTAAAACTATCATAAACACATCAGACGAACTAGGAAGGAAACGATAAGAGTTAGTTCTACTAAAAATCCATTTTCCTGGTCTAAGAATTAAATTACCGATTAAGACTATTATTTCTAACCCAATGAAATCTTTGTCAAGCGAATAGGAGTACGGCGATTTAGCAGAAAAGCAGTTTTATTCATTTTTTCAACTCACAGTAATGTATCCGGCAATTCTGGAGAAAAAGCTTCAGGAATCCTTGCGGTGTTGCTAGCAGATTGCTCAAAAAATTCTTCATAATGGTCGTGCCAAAGTTGTTATATAGAGGATTGGTTAACAGCGTGTGTTATTTTTAAGTTTGTCATAAACTATGTTTGTTACAGTGTTCTTTATAATCCTTGAAAGTACTAACTAAAAACACTACATTCTGGAATTGTTTCAGGTATTTTTCATTAATAGTTTAGAAGATAAAGGGTGAGGGAAATGCTTTCATAACGATTTTGGAAGCAAATATCTCGTGACTGAAGGGTTCAAGTCAAAAGGTACTAAACAATTTGTTTTAGAAGACCTATCTAAAGCACCCCACTTTAAGGGGTAAGTGACATAAACTTTGAGACCACTTTTCACTCTATAGCAGGGTATTCAGAAAATATTTATCCAAAATTCACATAATTTATGTTTTTGGGTTATCAATCTTCGTCCTATATAAAATATCATCTCTTTAGGTATATAAATAAGAAAATAGAAGAGGTGTGATAAACAGACAGACGGTCTAATGGACGAATAGAGAGAAACTATAATGGCTCCTAGTTGCTACGGAACCCTAAAAAGCACTGAACTCCACATATTTACACTAAGCCGAGGAGTTCATTCTATGAATAAGTACAAACTCTTAAATGACTGCAATGCCAACTAAACTTGTAATCAGTTGTTCTAGATTAAATGGAGCTTTTGATAACAAAGGAAACTTCTGAATTCTTCGTAAGCTTATTATGAATTTCATTGACTAATTAAAACGGGCTCTATCAGTAGAGAAAATCCTAAGAATAAGGTTCTGTTATGCCGTATGTGGTAACTTCTTATCGACAAGTACTGTAATGAATAGGACTTCTTCGCGCAATTCTATGTAGACGTTGTGGTTTATATATTAATCTTCATTTGTGGTTGGTGCAAAATATAGTAAGTTAGATCTTCATGTCAAACGGCTTAAAATTTGAATTTTTGCGTATAGACTTCACATTTAAGAAAATTTGGAAGATCTCTTAGGAATTTCGTAGGACTTGTTGAACTTTGTGACGTCTACATTCAAAGGCAATTATCTAGATTTATACATGACGGCGTAGAGCTTGTCCTAACTTAGTTAAAATCAGACTTAGCGGCCTGATTATAACCCATTTAATCCGCTAATACCGCAAATCCTTGTTGAACCTCAAGCTTTTTTGCAAAGTGCTGAAAAGCTTGTCATATTTACAGCTACTTCTGCTTTTTTTTATACGATGTGGCCAAATCCTAGGGGACAACCCTTTGATGCGTTGGCATGGTTTTGGCCGGAAGGGAATTAGTGTAAGGGAAGCGAGGAAACTTGAGTCTTGTTTTTGCATTGCTGCGAGGTAGGCAACAGCACAGAGACGGAGTGGATTATTTTAATTTCTTAATAAAAGCTCACGGGGTCATCTGGTCTGGAACCCGGGACCCATGACATGGTGGTCGTGCGGTTTAACGAATTGATCCAACTCCGTCTCCAACTCTGCTTAAAGTATATTAAAAGAAATAATGAAGAAGCACTGGAGAAGGCTGTGGTGCCTAGTCATATACTAACTCCATTCTCGATATTAAAACAACCCAAAATATCTTCCAATACTCAAGAGATGGGGCATTGATATACCGAAATTCTATAATTTACCGACGCCACTTACAGTGTCCTTTTTACAAAACATGACGGTTATCTGCAACCCTAATGCAAGCGCTACAAGGTGTCTTTATTAACCTCTTCATCAGCCGCCTCATTTTTGTAAATTCAACTGAGACAAAGGAGCTCTTTACCACGCAGGCTCAAACAAAATATTTAGACTAGCACCTGCGTGATTCTATGCGCTATTCAAATACACTCTCGTTAATTCCCAGGACGCCTCAAGGAGCAGCGCTCCTTCTGGGATAGAATGGGTAGGCTTGTAACTCGCTTATTTAAAAACCCAACCATACACACGAAACCTCTATTACGCTTCGGATACTTCGGACTGATTTTGTGATGACTATAACATCGGACTACGATCGGGCTGCGAAATGTGAGAACTCTGTATTATACATGTGGATACGCGAAGATCATGAAAATAGAACGGGAAATGGCCCAGTAAAAAATAAATATCATCGGGTTAAGCGAAACTATCTGGAGAGGAAGTAGAAAGTTTACATCACTCACATCTGAAACCATGCTGCTATACTCTAGCCAGGAAGAATTGTATCCACTCCACATGGCAGGTGTAGGCTTGTTGCTAACCAAGTTTGCCCGCCAATCACTACTGGGCTGGTCACTAATATCCGACCGAATTATCACCGCCAGATTCCGGATCAGGGTACATAACGTCTCAATAATTCAGTGCTATGTGGCGACCGAAGATATAACATCTAAGGAGGCCTTCTACCAGCTCGTTGGCGCCATCTCTGCTAATACACTTAGAGTTGATAGTAAAATAGAAATGGGGGAAATAAACGCTAAGATTGGCTCGAACAAAAACAACCTGGGATATGTAATGGGAAAGTTTGGACTCAGATACAGGAACGCAAATTACGAGTTGCTTGTTGAATTGTAGCTCGCGGTAACTTGTCATAGGTGGATCCTTATTTAAAGACAAAAAATGCCATTTGATGGGTTTCCCAGATGGCAAAACTGAGAGTCAGATTGACCATATTGCTGTTTCGAAAAGCGCGTCTAAGCGCGGCGCGGATTTTGGCAGCGATCTCCAGTTTGTAAAAGCTAAGTTTCATTTATGCACGGCAGCAGTACGCCCACGTATCACAACATCTAACATGCCACAATTCAATGTGCAGAGGCTTAAAGTACCAAACATCCATAGTTTATATAACACGACATTGCCTAGAAAACCGAATGCACTGTGTCATAACATCGACGACTTCATCGACCAAAAATCGGAAAGGGCAAGGGAATTTTTTGTCATCAGTGATGCCACATGGTCCACAATACAGGAACGGAAGCAGATTAAAGACCACATCAATTCGGGAGTTAAACAACATCTCAAAACTGCATAACGATCTTTACAGAAAGGCGTTTACGAAAGATTGCCAAAAAATTGGCAGGAAATACTCTTGCAAACTGAAATCCTTTAAGAGATACTAATGGCAAGGAGGAACATCAACTGCGGAGGCGAAGAGAAGTCGAAGTCCTAAACAACACCTTTGGACCGTCGATTACCTCTTCAGCCGAGCCTGAAGACCGACCGGTAGCAGCCAACATTAACATCAGAACTCGGACAAGATTGGAGTTGGCAGACGCAATTAAGTCGATGGAGCTCGGTTTGGCCCCAGAGATTGATGGAGTATCAGTAGACCACCTACTTAAGGCGGATCCCATTACTGCGGTTGATATTCTTCTATCTCTTAACTGCAGTGTCCAAATTGATGTCAAAAATCATCTTAATGCGAATCAAGCAAACAATCGAGAGCATTCTAAACGATAACAGGCAGGCTTCCATGAGGGTTTCATCTGCAGCGATCACATCAAGACCTTCCGTATTGCCATCAAGCAATCCGCCGAATGGAGATTTCCGTTACAACTAAATCAAAATCGACTGGCGGATTTTGATAAGGTGTTAGACAGCGTGCATCGCGAGTATATTTGGTCAGCTTTACGTAAGAGAGGCACGCCAGAAAAAATTATCACCACCATAAAGTAGTCCTGCTCAGGAGGCCAACGTCACGTCCGACACAACAGCGAATTGTTGAAGCCGTTCCAAATACTTAAGGGAGTGAGACAAGGATGCATACTGTCACCTTTGCTTTTCCTGATCGTCATTAATGACTTATTGTGCAGCGCCCTAGACGCCCACACATCGCGAAGAATTAGTTGGAGATTTTTTTTTACGCACCTGGACTATGCCGATGTATGTCTCTTATTGAACAAGCAGAGTCAAGTAGCTCTAATGTCCGAAGCCCTGAACAGAGAAGGTCACAAAACGGGGCTTAAGATCAATGCTGCTAAAAACAAACTTATCACCTTGGATCCCAGGAGACATAGTGAAATTTGAAGGTCAGCAAATAGAACAACTGGATAAGTTTTTCTATTTGGGAAGCGTGGTTACAGCGGAGCTGAAGCTGATTAGTACTCTAGAAATCTGGCGCAATAACAACATCTCCGGATCTTCGAAAGTAAAATCTGTTCTGTTGTATGGCTGGTCAACATAGAATGTGGCCTGTCAAATATCATCTAAGCTGCAAGCCTTTGTCAAACGGTGTCTCCGGAAGGAAGGTACCCAGGAGGCCCAACTGGAGAGTCGGTGTAGTAGACGCCTTATGTCCTACAAGGGGTTAAAGGAACCAGAGTGATAAATGAAGTCGCTAATGGAACATGAGAGTGTTAAACACAATTTTCTATTATAAGCATTCAACTATTTTCGTGCTTAATTCAGTGGCATTAAGAAAGTGGGAAATAAACTTTTGTTAAAATGTCATGAAAACGTTAAGAATTAATTTAATTTAATATTACGGTATTTTTATGCTAGTATGTATACTGATAATAATTGATCAACATTGCCTACAATATCGGAAACCTCTCTCTATCTCTCTGTGTAGTTCTCGTAATCCCTTGTGGGGCATGAGGCGGGAGGAGAACTTCACCCGATTCGAGACAACGATTACAAGTGGACCTACAATTTAAGTTGGATTCCGATTCACTGATTTTTTCTCTGCAACCCCATGACTTTGTTATCGTAGTTTGTTGTCAGCAGAAAAAAACCATGAGCCGGTGGGATTCCAAACTTGGCCCTTCGGATTGGTAGGCCAACACTTTATCATTTACTGCAACTTGCCTTTTGAGATATATTCAAATTGACCCGCACCGGCTTTAAGTAATTGCTGTTCAGTACAAGGACGTATTGTATTGAAAAATTTACGGAACATACTATAATTTGTATATTTGTAGGTCAAAGCCTATCAATGACATTATTAACAATACGATTGAAACATATGGATTGTCAAAATGCTTGAATGGATTTTAATAACAGTGTCCTTAGATTCGTCTTGATTTTGAGAATAGGTTATATAAAAGTATCAAGAAAACAAACATCGCGGCCATTAGTCACCATATTGTTGTCGTATGTCAAATTTTCCTTTCAAATATCTATGGATATGGGTATCAAAGAAAAGGTATTGATGAATATTTTATTAATTAGATAGCACTTAGGTGATAGAAAATGTCGTTTGCAACATTCATGCTATAAATGATATCACGCCGTCAGGCATCACGATCAATATGTGAATATTATGTATGATTCCGACTGCATGTTATCATTTTATAGCATGCATTTTAGAGTGGCACCTTTCAGTTGCTACCTTACGGAAGACCTCTACGTTGACCGGTTCCGACTTTTATTTTATTACATATTTTTAATCTATACGTAAGTTACGGGCAATTCACCCTATTGAAGGATTTTCTGAAAATCGATCATCTTTATCAATTCTAACGCTATTAAAGTTTAGCGCTGTTAGCGCGCTCTGATTTTCGGGCGCGGGGACTTAGAGCAGGTCTCAGAGTTTTTGAGAATGGCAGTTTCAAGAAATAGGGGATGTCAGCAAAAATTAAACCGCCAGCAGTAGAGGTCTCCTTTAAAGTTCAAAACCGTGACCACTAAGAAATAAATAAAGTAAACACTTGTTTAGTTCCAAAAAAATTTTTTATACAATTTATTTCAACCATTTTTAACAATTTCGACGCGTTTCACCCTATTGAGGCATCATCAGGGCAGTGATTTTCTACTTGTTTCCATCTTTCTAGTTCGCTTTTTACGCAGTTGGGTTTTTCGATTTTTAATTTACTTTTTTACTTATAAATATATTTACATTGTGATTTATTCAATAAAAGTCATATTAAAAGCACAACTTGTTTTTTGTGTATGGGTAAGTTTGCACCAATATCATCTTGAAAGGTGCTTCAAAAATTTGTTGTCTCTTCCTTACCTTTAGTTCTTTTTTCGTGAAAGCAAACAGGTCCCCAGCGGCTTTCTTAAAAATACATGACTACTGAAAAGATTCCTTGATTTGGCTAGTTGTTATAGCTACATATAAACTCTGTGGTTTTATACGAGTATACATTTTTTTCAATATTTCTTAAATTTCAGAGTTGTAAGACATAAATCTCATGTTCAAGAATTTCATCAAAACAAATATTTCAAATATTACAAATGGAGAACAATTTTTCTGTCCCCCACTTTATGCACATTCTCTGTACTCTAATGTATGAAAAATGTTCAATGTTCATTTGTCTAATTGAGATAAAACAGTTCTGTCAGAACTCTAATTAAGGCCAGAATCGTTTATATCGCCAGCAACTGAAATGTATCTGACGCCACAGGTTTTAACGTTTTTCTGGATTTCTCCAGACCATTGCTGAAAGAACTACAAATGTGCTCCCCTGGTACAATGCTGCAAGTGAATATCAAAAACATCTTCTCCCTAACTTTTCATCCTTAAATTGCGTGGGCAGACGAAATGTCCGTTTGCTCTCCGCACGCAAAGTGCTAGCACGGAAGACGAAAAGAGCAACCCAATTACTTGTACATTTTGAAAAATTTACTTCGAAAAGAAATCCGGAAATGAAATGAAACTTAACGGAACGAAAAGCTTAAAGTATAGGGGAAAAGAGAGATGGTCTGGAGGCTGAACGCCTTGGGGATACTAAGAAAGTACTTTGAGGGCAAACTTACTGTGGAGTACAAACCTTTATGAATTGAAACGTTGCTATCGGGGGCAGACGTTTACTCTTTGGATAAAAGAAACTGCCAGCTGGATGGGCCGGGTATCTTGATGTGATGCGATAAATCACTCCTTGAGGATCCGTTGGCCAATTCGGGGCGGTGAATGTGAATCCATTATCAGTGCCAGCGTCTAGGGGATCCATTTCGACTGTTACGGTATCGATCCAGGAGCCGGCAACGCAGAGCTGAAATGAAAGGACAATAGAGCCTGGAATTAGATAGTCTACTTCAAGAAGGAAGAAGAAACCTTGTCATCTCTACTGTAAGTTTCTTTATAATGAATAAGAGGTCTTCTCCTTCGTAACACTAAGGATATATTTGCATGATGGATAGGTACCTGAAAGGAATCAACTCCAATGAACCAGTCTGGTGACGGAACAATTCGTGTCATTAACGAAACTAAGCTGTGATTACCGTCAACAAAGAACTTCGCCTCGTTTCGACCACCTCCTGTTGGGATTGCGGGGATGTTGAACTCATCTAAAATGCTACTCTCAGCACGTAGTGTTGATGATAATGAAACTGCCGAGGAAGAGGAGTATGCGGCTGACTGTTGAACTTCAAGAGCATCCGCTTTGCCTGTCTCTGCAAATTCCTTCACTGCCTGGGATGCCGGTTGTCCAATGTGAAACAATGAGTATGCTGAGTCATGTGATTTACCTGAAACGATTAGAGAAGACTCTTGAGCTTCTCTTGTAACAAAGATAAATATCGTTGGTGAAGTTAATATTAAACTCCCCATCATGATTTCCGAGACAAACAAATTAGTCAACTTTAGTAAGCAGTAAGTGGCTGTTTTCAGCTTAAAAAGTTCCCCAAGTGGATGGTGGGTGGAGATAAACTCGCGAGACGAAATAAATTATTCCAGAAATGCTATATCAAAGGAAAGTACCTTCTAAAGCCCAGTCTATGCCTATTTTTTTTCATTACGCATCGGTAAATAAAGCCGGTATGTAAAGCGTGCGACCGTTTTCTTTTTCGAAACAAGCCACAGGACAAATCTGTCGCAATCCAAATAAGATGTCGTCGCCCTAAACGTGCTGCACGTACTATTAAGGAAATTGAGTTTTTCGTTCCATGACGGATCCATAAAGAGATTAAAAACGTCAAGACTTGAACTTCAAAAGCCCCATCATCCCCCACCCGACCTTTACTGTAATAAAAGTGAAAAGTTTATTTATCCGCCCTCGCTTTCTGTTTAGTTTCTGGATGAGCAGGTTAAGAGGAATATTCGATGACTGCTTTTAAGGCCGGAGCGGAATGGAGTGGAGAGAGCTTTATAAAAAGGTTGCCGTCGATTCTATTTTCTATACATGCGGACCTTACAGACGGAATTGTGTGTATCTTTGATTATGGAAAGGTCGTACTTGAGCGGCGAATTGCATTCAAATAAAATCGGAAGGTCGATTCCTTCCTGGTCCAGGTTGGGTTATGTTTGGATTTCTGAGTGAACCAACAAAATTTCACTGACGGTGTGCAAATGGAATGCGAGCTAATTGAGTTTAGAGCTATTTCGGCAAATTGATGTTTTCGAACATAAAATCGACATCAAAGTTTTGTAAAATTGAAAAAAGTCTTAAATTTTATGACGAGATAATAAATTTGTTCAGAGTTTGCTAAGTTTACGACTTTTAAGTTCCATTTTTTTTTCATTGAAAAATCATCTCGTCTGCTAAAAGTATAAATTTCAGCTATTGATTGAGATGTAGATTATTATTGGAGATATATTTCCAGTCAGCACGAATATTAAAGTGCATGTATACACTTAATATTTAATACCGAATAGAAATATGTTGGCCCATTTCCCGAAACCCAAAAAGAATAATGTAACCGGATTCAGTGACAAATTGTCAGTAATATTCAATTATGGTCTATACGCACAAATATAATGGCATTCAAACCAAATTAAGAATTTAAGAAAAATGCGTATAAAATATTCTGATCACTTTATTCCCACTTACGCGTTGACAGTCTGATGGATACCCTCCCCGACATTGTCGTCTTACTGCATCCGGGGTACCTCAGGGTAGTCATTTTCGCCCATTACTATTCATAATTTATATCTTTGATCCACACTCACTCAAGAATTCTATACTCTGCGGACGATGCATTGATTTTTCGCACAGTTTAAAAGATGCTTAACTGTTATTTGAAGATGTGGAGCTAAGTAAGGCTTAGGATGGGTGCCTGAATTCAGTCTAATCGACATGTAACTAGTCGGAACTAAGTTTATCGAAATGTTAATGCAAAGGATAACCAACAACAGTATAGTAAAGTACAGCGTTAACTTAGGACAATATTAGGGTGAAGAAAATTGTAAAATTGTACATCACGAAAAAGCACTCGATTAAAACCACAACTTGTAAAGTTAAAAATCTTATATTTTTCGTTTATGACTAAACTTCGAGTAAATATTTCTTTATTAAAGGAATATAGGAATGATAGCGGCTTGCTCCTAAAAAGTAAACATTTTAGGATTATGCAAAACTGTCTACATAATCACATTTGTCCAAATATGTTGAAAATATATGTATGTCTGCGCATATAAATCACTGTGAAAAAGTTTTGACTTAAATTATTGGTGCCATCGGCAACTCAGTAGATAAATTGAGCTTTTTTCGGTCGATTAGCATACTATTTTGAGAAATCTCAAGCTGAAATTTTCGTGGCTCTTTTCGCTTGCATATTTCTATATCACATTAAGCATTAATATTGTAAATGCGCAAATGAGATCTGTCTGTTTGTTACACTTTCATGGCTAAATTACTCAGCCGTTGTTGATGAAAATTGGAAAAAGGGTAACTTGACCTGGACAAGGATATATACTATGCCGCGCTATTCAAAATGTAAAATAGCGGATATTTGTTTTCGATGCCACTCTTGATATGGATATCAAATAAGAGGGATTGGTAAGTTAATTTCAAAATAACCTTAGCAAAATCAAAGTGGTAAAGTTTCACAAGGAAGGAATAAGGTGTCGCCCTACCAATCCGAAGGTCCCAGGTCTAAATTCCATCGTCGGAAACCCATGGTTGTTTTCTGCTGACAACAGGTTACGATAAAAAGACCACGGGGTTGCAGAGAAAATGTTGGTGGTTCGGAAACCATTTCAAATTGTAGGCCGACTTGCAATCGTTGTCGCGAATTGGGTGAAGTTTTTCTCCCGCCCCATGTCCTATAGGGAGTTACGGGAACTGGAGAGAGAAAGAAGGTTTATCTTAAACTCCAAGTCAATATGGGAAGTAAAATGGTTGCGTAAAAAATAAGTTTTGGCACCCACTTATAAGTTTGAGTAGGACAAATAAAGAAAAACAAATATGTCGCAATTGGAGTTAAACATTGTAGAGAATATGCCGGACACATATATCCTCATATCCTGTAAAATACTTCAATGCATGGTTAAAATTTATCCACCTGGGGAGAAACATCGTGCGAGCTACTGTTATGACTAGAACACCGACTGCAGTATTTGAGACCCTGCTAAACGTCCTACTAACTCACATTGGGGTGAAGGGTGCGGAAATCAGTCTTGGCTACAAAGAAGAGGGGGCAAGACCAACTTTTCCCCCCGTTTTCGGGGTCGTTGAACCCAAACATCATAATAGAAAATGTTTTTATCCGCGCACACCCCCTCAGACTGGCAAAAACAACACATTTTATTATAATGCGCAATGTAATTCTATTTGAAAGCACTTTTATACATAATGTATTATAAAAAACAAAGTATTTTATTAAGTTTTCACATATTCTTTATTATGAGCCGATTTCAGAAAAAGGCGATAAAAGGATCAACTGCCACCCCCTGGGAGGGTAGTTTCAACAACCGAGGGTTGTCCTAAAGTTCCATGGCTTATTCACACAATTCACAATTTTCGATAATTTTCCCTGTGAAAAACCATTCCCGTGTATTATTGTAAGGAAATGAGCAGAATGTTTCTGGTCGTTTAAGGGGGTAGAAAAGGCTCAAGAATGGGTAGAATCGACCCCAAGGGGTCCTTTGTTATATCCCGATCAAATCATCAACAATTCGCGTTTGGGCCAAAATTCCGACTCCACTGGCCAGGCTCTCAGCATTTCAACCACCTAACTTAAATGTTTTTAAAAAGTTAAGCTTGGAACGTTCCGATAGTACTAGGGTGATCACAGGGTGGGTTTAATATACGGACCAATGCGGGGGATAAGGGCGGGTATCTGGGGCGAGTCCCTTAAACACAAGCATCACTCTCACTAAGGGAACTTGCACTGTTTTCCAAGTGGAAATCTATGCCGTACTGGCATGTGCACCCAAAGAGCACCTATAAGAGTAACATATTTATATTTTCCGACGGTAAGACGAAAGTCATAGAAATTAGCTCCAGCGTAACCAAATTAAAATTGATCTGGGAAGGTCAGACAGCTCTAGGTGAACTAGGAAAAGCAAGTCGAGTCAACTAAGTTTGAATACCGGGGAATCCGAGTTTTCATGGTTACGAAAGGGCGGATGAACATTCCAGACAAGGCCGGCTCAGGCGCCACAAGTTTCATATTGTGGGGCTTAAGCTGGCAATGTGACAAGGTGGAGAAAGAATTAGAAAAACCGCTTCCTTATTTCCCTGACTACCTAAAAAGTAGTTAGGACTTCTCCTCAGACGAAAGTCTATATAATCAAACTTGTCATTAAAGAGACGCTACATCGATGTCAGCGCCATTCATACCATATTTAGTACGATGATAAGGTACTTGGAAGAAGCTGTGAGTTCGCAGGTAGCGAGCTGGAACAGAGATATTCAGAGAGCACAGCAGCTCCGGAGAATTCATTGCGCGCAAACAGTCGAAAGCAAACATAATCTTGGATCTATTACGCTTGTCTGCAAGAGTGTCCAGCGAGAATAGTTAGAGTCTGTCTAAATAGGGAGGTAGAATACTGGGATTGTTCGAATAGACCCCCTAAAAGTAAATCTAAAGAATCTACGCTAGACGGCCTCGATGTGGTTAACACGGACCACAAAAAAAGGGGACCAAACAGTAAACAGTTCATTAGCAACAGTATGAAAAGTGTTGGCGTCGTCACCGTAGCAAAGAATTGTTGACTCACCATTGATGTAAATGGTAAAAAGCAACGGTCCCAGATGATAACCTCGTGGATCCCCTGAGGTATTTGGTATTTCATTGGAAAGCGCACCACGAAACAAAGCACGCTGTGTATGCTCAGCCAGATACGAAAATACCCAATTTACACAAACCTAAGGAAAACCTAGAGCGTGTTACTTACGAATGAGAATTATGTGGTTGATTCTGTAGAAAGCTTTTCTAAAATCAGTAAAGATGCAATCAACTTGCTTAACGGCCAGTTCAATGGCAGAAACGCAGTATTTGGATAATTCCAATAAGTTAGTTGTAGTAGATTTACACTTCATAAAACCGTGTTGAAACGAGAACAGGAAGTGTTTACAGTGAAACGGAAACACATTACAGACTAAGCATTCAAAAACCTTCAAAATGCAACATAAGTTAGCAATAGGTCGATAATTAATACGTCACACTGATTGTCCTTTTTATGTAGGAGAATACTCATTGAATGCTTCCAGGGCCTCGGAAAGATGGAGAATAGATAAGTTAAATAAATAACAAATAGCAGAAACAAGAGACGAGCTACATGCTTTCATAAAGGAGGCTGGGACGCCATCTGGGCCACTCGAGAAGGTTTTGGTAAAATTCGATAAGTGCTTCGAAATAGTAGCCTGGGCAAATACAAAACCCTTCAGTTGAAGAGAAGTCGGCAGAAACTTTGTCAAATGAAGCTTTTTGTGAAGTCAATTCAACTTTTTTTTAAAAACGATTTGCTTTAAGAAATTTCACGGCACTAAGCCACTATATATGTACATATCTCAGCGGGGATAACGGGTTGGCCTCCCATCATGAGGATCCCAGGTTTGAACCATACCGACGGCAACCGATAGTTGTCATCTACTGACAACTCCCACTCCTTCCCACATGCCTAACAAGGGGCTACGGGAACTAGACAGATATAGCTTTTACGAATTTTTGGCGTTGAGAGAATGGTGGCGAAAGTCAATTCAAAGTTCTTTATTCACAAACCTTAAATTTTTAATCGATGCGAGTCTAAAATTCTGATTGTGCCGAAAATTATTTACTTGTAGCTATATGTTAGTATTAAAGCGAGAAGTTTTCAATATTATGAACTTCAGATGGGAACTAAGCTCATGAGATATCTGAATTTCTTTTTATGAAATAAAACAATCCAAGCTAAAATCTTCTAAGAACATTCACCTCATTTATTATCCTATTAAGTGGTTTATTTATAAAAACAGCGGGGAAACCCTACGTATAAAACTGTAATTAACTTCGTATTGCTCAGGTTGATTGATTATCCTCGACCGAATTGCTTCTTTTCAGACTTTGAAGGATAATTCGTCATTTACATATCCTTCAAGCGAACGCAAGCATTTCCGCCATCGATGTAATGCTATGTCGGCTAAGTGCTGATGCTGACTACCAAGATTGGGGTTGAAGACTGATGTAAAACCAACAGAACAAGTACTAATTCACTTAAACACGCCCTTTTTGCTGGAAAATGATTACACACTAGTTAAGCGCCACTTTGCGATTCCTTTATTCTTTTTAAAAGGGCCTCACCAGGAGATAGTGAAGGGGCCGATTTTGTCGTGCTGGCTCTAAGTGCTTTGAGTTTTGAATACCATTTCTAAGCACATATGCTGCCAGAAGGGTGCTCTTGAGATAACTTCCCAAGGGTTCTTGAAACAAAACGATCTCCCATTTCAGTCTGCCGGTCTACTTTGGGGGGGTTGGAGTACATGTGGGCTGGCAAGCACATAAAAAACGAGGAAAACATACTTTTGCCATTTTCATGGTGGTACAACATCATGTCGGTCGTGTACTGGATGGTACAAAAATCCTAAATTTCGACGGTAAGCTGGGTAAGATTGCACCAAGTACAGGATAAGTCGTGTTACGTTAACGTTCAGGCCCAATCAATGAACCAAGTCACGTTTTTCGACAATTTTTTTCCTCCGACCCACTTGCCCTTTTTCGTTGCTGCAACCTTTCAACGCTTTTCTAGTTCCTACATTTAGTTTCCATAGCACTTGAGTTGTTAACAAAATCCAGGGACGAATTCCAGGTGCATCTACACGAGTCTGAATAGCTTTACACCGATATCCCAGAATCGATTCTTTTTTGTTGATATCTCGACGGTTGTGCTCAAAACACATTTCTTTATTGCTTGAATGGGATTTCCAAAATCGATCCTAGGGTAAATCTTAAATATGAATTCAGGAGCTTCAACTACCAGAAGGTAAATTTATGATGGAAAAACGGATTCCAGGTGTAGTCCATTGACTCCATAGTTTGAATTTCAAGTGGTTTCGCTATCTACCCAGTGCTGATTTGCAAGTACAAAGCACTTTCCAACATGTGTGGGGGAGGAAATGAGCATAAAATAGAATATCTCGACTATTTGTATAATGCAGTGCGTTTGCAAATTGAATAGAAGTTACTGTGTTACACTCTTCTCGGAGTACTTTAAAGTGCTTTTTATGAGAAATTGAGGTCGTTTTTAGGTTTCTAGGTACCTGAAGGGATAATTTGGTACAACTCATGCTAATGAGAACAGGTGACATTTTTTACAAAATGAGGTGATCAAAATTCTCATCACGGTTTGTCCCCTCCAATTGAATACCTGCAAGGTTCGAGCTTACCAGCCAGCAGATATAAAAATAAATGCATTTCTTGAAGATGAACAGATACTGAAAAATACTTGCTAACCCGGTTAACATAAAATTTTATTTTTGGAGGTAACAACGTCCTCATTTCCTGGCTCCCTCCTCGAAATGTAAATCCACTAATCACCGAATCATTTTGGACGACGTTCAAATTTCTTTTACTTTTTTTCTCACACGTCGTCTTCAAGACAATAAACAGTTGGCTGCATCCACGGTTCTGCTAATTCTGCGGACGGTAAATCTCAGGTGATTCAGAAAATTAACTAAAGCAAATTTATTTCCGTAATTTCAGCACTTCTGCATGAATTTCGTTTGGGGATCCGGCAGCACACTTTCTATCGAATTGTACCTCGACACGAATTTTCCTTATAATAAAATGTCGAAATTCAAATTCTTTGGGGATTTACATTCAGCTACCCGCACTCTTTGGGCTTGTATCCAAGTGTGGACCGTGTTCAGAAATAGATACGACAGAAATCTGACACGAGGGAACAAGATTTGATCGATTTGGTTGGTGAAAGATTGTACCACGTTACCTCATTTGCGTCCTTGTATTGTGTTCTAGAAGGCGAAAGGGTCTGCGGTTTGCAGTGGAGAAAGTTTAACGAAACCTACGCAAAGAGCAATTAAAAGATCAAAAGGTTCCAACCCCAAAACGAGGAACAACCAGGGAAAAGTTTAATTTTATTAGGCATAAGTTTGAATGTGTTTTAATCTCGGAGCTCAATTTTACTCGAAATGAAGACACAACTTTAAGGGCAGAATTTTGAGGTGGAGCTATAAAAGTGCGAATCATAGTGTTGGTTTTCAGATGGGTAAACTTTTCTTCGTTTAATTAAAAGCGGTAGAAGCTTCGGCTGTTTCTGTAGTTTCCATGGCTGTTCATGATGATTTAAACGATCTCCACAGATTTTAGAAATTTTGTCTCCTTATTTCAGTCGAGGGAGTACTCGCCCCCTCATTGGTTTATGACGATGTGAAACTTTTGGAAAAGTTCATTTAATAAGATGACCTAGTGAGAATAAAAAGCGCTGTGTTGTTAACAAAAAAACTTTTATTTCTTTTAAACTCGTTTATTTTGCTTTTTCATTCGACAATGAACGTACACATAAACTCAGAGAATATGATATTTTGAATAGAAAAAGTTTTGGTCTTGTACTGTTTTTTGAAAACTCAAAATGTCTGGACGGTAGCATTGTTGTTCCAGAAAACTATTTTAATAATATTCCATAGAGGAATTAATAACTTTTGTTTCATGAAGTTTTCTTACAAAAAAAACTTTTTTTTTAAAGCCGTTTTGCGACACAATATGTACATTATAGCTACTTGCGACTTCTGGTAATCAACTTTTTATTTGATTAAATAGTTTTGGACCTGGTTTTAGTGGTATTTTTTCCAAAAATACTTGTTCTTGAAATGGGACTCAAAGTGCGATGACAAGCAATGTTTGTATGTGTGCATGATTGACTTTCGCATATTAGACAATAGGCAATCTTAAGATGTGAGTATATGATGCATTACTAAGAATTATAATCATGCTTGACCGAAAAAATACCAAAAATATCTTTTGTTAAATGATGTATTGTTTAATAACCAATCTCGCAGCAATGCAAAAACAAGCCGTCAATTTTCCCTCATTATTTTACCTCTAATTCCCTATCGACAAAACCCATACCAACACATCATAGGGTTGCTCCTTGCACTTCGGGTATATCATAAAATATATACTTTGGAGAGGGAACGAATTGCCAAAATATCATGGCCTTAAACTATTGAAGAATGTGTTCTGATGACTCTTTTCGCCGCATATCTTCCGCAACTATCTCTTCATTTTTCAGGTGCTACCGGAAAATTCTTCAAATCGGCGAAAAATAGGAGAACGAAAACTACCCCATCTCTTACCCACTCGTTTTCTAGTGTACTGAATACGATAGCACCTTTCGTTTCGCCCGTGTAGAGAAGGAAAACCATCACTGACCAATCAAACCTCTTTTTGGGGGGTCGTTCGTGTATAACTTCTTCGGAGTCAGGTTTTTTGTTTTTGCAGTTTTCCCCTCCGTGGGGACGGTTCGGGACGTTAATACTCCCTATCGGAAAACATTTTCTATAAATTCCCACTAGAACCAGCGAAAAACACATTTTCCACCACCTCAGCGGTTGGTCTCACCCTTTTTAGTTCTTGGGGCTGGTTTAGGATCTTACCCTCTTATATAAACAGCGAAAAACAACCTAAAACTAAGACTTTAGTAAATATACTGATCGCAGATAAGCTGTCCGACAATATAGTAGCTATCTTCCTTTCTTCTAGTATACACTTCAAATGGTAACTGCCCGTTTCTACTAAAGCTTCAAAGACCATAGCGCGTTTATCTGGGTATAAGTAGGTCTTATGATTATACCCGGGTAATGAGATGTTCGGAGGCGTAGGTACTCTAGTGGTGAGATAGTTATGGAAAACCTCAAGTGTATTATCTTACTTAAGGGTATTGGTAGAGCTAATGAGACCGAAGTATTCGGTAGGTCGATTCAACAGGATGTGTCGGGATATCAAATTTTAAAAGTGCTTAAGTTTGTAAAACTGTTTACATTTTACATTCCGCCATGAAAGCGGAGGTTGTGAACTGTGTAATGCCCATGTCAAGGGCGGCGAACAATTCAATAAAGGAAATGTCAAATGCATTAGGAAGTTCAGGACGACTCGATCATGTTGTGAATTAGGCTAAGTAGTGTAAATATGGCCTATCCAAGCCCATATCCCCCTTACATGGAGACAGATTGAAGTGATCTTCGTCCCGGGAGACGGGGAGGAACGGGCACATATGGCGAAGGACCTTAGAACAATAAGTCTTTCGGTTTTCTTTTTGAAGAGAGTAGAAAGACTTATAGATTTCACCTACGTGATGTCCCCTTTTTCACCGGTGTTGCCAATCCCCAACGCGTCCATACAAAGGAGAAGTCATTTGCGAATGCGCTTCATGAGGTGCTGGGCACCATTGAAAAGACACACGTCAAAACTGACGCCATCAGGTAGAAAGATCCAATGGAGTAGATTTACACGTCTGTCAATGAATCGGGGCAATGCTGAGTAACCGACAGAAGCAAGGGAAACTGGGAAACCACAAAATTGTAAGAGCTACCTGAAGGGGTTCCCCACAGGGCGGCATTTTCCCTTATTGCTCTGGCCATTAGTTCCAGATAAAGTTCTAAGGATCCTAGACAGAACAGGAATGAAAGTGGTGGCTTTTGCAGTCGACCTGGTCTTATTGGTAATAGCGAAGTTTTAAAATTACCATAAGCGAACTAACGGAGAGAGCTCTGAGCATTACACACAGCTAGGAAAATACCTTCTGCGAAGTAGCCAATATCCAAAATACCGAAATGGTTCTATTCACAAATAGAAAACGCATCGGTCCCTTTGAATCACCCAAACTTGGGAGCAATACAATGACCAAACTAAACTGCAGCATCAAAATTAAGGAGCGCGTAAAGAAGATATGGGATATTAGTTTCCGTATAGTACACTGGATGAATACATCAATATTGAGACCAACCCTGGCTTTCGGTATCTTAGTTTGGTGGGGCACTCTTGAAAGGAGCTGTCAACTTGAGAAGCACTCCAAAGACAACATCATATTGTATCACTACAATTTTAGCCCACATGCTGTTTCGGCGAATCCCCAGAAATCCGCAGAGCTAAAGCTATCATCTGTTTCTCTCCCTGAAACATTTTTTGAGGTAATATAACTCAAAAAGGAAGCAGATTTCAGCCAAGCACTGCTT
The DNA here is from genome assembly GCA_964036015.1 of Leptarthrus brevirostris. Taxonomy (NCBI): domain Eukaryota; kingdom Metazoa; phylum Arthropoda; class Insecta; order Diptera; family Asilidae; genus Leptarthrus; species Leptarthrus brevirostris. The sequence goes on from OZ038372.1 coordinate 127,569,411, forward strand.
GTATTATTTTTAATCCTTTTAATTCAAAAAAGGACAGCACTTTCCGAATAACCTATTTTCTACGGTTAGGTTGGGTTAGAATTGCAGCAAGTGGGAAAGCATACTTCGGCCGTAATAGCCCATTGTTCACCACATAGTGGCCAGAGGAAGGTCGCTCATATCAGCCGATTCTTGTTCGGCTAGATCCTCAAAATAGGGGGAGCCTAAATATCGACACTTACGGTTAGATCAGGTCAGTTGCAGAGGCGATGGCGGATGGTTTTTTCTTCTGCATCATGTTAATAGCTTCTACAAAAGTCAATTGAAGTCGCGTGGAGCCTGTTAGCATGCCTGGATATTTTCTAAATACAAAACAATTTATTTAGTTACAATATAAGTTTTCATCCTGCTGTGATCTCAGATAGAGTGGCGGTCGTCGAAGTGGCAATACAGTCAACTGAATCTCTTTTCGAACAAGCCGAATTTCTAGTTATTCGTCTTTTCCTATCTGATTGCAGTCAGAGCCTTTCTGAGACATGTCAATAACTATATTTATGCATCCTCTTGTTATCACAGTAGATGCCTGCTTAACTTAGTCAGGTAGCTGCCTCTCTACTCCAATAAGCCTGGTTTCTAGTAATTCTTCTTAGCTCCCTTGCTATACTGTGATACGTGTTTTATGTAAAAATATACATTTTTTAAATATTTAATTGTTCTTAAAAGACTATGTAAGCTTAGGGCCTTCTAAAAATTATATTATCTAAACATACTTTTCCACACTGTCCTTTTTTATTTTGATTTTAATGCGCTTTTTAATTTGGTATTGAAAACGAAATTAACTTATACAGAATATTTCAAAAATCAATTACCATTACTTTACCCTCACCTAAAAGTACGCACATACGCCATCTGCATTTGAAATTTAGCACAATTTTGTTAATCGAAATTCTCTACTATGTAAGTTACCTGCCTTAGAAATAATCCAGTGGATTTTATTTGTGTAATTTAATTTTGTACAAAATCGGAGCAAACAGTCATCTTATTTGGGTTTAAGATTTTCAAGGTAGATGTAAGTAGGTATACTACTTCTGTTGCGGTAAGATGGTTCCTCTAAAGCTTTTGTAACATTTACTTATAGGATAGAGACGTAGTTCAACGTGACGGAAATTTAAACTAAATAAGTGTAAACGAGGGCACCGGAGTATATTTCTGTGTGCACGTGTGAGGTGGACTATAAATATGTTTAAGAAACTAAATAAGAGGAGCTCCCATTGCATAGAAATGGCATCAACCCCTTCACGTCATAAACATGTCACCAAACGCTTGATGTGAATTTGCGGTCTAGGAGACAGTTAACACTCCCAGAATGCCAGGTAAAGCCCTATGACGTTTACATAGCTACAAAATTAAGTTGTCTACTTGCAATCCCAAGCAGTGCCAAGAAAAGCACCATCATAGCATCTTCCGCCGCACTCGAGACAAGAGTTCGTTTTTCATAATGTGCGATAATATTTACTAGTAGCACACCCACGGGAACGACTGCCAGATAGACATTTAGTACAAAGTGCTGCTAAGAGACGTGGATTATTATGAAGATTCCACTTTGGCAAGCTTTCGATTTAGGTTAATTGATATTGCCCGGAACGAGCGCGGTATGTGGAGTTCATTCTGAGGACCGTGCATGTCATCGCCTTATTGAAATACTCCTACCATGTGTTTCACGGATGACCTGATACGTGCCTCTAATTGCGTACCTATCTTCTCTGAAATTCGCTGACAAATTTATATTTCGAGGTTGATGTACAGGTTATGCAAAATCAATGCAGGTAATGAGTCGATGAGTCCTATTTGATCTATTTTGGGCTAATCGTTTTTGCGGTGCATGTATGCACGAAAGTTTACGGGTATTTGGATATTAGAAAACTACAGCAGCTTTATGGAAATAGACCAAAGAGAAATCTGACAAAATAATAATGAACGCCACCAGGTTTAATCGTGTATTGAATAATTTGTCATTTCCAGTAGTATTGTGGCTTCTCTTAACGGACTGTTGAACATTTACTTTCCTCTCTTCATGAAACATCGTGTAATTGGTGAAATCAATAATTTTAATTCTCATAACTAATTGGCACGAATAACTGCACATCATTAAGTTAATACAAGTGGTGTTGCTGCATGGCTAAAACGCATTTGAAAATGTACATATTAACAAACACTTTTAATCCTGGGAAGAGTGCCACGCTTTTTAACTTAAATAGCTCTTAACATAAAGCTGTTGTGTTAGGTTTAGAGGAATAGCAGTTCCAATTTTCAATACTACCCATACCTTACCATTTGATTGGTTTTTTTTGTAGCTTTGACACCTTCGGCAAGATCATTGACACTTACAAATTTTTCTATTAGACTAGTTAGTGTAAGCTTAGGATGCCGGTATAATTCTTCGTAAAGCAAACCGCATCCTCAAAAAAGGTAGGAATGAACCCCCCCCCCCCCCCCCTCCCCCAATGGGGAAAATGACTGCATCTTTACACGGACATGGCGGCTCTAAGTTGGAATGTAAAGTGGGAGGTGTGTACTCGAAACTCCTGCTCCTAAGCATTTCTTTTCGTTTGTCAGAGTTTTGAAGCAGAAATCATGACTATAGAGGTACCACAGAACAATGTCTTAAAATCACATCTGCATCTTCACAGGCTGCTATTAAGTGTGTACAGGACCTATAAGACTGCCAGAATATGCCACTCAGCTCTGAACGATATGGCTGATTGCCTTAACGTACGCCTTACAGCCTGGGGTATAGTGATATTCCGGACAACTGTGGAGCGGATCAACTAGCGAAAATTGGCACTTCTTTACTAGATTCGGATAATAACTTCACCAGCTTGGTAAGCCACTGGCCACATGCAAGCTAGAAACTAAACAAGCATCCTTCAAAATGTTTAGCAATAAATGGTAAAGGGAATACACCTGCCTTATCACCAGGCAGATCACTCTCGATCTAACGCGGTGAAGAGAGCTTATTTCTCTCAAGTAAAATATTATAGATTCAAGCCCGGAAGTCGACAGGAACAGCTGAGCATTAGTGGTTTAAACAAACCAAAACTTGGTACAGAAAAGAATAGGAAAAGGTTGGGGAATTCTACTTTTCCGTAGTATTTCTCGCAGTATTCTTAAAGTCTCAACTTGGAATTTACTTGACGTGAACCTACAAATGTTCTAAACATTGTTGCCTTGATAAAAAAATTCTCATTTACAATATGAGGTTAGAATTCATCAGTGACATCAGCATTTCTCTTTAGTTTTGGTTAAGTTAGTGTGCAGCTTATATGTGTGAACGGATTGGCTAATCTGTAGTTCAAAAATAAATAAATAATGACGACACGCTTTATGCTAAAATGGCCGAACTGTTATGTTCTCCGGGCTTGTATCTAGAGGAGGCTGTGTTCATTGCCTTATAGGCTCGCCATCGAATGACTTTTGTAAATGTTGCCAAAATAAGAGGAAGAGGAAACCATCCCTCATTACCTCTGTAGCTGCACGGCCCTAGCCAATCGCAGTAGCCGGTAAATTGGTTTCGCTGATATCAATAACCTAGTTCGGTTCATCAGAAACTCCAAATGGTTTTAGGTACCATTGATAGCGATGGAAATCTCACCCAAATGTGGTATCATATTGGGCTATGATGGTCTTAGTTTGCCTTCTCTACAGGCAGTTTATATTTTTCAACTAAACCACAACGTTGGTACTTAACTATTATTATAACGTCCTGCTTCATACGGCAGCAAAAACACTTCACAAACTAAGGCAGTTTAAAAAAAGTATTCATTCCATATATTCGCGAAAGCTCTTATTTGTGCAAACTTTTAATCCGAACAGCAGATCTAAGCCATAAAGAGTTTAGGGAAGAAAGGAATCCACTGGAGATGAACGCGTGAAGATAGATGTCTCTAACAAGCAAAAATAGGCGTCGTTTCTTCATCAAGGCAATGCTCGGCCCCACACAGCGTTACACATCCAGAACTTTTAAGCACGTAATGTTCACTCGAATGTTTCCACAATTCCTTTCGGTAAGGACTTATCACCGGCAGACTTCTTCTTTTTCGCCGTTTCAAACACGTATATATTGAAAGGAAGAAGTTCTCTTTTTCTCTAAATTCTTTAATACCTTGTGGCATAGGGCGTCTACAAAGTCTCTTTTCCACAGGATCTGATTCCTCGCTATCTCCGCGTTTTGCCTAGATTTTCACGTTCACGCTGGACAGATCTTCTTCGCGGTAAGTACGGGCGTTCAACTCAACTCTAGAGATTTCAGTCCAGGCTTTTGTGCGATGTTATTTTGGTCCTTGTGTAGGATGTGACCTATTCACTGCCACTTTCGCATCCGGTTATAGGTGACTTCATCTTGCAAGTAGATCTTGGTTAGAAATGCTTTTCGGCCAATTAATCCGAAGGATGCGCAGTCACTTATTCACCAAGATTTGCAGTTTTTATGTTATATATTGGATGTTATTTGTTCGCCCAATGATAGCGTAATACCAAATGCAGCTGATGAGCCTGTTCATTATTTTGAACTCTTCCAACTATTGTAAGTATACCTGTACTTCCAAGGTAATTGAACCTATCTGTTTTCCGATATGCTGCACTGCAAAATAAATATTGGTGCCCTCCGTCGAGTGAAATCCCATGTATTGAGTTATTGCTTGTACTTTTGCCCGTTGAACTTCGGTAATACTGATATTTCATAACGTAGAAGTTTAACAGCTGCTGGTCAAAGTCGAAGTTTGGCTTAGTCCGATGATGGCCGTTCCAATATCAGCGCAGCACTTTGCTCGAACATACAAGAGATACTGTATCCATGGCTTAGACATAGCTAAATGGTCAATTTGGTTCTTGGCTCTGCCATCGGGAGATATTCATGATGTTAAATAGCACTGTTTGTGCTTGAAAGTACTACCACCGATGACGTGTTCACGCGAGTTGCTAAACGTGATAAACAACTCGCCATTTTCCGTCCTGCTTCTAAGGACAAACATATTTTATACCGTGATCCAAACCAATGATCGTTAATATTCCTTTGGACCCGCCTGTTCGGTGGATAATGGTAAGTTTACGAACTCTTGAATTAAAACGGGCTACAATAATCCGGTCGAAAACAGGCGTCCATTTCAATAGACAGCATCGCGATGTGATGGTAAGCAAAATTCCAATTCCAGCCCTTCTAGGTGTTTCGTCATCTTGTCGAGAGCAAAGCAGAGCAGACCAGGAATTAGATGAATTAAATTTCCTGATGTATGTATGTAATTTCTCTCAGTGCCAAAATATCGATGTTGCAGATAATCATTACTCATTCAAGCTCCAGGAATCTCATATTTTGACATTCGTCCCAGTGAGTTCTCACTTTCCAAAATCCAATCTTTACTCGTTTCCGATAATGAAAAGTCACCATTGTTGATTCATTCCAGATAGCCGAGGCACATTCGATTTTTTTTTTGTAGTAGCAGCCAGTAACAAGCCAGTTACAAGTAAAAATGCCCAATTCCGGGGGCTGCTTTCTGAGCATCCCGTACATCGCCAAGAGTGGGATTTACATATCGCAATGATGCAGGCTCTCTGTAGTCATGCTGTTATTTGCACATCATATCTTTTTACTAATTTTGGGTCCCTAAACCCTTCTCCCTTATCCTACTATAACTACCTCCAGTAATTTTTTAACTATGAGTAGAAAAAAAGAAAAAAATACTAGTTGACGTTAAAATCTTTAAAACTTAAGTGTCGAGTGACTCAGTGATTAAAGGTTTCCGATTCGAATGATTTAAGGGTTCGGTACATTAAAAAGAAAACAACAAACCCTTATATGATCCCTTTCTTGTCTGTCTGTCTGTCGGCCAAGACCCTTTTCTTTTAGAAAGAAATCAGAATTTTAAATTTAAATTTTAGAGTTAAAATCAATACCAAATGCTAAAGTCTAGAGACCTATAATATTAAATACTAGATTTTATTGGTTCTGTAAACAAGCTTTTAGCTCAGTACAATAACAATATACGACCTGTTAAGGTGTATTTTCATACTGACGACTAACACATTGATTAACGCACATTAAAACCATCTTGTTGACCTATAAACTTTAAATTTGATGAAGGAAGGTCTCACAGCACAAGTAAAGAAGAAAATCCGAAAGTTATTAATACAATAATAGTTTTTGTGATATTATTACTTGACAAACTTTTAGAGGTTTCTATCTTCCACGCCCCAAACCGATGTCACTCAAAAATAAATATACCAAGGTAACAAAGTACAGTCCTAACTCAAATAGTGTTGCCAGAGACTCTCGATTTCATCATCATCATGGTGGAGAACTACATTTTGGTATCTCCATGGAAAACCTTGAATTTTCGGTCCGAACCCGCACAGCTTACCTACTTGAAGCAAAGCAAATAAAACTAGTATTTAAAATAGTGTACAGAACTCTCGAACAGCGTTCATACTTAACTGGCTTTTCGTGTACTAAAATCTGCAAGTACGCACAGATTTAACAGCAGAATTGCGACACTACAAAATGTTAGATTTTGCTGACTTTATTTACTAAATATTGTACAGATTACAGTGTGAGCTTCGTTATAGCTGATAGGCAAGCCATGATAAATGCAGATGTCATTCACATGGTGTAGCGGTCCAGCGTTGGGATGTTTTATGAGAGCAAATAATGGGAATATAAAGTAAACAACAGGTCCACAAGCATACAAAAAATTATACTAAGATTTAACTTATTTGTTTGCAGTGACTCCTGTAAAGTGTTACAAAGGACTGGTTCTAAGAGTAATTATTTTTATAGACCTTTTATTTAAAGCTTATAATTATATAAAAGTTAATTCCACTTCTTTTCCTCAAATTTTGACGTAACATTGTGCACTCCTCTTGAACACTAAGTTCTCAAATATTCAAACCAAATAATCTTATGTAATATTGGATTATTCACTTCCATATCCACTGAAAAGTTATGAGCTATTCATAGTCATGTTCTATTTGGGACTCTAGAAGTCTATACCCAATAGGAGAAATATATTTTCCATGTCACTTGCACGACCATTTTTAATGGGGTGGAGGTACAAGCCACGATAGCAAAGGCAACAATAACATCGGGAGTCAGTTTATTTATAGCCCCTTGAGAGACTTCAATTTCCATTGCATTTCAGCAGGAATCTGCCTTAAGGTAGTTTGGTCGTTTCATGGCATCTTTACAAGCTTCCATTGTTAGCACTAACAAGGAGCTACTATTATGCGTTTCTGTTTGGGGAATTCTTTAACCATCCATAAAACGACGTAAAAGAATGTGTACAAGTTTCACTTGTACTTGTAACATTTTTATTCGAAATTGTTAAGTCCACGGAAATTTCTACTAGAGACCGTCGATTTCAATTTGATTTTATGTTTGAATTTGGTTTGGTCGATCTGACTTCGTGTTGAATTTTCGTGAAAAGGATTGACTATGGGGAAATGGTTTTGTTGAATAATCGACTCTCGCCAAGTTCGCCTGATGAAAATTCAATTAGTGAATTAAAATCCACAGTAAACAGAATTTGTGGAAAAGTAGCATTCTGACCCTGGTAGAAATTAACAGTTCAATTGCGAATCGATTTCCCAGTGGTGCCATATATTTTCGATTATTTTCAATGTTTGTGGACACTTACTGAGAGAACTGTGCCAAACTATATCGAATTTATAACACTCTGAGTACGCTAAGCGGTTAACTGAATAAGTTTTTTAGTGGGTTATAAATTGAAAATCTATAAAAGGGGTGGGCTAACGAGTTTGGGAACAGAACTTGTTGTTAATCCTGCAAATTTTCAATTCCACTCGAATGCGAAGCTTTTAAAGCATTCAAATTGCGTTCATTCCACTTTCAAAACCCTTTTCATGGAAGTCAGGTCAGTTAAGGACTTCACAATCCAAGTAGATTCCTATTGGCGCCTCCTTCATTTAATCGGACTACCAGAATCTTCAAAACATTGGTATCTGGCCGGTCGAATAAATTCTACAAAAACCCTTGACGTAAACAACATTGGACACAAGTTTATTCATTATTTTGCCCGATGGTCTGGTCAATCCTTGTTGGCATATTTATTCAAAATTTATTCGTCCGGACCATATCATGGTTCCCTAGTTATCATAATTTTTCGCAATTTTTTCCTTTCCATTTCTCCTTATTACTCCATTACGTCAAATTTACGTTTAATATTGCCGTTGTAGCCTCTTGGGGTATCGCCTTATGAAGCTATTACTTTTCTTGAAAAGGGTTGAAAGAACATAATCTTTGGAACTATGATCCTAACTGCATGAAAAATCTGCCAAACTTAATGGTCCATAAGCTTAAACCCGCCCCCCCCCCCCCATCACAGAGTGCCCTTGAAGGTTTTCTCTAATCCGAATGCTTGTTTCCCTCCCCTTTTTGTTAAAAAATTTATGCTACAGCTATCAAATATGATCGAAGATTCATTTTATCCTTCGTCTTTTACTTTTAAGATTCGCCCCTGCCTTGTATCTCATCTGGTCGCCAAATCACGTAAAACCTCTCCAGCAAAACTTCAATTTTATATATTAGCGCAGAATTTCCAAATACTTTTACGGAGAAAGGGGATGCCGGATTGGATAGGATGCCAATCAAATTTCCATTACCTCGAGGTTTTGGCAACTGTACTCTTACGCTTGCCGAGCTAGATGACGGAAGTGTACCTTCCAGGCATTTGCAGACAGATATCCTGACAGATATACTTCGCCCAACTCTTGGGTATGTAACCCCAGCCATATCTAACCGGGAGCAAACCATAAGGCCTGTTTCAGGCGAAATTGTTGGTGCGTCCCGAAACTTCGTTATTTACGCTATGTCTGCTGGGATACCGAAGACTAACAAAATTAATTCGTAATTAGATTTTGTGGAGCTGCGAATTGAATAATTTATGGATACCGGATTTTGCCATTTTCAGAACTTTGAAGGCTTCCTTGCACTGAGTCTGACCCCACAATTGCAGCAGCTTTCGTCCTTTTTGGGGCCCAATAAAACCCAGAATCGACAAGTCTTACAGACTGTTATACCGTACTCGGTCGTTCTATCAATATCTACCTTCATATAAAATCGCCCCATTCTAAAAGTTTTTGTTCCCCTTTTGCAATTTTCTCCCCTGACGATCAAATTCAGGGGGATCCAAGCCATAACTCAAGGAATATTTAATTGAAATTTTATGGTTCCAATAACATTATCAAAGATATTAGCTATGGCCATGGATTTCTTACTTGCCCGAGCAGTGATTCTTGCCAATTATTCAGTCTGTGGCCCCCTTTTATTTCGATTTTTTTCAGTTGTTTTCGTTCGTTTTACACTTTCCCAAATTAGGAAAGGGAGTTGGGCTTATTTAAATTTTAGCGGAATGCGTTTTTCGGCTGTTGGTTTTTTCTGTCCTCCATCTGACACTAGCGGCGGTTACCGCAAAATTTATCACAAATTTTAGAAACATTCTTTTGACGGTGGAGTACGCGGTGGCTGCTGCCGTTCCATTTGTTGCCAGAATGGCAAATTGCCGCTATCGTGTACACGTAATGGTTTCAGAAATTGCCAATTTGAGTGAATGGAAGGAATAAATTTTTTGGGAGGAGTGATTTATATCTCCGCAGGAATTTCACGTTATGGGTACTCATTTGAAATGATTAGCACTTAGTATGTATATTGTAAAGTAAAGGGGCAGAACTTCCTTAAATAATCCCAATTTTGTTTCTAATCACTTCATTTTTAGAGTTTCGTACCTCAAAAGGAAAACAACGGAGCCCTTGTAAAATCACTCTTGCTTCCGCCTGTCTGTCGACATGATGTGAGTCGATGAATGAGTTGCCCCCCCCCCCCACACAATTATCTTTTGAAATGCTACTTTTCAGGATTCCGAAATTTTTTTTTTAAATGTTAGGTGGCTTGGTTATAAATATATAGCTCGAAGAGTTCGAAAACGTCCCTCCTCCTTCTACTAGGGCCGATTTTTTCGTCAATCTCGTAGTTTCTGAAAAAAACTAAGTGTTTTTGTATTAACTTATAAGACCACTTTTACTACTACCACTAACTCTATTTATGAGATGTCCACCTGTTTTACGAAACCATTATTGTAGGAGCTCGACTTACTCTTCACCAGTTTTAATATAAGACCTATTACTAACCGTTTTTAGACATGTCGTTTTTATCTAGCTTCTGCTATTAAAATGTGAGCACAAAGCCTCAGATATCCTGCGAATGAATTACTTTTACTATAACCTTATTACTATTTTCAGGACAATTACTTGAACAAATATTGCAATAGCTGCGAATTTTAGCGAACTGAAGTACTTACTATCACTGAGAAGTTGAAGTCAAAAAGTGTACCAGAAATAACAAAATCCCTTTGTTTGTCTTTCTGTCACGTTTAAACAACTAAAAGATTTTCAATTTAATTTTAAATATACTGCTTGATTAGAATATTGTTGACATTTGGAAGTATAAACTATACATGTTAATTGACGTAATCGATATTTCTTGCTGGAATTCCATTTTTAATATATTAACAAAACAGAAACTTTAAAATTGTCTATTCCACTAATTTAACTTCCTAGGTTACCGCGATTTCGCCTCACTCCCGTAGGCATCTTCAGACCAACTGAGTCAACTGCATCCTCTGAGCCATCACATCCATAGGAGAAGGAGCGGTTAATTTAACACAAGGTGATCATTTAATGTCTCAAAATTGTTGTCCCTGAATAGCCTATTAATTTCCAGGGTCGAAAGTGCTTCCATTTTATACCCCTTATTGGTGACATGTAAGCTTTCCGTTTTCTTTATTTTCACCATGATTTCTTTCAATAATATGTTTTAAGACACTTGATGTGGATATGGGGTAGTGTTCTCTTATACGGGTGGCAAAGGATCTTCCTGTTTGCCCTAAATATGCGGCTGGACATTTGTCACATTTTATTTTGTAGATACCATTTAATTTGCTTTTATCCTGTTGAGTAGTCGGTTTTAAAAGCTTGTTAATGTTTAGTTTTCTTAATTCTTTTCCTACTCTATCTGAAACGCAGCCTATGTAGGGAATCTTGTCTTGAGTCTAAGTCGGTGGAACTTGATAATGTGATCCTACTTTCATTAAAATGCTCCTGCCGGTTGTATTACCATCTCTTACGCACATATTTAATGCAATTATTGTTACTTCAATTTTCCCTGAGAAATAGAAGACATCCAATGTAATCCCCATACCAACAAAACCGGTAGGTACTAATGTTGAAGACTATCGCCCTATAGCTATATTGCCATTTTTATTTGAGTATTTGAGAGGCTTTTACACACGCAGATGTTATCCTACAGAAATAAGCAAGATCAATCAGGATTTAGACCTAAACATAGCTGCGTGATAGTATTAATTAAGGTGATCGATGATATTCGCTGCCAATTGAGCGTAACTTGTTATTTCTTGTTCTGCTTTACTTCTGTACTGCTTTTGACACAGTACATCATATAACTATGATTCAGAAGTTGTCTAGTCAGCTTTCTTTATGGACTCTGTCTGTAAATTGATCAGGACTTATCTTGGGGCCGCACGCAGAAACTCTTCTGTAACGGATTGTATTCTAGTTTTCCCGACATACATACTGGAGTTCCTCAGGGATCTATTTTGGGTCCGCTTCTATTCTCCCTTTAGATCAATGACCTCCCAACATGCAGGCTTTCATATGTATGCCGATGACGTTCAGTTGTATATTTCCAAGCCTCTAGCCTTGATGGAGGATGCCGTCCACAGGTTGAATGAAGATATATTATCTATCAATGATTGGGCTCTAAATAAAAAAATACTGCTCAACGCATCCAAGTCCGAATCAATTGTTATTTATCGAGAGTGCATTGATACAACGGATTTTCCTAAAATCTTCTTGTATAGCATTTAAATCCCCTACAAGGATACAGTAAGGAACTTAGGAATTATCTTTAACAAAACACTATCATGGTCTCATCATCTGAAGGGCGTTTTATCTAGAATATATGGTGCTCTTCGACGGCTCTGTTTATCTGCACCTTTTACGCCACTTAAAAACAGGATCATGTTGGTCAAATCACTGCGCAAATTTTTTGTACAAGGTATTAGAATGTGAAATGTTCTTCTTACTGAGATTAGAAGAGGACGTGGTGGTAGCGGATTCAGAGAGAAACTTTGTCAAATCTTTTAATAAAATCTGTAATTTCTTTTGTTTGCTTAGTTCTAAATTTACTTTGATGGTTAAGTTAATAGTTAGTTAAACTTAGTAGATTTCAATGAATTGTACTAACATACTATGCATATATGATTATCCATTACTTTCAGAATTTTTTATTAATTAGGTTTGTTTTTTTGCTTATCTTATAGTACAATTTGCATTTGTAATACGTAGTTGAATTTCATCTTTTGATTTTTGATTTGATTGATTTTTTTGATTTTCAATTGTTTTTTTCTTTTTTCTTTTTCTTTCTTATTTCTTTCACATACATACATAGAAGTGTACGCTTAATTATGTAAGGTTATGAATTCTTATGAAATAAATAAATAAAAATAAATAAAATCGTGCGCCAGCTATGCTTTTTCAATTCCTTTGTTAGAATTGGGTGCAAAATACTTCTAACCTGTTTTCTTTCTTTATTTTTTAGTATATCATTTATTAAGTTAGACACATAACCGTTATGAGTGACTATTTGCTTTATTGTCCTAAACTCTTTCTGGTACTTAGATTCATCCATTATGATCCATATTAGGCGGTGCAGCGTGGAATGAAAAGCAGCTAGTTTTTAGTTCCATGACTGTCTTGAAGTAATTGGGATGACGTTATCGCTACAGATTTTCTTCCTACAAATGCCAAAATTTATGCTCTCCGTCCGCTATTTTGATATCTAGGTCAAGGAAGTTTAAAAAGTTGTTTTGCCCGATTTCCATTGTGAACTGTATTGAATCGCAAATAGAGTTCAAATAAGTCAAGAATTTGTCTAGTTGTCGGTTAGTCCCAGTCCAAATGCATAAGATGTCATCGACTTACCTATTTCAGTTTTGTCCTTGTCTTTAAATATTTTTCCAATTTTGGTGATATTAATGTCAACCAGAAGGAGGGACAGTGGAGAGCCCATAGCTAAACGTTTATCTTGCTTAAAAATTTTTTTTTAAATAGTTCTGTTCCACACAACATTTAATTATATTTTTCAATTCAGACGCTATACACGGATCAACACGACTTTTCGTTATCACGAATACGTACATTTGTAAATAGGTTCTTGATGTCAAAGGAAACTAATTTAGAGTTGTTCCAAACATTGATATATTTTATTTTGTTTACTAAACCTATATTGAATTTTTTACTGTATACTTCGGGGTAAAGTTGGTGCATTGTTCAAATAAATAATTTGCCGTTGTTTCTAGTATATAAGCTGGTGCACATCTATATGTAATAACTGGACGAATGGGGCTGCCGTCCTTATGCAATTTGGGAGACCAAACAGAAGGGTTCATGTTCAAAAAAATTTTTATTTTCATCTACAAATAAGGCATCAAACGGTGATATGACAGATTTAACCTCTAGTTGAAAATTGCTCCTGAGTATAAAATTTTGGTTACCTCGTTTTCTGTAACCAAATCATTACTTTTCCTGTCATAATCCTCTTCTTTAATTGCAACCGAGGTATTTTTGTCAGCTTTTGTAATAATTAAGTTATTTTCTGTTGGCTTCCGCTTGATCTTTTTAACCGACTTCCCAAAAACAAAGAGGTTCTAAGTTCGACGCGTATTTTTTTTTATTTTTTTTTTATTTATTTTTTTTTATTTATTTTTTTTAAATTTTTTTTTTATGTCTGACCGGGCATAGCTTCGTAACGCGTCGACCGATTTTGATGATTCTTTTTTTGTTGGGTAGAGTATGTTCCGTGGTTGATACCAGGTGAAAAAAATTTTGAGGAATGGGGGTGGGGGTGGGGGTGGAACCTAACTTTGTAACGCGTGGTCCGATTTCGATGGTTCTTTTTCTGTTGTATAGAGTATGATCCCCCTTTGCTAATAGGAGAATAATTTGGTCCTATGGTGAAAGGTGTGGGTGGGGGGAGGGGTAGTCTAACTTCGTAACGCGTGGACCGATTTGGATAATTCTTCTTCTATTGGATGGAATATGATCCTTGGTTAATACTACGAGAAAACAAATGTTGCTGGGGTGGGGGTGGGAGAAGGGGGGTGGAACCTTACTTTGTAACGCGTGGATTGATTTGTACGGTTCTTTTGCTGTTGTATAGAGTGTGATCCCCCATTGCTAATAGGAGAATAATTTGGTCCTAGGGTGGAGGTGGGGGAGGGGGAGGGGTAGTAACTTCGTAACGCGTGGACCGATTTCGATGATTCCTTTTATGTTCGGTAGAGTATGTTCCTTGATTGATACCATGAGAAAAAAAGTTTAGTGGAATGGGGGTGAGGTAGGGGGTTAAAACTAACTTTCAACGCGTGGACCGATTTGGATGGTTCTTTCTTCGTTGTATAGAGAATAAGACACTAAAAAGTGAAAAATAAAATAGTTTTTAAAAAAAAAGTTGAACCGACTTCACAAAAAGCGCTAAAAAGCATAAAATAATTTTTAATTTTATATCTATTACGACATTTTGAAGTCGGTGCAAATTAAACAAATAAAACAACTACAGTACCCCAATTGAAAATAATACCTAATACTACCTGAGCGTTTCAGTTTACGGGATCATAAGAAATGACGATTAAATACTTTTGTTGTAGTTGTTTGGTTTGTTTGATTTGCACCGACTTCAAAATGTCGTAATAGATATAAAATTAAAAATTATTTTATGCTTTTTAGCGCTTTTTGTGAAGTCGGTTCAACTTTTTTTTAAAAAACTATTTTATTATAAATTTGACTTTCCGTGTTTTTTTTTTTGTATACGACGTGGCCAAATCCTAGGGGACAACCCTTTGATGCATTAGCATGGTTTTGGCCAGAAGGGAATTAGGGTAAGGGAAGTGAGGAAACTTGAGTCTTGTTTTTGCATTGCTGCGAGCTAGACAACAGCCCAGAGACGGAGTGGATTTTTTTTTATTTTATTTTTTTGTTCCTAATAAACGCTCACGGTCATCTGGGCTCGAACCCGGGACCAATGGCATGGTGGTCTTGCCGCTCAACGCATTGATCCAACTCCGTTCTACCCAACAAAAAAAGAATCATCAAAATCGGTCGACGCGTTACGAAGTTATGCCCGGTCAGACATAAAAAAAAATACGCGTCGAACTTAGAACCGCTTTGCTTTTGGGAAGTCGGTTAAAAAGAAAGATACATCATTGATTTGTATAGTAAATAAGTGTGGACCATGGTAGGGTTCTTGAGGTATACATCAGATATATATCACGGTTATTATCACAAAAACCGGTCGTAAAAAAGTCAATAAAAAGATTTGCAATGGTCAGAGGATCAGTAGTTTCATTATCACCTAATGTTAATTAATTAAGTGCATGGCATACAAGGTACTCACAAATCTTAGCAATATAGCAACCGGTTGATAATTCATTATTGGTGGACTTCTTATGAAGAGGAATAATAACAGACCATTTTCAAGCTTTAGGGAAGATACCACCTAAACAGGGACTACATAACGAGAACAATTCTTTAGCAGAGAAATAGAAATCCCATCTGGCATGAAAAACTATCAGCCATGCTAATAATGTGTTGTCTGATTGCATCGTCATCAAATAAAAGAACTTTCATTATCAACAAAGCCAGAGGATCAGTACTTTCGTTATACCCTAATTTTAGCACAGAGAGGTATCCGTCAGTTTTAGGCTTAGAATTTACAAATCTCCAAAAATATTTAGAATCCTTGCGTAAAATTGATTTTATTCTCTCAACAGTTATTGTAGGAGGATTCGAGGTCTGAAGTAAACTGGTCAGGTAAATTAGAATAAATATTAAAGTAGATCTCGCACCTTGACAAACAGACTCGCTTCCAAGCTTTTCTTTTAAAATTTTTTAGATGATTTATAGAGTGATCAACTCAAAGCAGACCAGAATTATTTGACCAAGAAATAGGAACACATTGCGAAACACAAGCAAACAAATTATCATGGATCACTGCCACATCAATATCAGTGGCGTGAAAAGAATTAGACCAATCTCAACTTAATACAAAGTCATTAAGAATACAGAATTCGAATAATTTTAATATTAAATGCGCCAAATTAAGAAATTTGCTCAACATTTTGGTATTTTTTTTAAATATCGTAAAAGCATTTCTTTTGAGTTTTAAGTAATCAATTTACATATGCGGACCAGACTATTAAAAAAAACAAGGATTAAAGAAAGTTGGCTCCCGTGCAGTCTACTTACAATCAAAGGTTCACCACAATAACTAAAAGTGTTTGAATAATATATTATGTACGCTGCAAAGAATAAATAGATATACAAGGCTATAATTGAAAAAAAAGTAAGATAAGATAGGAAACTAAATAAGAACAAAATCTGCTTGCAAAAGAGAATTCGAAAGGTTTAGGAAAACAATGCTAGGCAATAAATTAAGTGTTTAATCTGAGGACTAAAGTTATCTGTTCTTATTATTTAAGAAATGCAAATGTCCATAATCGTTATGTGCCAAGATAATGATCCGAAGCCCACTTCAAAGCCCTTCATGAACTTTCTTCATGGGACAAAGCTATAATTGATATATAATAGTTGCGCTAGCACATTCATTCAACCTCAAACCGCCGGATATATTATTGTCCTTAAATATGAATTTTCCTCATCAAGAATACTATTGACCTAATTAAAATGCCTTCACAAAAGTATATTTAAATGTATCCCAAACAGACAACATACAAGAACAATTCCCCCATTTCTTTTTAGTACCGATTCAATTATCTTAACCAAATTAAATTTGTAACCACTTAAAAGCATAAAGCAAAAACAAAGGTAATGTGTTATGTAAAACAAAGTCTTGTGACCATAAAGTGAATTACTTCAGCAGAAATGTAAATGAATCCTGAAACTCCTGAAGGAATTTTGGTAAATTTGTTAGTGTGTCCAATTCAGAGATTTTCTGTCCGATAATAATTCAGTGTTTTGGAAGGCACATACCTGCATATTTCCTTTCAGGTACCTGACAACAACACAACTTCATTATTTTATCCTAAGGCTAAATCCTTTGTTATTTTGGAAAATATTCCACAATTGCAGTCGGTTTTCGCTACTGCATCAAGAGAAATACTTTCATTTAGACAGCCAGGTGAAAACAAGGTGGCAATTTATTTGCTTAAACATGGTGAACGTGTAAATTTTACACAATTCTCTCTCTTTCCTTCGTGTATGTTTTTGGGCTATATGGAAGTTCCACGCTACGTGATGGTCTTGATATTTTATAAATAATCACAGAATTCTAAGATGTTTCACCGAAGGAAATTTGTGGCATTATCTGTTTGCTTTGAATTGGCCCAATGAAATAAAAAGTAATATTTTTTTCGGGGATGTGAACTGAGAACTTACAGGTGTCTTACAGGCGTATTTATAGAAAAATTTTCTGATCCCATAAGCCGCTTAAGTTCTAAAACCAGAGATATCTGAGCTTCACCTCCAATTGCAAAATTTTTTTATAAATTTTAAATGAGCTATTAAACTGTATAAGCTTAATGGTGGGGCGCTTAATTCTTGGCACAATGACTATAGCAAACATCACAATTTCTGAGAATATCAGACTACATGGGCGGACCATTTTTTCATAAGAATTTATTTGGTCAGGGTTATTGTTCTTTAGTATCTTAATTTAATTCCGGCCGGCGACGCTTTTTCGCGAAAACAAATATTTTCTGTCGTGATTCGTTAAGCTTTATTTGAGATTTCAATCAATTTTATGTAAAAAGTATTTTTTTAAGCTTTAAAAGACTGCCATTATGGATCATGTTATTCCGTATTGAAATATTCTCTTAAATTTTTATATTTAATCTGTGTTTTCACCAACTTTTTGTACAAAACTAAAATTGGAACTTTTTGTAAAAAATATATAATAAAAATGGCAGGGAAATCGGCTCTTGGCATATGTTATTAAGAAAGCAAACAAAAGTCCAATATTAATTTCGACGCTGAAAAGCAATCTTGTCGTGTCTTGAAAATGGAGGTTTACAGTAGAGCTCATTACTCTTTAACCGGAGAAGATAGAAAGGTAATTTTTGGAGTAAAAGTTCTGAAATAATGATAATTAGACAAAAAAGATAAATTTATCCTAAAGTGTAACATGGTTTTAATATTAGATACAGCATAAATTGCAATTTTTGACATACGACAAGATTGCTTTTCAGTGTCGATATGTTCTTAGCCACCTTTATTTTTTTTTACATTATGTAGCTAAAGCCTAGGAGACAACCGAGGCTCGAACCGTGGAACTACGGCGTGGTGATCTCAACCAATTGATCCAAATCCGTCCCCTACTAATTACTTCATAACACCTTATAATGCTAACATTTTTTTTTGTACACCCAACGAAACTTTTTACACAGTCGCAGTTACCTGTTTAGGTAATACTTTTGCGTTTTTTACCTTTAAACAATTGGAATACAAGAACTTTTTTATTTAATCTCAAAATCTCTTATAAATCGATTTTCTGGTCATTTATACTAATTTCAACGACGTCCAAACTAACAGGTAGGAGAATATTACCCAAGAGATTTGTTGGGTAATATTTTATGTATTTAATTTTTGAATTTTGAAATAGTTTTACTTTTTACGTAAAACCTTTTGAAATCATGCAGTTGGAACTAGAACTTAAAAGTTATGTATCTGTTAAAATTAATTTCGACATAGCGGATCCAAATGGCGTCCGAAATGATACATTGACAGGGCAAACTCTTATAACTTGTTAACACAAATGTGGCCAAGATTAAGAAAAATTTTATAGGAAGAATCATTCCATTCATTTCAGAATTTTCGGAGATAGTTTAAGTTTTTCAAAAAACGGCAAATCCAAGAAAACTAGAAAAGTTTCCAAAGTTCTAAAAAAAATCCACACGTATTCATTGGTTGATTCTAAATATTGTGTTGTCTATATAATTTTTTGTTAAAGTTAGCCATGTTTGAGTTGAGTTTTGCACGATTTCAAAAGGTTTTACGCGAATTGAAAAGGCAATTCAAGGCGAAAATCAAATACAAAAAAAATTATCCAAAAATTCATGTTTTTTTAACTAAAATCTGCAAAATCAGTGAGTTTTTGAGGTTTTCATGAACTTTATCTATTGGTGCCAATCAAAAGGACACAACAAGAATACCCGGATATGGATGTTGTCAGTGATTCACGGCACTGCGAAAAGATCGAGACTTTGGAATATCTCGGTCCGGGTCTCGTCAAGGTGAAGACGATCTTGCTCTCACCGCAATCTCGGCGAGATAAAGGCCAATCTCGGTTCGGTCTCGTTCTGGGCGAGATAAAAAATGGAACTTCGGTGGGAAAACGGGGTGCGAGGACAAGTGGTATATCTATGGATATAGGGATTTTCTTTTTATTCCCCTAGCCCTGAACAAGGTAACAAAGGCTCTATTGGGGTTAAAACGCAAATATCTGAATAAGGAAATAATTTAGATAGAACCAAATTAGTAAAGCATGAATTATACAATTGACACTTTTCGGAACGACATAAAAGCTGAAGCTCAATTCAACTCATAAAATTGTCCACTATAAAATGATAAAAACGAAAATCTCATCCAATCTCGTCACCTTAATCTCGCTCTCGTAATCGCACTGTTACCGAATACCGATGGTATTGGTCTCGCTGCCGGTGCCGGTCTCGTCACGAGAAATTATCTCGAGTACCGTGAAGCCCTAGGATCTTGAGTAATTTTTTTTTCTTGTTGTTAATTGATACATCGCTGCAGTTAGGATATATAAAATCTGCAATTGTGACTTTAAATGTGAGCTTTCTTGATATATACAAAAGACGATCCAAAATAGAAAAAAGCCTCCGCGTGGCAGATGCATCTTGATATGTTTTAGCATTGATTACATAACCTCATTTTTTAATTAAGGGTTGACTGAATTTCTTTGACCTAACTTCCATTCATAACAATACTTCTTACTTAATTTAACTTTAATTTTAATTGACTTTCCAATTCAATCTATTATTTCCCCAAATAGACGTATGTAACAAGGAGAGGAGAAAAAGGTTTTAGAAGAAATAGGACTAAGGGGTAAGGCCAGGGCTCGTAAGACGGAGGAAAATAAAAGTGGCAAACAGTTCCATATTCTTTCTCTTCTGATTAAGAGGGATTCCCGAAAATTCACGGTACGGCCAAATTAAACTTTTGTATATTGTGATAAGGGGATGTGAAGCTCGATCAGTGTGCGAGTCGAGAGATCTACATGGAAGTGATAGTAGAAGAGTAATAAATAAGATCGCAGCAACACCAACGAAATTGAAGACTTTTGGTTGCATTTTATTTAAGGCGCACAACGTTGTATGCATTAGCCTAACTATGGATACATACCTCCCAAATTTAGCACTGATTTCTTAGTTTTTGCGTTGGAAAATATATGGACTATTTAGCTGAGGTTGCTGGATAGCTCAATACCTAGGATATTAATGCTGACTCTGTTGACAGAATAGAGGGTGACTTAAGTTTGACAAGCAGAAGACAGCATTGAGTCTTAAAAGTATCAAACAAGAAGCGATTTGTCTTGTCTGCCTTGTCCTATCTTACCGCAGTCCTCTTTTAAAACTACAAAACTACACAAAGATGATTTTGGCACTGTTTTCGAACTCTATAGCCCAACTCATCTCAGAGTAGCTCAATGGGATTCAAATACGGAGTTAATCAAATCGTAATTTTAAGGATCCCTGCGCACTCCTTTTACTCAACATCGCATCGCTGTCTTGTTGCATTGTGAAGCCCTGACCTATTAATTTCGGACCTGACGGAATGGCGTTAAATGGTTTTGAATCCTTCTTTATTGGATACCATCGACACGGTGAAGGTTTCCTATACCACGTAAAGAAAACACTGCCACACCATCACCGATTCATCTCCATGCTTCTCCACTGGAACAATGCAATCTGAGAGCGCTGTTTCTTCCGGCGATCGTCTTACATAAATGCGATGCTTAGACCCAAAAACCTGAAACTTCGACTCATCCATCTACTGTTCTATGTTCTAATCTTCCCCTGACCAATTTGAGCCCTCCTAAGCCTACTGCAAGTATTTCAAATGAGTTTGCTTAACCCATTAAAGGGCAAATATTTCGAAATATTTCGGTTTGCCACTAAAACTGTAGAAAATATGCGTTAAAGTATTAACGGTTAGTGGTTAATTTCATTGTAAAAAATTACAATACAGACCGCCCTCCATAATGTTTAACCGTTTCTTCCCTAGATATACCAGTTCCTTCATTTCTGCATACGACCTAAGAAACACCCTGTGTATATTGACGAAGACACTACCCTCCTTTCCGTCGCGTAGTCGGGTAAAAAGAGCCTTCTATTGAACGATTTTTTCTTAGTAAGGTTGGATTGATTTCGAAACTTTTCGAAAATGCTTCCAACTTCTGAAAAGTAATGTTGTTAGAACTGCCGCAGGGATCAGTGCTGGGCAGAGTGGGAAATCAACGATTCTATCGAAATCGTAAAAATATGCTTGTTAGAGCGTATACCGGAAGCCGTTCTAAAGAGTAGTAGAAAAAAGAAAAGTACTAAGAGTAGGGAAGTATAAAATGGCATCGAATGTAGAAAATACTTCAGACGACAGGTTAAATTTCAAAAAACGCCTGGAGGAACTAGACCACTAGTGCTTTAAAAGTCGCCAGCGCCTTTTGAATTACGTCGAGTAAGGTAATGTATGTCGTTGCAGTGTGATATCTGGGCTGATAAAATACAAAACCAATATCGAATAAGACCAGCTAATCATCAGATCACTTAGGGTAGAAAGATCTTACACCCTGAGGATGTGACAGGAGCGATGGGATAATTCTCACAAAGGAAAGTGGAAACATACATTATTAAAACGGCCAAGCCTTGTGCACTACCTTATTCAGTTTTTAGCTGGGAATGGTGGGTATCGTAATTACTTTCAACGCTTCGGGCATGACAATTCCCCTTTTCGTTCTCAATGCTCAGACACCTACGATAACCTGAAGCGCGAGGAACAACTTACAAACATTTCTAGGTGGTTTATTTAGTATACAAATACAGAAGTCCTATTAGCTGCGTCCAGGGTGAACTTAGAAGGGCAGAAAAAGAACGCGGTTTTGGTAGGGATGGTTCCGTGGGAGAATTTGAGTAGGAACAGGAGTTTTAGTGGGTCTAGCTTCCAAAATCATCTAGACTCTAGAAGAGAAAATGAAATTGAAGAACACCAAATAGAACAAGTGGATAAATTATGCTATTTTAGAAACCTAGTAATAGCAAACGGCGGAGCTGAAGCTGTTATCAATGAGGCTCAAGTTGCATTTAATACTCTGATACATGACGCAATAACAATATCTCCAGACGCACAAAACTCCGAATCTTCGAATCGAAAACATCTGTTGTTGTACGGCTGTTCAAAATGGAAAGCGACCTGCTAAATAACTTCTAAGCCACAAATCTTTATTGACCAGTGTCTCCGGCGCAGCCTTAACATTCATTGGCCGGAGGTCATTATTAACAGAGACTCACACAGACTTACAGGCCAAGACGGGGTAGACCCAGCATTCGCAGACGAAATTAGCAATAGCTACATATGTCACACATTAAGAAAAAAGCCAAACAACATCGCTCAAAAGACTTTAGATTGGAATCTGCACGGGACCCAAGGAAGACGCGCTCAACACATGGAGAAGATTCGTAGATAAGGAATGTACCCAGATCAACAAATCGTGGCAACAGTTAAAGGTGTTGACGCAGAACCGGACCAGGTGCAGAGTCGGTGCAGTAGACGTCCTACGCATTACTAAACTAAAGAAACTATAGAGAGAAAGTTAGGAACATTTTCTTTTGATGATTTCCACCGCCCTAAAAAAAAAGACATAAACCGAAATATCACCATAAAGGATCCTTGACTTTTTGGTAAAATAAATATCCGTGCCATTAAGGTTCTTTTAAAGCACTTCCCAACCTAATCGTATTCAAGTCTATCAGATTCAATAGTTACTTGGTACCGCTTCTAAAGAACTGCGCTCTATCTCTAGGTAAGCCTCTGCGCAAAATGTTTCATTTGCTTTCTATTTTAAATTTATACTATATTTCCGGTTTTATGAAACTCATATATATTCAGTCAATTTCCAAAAATTGGGCTAATGAACTGCGAAACTTCAGGTCAATAACAATTACTTCGATTTTGTAAAATTTTTTTAAATACTGGTCAATTTACATCTAGTGAATGTAATTGTCTCCATTAATATAATTTTTTTCTGACTGTTCTATTTGTATTATGTTCAACAGCTTTGTCTTCAATCCCTACCATAGCAGTGCCGGGATACCGCAAGGTTCCGTACTCTCTTTTATATTGTTTTTGTTATTAATAAATAACCTCGTATCTTTTACTTTTATCCTAATCCATAGCGTCATAATCTAGATTTGCATGCTCATTTGAACCAAGTGCTGACTTCCTTATTACTGTCACTGATAGAAGTCGAACAAGCGTGATTGTAAATATGATTGAAATTCTGCGTTCAAGCAGTGAAATACTCCGTTGAGCATCTGGCTAAACACATATAAAATCCGATGCTACTAATCTTTTCCATTCCTACTCGAAACTACTCTTTGTAAATCAAACCTGCAATAGCTGCTTTGCAAATTTTCTTCGAATTCTTTGATTTACCTTCCACATTTCAGCAGGTGCAGGTCGCACTGCTATATATGCGGTAAGTAGAAAAAAATTTCTAAACCCATTGTCGACCAAATAATTAGGTCTGTTCACGTACTTTTTAATCAGAAATATTCTGAGTAAAAATGTTAAATAGGAGAAGTTACCAAATACGAAGAGTACGTGAACGAGTTTGAGTAGTTTTGGACAAAAACTAAAGCAATAACTGTCAAAGTGACAATTAGTGGCTTTATAACAAAGCTTAACAAAAGTACTCAACTTATTTCTTCGGGTAAATTTGGACTAAAATGTTAAAATAGGGGAAATGTGACGTCAGCAAATTTACCCCCATTTCATGAGTACGTGAACGCGGTTGGGTAAAAATATCATAATGCATTTACTCAAAACACAGTACGTGAACAGACCTATTACATCTAATATTGAAATTTTGAAGCACAGATGCGACGTAATGTTGTAAGTATTGCGCTCTTCTACAGCCAGTTTAACGGTCATTGTTTTAACATGGTTTCTGGTTTCGTTCTTTGTCAAACGATCTATTCAACGGCACCAAATTTATTTTAAATTTCGCACTACTTTTCATGTATATTTGCAGCTGTCATTCGTTGCCATTTGAGAAGTAAAAACTATTAACCAACATCCTCCGCGAAGTTTTCCGAATTTTTGTTGTGAAGTTGTGCAAGCATGTATCGTTCAAGCGTTGGTTAAAAGTATAGTTCTTATTACTCAAATATCTATTATTATGATTAATATGGGTTACCCATATTCAAGAAGGTCTTTAATTCCAGAACCCTACTACTATAACTCAGGTAGGCAAGAAGGTCTTTAACAGCTGAAAATATAACATCAACCAGGCTCAACAATTCTTGATTGAATATCGTCCTTCTAAACTAGTGGTTCCCAAAGTGGTTCCTACGGACCCCCAGGGGTCCTTTTGATTGGCAAGAAGGCTGTGGCAAATTAAAAATAATTTGCGGGTGCGTGGACAACGGCGGGAGGTGCGCGAAAGGTTTAATATAAAGAAAAATAATTGACCCATTTTAATTAGCATGAAAGTTAAAATAACTAGCAGTCAACAAATTGGTAGCCATTTTTAAGTCCTGAGTAAAATATAAGTATAGATAAGATATATAAAATACAAGTAATGACAAGCATTGCACGGTGGTTGTCGGGCCGACCGCGGCCGTCTATCTACATATACATATATCTATGCAGCTTTAAACAGGAACAGAATCTCGCCGCTACATGCAATAACTTGTTTAAAATATGACACTATAAAATAGTCGTGCCAAAGAATATAGATTACTTCGTAACAAATTTAACGAAACCTTGAAGCTACAAGGTGATCAATTAAATTTAATTAAAACTAAAAGTATAACATCTTCGTTTGTTGTAAAACTTTTTCTATGCAAACAAAACCTGCCCTCAGTTTCCAAATCTTTCAAAATTGCAAGAACAGATGAAGATTTGCTTGCTTATTGTCAACATTTAATGGCTCTTCCTTCCGA
Source organism: Leptarthrus brevirostris (assembly GCA_964036015.1). Classification (NCBI taxonomy): domain Eukaryota; kingdom Metazoa; phylum Arthropoda; class Insecta; order Diptera; family Asilidae; genus Leptarthrus; species Leptarthrus brevirostris. The sequence continues at coordinate 127,594,727 of OZ038372.1, forward strand.
CCTCCGCCAAGATTTGAAAACATTCTTCACTTGGTTATCCCCGATTGGGTGTTGGACCCTTTTTGAAGTAGAACTACAAACTCAGATGAATCCATACTAATACAGGAGCAACTTCCCGACTGGAAATTAGTTCAGGGAACCCGGATTATGATTTTTCTTAATACCGACATCTGATCAGGAACGGATCAGAGTACAGTACTCCATCCCTTGATCCGTTCATCTGATCAGAAATTGATCAAAGTACAGTACTCTATCCTTTGATCCAGTCACCTGACCAGTTTCATATCAGAATCGAATATTAAAAATCTTATTACGATTCCAGTACCGTTGTTTGAGTCAGAGTCGTATCCGATGTCCTGAACTAAATCATAAAACAGAATTTAATTTTTTATTTGATCCATTCTATGTTTTATTCTTTACCGAACAATAAATTTATTATTAATGTTTTAACTAAATTATATATTAATATTCTATTATATTAATGTCATAATGGTGCATTATTTTTGGCCCTGGAAATAGCGATATAAGAGTGAAACACGCGATAGAAGACAGAAAAGCAACCGATATTCCGTTGATGCTTCAGAGAGTCAAGGTTCTCAGCAGGCCCGTAGAGACAAAATTCGGGCCCGGGGGGACGGGCCACCGCGAAAGGGATTTCGGGTCCGGGACTAAGTGTTTACGAGCCCATATACAATCTAATGAGTGACTTTCAATTTAAAATCTGTCTAGTATATTACACTTTTTCGATCGTGAAACATTTTTTATATATATAATGCAAATGGAAAAAATTTTCTGTTGATGACTTCGATGACGGGGCCCCTTTTGAAAGCTTGGGCCCGGGGGTTTTACCCCCTTCGCCCCCCCACTCGGCGGCCCTGGTTCTCAGAGTAGTGGAGTCGCCAATAAGTTTTATAGCCTTTCTTCGAACTTTATCTAACACATACAATGCAGTATGCCTAATGTCTTCCCAAATATCTGCTAATATCCGGATCTGCGAAAAATTCAATTCCTTAAATCCGGGTATCCGGATTATCCGGATCCTAGTATCCGGGTTCTGGGTATTCGGTAATCTCATCAATTGTTGAGATGACACTGGCGTGGGTCCGAGAACACGCAGGAATCGAAGGAAATGAAAGAGCAGATGTGCTGGATAAACTTCGAGTTTCCAATGTCCGGAGCCGTTCACTGCCGTGCGCCGGGGCACGGCAGGAGACCTGTTAGAGACGTGGGCCACGAGGGAACAGTGGGAACAGTGGAACGTCGCGTACTCGTGTCGACAGGTTAAGATGGCGATTGTAGCGACCAGAAGTGTTCAACAGAGGAAGGTCCTGGATATGGATCATAGGGCTCTGAGATGGCTGGCAGCACTACTAACAGTACTGTGGCAACTTCAGGTATCATCTAAAGACGACAAACATACTCAAGGATGATTCCTGCAGGCTGTTCCTGAAGGAGCAAGAGACGGCGGTGCACATATTGTACCAGTATCCTGCACTAGGATGCAGATGAAGAAAGCTGATGGGACACCCCTGGATGGAAGAAGTAAGAGTGTCAGAGATGTATTATAAGCAAATGTTTGTGCCGCCCCGAGGAATCGAGGTGAGGGAAGAAGACTGCATTAGTCCGGGACTCTCTCACTGTGATCGCAAGGGGTAGGGACGACAGGGACCCAGATAAACTGCTCTGCTTCGACAAATCCCTAGATTGTTTTTGTGAGTAAAAATCTCACAATACCAGAGACCATCGGGTCTTCTGGTATCTTTGGAAGCTTTTCTCTCCTCACGCAAAAAAAAGGAAATCAGGGTAATCCGAATCTGTGTGGATCCGGATCCGAACTATACAGATCCAGATTAAGCAAAGAAGACTGAAACTTTTCTTAATATCGCATTACTTCACTAAGAAAATGAAATTTTTATAGAACAAACTCGAAGAAGTTTCCACTTATAGTGCAATGTAGAACAAATTTTCAACCTTTTTTGCTTAGTCTGTCTAGATCAGAGCAGTTCGGTTCTGGATTCACACATATTCGGACTACCCAGATAGTAGGATCCGGATCCAGATAATCCAGATACCCGGAATTGAGGAAATACCGACGGTAGGCCACATTTTGGAGCAACCGTGGGCTACGGAAATTTTTTATGAAATTCATCACAGCGTCATTGTAAACGATGTCAAACGTATTTAACTGGTGTTTTTAATATTTTGGTGTACCAACAGTGGGCCAATTAATTTTTTGTGTAATTTAACATGAGGTTCTTTCGCGAGACCTGAGAATTCTCAGTTGTCTCAGTTGATATGTGCTTTCGTGAAACCGTCTCAGTTCATTTTGAGCCACAAAACAATTGCATACAAATATTGAGCAACTGAACAAGTGAGACTGGTTTTTCACGTCTCAGTTATCTCAGTTAAGTTAAGTAGCTGATATTTGCGTCACCGGACGAAATAGTGTCCTAAGCAAACAGAAAGCAATATTATTTTTTAAATTTTAAATTGGAAAAGTTCGTTACATTAACAGCTGCACAAATTGACATTTCCTGAACTGAGATAACTGAGACGATTGCTCAAAATTTCGTCTCAGTTGACCAACTTATAAGAAAAAATAGTTTTTAAAAAAAAAGTTGAACAGACTTCACAAAGAGCGCTAAAAAGCATAAAATAATTTTTAATTTTATATCTTTTACGACATTTTGAAGTCGGTGCAAATCAAACAAACCAAACAACTACAACAAAAGTATTTAATCGTCATTTAAAATGATCCCCCGTAAACTGAAACGTTCAGGTAGTATTAGGTATTATTTTCAATTGGGGTACTGTAGTTGTTTTATTTGTTTAATTTGCACCGACTTCAAAATGTCGTAATAGATATAAAATTAAAAATTATTTTATGCTTTTTAGCGCTCTTTGTGAAGTCGGTTCAACTTTTTTCAAAAACTATTTTATTTTTTACTTTTTAGTGTCTTCTTCTCTATACAAGGAAGAAAGAACCATCCAAATCGGTCCACGCGTTAAAAGTTAGTTTTAACCCCCTACCTCACCCCCATTCCCCTAAACTTTTTTTCTCATGGTATCAATCAAGGAACATACTCTACCGAACATAAAAGGAATCATCGAAATCGGTCCACGCGTTACGAAGTTAGACTACCCCTCCCCCCCACCCACACCTTTCACCATAGGACCAAATTTTTTTCTCCTTTTAGTAATGGGGGATCATACTCTGTACAACGAAAAAAGAACCATCCAAATCGGACCACGCGTTACAAAGTTAGGTTTCACCCCCACCCCCCACCACCACCCTACCAAAAATTTTTTTGACATGGTACCAATCGGTGAACATACTCTACCCAACAAAAAAAGAATCATCAAAATCGGTCGACGCGTTACGAAGTTATGCCCGGTCAGACATAAAAAAAAAAAAAAACCCGTCGAACTTAGAACCTCTTTGTTTTTGGGAAGTCGGTTAAAAATAGGATAGCATGAATAATCATACCCAGCTTTCAGTCATTGAAATATTGGAATTTTATTTGTGTATGATTATATTTCATTGCATTTACGCAAGGTTTTACATTTATTCATTTATTTTTTTCAAGTAAAAGCACAAAAAATAAATAAATTCTGCTTAGTTTTAAGTTAAATTTAGAATTTTTTTTAAAAAAATAAAAAATTCACATTTTTCACTTTTTTTAACAAGTTTCATAAATGTAACCAAAGAACATTTTATTCACCATTAAAGAGCAATAAAAAATATACAAATTGTGTTTGGATTTAAAAAATTTTACCGTTTTTTTTACTATATGTACAATCGAGCCACGATTGGTAAATTTTTCGGATTTTCCAAAAATTCAACTTTTTAACTCCAGTGCTAACTAAAGATATACAATCAACCTAATTTTCTTTCCAAGTTGTAGCTCTGATACTTATCTATCATCCTGCATTCACCGAATTTTTCGCGATTTGGAAAAAAAATTTCCGCTAAAAACAAAACGTGGCCCACGGGTTGATTCCTTGAAATAAGTCTAAACTTGACTCCCTTCATCTCTCCGGTTCATTATAGTAATTTGTACAGTCATTTTCGGCATAATTTTGCCTATACAGGTCTTTCGTGTCTAATCGGTTTAATTAGGGAAAAGTTTGTAACGCTTATTGTAAACAGTAAGGAGTTCGCTGGAGGCTCAGGGGAGGGTGGAGGGGTTCCCTCCCTGGGATCACACCTGATGTGAAAGCACACCCAATTTTAAATTAGTTTTGATTTATAAAGATAGTAAATAATACGTTTCACATTTAATTGTTATAAACAACAATCTAACGAGACTGTACACTTTTACAAAATATATTAACCACCCTCTCGTATGAAAGTATTTTGCTTTATTTTTAGTTTACGTTCTACTTTCAAACGTATCCCAATCTCAGATAGCAACAACTACAAAATCCTAAAGCAATTCGTCCCTGTTGTATAGAACTGTTCAGTACTTTTACTACATCTTTGCCAGAGTGCCTTTAGATATTCTTAAGTACTAAAGTACCGAGACTGGCCAGTATGTGTAGCTTTGTTAAGAATTCTTTACAACTAGAAGTCTTCCTTTCTATTCCAGTGAATTTTCTGTTTTTCTTTAAATTTAAGATCTAACGAAATTCTATGACAACAACATACGCGAACGTTGTAATATCTTGGCAGCTCTACGTACGTCTGGAGTGGATATGTCTGACTCGTTTTTCTCCTTCATATTATTCATAATTTATTACACGTTTACTTCACTTTTCATTCGTGCAATGTGTTTCAGATTTTAATTTTGTCTGTGAATTTTTCTTTTGTTTGTATATTTTTTATATTCACAAAGCATAAAGGAAACATTCCTTAACAACGCAAATACTCATCCACGGTATCCTTATTTTCCTAGGATTGGGATGAGTACCAACGTTTTATTTCGCGATTATTTTGTTTTATCTCTCCGGGAAGACCTTGTCAAATTTGTGGAACTCCCAAAAACAAAATTAAGTTAATGCCACTAAATATGCCACCGGTAACATCTTTGTAGAAATGCTTCGAATTGCAGGAATTCATGGGCAAATAAATGTCGAAGTTTTGTCAGTTAGGACAAATTCGGATCCATGAGGAGGGGATTTGTGACAACTGGCATTGAATAACCTAAATCCAAGTGACATCAATAAGACCATAAGAGAGCAAGCATTTGGATTTCCGGGCTTTGGTCTTATTGTTCAAGAACTGTACTATCATGTATACATGTGTAGTTCAGTGAACCCTGCTTCTCTGTCGATATGACGCCAGTTCCAGGCTATTAGGTTGCATCGTGTAGTACCATTAAAAGGGCTTTAGCAATGACGGTGGCATCGCTTCGGGTCATCAATTTCTATTAATTGGTGGGTCGGTGTCTGCAATTACTCCTATTGTCAGTGCGGCTTAAGACATCGGCATTACGTCCAGTCGGTCGGAACAATTCCATTATCTCGTAAAGTTCACAGATTGGATTACAAGACCACTTTTTTTCAATTAACTTGTGGTGAGCAATAGATTATCATATATGTACATACTTGCAACAATTGAATACAAATTTATTGGACCCTCCTAGATAGTAATGGAACCAAGTACATTTAGTACGTTTAGTTGATAGATAATAATGATCCCGAAATGAAAAATATTCATACGAAATATGCAATATCACGAAGTTACCTTTACCTGCTAATTGGAATATCTTATGCATTCAGTTCACAAATTGGAATTACATTACAACCGTAGTATCTCTTTTCACCACTAAATCATATTTGACCTAAAACTGGCACCGGAGCTGTTTGAAATTCGTTACAAATTGCAATAAATTACTTTACCCACGTGTGGCAATAACTCTTCCTCGCAAATAATATATTATTAGCTTTTGCTAGGTCGCGAAAATTCTCCACTGTTGTTCCAAGGATAACCAGCTACATCAATGTAAAACAAACAACCTAGGTCGTCGAGACTGTCACTACCATTCCAGTTCTGACAGTGCGGATCCCCCATTAAGCGTGCGGTGGAAAAACAAGGGCTGATGTAGCCTATCTTATGCGAATTGAGCTGATGCAAATTTATGATAATCCTGAAACCCTTGAGGTTATATGCCCGGAATTTCATGATAATAATCTCATTAGGAATGTTACACTGCTGTGATTTCCCAAAAGAAGAAATTAAAATAGAAATTTCGGTTTTTGTGGGTTGTTAACAAAATCCGATAAAGGATTTATTTCGAGGACGAGTGTTTATTTCGCACGTGAAATTATCTATTCAAATTTTAAAATCTGATTTATGGCGACATCTATCTTTTTCACAAATAATTTTCAGGTTTTGGAAATGAACAAGCAATCTTAATGAGGAATGAAATCTTAGAAGAGATGAAATCTATTTGGAATAATACGGTTATAATAATTATATGACAATAATGAACTTACGTATTGTATAGGGCTTCCAAATACTAGAGAAAATAATATCACTCTCGGTGCCGGTCTCGACACGACATCAATATCATTGGTAACAGTGTGGACGAGAGTGGACGAGATTTTAGTTTTTATTATTTTATTGTGGATAATTTTTTAGTTGTTTCAGGTTTTATGTCGCTCTGAAAAGTTTCAATGATTTATGGGACACATAAGATACACTCCTTTCCGCATTCGCTTCATCCTACATTATTTCCTTCTTTATATATGTATTTGCGCTTTGTCCCCGATAGCTTTTGGGGCATTCCACGTAAAGCGGACAGGTAAAAAATTTCGGTGTTTCCGTAATTATAGTAATATTTGATTATGTTATACCTATACATGTCCTCGATCCAGATACAAAATATTTTTACAGTATAATGTCTGGTTAACGGGCTAGAGGGCTTTAAAAATTTGACTAATCGGCAGGTATGCACTACGAATCCAATTACCCAGCTTTAAAAAGTTACAATGAAATAAATAAAGTAGTCAGTAGTAGTACTTCATTTAATGAGCTTTTTAAATGCATTTTTGGATAATAAAAAAAAATTTTTTTTCTGGAAAAATAATATATTTAAATTTTTGAAACTTGAATTTCACAAAATCCGACCATTTACTCTTTTTTTAAATAGCTAATAGTGTATAGATAATGCTTGCCAAGTTTCATAATGGGCGTAGAAGTCGTTTAGGAGCTAGACTAGTTACAGTTTCGAAGCGTATAATTTACATCATTAAATCTTCGCAAAATATGATTTAACATTCTGACTCCATACAAAAATTCCCACTAGATATACTCTATCGTTCGCGTAAGACAGAGTTAAAAAAAAGTCAATGAAACCCACTGAAACATCGACAAAATATCGGTTGTTTCTCACTCTCCTATCTTGAGTTAATGTTCTAACGAAATTCCCAGCCTGATCTCTTGTAGGCGCATCACAACGCGCAACACAATAGCTTCTAGTCACTCCCACTCATATACCATCAAGGTCAAATTTAGACGTTCTGTCAATGAATGTGAAACAATTCACCTGCTTCTGCTTTTCACTAGTCTTCTAAACTGGAAACCTTCACCTTCTGCAGTCCATACTTTAAACCATTTTTAACCGACTTCCCAAAAACAAAGAGGTTCTAAGTTCGACGAGTATGTTTTTTTTTAATTTTTTTTTATTTTTTTTCATGTCTGACCGGGCATAACTTCGTAACGCGTCGACCGATTTCGATGATTCTTTTTTTGTTGGGTAGAGTATGTTCACCGATTGGTACCATGTCAAAAAAATTTTGGTAGGGTGGGGGTGAAACCTAACTTTGTAACGCGTGGTCCGATTTGAATGGTTCGTTTTTGTTGTACAGAGTATGATCCCCCATTGCTAATAGGAGAAAAAAATTTGGTCTAGGGTGGGGGGAGCGGGTGGAGGAGTAGTCTAACTTTGTAACGCGTGGACCGATTTCAATAATTCTTTTTTTGTTGGGTAGAGTATGTTCCGTGGTTGATACCAGAAGAAAAAATTTTGGGGTGATGGAAGTGGGGGTGGGGTGGAACCTAACTTTGTAACGTGTGGTTCGATTTTGATGGTTCTTTTTCTGTTGTATAGAGTATGATCCCCCATTGCTAATAGGAAAATAATTTGGTCCTATGGTGAAAGGTGTGGGTGGGGGGGAGGGGTAGTCTAACTTCTTAACGCGTGGACCGATTTGGAGAATTCTTTTTCTATTGAGTAGGATATGATCCTTGGTTGATACTACGAGAAAACAAATGTTGCTGGGGTGATGGTCCGGGGGGGGGGGGGGGGGGGGGTGGAACCTAATTTTGTAACACGCGGACCGGTTTGGATGGTTCTTTTGCTGTTGTATAGAGTGTGATCACCCATTGCTAATAGAAGAATAATTTGGTCCATGGTGGGGGGTTGGGCGAGGGGAGGAGTAGTCTAACTTCGTAACGCGTGGACCGATTTGGATATTTCTTTTTCCTTTGGATAGAGTATGCTCCCTGGTTGATACCACGAGAAAAAAATTGTTGGTGTGGTTGGGGTGGGAGAGGAGGGGTGGAACCTAACTTTGTAACGCGTGGACCGATTTGGATGGTTCTTTTGCTGTTGTATAGAGCGTGGTTCCACATTTCTAATAGGAGAATAATTTGGTTCTATGGTGGGGGAGGGGGAGGGGTAGTAACTTCGTGGCGCGTGGACCGATTTCGATGATTCCCTTTCTGTTCGGTAGAGTATGTTCCTTGATTGATAGCATGAGAAAAAAAGTTTAGTGGGAATGAGGGTGGGTTACGGGGTTAAAACTTACATTTAACGCGTGGACCGATTTGGATGGTTCTTTCTTCGTTGTATAGAGGAGAAGACACTAAAAAGTGAAAAATAAAATAGTTTTTAAAAAAAAGTTGAACCGACTTCACAAAAAGCGCTAAAAAGCATAAAATAATTTTTAATTTTATATCTATTACGACATTTTGAAGTCGGTGCAAATTAAACAAATAAAACAACTACAGAACCACAACTGAAAATAATACATAATACTACCTGAACGTTTCAGCTTACGGGATCATAAGAAATGACGATTAAATATTTTTGTTGTAGTTGTTTGGTTTGTTTAATTTGCACCGACTTCAAAATGTCGTAATAGATATAAAATGAAAAATTATTTTATGCTTTTTAGCGCTTTTTGTGAAGTCGGTTCAACTTTTTTTTAAAAACTATTTTCATTTTCTTTAATTCCTTTCCTTCCCAGGCTGAGTTATAGCATTAAAAGGCATCTCCTGAGCTTTAGCATTATCACGAAAAATAAAATGGAAGGCAACAAGGAGATATTGGTATAATTGGTTCTTGGATACCAGAATATTTACATGTAATGTCTTGGAAAATTAAATAATCACAATTTCCTTTAGGAGCGAGAGAAGGATAAATATGTTTATTAATAGGAAGTAAATTTTGGATGGCCAATATCTTCCATAGATAGGTAATTACTTAAAAACAAATCTAAAATAAAACAATCTGTGCTGCGTCATCTTTCTAAATTTTCCAGATATATAACTTTAATCTTATATTGTATAAACAGTAGATGAATAAAATTATTCCATAAAGAGCCACGAAAAGTAGAACACAGAAATTAATTCAGCGCAAATTGCTGTGGTCTTTTTTCCTTAAACTTAGTTCGAAAGTTTACAGGATGGTAGGGACACCTTATTTATTCCTATTTTTTTTAACGTAGTACCCTTTCAGTTCAATACACTTATTCCAATGATACTTTAACTTTTCTATGTACCGTCTGTAAAGTACACTTTTTCTAAACTTTTAAAATAAGCATTTGTTTCAGCTATAAGTTCGGCATTGAAGCCAAATCTTGAACATTGATAAGAAGAAAATTTTACTGGGGTGCTAAATTTGGTGAATAGTAATTGAAAGCCAATTCACGTAACTATGCCGCTGTAATTGAAGAAAAGTGAGGACAGACATTTTCATGATGAAAAAGAACTTTTTAATTTGCTAAATAAAATATTTTGTGTTACTATTATTGTGCAATTTAACTCTCGAAATTTTTGCCAAAACTTATACAAGTTTTATATTTAATTCATTCATTGCCAGGCACCTGCGTAAAAAGCAAACTTAAAAGGTTGAAACAAGATGAAGTAGAAAATCCTTTACCCCCACTTTAAAATGGTCACAGTTCTCAGCCTTAGGGGAGCAATTGGAAGGTAATAGTAAATCTCGTGGGCACTATAAAATTCAGGCTTTAAAACGATAACACGCAGAACTATTAGACATTTCTGTTCAAAATGTGAATATTATGTAATGTATGCTTTCAGTTTCCAGTTTAAATATTTAACTATGTATTTTCTTAAATATCTTTTTTTCTGGCGGTATAGTTACTATCCAAAATACATTTAAACGTTACATTGCCTTACTTTTATAGGATTAACTATTATTTAATTCACAAAACATTAACCTTTTACAGTATCGCTTAAACAAAATAAATTTAAATACTGCCAAATAATGTTTCAGTCTATCCGTGATTGAAAATAAATCAGTCAAAAATAATCAAATAATTAATAATTAGTTAATTAATAGATAGATAAGATTTACTGAAAATTCAAATTAATCGTTTACCTGTCCTTGAGAGAATTAAATATATTTATTAATTTCTTATCGAAAATTTTCATTTATTTTGATAATGCTTAGAGCTCGTAACTTATCCGACAGTTTTTTAATAATAATAATGTAATTATATTAATATTAAAGTAAAGTACATACATATTACAGTGTTCAAAACATTTAGACAGTGGCTTAAAGCCGTCTGCCAGGTTGACTTCTATTTTCCTTGTCACTTAATATAGTATTATTTAAAAATGCAGAAGAAAAACAAAAAAAATTTATTAATCTATGTATTCTTGGCCGAAAAATAGGCACAAAACTCTAGCATCTGTACTACATTCACACTATAACAATAAATTAACTTCAATAATTCCTTATCTTAGCAATTATATTCTCTAATTAACTCTAATCTATAATTCACGGCATTATGAACATACTTGTACAATATTTCAAAGTTCTCTCAATTGGTATTGACAAAAAAACATCTCGGCTAAAACTTTTCTAAGGTTCACTAATTAAAACTTTTTTAATAAAAGACAGACCGCTATAAAGTGGTATGTATTTTCTACAGCATCTAAATTACATTATGTACATTATATTATATTTTTTGCATTTAAATCCGCCAGTCCACCTCTAACCATAGAAATTGTTTTAATTTTCTGCACGGAATTCCTGTCATCAAAATAGTAGTATATGTTCAGATATTTTAAATTACAGTACTCATGGTATTGAGAATTAATTGCTTTAGACATCTGTTCATTCCAATTATTATTTTTCAGCACTTCCAAAATCATGTAAAGCCTCTGATTTAATTGAATTTCGCTGTAATTGTTTATAGTATCTAGATCGATTTCGACCATTCCTGCTATAGTATGCCATTCTTTAGCAAAGTACACTCCATTTCCTATTACTTCTCTTGCCAACCTGGTAGGGAGGCGATAATCACCATATGAGAGGATTTTTCTAATATAACTAAAATGCAACCAAAGCGCATACAAATACATACTATCACATTCCGTTTCAATCTGGGGCATATAATTTTGCGAGGATTCTGGTAATCTAAATAGCCTTTTCAGAAAAACACGTATTTTCTCATCAAATTTGTACACCCCAAACCTATGACAATATCATCTGCATATTATTAGTAGTTTAATGCAAGTATGAACCAATCTCCTAACTCATCGTACAAGTAATTGAGGAACAATATAAATAGATTGGACTAGGTAGGTCCCCTTGCCTTACGCACATAGATGAACTAAACCATTTTGACACACCCATAAAATCCCATACCACAGCACGCGTGTTTTAATAGAGAAGCGCTAAACTTCTCATAAATTTGGACGAAAGTCCCGAACAATATAATTTACAATTTTATTTATAGACATTGTCAAAAGCAGCTATAAAGTCCACAAAAATTGCATAAAGTTTTTTTCCCATTCTTTTCGTTAGTTCAGCTAAACAACTCAAATAAAATATATTATCAATTGTAGAGTAATTACGCCTAAAAGCACTCTGACATTCCTGTATGACATCAAACTCCAAAGTCCATCCTTCTCTTTAAAAATGATCTCAGTATTAAGTTTAGTCAGAGTATTCATAAACCCCTGTAATTAACAGCAACATTCGCATCCGCTTTTTAAAGCAATGGGCAAATTAACGCTATCTTGAAACTTTCTGGAATAGTATCCTTATTAAAAATCTGTAAAATACTATGTACTGAGAGACTCAATAGGCTCAATTTTATCTAATAGAATTCATATGAGATACGATCAGGACCTAGAGTTTTATCCTTTTTAGCTGCTGCTAAAATATACAGCAACTCTACCAGTTCAAATTTTCTATCTAAAAAGGGTACTGTTTACTGCGACTCAGCGTAAAGAACCATTACTTGCGGATTTGACAGGTCTAAAATAATCAACCAATTGGCTTATAGAAATAGTATTTCCACATATAAACTTTGCCTCTTTTAGTTACCGCGCTAATGAGTTGAATCCAAGCCCTTTTGTTCCCTTTTAATTTTCCTGTTAATCTTACCATTTTAGAGTAAAACATCTTTAAAGTTCCAAAATTTTCAATGAACATGACATTAATAATACATTCAATATCATTACACACATTCTACTAAGCCTCATCCCGGTTCCAATATGCATAGGTCATAGCTTTTTGCGCTTTAGCCCGATTTTTTGAAGATTAAGGTGAGGTTTTTGGGTTTCGGATTTCGGTCTGTCCGTCCATCAGACTTTATGTCAAACCACTCAAATCCTCTCATTTATAAACCTACTAAGATGTAATTTGGTAAACGGACGTTACCAAAAATAAAATGGTGAGAGTTTTGTAAAAATAAGACTGAACTTGAATAAAATACTTTCATATCTATATCGAACATTAATTAAGAAAAAAATTATGGTCTTCATGGAATCCGCCAGATCCGAAGATGCGCCACTGATTGTGTCAAAGATAAGTATACCTGTGCGTATATTTTTTATGTTACCGAAATAGTTGATACCGTGCGCTTATTGCGTGACAATTACATTTTTTTTAGGTTGGACCAATTGTAAGTGACATCTGTGTCGAATGTTATGGAACTGCGTTAATAAGTAATCAAGTTTTTATGTAAGACGTGTTTTGTGTTTTTGCGACTTTAACGATGACGAAAACAAGCGGTCAAAGTGAGAAGACGTTGAAAGTGTTGAAGGCGAACTTCGATCTGGACGCCTAAGCAAAAACGAAGGAATTAGTACTCAAAAATAGTCGTGTGTCTCTTATAGAGCTATCACAAGAAATTAGAGTGACGGAAACACGCTGTAATGTTATTTTTACCGACATTTTGGGAATGCAACGTGTCGAAAAACTTCACTAATATTAAACGACAAGCACCTTCGTAAGACTTGGCAACTAGCTACTTTTTTCTGTTTCCGAAATTCAAATTACCACTTCAAGGACACCATTTTGAGTTGGATGAAGACACTGGTTGATAAGGGGTCGGGGGGCTATGGAGGTGGGAACCATACGAAATGCAATGGACCCAATAATTTTTAAAATTAATTTGCTTTTAAATATTTTGGCGACATTTTCGATCGGTTTTACCTATGCAGAAAGATCAGTTTCGTCCTTGCGTCGATTAAAAACGTGGTTATGAACTGGAAAGGGAGAAGATGGGTTGACTGGTTTGGCACTTTTACATATTATATATTTTCGGGAAAAGTGAGGAAATTTAAGTAGTCAGAGAATTTTCATTGAAATCCGGAAATCTCTTCAGATGTCACATTTTAACCCCCCCCCCCCCCCCCCCTTACACCCCTCACCATCCCTTACACCACCGCCCCTTACAGTGATCCCGAAAATTATAAATTCGACATTAATATCGTTTGTAGTAGCGTAAGCTACCGACTAACTAATTACTAAACTAAGAAAAAACTGAACTTTCCCGTGAAAGTCTCATCGGAATAGGATTAGCCATTTCCGAGATGAGCTCGGGTCGTTTTCGATTATTTGTACATTTCACTTTCTTCCCACCACCATCCTTGGGGATATCTTATCAGCAAACTATTTAACGGAATCGGAGTATTCATATTGCTAAGGTGTGTGAAGTTGGCACACCCCCTTTTTCGAATTTATAAATTTCCTTTTTTTTGTGCATTCGTTTGCCCATGGTTAGTCCTCGCTTGTCTACCCATTAGTTTTTTTGTTCAAGCTCTATTTCAAAATGTTGAACAAAAAACTTTTTTGCATATTCTGACTGATTATGACAAAACTGTTTATAAAACACATAACTTTCCAAAAAAATTCTTTTTATAGACTTTATTTGCCCTAAGCAAAACATTACTTGTCTGCGGTAAAATAAGTTTATTCAGGCCTACTTTAAATTGCCCAACTAAGAACTTCGTTTGCCCATGCTTTAATTTATTTATCCATATCAAAATCTCGTTTATCCAGGCCTAATTTTTCTTGCTCAAGTCAAAGTCTTTGATTTATTTAAGTCGAAACCTCCGGTGTTCAGGCTTTTGTTTTTATTCGTGCATGTCAAAACCTCTGTTGCTCAGACTTTATTTGTTATGTATTTGACAAAACCTAATTTTCTAGGCTTCAACTCGTTTATTTAGGACTACTTCAAATTGTCCAAGTCAGAATTTTGTTTGTTCAGGCTATATTGTTCAAGCAGATTCCCTGTTTTTCCAGGCCCCAGCTTGACCAAATTTAATATAATTGCTCATGTTGAACTCTCTTGTCAAAATCTTGTCTTTCCAGGTTTAAAATCGTTGTTAAAGTCGAAAACTCATGTGTTCAGCCTGCATTTGACTTTTCCATGATTCAAACTCGTTTGTTCAAAACATTTTTTTTCGCAATTTTAGAGTTCAAAATTCAACTAAGGTGGTGCCAACTTCACACATCTATGTTGTTAACACCGGCCGTTTCCTATTATTTTTTGATGTCACACATCCACCCCCTCCTCCCGGCCTTCTATAACATAAGTAGTCTAAACCATACCTATAAAATTACATAACATTATCGTGCAAATCCCATCGACATTCGGTTAGCCTTTTGCGAGATTAGGCCGGACAAACAGACAGACAGGCAAAACTTTAAAAGTAATTGAATGATTTTTCATATCATGTAAATAACCAAATGAGCTTATAAAATGATCATTATTTTGAAAACACAAAGAGACACTCCAATTTTCTTAATATAGTTGAAGAAGATTATTCAAACACCAGTGCTATTATAACTTAATAACTTCTGTATAGAAAGGTCACAGGACTGTACCTGGATCCGCGTAAAATTGGCCAGAAATATTAATGAATTGTAATGTATCTAGGCTCCTTCGAATCGTCTGAGGTAGCTCATTTTTGTCAGGTTCATTTTAGATTTTACTCACTCTTCGTTTCCTCGCAATATTGCAAAAACCGTGCGAACCGGTTAAACGAATGTAACTCCCCTAAAAATAGAGAATTTCTACGAGTCCCCTCTAATTTGCTTACCCTATAAAAGCAAGAAATTTAGCCAACGTTTGAAAATTGTGATTGATCGCTCCTTGAAAATAGAATAGATAATATAAATACAAAAAGAAAGCAACAGGATAGGGAAATTAAAAGTACCATATAGGAAATCCAAAGCTAAAACCGTTTGGGATTTATTGCGCCGAGTTTCGAGAGAATCATGAGTTAAAAGAGAGTCTGTCCAAATAACAGGCAATATGCGTGAATTGTTCCAAGGTATGTATGTTGCAGACACTGATAAGTATGGATTTCACATTAATATCGGCCGTTTTCTATTATATTTAGATATCACACACCCTCCCCCTCCGCCCGGCTTTCCATACCATAAGTAGTCTAAATTATACCTATAAAAATACTGAACATTCTCGTGAAAGTCCCATCGAAATCGAATTATAATATAACTTAATAACTTCTGTATAGAAAGGTCACAGGACTGTATCTGGATCCGCGTAAAGTTGGCCAATTTGCACTTCCACAATCAAGAGTAGAAGAAACAGCGCGAAAAATCTTGGCAATGTCAGCATAATAAAGAATTTTTAAATTAGAATAAACATCACTGATATATAAATAACAAACAAGAGTGGACCAAGGTGGCTGCCTTGAGGTACACCAGAGGCAATGTGTATGTAATTGGAAAGATAACCATAAAACGATAATCTTTGATGGATATGGGTGTAAGATAAGACATCCAAGGACGCCAAGAAGAATTCAAGGACACCAAGAAGAATTCACAGGCTACATACTCATGCATATCAGTATGAGATAAACCTTCGGACACCAAGAATAGTTCCGGACCTCCAGGAACAACAAGAAACACTCACTGCTTCAAGCTCATTCATAGATAGTACCTAAGAATAATAACGATAAGTTAGGGTTTTGTAAACCAGACAACCAGAATATTTTAATGTGGTCTAACAGAACAATTGAGCGTTTTATGAGAGTGGAATAAGTCGATTTTAGAAGCACTTTTTGTTTTATGTTCCATTGCTTTTAATATTTTTAGGATAATTATTTATAATGATGATAAGCATAATAAGAGAAACTTTGTTTTCCATTTAATCCCAATTTACAATTTTTGAAATTTGGCTAATTTGATATCTTATACCACTTTCAAAGTAAACGGTTGGTTCATTTATACGAATTTAAATACTTTATTCTGGAGTGTATAAGATTTACTGATGATTTTATAAATAAAATAGAATAAATGCAGCAAATGGGAATTATACCAGGAAAAAGTTGCTTAAACCGAGTTACATAATAAGACCACAGAAAGCTACTGCGGTATTTTTTGTAAATGTAAAATCTTCACAATTGATCGTCTGAAATTCTTCTTTTTATAGAGAAAATTAAATCAAAGTATTCAAAGAGCATCTTAACTTTTTATTGTAAAGTTAAAATTTTAATAGCTTTTTATCAAAATTGTTTTTTCTGAGAAACAAACACGCCTTGTGTAGGACCTTACAAATGGCAAATGGTAGACCTTTTAAACAGAAAAGGAAGTTTTGAGAAAAGTTAGCACTCCTAATACTAATATCTAGCAGACGTTCTGAGTTACCTGATTAAAAAGAATTATCAACTTACTACCATAATTCCTTTCATTTAAAAAAAAGTTACAAAGGTCAACAATATATTCCATTAAAAATCGTTGACATCTAACTCTTAAAGTATTTTCGATAATTTAATATCCCTTACGTCTTATAAAAACTGCTCTTTATTTAACGATTTCTTTCCTTCACCGCAAGAAAAAAGGAGGATGAGGAATTGAACTGGCATTCTTCTTGTTGATAGGCCTTGAAGCCCATCCTTCGATTTATCACTATGAAGAATTTCCTGACTCATTCGATGTCATTTATATTTGGGAACTCATTTCAAGTACAGAGATTTCAAAGAACAAGAGAGTTTTCTTACCAAGATTTTCCCATCCGCAATTCTCAACGGGTAAGGCTTTCCTGTATCTTTTAAGAGTAATAAATTGAAGAAGGCTTAGTGAACTCTGTTCACCCAGGCGAGTATACCCGTAACATTTATGGGTTGCTTCATCAATAAACAGACACCCTAATCCCATTTCGGTTTTATAGACTTAGCGCAATCAACAGCTTCTCGTATTTTAGGTTTGTGTTTGAGGGACAGTATTCGCAAGGGTCAAAAAATGTATGCAAAGTATAACGAAACAAACATAAATAATTTATCAGAGATTACCGAGTTCATTCTCTTGTGCTTATCCTTAGAGTATGACCTCCTTAATAATTCATGAACGTCACGTCCATAAAACATTCATCGAAGCTTTGTGTCAACGTAAAATCTTTAACTCTAAACCGGAAACGGAAATAAAGCGCTCGAAAATAACAAAACATCTCAGAACGAATGTGCTAACTTTGTTCTTCATAAAAAATTCATTCATCCATTTGATTTCAACTAATTTCACCAATTTATTTTTCCTTTCTTGTATACGTTTGCCCTACCCTAATAAAGTTACCACCGAAATGTTTGCGTTTGATAAAATGATTTGATTATTTCAGTAGCAACACTGAACAACACCATCGCATCGTCTTGTTCTTATCTTGTAGTTCTTTCTCGTTGCCAGAAAATTGATGATATCTCCTTGCCTTTTAAGTCCTGTAAGGTCTGATTTCAGGGTACGTGGCGAAAAGGACTAGGAGGACTACATCCGACAAACAATCGCGCCCATAAATGAAGAGAGGTCGGGCTTCCAGTTCCAAGGTAATCAATTTTGATGGTTCCTGTCGGGGAGTGAAAATACAACATTCTCATATTTGTTCCGGAAAGGACGAACGTAAGCCCATTTTTGGCGTCGCACAATAATTCAAGGAACGACGTTGGCCAAACAAAGTACACTTTACAAGATCCGACTATTCTTGAAAGAATCATTCAACAGACAACCAACCGTTCTGGGCTGGATGAATAGAAAACAATGTTGCCAAGAGACTATAAAGTGTCCTAAAAGGGAAACTTAAGACACTCTTAGGATCTTACTTACAAACTAGAAAACATGTTTCAGCTGTTAAGGATATGGGAAGTGGTTGAAAGCTCACCGATAGTCTTAGTCCATTGAGCCGGAGGCCGCCAATCCGGATAGTGTTTAGGAAATCGCTCCCTTGACCAGTATGTTTGAAGCACCACTTTATAGAATACCAAACGATCTGAAGTGCAGCCACTTGAACTCTGTTGGTAGCTCTGATAACTCGAATTGTAACTGATATTGTTGCCTTGCAACCGGGTAACCGAATATGCATCGATTCCACTTAATTCCAAAAGGAGTGGCATAACACAAAAAAACAACAAATTTTGCATTTTTATCTCCATATTGACACTAAAGAAGTCACTCTTAATCATCGTTATCCTCTCACCAAACACGCTATTGCACAGATTTCCCGAATTCAAAATCGCCAATCGCGAGTTTTTTCACAATTTTCCCATGTGCCAAGTACCACGCACTCGTCCAACCGTTCTGAAACATGAAACTGAACTGCTCGGAAATTCCGTATAGCGACGGATATCATCAAAGATAGATTCTGCCTAGCCGCATGTATGGCACGAGACATGAGTCAAGCCGAGGGGCATCTTCTTAATTTAAGTCTCCACGCATAGCAAGCAAAGTCATCAGGCATTTCACTTCTCGTCTATCCGAGGTAGCACAACAGTTTTGTAGAGTTTGGAAAATTCTATGTTTTTCACCTTGGGGGGAAAATTGGGGAAAACTTGTTGGAGACTCAATGAAAAGCTCCAAAACGAGCAAGCTGCAAACCATGCGCACTTTCTGGGAACCAACAGTGTCAAAAACCAAAACACGATTTCCTAACTCGAAGAGCTTTCACCTGAGTGATAACGTAATGCATGTGTCACTGGCATTACTGGGTCAAAATTCTGTAGGAGGATGAAGGACGATATCGCATTAAAGAAATGAGTTGCTTTTGCTTGCACAACAGATAGCATGGCAAAGTTTTTGGGCAAAAGCATCATAATCCAGGAAAACTGGATTAAATCCCAAATAATATTGCCAAGACATAACCCTCCCCATTCACACAGCATGCGATGCACTTGGGGGTTAACTAATTTGATTTATAGCGTGGCATTAATACTCATTTGAAATTCAGGATAATATGGGGACGTGATGAAGTCCTGTACTTCATCTAGCCTAGAACTGTTCCAACTTCTCCATAAAACGGATTCCTGATTAAATTATGCAACAATTTGTTTTCGGGCAACTTTTGTGAAATATGAAGGCATTTTGGCAGCAAATGTTAGAGATTGCTTGTTGTACCACGATATAACTTTGGAAGCGATTAGGCGACTTAAAGTGTTTTAAACGTCTTAAGCTTAACCTCTGCTTTCTCGAAGAATTCTCAAGATTTTAATACACATATTTTCACTTTAACGTAAACTTTTCACACCCACGAAAAAGTCTTTTGCAGATGCTTGGTAAGCCCATCAAAAACCGCATTGAGATTTATTGGTAAGAGATGCTGCATGGGAAGGGATATGTTTGCAAGTTTTCTTTGTGTAAATCGTAGATTGCAGAATAAATCGAAAAATTTTGATTGGATGCGACTCTTTGAAGAAGTTTCTCTAGATCGTGTAACTGCTTCTACTATATAGAACATGGCGTTTGGGAATACCCTTATGCGATTCCTTTGCAAAATATTACAGTTTAAGTTTGATTCTATAAATCATTGATCAATTGAGTTTATTATCAAAAAAGAAATACACAAAAAATGAGCCTTATTAATAAAAAAGTACTGTTAGTATATTATGCTCAAATAACTACTATTAAGCGACACTGCGTAAAGGTAACTAGATGTAACTTTCTAGTCAACATAAACCGATGTGTGGAATGGGGTGGGAGAAAAACTTCACCCGATTCGAGACGACGGTTGCAAATGGACCTCCAATTTGGGATAGATTTCGAACCACCAACTTACTTTGCACCTCCCAATAACCTTATATCGTAATCTCTTATTAGCAGAAGACAACAAAGAAGCTAATAGACATTAAGAAAAAATAGAAAAGAAGAGACAAAGAAATCATTTAAAAGAACCTAAATCAAATGGTAGAACTATTCCAAATTATAATAAACAATTTGAATAAAGTAAGAACTATTCGACACAGTATATTTAAGGCGGGCAGGATTAGGTCACATCATCTATTAGCGCGCAAGAAATAAATAAATTCACACAAATATGGTGTGTTGTTAGTATTAATTATCTTATATAAGATAAAATAGATAAACGGGATCATAAGGAAGGACGATTAAATACTTTTGTTGTAGTTGTTTGGTTTCTTTGATTTGCACCGACTTCAAAATATCGTAATAGATATATTTATGCTTTTTAGCACTTTATGTGAAGTAAGTTAACTTATTTAAAAAAAAAATTTATTTTTCACTTTTTAGTGTCTTCTACTCTGTACAACAAAAAAAGATCCATCCAAATCGGTCCACGCGTTAAAAAGTTATGTTCAAGCCCCTGCCCCCACCACCATCCCAACAAAATTTGTTTTCTAGTGGTGTCACCCAGGGAACATACTCTACCCAACAGAAAAAGAAGTGTCTAAATTGGTGCACGCGTTACGAAGTTAGACTACCCCCCCCAGGCCAAAATTTAGCAATGGGGCATCATACTCTGTACAACAACAAAAATAACCATCCAAATCGGTCCACGCGTTACAAAGTTAGCTTTCACCCCACGCCACTAAAAATTTTTTTTCATGGTACCAATCGGTTAACATACTCTACCCAACAAAAAAAATCATCAAAATCGGTCAACGCGTTACGAAGTTATGCCTGGTCAGACATAAAAAAGATATATACACGTCGAACTTAGAATTTCTTTGTTTTCGGGAAGTCGGTTTAAAAGCAGTGAGTCTACAAGTAAAGTAAAGTACAGCAAGAATCGACTCTAGGGTAATTAATAGAAGCACACAGAAGGTCACAACAGCTCATACGAGAGGTTATCATAATGCACACATTTTTAATTTTACGCACATAGGGCAGATCAGTTAAATCCCACAGATGGAAAGTACGAATAGCCTAACTAAACCTGCTCAGTACTAACGGCTAACTTTTCTTCTTCTTTCTGTCAGATTATTAGCAAAGACCCACTTTGAGATGTTTTCAAGATCTTAATTAAGCCTGCTAATGCCAAAGACACAAATACGAATGTTGTGAAATTTGCGGATCGCCAGCATATAAGTGAATGAACCTATTTTTTATTACAGAAGGTAAGTCATTAATAAAACCAGAGAATAACAGAGGCCAAAGTATTAAACTTTGTGGTACACCAATAGAAAGCGAGTGTTTGGACGAATATTCGTCGCCCACTTTAACTCTTTGCGAGCAGTTAATAAGAAGTCTTTTAACTGCTTTCAGTGAAGTAAAGCCAAACCCAAAAGAGTGTTTTAAATTAAGGAAAAGTGATAAGTGGCCTACACTCTCAAGAGCTTTGGTAAAATCCAAAAGTGCTAAAATCACAATATCACCCTTGCCACACGATTATTAGTAATTTTTAAAATGGTTCTCTTCCAGCTAATACCAGAGCGAAATCCAGATTGACACTGGCACCATGTACACGTTTTATCTGTGGTATAATACTTGCTTTGCCATTATTTTCTCGAATATCTTTTCTAAAAAAATATTTTAAGCTTACTGGTCTTTAGGCTTTAGGTTCCTCCGGAGAAGCTATTTTAGCAATAAGGCTAATAATATAAGGTAAAATGAATTTAACAAAACAAAGAAAGATGTTATTTAACCCACTGAATAGAAAAGATAGAGTTTGTAGCTACTACATCATCAAAACACTGAAAACTAAACTCAAGGCCAGAACAGTTCACATTCTGGCGAACACAAGGTGCTGAGGTTAGAAGTACTTCCAGATATGAAAAATTCGCTAAGTTTATTAACATCAATTTCATATGCCAAATTTTCACTTCCATTTACCCCCAAGGTTCGTAGCGTACTCCAGAATTTATTGTGGAGTGGGGGGGGGGGGGGGGCTTTGCATTGCTTTAGAGCTAAGCTGTGTTTTCACCACCTAAACAATCTTGATTGTGAGCGGTAGCGATGAGCGATGCAAGTTAGTTTTTCAACGTATCACGTCGGGGTAATATACCAAGTATAAATTTCTATGTGGAAAATGCCGGAAAAATGTTATCTGTATCCGATCGTAAAATTTTAATTTCACAAGTGCGAACTGAAGAGTGTTTCTGTAATGACCGTCACCCAAATTAAAAATTTTCCCAGTTTCAATGGATTTTTATTTAATACACTTGTCGCTAACCTCTTCTTCCTCTTTCTCAAAATCAACTTTCTTAACCTTGAGTTATCAGGCAAAATAACTTTTCTTACCGCCTTCAATAACATTTCGTAAATAAAATAGTTTTTAAAAAAAAAGTTGCATCGACTTCACAAAAAGCCCTGAAACCATAAAATAATTTTTAATTTTATATCTATTACGGCATCTTGAACTCGGTGCAAATTAAGCAAACAAAACAACTACCCAACCACAACTGAAGATAGTACATAAAACGATCTAAACGTTTCAGCTCATGGCATCATAAGCAAGGACAATTAAATAGTTTTGTTGCAGTTATTTAGTTTTTTTGATTTGCACCGACTTCAAAAACGTGTAATAGATATAAAATTAAAAATTATTTTATGAATTTTAGGGCTTTTTGTTGAAACTTTCTCTTTCTTTTAAACTATTTTATTTTTCACTCTTTAGTCTCTTCTACTCTGTAAAACAAAAAAAGAACAATCCAAATCGGTGCACGCGTTAAAAAGTTAGGTTCAACCCCCTACCCCCACGCGTTACGAAGTTATACTACCCCCTCCTCCCACACCCTTGACCTTAGGACCAAATTATTCTCCTATTAACAATGGGGGATCACACTCTATACAACAGCAAAAGAACCACCCAAATCGGTCCAAGAGAAAATAACCATCAGTAACGTCAGCAAATTCGAACCTACGACAATTATGATGAAAACCTACCAGTTTGGTTAAAAAAAATGCTTATTTTCTTTTTCTCTTTTATAAATTTTCGACGATGTAACTGCCATAGAATACCTGCCGAATTTATCCGATGAATATTCGTGCGGTCTTGATGGTGACTCCTTGCCGTTCTTGAAAAGGCGTTGCTCAGCGGTTGCCCTATTTTCTGTTATTTATATGACTCTTTCTACGCTGTGGTAATTTTTCTTTGCTCTGGAAGGAAGGCAAGTCTGACATATCCAATTATAGATACATCGCTAACCTGTGCTATGTTGAGAAGGCTTTCGAAGCTTTAATTAGTGACGCGCTCTGCTTTCACTGCAGACCCTTTATTGGCTATTCCCAGCATGACTTCATTAATAGTAAATCTACCTCTACCTACTTACTCGAATTCTTGCATCACTGTTTGCGTCTGATTGATTCGGGCTTGCCAATTGACTGCATATTCACTGATTTTAGTAAAACTTTCTACGAGATTAACTCAAGATTCAAAATCTTCGTTGGCTCGGGTTTTCGACGCCTCTTTTTGATTGGCTGTCTTCCTAGCTATCCGGCCGCACTCAGCATGTCTTGTTTCACGGTGGCCTATTCAAATAATATTCCCAGTTTCCTCCAAAGTACCTGCTTCTGCTTCTGACCAGCTCCAGAATATTGCCTCATGCCGATGACGGAAAAATATTACAAGTTGTTTCTCGCGAAGACGACTGTGTTCTGTTAAGCTCTAACAATCCCTACTTAACGAGGCTCATCTTTTGTATATTCGTTAGACCTATTCTGGAGTACACTAGTTCGGTATGGGATCCCTACTTCTTCCCCACATTAGTCGGAACGAAACAGTTCAGCGCAGATTCCTTAGGTTCGCTCATTCCGGCCTGCGTTACCTCGCTCCTCTCTCCCTTCCCTCTTATCTTTCTAGACTAAGTCTGATTTCTCTTGATTCCCTTGAAAAGAGACATAAGGTTTCTAAGATTGCTTTTATATATGATTTTTTTGCAATGGACAATCAACTCCTCCAAATTGCGGAATTATTTAAGTATTTCCATCCCGGCCCGGTCTTCTCGAGTTTCGTCATGTTGCCTATCGTCGAACGCTGTACGGAATGTACGAGCTTATTGCTTCAATGTCCCGCCTTTTCAAAGATCACGCGGCCTGAATAAAGTTGGACTTTTCCAGGCGGCAGCTGAAGAAGCAACTAACTTAAGCTACATACATATTTGACTATGTTTAATTCTAGTTTAAGTCTGTACTTGCAGTTATATTAGCCAGCTTCGAAGAATTTGAATTAATAAAATACTAAATAAGAATACCTTAAAAACTTTCGGAAAAATACCATAACAAGTTGACAGATCAAATAAATAATACAGAAAGGAGCAACAGAAGAACCACATCTTTTTACAAATGAGGCTAGAGTACCGTCAGGACAATTTGAAAAACTATCAGCCAAGATAGAAGTTTGATTTTAAATTGCAGCTTCGTCAAGTGTAAGTTTTTGAATTCCATAGAAATCCGTGTAAACCTTGTCAAATGGGATAAATCCTTAAAGCTAAACATGTGCAGTAAAATTTTTATATCAGCAAGTTCTAGGTGTTTGTGTAAAGAGGATGTAATCGTTTGGCATCTGATTAAATACTTTTCCTTTATGTAACTTCATTAATAATGTACTCAGTTTAACTATCTTCATTTCGCCAATTCGTCTTGGCCAACTTTCCTTTCACTTCTATAACATATAGGTTTTTGCTGAACCATAAATATACA
Source organism: Leptarthrus brevirostris (assembly GCA_964036015.1). NCBI lineage: Eukaryota > Metazoa > Arthropoda > Insecta > Diptera > Asilidae > Leptarthrus > Leptarthrus brevirostris. The sequence goes on from OZ038372.1 coordinate 127,620,040, forward strand.
AAACAACATAACAATTTCCATGGTATAGTATTTAAATTGTATAGTTCTTTGTTAATTTAAGTTCAAGAAACAGAATTTATTGAGGTACATAGCATAATATAAGTAGTAGTACAATAACCTTTTTGGTTTTCTTATTTGGTTTCGGTTAGCAGTCATACGAGTTTGAAAGGAGAAAGTCCTCCGTAGAAAATTAACTTAAATTTGAAGATTTTACATTGCGATAGCCCAACCATGAATATTAGAAGAGGAATTTTATGCACATGAACTTCGATACATTTATTTTTCTCAAATTCAATCTAACTTCATATTTTATAAATTGAATGCCATCAATTCCTCAATTTATTTCGAATATATTTCTTGTTCGGTTGCACAAATTTCCGGATTATTTAATTTGCCTTATAACATTCCATAAATTGTCGAAAACTAGGAGAAGTAGATATTGAGTGAATCCAAAAAGGAAACTACATATCAGAAGTTCAGGCACATGGTGTAAATTGATAGCATTTTAAAAGGAATTGTAAGCAATGTTTGCTTACATTGGAACCTCCTGGTTTCTAGTGATGTGATTGCACTTGAATGGAAGTCTCTTGAAGAGCTGCAACTGCTTTCAGCATCACTAGAGCATAGTGTACTTCCGCTTTATGCATCGACAAGAGTGTTTAGAAATGTCTAAAATGCAACTGCACTCATCCCATTTCCATGCAAGTAAAATGTATTTAAGTTCAGTTGGAATTCAGGCAAAGATTGTTGTAATGTAAAATTCAAGGACCCATTTTATATTCAAAACAAACTTACGAGACCTTCACGTTAGAGCGGAAAGAGAATGAAGTTGGAAGGGGATGTTTTAAGCAGCAGAGCTCAGTTCATTCACTTAGAATAAGTATAATCTCGTAAAATAGTTTGCTTTCAAAAGAACGCTATAAAAGATTCAACCTGTGGATGTGTGTTATTTACTAAGAATCTAAGAATTGTGTAATGTTGTGTGTAGTGTTGGCATATGTTTTTATTTTTTAACACATTCCATTGCAGTATTAGCAGTATTAATAATGCCCGAAATGTGGTGATGAAAGGAGACCGTCGAAATAAAGGTAACACCTAGATTCAAAGTGCTTTCAACGCTGTACAGTGAATTTCCATTTATACAAAACTATCGACTTCCTGATAAGTCGTTGGTGGAGTGAGTGATAACCTGTCGACTTTTCAACCCGAAGGTTAAAGAGAAGAATTTTTACAAAAGAGCACTATGTGATATAGTCATTCCTATTGACTCTGCTCATCCATCGTCCACAATAGGAGAATAATTTGGTCCTGTGGTGAGGTTTGGTGGGGGGAGGAGTAGTCTAACTATGTACGTGGACCGATTTGGATAATTCTTTTTCTGTTAGGTAGAGTATGCTCCCCTGGTTGATACCACGAGAAAAAAAATGTTGTAGTGGTGAGGGAGGGGGGAGGAGGAGGGTGGAACCTAACTTTGTAACGCGTGGACCGATTTGGATGGTTCCTTTGCTGTTGGATAGAGTGTGATCCCAGATTGCTAATAGAAGAATAATTTGGTCCAATGGTAGGGGGTGGGGTGGGGGAGAAGTAGTCCAATTTCGTAACGCGTGGACTGATTTGGATAATTCTTTTTCTTTTGGGTAGAGTATGCTCCCTGGTTGCGTACCACGTACCCCACGGGTTGGGGGGGGGGGGGGGTGGAGGGGTAGTAACTTCGTAACGCGTGGACCGATTTCGATGATTCTCTGGAGTTGAGGTAGGGTAAGGGGTTAAACCTAACTTTTTAACGCGTGGAAAAAAAAAAGTTGAACCGGCTTCACAAAAAGCGCTAAAAAGCATAAAATAATTTTTAATTTTATATCTATTACGACATTTTGAAGTCGGTGCAAATTAAACAAATAAGGCAACTCCAGTACCACAATTGAAAATAATATATAATACTACCTTAACGTTTCGGCTCAGGGGATCATAAGAAATGACGATTAAATATTTTTGTTGTAGTTGTTTGCTTTGTTTGATTTGCACCGACTTCAAAATGTGGTAATATATATAAAATTAAAAATTATTTTATGCTTTTTAGCGCTTTTTGTGAAGTCGGTTCAACTTTTTTTAAAGCTTTTTTTTAAAACTATTTTATTCTTAGTTAATTTAGAATTATTTAAATTTAATTCAATTATTGAACCAAATCAAAACTGTGCTCGAACAATAATAAAATTGAAGTAAAAATGGTGGTCTTTCGTTTTATTTAGTTACCAGAGAGAAATCCACACCTCAGAAGAATCCCACTAGAAATTGTGGAACTTAAACCCGTGGAAATACTGAGTAAATACTTTTCATTCTCCCCTTTAGATTAAGCTACACAAGACTATAAATTTGGTATAAAGTTTAATATAGAATTTTGGTGTACCACAGAACCAAGATTTCAAAGACAAAACCTATTTCGCGAACCAGACTTTATTTGCATGGCCTTTCTAAGGACGGAAGCGAGAGTCAGTACTCCTTAGCGCTTAATCCCTTTTTTTTGATAGTCAGCATTTTCCAGAACCCGTAAAATTCTGGGGACACCTCAGAGAATCCAGAGAGACACCGATAATAAGGACATCACTCCAACCAGGTTACCCGAAGTAGAGACCAGAGTAAACATACGGAATTTCTACCATTATTTATCACTACCCCATGGTTGACATTTGAAACAGGGCACACAAATAAGATCCGGTCAACCCGAAAACATAAACAAACTGCATTAGCACCGTAACTTAACTTCCACAGATATTGTTGTTGACAAATTACCATTCACCCGTCCATCAGTTAAAACTCAAACATGGCACTTACCCATCTTGTACCGCGCTCTATTTCGTGGGCAAACAATCTGTTAAAATTTCAGTTGTTATCACCAGGTCTTGTCAGCTATCGAGCCCAACGAAAACAAAAAAAAATTATTCCCATACTTCAATGGATTAATAAAAGGTCGATGCCATGATGCACTGCACCAATCGGTTGCTGTAGCACTCAAATAATTCCTGATAATCGGAGTATTCCATTTGAGATTTCATCTGCCTACGTTAAGGGCCGATCCACACTATAATGCCGTTCTCAGTTCGGTTTTGGTCCGATTTCGGTCTCGTAAAGTCTAATCTAAGGATTCGAGCGGAACTTGACTGTTAGTGATAGTATGGCGGCACACATTCATTTGTTACTTGATAATATCTTACCAGACCGAGATCGGACTGAGAACGAACTGTAAACGGCATTATAATCATTATAGTGTGGATCGGCTCTTAGTGTTGACGATAACGTAAGACCAGAAAGTTTACGCCGTTGCTGCTGCCAATCATCAGTACGGTTTTATCCTGCTGTGCTGTGGAAAGAACTTCATTTCATATACTTGAAAACTTTAAGGGGTGGAGGGGGGGGGGCGCCGTGATTTCTCATCGGCAATGGTTACCTCCCATCCCCTCCTCATTTTCAAGGTCAAACGAAAAATGAAGGAGGTCAGAGCGCTCCCTATATTTATACAGGGTGTTTTAGATCTGACGTGCCAAAATGAGTGGGTTGATAGATCTCACCTAGGCAAACAAAAAATTGTATGGTAGGGGGAGGGGCAATCTCAACCATTTGGGAGTTACAGGATCATTCCTAAATTTCAGTTTTTCATGGTATGCACATTACCGTTTTTTTTTCTACCGAACGGAACGACATCAAACAAACGCTAAAACACTACTATCCCAATGACCTTTTCAAAAAAGAAAAGCTTCATTGGACTTATATCATATTACCGACGTTTTGTTATGAGTTTTGCCAAAATCGCCAAACGACTGACCAACCTCACTCGAAGAGATAATGGACAAATCAAATCAAAAGTCTAAAAAAATTAAAATTCACATGGGAGAAAAGGAACTGAAAGCGTTTAATGACTTGAAGCAACTTCTATCATCTTCGAAAATATTGACTTTCCCTGACTTCACAAAGCCATTCATTCTTACAACGGATGCCTCTGATCATGCGATTGGAGCAGTGCTCTCGCAGGGAGAGATTGTTAAAGATAAACCTATTACCTTCATATACCGGTCCTTCAATAAAACGGAGGAGAATTACGCAAACGAGAAGGAGAAGCTAGCTATAGTGTGGGCTCTAGATAACCTGCGAAATAATTGCGTCATTTGGAATGGAATGTATTTTTTTTAGTAAATTTCGGTTGGAATTTTAATATGCGAGGTAATTTTTTACTAAATATTTTGCTTACATTTTGAGCCGGAGGACTATACTGGACGAAGTGGACATAGGGAAAACTAAAAGATCTTTAAGAGTTAGGCTAAATGAACATATATGCCCTGCAAGGTTAAAAAAAACCAACGTCTGGAATTGCTAAACATTTGAATGAATCTAATCATAATGTTAGTTTAGAAAATATAAAGCTACTATATAATCTGAAAGGAGATAGAATACTGGACCATTACGAGATATGTATTTGAAATTAGAAATGAGCTGAGCGCTGGGTCTCTTTTAGTTAATGATCAGATAGATTTCAGAAACAAATTTGTAAAATGTTGTTTTAGTAGCCAGTTAGCCCTGATGAGATAGAAACGCGTAGGCAATGACTTGGTATATAATTTTAAAGATTAAAAGTGAAACAAGTGTTCACCAGATATAGTTTATGTGTTTACATACATCCAAACCTTATGTTTTCGTCTGTTTTGCAGGAGTCGTTTATGGGGACCAGATTATAGTCCTCTGAAGCTTAGCAAATATCGAAACCCGTCAGATGGTGTAGTTAATTTTTTAAACAAATATTGCTTGTGAAACTTAGCAAGTGGTTTTATTATTTTTTCGTATACATATCATTAATATTCGCTAAGTGCCAATTAGTAATTCAATTAATCTGGTCATAACAATAGTAGCTTTAGACTATTGTGGAATTCGATTGCGGGTGTCCGCATTTATATTTTTCCGACCTGGTTTGTATTTTATTTTATAATCGTATTCTGATAGTTTGTGATAAAATCCCATTAAGCTTGAAGTTGGATCTTTTACATTAAATACTCGTTTTAGGAGCTGATGATCCGTACATACTGAAAATTCTTTATGGCTCATACAATAAGTAGAAGCTATTTTTCTATATTAGAGTATCGCCTCTCTGCGAGTATTTAGGATACTGCTCGCTTATGTTATAGGGCGCTCATTACCGGGTGTCCCTTCTGAGAGTATCACTCCAAAAGCTTCACTGTCTAAATAAAGGGCTTATAAAAATCAGGATATGCTAGAAGCGGTGGGGTTATAAGGATAATATTTAATTATCATTTTCGGATTTCCAAAGGAACTTCTCCTTTCCGACTCCGAATAAATTTTATGTTGTAGAGTTGGCAAGTTAAATAGACGATTTATGCTTTCGGCATCCGGGGTGCATTCTTCGCGAGAGCATCTGTGACCTAGGTAAACTACTTCCGTTCCCAGGAATTTATTCGGCTGAAGTTTCACAGAATATTCTCTTAATTTTTGGAATATTCCGGTTAGTTTATTAATGTGATCTAGAAGATTTTTACCATAGACTACTGTATCGTCTAAGTAAATAAATGTTTCGTATCATGCTGAAGAGTTGCGGCTGCTGCTTTCAGGCCAAACGGCATTCGGAGGAATTCTTAATGACCCAATGCAGTGCTGAATCCAGTCTTCGCTCTGTCTGAAGGATTAAGATTTGATGGTAGCCGCTCGCTAGATCTTGAACTAGAACTTGATTCAATTTCCGGAACTCTATAACAATTCCCCATCGCTTCTCTTCATTTCTTTCTGGCTTTTTGGGGACAACTACTAACGGCGCATTCCAAGGATATGCTTATTTGCTCTTCCAACATGTTGTCAATTAGTTTCAACACTTCACTTTCTCTTGCATCCCTGTATCTATGGCAGTCTGTATGGTCTTTGGTTTATTGAGAGTTGATCATGGTTTTGTGTGAATTCTATGTGACGTTTCGGTTGAATAAGATAATTTCTTCCCTTCTAGATGGAACCTACCTCGAAATTCCGCGCAAAGCTTTCTAACGGCTTCACTTTCCTCAAGGGTGTGTTTTTCATCTAATATTATTTGGTTTAGTAGGCTTGGTAAGCGATGTTTTGAATTTTTTAATGTTTCTTTCGTATTTATTTTGTCTAGGGGATAGGTATGGTAATTTTTTAGGGGTTCTAGTTTTGGTTTGAAATTCGAGAGCAGCACTTCTTTTTTTTGTATTTAAAACACTCAATGTTATTTTTTCCTTTCTTGATTTTACGATGCTATTTGCGATAAATATGCCTGGCTTGATATCCTCGGAACAAAACAGCATTTCATTCTCGCTTACCTCTGCTGACACTTCTATTTCTATTACCATTTCAAACCTTAGAGATCCGCTAAGACTGGGTACTACCTACCTCTTCTCGAAGCGTTTCGCCGTATTTTCGAACCCTCATAGATTTGGTCTGGATAATACCAGAGAGCTCAAATTCTTAGAATAAGATGTAGTTGCCAGACTTATGAAGCACACTGAGTTTCATTTGTCCAGCTTTTATACTTTATATTTTATTAATACCTGAAATAAGTCGATTTCGCCACTCACGATCATCAAAACCTCCGTCATCAAAACCTCTAGGGTACTTCCTGAAGTCTTAGGAAGCTGAAATTTGGTATGCCGACTAGGATTAGCACATAAACAACGAAAAATTAAGTAATCTGTAAATTACATCCTCCAATCTCTTGAAAAGGGGGTCTGGTTTTGTATTATATAACAATTTCTCATAAGATAATTTCCAAATTTCCAAAAGCCCTAGAAGCTGAAATTTACCTTCTTTACCCGACTACGGCAGAAGGAAGGGCCACCGGGGAGTGATTTTTCTTTAACCTCGTCCTACTGCCTTATTGATTGCTTCTATGAAAAGATTGTTTTTTTCTACTTGAAACAAAACAATCTTTCGAATGAAATAAAAATAGTCAGACCGTATTTAAGAAACTAACAAGCATTTTTAAGCCTAAAAGCGCGGAATTGTACGGAAGGAGAAATTTTAAAAAATACAAGTACCATACCATGGTCGGACCATGATTTACTTCTTGCGTTTTGGATGGAAATTTGGTTCGGGACTAAAATTTCAGGTTTAATCAGAGATTTCTTGTCATTTCGGTTAATTAAGTGTACATGTTTTTATTTTGTTGGAAAGATAATTTCGCCTGCTTTTAAGTTAATATAAATAAAGCACAACAGTCAGCTATAGTTGAATATAATCGGTTAATAGCCAAGTACCACCCTGATTAATCGCTTATTGCAAATAATAAGCAAACAAGGAAAAGAGGCAACGACAGAGAGTGGGCTATGAAAAAAAGAATTGAAATAAAAAAGGAACTAAAGCATCTGACAAAAAGAAATGAAATCCCACCAAAAACATTTCATGCAAAGAAGGTTGCCAAGACTAACAAGCTCATACCGCTTTCAATGTTAAAAGTTATTAGACCTCATGTGGACCCCAGCGGTCTCATATCGAAATTATCTTTTAAGTCGTAACCAGAGGTGCTTTTAGGAAGTCATTCCGAAAGTTGATCTTGATTTGTTTGTTTAGAAATTGGTGGTGAACGTATGTGTAAAATATTTTCACCTGCAGTGATACTGCTGCCGGAAACTTGTTATTTGGAGCTGAAAAGCTTTCGAAGGTGAGTAATTTCTCTTCGCTAAAAACAATTTTATTTACTGGAGGTGACCAATGTGCACCATATTGCCTGTAATGAGTGGATCTTATTTCACTGTTTTCTATTTCGTTTGAGAATTTTATTAAGTCGTCCAGCGATTTATCAGTTTGGCACATAACAGTTTATCGCATTATTGGACTTGTGTTGCCAGTTTTCAATACATAACAGGCTTCTTCTTCAATTTCCTTTATTAGAGTCTCATTTTTTTGGTTACATTCCTTTCTTGGATTTAACTAGGAGTAAATTTATTATGGTGCCGAATGCTTGCACTATTTCGTTTCGTCCGTATACCAAATTTCACTTTAATAGGTGCATAATTGAGGTAATAGGATTGCTGTGACATACATATAGACAGACCGAACCTATAATGGTTCCTAGTTGCTGCGGAACCCAAAAACCTAAACCTCACCTTCTTTCGTCTTTGTCAATTAATAAGTTTAAATTAAGCAGAGAAAAAGAGTAATGAAAAACATTAAGCTTTTAAATTTACCACAGTTACTAGTGTAATATAAAAATTCGTGTATTTACTCTTTGTAGATAATTAGGAAAAATAGTAGATATAAGGTAGACAAAGAGAGCGATTTTCAATTGTAAGTAGAATATGATAGATATTCGACGAAACTTTTGCACAATTTGGGTTTCACAAAATTTTTAACACAATATATTTTGCACATGAGTCATTCTTATACTACGAATGCCATGAAATTCAGGTGAGATCCCAATAATATTTATATTACGGATATGTAGTATTTAGCGGATTTACTCATTATCCTATTTTCCTGGAATCAAGTATATATTGGATTTCAATATTTTTTTAAATCCGAATATTTATAGCCCTTACTGCCCCTTAATATAATACATAATAAGATAATCGTATTAGTTTTATTAATACTAACATTTATTACTTACAGAATATGCTCAGAAATGAGATTATTGGATCTTAGATAAAATACTTCAGCAACTACACACATTACATCAATGAATGTTTAATATCGCACTTAATAGTACCCAGCTTTCACCGAAGAACGTATTTTTGGTGCACTTCAAGAATTTCATATGCTGCATTCTGACTGTCATCAGATCCATAAATTTCTCTATTCCATTCTATGTAGTTTCGCCTCACTCAAAGTGCAATTACTCATCGAAGAAAGATAATCAAGAGAAATCGTTGAAATATTCTGTGGCAGGGTTCCAATTAAATGTCTGCAATTTTCCCAATTAGCCACTATAGTCTAGAACGAGATTCGCATCTCGTCTCATCTCAGATGACTTGAGTAGTGATATGAAATCGTCCAAACAAATCTTCCTCGTTAGATTTGATATTCATGAGAAATGCATCTCCATTAGATGGCACTCATTCAAGAGACTGAGATCCCTTTTGCGAATGGTTTATGATGCAAGGATGGTGATGGACTAGATAGTAGCATTCTCAAATGGTCTACAAGAGCGTCTGTGGGTATGCTATTTTTAGTGAAGGCCTATTTATATTTTGGATAATGGCACCACATTTACCCATCTCCATTGGCTTCATCTTGATGCTAACGATAGCAATACTTTCTACTGCTGCGGCTGAAGTATTTACGAAATATTTTTGTTAGTGGCTTTGAGGATACTCAAAATAGGGCTCTATATTTACCCTAGAACTTTGACTCTATTCAGTATGTTACGTCATGTTTTGTTCAGTATACTTTGTGTGTATGATTGTTTACATAATAAGGACGTACTTATCTTATTCCTGTGTATAGTAGGAAAATACCACAAGATTCGTCATCTTTCTTTGACATGCACATGCCGGCAATTGAAGTGATTCAAACTCGTGCTTCTGTGAAACTTCTGAATTTGTTTCTAAAAATATTTTTCCTTGCCGTGCAAGAATTTTCGGTGAATCACTTATTGAAAAAAACTTTATTAATTAGTTGTTGAAGCTATTCTTCAAGATAATAGGTTTTGAGGTAATTGTTGCATTTAATAATTGCGTTCTTGTAATAACATTAACTAAACATATGTATAGCAAACATCAACTATTAAAGGAAGAAATCTTCTAAAGAAAGACATTTGGACACAACCAAGGTAACCATTCTATAAGAAAGAAGTTTAACAAAAGATTCCAGAAAATTATCTACCATATTTATTTAAATAAACCTGTATACTTAGGTACTTTCATATAAGTAACCGATCGGTCAACCAAAATTTCAAAATTTACGGTACCTGGGCGCTTTACAGAGGGCTCACGTAGCAAAAAAATTGTGGCCTGAATACGATTAAATAAATAGAAGAAATCGGAAACAGAAGATATCGGAAACATTATTAATTCAAACACTGCCTCCCTTATTCCCCTAATCCGTAAGGGCGGGAAAGCCAAATTAACCCCATTCGATGACAGCGATTGCAAATGGACCCACAATTTAACGTAGATTCCGAACCAATTTCATTATTTTGTAACCTCCAGTGTCCTTTTCTTGTAGTCTGCTGTTAGTAGAAAGCATCCATGGGCCACCACCGGTGAGGATCCGACGTTGGACCCTCATCATCGATAGCCTATACGTTCTCCCTTTCTTTACTGATGACTTTAAGTTAAAAACCTAAAATCCCCAACAAGCCTGATAAGAGTTTATTAGTACAAACCTTTCTTGATAGCAAAAACAAAGAGTATTTCAAATCATCAAAAACGAGCAACAAATACAAGAACTGGCTTCCTTGGATAGGCAATTCAACGTTACAGAAATACTAGTTCTGCCAACTCAAAAGGAGCTGTTTCTGTACTATCATAAAATAGTAAATACTAGGTTGAATTTCTTAATGACAGATGTCATGCCCAAGACAATCTGATGCAGCTGTTTTTAAAGCTCGGTAAGGCATTCCACCTAGTGACTTGTAAAAAATACTCTTATAGGTGGTATTTATAGAATAGCATTAGTAGGTTAAGTGGATCTTATAATACTGTATTTCTAACATAGCATTCATGGGAGGGGTTAAATAATCAAATTTTTACAAGTTTTATGTTATCCAGACGCCTGGATATAATAGTGCTAATTGAAACTGCAACCTATCACCCATCACAGAAAGCAACTAAGTAACTAAAATAAACCTTATCCTTGCATCAGTATACCCTTTGTGAAAACGCACTTCGAGCAAAGCTGTAAAATATATTTTTGCACTTCATTCTACTTGGCACAGATCTACAACCAATACTTAAGGGCTATATCTACCTGTAAACGAAAAAGAACACGTATTCTTGGGGATTTGTTTTCGGTGAACTATACAAGCTTCTTAAAAAAATCTGTTATGTCCTTATATTATATTATAAGAGTCAATAAAATTATCATTGAAAATAATATTTTGTCGGCGGGGATCAATCCAGGATCCAAAGCGCAAAAAAGGCCTTTAGTTGTTTTTCTGTACGAACTAAATTTGAACAAGTTACAGTTACAGGTTTTATTTTTGGCTCTCTGAGTCTGATTGCACTGCATGACGAATTGTAATTGATCAAGACGCAGGATGTGTAGCATGACATTGAGAACCTCCGTTGGAGTAGTACGTAGCGTACCAGTCACACCAAATGAAAGCGGTTCTTTGCAACTTGTTATACCCCTTCCCCATAGCCGGCCACCGCACTAAGGAGCCGTGCGTTAGGATAGGACGTACCACAGCTGCATTCATCCACAGGGTCATTCTAGACTTCTGAGATAATGAGAGTTGGCGTCTGTTTAGTTTGGGCATAACAAAACTGCGTACTTTGGTTTTTGTGATGAAGAGCATCAGCTCGGTCTTTCCCGAGCTCACAATCTTCGCACCATCTGCTAACGTTTGCTTTGGCTTTCTGCCCTGCAATCCGGGAAGTGAGAATCCATTAGAAGCTCCAAGCTTTCAGTCTAGGATTGCATACACGCTCCATTCGATCTTCTTAAAAAAGAGGGGTTGGTGTATCCTTTGACAGAATCCTACTTAGGCTAACTCCTTCCCTGGAGCTCTACATAGAGCGACAACACTCCACCCAAACCTCCACCCGAGGTACACGGTTTCCCTCTTAGAAGCTGTTGTACTCTATACAACAAAACAGAATCATACAAATCCCTAGGTTTCATTTTTGGTAAATCGGTTAGAGTCGTCAAAGTCGTTGCATTAAGTGCGAACTTATGCGCCATTTCTCTTCTACGCCCTGCCCGGACCATAACCCCCTCCACCCTCCACCAGTACAAAATATTTATACTGCTACAAATGAGTCAACATACTCCCCAACCCCTAGTTCAAAATTTTGAATATGCTACAAATGGGGGAACGTACTGTGTGGAAAACTAAACAAAATTGGTTTACACACTGCAAGTTTGGGATTCGCCTCCTCCCCCCCCCCCCCACTAGCAACCAAACAGTAAATTTTTTGACATGATACCAATGGGGAAACTTATCCTATGATGGGTGCCCGGACACAGGAATATCCTAGGCACTGAGAAAGCAGATAAATTGGTGTAAAAAGGTGCTGAAGCTTTGACGCAATCAGCACTCTTAAGGTAGACATTACCAGCGATGCCTACAAAAACTCCTATCATCGCTGGACAAACCGGGACGAATGTGGCATTACTAGACAGCTGTGGCTTGAGTACAGTAAGAAGAGAGCCAAAGTACTCCTTAATAATAAATATAATCCCAAATGATCAATTGGTTGAGTGGCACGGCCGCCACGCCACGGTTCCCGGGTTCGGGACTCGGCCTCCCGGTGGGATTTTAAAATATAATTAAAAAATCCACTCAGTCTCTGGGCTGTTGTCTAGCTCACAGCAATGCCATGGTAAGGCATTCAAGTTTCCTCACTCCTCTCACCCTTATTCCCTCCGGCTAAAACCACGCTAACGCATCAAAAGGCTGTCTCCTAGGCTTCGCCCACATCCTAAAAAAGAGCCGTAACCAACAATCTGATAAGGGTTTTAACAGAATATTGCTTCATGGGTAACCATGCCAAAAGGATGCATCGAGTGGCAAGTTATTTTTGCTGGAGCTGTAGAGATCCGGAGAAAATCACATCAGCTCAACATGTGCTCTGCGAGTGTCCCGCACTGGCCTCAAGAAGAAGCAGGCTACTGAGTAGTTACTTCTTCTTAGGTCTTCTGTAGCTGCAGGGCATAGAGCTGAAACCTTACTGAGATTCCTTAGGGTAGCAAAATTGTATATATCAAACTATAAACGAAAATTTTCAGCTGTAGACGAATTCAATTTATCAACTAACTGTTCGAAAAGTACCACAGAAAAGGACGCATTGCCATAAGCTATGGCTTCTATCACATTAATTTAAAGTGCGTGTACGGTACCCCTTTTATGAATGTATCTAGGTCAAGCGATTGATTTGAACTCGTTGTTTTACCAGAGGCCTTCTGTAATCTCTCTGACAAGGCAACCATCACAGGTCATTCGATAAAAGTTTCATCCCTCTTAAGCCTGTCGCAAAATGCCCACCCCCGCAACATTTGGAGATAAACGAGCAGAATAACCTCAGGCCATAAATACCACTTCGGAATCATCACAGCATTTACATCCCATATAACGCAACATTTAACACATTTCCGCAACAAGGATCTCCTCGATTCTTCATGTAAATTGGATGTCAAGTGCGATTGGGTTTAACCCACAGCAAGTGGTAGACCTCTCAGGACGGCAGGCAAGTTTCAACGGCAGACTGTGTGCGGAAAACATTTGCATTATGTAAGGACTGTCGAAATTATTTACGAGACATTTGCTACATTGACCAAGGCCGCAAGGTTAATCACACAGGCTTCATATAAAGTTTCGTCAACGTATCCATCCCAGGGCTTATGGAGCTTTTGATCTAATTGTCATCCTTCATCTTTTCGAGACGAGGATGTCACTATATGTATTTGGCCCCGTTAAATATATAAAGGTATCAAAAGGAAGTGTGATTCATACGCGACGTGTATGCTTACTTGGGCATAAAGCAAAATTTCAGAAGGGAAAAGTAAGGACCAAGCCGATATCACATGGCGAAAGCTTCAAAAGTCTATCAAGTCCACAAGAAAAACGAGGGAGTTTCCTCAATAATTATCTGCCAAAATCCCATAAGTTTCCCTCTTCTGGTGTTTATCACATAAGATCGCTGTTTATGCTGGGGCTGAACGCCAGTGGAAGCGCCATATGCTCCTGATGGAAGCAGTTAATACACTTAATGACCTCGATGATTTTATTGATGAGGCAACACATGGCTGTGATGTCGTATTTTTTGAATGTGTCTTTCGTTCGAGCCCTTCGAACTTCAACCCAAGGAAGACCCTTCCAAAGAAAATATATTGTCGAGTTTCTGTCTCCTTACCCATTTCGGTGGAAGAATTGCTCGCTTAAAAGAGAAATCAATTTCTAAGGACTTTCCGCTGGAATGACTCTTCAACGCAGGATGATAAGTCATTTGGTACGACCCAAATGGTGCTGTCTTTTCATAAATATTCCGTCCTTTCGTGGAAATATTAAAATCAACTTGTCTTGATTAATAAACACATCGTCGATAGCTTTAATATTTCGCCATTAAAATTATTTCAGCTAGCAAATCAAGGGTACATCTGCTAACCTCATTAGGGCAAAATTTTGACTCTTAGCATCCCCACTTTAATTACGGCTTTATATTTTCTACCCCCAATCAAGACTTAGGCTTTCTGTGGTAAATTTTCATACCTTGCGTACCCCTGGCTTAAGAAATGATTTGTGGTCGAATTTATGGAATTCCCTTTGCGAAAAGGGTTACTACTTGCACATTTATGTTAATTAGACAAGGAATTCGACATATTTTTCGTTCATAAATTACCTTTTGTTGGTTAATTATCAGCTAAAGTACCCCTTTCAGCACCCACTAAATTATACCAGCAGTGGAAAGATAAAATAACAAAGCATCCCGCTTGCTATTCCGCAATTCTGAACTTCCATAAAATTTTTATTAACTAATTGAAAGGAAAGTTGGAAATCTTCTTTTGAATTAAAGTCTCATCAAGGAAAAGGTACTCTGATATTTTCGTACTGTGACAGGAAAAATGGATCACGGTACGGAGAAGTTTTTGGAGAAAATGGCATCCTACATGCATGGGTGGCATGACGTGAAGTTTCAAACGAGACTTTGAAAGGGTTTTCATCTTCTGTCTAAGAATAGGCTGGCGTGAAATACCTTTCAAGCTTTTAGTAATTAGAAATACATTACCTACCACATGCTAACGAACAAAGGCCTATATAAATGGAAACATGTTAGTACGGTATAATTTGCATTTTTCGATGCAAACAAGTTCATTTTAAATGACTTTTTAAAATTCAACAATCTCGAGTTAAGTAAAATTAACAAAGATAATTAACATTACGCTATTATTGTAGTAAGCCCTTCCTAATTTTTCTTTAATTTGATACAACACGTTAAATAGTGTAATACCTGGCCGATCAAGTAAGAGAAGCGTCAAGCCGTTGGTATAGTAAGCGATAACGTGGCGGCTTACCGATCCGGAGGTTCCAGGTTCGAATCCTACCGGCGGCGACTCACAGTTGTTTTCAGCTGACAACAGATTACGATTAAAAGGCCATGGAGGTTGCAGAGGAAATGTGAATGGTTCGAAATCCACTTTGACTTGTGGGTGTACTTGAACGCGTTGCCTCAAATCGGGTGAAAATGTTCTCCAGCCCCATTTCCCACTAGGGGTTACGGAAACTAGAGAGAGAGTACTCAGAGCGCACATAAGAAAAATCATACCAATGGGCTTGGAATTACTCTTAAAATTTAGTATTTACAGAGTAAAAAAAACATTTTTGTGCCGCGTTACCTATCGAGTAACAGCTTCAAGTTACAACCAAATCAAAGTTTATATCTGTGAGAAATACCTTAATTATGCTGAGAAACAGGTAAGTTTTGAAACGACCGTTTAGATATTTTAAATAGTCTTGTCCTATACTTTACTATGCTTGATCTAGCTAGAAAGATCTAATAACTTTGTTTTTTTTATTAGCTATATATATTTACTTTAGCATACAAGCTTCTGAACCAGTTCTGTATTTGGTTCACTATCCTGCACAATGGAATTTTAAAAATTTCCCAAGAAAATCAAATGCCGCCAAATTTAATTTCAATGCAAAAGTCATTTTTGAAAATGTGTAATAGTTATGACTAAAGAAATTTAAATGTCGCTTAAACTTCTCTCTCTGATTCCTTTAACTACTTGTGGAGCATATGGCATCTACTACACCAACTCTCCACCAGGACCGGTTCTGCGCCAACGTCTTCAACTATGGCCATGATTTGCAGACCTGGGTACCCTCCCCCTCGACGGATCTTCCCCATGTGCTACGCGGTCCAGTCGTCCAACAGAACAGATTTTACGATCGACTCGAGATCCGGAGTTTTGTGCGGCTGGAGATGTTATTATTGCGCCAGATCTCAGCAAGAGTAGTAAATGCAACTCGAGCCTTATTGATACGAGCCTTCAGCTTTGCCGTCTGCTGTAACTATGCTTCTGAAATAGCAAAATTTATCCACTTTCTCTTTTTGCTGCTCTTCCAGATAAATTTAATGTTGTCTCCTGAAGTCCAAGCTCATAACTTTAGTTTCAGCAACCCTGATCTTAAGCCCCGCTCTGCGACCTTTTCTGCTCAAGGCTTCGGACATTTGGGCTACATGAATCTGTTTGTTAGATAGGAGACATACATCGTCGGCATAGTCTAGGTGCATAAGGTGGTTAAAAAGTTTCTATCTAATACCTGGCGATGGGTGGTCGTCTAGGGCGCTACACAATACGTCATTAATGGCCCACACGAAAAACATAGGTGACAGTACGCATCCTTGCCTCACTGCGTTCAGCATTTGAAAAGGCTCCGACAGTTTCCCCTTGTGTAGGACATGCCAATGGGCTCCTGAGTAGGACTCTCCTTTTTGATTGTGATAATTTTTTCTGGAATGTCTCTCCTACATAAAGCTGTCAATATACTATACTCGCGATCAACGCTGTCAAACACCTCTCAAAATAGACGGACATTAGACGTAAAGGGGACGGCGGATTGCTCGATGATAATTCGGATGGTGTTGATGGGATTGCTACAGCAAAAGACCTCACAAAATCCTACCTGATCATTGCTAAGAGTACGCTCGATCGTTTATTTGATTCGCATTAAGATGACTGTTGCCATCAATTCGGAGACAGATTCCGCGTCAATTGTTACAACTTCATAATTACGCCTGTTTTCCATTCAGTGTGATCGGTCTCGGCGTCCCAACAATACCGGACTACGGGGAGAAGAATATCAGCTGCAGCAGTGGGATCCGCCTAAGTAGTTCAACTAGTATTACATCAATCCCTGGGGCCTTACCAAAGTCCATCGACTTGATTGTATCAGCCAACTCCAATATTGTCGGAGTTCTGGTGTTAATGTTAGCTACAGCCGGCAGGTGTTCAGTCTCGTGTGAAAAGGTATTTGTCGGTCCGAAGGTATTGTTTAGGACTTTAAAAAATATTCTCTCCTCTTACACAGTTGATCTTCTTCGTGACATGAAGGGATCCATAAGGGGTAAAAGTTATGAGAAGGAACACTGGAGACGGTGGGACAACATGGATTCCTGCAGATAGCGAGGATTCTAGCACTGACCCAGGAAACCGAGCTTAGCGACGACAGTCGGATAACTGAATACTTATTTTTCTGTTATAGTTGCCCCCGCTAAGGGAGACTGGGTGGGGACGCTAAGGGAGACTGGGTGGGGACGCAAAGGGACCCTAAAAATACATTGAGTAGAAATCTCACTATCGGAGGGCATGGGTTGTCCGCTGTCTTTTGTAAGATTTTCACTTTTCCCGCTAAAAAAAAAGATTTTCACCTCTCTCTCTAATAAAAAGACAATCCAAGGAGGAGCTGCAGTAAAAAACCGTATTGTCATAGATAACTACGTTACACTGATTGAGAAATGGTTGTTTGGTCCGAAAGAATGAACTATTATGAAAACCTTAAGTAAAAGAAACTGTAAAGTTTGGTGACGTAGTCATAAGGCTGATCACCCCAAGAGATTGGAACTCTTCTCAAATGACTTTTGAAGAAGCTATAGGGTGGTAGGTGACTGTATCTCACCTACTCTACTCATGCGCTGCCTTATCACATACATACGCGAAAGATCGACGTCGACAGGTCCAGATGGTTTTAGTGAAGAGTTGTAAGATATCTGATTCACGTGGCAGCAAAATGGACCTCTTCGATATCTAAGTGGGTCATTTCATTGCACTGCTACTTGTACCTTCCTACCTACATAACGGAGCGCAATTTAGATAACATGGCTGAAATTAAAAATTATCCCTATTATATGTAGAACCTTTGTATTGCCATTTTTATTTGAAAATGATCAACTATTGCTGCCATCATCCTACCACCTTCCAGTTTTAACCTTAATAGTTCTTGAAACTTCTCAAAATAATTAAATTTATCTTAAACACTTTCAGATTCAAGGATCTACAAAAAATATTGGGATTTTCCAAATTTTTATTGGTTTGGTGGTCAATAAAAATTCAGATGCAGCAGTAAACGTAATTTTAGAAGACAATTTATATTTGGACATTTTCTCATATTATCTCTTAAATTTATCCTCAAGCTTTGCGTTGAACCACTGACGGGGACGGACGTGCCGCCGTGCCTTGCTAAAGTAAATTAATAAATAAGTTAAACTTATTAAATGCTAGTGCCATCTTCGCCAAAGGGAAGGACTTTTATGTTCTCACAGAGGCGGCTTTTCTTCGCATTTGTGGATCCCGTTCGTCAGTCCTTGTGTCAGTGTATGTTTTCGTTTTGTTTTATTTTGGTCAAATAAAGTCCAGGAGTATTTATTTAATTTTTGCAAAATTCGTGGCTTGAAAAGTAACCATTTCTCGGTTAACTACCACTAAGTGAAACCAAGGTTGTTTCCGATTCTGATATTAATCAGTATCACATTCCTGGATATCACTAAGTGCCGCTCTTCTTTCCTCAGAGAGGAATCTCGGTTTAAATTAGAAATGATGTGCCATTCTCCCATATCCCACAATTCTCTTCTACTAATCCAGAATTTAATTATGTCTGGATTAGATTTAAACTCTATCGGCACATCAGTCACTTCGTTCTTGCGGGCGATTTCAACACCCACAACACACAGTGGCTCAGGCATTCTTCTACCACAAGCCCGTCTGGAAGACACGTCGAGTAATTTAGTGATTTCTTTAATTAACAACAACTAGTTGAGTGTCCGACTCGTGTTCCTGCTACTTTGGGGCACAACGCGCATCTTTTGGATCTATTTCTAACATCGCATCCAGATAAGTACTCGGTTTCGTAACTGCTCCCTTGGGCAATCCGGACCATTGTCTTATCTCCGCCCAATTCTCCACCTCCTGTCTAATAACCACTAACCTAAGTTCCACCAAAAGATTACTGTGGCATTATAAAAATGCTGATTAGGTGGGACTTAATAAATATCTCAGAGAGCTGGATGGGTCAGATTTCTTTTCTATGAGAGACGTTAACAAAAGCACCGATTATATCTTAAACATCCTATGGTTTGAAATCCATTGCTTTATTCCTCATAGCTTCAAAAATATCAAACCAACTAACACTAATTGGTTCAATAATGACTGTTTCGTAGCCATTAAAAATAAGGAAGAAGCCTTCCAGGCATATAAATTGTGTACTTCAGAGGAATTGAGACGTATCTATAGAGATGCCCGGAATGTTTGCACTTCAGTAATTAGTCGGGCAAAGTTCAATTTCGACCAGAGCATTAGACGGAATGTATTTTCTACTCAAAAGGGTAGTAAGGGCTTCTGATCTCTAGTAAAAACCGTAAAGAATAATTTCGTCAGCACCACCACTCATTTATAATAGTAATGTTTTAACTGACTCATTGGACAAGGCCAACCTGTTTGCTGCTAAGTCGTACTTGCCACCTTCATCGCAGCCACTTCCATCTCTATCATAGTGCACGAGTAGGCAAAAGCCGCTACACTTTCGCACTCGG
This sequence comes from Leptarthrus brevirostris, assembly GCA_964036015.1. Classification (NCBI taxonomy): domain Eukaryota; kingdom Metazoa; phylum Arthropoda; class Insecta; order Diptera; family Asilidae; genus Leptarthrus; species Leptarthrus brevirostris. The sequence goes on from OZ038372.1 coordinate 127,639,734, forward strand.
GAAGTTTTTAGGGTTCTTTCGAAACTCGACGTACCCAAAGCTACTGGGCCTGATGGTTTCTCGCCCCTGGTTTTAAAATGCTGTCCCTCTGCTTTGGCTAAACCTCTGCGCAAACTTTTTTACCTGTTATATTCAACAGGAATATTTCCAAGTAAAACTTGAAACTTGCTCATGTCCAGCCGATACTTAAAAAAAGGAGAGGCATGCGACCCCCCTAACTACAGACAAATTGCGCTACCTTCAATCATATCATTTTTGAATCACTTATCAACTCTCAGTTGATGAAATATCTAAAAAATACCCATCTTATCAACGATTGCCAGTACGCTGGTGCTGGCCGCTCAACCGGAGACTTACTAATGGCTCTAACTGAGCATTGGAATCACTCTCCATAATTTTGATGAGTCCGAAATCGTCGCTCTTGATATTTCAAAAGCTTTTGCTGCCCTTTTAGCCAAATTTCGAACATTTGGTCTGCACCTTAACCTTCTTAAATAGATAGAGAGTTTTTTGTCAGACCGTTCAATCCGTGTAGTAATTGATGGGGTTACATCTGATTCCTACAAAATAAATGCCGGTGAACCTCAGGGTTCAGTTCTTTCACCAACCTTATTTCTTCTTTTTATTAATGATCTTTTATCCTTTACTCTCGATGTTATTCATAGTTTTGTAGACGACAGCATCCTTGATTTCGTGTACTTATTTGATTCTGTTTCGTTTAATGCATCCAAAACTCAATGCTGTTTAATGTCCCTTAAAAAACGCCCAGTTCAGCAGTCGACGGCGTGAATGTACCCAATTCGTCCTCCCTAAACATCTTGGGTATTGAGACATCCAGCAATCTTAGCTGGACTAATCATATATTTACAATCGCTAAAAGTGCGATGAAACGCTTAAGTTTTCTACAGAGATGTAAGAAATATTTCACCCCACCTGACTTAGCGCTGATCTACAAGTCCCACATTAGGCCTACACTTGAATATAATTCCCATATTTGGGCAGGGGCCGGACATTATTTAATATTATTCGGATAAAAGTTTTTTCGTTCAGTGTTATCTGTGTCATCTGATTTTAAATTACATTCCTGCACACAATTATAAATTGTTCAATATAATTGTGTATTTGTTACAAGAATTACAATAAACAAAATACGAACTTTAAAAGCTCCCATTACTTTGATCAGTAAAAAAATTCGTTCTACCTTCAAAAAGTTGATTACTTCACTCACTATTGGTACCATTAGGAGTGTCTCGAAACCAAGTACCAATTAGAAAGTTTCATATGCGAATTAACGCAATACTAAGTTGGTAAATTTAATTTTAACATTAAAGTAAGCAGAGCGAAGTTTGTTAAGAATCCTGATTTTAAATTTTTGCTCGCATGAACTACATTAAAACTGAAAATTTTCAATAAATTACGGTGGAGTACGAAACTGCATTAATTATGCAATGAAACAACGAGCCCGGAACAAATTTACAGAATCGTTTTTTAATTGGTGAAACTCAATATACACACAGAATTTATTGAAGAATGGAATAAATCAAGTCCTTGGGTGAACGGTCGAAAAATAATTATTTCGATCGTAAGCCTGCATTCCTATGTAAATTGAGTAAACTTCACCTAACGTGATCCCAAATTGTGTGAGCAGCATGATGCAAACGAAATTATTAATTTTGAGGGAAATTTAACTTCATTAACTCCTACAACCGTAAACACATTTTGAAATTGTTTCAACTAAATCTGATTATAATTGAAGCTTAGCACAAAGTTGACCTTATGGGTTGTAAAGCTCTGAATGGGAAACTTTGATTCCCTCACTATTTGGAAGGATTCATATCCAATAGTGCCACGTTTCGAGATAGTTCCTAGCATTAAGACACACCACCAGGATAAACCTATTTGAATAACGGCAAAACTGCTTGGAAATTTAATTAACTCTCACTCTCACCAATATTCAGATATTAATTAAGTCGTTATCCTATTTTGCAGGTCTTGCGCTATTGGTGGATCTAAATAGCCTTCCTGAGTTTGTTCAATAAATTTATAATGAAAGCAAAAAGCTCTAAGGTAATTTGAAAATATGCACTCCATGGTGCCCACTATAATACTCGTTTGAGGTTATTAAGGGATTTCATTTTTTGATTTATTGGGCGCTTTCGCAGTGTTCATTTGCCTGCAAAACCACTTGTTGAATTTGCTCGTCCCTAGTTTCTAAATAAAGTGGTAGAGAGCATATTTTAAAATATTTTCAGAAGACTGTGGCAGGATATTAAACTTGCATGAAAGATAAAAATATGGCGGAAATAAAATGATTCATGGTATTCGGAGAAATAGTCGTGAAACCAACGCATAAATAACTTAAAAATAATAAATTTATGGTAGTTTATTGCGAGAAAATATTGCAGAGTGTAAATATAAACAAGTTTTAGAACACTGATAATACTTCGCTATTTAATCACCAATCACCTTTGCCAGTATTCTATATAACAAAAAAGGAACCGTCTAAATTCGTTTGCGTTACGAGTTTACCCGACCCTTCTCCTCACAACCATTGCTCCAAAATACTCTGTGCCACAAAAATCTGAGTCATTTTAATCCACGTGCTACAAAGTTATGTCGGATCATAAATATGCCCATAAAAAAGGTTGGGTAGAAAAACCGCCCCTAAAAGAGTAAAGAGTTAATGGTGTTTTCAAATTTATATATCCTGTTTACAACTCTAATGGCAACGAGATATAATGATTAGATTTGAAAAATCTCGAATTTTGATTGCGTTACAAGTACAGATTTCTGAAAAATAAAAAATTAATATTAGAAGTCCAAATTAAACAGGAACTGCAGAGTGTTGCGTTTTTTGCCGAAGTTTTCAATGAAAGCAACATAACACCGAGGACATAAAATAGAAGTAGTTGCAACATAACTCATACTAAAAATTAATTACGAAAAGACTAAACTAACCTAGTTTTGATCCAAAAGTTCTTTACTTTTAAATTATTATTATTACTAGGTGGACGTACGTGGCGTTGTTTTTTTATACGTGTACGATGTGGCCAAAGCCTAGGGGACAACCCTTTGATGCGTTATCATGGTTTTGCCCGGACGGGAAATTAGGGTAAAGGAAGTGAGGAAACTTTAATGTCTTATGTTTGCATTGCTGCGAGCTAGACAACAGCCCGGAGACGGAGTGGATTATTTTAATTTCTTAATTAAAACTCACGTGGTGACCTGGTCTCAAACCCGGGAGCCATGGCATGGTGGTCATGCCCCTCTACCAATTGATCCAACCTCGTCTCCAAGCTTTTAAGAATTTTTTTACAGGTTTTTTTTTTTTGATAATTCCCAAACTCAGAGAATTCCCTATGAAATAGGGCCTTGGCAGGGAAAGGGAAACGTTACGTTGCTCGAACTTTTGATAAATGAGCCTTCCTTTCGATTATTTTACATGGTGGCCCCCCACACCAAGACATTCTTTTCAAGATTGAAATTAATATATGTATGTACCACGTTTGGTGTAAAGTGTATAACAATTGGAGACAAGAATCAGTTCACCTATTCACCAGAATATTACAATATATTGAGGTGAATGAGGCTCCCACACCAACATGCAAAAACCATAAAAGAGCACACGTTCACGGCTCTACATATGCGATTTATGTGCTCGTGCATACCATAGCTACACCGAAAGTGAAAGACATGTAGTAAAGACAGTCTCCTAAAGCTATTCGAAATATGTCTATTAGAAACCTTACCTACGAGGGCACGAGAATATATGTTCGAGTTCAAAAGCTGAGGAATAAAGACCAGTTCAGTAACTCTGCGTCGTGCCACCAAAGAGTGCAATCAGAGGCGATCCTCATAAGGAGGAAGACTTAGTGTATCATTTCACGGGAGGTCTCTTAGTGCGAACCTAATAAAGTTCCGCTGTACCGACTTAATGTGTCTAGAATGAACAGCATAGCAAGGTGACCAAACCTGAGATGTATACTCGAGGATTAGTCTAACCAAAGAAAACAATAAGTGAATTAAGGTCTGACGATCAGAAAACTCTCTTGATCACCGCTTGATGTAACCCCGAACTGAATTACTGCTAGACACAATATAGTTTATGTGCAGAGTGAAATCGAGCTTTTTGTCTAGTTTCACACCAAGATCAGTAACAGACCGCACGCGATGGATAGTAGTATCCACAAAGGTATAATCAAAGACGAGCTGACTGAGGTTCGTAGAGAATGACATAACTTCACATTTATCCAGGTTAAGTTGCAGGCCATTTGATCCAGATCAAACCTTGAAAGCATTTACATTATCCTGAATGCAAGAAGAGTCATAACTGTTTCTAACGCAAGAGAAAATCTTCATATCGTCCGCATAGATTAAGACTTTGGAGTACTTAATCAAGGGGACCATGTCGTCAATGGCAAGAATAAACAGCGGCGGTCCAAGATAGCTACTCTGGGGTACACCAGAAGAAGCCCTAACGACTCTAGATTAAGAATTACGAAAAGATACTCGATATAGCCTATCTGTTAAGAACGAGAAGATCCAGTCGAGCATCAAAGGCGGGAAACCCAACTTTCTAAGCTTGAGACCCTATTGAAAGGCAGAGATTATGTGGGAGGTAAATTCAAGCAAGGTAGCTGTGGTCCGATCTTCCAGGCAGGAAGCTATGTTGAAGAGACGAAATTAGCCCCTTACACGGCCCTGTGTATATAAGACAAAGTGGAACAACTTGGGTATGCAGGAAAGCTTCGCGATTGGCCTATAATTGTTAATCAAGTTTTTGTGACCCTTTTTGTTAACAGGAATTATAAAGGAACTCTTCCATAGCGTGGGAAATCTACCGGCCTGAAGAGACTTGCTAAAGCGGAGTTCCAGTGGAATGAGTAAGGCGTCAGAACAGGACCTCACGAATGAAAAGTTACGGAACGATCAAATATCTCGAGACATACACATCGAATAGAAATACAAAAAAAACCTGTTGAATACTATTCAGTGATACCATATTTTGAAATCTTAAATAGAAACCCCCATTATTGCAGATTCGGATTCTTCCCGCAAAGCTACATTGATTGGACCTGCGATTGATGTCATTTTTTCACAGATTGCACTGTAATCAATAATAACCGAAATGGGTTACCAAAACGTTCAAAAATGGAGATATTTCAAAAAATACGCGTGTTCAACAATGTTGCGCTGTCCAATAATACCAACGGAAGTGACGGAGGGTAACTGCGAAATCTGAAATTTAAACTCCCATTTTAATTATATTTTCTCTCTGACGGACCAGTGAGAAGCGATTTGCTGCGCCTCTGTGACCGTACCCCGAACTGCAATTTATTTAAAAATCAGTGCAGTCCAATTAATCGAATTGGAATAGGACAGTTAATCGAATTGGTTTGGGTAAAGACAAAGTAAGACCTGAAGCCTAAGACCGCGAAAAATAATGATGATATTTCATTTTCAAGAAAATTGGCATACATCGAGTAGAAAAGTAGCTTACCACTTCGGAATCAACATCTAGTTGTTAAGATTTTGAAAATGCATGAATACAATTAATATAAAATCAAGCTAGTACTCGATCTTATAGGCAATGACTTTGATCGTAGACTTGAATTTTACAAATTAATGACGCAATGGTATGTTAATAACGTTAGGCTTCTTTTTTGAACCTGCTTCTCTGATAAAGCTACGTTTGATTTAAATTGTTCTGTAAATCGGTATTGGTCTGATGAAAATCCTCACAGTATGAGAGATTCTCCTACGCAGTATAAGCAGAAACTCAATTTTTTTTTAATTCAATTGGAAATGCATTAGATCATGTATGATTTTAACAAGATAGAGCTCATTATGCTATTTGTGTGCGAAGTCGGTGGTTCGGAATCCACCGTAAATTGTAGATGAGGTTCTTGCAATCGTTGTCTCGAGTTGGCTAAAGTTCTTCCGCCCCATAACCTAAAAGGGATTACGGAACTACAAAGAGTTACCACAGGATTCAAAATGTCCTTGACTTCCTGTGGCACCTGACGTTTTTCTTATATCCGAAATCTAGAACGTGCGCTTAGCAGAGCATGATACAATATTATTATCATTGATTTTCCATGAGGACATGATTTTCATTGATTTTCTCGGGACAAAATATAAATAGTTTCTGACGATCTGCATTAAGTCAGCTTTTCAAGGGTAAGATAATTTTTAAAATCGATGCAGTCGTTTCCGGAATTACTTCTTACATTTAAGCAAAATCACACTCTCTCTTTATAATATTGATATATATAGTATACTATAGATTACATTACGAGTCGACGGAACAGTAGGTTGTTATTGGAGAGGAAGGTGGTTAAACACCGCGACTAGTTAGATCAATCGCAGAGAGGGTTACATACTCACCAAGCCCTTTGATTAGGTACAACAATTCGTGCAGTTAATTGCTATGCAACTCTCTTGGGTAGAACGTAGACTTCTCAAGGATAGTTGTTTAAACGTAGTTGGGGCTCTCGTTGCTCCGTGGATTAATTAAGACATTTATTTTTAATCACAAACGTTCACGGGTTTCATTCACTTCAATGATTACTTTGTTTCAAAATTCTCTATACAATTTTTCTTCACAATATCTTGTTATATTGTTGTTTTTTACTTATTGGGACTTATCACTACACTGGTTAAATCAAAACTAACGACCGGGCTACTGGGCTACTACTCAGCACTATTTATACTACTTAGCCTAATTCTATAAATTCCAGCCACTTAGTTCTAGATATTTTCATTATTCATTTTCATCACACCTAGTCACCACAGGTTCGACTTCATGACAACATGATTTCGTTTTTATAACGTAGTCTATTCTCCGTATAGTGTACGGTACAATATTATGGGCCTGGCAATGTGGAGCACTAACTTGCATATGGTGTGAAGAGAAGTTTCATTCTTCCTCCAGGGACAGGTGGGGTTGGGGTCTTCCGATTTTTGCAAAGTGCTTTCTTATTTTGTAATGAACGGTGATCAGTCTCACATCCGATCTGCCAAAAGAGCTCCTTAGCTACATATATTCAGAGATGGAGCTGACATCAAGTTTTTAAAATCAGCAGGTCTAAATCTCGCACACCTAACCCAACACTCGGTATCCAATCCAAGCTGACTCGATTTATTCTTCCTAGTACATTTAAACATCTTGGCATTTCCGGACCAATTTTGATTTGGGTATGAAAGAGCCGATTGATTTGACCGCCGCCTGACTGTCGGAGAAGGTAAATGTGTCTGCTTAAGAAGGATATCTTTAGATTCTCGGTTCTCTACACTGTATACTAGTATGGCATAAACTTCTGACTAGAAAACCGTAGAAAGCTTACCTAGCGGCAATGATGCAATTAATTTACGAGACTCGCCTTAGATATTAGCCCCACTCCAGCATGGGTTTCTGAACCGTTTGTACCAGACAGGTCTTCCCTAGGGGATAGTGGTGAAAATTCAAAGTTATCTTTACTCCACCCTTATGGTGAGTGGTTGGAATGTTAAAAGCCTGGCCGGCATATCATGCGAACAAAGACCATAGCCTGCTCAGGACCCCTATCTCAAAGTCTCTTATAGTCGAGTGGCCCTTCCGTAAGTTCACGCCTAAAAGAACTGCCCCTGACCTATATGCAGTATTGATAGCCATACCCACCATCTCAATGTAAAGAGGTAAAAGATCAGCATTGCTCCAGTGATACATAGGCAGGACATAATTGCTGCTCAATCTAGCTCTGACCACTTTGAGGTTAGCTCTATGCAACCTCATCTCTCATCTCTCTGCAGATAATCATGGCTCTAATCATCGTTGTTTAAATGTCTTCCTCTTTCATATCCCGAAAGCATTCCTCAACCGTGCCTAATGCTTCTTGCAGAAATTCGGTGGGTTAGTGACGTCTACTGTCACGACAACAACCATGTAACCATGCGCAAAATATCTCCTCTCAGTAAGGTTTTTTGGAGACGGAGTTGGATCAATACGTTGAGCGGCAAGACCAACATGCCGTGGGTCCCGGTTCGAGACCAGATGACCCCGTGAACTTTTATTAAGAAATTAAAATAATCCACTCCGTCTCTGGGCTGTTGTCTAGCTCGCAGCAATGCAAAAAAAAACTCAAGCTTCCTCACTTCCGTTACCCTAATTCCCTCCCGGCCAAAGCCATCCTAAACGCATCAAAGGGTTGTCCCCTAGGATTTGGCCACATCGTATAAAAAAAAAATCTTATCCGACCTTTTTCCGCTATTCCTCGAATAATTAATAAAATTGTCATCCTGGCATCCTGCCGCGTGCCGACCAAATCCCTCGCCTCTTCACCCAATCCTGCGTTTTGTGTTGCTTTTAGTTACACTTATAACTGCTGATGCTTCCCTCACTTCTTTTTTTTATATACATATATCTGATGTTGCCAAAGCTCAGGGGATGCACTATGATGCTAAAGCACAGCCTTGGCAGGAAAGGAATTAAGGTTGGGGAAAATGGGTTAGGAGGTTGAGTGAAGGAGGTGTCGATGTACGCCCCGTTTGAAAGTTTCAGGCTCATATGATGAGGGAAAAACATAAGATGGTAAACTGTTCCAGATTCGTGTTGTTCTGCTTAGAAAAGATTCCCGAAATTTGACGGTACGTCCAAATTTGACGGTACGTCCAAATTTGACCTGGAGAGTATAGGGCTGGGAGCGAATTGTAGCTCTTGTATCGCGCGTTGTCATGTGCCTGCAAGGATTCAGGCTAGCAATTTCGTTAAAGCAGTGGCATGGAAATAGAGATAGAAGAATGAGAGACAATCGACATTCCGTCGATGGTCCAGAGAGTCAAGGCCCTCAGAGATTGAGGAATCGCCAATAAGTTTAGTAGCATTACGCTGAACTTTGTCTAACACGAACAATGTGGTGTGTCCGACCTTTGCCCAAACATGAGAATTATATTCAAGTCTAGGCCTGATGTGAAATAGTCAGGTGGGGTGAAATATTTCTTATATCAGCTAAGATTGCTGGATATCTCAATAAGATGTTTAGTGAGGGCGTATTAGGTATATTCACTTCGTCGACTAAAATGGGTTGCGGGTGAACTGCGCGTTTTTTTTGGATTTGCTCTGCCCTAAGCGAGGACCCTAGAAATGTCGTTGTTTAATGATCTAAATATGAGTTCCCGATTCACTTCTATAGCATTTCCACGTGAATTCATTACAAAATCAAATGAGTACGCGAAATAAAGGGTGCTTTCGTCAGCGAAACTATGAATAGGATTGAGAGTAAGCGATAAAATATCATTAATAAAAAGAGGAAATAAGGTTGGTGAAAGAACTGAATCCTGAGGTACATCGGCATTTAATGCGTAGGAATCAGATGTAACTCCGTCAATTACTACACGGATTGAACGGTCTGAAAAAAAACTCTCTATCAAGGTAGGGTGCAGACCAAACGTTTGAAGTTTGGCTAAAAGTGCAGCATGCCAGACTCTATCAAAAGCCTTTGAAATATCAAGATGAACTCACCAAAATTACGGAAACAATGATTCCAATGCTCCATTAGAGCCGTTAGTAAGGTTGAGCGACCAGCGCGGAAACCGTACTGGCAATCGTTGATAATATGGTTATTTTCTAGATATTTCATCAACTGAGGGATGATGAGTGAGACAAAAACTTCCATTTATTTTCGACTTTTAAAATAAAACTTATAATTTCACGAGTCTTGCTTGTATGCTTTGGGGACCAGACACAGCTGATGATGTTATCTTATCTAGCATCTGGATGAGAAGAGATTGACGGAAGGGCATTTTGCTGCAAAGTTCCGCAGAGCTTAGGTTTCCGCTTCCGGTAAACGCTGAGTTTGTTCAACAATATTATTAATGATATTTTAATTTTACAATCATTACAATCAGACAATGCGGTGAATATTTCGTTCTGATCTGTGGGACAGTGGCTTTTAAAGTACATATGTATGTCGGGTTTGATAAGGTTTTGATTTATATTTTTTCTTTCATTAATTTGAAATCTTTATGTTTTTAAGTATTACTTTTAATAAGTTCATTGGTGTATATTGTAGTGTATTACTAGACTTTACACGGTCTTTTAATTATTTTAATAGAGTCCTTATGTATCTTTCATACTTTTCAGTTTGTTGAACTCAGAATTGAGGAGATTTGGGCTTTATAGATGCAATTCTTTACCTTTTGGTTTAGAACAACTACTCTCGTGAAGAAACGGTTAAAGGACGGGCGAAAGCAGGGCACTTTATTCCTAAGCTTAAAGTGGCTAGGTGACTTGATGAGTACAAGCAATTTAAGTAATTCAAAATTCATTTCCTTCCTTATACTAATATCGGTGATGTCCGTAGAACTGAAGTCCTGTTGCAGGCTCTTCGGAGCTTCAAATAGATTAGATGTATACAAAATACAGAAAGCAAACAGGATTTTCTTCAAAGTGGTACAGAATAAAAAACGGTTCGAAGTAATTACATCACCATTAGCCGTTTCCCAAGCTTATCACATGGCATAGCAAGATAAGCGAGCGAATATTATAAGATCCTTTGTAAAGAATTCTAGTTAGGCATGACTAGTTGTAATACGAATCACATATAGACATAGCTTAAAAATTTACAAAGACGTCGGGAGCGTGACACCCTGCCACGGAGACCTTTCTCCAATAGTTGTTATAATTCGCCACACAACAATTCATTGTTTTCACACTGTTTATTTTATTTAGAAATAACACAAAATAACTAAACGAAAACGCACAATAAAACATAAACATCCCCAATTCCGCCTAATCAATAGGACTAGACACATCACATAATGGCAGAACGTTGTCTCATATTTAGCACACCTTGTGTTCTGTATACCGCGGTCTTACCTATGGAATACTGCATATACATCCATATGTATGTTTGTAAGGCTTCACTGTAAAAGCACTTTGAAACAGAAACTCAGAAACACACACAGGTAGTCCAGTAGTTGGACTATCATGCTCATAGCCCTCGGTTCAACTTTGCCGGCGCCAATTGCTTATTTTTCACCAATCCTGAATATACATTTGACATGTTTCTGTCAAATAGGATCTCAAAGATATCTATTTTACTCGACTTATCAAGCAAAAAATGTTTTTTTTTTAGTAAGCTATGACTGTTTTTCGTTTCATGGGAAAATCGAGCAGGTTGCATCTATATATATCTTTTATAAAAAAACTTGAGGTATCAAAATTGCTTCTCTAGACTTCCAGCTATTAAGCTTTACCCTGAGTTCGTAGCGCCAGGTGCCTTGGAAAATCCACTTTTGATTTTAATTAAAATTCTTATTATGTACATACTTTAGGAACTATATTACTTACCTGAAGCAATGCAAGCACGTCCCTACCGATGTATATTGCATTAAATATTGTATGCGATATACTCACCTGCAAGACTAAACTTGATGTGATAAAGCTCATACATTACGGCGAATATCATTACCGAAATTGTTATAATTCATGAAATTGCCTCAAAGCCATATTAAATGACAAAAGGTAATAAAGTATTCCGCCCCCTCTGTAACTTCAGTCATTTCGCCCGCGGGGCTAATAAATAATTTTGTCAAAAATCATCCCATTAGCACCTGAGATGGGCACCCGTGTGAGTATCATGTAGAAATCCCACTGCAAAACGAACATTGCTACCGTACTTAACCCGGGATAACTATGGGATGATATTTGGGATAAAAATCTTCCCATGTCTGGGATTTAATGGGGCTGACACATTTTAATATTCATGGACTTATTATTATGTGAGGTGCTTTATGTAGATGATATTTGCATCAAGTGGGGTGGAGGTTGGTCCATTGATCTATGTATTTTGCTGTACGATATAGCCATATATTGACAATGGAAATTATGGACATATTTTGGTTTCGAAACTTATTTGCTGGCATTATGTAATTATCGATTTTACATGGATGATACCGCGGTAATTAAAAGTATTGACGAATTTCAGAGCAGATTAGTAATGATTTTAGAGTCTCTCAGCTTAGAACTCTCACCAGTAGTTATCGGTAGGATTGCATTTGTAATTATGCTGCCGTGTAGGATGAAAGATTTATAGCTGCACGATAAATTTAATTGCATATAAATTATGTTGTCGTGAAGCTAGGTAGGTAGGTACAGCCACATTATAATTGTATTCGCGCAACTTAAAGTATTTATCAAAATGATCTTAATATTACTTAAATACATTGGCTTAATTCATTCAAAGGTGCCAGTTAAGGTAGCCGCAATTTGCATTAGAAAGAGGAAGACTTTTACCATAAGATATAACCTCAGATATGTCAAAAATCAGTGTGTTTGCACTTTCATCGGGAAAAATTACCTCGTGAACAACTATTCATTGTCCAGAGGGAAAATCTCGCAGGCCTGTGTAATTAATTCCAACAGCACGACACTCTTTAAGTTTTATTTTTATAAAATACAATTTAAAAGATTTCAGCTCATTTACTATTCAATATGATTCCAATTTATTAATTACAGAACTTAACGAGTGTTTAGTTTTTGATTTCACAATTCTAATAATTGATTTCGAGTTCAAAAATGACTTCTACCGCAATTTCAGAAAAGGAGACCATTCACTTTCCTGTTAGGATTCCCCTTGATCTTGATATATTTTTCTATGGTAAAACTATAGAAATTACTCCATCCATATGTACATATATTTATGGAAGAATTTGGATCTGCAAATATTCAAGATATTTCCTTCTGCAAATCTCTTGTAGGCAGCCAAGAGTCCTTATGCACTGAGTTCATTTACGATTTCTATATGAAGAGACTTTACTGCTACTACTGTATATATTTGCTCCTCTACCTCGATACCTCCGGAGCTCAAATAGGCCGCCATAGTCATGACTGAAAGGCCTTGACATAGTTACTTTTGGACGAGGGCAATTGCCCATTAATTGTGTCTGTACTTCTGCTCACTGTCTGCAAAACGGTACGCATTTGTGTACGTGAAATCGAGTAAGATTTCTTGTAATTAGAATCAATATCTCTTGGCCAGGATGCTCATCATAAGTTGTGAACCGCCTTGCAGAGTGTCCTTATGGATTTTATCTAGTATCAGCTCCGTCACGTGGCATTTGTCCGACAGACCAATTGGATGCTTTTCTTCGAAAGTAAGGTCTGAATAGTGATGTCTTCCACCAAATCTTAGAAATCTAATCTTTATGATCTGATGGCCATTTAAGGCTTTGATCTTCACTGAAAACTACTCAGCTTGTACCTTCCTTATCAGCAACATGAGACCCTCGTTTATTTAATTTGCTTTAAGGAATCTCTTCTCTTTAACTTGAAGCGATTACAGTATGCTATAATTCTTGTTGGTATTCCGAGCTTTGTATCCACAACAGGCTGTGATAGCATTAATTTCTCTGCGGACGAAATCTCACGAATCAAAAATGAAATCAACTGTGTAGGGCTGCTTGACAATATTATTCGAAAGAAATTGTATTAAGTTCGTTACAGCGGTTTTTTTTTAAACAAGAAGACAAAAAAGTGGATTTTGAAATTTCTCCAAAATATTTATCAGATCTAATTTGTTCTGAGAAAAATCTTTTAAATATCAGATACCTTCATAGAGCTTTTATCAAGTAATATCTCATAGTTTTTTATTATATAAAAAGAACCCTAAATAATCAATATTAATAATGAATAAGGTGCTGAATCGAATAATATTGACATTTAGAGTTCCGTACGTCTGAAATAAAAAACGGACCCTGATAAGATCACTCGTGTGCCTGTCTGTCAAAGCCAATTTGCTACGAATGTATTGGACTGATTAAGTTGAATTTGGTACACAAAAGAATTTCTGTGACACAAACACGGACGTACAACGTAAATAAATAAATTTTGAATATTGGGGTCACTTTAAGGTGGGGGGGGGCTAGAAGTTTTGCAAACGGTACCGTGTGACATATCAAATAAAAGGGCTTGTTATGAGGGTCTCAAATATATTGTTTTTATAATATTATTTTAAAATAAATAGTTTGAAAATTATTTAAGAAAACAGATGAAAATTCACCACCACTCCCCCCCCCCCCCCCCCCCCTCGTATCTTTACTTTCTTTACGCTCTTTACTTATAGATTACAGGAAAACCTATAAGAAGGCTATGATCTTAAAATAACATGGTAAATCATTCAATATTGTACGTACATTTGCAGTTTGAAATTATGAGAGAACATGTTTTTCAACTACAATGTTAAGTTTGTTCTTGGGATAAATTATTGATACTACTCGTTTGACTTAACTAGGCCAGGCATCCGTCACTGCTCGTACCTACCGCGCTAAGTACATACAACTCGACGCGCATAATTAATTCATCTCATATCAATTTATTTGTAGAAACTTGGAGTTATCGAAGCGACAATTTTGAGCTGGAAGGTTTTGAGCAAGTGTGCAGAATAGACAGTCCTAATGTATCGATGGGGCGCTATAGCATATACTATAAATTGTAATTACGCCAATGACCTAGATAATTGCTCCAAGAAAAGTTTATTTGTAGATAGTCCAAAGTGTGGGCATTGTGAATGCCTCCAATTCAAAGCATTTGGTGTTTAATTCTTAACCGTATGTAGATCACCCAGGAGAATTCAATATTAATTTTAAGGACACATGAAAAAATGGAATATCAGAGTACCTTCTATCACTTGGTGTTAGTCCACCTATTCAAGAGTATAGGACAAGACAGAATTCAAAAATAGACAATATATTCAGCAAATTCCCTCTGCAATTCGATACCATACATACTTTTTTAGTTACCACAATCAAATTTGGGTCAGATTAAAGCATGGTAGATAATATATTAATCGTACGGAACCCTCTCCACACGAGTTCAAATTGTACTTGTCCGGGTTTTTATTATATATTTATATTTATTGATAAAAATAAATTAATGAATTACCCTGCGAGATTTGCTCCCTGGACAGACGGTTAGAAAATATTTAAATATTTACTATATTGTATATAAGTCCACACCAAAAGTGAATTAGGTTTAAATATTCAGGTTTTATTGAAAATAATCTTCAATGTTACCCACAATTTAAATTTAATTCAATTGTATTATTTTATTTTATATTAAAGTTAAATTTTGAATTATATTGCAATATAATATTAATTGATTTAAAATTAAGTTGCCTTTGTATTACAAATGCAATGTTGCCATAAATTTAATTTTAATATAAGTGTATTAAAAATGCTCAATAAAGGTATATAGAAACTTAATATGCTCCTGTATTGATAAACCAGTTCAACCATAGTTCAAGGTTTACTCCAAATGTATTAGAATACACTACTTATATTAATGTGCTTTTATATTTTGCTCTAGTTTATTTAAAATAAAAAATGCAATTTAAAGTTCATGATGTTTTTTATTTAGTTATGAAATTATATAATATTATACATAGAAGATGGACAGTACAATTAAAAATATTTGTATCGTAGTTCTTCTATTTGAAATTTACATAGTTTAAACTTTTATGTTTGACAAATTCATACTGATCTTTTATCGAATATTATTCAAATGTTTCCTTGCTTTGAAGGTTTTCATATATTTTGAGATCTAACTCATCCGTACGATATATTTCAAAACAGTTCAAAATTTCATTAAAATATTTTGTTTTGTAATTTTCCAACAAAAACTATATATTTTTTCCACCATACCATATATTGGAAATCTGTGAAAAAAAAGGATAATTTGTTGTCGGTATAAAGACAAATCATGAGACATTTTCAATAATGATAACCTGGCTTTACTTCAAACCAAAGCATTTCGAATATGTTTGTACTATCAATGCTTAAAATTAAATATTAAAGTTTTAATATACATACATATCGAAGCATTCCAAAAATGAAAATTCAAGAGGTAAGCACATTAAATGTTGATCAACAGATATGTTAAATTGGAATATTGCTTTCTTATTAACACCAATTGCTAATATTAGCGGTTGCTGGTTTCTCAAATCATAGGATGTTTTGGGAGCATTTATCTGCAATAAATCAAAGATTTTTATAGTTAAATGTAGACCACAACTTAAATTTACTCACATGTTTAAACCTTACACGTTTATCTACTATTTTTTCAAAGTTCAACCTCTTTACTGATTTTGATTTGGACCCTGATGCCGTTGGTGGAAGATGTTTTAATAGCATGAGGAATTTTTTCACTTCAGTATTCCAACCTGTTTCATTGAAGGAATATAAATTTTAGATTTACAATATCCATATGAAATATCATCGGCTTAAGTGTGAGAAAACCCAACTTTCGAGGAGACGCAAAAAACAATATAATTTCTAAAAATATATTGGTTTTTTCAATTTTTTTTTTAATTTTTTTAGCAGAAAAGGGTAACAGAAAAGTAACAATAAATCGGTTTGTACAAAATTTTAACTGTAACAAAAGTTATGGTATTTCGTATACTGAGCTCAAAAGTGGCTTTTTTGGTAGATACGTTCTCTCACACTTAAGCCGACGATATGTACCTTTAAAATTTTGATTCGTGCCTCCCAACGTTTCCTCATATATTTCCTCTATCTTTTCGGGATATTTTCTCCAATTTTGTATCAGTACATAGATCTGAGCTTTGGTGAAACCGCAAGTCAAAGTAATATAATATCTATAAATGCAATACGGATATTACTTATTAATCAATTTCAAACCTATAGATTGAAACTTACCAGTTTAGGATTAAAGTAAAAGAAAGGAAAGTATTCATAAATATTTATTGTTGATGTGAGCTTTTTCCTTTGCTCAAAGGTTTGTGTCAATTTTATTTTAATGATATTTTCCTGTTCAAATGCATCGCAAATTTTGAAGAACTCCAGTTCATGAGCATGAGATCTCCACCTATTTTTATTCTTTTGTTGTTGACATTTATTAAGCTGGCAGCCAACCAACCAGTATTTTAACTCGAATTAAATATAAGATCCTAATGAATAAAGATTTGTAGATTTACAGTTTTTTGCCCCATAAAACATGATATTACAATTCCTCCAATATTGCTTTGGCTTATTTTATAAACATCTTTATCTGAATGTTCGTTGGGTGGATTTTTCAAAATAAAAAAGAAATTTCCTAAATTAAATTAGTGTAATACAAAACAACTATGTACCTGTATTTCTTATATTTAAACAAAAGCAAGCACAATTTGCAAAATTTATAGTTATTTTCGCAAGGTCCTCATACTTAATTTCTGTCCCAAAACCACCAAATATTTTAAACGATTTTGTTGAATCACCATTATATGATGCACAAACTATATTTGGTTCATATATAAATGTCTGCACGTTATTTTATTTAAATTATAAACATCAAATACAAAATTTACTAGAAAACATTATTTCTTCAGGCGTTAAAGTACGAAAAGCACCTTCATCTTCATAATTCTCGAAGTTCTACTTGAGCTCAACATATTTAGCGATCTCATCGTTATTAAATTTTACGCGAATAAGCGTTTCGTTCATAATGCTATTTTTTATATATAATATATAATGCACAGGAGGAACACTTTTTTTACTTCACACATGAACAGTTGGATATGGCAGATTACAGGGTTTGACTTGACTAACTAAACTGAGAGATTTGATGGGACATATTCGTTAATAGAGTTCATTTTAATATAATAGTGAATGCGTTTTAATATAGTTGGAATGAAATTGAATTGAATTTGTAATTAATTTCAATACAATATTATTCCACACCTTTGAGAAAATGATTAAGAATTTATGCGTCAATGCAATATAATACAATTGTATTGAGTTTTACCAAATGCCCAAAAAATTGAAATTAAATGTAAAATTGTATTTAAACTATTTTCAATTATTGTCCATAATTAGTTCAATTCGCAGTGTATTGAAAATAACACACAATTTTACATTTAGTTGTTTCCGAAGTAATTTTTCCCGCTTTCCCGTCAGAATTGCTCTACCACGTCAGGTTTTTGAGATATGCTAAACTATAAAATAGTTTTAAAAAAAAAAGTTGAACCGACTTCACAAAAAGCGCTAAAAAGCATAAAATAATTTTTAATTTTATATCTATTACGACATTTTGAAGTCGGTGCAAATCGAACAAACCAAACAACTACAACAAAAATATTTCATCGCCATTTCTTACACACTACACCTACACTACACACTACACTACACTCTACTTCACCATAGGACCACATTATTCTCCTATTAGCATTCGGGGATCATACTCTATACAACAGAAAAAGAACCATCCAAATCGGTCCACGCGTTACAAAGTTAGCCTATCCCTCCCCCGCTCCCCCCACCATAGGTCAAATTGTTTTTTCCTATTAGCAATGGGGGATCATACTCTGTACAACAAAAAAAGAACCATCCAAATCGGACCACGCCTTACAAAGTTAGGTTTCACCCCCACCCCCCACCCCCACCCTACCAAAAATTTTTTTGACATGGTACCAATCGGGGAACATACTCTACCCAACAAAAAAAGAATTATCAAAATCGGTCAGCGCGTTACGAAGTTATGCCCGGTCAGACATAAAAAAAAAAATTAAAAAATAAAAAAAAAATAAAAATACGCGTTGAACTTATAACCTCTTTGTTTTTGGGAAGTCGGTTAAAAAGTGAAAAAACAGTGTTTTTTGACATATTTGAGGTTATGTAGTACCGCGATGTTTTTTGTTTTCAAAAAACTATTTGTGGCATTTTATAGTACTGGTCCTTCTCTTTCAAATGCCGTTGAGTTTGCTCAAATATTTTTTTTTCACCGAGATATCGCATTTTGAAATTTTCATGTTCATGAATTTCTCGGTATAACGGAAAAAGAGATATTTGAACAAACTCAACGGTGTTTGAAAGAGGAAGAATTGTACTATAAAATCGAACACATAGTTTTTTGAAAAAAAAAACCGCGGTGCTACATAACCTCAAATATGTCTTTAGGTTGGAATATCTCAAAAACCTGACGTGATAGAGCAATTCTGAGCCCGCATTCTGTTTAAGCGGAAAAAATTACATCGGAAACAACTATTCATTGTTCAGGGGGACAAAATGTTCTCAGATTTGTATTTATTTTTATTGATTAAAATGCTTACATTTTTGTTTTATTACTAAGGTCATTTTCCTCTATATATTTATTAAGTTTATTTCCACAGTCATGCCAAATTGTGTTTCGTCGCAAATAACTTTCTTTCACTGTATCCTTCATTTCCTTTGGAAGTATGTTCTGTAATTTAGGGTGCGTTCTAAATAATACTTAGAAATGAGGACGTAGCGAATAAATACACGTCTATACAATTTTTATTTTTAATTTTAATACGGCCGCTTACCTATCTATTCATCTTATTCCATGAAAACGTAGGTAATGTATAAATATGTCATTATGCTCCTCCGGTAAACTTTATTTTTGTGTAATTAGACTGTTTTGTTCCTCAGCTCTTCAAATTGAATAGACCAACCATGGCTTAAAAAATTCTGTAGATTTGTATGCGACAAAAATTAAGAGATGTCTAGAAAGGTCGTTCAAGTGGTCTACTTACGCATCCTGATACTGTAGACATAACCAAAGCTTCCTTTGCTTCTTAAGTTACGTAAATAAATTTAGAAAGAAATATTTTTTTAATTTATAATATTTTAATATAATTTTCTTTACACATAGTGAAATGCGCCACAGTGTTTTAATGGCGGGATATTATAGTTACTACAGTTCATACAAATAAACCACGGTACTATCTCTCATTAAATCAGTTTTGCATAACATTACTATGAAAACGATGCTTTACACGGCAAAGGTAGGAAAATTAAATTGCGGCAGTAAATTAATATTTTCCGAACGCCATGGTTTTTATATTTACCCTTTAAATATATTTATTTTTCATTTATGATTAAATTATAAAAGCAATCCTCTCGCCTTTATCCAGTCACAAAAAAGCAGCACAACTTACAACATATTTTCTGTCTAAACATGACACTTTTTGTGCCTTCATTCCTTTCATTTTTTAAGTCAAAAGAAATTGAATCTGACTCAAATGAAATACTATGCCCGAAGGCAAAATACGATTTGAGGAGGCAAGAAGGAATTTTACATAAACTTCTACTTCTACAAATAGGTTCTGCATGGATAAATTTTTCCTTTTTTTTTAAATTAAAACACAAATTCCAAAGGCACTGGTCAGAAACGAAGAGAAAAGTGTTCATATATCTTTAATTCTATATAGTATGTATGCACACACAAAAAAATGAAAAGGAATGCCCTTGAGCTAAAGGATGGAAAACACCCCTTTCTCGCAATATTTGCCCAAAAGTGATACTTTTTCCAACTGAATGAACCCAGATGCCGGTTGGAATCCAACTGGTCCCCCGAGATAATCCTCTTTGCTTTTGCATCGATGACTTTAATGGAACATGGCCACTTCCACTCAGCTTTCACCGCACCTGATGCTTTAATAAGCGTATTTCCTCCAAAGAGTAAAGTTTTCAACAATTTAATTTGCATATCCGCACAAATGCAGATATGAGTTATCGTCTCTACCGGATTGAATTGGATTTGTGCAAAAACCTTCAATTTCAAGATGACCATTTTGATTGCAACGAACAGCTTTCATGGAAGTGTATGGAAACTGATTGTAAAATTTCGCATAATCAAACCCAATTGACCCTAATCAGGACTGGTTAGAGTTGCGGGTTAGAATAATTTATCACTAGGATGTTGAACCTGAAAGCTAGTCAAATACAGCTGGCGACACTAGTCTAATTCCATTTAACTCTTATTGACAATGTGCCAAATTCTTAAAACCGAAATTTATTAGTTTGCGCGACTCACGCCGATGACTACAACCACGACTCGATTTATTTGATCTTGAACTGAACCCGACATTCAACTTTTGAGGCAATTTTAAACAAACTAATCGGGTTAGAGTAAAAGTTGCTGACACCAGGAGAATGTTGATTTATTCATTTCTGGCTGGTAAACAAGGAGAAATCATTTAATTTGCCACTCTGTTGGTGGTTCAAGTATTGAAGACATCTTCATAGCTAGACAGGAATTTTAACCGGAGACTATTCAATTAATTTTCGGGGCCGCTTCCTTTAAAGTAATTGAGCCAAAATATTCTGTTTGCATTCACTTTAGGATCAATTTGTTAGTTATACTAAGTAACAATCGTTTCTAAACTCGTGTTTGGAATCAATACCTATTTTAATTTAGTCGATCACTGTGACTTTATTTAGTGTGGTAAACAATTTGGAATTCGTGTCACTCTAATTAATTTCTTTTACTTTGAGTGAAAAACATTATATCAATAAATTAAAAAAGAAAAATTATTTGGAAAAATTAGCCGAAATCCAGGATTTTTTACGATGTGGCTAAAGCTGAGGGGACAACCTAGGGCTTCAGGGCACCGAGACAAGACCGAGACTTTGCAGATCTCGGTCTTGGTCTCGTCAAGGTGAAGACGATCTCGCTCTCGTCGCAATCTCGGCGAGATAAAGGCCAGTCTCGGTGCGATATCGCTCTCGCCAAGATAAAAAAAGGGTATTTCGGTGGGATAACGGGGAGCGAGGACAAGTGATATATCTATGTATATATGCATTTTCTTCATAAGGTAGCAAAGGCTCTTGTTTGCTATAAAGGGATAAAGCGCAAATATCTGAAGAAGGAAATAATGTAGAAAGAAGCGATTGAGGAGAGCAGTGTATACTTATATGCCCCATAAATCACACAATTGAAATTTTTCGGAGCGACATAAAAGCTGAAACAACTAAAAAAATTGTCCACAATAAAATGATAAAAACTAATATCTCGTCCACTCTCGTCACCTCAATCTCGCTCTCGGTATCGCACTGTTACCAATGATATTGGTCTCGCTGCCGGTCTCGGTATCGTGTCGAGACCGATACCGGCAGCGAGAATTATCTCGAGTATCGTGAAGCCCTAGGACAATCCTTTGATGCGTTAGCATGGCTTTGACCGGAAAGGAAATAGGGTAAGGGGAGTGAGGGAACGGGAAAGTCTTATTTTTGCATTGCTACGAGCTAGACAACAGCCCAAAGACGGAGCGGATTTTTAAATTCAATTTTAAAAACCCACGGGGAGACCTGGTTTCGAACCTGGGAACCATGGCATGGTGGTGGTGATGGTAAAGACTCAATGCGGAAACCATCAAAGTCGACATTGACGAATTTAAATTATGAGAGTTATCTATTATTAAGGAAATTTGTTCTGATCCTGTCACAGCTTAAAAATCAATCATATTCGACTTGTATTTGCATAACGCTATAAACATAAAGCATAACCTTATAAAATCAACAAAATAGCAATACCGATCTAGGTATATTTAGGTGTCAGAAACCACCATTGTAACATTGTAAATTAAATAGCAGTGATAATTATATCAATAAATAATTTTTAACAAAATTTGAAACTTAACGTGTTGTTTCACACTTTTTTACCTGACAAAACTCACATTTACCTGCTGAATTTTAATTTATTAATTAACAAAGACAAAAAGAGTTTCAATATAAAATATGAAGTACTACAAAAAGTACGCCTTTATTCCTCGTAATAACTCTACTTTTGACTCCCTTCCCTCGCTCCCGATCATTATAGTAATTTTTTCAGTGGTTTTCGACGTAATTTTTCCTATATGGGTCTTTCCGTGTGCTTTAATTAGGAATTAATGTATAACGGTTCTTGTAAACAGTGAGAACTGCAATCATAGCCTTAACTACCTATAGCCACCCAATAAAACTTCAGTTCTTTACTTAAACTTAAAATTTCCTTGGAGACTGCCTACGCTTTACCTAACGCTAATGGGAAAGCCTCACCGATGTATCTGAGCCTGATACGACCAAGGGCCTTAGAGTGACAGAGGGTATGTTCCGCTGTCTCCTCCTCTTTCAAACAGAAGCAACAAGCATCTTCCTCAGCTAGCCCAAACTTTTTTAGGAGATAGCCTTGAGGACAATGATCAGTTATAAGTCCTGTTATAAGCCTTAAATCTGGTCTGTTGAGTGAGAGTAGCGCATTCATTTTCGGTTTTGAGTAGGTTAAAAATCTCTTTGATTTTCCAGTGTTAGTGCTTAAGTCGGTCTTTCCATGACCTGATACGCGCTGCCAAGTGGCCTTTCGAATAGCCACAAAAGAACTCAGCTCCGATGCTCTGGTATCGAAGCCAACGTAATTCTGTTGCCAGTTCTATGAATGCACTAAAAGAGTCTCAGACAATTCTGGACTTAAATCTATTAAACCCTAGAGCCTTGAGCGCCCATCTTGTACCAAACCAAATAAATAGGTATGGTTTTATAATGACGGTATATAGATATTATAAAAATTAGTAAGCACCTTTCTTGTTACAAAATTCGTGATGTATAACAAAAGACTGTAATTGTTTTTTCTTAATGAATTTTCGGAAAAGATGTCATTGGTAAAAGTATTTCATTAAAAATATTGAGCGCATATATTTTCTATCAATATCAACATTTTAACTTCTCGCCAGTTCAGTCTTATTTTTCTAAAAATCTTACCAAATCTCTTGTTGGTAACGTCCGTATACGAAATCTCATCTTAATAGGTTTATAAAAGAGAGGATGGGAGGTCTGTGACTTACAGACAGACGGGCAGACCAAAACTACAAAGATTATTTTTAGCTACGCAACCTTAAAACCTAAATTTCACCTACATAAGCCCAAGGATGAACAGATAAAAAAGAGTAATGCAAAACTTTAAGCTTCAAAATTTACTACAGTTACCAATGGTTTATCATTGATGTTCTTACTGTTTGTAGATATCTGGTAAGAGTAGCGTCTGTGAACGGCCAGAACCTTGGTTATTATCACTCTTTACGTGATGCAAATTCAACTAAATTCTTAAGCGGTAACTCGATAAAAATAATTCTTGGAAGCCTAAAACAACATCCGACATAAACACGAGGAGGTTAGTTACAGTATATCTTCTCGGCACAAAACCACGTTAATTAGATATCAGAGCCTTGCAATATACAGAGAGGTTTGAATAAATAACAAACTCATGTAGCTTCGGAATGGAAGAGTGTTCAGCAATCGGCCTATATAGTTAGTTATATAACTTTTCTAGGCCCATTTTTGAAAACAGATGTAATAAAAGAATTTCTCTACAGTTACGGGAAATGGCCACTGAAGATAGTTTTGATTTATTGAAATACCCAAAGAACAACCTCCCTTATCTGTACAAATAAAACTTTAGGTGTAAGACAAGAATACATACACTCACCTATACTTTTTATAGTTCCGCGCCTCAAAAGTATGACGCAGTAGTAGGAATTTTAAATTTATTAGGTCTTTATGTAAAGATCTATTGAGAACTACAGAAAGGTTAGTTCATCACTAAAGTATGACGGTTTGCTGGTGTTAGTTAATCAGTGAAGAAATAAAGCTGCCCACAAATAATGAAGGTATCTAATAAATAACTAAGAATAGGAAATTGATACATGACCAAAAAGTTTCAGGTCAAAGTCGACCAATGCAGCATTTAACCCTCTGGAGTACTTGTAAAGTATGGGAAAGATTCACCAATACTGCAATTCATATAAAATATCTGAAATTATTAACCATAAAAAATAAAAGTAACCTTAACTAAGCTGATCTTTTTTCCGATTTATCCTAAAATAAACTTGTCAGCGATGCCAACGAATCATTCATACCATACTTATTGCAATTTTAAGGTATTTTGAAGAAGGCAGTGTCTACTTTCCACCCTCATGTTGCCGTGTAATTTCCGTGGATAAGGAAAGTACACAGAAATTACACGGAAATAACACGGAAGTACACAGAAAGTACACGGAAAGTGCACGGAAAATACAAGTACAAATTTCACGAACTACACGCAAGTACACGATAAGTGCAAAAAGTCACTTTCAAATTCATATTACTGGTAATAGTTTATCACAGCCTGTTCTAGATGCAAACGTTATAAGTTAATAAAACAACTAAAACCCTGATTAATACACCTCTTCCTCCCAGAAAGTCTAATAAAAATTTTACGGAACGTGTTGTGAACCTCTTCCTCCCAGAAAGACTAGTAACAATTTAGTTGCTTTATTAACTGGAGGGGTCTGGCCCCCCTTCCCCTCCAGGTTTGTTTTATTATCTTTTACAATTCCCGCGTTCCAAAGCTCAACCAATTTTTCTTAGTTGTAGGTGTATGTAGCCCCTAATAAAACCTATTGCCACGTTAGTCTTATTTATAATAGTGTCTTTGTGGTCCTCGAAGCGACAGTCAGTGTTAAGCATAACCTCCAAATCCCCGTTCTTGTTAAATGTAGGAGCTACCAACAGTAATAAAATAGAAGTGCAAAGGGTCATTTTGCGTGAAAAGGACATTTGGGTGCATTTGAGGATGTTGCAAGGAAGGAAGTCAATAGAAGACCATTCATAAAGGGCGTCCAAGTAAAAACTTAAAGTTCTAACAATCTTCTTCGTTAGCAACAGCGCGAATAATTTTAGTATTATCAGCATAACAATGAGTTCTCGAGCTACTAAAACTTTTTGATAAATCGTTAATGTAAATTACAAAAAGTTAGTGGTCCAAGAAAGCTCCCTTGCGGCATCCGCGGGGTGTTAAATTTTTAATTAGAAAGCGTGCCTCGAACTAAACAGAATGTCTACGATCGAGTAGAAGGGAACCCAAGAACGCATAAGTTAAGAATGAGAACTCTGTGATTGACTCTATCGACATGCTTACGGGCTTCAATGGCCTTATTGGCTGGTGATTATTTTTATGAAGGTGTGTTAGAAGAATAAAGGTATAGAATGAAACTGAGAAACATCACAAACTAATAATGGCAATAACATATAAATTAGCAATAGTTCTATAATTCATCATGTTAGTCAAGATATTTGAGACAAACAAACATAATTGTCTTGGTTAAATTTAGAAAGAAGTTATCCCCTTAAAAGAAGCTATGGACTCTTTACAAGGCCAACTTTAAGTAATTTATAGTCTGTAATTGGGCACAATCCTTAAATATAAATCATGCAAGTTGGTTGGTTGCTTGGTTAGTCGGCTGTTGTTCATTCGGAGGCCATGAAGGCCCATTGTGAAAGCCCTTAAACAGAAGAAGCATGGTCAGAACTTAAAACCACCCAGATCTCTGTATGAATCTATTTAGGTCCACCAGTGCTATCTCAGCTAGGTGGTTCAAATTTTCAAAGAACCTTGCTCCCAAACAGGCGAGTCGCCGTTCTTTTAGAGCCGGACATTCGCAGAGCAGGTGCACTGTGGACTCATCTTTATCTCTGCAGCTTCTACAGAACTCATTCGATGGTATGCTGAGTCTAATGGCCATAGCTCGTATGGGGCAGTGCCCGGTGATGACGCCGACGAGTGTTCGAATGCCCTTTCTATCGAAGGATAAGAGATTTGAAGTTCTGCTATGATTCAGCTCAGGCCAAAGACTTCGTGTTGTGAAGCAGTAACTGATATTTTTTCATCGTTCCGAAGTCATGTTGGAGTAATGTCTATCAATTTGACTTTTTGCTGTGTTAAGGGGAGGGTGTCCCTTTCCATCTTATCATGGAAGTTACGCATTAATGAAATAGCTGAGGATAATTTAAATAAGAATTTGATACGATTAACACTGTCAAATGATTTTGAGAAATCTTATTCGGTTAAAATACACATTCAGACTTTGGAAGTGAATTTGTTGTTTTGAGGTTTGATCACCAGTTCTTTCGATTTCGTTTCGTATTTTCGTATTTTTTATCAGTTTATAGTAATGCAAGAAAGAGAAGTCACCTGATCTTAATATTATGGAGCCACTTTGGGTTATCTTGAAAAAAATTAGGAGATATTCTCCAACACAGTCTTACAATATTTCTTTGTGCCACATTCAAGAGGCGTATTTTTCCAATTCTAGAGGATTTCAAGTTGTATTAAAAACTTAATAATAATAATTATTATTTAATAATAGTTTATTGTCTTAACTCCTAAGTACAACTTAATAGAAAATATGAGGCTATGCATAAACAGCAACATAGGCGTCAAAGCCGTCTGTCGAGGTTGACTTAAATAATGTTTCCAATCATAAATTCAATAAGTAATACAGGAAAAAATAAAATAAAATAAAATTCATGAAATTTCACTTAGCCAAATTAAAGGCTATAGTAAATATTTCTAAATACCTATATAGTTTCAAAAGTAATTCCCTTAATCGCAAACAAGAATAAGAAAAAGATGGAGAAAAGTAAAAGAGCAGGCAATGTTATTATTAAATTCATCCACAAGAAAACTTCTGTATTTCCAAGCCTTCTGAGCAAATTCGAATAGGTCGTCGTAGTAATTCTTTCCATTCAGTATGTCTATTACTTCAGCTTCTGAAAGTATCCTTCTACCAAAAATTAATAATCGATACCCAGACAGGATAGGCCAAGTGCCGAGAAAGTGCAACAAATTCTCGTCTTCTAAAAGATTACAAAGCGAACACAAGCTGCTACCCTCTCTTTTCCACGGACTAGCATTCAAATTTACTAACCCACACCTATATTTCATAATAAGGCTGATCTTATTTAAGGAGAGTTCGTTCTTAAAATAATTGCATTCGGATGTATAACTGAGCCTGTCATAGAGGCCATGTCTGACCGTACATTCAGCCCTGTCCCCAGCCCTGCGCTTCAGCCAAGCATCTTCAGCCTGAACTAATGTAAAAAAATTTGTTTAATATTTCGCGAATTCCCATCTTTCAAGTTTACCGATATGTCAATTTTTTCACATAATTCAATCCACGTATTATACCAATACAGTTCTTTTTCTACCAGAATCCAAGCTAGTTTATGAGGTAATCTCTGAGAGTTTAGGCGTTAAAATAATACCCAAATATGTATATTTACTGACCACTTCAATAGGCTCATTAGAGAATGACCATTGTTCCGCTTGTCGCCGGACACCTGCACCCCTTTGAAAAATCATTATTTTTGATTTATTCAAATTGACTTTAAGACTCAACAGCTTGGTGTATTCTTTAAGTTGATTGATCATTCGCTGAAGTTTAGCCGGACAATCACATAACAGGACAATATCATCCGCGTAAAGGAGGGCCTTCATTTCTAAATCATATATTATAATACCCATCTCCAGGTAATCCTCGAGGTCATTAAAAAATAAGGCGAAAAGCATAGGGCTCAAAAGACATCCTTGTTTAACCCCGCTATTGCTCGCAAAACTATCGGATAAATTCGTGCCATCCCATACCTGGGCCGGTTCAAACCTTGTATATGAAGTACATTATTTTAAATTATCTATTATAAGTTATTTTTTAGTTTAATTCTAACTACATAAAAATGCTCGTTTTACTGGAATAAAAGCTATTGAGTTACTTTGCAAGTCAGGGTCGGGTCAGTCAAATTTCTCCTGAAATAATTCAAAAAGTGACGTAGACCACTTTTTACACTGCTGTCTTCGATTACACTGTTCAACAAAATATGAGGCCATGATTTTCCCTGGGCAGCTAAGAGTCATTTCCGAAGTTAAATGCTGCACAGAATCCGAATCCGAGGTTAGAATTTGGGCAGTACGTCAGGCTACTTTTGAGGTTATGTACAGCATGCAACACATCTTTTTGTCTGTGTCTTATAGTTTCACAGTTTAGTACTATTTTTACCCTTCAAAATAAGCTATGGAGCGGTCACTTACGATCTTTTCGTGCTAAGTTACAACCATTTTAAGTTAAGAAGTTCATATTTCATATAAATAGATACACTATGTTTATATGCAATATGAACTTAATAACTTAAAATGGTCGTAACGTTGCAAGAAAAAATTGTAGGTGACCGCTCTATAGCTTATTTTTAAGGGTAAGAATAGTACTAAATTATGAAACTAGAAAAAAAGACCAAAAAATTTGTTGCATCCTGTGCATAACCTCAAAAGTAGCAAAAAAAACCATTTTTCGCGTGCATAACCTCAAATATCTAAAAATCCTGACTTGAGCGCCGAATTCTGACCTCGGATTTGGATTCTACACAGCAAATTACTGCGGCACTCTGCTGCCCGGGGACAGAATCTTGTTGTCCAGTGTTATTTATCAAAATGTGTTAGAGGAATGATTGAGCAGATACAAGTGCACAGCGTCTAGTATCAAACAATGTTTTAATTATGCTCGCACGGGGCCCAGTTAAAAGTTACATCAGTGATCAACATGAATATATCGCAAAAGTTTAAAGTGTTCTTTTCTTACAAACTGTCACGTATTCGAAAAATTGTTTTAGGTAAAATGTTGTACTCACTTAAAAACATAAATGATTGTAGCGCCCTCTGCGGCGCAAAACTGGTTCCCCACTCTTGCACTTCCTTTCTCATTAAAAAAATGAATATTTATGAAGATATTATAGGTGGTAATTTAAAGTAGTGCATCCTTTATTTATACTTAATTAGCTGATTAAAATCATAGGCTTAACGTTAACATCATCATTTTGTTTCCGTTGCATTGGCCCTTCCTCAAGTTAAAATTTATATAAACGAAAATATTGATATAAATTCAAGTTCCCGACTTTTCCCTAAAAATAAATACTTCACCCTAACATTTGAGCGTACCTTAAATGACTTTTGGTCTGTTTCAACGTCAAACTGAACCGAAAAATGAAGTACTGAGCCCTCCACATAATTAAACAGCAGCGGTTGGCTACGAGTCTACTTGAACATTGTTTACCCAGACAGCATTTCATTATTAATAGAGAACGACTTATACCCGAATTCCTGTTTAATTAATTCTCAAAAGTTCACCAAACAGGAAAGCGAAAAACAAAGTTATTTTGATTATTTATATGTTGAAACTGCAAAAGAATCTTTAAGTAAAAGTAAAATTCTTGAAACTTTTTCGGTAAGTAAAAAATCTGAAGACTTTTTAAAAGTGTTTTAGTACCTTAGTCAATAATTAGCGATTTCTTGTAACAGACTATTGTAATGTTTTTTTTTTTTTGGTTAGGCGATTATGATTTTCTAGGTGGTGAGCTCATCGGTTCCAGAAAGTAATCGGTCTTAAAATAATTCCAAATTTAGTAACGATTAATTCAATTGTTTGTGTTTAATCCTATGACGATCTCTGCGCTACGTATTGTAGTTAGCTGCCTTCGCGCTTTGCCTAGGTTATAGCTGGGGCTTAATCTACTTTATCTCTGTCATTGGTTTTCGAGTTTGGTTTTTGTGTTTATCATTTTCTTGTTTTTTTTCCTTTCCTTTTTTCCTACTGCTCTCTATTTGCCGCGGCCTTGTTTCTGCTTTGTCTCGCTCTTGTTCTGGTTTGACGTTGTTCGTCTTATCTTTGCTTACCCTTTCTTGTCCTTATTAATTTCGTCCGTCGGTCCTTTTCGTTCTTATTTCTGTGCTTTCATCGTTGGTTTTGTCTGTTTCTACACCCTGTTTAGTTTTCTTTGTTTGCTCTGTTCAGTTTTTCCTGTTTGCTCCTGGTCTTGCTTTTTTTTTCATCTATATTCTAATTTGGCCGTGTTTTTAACTCATTTCAGTTCCTTTTCTCTTATTTATTTATTTCAATTCTGTTTCTTCTACTTATTTATTTTAACCTATTTTGCTTTATCTCTTGACTCACTCCGATTTTGTTATCTTTTTATTTACTTACTTACTTTTATTGTTTTTATTTTATTTGTTCCCTTGGACTTCACTGTTCCTATTATTATTCCATTTCTGTTTCTCTTTCTTATTTATTTCAATTTATTCTCTTAACTCTGTTAATTTTATTTATTTATTATTTTATTTATTTCTCTATTTTTATCGCTGTACTGATTCCTTGTTCTCTTTAGTCTTATCAAATTCTGTCACTTTTTATTTATTTATTTGTTTTATTTTATTTTCTTTTTCCTTTGACTTGGCTGTTTGTCCCTGTTCCTACTGTTATTCGAACTCACTTTCTTCGCTTATTTATTCGAATTTATTCTGTTAACTCACTTCAGTTCTCTTTATTTAATTTATTTATTTATTTTATTTGTTTCCTTGGCCTTGCTGTTTGTTGCTGTTCCTTTTCTCTCTTTTATCGTTGTGTTCGGTTTCTTGTTCGCTCTGCTCGCGTCCATTCCATTTGTCTGAACTAGTTCCTTTTCTGTGCCTTTCATTTTTTCCATTTTTAACCGACTTCCCAAAAACAAAGAGGTTCTAAGTTCGAAGCGTATTTTTTTTTATTTTTATTTTTTTATTTTTATGTCTGACCGGGCATAACTTCGTAACGCGTCGACCGATTTTGATGATTCGTTTTTTGTTGGGTAGAGTATGTTCACCGATTGGTACCATGTCAAAAAAATTTTTGGTAGGGTGGGGGTGAAACCTAACTTTGTAACGCGTGGTCCGATTTCGATGGTTCTTTTTCTGTTGTATAGAGTATGATCCCCCATTGCTAATAGGAGAATAATTTGGTCCTAGGGTGAAAGGTGTGGGTGGGGGGGAGAGGTAGTCTAACTTCGTAACGCGTGGACCGATTTGGATAATTCTTTTTCTATTGGGTAGAATATGATCCTTGGTTGATACTACGAGAAAACAAATGTTGCGGGGGTAGAGGTGGGAGAAGGGGGGTGGAACCTATCTTTGTAACGCGTGGATCGATTTGGATGCTTCTTTTGCTGTTGTATAGAGTGTGATCCCTCATTGCTAATAGGAGAATAATGTGGTCCTATAGGGGTGGTGGGGGAGGGGGGGGTAGTAACTTCGTAACGCGTGAACCGATTTCGATGATTCCTTTTATGTTCGGTAGAGTATGTTCCTTGATTGATACCAAGAGAAAAAAAGTCTAGTGGAATGGGGGTGAGGTATGGGGTTAAAACTAACTTTTAACGCGTGGACCGATTTGGATGGTTCTTTCTTCGTTGTATAGAGTAGAAGACACTAAAAAGTGAAAAATAAAATAGTTTTTAAAAAAAAAGTTGAACCGACTTCACAAAAAGCATAAAATAATTTTTAATTTTATATCTATTACGACATTTTGAAGTCGGTGCAAATTAAACAAATAAAACAACTACATAACCACAATTGAAATTAATACATAATACTACCTGAACGTTTCAGCTCACGGGATCATAAGAAATGACAATTAAATATTTTTGTTGTAGTTGTTTGGTTTGTTTGATTTGCACCGACTTCAAAATGTCGTAATAGATATAAAATTAAAAATTATTTTATGCTTTTTAGCGCTTTTTGTGAAGTCGGTTCAACCTTTTTTTTAAAAACTATTTTTTTACTCTTTCATTTGTATTGGCTTCGGTCATTGCATGCATGCATGCTGTGGCGCCTGCGCAAATGTGATTTCCCTGGACGGGATTAACTGCGATGGAGTATGTGGTTCTCTTTGGCTCCAGAATTTTGTATTTCGCCGATGATGCCAAAATTTTCCGCGTCGTATCTTGTGATGATGACTGTGCTTTGTTAAACTCTGACATTCACATGACTGGTGCTCCAGCAATCGTCTCCCCCTTAATTCTTATAAATGCACCGTAATGACTTTTACTCGCAAAAGGAGTCCCATTCTCTATGATTTCCCGCTGTATGGAAGTATGTTTAGTAGGGTTGATCGGGCCAGGGACCTGGGGGTGATTCTTAATTCCTGTCTATCTTTCGAGGACCACGTGAACTTCGTATTGGGTGGAGCTAATTCCATGGTCGGCTTCGTGAAAAGGGGTCCCGGAGACCTTAATGATCCCAACCTAACTAGGCTACTCTTCCGCACGTTCGTTAGACCCATTCTGGAGTATGCTTGCCTGGTATGGAATCCCTATTTCGCTGTTCACGTCAACCGGATCGAGGCTGTTCACCGCAGATTACTTTGGCGAGATCCTTTCTTCCTTCCATCCTATCCTGCTAGGCTTACTCTGATCTCTCTCCACTCTATACCATCAAACGCATTACGGCACGCATGAGCCTATAACTTTAATGGCCCTCCTCTACAACGATTACGCTGCCTGCATAGAGCTTGAGTTTCCAAACGGTAGCTGAAAAGCCAATTGAGGTTGATTATTTAATAAGTTTTTATGTTCTGTATTTTTATATTTAAGTAGCCAGCTTTGGCGAATCTGTTTGTAATAAAATAAAATAACATTACAATTACTCCATTAGTTGATATGAGGATCCCGATGACATTCCGTTTCTCTCTCATTGCGGTGAAAGGTCGTCTGTTATAATAATCCAACTAAATAACCGAATCAGGTAAAGATTCAAGTGCATGTAAACAGGAATCACTTAAACCACTAACCTACTACAAATTTCAAAGTGCGCTCACGTTTCATTCCTGAATATTGTAAACAAACAATGAACCAAATCACTGACCACGGGGAACGTGCTTTGCGCACCAAAACAAGGCACTCGAGCAATTAACGAATCTAAGCAATTTGTTACTCATAAGTGATTGCACTTTATCTAGGTATTTGGTAGGAATTATCGCCGATATGAATTTTTTTGTTAGCCAATATGGACTTTATCACGTTATGAGGCAATTTGAGTATAATTTTTGTATAAATATAAAGGTAATATAAAATAAATCGAACAGTTTTCTATCAACTTGTTTTGACTCGGGATTTAACGCTGAAAAGCTGCTCCACGAAAATCGATTCCCGGATTTAAACGCTTTTTCACCAAGCTGCTCCAATTTCATCTTAGGAGTTAAAGCTTTTTTCTTTAAGCAGCTCGACCAGAGTTAAAGGCTTAGTGGCTGCTCCATCCCAAACGCAAACTACATGGGGACCACAAAGATCAAGCATATCTACTATAAAAATATAAAATCCGAGGTTACTACAGTCTACTCTCTACTATGGTACTCTTCTACTATGCGGCGGTGGTTAAAACGATCGAGTGTTAGCGGTTGGTATCGAGATACTGGTCTCGCGGTGAAAATAGTTGGGCTTTGACCGGTCGGAACTAAAATACTGGTGTAAACGGTGTTTGCCTTGTCAAGCTTATGAAGGCGATATCTTTATTCATATAGAAAGAGAGTCACGCTAGCGAACCGAGTACTTACACCAGGGAAGCACGCTAGTGAAAGAGAGAATAAGTATGTGTTCAACACCAGGGAGGTACACTGATGAAGAAGATATCAATATAGCCAGGGAGACAGGCTCGCTAAGCAAATACTTAACACCAAGGAGACACGCTGATTCAACAGGAAATAAGCGAGTGTCCAAAACCAGGAAGGAACGCTGGCGAAGGTAGAGCTAGGGAAGCAAAACGAGTGTTTTACACCAGAAAGGCTTGCTGATGCTGGTGAAAATGAGCAATATCCTTCCACTACAATCTGATATCAGGGCGGTACTCTGATTGAAAATAATACTTTAATTCGGATGCACGTCGACTACTAACTACTACGTTACCTGCTTTATTCTTACTGCTCGTAGTATTCCTGTGCTGATGAATGTAGTCCATGTTACTAAAATGCTGAACTAGACTTCACTTTTATTATGGCGGCCGGTAAAAAATTTCAAAATGTTCAAAAAACCGCTAATTTTGGTCGGTAAATTAAAAGACCTGAAACTCGTCCAAATTACACTGGAACTCAGCAACTTTTTCATAACTTTGGGGTTTCCAGTAATCGCCAGTACTTGAAGAACTAGAGATTCAACGAACGAAACATTAAAAATATTTTTTTAAGCTAAGAAAAATTTATTAAGCCTCCGAGTAATTCGGCTATGGCGAAGTCATTAAAAATAATGCCAAGCCTCTTACTTTATCAGAAACTGAGTGGGCTTCAATAAATGATCCTCAATCCATCAAAATTACAGGTTGATTTTGACATTAATAAGTCGAACCTTCCAGCTATTACGTTAAACAATACCATCTTGAACTATGCTGATTCAGTAAAGAGCTTGGGCGTTAAATTAAACTCTAGATTTACTTGTTGCGATTATGTTCGAGAACAGCTTGGAAAGATTTATGGAAGTCTAAGACAACTGTGGATTAGCACACACTACCTATCAACAGAACTACGCCTTAAGCTTGCGCGAACACTTATTGTCCCTAACTTTACTTATGGGAGTATTGTCTTTAGCAAGCCTGACTCCGAATGCAAACGGAGATTGTCAGTAGCATACAATGATGTCGTAAGATATGTTTTTGTATTACAGCATACCTAGCAAGGCGTGAGCTCACTTTCCTACATAGTCTTATAACAAATAAAAGTTCATCATATTTATACGAAAAGCTGCAGTTCCTGCAATCGGTCAGGAGTCTTCAACTTCTTGTGCCTAGATCTGTTTCATCATATAGTGAGCGTTCTTACTTTGTTCAGGCTATTCATAAATGGAACTCCCTTCCTAGAAATATTCAACTTGCAGGTGCTAGCAGGGGTTTTGTTAGATTGATAAAATCGTATAATGATTTATAGATGTAAATGGTGCACATTGTTTTGATTATTCTTAATGTATTGCAGTTCACTTAATTTCCTCAATTTTTATTTTCTTTTCTTTTCTTTTTTTTTTGGTTTCTTTTATTTTCATTTGTGTCTAATTATGTTCTTTAAGTAGTAAGTGATTTCATTAGATTAATTTTTGCACATTTTGTATTATTGCTTGTTGCAATTCACGCTACTTTATTTTACGAGCCATAGTATGTAGGTACAGTAACAAGATTATAAGTCTTTTGTACAATTCCAAGTAAATAAATTATTATTATTATTATTACCCTCAAAGCAACCCTAAAAATTAAAAACTTAGTTTTTAATCCTAAGATAACTTTTAGTTAGATAGATTAAAATAATATATAAACCTTAAAGTGTATCGGGAACCACCTCAGTAACAAGCTTCACGTTAAATAATTAATAAATAAAAGAACGCTAATTTTTGTTTAAAAAACAACTTCTTAAAATGATACATTTTCTTAAAACAAAACCAACCCCTAAAGTCTGTTCGAAATTGCCGACTTAAGATTTAGAAAATTAAACTTTCTAAATCTTAATTGAAAAAAAATCCAAATAACCCCGCTAATTTTTGTTGTTAAAATATTTTCTGATTATATAGTGATTGTCAAAAGTTAATCCAACGCTCCAAGTGTATCGGAAGCCACCCCTAGTACAACCCTTAACCTTGAATTATTTTTTTCTACGTTAAAATATGGAAATAGAGAAGTTGATATAATTGTTAAAAAATACATTACAATCAATAGGTACGAAAAAATTCCAAAACGAACCGTTCAAAACTCGAGAAGAGCAAGAAATATTAAAAAAAGTTCCTGGCATAAGGTGTTTCTCATCAGTGATGAAAAGCTAAAGGAATTTTTCTTTATTAGAATCGCCGCTCATGTCAAGCATTTTTTTTTAATATTTCTTGCTCTGTTCGAGTTTTGAACGGTTTGTTTTGGAATTTTTGCGTAAATTTTACTCGAGTCCAGGGATTTTCTGTACATTACTTGTACATTTTGAAAAATCAATAGGTAATTAATGAACAAAATTAAAAGCAAGATATTTCTATATTTTAGCGTAGAAGAAAATTATTCAATGCTAAGGGCTACACTAGGAGTGGTTGCCAATGCGCTTGGGTAGTGAGATTTTTTTTTATAAAATGCAGTTTAATCAATACATAATTTTAATTTTTTTTATTTTTATATTTTTGTATTATTATGTTATAGCTTGTTTTAAGCTTAAATAAATAAATAAATTGTTTTTGTTTATTTTTTTATTTATTTATTTAAGCTTAATACAAGCTATAACATAATAATACAAAATAAAAATACAAGCTGAAACATAATACTAATACTACAAGCTATAATAAAGTCATACTAAATTAATAGTATAAGCTACAATATGAGCTATAATTATAGTAAACACAGACTGAAAGGAAGAAGAATTAAGAAGGGTGATCAAGATAGACGGGATCAAGATATAATTCTTTGTGAATGGATGATTTACTCAGATGGAAGTCAAAGGAGGAAAGGACGTTGACTTTTCGAAGCATCCTGGTAATTGGTTCGCGTTGACTGTAGTTCGTGCGATGGCGGTAGAGTCGTGAAAGGGGAGTGGACCTAAGGTTGTGGGGATTGATATAGATGAGTGAATATTGCAGGATTGAAGGGCAGTATATGGCACCAGTTAATAACTGATAAATGAAGGGAATGTCGGAAACATCACGACGTTTACTTAGGGTTGTAAGTCGATCAGTTTCAGACGATTTTCATAAGGTGGAAGGTAGAATCTGTCTACACACGAAGATCACGTAGAGCGAAGCGAATGAACCTTCGCTGGACGGATTCAATCCTGTTAATGTGAGTTGTTTGTGTAGGTGACCTGGCGGGCATATTCAAGGAGAGGTCTAACGAAGGAGATAGAGAGAGATTTGGAAACATAAGGATTGGAGAACTCTCTAGACCAGCGCTTCACAAACCCTAGCGCGGAGTTAGCTCTATTAATTATACTGTCAATGTGGGAACGGAAATTAAGTTCCTTATTACAGATTATTCCTAGGTCATACAAAGAGGTAACAATAGGGACTGGTACAGGCCCGTGGAGACAAAATTCGGGCCCGGGGGTACCATGTACGGGCCTCCGCGAAAGGATTTTCGGGAGAGGGCGTTTACGGGCCCATATACAATCAAATGAGTGACTTTCAATTTAAAATCTGTGTAGTATATTACACTTTTTCGATCGTGAATCATTTTTTTATATATATAATTAAAATTGAAAAAATTTCTGTTGATGACTGACGGGGCCCCGTTTAAAAGCCCGGGCCCGGGCCCCTTCGCCCCCTCCCTCTCGGCGGCCCTGAACTGGTACGTCGGTTAACAAGTAGACTCTCGGGGTTGTGATAAGACGCTTGCGGGAATAAGACATGGACTGGCATTTGGATACATTGAGTTCAAGAAAGTTTTTCATGCACCATGTGGTGAAGAGATCGAGATCTTTTTTCAGGAGAAGAGAATCGGTTGTGGAGGAGATTTGTTTAATTATTTTCATGTCATCAGCATAAATGGACAACTTTAAGTGATTGATGACACATTCAACATCATTGATTGTAAGGATAAAAATCAATGGACCGAGGTGGCTGCCCTTAGCGACGCCGGAACGAGCGACAATAGGGTTACAAATGGATGAGCTGAACAGAATATTGTACTAACGGATGTTGAGGTAGGATTGAATCCAGGAGATGAATGGGGGGGGGGGGGGGGCTAGGTGATCAAGTTTGAACAAGATAACGTAATGGGAGATCTTGTCGAAGGCTTTACTAAAATCGGTGGCGATAACATCAACATCCTTACAGTTTTCCAGGGCTCATGGTGTTTTAGAGACGAAGTCGGTAAAGTTAGTTGTTGCAGATCTTCCTTTGAAGAAGCCATGCTGGGAGAGGGAGAAGATAGACTTACAGTGGAGGAACATGGAATCATATACCATTTTTCGAATAGTTTAGGTATGGATGATAATTTAGCAATGGGTCTGTAGATGGACAAATCGTTCTTGCAGCCTTTTTTGAAGATGGGAATAATATACGAATTTTTCCATAACTGAGGGAAAACCCCTTAAGTGACCGAGAGACGCATGGCACTCTTTTTCAGAACGATGACCGGAATGCCATCTGGACCTGGGTGAAAGCTGTTCTCAAGCCCGTTGATACTTGCGGCGATTAGTTCCGAATCAGGGTCGAAAGATGTAAACGACGTTTGAGTGCATTTTTCCATTAATGAAAATTCATGAATTATCGTTGAAAGATTTACTGCAGAAGTGTGCAAAGAGGTAGGCGATAACCTTTGGATCAGAAGAAGAGGTATTGAGGGATAGGAGGTTGATGGATAGCAGTGTTAGAGTTGAGGAGCAAGTGATTTAATTATTCAGAGTCGCCTTTACGAAAATTTATGGAAAGGGAAGACTCAGAGCTTGAAAGGGCATGAGGCCGTTCGTAGGAGAAAACAAGGAACAGGGGAGTAGGGATGGGGGACCGAACTGAGAAAATCGATGCAGTACGGATCGATCTATAATTTTTTTCCAATTTCGAACATCGATTAATCGCTCTAAAAAGATCGATATTCATGGATCGATTTCATTGATTTCGACATCTCAATTTTGTGCATTGATCTCACCACTTACTACGTATACATGCAGAGTTGAATAATTGAGTCGAGTTGGGGTTGAGATTTCAATCCGCGTATATGCGTTCATAAGGTTGAAGAGTTTAGTTGAGATTGAGTTGAAATTGGGTTGATTTGACAATGCACAATATAGCTACTGTTTCCTGTTGTTCCCAAATATTTCGCCTTTCTATTTTAAAAGCTTCATAAATACAAAACAACGTTTACAAAAATAATTACTAACTGCTGTGACAAAATCAAAAACGAAAATAACTTGTCAAATTACAATGTGTCACTTCAACCCGCGTATACATGTATAAGTTCATCTCGACTCAATTAATTGAGTTGAGTTGACTCGACTTTGAACTCAACTTCGGTATACATAAGAGTTAAACTTGGATTCAACCTGGCTTCAACCCTGCATGTATACGCAGTAACTGTCCTTTTCCGTGTTATGACGTCGCAATATGAAAATGATTTTTGAAAATCTTAATGGTGCTCCAAATAGTTTCTGTAATCCCCAGGAAGTTTAAAAATGAATTATTTTTGATATTTCCTTAAATACCTATTTTTCCTTTATCCAGAACTCCGCTATCTTGAAAGAGACCAGAGACGGAGAGCTGATTTTTAAAAAAGGCTTCTTTGGCCGAAGAGGCGTTCAGGGGGACAAAGTGAGAACAGTCCTCAGACAATGACCATTGAATACAGGGGAGGTTAAAGTCACCCAATAAAATAAATTCATCGGAGCTGGTAGCGTTCTCAAGCAGGGTGTCGATCGCTTCAATCATGGGCTCGTAGGCCTCTAGAGGTTGAGAGGGGCGAATGCAACAACAAAGAATGTACGGGCGACGCTTATTTAGTGCTTATTTGATACATACAAATTTTGATGATGTAGAGTCGGAGATCTTTAGCAGGGTGGCGTCATAACGGTTGTGAGCTGCTATGAGAACCACCAGGTGATCAATGGTACCTACTTAACCGTCAACACGGAAAATGAGGTGGAGGGAATAGTTCGTTGTCGAGAATTCCTGGTGTTAGATTGGTTTCAGTTAAGGCAAAGATATCGTGCGGGAATTTGGAGTTAGGGAAAATATTGTATGTTTTTGTGCGAAGTCCTCTTACGTTCTGGTGATAGACTGACAAGCTGTTGTTACGACGTGAAAATATATATTCGAGGATGTGGTGTTCTGAAAATAAAATAAAAATAAAAATAAATAATAATAAAAAAAATACTATTACATATTGGAAAAATAACCTGAGTATAATTCTTCCTTCCTTGTTGTCTGCCGGCTCTCGATGAGAATAATTCTGCAAAGGTTTTTATCTCAAAAACTAGATGAGGAGATTCAAGAAAAGAGCTACTCCTAAAAATCGCTTCTAATTCAATATTGTCCTTACCTAAAATTAATCTACACAAGTTCGACGAAGAATTGAAAGATTGGCCAACTTTCCATGATTTATTTAAGAGCCTTATTGACTTAAACGGTGATCTTGCTGGTTCCCAAAAACTGTATTATGATACAGAGGAAGACATCTTTAAATGTAAAGATGTCTTCTTTTTCTTTTACATTTTTTTGAAATTTTTTTTTTATTGTTTCATCCTATACTACAGATCTAAAATTTAAGGTCGATTGGAGCAAAACTGCCGGAGGTACAGTGCCTCGGGAATCGATGATTCTGTGTGAGTGTATACAAAAAAAACAGTGTTAAACTACGAGGTAACAACGTCGGGATTTTGTATTTTTTATTATAATAATTAATTTTACAGCAACAAATCCGGCGATTTTTATCAATAAATTTTCATAAATTTAAAAAAATTCGTCTTTTTTTACTTCTAAAAATTGAAAAATCTATAAAATAAACAAAAACATATGATCCAGTAATGAGTTATGATGATCGCAAAGCAACATTTTTTTGTGTATACGAAGATTTTCTGTCAGTCGCTCAATTCGCAATATTTTTACTCAAAAATTTAACAGAAGACTCTTGAAATTTTGTACTTTAATGTTCTTAACTTACAAATAAATTTATATTTATTATATTTTTGTTTGTTTATATAAAAATTTGTTTAAAATATTGAAAATTAAAGTTATAGTTCCGGTCAGTATCCAGTCCTGCATTAATCCGAACTTCTCATTAAACGTACTGGCCCTAGTTCTTACCAACCTAACGAAGGTTGCCAATACTCACCGAATGGAGGTGGGTGATTTACCTTACTGAAATGATCTACAGCTTGCTTTTTTGATAATTGATGAATTGATGTGCTCATTGACGCAGATTTATACTGTGACCTTCTACAAGATGGATAGCGAAAAGGTGCTTCTATTGCAAAATACAAAGCTCCGGTCAAATAAGTTCGTCATCGGATCTAAGAGAATGGTCTGTGCATTCTCACACTATCTACCCGGAAGATTACCAGGAAGGGTTTGACGTAGAAACGATCCCGCCACAAAACAAATTTTAAAAATAGCCACCGAAAGTTTTCACAGCGTTTGGACACGGAGTTGGATCAATTGGTTGAGCGCCACGACCACCATGCGATGGCTCCCGGCTTTGAGATCAGGTATCCCCGTGGGTTTTTAAAAATTGAATTAAAAAATCCTCTCCGTCTCTGCGCTGTTGTCTAGCTCGCAGCAACGCAAGAACAATACATTCAAGTTTCCTCACTCCCCTTACCCTAATTCCCTTCCGGTTGTATTTTTCCTTTAAGTTTATTGCGAAATACATATATAGAAATTCAAAAGAAGTAGTTACTGAACTTTTAAAGATTATGTAAGGCAAGCAAGGTAACGCGAGCAGCAACGTCCTAAAGGGAACGGTAGAAAATGGTATAGGATTTAAATTAGTATTCAACTGTCCAGTTTCCTTCTTTTTCTACCAAAACAAAACATAACCTAAGACAAAACATTTACTTGACCGATTTTTGCGAAAAACTTTATATGCCCGAACACGAAACCTACTGCTATAAGCTATTCGTAACCCAAAGCAAACGTTAAAAAGACATTCCGGATAAAGTATCCTACAGGATAAAACTTTACAAACGCGTTAACTGAGCTTTTATAACAAATATTTTTTGAAAATTTAATCGAAAGGCGGACTTAAAGAATTTTTCCGACCACGACAAAATGTTCTACGAATTTCAAGACCATTTTAAAAACAAAATTAAAAAAACAATTTTATAAAATCTGAACCGGTTCAAAATTCTACTAAAAAACCTTTCTTTTCAGTTTTTGATAGCAACCTGCAATGGTAGGAGCTAGATCAACATTGTTGACAATTTTGTTAAGATCAATAGGGTAGTAGTTTTTTCGCGTTTGTTTAATGTCGCTGCGCTGAGAAGATCTAAAATTGAAAAAAAAAATAGTGAAGTGCATATCGTGAAAATTGTAAATTGATGGATCACTCTATGACTCCCAAACGGTTAAGATTGCCCCCCCCCCCCTGCTGTACAATTTGTTGTTTGTGAGATCTATCCCCCTAGTTATTTTGGCATACAAGATCTGAAACACCCTGTAGAGTGCTCAGTAAAAATTCATCTCTTAACGATTAGTTTCGATTTCTTGCCAGGGATAATGTCGTGAAATTACAG
This sequence comes from Leptarthrus brevirostris, assembly GCA_964036015.1. Taxonomy (NCBI): domain Eukaryota; kingdom Metazoa; phylum Arthropoda; class Insecta; order Diptera; family Asilidae; genus Leptarthrus; species Leptarthrus brevirostris. Next base: position 127,682,315 of record OZ038372.1, read on the forward strand.
GTAGCCGAAGTGCCCCCCCTACTCCTCCCTCCAAAGTAAAGATGGAATATTTTATTTTCATCCAACCTTAGTAACTATGCAAAATTTCATCAATGTGTTATGTCGGATGACAGAGGATGCAAGATTTGAAGACAAAAATTCTGAAAAACTGTCAAGTACATTGTCTGTTAAAGAAAAGCAAGTAATAAAAAGGACCCATCGAAATCCAAAGTGGTCCATTGAAGAAAAATATTATTTAATGCATATTAAATTAATTACTGCATGAAAAGAAAACTTGATACAGAATCAAAAAGACAAACACGCTGCGATCAAAACCGAGATAGTTTTCGCTGCGCGCCAAAATTAATTAAGTTTCCGGTGCAGGCAAAAGCGAGTTAAATACTTATCTCGCATTTGCTCACAGTTTATTTACCTCTTTTGCTCTGAATTAAAATTGCGTTTTTACTGTCAGATTGATGTATCCCGATTGCTCTTAACGTCAACCCATTTCGGTCGTTACAGTGAATTACTCATTTTGCAGTCTCTTAACATCTTGGATATTAAGATATCTAGTAATCTAAGTCCATATAGTTTTGATCAGAAGAAATGGCGATGCCTTGCGCGGACTTTTTAGTAAGGTGTAATGAATACTTCGCTTCTTCTACTTAGCACTGATCTACAAGTCCCATATCAGACCAGCACTAAAATAGAATCCCGGATCCCGGTTATTGGTCAGGGGTCGTGCATTCTGCACTGTCCGTATTATATAATGAAATTCAAAGAAGGGCTATGAAAGTTATTGGTGATTCCACAAATTCTGAGACCATTGACTCTCTGAATCACTGACGAAAAGTCCTTTGCGGCCTACTTCTCTATCGATATTCCTACGGCCATTTTCTAACGAAATCATAACATAACCACAACTCGCGATACTAGGGCTTTAAACTGCTCCCACCCCCATATTCTCCAGGACAAATTTGAACGCACCTATCAAGGCTATCCTATAGCATCATAAGGTCTCCCCTGAGCTTTGAGATCATCATATAGAAAACTTCCATCTGAAGTTTAAGTGCTGGTGGTTCGTTTTCATTTCGTGGATGTATAAATGTTGTCCTTCAAAAGTCTGAGAAATGTTCGAAGAACAAATTAATAATAGACGAATTATATGGACTGACATGGAAGAACACTTAGGGGATCTAGCATTCACAGTCCACATTAAATTTTATCCGACTAAAATTTCTCACTCCGTCCTCTCCTTGTTAGAATTAGGATTTAATTTCATTTCCCTAATATACTCTATACTCTGTTAAAACCGTACTTTATTCTTCACTTTTGTGGGCTATATGTAGTTTCCTTAACATAATTATCAAAACAAAACCTTATCTTTGTTTGATCAATTATTCAAATCTGTTTGACATCCTAGGTAATATTGATTCAACATCTGCCGAGACACTTACGTCAAAGCATTAAATGAAAATTAACCAAGTCAATTTGGAAAGTTGTTTAGATCCTAGACAACCAATGGTGATTGTCATTTCAGTAATTGGAACTAATTATACATTTCTCAATTTGTCTCCTGTAATGGTATATTAAACAGGGAGTGGGTCAACATACCGCAAATCTCCGAATTCGGGCTACATTAATGATTCAATTACGATTATTCGAGTCGGTATCTTGTGTGTTTCAAGCAAATCCGTTTAACCTTTTAAGGAGCTTATTGAAGCATATCAGATTAAGCTCTTCAACATTGTAAACTTGAAATAATTTTAGTGGTATAACTCAAACCTAATTAGTGAAAATAGGAATACCCGTTCATCATGATTAATACATTTGATTTCAATTAATCTTAACTTGCTTGGGAATTAACCTGTTTAATGTACTTACCTACATATGTATGTACTATATGTCCGTGACCGCTTAATTACAGACTTGTTACTTTTTTTCAAAACTCTTGTCGCGGACAAAATGATTGTAGAGTTCCTTGTCGTCTCGACCACTTTTATATGTAAAATTCACCATGAAATAACCACAGCTTGTCATCAAAGGAGTCTAGTTGGTTTTATTTAGTAATCATGATCTGAAAAAAGGATGCTGAGTCGAGAGCTGCTTTGTTATTCCATTTCGGAATGTGTTTAAGCAGAAGGGGCGAAACCAAATGAAAAAAATTCCAGCTATAGTAAGTGCCTATATGTATATCCTCTCTGCGATGGGAGAAGTTAAATAGAACCATTCACTCTATACTTGAGGATGCATGAATACGAAATACTGTCGGCTGATCAACAATACATCAACTGAGCGTGAAAGTAAAATTTTGTGCTTAAATGCTTGGAAAATTGTTGCTCTTCAATAAAGATTTAAAGCAAGTGATAAACGAAAGTGAAGCTAACAAAAGGTTTGTTACGAGATTAAATGTCTATACAATGAAAAATGCTCTCCAAGAATCAAAGTACGAGTGTTTGATTAAAACTAAATTGATAAGATGAATACGACTATTTTCCCTGTATTATAGGCAAACAGAGGTAATTCTTTGGATATTGAAGAAATATTTCAATATATTAAATTTCCTCCATCTTTTTTATTAAGACGTTCATCACCTTCCCCTGACAAGGCATACAGTAGTTCTCGGTTTCATTGCTATGGAACTGTTTGCCATTTAGGACTAAATGGAGATATTCCTCGAAGACACTCCCGGTGTATCGAATTTCATCCATTAAGTTAGCTCTCAATGCGATATCGTAAAGTAAATGTTTAAATTTTGTGCTTACGTATTTTTTGGTTTCCTTAGAAAATTCAAGCAACTTTCCATGGATGTGGGAGTTAATAATATTGGTTTTCAGTACAGAAAGTCCCTGCAATGATTGATTTAAGGTATTTCATTACATGAAATTTGATCCTTTATTGAAGCAATTAGCGTTGATGTATTTTGAAGTCAAACATTTGTGTTTACTTCTGGATAGTCAAATTATTTCCATGACTGCGTATATATCTTAGGGTTGTCCTTAATAAGGTCATATCCGAATATTAATGCACTTATTTGCTTAAATGACTCTAAATTTTTAAAAAAAAATGTAGTTTTAAACCCAGCTCCCTAATGCTTTGTCCCAAAGCCGTAAGTTTTGCGATTTAATTAACATGCGAAAAGTGAGTGTCAAGTTTACATTCAAACCTGTGGTCTTGTCAAGTCTGGTTAAAGAGCTATTTAGAGGAAAGTTTAAGTGCAGAGAAGTCCTTTTGCGTGGTGAACTTGAGGATTCAAAATAAAAACCAAAACAAACTGTTTCTAAACTCGAGCAACGTAAGAAATATAAAAATGTCTTAACACGATAATCATTTCTAAGAAAGAAAAATTAAGCTCCGTTGGCTCGTTATCAATAGCAGCACCAAAGGGTTAACTTAACTTCAGCTTGTTTTCTGCGAAGGCGTCCAGCAGCTGAAGGAAAGTTAACCCTTTGGTGCTGCACTTGATAACCAGCCAAAGGAGCTTAACTTTTCTTTATTAGAAAGGCCGATCGTGTTAAGAAATTTTTATATTTCTTACGTTGCTCGAGTTTAGAAACAGTTTGTTTTGGTTTTTATTTTGAAAATTCACTGGGGTCATGTGAATATTTAGTGCATTTTGTGCAGTTTTGAAAATAATTTTAACACTTGAGGATGTTGAAATGGCGATCTTGTGAAGAGTGGTCAGATCTCCCATCAGGCGGCTCCACAGGTAATAGATAGGGGAATGCTCTATGTATGCATATATTTATGAACATGTACACGTTGTATGTGCATACTTAGGTACGGATCGGAAAGGTGGAACGAATAACACCCATGAATCAAAATGGCTAAGTGAAGGTAACCAGAATAAAAAACCAAATGGAAGAAAATTACGATGCAGGGATTCGGAATCCCAGTACCGGCGACTTTTAGGAGTGAGCAAACGGTCGCCCGATCGTCGATATCCTGCAACCGTAATGCTCCAGTGGTAGATTATTTGGACACTGGTGCAGATATACTACAAAGAACGCGAGAAAACTCCATGGCGCGTGATAAAGCAGAAATTGTGGAGAGAAGCAGTAGACTCTAGAAGTGGCCGACCACAGAGTTGCTATTTTAAAAGCGAGAGGGCAGAGGGCAGAAAAAAGCCTAGTTGAGATGAGCGAAACCTTGAACACGGTCTTTGAGTTTGCCGATACAGAGAACAATGGTCATCGGTACTTCAACGTCACAGTGCTAAACCTCAGGGGCTCCTGCAAGAAGGCGTTGCAAAAAAAGCAAAAAGAAAGGTCACGTCAAGGCGCATTTCTGATTGCGAAGAAGAAAAACCTCTCCTATGCTGATATACTGCGGAAGGTAAAAGGTGTCACTGAACTCAAGGTCCTGGGAGCCAACGTCACAATGATAGGAAGAACGCAGAACGGAGACCTCTTACTTGAACTTAGCGAGCAGCAGAATAGAAAACTCTTAAATATCCGAAATTGGTTCAAAACACGCTGGGGTCTGAAGCGATCGTAAGAAACTATACGTACGAGGTCGAGGTTGAGTTCAGGGATCTTGACGAGGTTACAGCCAAGATGGATATTCGGAGGGAACCAGCTGAACAGTTTCAGTCGCTAAATTTAAGGAATACGGCAATCAAAAGCCTAAGAACGGATATCACGGCACACAGACAGTGATCATCAACCTGCCAGCGGAAGGCGCAAGTAAATTACTTGCAGCTGGAAAGGTAAAAATAGGTTGGGTTATCTGTAGACTGAGGGAAAAGATAAGACTTCTGAAATGCTTTAGATAAATGCATTTTGGACATCTGGCGAGGTCCAGTAAGAGTGAGTGGGACAAGTCGCACTCATGCAGAAGGTGTGGTGAAAAGGGCCACATAGCCAAAAGCTGCAAAAAGAAGTCGGACTGCATGCTTTGCAAGAGCGAAAGCTGCAGCAACGGCGAACCTGTATAAAAAAGCATAAAAAGTATAAAAAGCAGGTTCTTAATTCTCGTCTATCCTTCGAGGAGGGTATTCCTATTCCACCGTTCACATTAACCGAATCGAGGATGTTCAGCGCAGATTCCTTAGGTTTCATCTCCACGGCCTCCCCTAGCGTGATCGTTTCTTCCTTCACAGGATTTATAAGAGTGTTGTTTTGTTTGATTTAGTGCAGGGGACCATCAAATCCTCCAAATTGCTGAATGACGTGGGTATGTCCACCCCGACCCGGTCAATGAGGAGCTCCGACTTCTTATATATTCCATAGCTTCAAACGCTTTACGGAATGAACGAGCCTATTAATTCTATGTGTTACCTTTTCAACGATTGCGCTGTTTGTATCGAGCTCGGTTGTTCCAGGCGACAACTGAAAAGCCAATTAAGGCTACTTATTTGAATCGGCTTAGCTTTAGTCTAAACTTTAATAAATAAATAAATAAAAGACTTAGCCGGAAAATCTACTATATGGACATGTGGAATGTACCAATTCCAAGAGATTATTACAGTGCCAAAGGGAGGCTTTATCAGAGCCAAAGTAGAGGACTCTTTGTTTATATTTATTTAAGCTTAATGCAAGCTATAACATAATAATAAAAATACTACGCTCCTCCGAGCGCGTCGAGTGCAAAGTATGAGCTCATGCTAAACGAGTTAGTGGTAGATGAAGGTGGGAGAACTCCACTTGTCATTGCGGGGGAGTCTAATGCGTGGTGAAGCAGGACCACAAACGTAGGCAAAATGGCTATCTTTCTAGTGACAGATGAAAAAGTTAACTTTCAAGGGGAGCGAACATTACACGCGTAGCGACAAAGGCATTAATTTATAATATGATGGAAGGTCAAAAGAGATTGGACCAAAGCCACATCTAAAAGTGAAGGAACATGCAGTGAAGCTTCAAAATGTTCGATGAAGAGGCATTTACAACAGCACGGCAGTGGAAAAGTCTGCACATATACCTTGAAACACCAGCAGGGCCTGTGATGCCCCAATACCAAGGAGTAATGGTGATAATGGTAAGAAACCAAACCAATAGTAGAACGATAAAATAAGGCAACTATGAGCTGAATGCCTGCGATCCAGGCGGCAAAATAAGTGAGCCAGAGTCAGAGACAATAGAGAGTGCAAGGCTGAATGGCGTCCCCAACATAGCAATAAAAACAGCAATTAGGGCGATATGTTTGTCTCCATTTGCAACGCATGCATGGAAGGAGGGGTATTCCCCAGGCCATGAAAAACCGAATTGTTGGTGCTGCTCGCGAATGGAGAAAAGTAACCAGCAGAACCGTCCTCATATCATCGAATATATTTGTTGGAAGAAATAGGGAAACTGCCTGAAAGAGTCATCTACTGTTCCCGATCGGAACATTAATGTGGATTTCGAATGGGTCGTTCCACCATTGATGCAATTGAAACCATTGTTAACCTGGCTGAAGACGCAATAGAGGGGAAGATGTGGAAAGAAGGTAGTAAGAATTACTACGATGTAAAACGCTTTCCACTCTGCTAACTGGGAGTATATAATGACATCCCTGCATCCCATCTGAATGTGCCAATGTATATTCAGGAACTTATTAAAGACAAATTCACAGGTAGAAAGCTCTGCTATTACAAAGAAGAAGATAATATAACTGCGGGTGTGCCGCAGGGATCGCTGCTCGGCATACTCCTATGTAATATAATATACGACGACGGGTTACGCTCCCACGGGGAATGACAATTCGCTGACAACATTGCAGTCGCAGTTATCCGCCAAGCATCTGGACGGCGGGCTGAGCCGACAGAGCATAAATTGAAAGGAAAAATTATAAATGGTATTCCAGCAGGTACTATCGCACGTACAATTCAGTATCACTTATTATCCAATTATAAGACTGCTTAAAACAGCCAAGAATTTTGTTTTACAGAAATGAGCTTATCATAAACACCAAATTGCAAACGACTTCGAGATTCTCTTAATATGATCCCTGCTGAAATGTTTCCCCGACTATCAAATAGAGCTTTCCCTGCCTATTTCTTATAATGAGGACAGGACACCTTCCTCCGCCTTTTGGGTCATGCGTTGCTGCTAGTTCCCAATCTCCGGGTTTTGTGCTTGAAGCATCTTTAGCAGACAACTCTTCTCAACTTCCACATCCGTTATGACTACGCGACCCTTCCGGTCTACCTGGGATTTCCTGCATCGGGACAAGCGCTAATTTTCCTCCGTCCCCAGGTACCATCATCTTTGAGATCGCTTTAATAGCGAAGTTATACGTTGCTTACTCCTTACAGTCCAGAATTCTGACGCTGTGTGGACTTGTTGAACACCGGCACGCTCCCTGAAGGATTCTTGAGGACAGCGTTGATAACGGTGTTGGAAAATAGTTTCTCCACCGTTTTCCATTGTTCCTCCGAATTGTGCCCGTACCGATTACCCTTGTGTTCCCGCAGCCTGAACTTTGCTCGTCTCCGGCTTTGGCTTCTATTTACTTTAACTTTGGCTTAACCGTTTTGGGTTCATTACGCTGCTCCTCTATCAACCTACTCTCTTATTCAGGCCCTCTTTCGCCTTTCCTTTACATTTTCCAGTGCCACTATCTCCTTGTATTGTAGCTGGAAGCCCGCTCGAGGTAGCAACCTGGCATTATTTCCCTTTGGCGCCCTTTCCGTGATACTCTCTTTAGCGTAGCTACCTTAGATTGGCCCCTGTTGCCTAGGTTGTGCTTTGGTGTCATTGGCAATAACCTCCAATGCTCACCCTAGACTATTCCTCTCCTTCTCCATCAGGTTACTCCATCAGGCTACCAGGATCTTTGATAAAAAGCACACCGAGTATTTTCTGTGCCGATTTACACATAGTACGTATTCGTCCCTAAGCTTCAGTAACCCTCCTCCTGTCCTTCACCTTTTTTCTTCTCAGACTCGCAAGCCAGCGCTCTTCCGTGTCCATGGGCATCGATTCGAAGCCCTGAGATTTCAAGTCTAGCTCTAGCAGTCTATTCCCAATGCTTTCAAAGAACCACCTGGCTTTTCCATTTAGAGGGGCATATTTTTATTTAATTCCTCTATCGTCTTCCCAAAAGTAGCGCGATAAATGATAGTCATCTGCGGCAGAGCTCCGCAATACCGCATTAAGGCTATAATTAAAATGGAGGTCGCCATATATCCAGAGTCCGCATGCTAGCGACAAAGCATACCGTAAGCCACGTAGCCCTCGGTGTATGCGGTTCCACTTGGCTTGAGTTATTTTATTTAATTGAGTATCCTTCTCAGATACTCTAGATCTAGATCAGTGTTGGATCAGGTTCTGGATGCGAGCCGGACTTAACGAGGGCTTATCCTTATAAATTCCTGTTTAGATATAAGCCGTTGAAAGTCACTTTTGGAAGTAATTGTAGTTTTATGTTCCAATTTATTTGAAAATATTAATAAGCTTTAAATATTTGTATTGTTGTAACTTTTAATAATAATAGCTTATTTGTATCCTCTACACTATATAGCTAACTACATTCGCCCATTTATCGAACGAAACAATTTTTTTCCTATACCCAATGATACTTTCATTATAAAACTGTTCAAAATCATTGTCGTCAAATTCGGTGCAATTTAATTTACATTTCACACCAAATTCTTTGACGATGTGAACCAAATTTATTTGTTTAATTTATTTTTTCCCTAAAATTAGCTTCGAAGCGACTGAAAAATAATGGAGTCATCGTTTAAAAGCAGCACCAGCAATTGTTGTTCACCGCAGATACGCCCTGTAGTTTACCAAGCAGCCATAAATTTCGAATAAATGGCCTACGGTTGACCTCACTTTTTCACACTTTGCTGCGAACCGTTCGCTTATGTTTGCCTTTTTACGGAAACAGTTGCACTTAATGGACCATCAAAGTGCTAAATGCACCAGGGACAATGCATTTCCGCAAATTCTGTGCGAGCTTTTATCAATAGCGCAATTTATGACGATCGGATGTGTAAAATATAAAAGCGCCGGCAACAAAATCATCTTCCGAGTCAGAGAGCAAAACCAGCAGTTTACACTGTCTAGGCTACAGATGGGATGCACCCTATAGTTGAATTTATCGACAGCTTTAAGAGATTTATGTTAATAAAAACGACATATTTGTCCAGGATCTTTATATTTGCTCCTTTGGAAACTTTCAATACGCGTCGAGCTGCTCAACAGTCCTTGGATACCTACGTTGTTCCAAAGATATAGAATTAAAGAAATAATTGTACCAGCTGAAGAGACTCACCGAAACTTTTCATATTTCCCAGGAAAGATTTGAAAATAAAATTAAAGTGAAATTTGTGAATGCTTTTCTAGTGAATAAAGTTTTTTTTCCGTGCGGAGCGCGTCTACCAAGGAAGTCAGTATTCTCGACTAAGAACAAGTTTGGCAAAAATACGGGAGTGCCATGCTATGACATCCGTGGAACAAGAAGTCACTAAAACGAAAATATGAAATAAATCAACCACCATAAGCTCCGGGAAAACTTTGAATTTCTTGTTGTTTTTCCATAGTCCGGGTCACGTTCACAGCCCCATGGAGATAGCTAACGACACTGATACGGCCATGTCTTGCCAGTTGACTCAAAGTTTCTTAGCAAACTTCTATATTTCTTCAGCACTGATATTAGGTAGCCGGATGGGCTTTTGTCGTAAACTTTGCACGGCTTGCAGTTAATTGAAAAAAAGATTGGTCCTCGTCCTACGGGATTTTACAGCACTTACTTTAAGTATTCGTTCATGGCTGAATGGAACACAGTGCCATCCGTAGTTAATTAGCCTCCCCGACCCGGACCAGCAAACTTTTCACTCATAGACTGCTCGGAATTTATCACACCTGTTGATAGATGTTAAAATTCATGACGTCCATTAGACACCTCGTTAACCAAAGTTCTGTAACTTTGAAGAATTGCAGCCCAGGCATCCGCTTTGCCATATCCAAATTGACAGTTAATAAAGCCCTAATTGGCAGGTCATTAGACCGATTAACTGTTTTTGAAATAGGAGACAATATGTATTGTATATGACACATTTTTTTAACTAATACACACATCAGTAAGAAGATAAGCTTTTCGGCCATAGACACATCAACATTTAACTATGGCAAGCCGTTATGCCATTTATTAAGATAAAAAAAAATGTTTAAATAAAATTTAATTTTTTTTATTACAATACGATTAAATTTTAATACCGCGAATTGTTAGTTTACTTTAACATAATAAAAAATAGTTAAAAAAAAATTTAACCGACCTCACAAAAAGTGCTATCTATTACGACATTTTGAAGTCGGTGAAAGTAAAGCAACCACAACCCCCTTAACCTTGACCAACTCAACAATCTTGGGTCATTCCACAGAAAATAGATGAATGGTTCTGAAAGCACTCTCTCAGATCTTTTTGCAATTTTGCTGGTTTATAGAGTTATGTAAAAGAAATATACGGATTTTTTCTTTCTGTTGCTTTTTTTTTTTGAAGTTATAGCATTTTGAAAATTCTATGATTTAGCAGTTCGGACCAAATTTAAAAATTCATAACTTCCGTTTGCGATACAGTAGGAACATCATTTTAGTCTCATTTTAAAGCTTATTAAGTTTAATATTTTCCATAAAAAATTACTACTAGGAAGAACAAAGAGGCTAAAAGTATATTAAGGACACAATTTTCGTCCTTCCTGCTTGAATATCTCAAATGAGTTCACTCTGTGTGGACTTTTTTAACCGACTTCCCAAAAACAAAGAGGTTATATGTTCGACGTATAGTTTTTTTTATGTCTTACCGGGCATAACTTCATAACGCGTTGATCGATTTTGATAATTCTTTTTTTGTTGGGTAGAGTATGTTCACCGATTGGTACCATGTCAAAAAAATTGTTGGTGGGGTGGAGGTAGGGGGTTGGGGTGAAACCTATCTTTGTAACGCGTAGTCCGATTTGGATGGTTCTTTTTTGGTTGTGTAGGGTATGATCCCCCATTGCTAATTGGAGAAAAAAATTTGGCCTAGGGTGGGAGGACGGGGGAAGGGTAGTTTAATTTCGTAACGCGTGGACCGATCTGAATAATTCTTTTTCTGTTGGGTAGAGTATCTTCCCTGGTTGTTACCACGAGAAAAAATTTTGGTTGGGGGTGGTGTGGGGGTGGAACCTAACTTTGTAACGCGTGAACCGATTTGGATGGTTCTTTGTTTTTTGTACAGAGTTTGATCCCCCATTGCTAAAAGGAGAAAATAAATAGGTCTAGGATGTGGGAGGGGGAGGAGTAGTCTAACTTCGTAACGCGCGCACCAATTTGGATAATTCTTTTTCTGTTGGGTAGAGTAAGTTCCCTGGTTGATACCACGAGAAAAAAATGTTGGTGGGGTGGGGGTGAAACCTAATTTTGTAACGCGTGGACAGATTTGGATGATTCTTTTGCTGTTGTATAGAGTGTGACCACCCATTGCTAATAGTATAATAATTTGGTCCAAGGTGCGGGGTGGGGGAGGGGGAGGGGTAGTCTAATTTTGTAACGCGGGGACCGATTTCAATGATTCTTTTAATGTTGGGTAGAGTATATATATGGCGGATTTACGCGACTCTTGGAACGCTATTTTGGCATGGATTAGATATGTAGTGATTAAATTGATGCATACTCTCTTCTCTTTCAATTAGTGTAATGTTTATTTATTTTGTATATTTACTTCTTTTAGCTTGATAAATTTAGACTTTTGTAACTCATCTTATCATATAGTATTTATTTATTTATTTATTATTCTATTTTTTTTTTAATTAGTGTAATATTTATTCTATGTATCTTAACTTCCTTTAGCTTTGACAATTTAGATTTTTGGAAAATTTTTCATCACAAAATATTTATTTTCACAATTTTCTTACGATACACTTAAAAGATTATAATCTTTGTGTACTTTGTCTGCAATAAATATTATTATTATTAAAAAAACTACTACAAGTCATGTTATATAGTATCGTCAATTGTGGTTGCGTAGTTGTACTTTTTATTAAAAACTATTTCATTTTTCACTTTTAAGAGTCTTTGTATACCCGACGCAAAAAATACTACTCATACGAACAAACCAATTTCATAAACTTTCCTTAGAAACAAAATTTTTACCATCGCGCTAGTGCGCCACCGTACTTTATACAGCAAAAGAAAATCATCATGGTCAGAGAATCATCGTAGGCACTCTAGGTAGAAAACTTTTATTATTTACCAATAAAGAAGCGTATTCTGTACGACAGAATCGAAATCATCGAAATCGGTCTACGCCTTACGAAACAAAGCGCCGCCCCTCTAACTCTCACCATAAGCAAAAATTTTGCTCATGATGCAAGTAAATACTTTATGCATTCAGAATCATCTAAATCAGTCCATGCGTTACAGAGTTAAACTACCCCCACCACAACCCTTGGTCAACATTTTTCCTTATAGTATACAACAACAAAAAATCATCCAAATAGGTTTATGGGATAAGATGTTGCGTAACGCTCCTTCCGGCGCCACCCCACCCAATACATTTTTGTCGTGGTACCAATGGGGCAACATATTCTACACTCCAAAAGAATAATCATCCAAATCAGTCTACGCGTTAAGAAGTTGATATCCGCCCCCTCCCCACTCAAACCCTCCGTTTAAAATGTTGTCACTGTACCAATGGGGTAACATACTCTATACATCTGAAAAAGAATCAACCGAATCGGTCAACGCTTAACGAAGTTGGACTACCGTCTCCCCCTTCCCCGCCCTACCAAAGAAGATTTTAGATTTTAAAAAATTAGGTTCCACCTCCCACCTCACCCCACCAGCAAGATTTTGAACATGGTACCAATCGGGGACCATACTCTACCCGACAGAAAAAAAAATCATCTAAATCGGTCCACGCGTTACGAAGTTAGTACAAAGTATCGACTACTCTGTCAAGAGCGTTGTCTTGAGTAAGATTGACAAGGTGAGAGACCTGGGATGGCCCTCAACTCTCGTCTTTCTTTTGAGGACCATGTTGACTCTAGCGTTGGTAGCGCTAACTAGATTGGGGCTTCGTTAAAAGATGGTCCAAGGAACTTGATGATCCCTACCTAACTAAGCTTCCTTACTGAGTTAGACCCATTTTGGAATACACTATCCCTGTATGGTCTTCTTTCTTCGCCATTCACATCAACCGCATCAAGGCGGTGCAGCGCAGATTCCTTAGGTTTGCTCTCCGCGGACTTTCCTAGAATGATCATTGGGTGCTTCCATCTTATACTGATCGTCTGTTACTGATTTCTTTGGAATTCCTGAAAATAGAGAGTAATATTTCAAAAATTGCTTTTCTGTTCGATATTTTGCAGTGAACGATTAATTCACCTTGAATTACTGGAGGCTGTGAACATTTCTATCCCGCAGCGTTCCTTGAGAAATCACGACTACGAACTTTTTACGGCATGCACGAGCCCATCACGTCGATTTCTCGCTTCTGCAACTAACACTGCGCCAGCTTCGATTTTGATCTCTCTAGGCTGTGTTTGAAGGGGCTGCTCAGACAGTGCCTTGGTTGATATGGGAATCGTGATATGGTTGACCATTGTCCCACGATTATTTTTATTTTTAGCTTTTAATTTTCGATTTAATTTTTATGATTTTATATCTATAATGTAATAATGTATGTGATTAATCTGAAATAAATGAACATAAACATAAACCAAATTCAAGGCATTCTAATTATGACTCTGTTTAAAAAAATTTTCGATTTAAAATTATGTACATAATTTAAAGTTCCCAAATAATTTTATTTCTTAAATTAACATTGTGTACATTATTTTAATCCCTGAATTAAAATTCAAGCAACTTCTTTAATGCGAGTTGAAAAATGATGTTTGACTTAAAATGGGATCTGCCAGACCGATTTTAATATATATGTATTATTTTTTTTTCCTCTCAGAGCCTTAATTTTTTGTGGGCGGAACTTCAAAACTGTAGGGAGTGAACTGGGTTTCGCGTAGATGAGTTTGAGGTATCTATAGAAAGAGGAGAATGTGGTCAAAGTGATGGAGTATATTGGTATTTTTAGCTGAGAAAGGGTCGGGTTTATTAAGGCTCAAAGTGAAGTAGTCTGAAAAGGTAAGATTGTTTGCAAACTGTTGACCCAAAGTAGCAAAAATGGCCAAATGGAATGCGGTCTTTTTCTAAGACGTTATAGACCTTATGGGTTTATATGGATTGTGCTATATTTATTCGATTTTTAAAAAAGAGGAGAGGTTTTGAGCATGGCTATTCTAGCGACTAAATAACTCCGTAAGTATTGATCACAATCCTAACAAGTGAGTTCTCATTTTTCATGCAATCCAAAGATCTATTTGAAAATATAAAAAAAAATTCAAATATACTAGATAACATTTTCGAATTCAAAATATTTTACTACATTATTTTTGAAAAAATTGGCCATATTCTCCTCTTTCCCCAGATACCCCAAACTAATCTACGCGATGGCCCGTTCACCCCCAACAGCCAGAGGAAGTTTTAAATTTGAAGCTCCGGCCCAAAAAATTCAGGCTATGAGAGGGACAAAAATATATCTTTCCGATCGGCAATAGTGATATCTGTCTTTAAATTAAATAAAAAAAAATTTCCGCACCTAAAACGGATATTTTTAGTCTTTTTTTGGAAAATCACACACCCGGATAACATAGTTTAATAGTTTTCATATTAAACCCCTTTGACCGTATCAAAATCGGTCTAGCAGATCTCATTTTAAGAAACACATCATTTTTCAACTCACATTAAAGAACATTATTCAATTTTAATTCTTCTTCTTGTTAGATAATTTTAATTCAAGGCTTGATATGAAATGCTTACTATTAAATAGAAAAACTTACGTATGTACACAATTTAAATTCAAGAATATTTTTATTCTTGAATTAAAATTAGGTACATAATAATAATTCGTGCATAAATTTAATTCAAGAATTAAAGTTACCTATGTACATAATGTTAATTCTATTTTAAAATTTATGTACATAATAGAAAATCTTAATAGAAATTGTTTTATGGAACAATGATTATTCGTCTCGGTAAGTACAATTTATGGCATGGCATAATTATAATTCGACAATTTGATTTGATATTTAAATATATTGCGAATTAAATTTTCGTCATAGAATCATAATAATTAATGTAATTTCTTTTATCCCTAAACAAAATCGATATTTGTTGGATGTACTCAATAGACGATTAATGTTTATTTTATCGTAATATAATTATAATTCTATAAATTATTATTGTACCTAATATTTTAATAAATTGTCGTGGCATAAAAAAAGTTTTAAAATTACACCGGAACATAATAAAATTTAATAATTATTATGTCTACACATAATAATAATTCTGGGTATTTCCTCTTCATTACAAATTAGTTTCATTATAAATCACAATTTCAATAAATTTTTATTATATTATGACATAGTAAAAATTACTCGGATTTATATCTCTTTTTATTTTAAATAGACAACTCATTTTAATTTTTCCACGATCAAATTCTTAGTATTAAATAGTGAAAATAAAAGTCGCATAAAACTCACCTTATCAAAATTGTGAAAAAATGTGCCATACTGTGCTGAGTTCCGTCTTGGTCTGAGCAATTTTTGGTTTTTGTTACATTAGTCAGCTGATATGAATACGACTGACTGGAGAGTATCGAATGTGTCCTCGTGCTCTGAACATAAGCATATTCCAAGGAATATTTCAACCAATTGGGTCACATACAGAGGTTATTTATTTTAGCTTGAGAAATCAAAGTATTTCGAGAATGGAAAAAAATTATACAAATAAACTCTCCATATTTTCAAAGGAGACATATCCCAGTGATAAAATTAGCCCACCTCACCGCCCTCTCCGAGTGGCAACTGTGAAATCTTAAAAGGGAACCCCCATTTTTTATTGCAGATTTAGATTGTACGTATGCAGGTTTTATTCGAAATATATTTTTCAGTTCGTGGCAGATGGCGCAGTAATCGCAAAAAATCAGAGAGGATTGTTTTATTACAGATTCGGACATTTGATGATGGGACTGTCGTGACTTTGCTTAGCCTTATAAATGTGTTTAATGGTTTGAGCTAGACGCAGGGGACAGGGGGTGGTAACATGTCGGGCAACATGTTATTACCTATTGCTCTTTTAACTTTGCATCATGAATTATTTAACTGTGCAAAAATAAAAGTAAATGATAATTTATGGAGAATGTAGGAGGAATTTTGACTATGCTGTCACCTTTATGCAGAGCGTTTTTCTGATAGGGTACAATCACGTTCTTCTTTCATTCAAGTTGTCAAACAGCTCCTTTCTACAGGAGGTGCAAAGTAGAAAAAAACCTGTGCAGCAGCCATATGTGAAGAGAATAATCAAGTAGCAGCAGTTACTCATAATACACGCGAGCACCCAAGAAATATCTCGCCAGGCAAGAATTGCTCACACAAGTGTCTGCAAAATGCTAAAGTTACACACATCTCATGCGTGTCATATGACCTTAAGATCTTCATGTGGAAATTTTTTTAAATCGAATGTTGTTTTGTGAAAGGGCACGCACAATTCTTACTTCACACTCCAGGGTGAAGTTAACCGTCAAAACATGCATTATTGGAACGCAGAAAACCAACACTGGATTCGTGAAATTGAACAGTAGCGTCCTTGATCTGTTGACTTTTCTCTCTCTCTTACATGGGCAATAGTATTGTTGACTTTTGTCTCTTTCTCTAGTTCCCGTAACCCCTTGCGGGGTATGGGGCGGGAGACAAACTCTCTCACACAACAACAACAACACTCACATTTTCTCTACAACCCCCATGGTCTTTTTATTGTAATCTGTTGTCAACAAAAAACAACCATAAGTCACCGCCGGTGGGATTCGAACCTAGGACCTCCGGATTGGTAAGCCGACGCGTTATCACTTACTCCACCGACGACGTATTAACGTTTGGTGTAGAATAATTGGCGGGCAACTTATCGGACCATATTTATTAACGGAAATTTAAATTGCTAAGAATACAGAAACTTTCTTCAGGAAGAACAACCACTATTGCTCGAAGACCTAAGTCTTGAAGTGCGAGAAAACGTATCATTTCTAGATGACGGTTAACTCGAGCATTATTATTTAGGAGCACTCTTGTTAATGAAGCACCATGGCGATAAGAGGCGGGGGGACTCACGGAAATCGAGGATGAGTGGCGATGGACTGCGTAGGTAGTGCATTAATAAGGACGTAGTAGGGTGGAAAAATATTAGCTCAGGCGGATGTCCTCATTGAAAATATTGTAAAGTAGTTGATGCTCTCCGGGCTCAGCGGATTATTTTAGAAAGTTATTTTCAATCACAGAAGCTTGCAGTTCTTATTAGCTGTGTTCCAAAGGAACGCTTTTTGGTTGCCTGAGTAGTTTGAGACCCTGTCAAGTTTGGCATTTAATAGATTGTATTTGCGGTAGTAGTAGGTATTAGTATTGACCCAATGAAATTAGCTGTTCACTGGCTAACTTTTCACAGTAAAAATGGCATGTAAACTATTCGCGGTTTTAATTAATACTAAATTAACCAGACTGCTACTTAGCCCTATCTTAATTCTAGAAACTTAAACCGCTTAGTTCTACATATTTCCGTTATACATTTTGACCTCACTTATTCGGCACAGGATCGAGTTGTCCCCGACTTTTTACATTTGACATTTCTTTCCTTGATTTTTCGCCACCTAGGACATGCGCATTTCACAGTTCACTATTTCCGTTTTCATAGCTACCTCGTGCAGACGACGTGTATTTCTCGAATTAATTGAATATTTTTAACTACAAATAAACACCCCTTATAAAGAGAAACTAATCCAATAACTTATGATCACTGAAGGAACCGCAAGATGGACTAACCGTTGACCTTGTAAGCGCTTCCTTTAATTCTAGTGGCCCGACCACAGTAAGGTCATATAATAGGGACATTCTATGGTGGACAGGGAAGCAGGCAAGGCCAAGGTTGCTAGAAAGCCATTTCTCTCTTTCTAGTTTACGTAACCCCTTGTTAGGAATGGGGCTGGAGAAGTACATTTTCACCCGGTTCGATATAACGGTTACAAATGAACCTATAATTTAAGGTGGATTACGAACCACAACATTACTCTGCAACACCAAATGGACTTTTTATCATAATCTATTGTCTACAGGAAGCAACCATGACGTCATCCGTGTGGTTCGAACCTGGAAGCTCCGGGATAGAAGCCCGACACGTTATCACTTACTCGACCGACAACTTAAAATGTGACAACGATTGCAAGTGGGACTATAATTTAAGGTGGATTCTGAACAATCGACATTATTCTGCAAAACCCAATGGCCTATTCTCTCGTAATCTGTTGTTAACTGAAAACAACTATTCGAATCTGCGACCTCAAGGATGGAAGGCCACTGAGCAGAGATAAGGAGCTCCTAAAGATCGGCAGAACGGACGTGAGACTGACACCGGTCACTGTCAACTAGGAAAGCACTTAGAAAAAATTAGCAGAGCAAGTGACCCCACCTGCAGAGTATATCTGGAAAAGGATGAAACTTCTTTTCACAACATATACGGGTTCACGGTCACAGCTTAGTGCAAAATATAAATTTTTGGGAAGCCCTTGTTTGATCTGAACGAGTTGGAGAGCAGTTCGGTGTATGAGTTCTTGCTTGACTTAAGGAGTAGGGTGGGTTATCACAATATGCCTAACTGATTGCGGCGCTTAAGAACCTCACTTCTCCACATAAACCTAGCCTAACCGTTTTACTTTTTGCTCTGAGCCGGTTGATATTAAGACCCCTGGTTCCTGCCCAGATATTTGGTTTCTTAAAAGCTTTTCTCGTGAGTTTTTTAATCATTTCAAGCACTTGTTCTGCACCATTGGCATTGTGCGCTCGCTTAATGGCGAGTTGTGCACTCCCGCTTCTAATTAATCACTATGCTTCTCAGCACGGGTGGATCCCTCTGGGAGTTGTTTTGTTAACACTTGTTATTTCTGCAAAGTGTAAGAAGGTTATGATCTCTAACGGAATCTCTAAAAACGGAATTCACGGTCATAGGGAAAATTTGCCGAAAGCAGCTGTCACTCAATTTGCTGTGTTATGTTGACCCATTTCTTTTATCATCCTAAAGATGCATAAACTCAAACTATTTCTTGACAGAAACTGCAACTTGAAGTGGATCTTCGGCAGTCGAGCAAGTTTTGAAAACATCAATATTATAGGGCATGGCACTTGAATAAAATTTTAGAAAATATTAAAATGGATCGTTAGTGCACAATGTTTTCATTAAGCTCCCAAGGACCCAGGAATAAATAAAAAAATAATCATGTCATGAAAAATATGTACCCGAAATTTGAATTGAAATATAAAGACATATACAAAATCTCAATTTCGGCAACACTCAAACATCTCAAGCTTGGGAAGAGAAAATAAAATTTACTTTTGTAGCAAAATAATGTTTACATAATATGCAAATCAAAGATCCACCATTCGTCTTCCTTTAAGGGAATTTAATGCCACAAGAGGAACATACTCCTGCAATGATGGTCGTTCGCGCATGTACAAAATTTCCATGATTTTCCATAACATTTTTCCAGGCTGCTAGAACGTGACCGTTAAAAAAGCAAAACGCAAATATCTGTCAAATTTTGTTAATAAAATCGTAACCGGAAAGAGGGGGAAATGTAAATCCCTGGTGTGCATGCTAAAATATATTTCGATAGTATCCTAACCTGAGGTGTATCTGAACGAAGTAGAGCTGCCTATAAATGTTGACAAAACACGTGAGCAAATGGGTGGTGGTTTGTAAAATGAATTTATGCAAAGTAATCCACTTGTTGCAGTTCAAATGCTCGAACGTCGAAAGCTGGGATTATTTATATTTTTTACAATAAAGTAAAAATGCAGAGGGAATAATTTATAATAACAGCAGTCCTGAAAGATCCTTTTCATATCTCGTCACATGATTTGGATGTTTCTGAAGTAGTTATTGGAAAAATTTTGTTACGAAGATATCTAGAGTGACGTAAATTTAATGACAAAAAAGAATCAAAACATTGTAATGCATGAGTAGATTCTATTGTGTTGTCGAGAAAAGCGAAGCAAACTTATTCGTTCCAGTTATAATCGTGAATTTCAGAAGGGATTTTATCTCAGAAAAATGGAGTTCTTCAAGAAATGTTAAAGAATTGTAACGAAATTGCTAGTCTGATTCCTTGTAGACACATTACAACGCGCGAAATAAGAGTTTCAAGTCGCTCCCACCTCTATATTCTTCAGGTAAAATTTGGTCGTATCGTCAAATTTCGGGAATATCCTAAGCAGAATAACCGTAACAGTGGAACCGTTTATCATCTACTCCCCCCCCATCTTTCGAACTATTTCAACTACTACTTTTTTCACCTTAATGACATTCCTGTCAAGGCTGTGCTTTAGCATTATAGGGAGCTTCGGCATTATCATTAAAAGAGAAAAGTTTATTAGTTTAAAGAATAAAAGTGTTTTATTTATATATTTTACTTTATATTTAAGTCGTCGGTGGAGTACGTGATACCGTGCCGGCCTTTCGACCGGGATGTACAAGGTTCGAATACCACCGGCGGCGACCCAATGTTGTTTTCTACTCGCAGCAGATTAAAATAAGAAGGGCATTGTGGGTTGCATGTCGGTGGTTCGGTATCCATTTCCATCCATTTCAGGGAGGCAACCAGGTTGTAGAATTATGTTCTGCCTTTTAGTACTCTATAAAAGAAGAAGATGAAAGAATTATCGTACTATCGTAGTCAGATAATCATCGTCGTCACTCTAGGTACAAAATTGTTATCATTTATCAATCAGGAAATGTATTCTGCTCAGCAGAATCAAAATCATCAAAATATTTTTTTTTTATACGATGCGGCCAAACCGTAGGGGACAACCCTTTGATGCGTTAGCGTGGTTTTGGCCGGAAGGGAATTCGGGTAAGGGAAGTGAGGAAACTTGAATGTCTTGTGTTTTGCATTGCTGCGAGCTAGAAAACAGCTCAGAGACGGAGTGGATTATTTTAATTTCTTAATAAAAACTCACGGGGAGATCTAGTCTCAAACCCGGGATCCATGGTATGGGTAACGCCTCCTTCGCATATAACCCCACGTCATAAATTGTTGTGGTCGTACCTTACTTAACTTACTCTTCCCAACAAAAAAAGGATCATCCAAATCGAATTAAACAGAGTTAATACTCTTTTCTCGGCGACATAATACACCTCCTATGAATTGGCCTATACTATACGGGGTTAGGCTGAAATTGTGCAATCAGGTTAAATATCTAGGTCTAGTCCTAGATAAAACACTTACCTGGAAGCATAACATCCCGGAAAGACTATGGAAGGCTACAATGGCGCTGTACTCGTGTACAAAGGCAATAGGGAAAAGATATGGTATGGAGCCACGCATTATGCATTGGCTCTACACAAGTCTCATACGACCTATACTTACTTATGGGGTGAGCGTCTGGTGGCCGGCACTGGATGTATCAATCCATCACAAAGCAATGAATAAGGTTCACAGAATAGCAACACTTCTGATATGAATGGCAGCACTTCTTCGGAGACGGAGTTGGATCAAGAGAGCGCATCCTACTCGGACGCAAAGTAATTAGCAGTACCGTAAACTTTATTACGGGCCACTGCCTCATAGGTAGACACGCCGATAGACTAGGCACACCTTCAAACGACTTCACCAGGAGTTGCCATGTCGAAGAGGAAGAGGAAACCATACTTTACCTCCTCTGCAACTGCCCGGGCCTAGCTAACCATAGGAACCAGCTTTTAGGCTTCCGAATTAGGCTCCATTGACGTTAGGGACCTAGCCCAATGACGGGTTAACCCTTTCCATCCCAGCCAATTTTATTTTGACTCCTCGAGAACTAGTTTCCACTAGAGACGGGGAACTGGCTCGATGCACAGTTTATAACAGGTTTACCCTCTTCTTCTCTAGGCATTTTTATGGGATTTAATTTTTGCAGCCTCAATTGTGGTATCACAATGGGCCTCCTTGGCCTAAGTGTGCCTTTTTCGGCAGCTCTAACTCTAACCTAACCTACGAAGTTAACCTACCCCTCATGAAACCACCACTTTAGTGAAAAATGTGTCCTCATATTAGCAATGGGGGATACTCTATTTAACATAAAAAGAATCATTCAAATCGGTGTACGCGTTAACAAGTTAACATCTAACCCCTCCCCTACTACAATCCCATCGTTTAAAATTGTGTCGCAGTACCAATGGGGGACCCTAGGTCCAATTTTTTTTTTCTTATTAGCAATGGGGGATCATACTCTAACGGGGAGTGGAGGGAGCATTAGCCTTTCTTCACGTGGCCCGATATGGATGATTCGTTCCTGCTATATGGAGTACGTTGACGATCTACCACCATGGTACAAAATGTTATACCTAGGGTGAGGGTATAAAATGGGTCGGCGAATTAGTTCATAATGTGCATATCTAGTAGCATTATCTGACAGCACCGAAAAGTAAAAACGAAAAGGGTTCTTAGAAAAAGTTAGATCGACACCACAAAAGCGCCAGAAAGTATAAAATATTTTTTAACTTTGTCTTGTTTAATTTTTGTTAATATTGCTTCTATTTACATTTTAGAAAAGCACCTTTTACTTGTATATAAATGGTTTTGCAGGCTCGATAAAAAGTGTTTTGTTTTTTTTTTTTTTTTGGATAGAGCCATCCCAGATTTTTAATTTAATTTTAATTTATGTCACAGATTAAACATGTAAAGCAGCGATTGTATTCAAAATATAACCTGAAACTTGCAAATAGTTCACAGATCCATAAGTTTTCTCGCATTGTTCGTATTATTTATATTTGAACTCGAAGATGCTGATTGTGAAAAATTAAAACATATTTCTGTAATAAAAATAGTTCAGTTGGGAGCAGTTCCCAGTCATCTCTCGTTTGATCCGTGCTATTGTGGGGCCCCAAACTATTCGAACTAAAAGCATTCACCAAGCTGGCGATTCTGCATAAAAGCTCATAAATAATCTTGCAACTTTCCTCATTAGCCCTCCATTTAGCAGTCCAAAGTAACTGGTAGATTGGGCGTGGTGATCACGACCTAGTTCCCATTAAGGTTCGAAGAACAATGGAACAGTAATTATAGCCCTGACAAATATATCATTAGTTCTTTGCAAGAAAATCGGAACCCCCACGAAACGTGTGAGGCATCTAGTCGAGATTAAGTGATACACCCAAAACTAGAGTGGGGGTAAGTATCGTGAGGCGAACAACGATTAATCAAGGTCCTGGAAACCCCTTTCGATAAACTGCACAAAATAAAAGGAGCCCGTTGGGGAGCACATAAGAAATAACTTTAGTTTATCACAGCTTCTCGCTCCTGACGTGTAACAAGAAAAACTCATTTCGAATGATTTATTTCGGGTGATGGCTTTCGATTTGAATACCTCGCCTCTGTCATTGATGCTGGCGCCACTGCTTACTTGGGCGCTCACATTCCCAAGGGATTGTCAAAGCTGTAGAACGTTGTAAATTAGATGTCAATAGAGAGGTGATTCGGAACGTCTTAGAAGAATGATTTTTATGCGCTTAAAGGTTTCTATAGGAAATTTGGATTATTAAGAAACTTGCAGATTTGCTCTGTAAGAAATGTCGCAAAGATTCGAAGCTCATAAATTGTTCGAAAGGAAATTGAGTATTTGTAGAAGAAAACAGATTTTGCCGATTAATTTTGTTTTGAAATTGATTTCGTACATTTTGCATTATTTTAGATTTTTCAGTTGCAGCTTTTCAGATTTCTATAAGAGTAATGGTTGTCGTTTCTTAGTCAATGAGCAGGAGTGAACCTATTACTGGGACATGTAGGCACTAACTAACACTAAAATAATTAGTGGAGATGTACACCAAAAAACGACACTTAGAAGAAACAATTAGTAAATTAGTCCAACTCATTACAATTTGTATAAAAGTGCCGATTAAAATTTATAATTGTAAAAAGTTTTGCAATAAAGTCCACACCACAAGCTGGCTTTGAAACCATTTTACATCTTCAATTCACACAACTCCGCGCGAGAAAAGTGGCAACCTTGACAGTTCTCAGACTCAGAAAAAACAGAAAATGTATACCACATGAAATGCACCCCATAATGCACCCCATAATAGATTTACATGATGTCACAGTATGATTTTAGAAACTCCTTCTCTATTATCATAGAGAAGCTAACATGAAGTACTCAATCTTCACAGATGGATCGAAAACGGAAAAGGGAGTTGGAGCTGGAGTTTTTTTTGGAAATAAAACAAGACTCACTAACGATTGCAGCATTTTCCGAGCGGAAATATACGCCATTATGAAAGCTGCACTCACTGCCCGAGCAAAACAGATGTCGGCAACCTATATCACTATTTGTGTGGACAGTCAAGCAACTCTCAAGGCTACAAACTCCCATCTGATAAAATCAAAATTCGTCATAGACTGTATCAGAGCCCTAAGGGATTATCAGACCTTACGGCCACAATCTGCTGGATTCCAGAACATGTCGACATAGAGGGTAACGAAAAAGCTGACAAACTGGCAAAAAAGGTTTATATAAACATGACCATGGATAGGGTTCACTCTCTCCTTAACATTATCTGTTCCTCTTCCAAACAGAAGCGATAGGTGTCATCTTCAGCTAGCCCCAACTTTTTTAGGTGGTAGCCCAGGGGGCAATGACCAGTTAGAAGTCCTGTTATCAGCCTTAAATCTGGTCTGCTGAGTAAGAGCAGCACTTCTGTTTTCTGTTTTGAGTAGGTTATGAACCTCTTCGCCTGTCTTAACCCTGGAGTATTTGTCCAGTGTGAGTGCTTGCGTTCGAACCTCCCATAATCTGATACGCATTGCATGTCGGCTTTTCGAGTCGCCGCAGAATGGCTCAGGTCCAATAAACTCAGAATCTGCACCTTTTTCGCTTTCTCGTTGCCTTCAATACCCTCATGCCCTTGTACCCATGCCGGCGTAATGCTGTTGCTCTGAGCCAGTTCTTTAAGAGCAGTGAGACAGCCCAGACGATTTTGGACTCAAAGGTGTAGGACCCCAGAGTAGAGCTCTCAGTTGGAATCGGATAACCCGAAAACCCGGGTACCCACCCGACCGGGTAGGAATCGATTCCTACCAAAAATTCGGTTCCAACCGGGTACCCGGTTCCACTCGAGTACCCGGTTCCAATTAGGAATCGATTCCATCAATGGAACCGGTTCCACTATAAGAATCGAATCCACCACCGGGAATCGATTCCGTCGAATGAACTGGTTAATAAGAATGAGCGAAATTGTAAAGCAAAAATTGTCACTAATAGTAGGGAGTATAAGGAAGTTTAAATTTTTATTAATTAATCTTAAGTCGTATTTTGTAATTTCACTACAAAAAAATCTGTAATTTCCAAAGAAACTAGACATTTCCATAGTGAAATGCAACATTTTCTCTGTTGACCTTAAAACTCAATCTGTACTGCACGATTTCAAGAGGAACCGATTCCGCTGATGGAATCGATTCTGGCGTTGGAACCGACTCTTATAATGGAACCGATTCTCCCTTGGAGCCGGATAGCCGAGTAGTAACCGGGTACCCGACTTAAATCGGGTACCCGGGTGAGAACCGGATACCCGGGTAGGAACCGGGTACCCGCGGGTCGGGTTTCTGAGAGCTCTACCCGTGAGCCGTGAGTGCCGCCTGCTTGTCGGTCATGATATACTTTAGCACCGCGAATACATACCTCTATTAGTAATTTCACGTGCGCAGAGTTCGATGGAGTGTATCTCTGCTTGAAAGATGGTTGGTGCAGAACCGAGCGATTTATGCAGCCTTCTTCTTTGTCCGTAGACCCCGATGTCGGTTTTGTCATCCATCTTGGATTCATCCGTGTACCAAACCAGAGATCCCTTCTCAAAGATATGTCTATTGTTGAGCCAGTAGTCTCTGCTCTCAAGGATCAGCTTAAATGGTATGTCAAAGTTGTGCCTTTTCGGCATGGCATCTGAAATTGAGTTGATCACCGGATCATCCATGAATTCTTCAAGAATTTTCCTGTGACCAGTCCAATTACCTGCTCAGAGGAGATTGGTGCGAAGCAGCCATATCGCGCATGAGGCGGCCTTCTTCCTGAGGTGTAAATGGGGAGGTCTCATAGAGCCTTCATAGCCGCCGTGCTGACTCATTGGACAAGGCCAACCTGTTTGCTACTAATTTTGCTGCTAATTCGTACTTGCCACCTTCATCGTAGCCACTTCTATCTTTATCACAGTGCACTAGTAGGCAAAAGCCGCTACACTTTCGCACTCGAAAAGTTTTTAGGGTACTTCGAAACTCACCGTGTCTAAATCTGCTGGGCCTGATGGTTTCTCGCTCCTGGATTTTCAATGCTGCTCCTCTGCTTTGGTTAAACCTCTGCGCAAACCTTTTCTCCTGTCATCTTCAACAGGAATGTTTCCAAGTGCATAGAAACTTGCTCAGCCGATACTTAAAAAAGGAGAGGCATGCGACCTCTCTAACTACAGACAAATTGCACTAACTTCGATCATATCTAAAGTTTTTGAATCACTCAACAATTCTCAATTAATGAAATATCTGGAAAATAACCATCTTATCAACGATTGCCAGTACGGTTTCCGCGCATGCCGCTCAACAGGAGACGTACTAACGACTCTAACGGAGCGTTGGAATCATTGTCTCCATAATTTTGGTGAGTCTGAAATCGTCGCTCTCGATATTTCAAAGGCTTTTGATAGGGTCTGGCATGCTGCATTTTTCTCTAAACTTCAAACATTTGGTCTGCACCCTATCCTCGTTAAATGGATAGTGAGCTTTTTGTCAGACCATTCAATCCGTGTAGTAATTGACGGAGTTACATCCTACGAAATAAATGCTGATGTACTTCAGGGTTCAGTTCTTTCACCAACCTTATTTCTTCTTTTTATTACTGATCTTTTATGCCTTACTCTCAATCCTATCCATAGTTTCGCCGACGACAGCACCCTTGATTTCGCGTACTCATTTGATTCTGTAATGAATTCACGTAAAAATGCTACAGTAGTCAATCGAGAACGCATCTTTAGATCATTAAACAACGACATTTCTATGGTCTTCGCTTGGGGCAGAGCAAATCGTGTTACGTTTAATGCATCCAAAACTCTAGGCTGCTTAATGTCCCTTAAAAAAATCCCAGTTCACTCCCAACCCATTTCAGTCGACGGAGTGAATATACCCAATTCGCCCTCCCTAAACATCTTGGGTATTGAGATATCCAGCAATCTTTGCTGGACTGATCATATATTTGCAATCGCAAGAAGTGCGATGAAATGCTTGGGTTTTCTACAGAGATGTAAGAAATATTTCACCCCACCTGACTTAGCGCTGATCTACAAATCCCCACATTAGGCCTTGACTTGAATATAATTCCCACATTTGGACAAGGTTCGGGCACACCGCATTAGACAAAGTCCAGCGTACGGCTATTAAACTTATTGGCGATTCCCCATTCTCTAAGGGGCTTGACTCTCTAGAGCATCAACGAAATGTCGGTTGTCGCTCACTCTTCCATCCCCTTAATTCCTTTCATGCCACCCTCACCCTCACCCTTAATTCCTTTCATGCCAAGGATGTGCTGTAGCATCATAGGGCATCCCCTGAGCTTTGGCAACATCATATATTAAAAAACAAAAGCCGCTAACATATCTTTGGAGTTAGATGTTTGGCGAGCAACAATTGAAAATGCCGTAAAACGAGCACAAATGTTCATCAACTCAGGAGGTGATCATTTGACCGATATCATTTTTTCAACTTAATGTCATCAAATTTACACCTTAAAATAAACTTTCTATGAAAACAGAGTCCAATTTTTTTCATTTCTATTAATGTTGCGACACTTATATTGAACTTAATAATTATAAAATTTCACAAGTTTATATTCATTAAGCAGTTAATTATTGAGAATGACAAAGAAAATCATTTGTTGAAGATTAAGCATAAAGTAGAACATTATTATGGAGCAGTGGCTGCAAATTTTCCACGTCACTTTTCAAATTATTGCAACTTTATTTTACTCCCACTCAATACTGCTGACAAAACTAAATATGTAAGTATAGAGAAGCAACAAACTTTGCAGAGACTCCTCTGCAGTCTCAATC
Source organism: Leptarthrus brevirostris (assembly GCA_964036015.1). Lineage (NCBI taxonomy): Eukaryota > Metazoa > Arthropoda > Insecta > Diptera > Asilidae > Leptarthrus > Leptarthrus brevirostris. The sequence goes on from OZ038372.1 coordinate 127,710,415, forward strand.
TATTGTATAATCTAATGGTTTCTGATTTTGGTAGTATCCGGACTTTTGGTCCGAGTCCCGTCATCCTTTAACTTATTATCTCACATCTTAGTAGAAAGCACAGCAAAGCTGTGCTACCTGTTCAATTATTTTTGTTTGACAGAAGTGATTTATCTGAGATTGGATATGCTACCCCCACCACATTGGCACAAAATCTCAACTTGTTTTCGGTTGTTTATAATTCCCATAGCAATAAATTAAATCCCACAGGAAAATTGCGGTGAGAATAGGAAAATCCAAGAATCAGATCATCGCTGTTTATAGTTGCACGTGTATACTATAGATGTGGGTACGTGTACGGAAATTTTCCTGGCTGCTGGAATAGGTAAAATTCCGCAAATGCCTGGAGAAAAGGAACCAACAAAAAACGAACACAAAGAAGCAAATTGCATCGTTTGCTCCGGAATTTGCTCACTTTGATGGTGCACGCACGTATTGCGGGTGGCAATTAATTTCTAAATTTCGAGCAAAATTAACAGATGTAGCGGAAAGAGTCTTCCTTTTCCGTTAATTTGCTACCTACATATTAATTCGTAAGTCAGACATATTGCCTGAATTTAACTTCGTAACAAAGCATACTTGCAAATTCGGAAGGTTTAACGGTTCCGTAATGCTGGGTTAATTATTACCGACGTCGAATGTTAATGTGCTAAATGTGGATTGTGCAAATCATTAACAAGTGAATTATAAGCTTAAGCAACTCATTGTTAAGAAGCCTGTGTAGCAGCCTTGGAAAACTTACATAAGTATGCTATTTCGCTTTAGACTTAACAACGTAATTGTGTTTTACAAGTGGAGAAGGAGCAATTGTTGAAGTCCTAATAGAAAATTATTTAAATTCCGCTCCCTATTTGGCTCATCGTTATGAATTGTAAAAATCCTATAAAATCGGGCTAATATTAAAAAGGCAAAGTTCTACGGTCGTCAGGTAAATCATTGTGACAACATCACCTATCTCGCTGATTTTTTATGTGGTTTAAAACCACCACCACCCCCCCCCCCCCCCCTAGCCCCCATAAGTATCACAAATGTACACACTATATTTTTTAAGTACCACGCGGGCGGGGGTGAACCGAGCAGGTCCAAACATTGTTCTTCAATTATCTAGGCTTCTATTGAAGCTACGACAAATGGCGGTGATATGTACCAGTGTAGAGTGCGCTTCGAGCACTACAACTTTTCCTTTTTTATGTGATGTAACTGCGGTTATCGATTGGAGGTGGGGAAAACTTTTTCAAAGCCACATACATAAAATCAGCGAGGTAGGTGATCTTGTCAAAACAATAAATTACACAAGATATTACGATACTGTAAATAGGTTACCACCTTGGAAGGCTAAAAAATGAAACATTTGCAATAATTTTTTTCCAGGCCCTGTATTAGATATTACAATGGTTTAAACTTTTATTTGAAGCTTATAAAATACAAAAATACTTGATTTTTTTTATTTAATTTTTTAACAACTATCCAGGAGTCGCCAAAGTCGAGGACTCAAAAAAATGCTGTCCCATGGCGTACAGTTAATCTTAGGATTGGTGAATTTGAAAAATATAAAAAACACTTCATCTTCAAAAGAAATGTCCCTTACGCGACAATCTACCACAATTTGCCAAAAAAAAATATTCTCTGCTAAAAAAATGTTATAATTAATTTAATTTTCTTGTCAAAATGTGGTAGATTGGCTTAGAAAACATCTGAACGAACAAAGCAAGACCAAAAACATTGAAATCGGTCGAGTAGTTTCGGAGATTAACTGTCCCCCAATTGAAAAAAAAGTAGTTTCGAGAAAAACGCGTTTAAAGTTTTTACTCGCTATTTTTTGCAAATATTTTTAAAAAAACCAAGTTTTTTCACTTCCAATTTCACTATGTTAGAATTCGAATTTTTGGAAAAAAATTGTTGGAGGTTATTTTTAAAAGTATAAGGATTGAGAAAATGCAAAAAAAAATTGATTTTTTTTTCATTTACAAGGTGGTCGCCTACCTTAAAAAAATTGAATCTAAACTTGAAGGTAAGAATGTAGAAAAAAGAAAATAAACAAATTTTTGAATGCCACCAAGTACGTGCCACTTCTAAGAAAAGTTTCTCAAAAAATTTAAGGGACCATACGGACACAAATCCTAGAGCTAAACTTCAACACGAACGAACAAAATTAACCGAAACCGAGACAAAATCAAACTAGAATATCATTGTGTAACTGTTCTCAGAGGGCGGATGCAAAACCGGGCGAAGTCCCTACATCTAGAAGCCCTGCTGACAAGCAGATGCCATCTCCAAAGAGCCGTTTGCCACTTTTCTAGTCCTCTAGGATCACTCATCCAAAAATGTTCCAAACGAACACACCAAAATTCCAAACAAATTGGAGTCCCGCAGGAACAGTCTGCAGAGTCATGGACATCTGCAAACCCTTCCCATCATTCTCCCAGTTCTACTTCTAAAGCTAGCACATACCACGAAAAAGATTATTATTGTCGCACAAAGTCAGGCATGTAAAGTATTTGTGAAACTGGGTTCCTTCGATACCCCAAACCATGTAGGCCTTTTCAAATTATTGATCGAAATGTTATATGATCGACATGGTGCACAAGACTATGCGAATATGGGGGAACGGACTAAGGGTAGATAGAAGTGCCGCCCTGCGATGCTACCTCCCAAGGAACTTACTCATAGCTGCAAAATTAAATTAGCCCTGTGACAGAACACTCGCTTGGATGTCCGCACCTAAAGGCAACGAAATTTCACGACCATGTCTGTTAACCACCAAACCACTCTACGCAGCTCGAGGTAATAAAATAATTGACAAAGGCTGTACTTCCTTTCAGCGAAAGGAGATACAATCTAGTCCGCCACGACTTCACTGCTCCGTGGAATTACTTCAGAGCCATGCGGCTATTACATGCTTTACGATCGAGTTCCACATATACACCTAAATGCTTCAGACAAGTATTAGTAAATTTTTTGCAAAGAGGAGAATCTATTTGATTTCACCAGGTCCCACACCATAGGTCATGTCCATTGCTAAGGTTAACCCTACGGCCCGCCAATCGGTCATATTGTTCAAAAACTTTACGAGAAATAGGAAATGCATCCTCTTACTTAACGAAAATGGACAGATCGTCAGCACACGGTAATATAAGAAGCCTTATATTAGTACATAGTAAGTGAGCTAACTACTCCCTCAAAGATCGATGAAGATTTATCAACAGCGGCTCCAGTAAAAAGTCATAAAGCATACCTGACAAGGGGCATCCCTGCCTGGTGCACCGACGAAACAGCATCGTATCCGTAGGATTCTCAACACATGAGGCAAAAGAATTATAAAAATCAGGAGCTACCAGGCGAATGTTGTAGAACATCCGCCTTGTAACACGGAATATTTCTGCGAACGGCGCATAAAACTCCACCCACAACAGAAGCGATAAGTCCAAAAGGGTGACGATCGTGACGGAAGACAATGAAGCGAGAATTAGAAAGCTCAGCGTCTAATATTCCTGCACAAAGCTAGGTATCAGTAAGGCAGAGTACATCTAAATCAGAGTCCATGGAGCCAAAAAAAGGCGATTCGTTTTAGACCGAAGGCCAGTTACATTGGCATAGTAAAAACATAACTCGCTGATGAGTTTTTGAGTCTTCGATACTGAACGAGGTCCGGAATAATTCCTAGGGATGAACTCGCTCACGATTGAGTTGGTCGGCCTAAAATCAGATGAAATCAGGACAGCAAATACATCTTCAGGGACAAAAACACGTCTAGGAGCATCCCTCTTGGCGAGGATTAAATTTCCTGCATGCCATCGCAGTCAAGGGAACACCAGTGCTCGATGAAATGTGTGCAGTAACGTCAGCTTCAGATATTGTCGGATGTAAATTTGGGGCGCTTGGTCGGTCTGAGAACAGTAACACGGGTCGGGTGCTCAACATCCATGCTGGAGACAATAGGATTGGCAATCAAACTCTGGCAATCAAACTTAGCTAGAGTGTCAATTTCAGTACACTGAGAGCCGTCGCAACCGTGCGGAAAAAACGGAGAGATAATATCACCATCAGGAGCAGCAGCGAAAGTAGTGGCACCGGGAGAGGGTTAAGGGTCATTACGATCCTAACCCTGTCGGGGACGCGCTCGATGTCGTGGTTTCGCTAAACATAGATCTCTAGAAGAAGTTGGAGCTGACGAGCCCTTACCATCTAAGCCTGGTTAAACTGAGCTACCAATCATTATTGAGGTAAACCGGTACGTCTACAGCTAAAATTGTGGTACACATATATTTCAGTATTCAGGTACAAATATTAAGAGATGATTTTTAATCTGCAATCCTGATTCCTTAACAAATATTCTCTAGAAGTATTCAAAAAATTTGGAATTTAATTTTTCATTAAAGGCTGGATCGCAGACTTTCATATAATTTGTTCTGAATCCCTTTCTGAAATTGATAAACGTAACTTAACTATGATTAAAACTAATTTATTTTTTTATTTATTAAAATTACTTGAGGTAATTCAGCGAAAAAGTTATTTTTTCTACCACGAAACTATTACACCTTTCCACATTCTTATATGAACTTCAAAGAAGTTTTTTTTTTTTTATAAAAATAATAATTAGAACATTGTAAAACTGAAGGAAAAAACTCATTTAAATTTTTGTAAAATCTTATGAAAACTATTAACAATGTGATTTTGAGTCAAAAAAACTAGAACTTATTTTACAAAAAACTCTAATTTGTCCTTAGGCTATGTGTTATTTAGGAGATTTTTCTTAAATACGGGCTTCGTGCGCCCGGCTTTGCTCAAACTTTTGGTTAGTTTCGTTTTCGATTACTTTTACATTTCACTCTTTACTCACCTTCACCGATAGGGATGTTCGGGGCAGAATCTAACTGCATCAGGAATGCCATTATTCATCTCAGCGACCCATTCATATTCGATACTAACTTCGGTCATTTTTAATTATTTGTACATGTTACCCCCACACCCACCGTAGGGTGTCTTCCCACCACACAAACGGCATCATTGGTGTCATTATTCATCTCAGCGATCCCGACTACTATGTATTTGACACTAATATGAAACGTTTTATATTGTTTTTACATCTCCCTTGTTTCCCAACCCCGCACTTTGGGGTACCTTAACCACACAGTAACTAACGGCAGCAAACCTCAGTCTCCCCGTGAGTTGTTAATAACAAATTAAAAATCCACTCCATATTTGGGCTGTTGTCTAGTTCGCAGTAATGCAAAAAAAACAGACTTTTAATTTCCCTCATTCCCCTTATCCTAATTCCCTTCCGGCCAAGGCCATGTTAAACGCATCATAGGGTTGTCCTCTGGGCTTCAGCTTCATCATCAAAAAAATCATTCCTTCTGAACTAAGCACAACTCTACCGTGGCCTGGCTCAAAATTACTGCCGACATAAGAATTGCCTGTGATAATGATGAAATTACAGCGTTGGTTCAGCTCGACAAGAAGGCCTTTGAGGAAGCTGATCACAGGATATTATTTTGGAAACCTAATTCGCTACTGAACTTTTGAATGCCGCATGCAATTTAATATTGTCATTTTTGAAAAGACGTAAACAAAAGGTTATTTGCAATGACAAGTCATTCGATTATCTTAAGCGGGTTATCTCAAGGATCTATTCTTCGCCCTCATTTATTTTAAATATTATTAATGGTCTTCCATCTCTTCCTCTTCCAAGTGTTATTTTTGATAATACAGTTATTCCCTATAGTGATTCAGTTCAAAATCTTGGCATTATTTTTAATAGGTCATGTCAACAGTGTCATTGGTATAGCTGGTTTCCTACGAAAGCTATCTATTGCTTTATCTGCGTCTACTTGTTGAGTTCGTATTCGTGTGAAGTTTTTATTCAAATTCACAGTCAATCCATTAGACTGTGGAAACTTCTTCAAATCGAACTGAAAAAAAGCAGCAGCGGCCGTAATTTTCAAGACATTTTTTTCGAATATTTAAAATCTACATGGAATATTCTAACTTTAGAAGCCGGTTCTATCTTGTGGGAAATTCTCGAATATGTTCTGATGATGATTAATTAAATTTTAAGGTTTATTAGGTTTTTTAAATGCAACTAGAGTATGATGAATATTCGACTAAATTTTGATTCAATATCATACAAATCATAAAATCAAATTCTACCACCTCTGCCCCACCAGCACTGAAAAAACATAGATTCCCGCCTGCCACACACAAACCCCCCCCCCCCCCCACCCCTTAGCCGAAAAACGAGATCCCCTCCTGCTTTGCTGCGATGTCACTCCTAGTGCCTTTCTTATGTATGTAGAAGAAAGCTTGTTTTTCAAAAAGGTAAGAAGATGGTAAAAATGAAGAACCACTTGAGAAAACTGGATCATATACATATGTATGCTTGAAGACGGCAACGTCGGCAAATACCAGGTCCTTAGTTCTTAGTTCACCATTTTAATGAAAGCATCCAAAACCTGGTGAATGAGTTGAAACCAAGTTAGCCGGTGTTCTCAATATGTACAAAAAGTGTTTCGAGCTTAGAACATAAAGCTTAACAGGAATGGCAGTATGCTAGGAAAACGTCGGCATTTCCCTTTCTGTAGAGGTGAGGGTTTTGTATGTGTTTGTAGGCCATGACAGTAGTCAAATTTTAGATTTTTTGAAGAGGGACTGATATATCTTTTGAATAATTACAAATTGTATTAATTAAAAATTAACTAATATTTATATTTTAAGTTTTATTATTAAATTACATTTAAAAATGTTCGCAAAGAAGATATAGATTTTCTAATTATAATACGATCTAACACAATTTAGAAAAACAATTGTGAAACGCTCTGAAATTTTCTATAATTTATGCATTTAAACTGTTCCACCTTCTCTTTTAGCCAAGTGAGAATTGTTATTGAATACAGACAGTGATAGGTGATTTAGATAAATAAGTTAAAATATGATATTATTGATCCCCAGCGGTTTGTCTTTTGTCTATTGCATTTTACTGCATTGATATTCAAAAAGTGGTTTACCAATGAAACTCTGTTGTATAATACAAAAATTAAAAATGTAAACAAAAATAAGGGGACATTACCTCAAACCTTTCCCCGCTTCCACACTTCTTCTTACATTCAGATGCCGATCACACCTACAGCACATATACGCGATACTGCCATTCCTGTTTAGCTTTATGTTGTAAGGTTTCGAGAAAAATGAAGCTTTGAGGAAAATTTGTAAGGCTGAAAACCTAGAAAACCGTGCATTTGGAATACCATAAATAAATCGATTGACATTTGTCACGAATTGCCTTACATTAGTGTTCATTATGTTCATGTAAGACATGTACCCAGTAACTACTGCTTCAAAAGTGTATCATCATGAGAGGGGGGTCGTGTATCTGCTAAATTTCATAAAATATCGACTCAGAAATTTTACAGTATTTGTTTAAAACTTTTTTCTTGCAAAAAATGCAAAAAAAATCGTTTTTTTTAAGTTCTGGTTAGATGAAGTCCCATATATGATGCCGACTGCATTTTCACTAATCGTACTCACCGAGTCTCGTTTCGTGGAGCTTTGTCTAAACCAACTTTAAGACTTCCGAGATTCCACAGGGCAGCCAACTCAAAACATTGCTTTTTATCATCTACATTAATGACATATTTACGGTTCTGTGTCATTCTGAAATTCTGTGTTATGCTGACAACGCCAAGACCTTCCGTATTGTGTCGAGCATTATCGGCTATCTTTTTTCAAATTCTGACTTGGACACCTTCCAAAGAAGTTTAACGTCTCAATCAATGTCCCTTGAAAAGACTAGTGATCTGGGTGTCTGGTTGAATTGATGTTTTTTATTCGATGACCACTTTGATGCTATAATTAATAAGGGCAACACGACCTTAGGCTTTCTTAAGCGTTGGTCGAAAGAGTTTGGTGACCTCCACATCACTAAGCTTCTCTATGGTAGTTTCGTCAGACCTATTTTGGAATATGCCTCTCCCGTTTGGTTCACATATCATTCGCATTTAGGGCGTTCAGGGGAAGTATGCTTGTTTTACCCTGCGCAGCCTTCCCTGGAATAATTTCCTTATACTGCTACCTTATCGCGAGCGGCTCTGGTTGCTTCATCTGAATACCCTCCAGGGAAGACGCCGCAATTCTTGTGTATTGTTCGCATTGAATTGCTTACAGAGTTTAATTGACTCTGCTAAATTGCGTTTTGTGCGGAATCACGGCTTCTTGCATGTGCCTCATCACCGCATTAATTCTGGTAAATTTGAGTCGATCTCATCGATGGCACGACTTTTAATTTCTTTTTTCACTCCATAGATTTTCACTTGTCCAAGAGCCTTTTGAGAGTTCAGCCTAGTTATGGTTACCTTGCACACAGGGCCGCCGAGAGGGGAGGGGGTGGGGGGGAGTGAAGGGAGTAAACCTTCCGGGCCCGGGCTTTCAAAAGGGGCCCCGTCATCTAAGTCAAACAATAGAAAATTTTTTCCATTTTAATTATATATAAAAAGAAATGTTTCACGATCGAAAAAGTGTAAGATACTAGACAGATTTTAAATTGAAAGTCACTCATTCGATTGTGTATGGGCCTGTAAACGCTTAGCCCTGGGCCCGAAATTCCTTCCGCGCGGGCCCGTATGTGGTACCCCCCGGGCCCGAATTTCGTCTCTACGGGCCGGCTTGCACACTAGTGTTAACTGTTTATACTTTAAGTTTAAATACTTGTATTGTATTCGTTTCGCTTTATTAACCGAATTCCCAAAAACAGAGAGGTTCTAAGTTATATTTTTTTTTATGTCTGACTGGGCAAAACTTCGTAACGCGTTGACCGATTTGGATAGTTATTTTTTTGTTTTCTGGAGTCTTCCATTGCTGATATGAGAAAAAATTGGACCTAGGGTGGGAGTAAAGGGGGAAGGGTAGTCAACTTCGTAATGCGTGGACCGATTTGACCGATGCTTTTTTGTTGGGCTAGAGTATGTTCCTCGATTGGTACCATACCAAAAATTAATTTTTTGTGGGATGGAGGTTGAACCTAACTTTGTAGCGCGTGTATCGATGGAAGGGCATGGCCATGGGAAGAATTGTGCTTCTAAGGTGAGAGTATGAAATGGTGGCTGGCATTAACTTTGTAACGTGTTGCCGGATTTGGATGATTCTGCGTCCTTTCTGTGGAGCGCATAACTATGTAACTGTTAAAATAGTTTTGTTATACGAGCAACGTTTTTTGAGTAGCATATCTGAATTCTTAAAAGCGAAAAATAAAATAGCTTTTAAAAATAAGACTGAATCGACTTCACAAAAAGCCCTTAAAAGGATAAAATAATATAACATATTAAATCTATTACGACATTTTGAAGTTGATGCAAATTAAACAAACAAAATATCTACTTACCACAATTGAAGATACTTTATTAACCCACCCAAACCTTTCAGCTCACGATATTATAAGAAAAGTGAATTAAATACTTTTGTTGCTGTTGTTTTGTTTGTTTAATTCGCCCTTCTCTGAAAAAGATAAGTATTTTGGTCTGTTGGATTCACCGCCAAATTCCATTGCTTACAACAGTTTTAAAATACGCCAATCATTTTTTAAAGCTTAGACGGAGTATCAGAAATGAGAAATATGTCATCAGCATACATCAAAAGGCGAACATGACAGCCTTCACTGTAAGAAAACCTCTCACTTATATATTTAGCTGGTTGCTGGAGGATGGACAGATGAGTTGAAGCCTTCTAGGATACGGCGATCCTCATCAGGACATTCTCAAGTGTAAGTTACTACTCCAAGCGGTAGCAACCGGGCAATGCATCCTAGAACGTAGCCAAGTAACTAATGCGGGAGGAGATAACCTCTTGAAAAATCCCCCTAACTCCAAGGTTGTAGCAGTCCATGCCAAGAGAGTCTGCAGTGGTGTCCCTTATCTGCAGGACTCAGGGGTAATTGGGTCGCAAATGGCGTTTCGTCAGGCACTTCTTTAGGAGTGGAGGGTATGGTAGACCCTAACAGGTTGGCTATACCCACAGTATCCACAACATTACAGAAGCAGCTTTCGCAAAATTACCTTTTGAAGGTTCTGCCACGGCTATGGAGGCTGGTTTCCGCCGCCTTAAAGTGCTGTAGCAGTCCTGGAAGAAGGTGACATTGCCAAAATAATAACTAGCACTTCCTCATGGCGGCGGTGCAGAGATGGTAGACTCTAACAAGTTGGCTATCTTCGCGGCACACGCACTAGTAGAAGATGCAGACCTGCCTTCCGGGACAGCATGGATTCCAGCAGATAAACTAGGATTCAAGCGGTGACACAGGAAACCAACCGAAGTTAGTGGTGAGAGTTGGATAACTAGATTCTCAGTTGTCCCCACTAGGGGAGACTGGGAGGGGACGAAAAGGGACCCGATTCTATGTGGTCTGTTTCGGCTAATCACCAGAAAGGTGTTTTTAGTGAGTAAGAATCTTACACACCGGAAGGCAAGGGCTGTGCGGTGTCTTTTGGGAGATTTTCACCTCTCCCACTAAAATAAAATAAAAATATATATTTAGATAATCTCTCTAATAATACACTACAAAAAAGTCTCTGTATAGTATCCATGAATGTTAGACCTCTGTAGTTCTGCGGTAAATTATCGTCACCTTGCTTATTGATCAATGAAATAAAGGATCGTTTCAAGATTTCTGGCATTGTTCCTGTATTAAAAATGTAGTTAAATGCTTTAAATAGGCCATGCAAATAATTCTCGTGCACATTTTGAAAAAAGTCGTCAGTAATACTATCCGGACCGGCCGCTATCTTGCACTTTACCCTGAGTAGCGCCTCTCTAAGCTCGTGAATCTCTATTTCAAGGTCGTAATCCACAATAAAGGGCGCGGCGAAAAGCTGTTGATTCGTACTTAAAGGACGGGTCAGTAACGATTGAAAATATGTTGTAAGTCATCCAACGTCAAACCATCCCCAATATTAAATTGTTGTGTCTTTAACCTTTTAACTAACTGCCACCATCCCTTGGCGTCGTAAAGTGGTAGCCGAATCAATAATCAGATTTGAAAGTTCCGGTTCGGTTTCTCTAGCAAGACCCTTCCAATTCAACTTGGAAAGGAGCTCCAAACCCTTCAAACCTGATGTTTCAGGCAGTAGACTGACTTTTAAATGTAGACTAATTGACACATGATCCGAATAAATTTCCGACTCAACCCTAAAATTTCGGACTTACTTAAAAATATTAAATAAAGCTAAAGATACGTCTATGCACGATACTCCAGTTGCTCTGATAAACGTTAATTCATTTAAGATTGCGAATCCGTAATCTTCACAAAATTCTAAAATTTGTCTACCCTTTGTACTTAAAATTTCTTCTTTCGATTTTCGAATATGTACGAGAAATGGACAATCCGAAAATAAATGTCCGGTAACACTTGCGCATCACCTACTCTTCGATTAAATCCCCTATAGCCACATATTCCTATCACAATTTTCCCGCAGTAATCGAATAGTATCCTCATATTCTGTGCTTCACTTATCCGGACTTAGATAACGTGGAATAATGTGAATAACACCTCTACCCACATTTAACGCTATCCTAAGCCGAATTTTCTAATGGGTTTTTAATACAACTCTCACTTAAACTACCATTACTACACGATGGTCTTTCAATCAAGTCATTAACATTTTCAAATTTCGCTTTGTACATTTTGTTAACTTCAGTTATGCCATCTACTTTATTAAAGAGCAAATTGTTGTTAAATTAAGTGAACACCTTATTCTCTATTATCAGTTTGTCATTACGAAGTTTTGTTTTTAATGTCCGGTTTAGTTTATTTGGTGGATGCATGCCAACAATCTCCTTCTAAGTCCCTTTTTAAGGCGTGTTGCAGCCAGCCTCTCCCGTATTTTCGTCGCTGCATTCCCAATTCTGCTAATTAAATCCTAACTAGTGTTAACAGGGCTTGAATAAACTTGATTCTTCTTTGTTCCCCAAAAGAAGACTTTCAATGGGATAAGGTTTGTGGATCAAGGAGGCCAAGGAATATGTGTACATCGGCCAATCCAGCGGTTAGGAAATTTTTCACTTAGTATTGCCTTCACAATGTTAGCAGTAGGCGCTGGTGCTCCATCGCGTTGGTAAAACATGTCCATTCGATTATTCACAGGAATCTCTTCTATCGGATCTGGCAGTGTATTGTCCAAAAAGCCCGCATACATTTCACTATTCAACAAAATGAATGGTGTTACCAAATCGTTGACGATGATACCAACCCAAACATTGACACTGAATCTCTGCTGGAATGAGGTCAGCTTTGTCCTGTGTGGGCTAGTTTCCGACCAGGTATGGAGGTTATGGAAGTTCGTGATACCGTCACTGATGAATTGAGACTCACAGAATTCGGTCCAGAAACGCCCTGTTGTCAATGTTGCGTTACAGAAGCCAAGTTCTAAATTCTAGTCTTCTCTCGGAATCCCCTTCTAGTAGTCCTTGGACTGGGTTATGGTGATATGGACGTAATCCCTCTCGATGAATAACCCTCCAAACCTTAGATGAAGACAGTCCTAATCGTCTTCTTTATAGCAAAATGTCCACGCCACGATGCAACGGTGTGAATTCTGGTTAAAACAATACAAAAGATAAAACAACATTTCACTAAAATTTTTATAACTTTTTTGCAGCAATAATTAAAATTAATTACCTGTTAACCCAAAACAAACATTTTCGACCCTTTATCTGAAAAGTTTTGTTTATTTTAAGAATTTCCTACCTAAAGTGCAATAAAATAATTAGGTACTCAGGGAGTTCTAAGGATACGGTTTTTCTAATCCTGTGTCTACCTTGACATGTTGCACCTTTTTGGAAAGGTAATAAGATGGGCAATCCAATAAAAATAAAAAAAGAGGTGTACTAATTACATAAATTTCGGAGAACATTTGGGAAAATTCTGAATTTTAGGTAATCGAAAACCATTTTTTCACTTTTGGAAGTGACTGTACCTGCAACGGTAGGAGTTAGATCGCATCATTGACAATTTTGGAGATGTCATTGGGATCGTAGTTTTTTATCGTCTTTTTGAAGTCGCTGTGTTGGGTAGATCAAACGATTAAAATAATAGAATAATGTGCACACTATGAAAAACTGAAATTTATCAATCACCCTGTAACTTCCAAACGATTGAGCAGTAAATCATGGTCCGACCATGGTCTGGTGCTCGTATTTTTATTAAATTTCTCCTTCCGTACAATTCTGCGCTTTAAGGCTAAAAATGCTTGTTAGTTTCTTAAATACGGTATGACTATTTTTACTTCATCCGAAAGATTGTTGTGTGAACTTCAAGTAGAAAAAAGCAATCTTTTCATAGAAGCAATAGATTAGGCACTAAGACGAGCTTAAAGAAAAATCACCCCCCGGCGTCCCTTCGTCTGGCGTAGTTTACACGAAAACTGTATTAAATGTAGTCAAAAATTGTAGAAATCCTCTCGCTTGAATTGCATTGGCACCCCAAGTATTTGGATCATCGATCATTTCTTCAAATAATAATCAAATCAGCGATATAAGTACGAACCACATAGGGAGTCTTCGCTTGACAACTTGATCCAAACAATTAGTTCTCTTCGTTGATTGGCAAAAAGCTGATAACCCGAATAAACTAATAAAAAAGACTTCTTGAATAAAATTAACTGACTGTGACAGAACTAGATTTAAGATACATATGTGCATTACAGTGGATGAAAATAGCAACTACCTTTTCTCGAAGCGTTTCGTCGTATTTTCGAACTCTCATAGCTTCGGTCTGGATAATACCTCTAGCCCCTTACTCTACAAGGCCTAACTCTACAACCCCTATCTCTAGAAACCCTACATCTTGGTCAAAAGTATAGCTTGGCAGTTTCATGACCGTCGCACAGTCACTCCTATGGACTTATTGTAAGAAATTAAGTTACTGGTCTTTAATGTTGTGTCACGCATTAGATCCATGAAACGGCCAAGTCATACTTTTTTACCAAGATGTAGGGTATCTATAGAGTTAGGGGTTGTAGAGTTAGGCCTTGTAGAGTTAGGGGCTTGGCTCTGAATGAGATCTGACAACTTTTTAATGGTGAAAGCGGTATGAGCTTGTGAGTCTTGGCAACCTTCTTTACATGAAATGTTTTTCGTGAGATTAGCATATTCACCAATATTTTGAAGCTTATTAGTACTATAGTGTTTCATAAAATTTTTTCGCACAGTAGAAACTTTCCGACTGGAATTTAGTTCCGGTTAGGGTCCAATTCGGATCAGGATTGCCTGACTATTGATCAAGGATGAATCAGGCTTCCTAATCCGGATGTGACTATAAAACGTCACGCCTTATATGATCCCCTCAGGATCCGATCTTGATCATAAATTATTTTCAGGAACGGATGAGGTCATCAGATCTACTGGGGATCAGGCTTTCTGATCAAATTCTGATCAGAAAAGTATACGAGTGACGAATTACTCTAATTTGACTTTTTCAAGATTAACTTTGCTTAAAAAAGTAAATGTTCATATTTATTGAACGTAAAATAATTAGATAAATATTACCATTTTATTTAAAGTTTATTAAAGATTTTAAGGATTGCATGATATTGCACTTTATAAGTATAAATTTAATAAAATTAAAGTTAATAATTATTTGTTTTCTTTGCCCCATGTTTTCGCATTGTTTATAACTCTGCCAATAGCATCATAAAATGATCAGGTGACTGCACGGAGAAAAAATAGAGCATGTACTACTTTATTTCTAGTAAATTTGATCTATATTTCTAGTCGATATAGGGACAACTCCCCATCAAAGTAACATTTACCTTACTTTTTTAGTGAATTAAAAATTGAGGAGTAACTTTACAGTAAAGTATTTATAGGTATAGATTACTGAAAGTTATTGCCACCCATTAGGTTAATTTTAGATTAGAATACCCAAGAAGTATGAAAATTTTTACAGGAAATAAAAAAGAAGGTTAAGAGATGTCTACCTTACTGTAAAGATAAAATCAATAATTTTCCAGTAAAATAGCAAATCTTAAATTGTTAATAATTCGCATTAGGGTTAGTTAAAAATTCAATAAAATTTAGTTCATTTTATCTTATTGACTGATGTAATTTTACTTATATTTATAAAAATATTTGTAGCATTAATAATAATAATGAGGTAATTTTCCGAAATGCAAAAAAATGTAAATGCTTTTATTTTGAAAGTAATTATTTTTATTATAAAAAAAACGTTACATTAGCTGTCTTTGAATTCCAGAGTGTCGATCTTCTAAGGATTTTTGTAAATCTTCTAATGACTGAAAAAATTTAGATATGTAGCAGATAATCTGTAAACACTTAATACCTCAACGTAGATGAATAATGATTGTTGAACTTCTAATTTGGAGCAATTTGTTGACCTTTTTCTCTTGGTCCAGTTAGCTTTGTTCCGTTTAATAATAATGGCAATACGAGAAAAGCTAAAAGACTGATGGAATTATGAATGAATTATTAAAATGGCCCATTTTGCTTAACAATAATATTTTAGCATAAATTTAACAATCTACGAATCTTTGCACTTCAAAATGTAACACCATGTATTCACTGCGACCAAGTCGATCAGATTTATAGAATAACCTTCATTTTTCGTAAACAAAACTTTAGTGATGAGTATCAGATACTCTATTGCTAGTGATGTTTACCTTACAAGACTAGCAAAATAAGGCATGAGTCAATTCCGAGTATTTCTTTAGTTAGAAATTGGTAGAATTTTAGATTTACTTTATGGTAAGATACCAGATGATTTTATTCGCTAAGAAATAAAATTTTACCTTACGAGAAGGTCAAGTTCACTCATACACAAGTGAATTTGCTTCAATACTAAGGTGAAAATAACAAATAAAAAAATTAGTGAAAAGAACTATATAGTTTTTCCAACGAAAGTAGAACTTACTTTACATATAGAAAAATTTATTTTAATTAAAGAATAAATAACTTGATTATTTCACTATATTTTAAATGTGAATATTACTTTACTTTTAATTGCTCATACCTATGTTTACTTTTATTAAAAATTTTGTGTTAATAACCTAAAATGTTTTACTACTCGTGTAAAGTAAAAATTACAAAATTCATTTTTCTCCGTGATGGATCAAAAGATAGAGTATTGTACTTTGATCCGTTCCTGATCAGATGGCCGTGTTAAGAAAAATCTGATCCGGATCTGATCATAATCCGGGTTTCGTGAACTAATTTCCAGTCGGGTTATTACTTCAGAGCAAATAATTATTATTGGGATATTATTAGTGTACGAAGATTCTGTTTCATAGAAACTCTTTTACTAATAATTATTAGCAGTCCACTAATAACTAATTACAGTTTCTTTATTAATCGAATTACGTGGGTAAAAGTAGTCTAAAGATAAAGTAAGAATTTTTAGCCGTTCTGTGAGATTTTCGCAATAATTTTTTTTATTTTGAAACGTTTGAAAATGTTTTCGGGTAGCGATGACGAGTTTGACAAATATGAACTAGTTAGGATACCTCGACGTCGTGTATTTAAGGAAAGAATTAATTATGGAATAACTACAAGATACGAATTCAATGAAAAATTTGGTATTGATAGTGAAACAGTTGAATATTTGTTGCAACATATTGGACCCTATTTTGAAACTCCAAAAAATCGAAACTGTGCTTTATCATCAAAGCAGAGACTACTTACAGCTCTTCACTGGTTAGGGAACGGAGGTCAGTACCACGTAATAGCAGATATGCACGACATCGCAAAAGTCACTTTTTGCCGTCTAATTAAGGAAGTGATTAGTCTAATTAACGACAAAGTATTTCCACAAGCAGTAAAATGGCCTAACGCAATCGATGTTGTTAGGAAATTTTACTTAATTAAGCGCATGATTGCCGTTATTGGCTGTATTGATGGTACCCTTATCAACACTGATGCACCAAAGGAAAATGAATTTTATTTTCAGACCAGACCTACAATTTTGTTATTGCAGTACTAAATAACCAGGAAAAGTGCACGATTCCTGGGATATTAAGAAATAGTATGCTATATAGAAATATGGAAAATGGCTGACGCCCACATCCGCGGTCAATACTTTTAGATGATTCAGGGTTACCCGCTTAGAGAATGGTTGACTACCGCTAAAACTAATAATCTCAACACCCTGCTGTGAAGATTTTCAATAGGGCACATAAACGTACACGATGTTTAAGTGAAAATAGCATCGGTATTTTAAAGGAAATGATTCCTTACCAAACATGTATTGCACTAAGTAATTTGAACAATTGCCCACATGATCTTTCAAACTTCGACTGTGAGCAAATAGTTAATGAATAGGAACCCACGGACGACGAAATACCGACATTATCAACAACAGGAATTTTAAGGCAGCAAGAACTCATTTAAGGCAGTAAGAACTCATTTAAAGAATAAAACAAAAAAAACTATGTGGAGATATTTATCACTTTTATTTAAAATTCCTCCACAGCAAGGTTCCTTTGGAACACTCCTTCCTTTGCAAATTCCTCTCTCTGAATTTCCTTTTGCAATAGTTCATTTTTTAATTTTAGGTTTTCTATTTCCAGATCCTTTTTTGGCTATCCTTTTTTCATTTTTCCATTTCTAGTTTAAATTTTTTTTTCTTAATAAAAGTATTTTTTCGTCATCAAAGAACATTTGATTTCTTTTTGGTTCTATAAAGAGATGTAACTTTTGTATTTGTTAGTTTAATGAGTAAGCCAATTTATTTTACCTGATGGTGAAAAAAACATATATAACATTGATATGGAAACACCAGCATTTCCATTTTCTGCAATACTCGCTTTCTCCAAAGTCTGCAATGTCCTCCAATGATTCTGCCAGTGGTAATCCCTCAACATCCGATGCATTTTTAGACAAAATCTCCAGAACCCTTTCGTCGATTTCGCTTAAAATGCATTTTTTCCTCCTTCTGACACTATTCGTTTTGCATTATCAACTTTCATCTATTTAATGATTTACGATTAGCGCAACAATTTTAGCTAGAATTTATCACTTACCATAGTGCACTTTTTAATATTCGGCCAAAATGCATCACGTATAAGTATATCTCCATGACTTATTTTGGAATATATCACTTGCAATGGTTTCTTGATCAAGCGTTTGGGAGTTACAGGGTGATTCATAAATTTCTGTTTTTCATGGTACGCACATTACTTTTTTATTTTTATCTTTTGATCTACCCAACACAACCGCATTAACCAAACGCCAAAAAACAACTTCCAAAAATGTCAGCACTACTGATATAACTCCTACCATTGCACCTACAGTCACTTCCAAAAGTGAAGAAAATGGTTTGCAATTATCTAAAGTTCAGCACTTTATCAAAATTTCTCTTAATGTAATTAGTGAATTAGTGCACCCCTTTTTTATTTTTATTGGTATGTCCCATCTTATTACTTTTCCAAAAAGGTCCAGCATTTCCACGTACAGAAAAGATGTAGAAATTTATACGTAGAAATCCTATCGGAGAATATTATAAAAATCAACAAGATCAAGAAATTAAACTAAAATTAATTCTAAAATACTTTTTATTGAATTTAAAAATAATTACAATTAATTTTGATAAGTAACCGAAACCGTCCAAACTGTCCACCACCACTTTGGATGCATTTCAACAATCTCCTTCCAAGTCCTAATTTTAGGCGTATTGCAGCCAGCCTCTCCCGTATTTTCGTCGCTGTATTCCCAATTCGGCTAACTAAATCCTCCCTATTGTTAACTGGGCTTGAATAAACTTCATCCCTCATTGTTCCCCATAAGAAAAAGTCCAATGGGGTAAGGTCTGGAAATCTAGCAGGCCAAGGAATCGATGCACCTCGTCCAATCTAGCGGTTAGAACATTTTTCACTTAGTATTACCTTCACAATGTTAGCCATATGCGCTGGTACTCCATCGTTTTGGGGAAACATTCTCCTTAGATTATCCATAGGGTTCTTCTCTATTAGATCTGGCAGTGTATTGCCCAAAAACTCCAACTAAATTTCACTTTTAAGCACTTGCGGCAAAATGAACGGTCCTAACAAATGGTTGCCGATGATCCAAGCCCAAACATTGACACTGAATCTCTGCTGGAATGAGGTCACCTTTGCCCTGTGTGGGTTAGTGTTCGACCAGGTACGGAGATTATGGAAGTTCGTGATATCATTCCTGGTGAATTGACATTCATCTGTCCACAGAATTCGGTCCAGAAACACTCTGTCGTCAATGTTGCGTTTCAGAAGCCAAGCGCTAAATTTTAGTTTTCTCTCAAAATCTCCTTCCAGTAGTCCTTGGGCTGGGTGAGGGTGATATGTACGTAATCCCCCTCAATGAATAACCCTCCAAACCTTAGATGAAGAAACTCCAATTCACCTTACGACTTGCTTCATGCTCGTTTAAGGGCCCTGCCTCACGATGGTGATTATTTGCTGCTCAACGTCCCGAAGTTTCGGGTCGTGTCTCCATGTCGTGTGATGTTACACTTCCTGTTTCTCTTTAGCTTTGGAAAGTCCGTGTAAATACCCCTCTTTGGGTTGCTCGCCGGTTAGGGAATCTTCTTTGATATTCCAGTACAGCCGCTCTCTCTTCTCCGTCTACTACACCATAAATGTAAATAATATCCGCGTATTCCTCAAATATAAATTCTATAATTTTTTAATAATTTTTGCTTAAAAACACTCGTACTTATTGATTTGTTTTCAACTATGATAGATATTCTTGCTGACTGACTCTTTTTTATAGCAAAATTTTCATCAGGTACGAGTAACTAAACGCCTGGATACAAGGGTGTGAATTCTGGCTACCACAAGATAATATCGGCAATAAAACAAAATTACACTAACATTTTTCTAACTTTTCTGCAGTAATAATTAAAATTAATTACCTGTTAACCCAAAATAAACATTTTCGACCTTAAATCTTAAAAATGTTGTATCTTTAAAGAATTTCCTACGTTAATTCCAATCAAATAATTAGGTACTCAGGGAGTTCTAAGGATGCGGTTTTTCTTATCCTGTGTCTATCTTGTCATGTTGCACCTATTTGGAAAGGTAATAAGATGGGCAATCCCAACCATTTAATCGCAAACCATTTTATTCACTTTTGGAAGTGACGTGTACCTGCAATGGTAGGAGTTAAACCAGTAGTATTGACATTTTTGGAAAGGTCATTGGGATAGTTGTTTTTGAGCGTTTGTTTGATGTGGCTGTGTTGGGTAGATCAAGAGATAAAAATAAAAGAGTAATGTGCATACTATGAAAAATTTATGAATCACCCTGTAACTCCCAAACGGTTGATATTGCCCCCCCCCCTGCCATACAATTTTTTGTTTGTCTAGTTGAGATCTATCACCCTAATCATTTTGGCACGTCAGATCTTAAACACCCTGTATAATAACATACAATTTTTCTGGTTATCTCTACTTTTGGGAATACAAATTTAATATCCTTATGTAAAATTACAATTTTACTTCCGGCAACAGCGCGTTTTTTAGTTTTTGTCATTTGTATCGAAAACCAAACCTGATCCAGCAAAAGCACTGTGATTTTCGGATTCAGAAAATGTTACGTTCGAAATGATGGTTTTTATTTGCCGCAATTTTTCGTGTAGAGTATTGTAATTACTGCTTCGAAAATTTGACACCGTTGGGAGAGGGGGCATATACCTGCTAACTTTCTTAAAATATCTACTCAGAAATTTGACGGTAATTTTTTGAAACCTTCGAGTATATCTAACAGAAAATACAGAAAATCGTTTTTCTAAGTTCTGGTTAGACGCAGTGCCTTAATGGAAGTCGGCGGAAGCCCTGTCAGATGTGTAAAATGCCTAAAGCTAATATCACAGAGATTGACTCTGAATTTCCTTTAAACGCAGAATTTAATGCAAATTATTTGATCGTTAGTTTTAGAAAACGTAAATTCGCCAAAAAACACAAAACACATTTGACATAAAACACAGTAAATTGATTAATAATGAATGATCTTAGCCTCATGAAACTTGGCACTTCCAGTTGTTATAAAAGCTCTTGCTAATTAGCTAAATTAAATTCTCCCGAAGTAGAGCAAGAAATCCTAATGACATTCATGTAATAAAAAATTTGTGTCATTGTACATCAAATAATTGATTAACCCAACAAATCTCAACAAACCAAGGATCGGAAATAAAAGTCTCTCTTTAACATATTATATAGTGCATTTGTTTCATTTAAATATAGTAGAGTGCTGTACAATACATATAAACAACAATTTAAATATATCAGTAGTATCTTTGTGTTTCTTAATATCATCAATATTATTAATAATAGTTACTATACGACATATTCTACACTTATTCTGGTATATCTTACAATGTTAGCTCCTCGTGAGGTGAACTGAAGTGTATTTCTTCAAATTTTGAGTATTTTAATGTATCTCTGAACGATCATAATGAATTAGATTGTAAATACATTTATGTATGTATATATTTTAAGACTTAAGAATAGTCATCTGTCTATTTTCCTCTCGGTGTAAACGTATTAGTTATACTAAAATATATTTATATAAGTAATATTGCGATATTGCTGCTAAATTTAATGTTTCTATAGATAACTAGTATGTTTACAGTATTTCTAAATAAACCAAATGCAAAAACCAATGGTTGCAATATTTTTATACTACTCTAATAAATTAATCAAATTCAAATAATAATGCATTGTCAATATACCTAAATAGTCCAAGAGGTCTTACACAGAACTCATATTGTGTTCTTGTAAGACAAACGAATTTATTTGAAATTTACATAAATAAATTGATTAATTCATAATATTAAAGATTTGTATATAATATACTTTTTTCTGTCTTTCTGTAAATATGTCTCTAGATTTATACTTTAAAATGATATGAAATCGATACTAAGCATATTCGGTTCCTCTCTTTTTCTTTTGTTAATTATTTGTTCATTATAATATCACAAAAAGGTGATGGCATTATTGGCTGTCACAATGTTAGTAGTGATTTTTGCAATATTAAATTAATGCACTTTTCTATTATATTCAGAACTTGACATTGATCATTTTGTTTAAATACAAACGGCGCATTCTTTATCTATTACTTCTCTTATTTAATAAAGCTATGCTACATTTAGAACAAAATTATTGTTCAAAACTAAAATACATGTATGAGAATTTATATTATTAACAAATATGTGTTCATTGCATTGAGATTCAACTAAAAGCAGTAAACCTGTTCCCTTGCTTGCAAAAATTATAATTGCTTCCCAGGAAAATGCAAGAAAGTTGTTCCCGTACATACCTACTATACAATTTTACAGCAAAAAACAGCCGAAAATTTCATGTTTTTGTTGTCTTCGGACACTCAAATTTAGATCTAAATAATGTGTGAAATTATTAGTTATGATGCAACAATAACCGCAGAAAAACTTCAAGTTGAGCGTCTGATTTGTTTCTTAACCACAGAGGTATCACCCTTCATTTGGGAAATATGACTATTACATTTCTACAACCATGGATCGCCGCCGGTAGAATTTCGAACCTGGGACATCCGAGATAGAAGGCCGATACGTTATCGCTTACAGATGCTTTATTACACTTTGTTTAACAAACGTCTCTGACAATATATATATAGGTTTTTCGGAAGGCTAATTATAAGTTTTCTAGTACGCAGGTGAATCGGTATTGATTCAGCTTTAGAGGATTTTTCGGAGACGGCTATAGGCTACTTTTCACGCCCCTTTATAGGAATAATCGTTACCTCAAATGACTACATTACGCCTGCTTTAAATTTTGAAAAGGGATTCAGTGTCAAATTTCCAACTAAATGGGAGTAAAGAATGACGGAATCGGTAAATAACTATGATACCGCACTATTCGCGGATGCCTTCAAGATGGAATAAGGTGTTGGTGCAAGAGTGTTCTCTGAGACACAGTACTTATAGAAGTCTTATGGCCTGTCAAACACTGATTCTGTGTATTCACTCACCGAAACAGAGCATCGCCATCTTCACAGATAGGAATGCAGCCATTAGAGCGCTTCACCCAATTTACCATATTTTCTATGGTGGTACAGGACTATTTAGAGTTGCTTGGCTCCTTGTGTAGTCGGCTTACCGTAACCCTGCATTGAGTCCTCGGACATAGCCGCCTTCAAGCCTGATTCCATATAAGAATTAGGCATTGCGAGTGGGACTCAGTCCTAAAATCGGGTTTTATAAGCAGCTCACCACTTAAACCAATACTTTAAATTAGTAATTCTATGTATGAGTATTATCAAGAACTAAATAGAAATAATTTTGGATATGAATAAAATTGATTTGATTGAAAATTCTATATTTAAGGCTGCAAGCCAAGCCTTCAACAAAAATCGGTTTAAATTTACCTGGGTTTCGCGCAGAACAGTGAGCCAGTAAATACAGGTGTTGTTCTATGTTAATGACGCACTGATTGTTTTTCAACTTTATCTACTTCATAATTTAGTTCCGAAATTCATCGATAGCAACAGTCATAAATCATAATCCCACTATGGCTAAAATACTTATTGATGTTCCGGAAAATAATACTTGTGTTATACACTCGCGATCCGAGGTACGCGAATTTGCTTGTTCGCCATTGCGTCTTTACCGCTTTGCCCAATATTCGCGACTTTTTAAGTGACTTTTCTGCTAACAACTTTTACACGTAGACCTTTTCTTTAAATTAATACACCACATTACATTTTACTTAAAATATAGGTATGTACAAATCAATGAATGAGTGCCTAAAGCGACACTGGCAGCTGTATAAGAGTGCTTGGCTAAGTTGTTCTCAACACTAATCAAAATTATCTCAACTGCAGACTAGAAAGGCACCCAAATCTTCAGTTGGAATATCTGACAACAAATTCAGCAGAAAGCTGTTAGTAACATATTTGTCTGATTTCCCGATTGTTAAATTGTTTTCTCGTCTTTTGTCATTATTTTTTACTATACATTTTGTGATGTAGATCTTTCTCAGTTTATCAAACTAAACCACGTAATTTTTGAAAAAAGACAGCATATTTATTTATTTGAAGGCGCCCGAGGTTCCTCTTATGGCATAGCGAAAAAATATATCTATGGTGCCAAACCCCATTAATGTAAAAGACATTCGGCTTCCCTACGAACGAACAAAACTATTCTTCTATATTAGACCGTGCTAAGCGACGAAAACTTCAATTGGCCGCCTAGATCTTGCGATATAATGCCTCCTTTCCTCTAGGCCTGCACTTAGAGTTGGGTCGATCCGGAATTGTATAGTTCCAGGAAGTATGTTTTTTGTCAGAACGTTTCCCTTATTTCTCTAGATTTTATTTTATCATGTCCACATAGTCCCGATTTCATTTCGAACTGTCGACTGTCGATATCCAGATGAGATGAGAGCGTGTTTACACTATATTCCATTTCGCACTCTCAGGCAGCCAGACTAACAGTGAGAGTGCGTTTTGAAATTGGAATTACATGATAAAAGCTGAGTGGAGATGCGTATAAAATAGTTTTAAAAAACAAATTGAAGGGTTGATTGGGTAGTTGTTTCGTCCCCTTCCCCCTCCCCCACCATAGAACCAAATTATTCTCTTATAAGCAATGGGGGAACATACTCTATACAACAGCAAACGAACCATCCAAATCGGTCCACTCGTTACAAAGTTAGCTTTCACCCCCCACCCCCCCCCCCCTCACCCCATAAAAAAAATTTTGGACATGGTACCAATCGGTGAACATACTCTTCCAAACAAAAAAAATCATCAAAATCAATTCATAATTGGCGGAATGATCGCGTAACAAACATACAAAAAAAACATACAGTCGAATTGAGAACCTTCTCCTTTTTTGAAGTAGGTTAAAAAAGGCTCTCATCTAAGGGCACCAGCCGAATGAAACCAGAACGTGTAACTAAATGCAATGTATTCAAAATGCGTTACTTGTAATGCAGAAATAACGTTTTTGCTACCAACGTGCGCAACGATCATATTTCTAAGGATCTGTTTTGCGTAAACGAAACAAAAATTACCTGTTTAGAATGGGACATATGCGACTTTATAAAGGGAAATCAAAGTGGTAACTTACATACATTTCTTTTGGAAAATTTTGCAAGCACTTTCCATCTTCATCTGATGATGTCATAATAAGGTAAATAAATGATTCGTTTCAGTCATAATATTTACAATATTCCGCATAGCTTGTACCTTTAATTAAATTAAAAATATCACAAACTTATCAGAAAACATTCCTTTTTCAATAATTTATAATAAAAATTCTCGGGTAAATATATTTTTATATTAAACATACAACTATCTAACTGAATCTTAAATGCAGGGGTCGAAAATCAAAAAAAATTATATTATAATTATTATTCCCTGTACCACTTGTGGCGCAAGTGGAACTAGAGAATCCTAACTCGATTCGAGACAAATATTGCAAATAGATCTACAATCCCCAAATATCGTTTAGGATAATTTATCGTTAGCAAAAAACAATCATAAGTCGCCGTTGCCGAAATGTAATCCTGCGATTCGCAACCAACCTATATCTTTTACAGCACTGCTTTGGACCACTTTCTAAATAGCATTTTTTTTTATTTATAATTTTTACAGACTGATAAAGTGCACGTCTAGCTAAAATTCTGTCAAAGTTAAAGATGTACGTAATGCACCCTCGGTGGCAACTGTACTGTAAATTTTGCCCGATTTAGAAATGTAAGCTTTTTAGAGATGAAAAAATTAATGCAAATCTATCTATAAGTCGTATTACAGGTGCATTCATTACTCTAATCATAGTTTTAAAAATATACTAAAAAAGCTCTTTTCTTATGATTCAGTGAATATAATTTTAAAACCTAATTAATATATTAATACTTATCAAATTAACAGTATCCTTTTTCATTCAAGTCGAACCATACTTCAATCAGAATTATTCAGAAAAAAATTAAAACGGACATGCATGCACTAGTGAAGCCATTAAATTAAATGTATATTGATTTTTTTTATTTATATCGCGATTTAGCTTATTTTATAGTAAGCCAACAGTGTCCTATTTACAATAAAGCTTCTTTTGCAAATATAGAAGTTTACAGATTTTCAAAATTTTGCATTCATCTACATAAAGTTACCAAAGAGTTCTTTGGAAATGAACCATTCAACATTAATTTTAAAATAAATTTTAGCATTACACCACAAACATTGTCAAAGGCATACGTATAAAAATCATTATTTTCAAAATAAACAAATAAAATTTTATAACTTGCTATATTTTAACTATATTACCCTTTACTGTTACCAGCTGCTATTTCATATCATCAGTACTTAAACTATTTATGTTACCAGTCATATTGCTTAATCAAAATATCTTAGACAACTATTTTTTAGTCGAAAGAATACGAGGACCGTCAAAATATTAGACGCACATTGATGTACGAATTATGCAAAACCGATACATTTTTTAATAATAAATATCATAAATTGTGGTAAATATATTTTTATATTTAAAAAAAAATCTAAAAATAAGTTTAAAAGTTGTTTTTCAATTTTCGTTTATAACTTAGTTTGAGTGTTGGAAATTTCGCTTTCTTGGACCAACTTATTGGTTAATGTAAAGCCGATGGTAAGAAACTACTATTTAAGACGGATTTTACTGCGCAAAGGGATTTCGTTGAGCTCCTCCCGGTATATCAAGATTTCCTCCAGATGTTTGATACGTTCCGTAACTATTTCCTTGTCCATTTTGTATGTTCATATCGTTTAATCGCGTACTTGATAGGGCTCGTGGAATTGGATTACTTGGAACTCCGTGCGGAGCTAAATGTGAAGTCTCTTCAGCCACCTAAAATTAGTAAATTTAAATTACTAAAATTTCTTTTAAAAGTGCGTATGTATTATATAAATGCAGAATATTTATAAACAACACTAGGTGAAAAATTTTTAAATTTTATTTTTAAAGGAAATGATACCATGAAACTTCCCAATCAGTCAATATTTTTATTTAATTAAGGAAAATGCATTTTCTGCTTGTATTTTCAGTGACATCCAGCATATTTTTTTATGATGTAGCCAAAACCTAGGGGACAACCTTGTGATGCGTTATCATTACTTTGTCTGGAAGAGAATTAAGGTAAGAGGAATTAGGGAATTTGTATGTTTTATTTTTGAACTAGCTGCGAACTAGACAATAACCCAGAGATGGAGTGAATTTTGTTTTAATTTATTTTAAAAACATACAGGTAGACCGAGGCTCGAACCCAAGGACCATAACGTGGTGATCGTGCCATTAAACCAATTGATCCAACTCCTTCCCCTCTCCTTTTATAAGGAAAGAAGTTAAGATTAAGAGAAACAGGTGAAAAAATTGAGTTAAAGGTTGACGATGTTAGCCTCAACTGAAAGTTTTAAGCTCACAACACGTGTTCTGCTTAGGAAAGATTCCCATTACAGTACGACCAAATTTGTCCTAGAGAGTTAGGGGTGAAGCAACTTGAAGCTCTTAAATCGCGTCTTCTAATGTATCTACAAGGAATTAGGCTAGCAATTTTGGTAGAGCAATGACCGTGGAAATAGCGATAGAAGAATGAGAGATAAATGGCACTCCCTCGATGTTCCAGAGAGACAATGCTCTTAGAGATTGTGGAGTTACCAATAAGTTTAGCCTTTCTGTGAACCAACGAGGAAAATACGAACAACTAAATTAATTTATTAATTTAATATTGGCGGGTTTTTTTTAATTGCAGCCAATATAGACAAGTTCAATTCAACAATATATAAGTTCTACCATACAACAAGGAGTTTTCCTTTCCTTAATCTCAGAGAAATCAAGATAATAATTTTGAAATAAAATATCAAGCTATTGAAATTGCTTAATATTATGACATCAGTTAAATTTGACGAAGTTCAGCTAATGACCCTTTTGGGTGCACATTCCGTTCCGTTTAATAGCTTGAGCTTAGTTGGACTAATCACTCTTAATCACTCGGATGGGCAAAATGTATATCTGAGAAATGATCTTATTTCTTTTAGTGGCCGTAGAGCAATCATTGTTGAGCCGATTGTCCGGCTCAATCAGCATTTTTAATGTTTTGGTGAAATTTTAATGAGCGGTTATCGGAGAGGAGGTGGAAAGTTGGGCGCACATTAAACAACACCAAATATCTGTCTGGATCACTGAGATATATAATACTGGAGTGACTGATGCCATGAAATTTCTTCAAGAAAATGGTATCACTTTTCGCTAGTTGTCCCTTTCTGGGTAAGCATCTTTTTTTTCAACATGGTTTTCTTAATTGCGAACGTCATGTCGCCTATTAAATGCTGGCGTTAGAAATAGATGACAATATTCACAATCATCTTACATCTCTTTCTGGGTAAGCATTATCCAGACTAAAACAACCTTTTATTTATAATTTGTATTCCAGTAATTCCAATGCTTTCTACATTTTCCTTACAACAATATAGAAGACTAAAATTAAATATGTCTCTTCGTATATATTTGGTTATTATATTCTACTCTGAATGGCTGCAAATTCACAGTAAACGTTGGAGATTAAAAATTGTTTTCCTCTACTGAAAGTAAAATTGTACCCATATGAGATAGCTTATAAGTCAGTCCAGTTTAATACATGTCAGTGGTCTGGATACAATGTTAAAAAAAAAAATACGCGTCGAACTTAGAACCTCTTTGTTTTTGGGAAGTCGGTTAATAAATAAAAGATGCTCGCTGTGCGATTCTTCTCTGGGGAGAGAAGGGCGGCACTGAATGATAACCAGGAATGCGATATCAGCAGGTTTTTCTAAGATCAAGTGTTAGTTAACCGAGAAAAGGTTACTCTTCAAACCACGAATGTTACAAATATCAAAAACGAATTTTTTTACAGCTCTTTATAATCTTAATTTATCTAAAACCAAATAAAGACAAAACCATGCAATGACACGAGGGTTGATGAATGGGATCCACAAATGTGAAGCAAAGCTGCCTCGATAATTTCAAAGCCGAAACAGGGTAATGCCTACTGTGTTAACCTTTGATCACAACGAATGGTGCATGGAAAAATAGAAAAGACCCGACTAACTTTTAATAGCGCTTAAAAGCTCTTCACCTTAGCGAGATGACGCTTCAATATTCACAATTTCGCTTTTTTAATTGGTATTCGAATAAAATTGGGGAGCAAGACGACACGTTTCTCCCTTTTAGCAGTCGCAGCTCAACTTTACTAACTCTGCTTAGTTTCGGGTTCATATGCATAGGTCCATGATTCGTCGCCTGTCACGATCTTATAGACGTCTTTTGAAGCACCGCGATTGCATTTTATCAACATTTCTTTGCACCAATCGACACTAGCCTTTTTTAGAGCGATTGTCAAATTACGCGGTATCCAAAGCGAACAAATCTTTTTTAAGGCCAAACGTTCATGCAATATTAAATGTATGCAAGATGAGTGGTTGAAGTACCTCTAAACAACGCAAATAGTACTCGTATGACAAAGCGTTCTAAGTATGATTAACATTAAAAATGTCAAACTTTACGATGACAATGTCAGATTTTACATATTCACACTGGTGTTGCCATATCTTAAAACTTAAGTAGCAACCTACGTAATGAAGGAGAAGTTTAACATTTAATTTTAATTTTACCTCCGCCAACCCCCAAAAGTGGTGGTATTTTCATTAATTTACAAGTGCGTTAGCTGGCTATCTTCATTTGATGACGTCATAATAAGGTAAATAGATGCTTCGTAACTGTTATAACATTTACTACTGCAATTTTCCTTATTTTTGCAATATATAACCTTAATATTAAACAATTATATTATTGTTAACTATTCCCAGGTTACTGCTGTAGGTTCAAAGCAATGAGGCGGAATTGCATTAATTGGTTGAGTGGCAAGATCAATCCATGGTTCCAGGGCTATTGGTGTGCTCAGCCATATGGTCGTAGGAACATCCTAAACTTGACACCTAAAGGATTAGCTAAAGCATAAATTGACTACATTACACCCGTTCTTAATTTCAAAAAAGGATCCCATCCAGAAGAGACTAGAGAATTACTGAACCGGCCAACAACCAACCAGCGTTTGTAAGTTTACAGTAAAACTTGCTAGTAAGGGAAATGTGACGACGGCAAATTTTAAATACGGGAATACTTTTAATTGGAATTGTGACCATGCATTAGTCTAAAACCGAGTACATGAACAGATCTTTTGAGATTTAAGGGGGTCCTGAACTCTCGCGGTTTCAAAAAATCGATTTTTGTTTTTTTTTAATTTCAATCTATATGTATCTGAGAATATGCCACAGAAAGGATTTCATGAAAATCACGTTCCTTTGCATGTTTCTGGGAACAGAAAGGTACCCGTCTCCGCCCGTTTCCGAGAAACTAAGCGCGGCGCGTCACGACGGCGCTTTTCCAGTTAAAAATCATTGTCTAAAGAATTTACCGGTCCGTTCTTGAGAAGAATGTGGACAACCAAAAACATCAACGTGATGAGGAAGGAGAACTCTACGGCCCCGGTATAGCAGATTAACTCGTAAGTTATACACCGTAATTTATCATTAAACGCGTTTTCCCGAAAGTAGTGTTTTTTTAGCTGCCGAGTAAGACTTCTCATAAAAGTATTGGTCCGATTTCAATAATTTTTTTTTCCAATTGTTCAGAAAACATACCGCTATGTTTTCCCGAGTACGATTTGCAAAATTTTATTTTGTTCCATTTTTAAAGCCTCTAATAGGTCAAAAATTATGTACAAATTGGAAATTTTTACAAATTGTTGCATAACTTTTACAAATTGCAAAATAAAAAAAATCTGTCACGGGAAAACATAGCCAACGTATCTATGATTATAAAGAATATAAATTTTCAGATTGCAGATTACCCAATTGGCCACAACTGTGCTTAAGCGGGACCCATGCAGTTTCAACATCAATGTCATCAATGACGTTTCAAGGTCGCGATAGTTATTTTTTTCATCTTCAAAAGTAAAATTGAAAAGTCAAAACATGTAGCTTCGAAATAAAAAAAAAAATTAAAATGTATTCAGTAGATCCTTCGCAATTTATTCCCCAAAAAACCGCTCAATTTCAGGCCTCGAGAGTAGAGGACCCCCCTTAGAATAAAGAACTAGAGGAAAGGACATCACTCGGAAAAATGTAAGCATTTTGCTATATGTAGTAGAACCCAAGCGATGTGTGCGTTTCGACATGAAAGTAGTAAAATTATGCTTGTATACAGGAGGGGCCAACTCATTTTGATAATATTTTAAATTAGGTGTTTTTAAAATATATTCTTATAACACTTTTAATATAATATAACTTTGACCGAACATATTTTATTAATTTACTTAATTTTACTATTTAAAAACACTTTGCTTATGCCCCAAATATTTCAGTATTACGGAGACGACTTTGATTTCAAGGCGACATTCGGTCCAATTTGACATTTCAGGCGTCATTCCCCCTTACCCCACTCACCACTTGGCGGTGAAGTAAAATTGCTTATCACACGTACAGGGTTTTTATTTAAGATAGCCTTTTCTCTCGTTCTTTATTCTAACGGACCCCCTTAAGCTGCCAAGGGCTTACAACCAGTTAAATTCCATACGCGACCTTAAATTACTTCGTAGAAATGTTTAAAAGGGTCGTATGAGTGTTAGTGGAATAACTAGGGCTTCACGATACTCGAGACCGGCAGCGAGACCAATATCATTGGTAACAGTGCGATACCGAGAGCGAGATTGAGGTGACGAGAGTGGACGAGATATTAGTTTTTATCATTTTATTGTGGAAAATTTTTTTTAGTTGTTTTAGCTTTTATGTCGCTCCGAAAAATGTCAATTGTGTGATTTATGTGGCATATAAGTATACACTGGTCTCCTCAATCGCTTCTTTCTACATTGTTTCCTTCTTCAGATATTTGCGCTTTATCCCCAATAGTAAACAAGAGCCTTTGCTACCTTATTTTGGCGATGGGAATATGAAGAAAATGCATATATACATAGATATATCACTTGTCCTCGCTCCCCGTTATCCCACCGAAATACCCTTTTTTTTATCTTGTCGAGAGCGAGATCGCACCAAAAATGGCCTTTATCTCGCCGAGATTGCGACGAGATCTGCCAAAGTCTCGGTCTTGTCTCGGTGCCGTGAAGCCCTAGGAATAACAAATAGAATATTAAGGCATTCATTCCTAAGCAAGCCCTAACCTGGAACCCGCAAGGAATTCTTCAAATAGATAGAGAAATATTACCATTTAATGTTTTACGAAGTTCTTAGTTCTTCCTGAAGAAGGAAACTGCGGAAGAACCAAATTACGGGATTTGTTTTAGTCAGGATGACGCTTTACGATTCAAATTCAATTGAGAGTATTTTCGATTTATAAACATTATAATGATAAAAAATTTATTTTTCAAATTCTACTTTACGCTCAAAAGTAAGTATATAAAATCAAATACATATCACAATATTTCTTCAAGTTATTAATTTAACAGTAAAAATAGTATCGCTTACCTGATGCGGATCTTCTGTCGTAGGAATCTCAGATACAAAGCCTTGCTCCTTTCGGTAGAAATTAATAAAAATAAATACTGCTAATACCAGCAAACAAACTACACCATATCCACGGAATGTAGCTGTTGTTCCAAAATATGTTACAAACATTCCACCTATAACTGCGCCACAGCCTCTTCCTAAACCATGATGAATACCCTGGAGAACTCCTTGTGCAGATGATCGTAACTGTTGCGGTGTGTTGTGAGCTATATACGAGCAACAAGCAGCCCAAACAGCAGCATGCGTTATACCTTGCATAAATTCAAATGGCAGCACCCACCAAGGATTTCGCAGCCATGAGATGTAGAGAAATCTTAAGACGTTTCCTATGAGTCCAAGACAAAGTACTTTCACGTGGCCTATTTGTGTTATTAGTCGAAAGCTGAAGAAATATGCGAAAATCTCTGAGATATGATTAATAACTGAAGCTACACCGAAAAGTGTTGGGGAACCTCCGTAATCTTGCAAATGCCAGAAGAGAAATGTGAATATAAGGCCTATACCGAACCCCATAAACCAGGCGACAAAAAGGAAAGATGCACACTTGATATCCTTAAAATGCTTAAGAACTGTGAACCATTCAGGCATTTGCCGAGTCGTTTGGGCAAACATTTTTGTTTGTGCACCCAAAGCAGGTTGCGCTGCAGCCGGAATCGCTCCCGTTCCTCCGGCACCTGTTCCGGCTCCTCCTACTGCCAATGAGGGCAACTGCAGTTGCGCTGCCAGTTGGTTTTGCATTTCATCTTCGACACTGGGCTTAGTATCGATATTATCTCCTGCTTGTTCTTCAGGCTCTGCAAAATCATATTTGAAGTTTATTTGAGTGGCAGTTATGAAAGCAGCAGCCATTAGTACGGAAAATGTAGCGAAACAAATACTGTAGTTTTTCTCTTCTTTTTCTGGACCACATGGATGATCAGGAAAAGAGGTGGAGTGATCTAGCGCTATACCAACGAAAAACATAGCTAGACCCCATCCTAGCGAACCAAACATTCTTTGGTGACCATATTTGTCTGCATCTTCTCCCAGAAGCGTTATTACTGCTGAATCTGCTAATGTAATAGCAGGAGCACTAAAGAATTCTCCAATGATTACAAGCAATAATAGCAGGAAAAATGCTTTTTGAATGTCCTGGAAAAATTAACATATATATGGATATATAGGTATAAAGAAGACA
Source organism: Leptarthrus brevirostris (assembly GCA_964036015.1). Classification (NCBI taxonomy): domain Eukaryota; kingdom Metazoa; phylum Arthropoda; class Insecta; order Diptera; family Asilidae; genus Leptarthrus; species Leptarthrus brevirostris. The sequence goes on from OZ038372.1 coordinate 127,744,162, forward strand.
TCATGTGTTACCGGTGTTCTATAAACTATCGAGGAGAATAGAGGACTCACAAAATCCTTATGCTGAGACTCTTCATAATTGGTAGCATATTTTACTTGAACCGGTGATATTCCAGCTTCGAATAAAGGCAAGGATCGCCTAACTCTATCTAGATTGTCAGTGTCGGGGTGCAAACCTTGCAACTTCTTGTCCAAATTCAGAAAATGACTTACGTCCCTTTTTGTGACATGAGGATTTGACTCAGGCATCGTTAAAACGAATTCTGTAGCGTTTCGCTTAATACACCTGGCTGCTTCCGGCTGAATAAATCCAAGAGGAAGTGTGAAAATGATCCACGATGCCAGTGACGCCAAAAGCAATTTCTTTCCCTGCTTACATCTAAAATTAACACAAAATATAATCAATCCACATTAAAGTCACACAAAAAGGACATCAATTGCTCTCTAGTTAACATTAAGTGAAAAACTTTTCTATACCTGTCAGCATAAGAACCCCAGAAAGGAGCCGATAAGAACTCAACGAAAGGCCTCATTCCAATCAGGACACCGCATTGTCCTGGATTCATTCCCATTTGCTTAAAGTAAACACCCATCAAGGGAAATAAGGAGCCAAACGCTGAATAAAAGCAGAAATAGAAGCTCTTCACAGTCAACAGCTCTTGATCGACGGATCCGCAAAGCATTTCAAGAAAATCCGACTTTCCACGTATTTTGTGCGTGGCCTCTTTGGGCTGAGGGTATCTGTGGATAAAAGTTTTTAAATAGTTTAATTATTTCAAATACTGTAAATCGAGATTTTCTTACAAATTTGGATCGACCTCCCCCTCTGCCTCTGGATCCACTCTGGGGCGAGCAACATATCCCGGTGGCCCTTGGCCCATTTGAGTTTCCGAATATTCGTTGTATCCGCCCCCATAATCATTGCTATACTGCTCCATTTTTTACTCACACTTGCCAAAAAAATTAGTTCGATAAAATAGAACTGTTTGTCGACAGAATCCGGCTCAATGACACATTTTTCTGGAAAGGAAATATATTTATTGATTATCATTTTGTTGCGTTAAAAATTTCACAGGAATAGTATCTAACTGAAAAATTTATTGAAATAAATAAAAATTTCTTTAATGTACTAGAGTGGAAAGTGAGACTTTAATAAAGGTTCGGTGAACAGGTCCTTATTTTGAACGTTCGACACCGACGACAACGATGCCGGAATTACGTTATGTGATATTATAAGACACATCATGCATTGCACATATAGAATACATCAGGCGACGTAGAAACACTCCACTCGATTTGTTTAGCTACATTATCTGGTCTTTTGCCTGTCACAACCTGGTTTAACTCGTAAAAAAATCAATGCTAGGAGAAATTTAGCTTAGTATATTGAAAGAGGCTGTGAAAGAGGCCTATCGAAGGTCCTGTATTCCAAGCGAAATAGAGCAGCAGAATCTGACGATGTGGGATAGGGAGGTTGAATTTCTTAAAAATGACGTAAGGAAGACATTTAACCGTAATGACAGCTGGAAGTTGTCTGAAGCAGTAATTATAGTGACTTTGGATAGCTTAATTGAATCGTTCCACCCAGTCAAGATAGCAGGGCCAGATGGTATTTTTCCAGCCATATTGCAGTGGGGCTCTGAGGTCTTGGCACCAAGACTCGTGGACTTAATCGCATCTTTTAATATAACTGTTACGAATTCTCTTCCTACTCCCTTCATTTTGCGTCTCTACATAATCTTTCTCTGGGCGCCAACTCGGGTAGGGTGATTTTTCAAAGCCAAATAAATTGCACTGGTTTTTCAAATCATGATCTAATTTTCCTTCTTATGATGTAGGGCGGTGGAGTAAGTGATAGGGTGTCGACCTGCCGATCCGGGGGCCACAGGTTCGAATCCCAATGACGTCGACCCATGATTGTTTTTTGCTGACAACAGATTACGATATAAACGCCATGCGGATGCAGAGAAAATGTGAGTGGTTGGCAATCCGCTTTGAATTGTTGGTCCGCGTGAAGTTATTCTCCCGCCTCATACGAGAACTAGAGAGAGATACAAATAGGTTTTTTCTTTCTATGACTTTAAAATAATAGACTTGCAGTGCTTATTAACTGAGATTAGTGAAAATTTTTGTAATCTCATGGAAATACTGCACTCAAAATCAAGACAATACTTATCACTTCTACTTTTCCGTGCAAATGGAAGAAGGCCAAAATTACTCCCATTCCAAAAATGTAAAAATCAATTTAAGAATATCTACCAAGGGCTGTCTTACGTTGCTCATCAAAAATCTTTGAAAAGCTGATATATACACATTGACGCTTAGAATACTTTTTCGAAACACCACTTCGGCGTTCGAGCTCAAAAAAGCTGCATAACAGCATTAGTGAGGATCTCCGATGATATTCGGGCAGCCAACGGTATTGACATTCTTCCCTTTCTAATTTAGCTTGGCTTCTCCAAGGTCTTCGACAAGGTTAATCGCAAAATTTTACTGAATAAGTTGCCCACGCAATTACGTTTTACAACAAGTGCATGTAAATTGATTCGGGGCTATCTCTAGGGACGCGTTCAAAACATCTGCTGAAATGGTGTGTACTCCAATTTCCTGCGATGCTCGTGTTCCGAAAGGATCCATCTTGGGCCCATTGTGGTTTTCATCAACGATATTTTCTCTGTTATCAGAAACAATGAACTACATTTAAATGCCTCAAAATTGGAAGCGATTGTAATCTATTAGCGTGAAATCGATGCAAGTTTTTTCGAAGGGAAAGTTAAAATTTCTTATAAGAATACTGTTGAAAACTTGGGAACTTTATCTTGTTCTAATCAAATAAACAATGTTGTGTCCCGCATATATATAGCCTCCGGAATGCTGCTTGTCAAGATGTTACTGATGCCTCTAACTGCATACGGTTGTCAGAGAGATCGTCTATCAAATGGATTGTGTGTCACAGAGAAAACTTGAAGTTGCATTCAACTCAGCTGTGTGGTACATATATAACCTTAGACGCTATGACCATATCTCCCTATATGTTGATTCAGTACTCAAATGCTCTTTGATACCTTACATTAATTGTCGAACTATTTTATTTTTAACCGACTTCCCAAAAACAAAGAAGTTCTAAGTTCGGCGTGTGTTTTTATTTTTTTTATTTTTTTTTATGGGGATTAAACCTAATTTTGTAATTACGCAATGCTGTTGTCAAAGAAAATCCGAGGTACCTTTACAATAATTTTAATTTCACTCAATCACAAAGTAATTGTATGTACATTATCTACACCACAGTTTCGTTTTTCATGTACTGAGCGCCAGTTTCTTGTCCAAGCTATTAGAATATGGAAATGTCTTCCTGCTGATCTTAGAAGAGATCGTCGCAGTAGTAAATTTAAGAATAAGATATTTCAATATATCTTAAATCAGAAGTTATCTCATGTCACTTTCACACATTGAATTATTTTATTGATAGACTCATCCTAGGTTAAATAATTTGGATTTTATTTGACATTACTTAGCACATTAACTCACTTAATGAATTTTTATAATTTCAATATAAATTTTCTGCACATATTTATAAGTGTAAGCTCAATTCTGTAGCATTAGAAAATTTTCTGAATAAACTTGAAACTTGAATTTACATTGCCTGTTTGGCAATAGGATGTATTCCGGTCTTATGGAAAGACCATTTTCTTAAAGCCGGGGAGAAAAACTATATTGAGCGAACATTTTTAGCCCGGTATGCTTCACTTTTTTTTCATTGAAAAGAATGGAAAAATTCTTTCTTTACCGCATCGGGAAAATAACACTGAAGGGTTGTCCTACATATCTATAGAAACAGCGTTACACTAGGATGTGTGCATAGCAGAAGAAGAATTACCTGAAATCGCAATGGCCACTACAATTGACATTCAAGGAGCCTCCGATAAAATACTCTTCCTGTGGTAGGCAAATAGATAGATAGTATGCTAAAACTTTGATCAGAGCGGTGACTCGAAACTGCGAGGAATAGTTGACAGAGGACATCCACAGGGGGGAGTTTTATCTCCCTTACTTTTTTATGATGTAACCAAAGCCCAGAAGATAACTCTATGATGCGTTTAATAGCTTGGCTGTGGCCTGAAGGGAGTTAAAGTAAGGAGAATGGGGATAATTTCAATATTTACAATTGTAGAATATGCCGACGATACAGAATTCATAACGAGAGGGAAGTTCATAAACATTACAGCAGATATTATGAAAAGGTCGCTCGGAGTAATGGGGCAGTGGTGTCAGGAACAGGACCTCTATATAAATGCAAATATGTCAGATCTGATAGTTTTCACCGGGAAAAGGAAGATTTTAATCTTTAGACTGCTAAAGAATTTTGGAGGTTGGGATTTGTCAATTAGTTGTTTTGAATTTTTTTTATATCTGGTAGTATTTCTTCATTCGAGGCTATCCTGAAAAAGGCAAGCAAAGGAATACAGCAATGCAGAGGTGTGTGTGGACAGAGGTGCGACATTTTACCAAATCCTGAATACAGAATCTACGCTATGAAGGTAAGGTCAACTCTCTTACGGCGACTGTAAATAATAACCACACATATTCATAGTCAAAAATCACTTCCCAATAAAGTTCATAGCATTTAATGTTTTGCTTTAAAAAATTTCTATGCATCGTTCGACACAATAATCATAGTAAACAATACAATACATTTTGACTTTTCTTTAGAGCTAGAGCAATTAGCTTAGTTATAGTACACTACCTAGCACTTCATAAATAATTCAATATCTTTCCGAATGTTAAAGTTTTGTTACAAAACTTTTTAATTTTTTAATATTTTAAAATTTTTGAAAGTTTTTCGCAAAGTCTTCGAATGTCCGGAAAAATTCTAAATATACATAAATAATAACGCTCTAACTTCTAAACTAAAAATTGCCATTCAAAGTTGCCCGCTCTAGGGTAGCCGCTATCAACACAGTACTAAACACATATTGGGACCTAAAGGACCACTTGCTTGTTAAGTGGGACATGGAGGAACACTGAAGACAGTGGGAAGAAGTGGACTTTTTAGGCTGGCCCAAATGGCGTTGGGAACGTCATACAGTGATATCACGAGGAGTATTCTGAACCTGAATCGGAAAACTCTGACAGGACATTGTAATTTCAGGTCATCTGAAGAAAATATTGAGCATGACACCTATAGACTATGAGTGCAAGATGAGGAGTTGGCTGTGTATATGGTGTGCCATTGTTCTGCCTTAGTAGCAAGAGAAAAATTTAGGAAAACACTGGCTTGAAGCCGAAGAGCTTGGTGCAATATCCTACAAACAAATGATTGCATTGATGTAAAACTGGAGAAATTCAGTCAAGTCCGTAAAGCCATTTTAAATTGTAAATAGTATTATTATTTTTGAAGGAAGGGGAAACAGTGTAGCCGAAAGGGTTAGGAAACTCATGAAACTACAGAGCACAGGTTTTTTTTTTAATTCATTAAGAGCATGAATAATTCAATCAATATTAAACTAAAAAATACCCCTACAAGTTGTATCCTATTTTTTGTATTTATGTGAAAAAGTTGATAGGGACCACCACTGTTTACAAATACATAATTGCTAATCGCCTTGTAAATATTGTAGGATTCTTTCTCTATTGATTTGATTGTCACGATCCAAAAAGTTCAATGCCTTCAATTAATTTGATGATAATATGATGAAATAATAAATCATGGATTGCTCAAGTCTTTTCGTGTTTGGTAAGTGGTCGATGCAATAGGTGATCATTTTTTTTATTGATCCCATGTGTTGGAAATGGTGGCATTTGCACCTACGATTGTCATATGACTACGACGTGGCTTGAGTTAATGTATAAAAGTTAACGAGTTTATTATAAACAAAACTGTTTTTGTATTATTTAAATTACATTATTTTGTAAACACAAAATTATAAAAAAGCAATCAATACTGTAATTCAAAACGTTCACCTTGCTCCCTTGCGTCTTTAGGATTATGCAATGCCTTCGGACGAAGGTGATGGAAAAGCCGAAGATCGGGTTCAGGTTAAGGTATAAAAGTGATCTTCGGTCGGTCTCTAGTTATATCAGATGGAAAATTATAGTATAAAAAGAATTTTAGTGCGAAGAATTTTCGTATACAAAGGGAAGGCAAACGAGGAATTACCTAGAGAAATTTATTTCATGTAATTGCATGCATATATATATATATATCATATTTTTATAACAACTTTAATATTTCATAAAAAAATTTTACAGCTTCTCATATTGAATTTTCAAGTTAACTTATATATGTACTCGGTGTTCCGCAAGTCGTTTTTATTCTGCACGTATCCTTCGATAATTTTACTGTCGAAGTCATACCACATAATAAATGTCCATACATTGAAATTGAACGTCACACTATTGACGTTGGTTATAATAATATGCACTATGTCACGACAATATTCTTAGGAAACATTTAACATTTTGCGGGATGGGAAGTTGTGAAAACTAGGTTTATAATATAATACCTCCTTATAAGTTATATATATAACGCCAAAAAGTAAATATTTCTAAAATTCTTTCATCGGAAATAATTGCGAGCAAATGTTTTATACAGCAGTCCCAAATTTTAAGTCAATAGGAATAGTAGTTACTAAAAAAAAAGGTTGCCGTGATATAAAGACAGACCATAGGCGTAGTACTTTAGTTGATCGAGTACGCTTGCGCCTGAATTCGGTTCGAGCAAGATTGAAACCACTACAGGAAATCATGGATTTGCCGAAGGAACACAATCTCGAGGTCGTAAAAGCATTATTCAAAAGTCAAAAATCCGAAGGGCATCTCAAAACGGTTATATTCAAACGTTTTTTAACTACAAAAATTTTTCTGGTTATGTGTTTATATGAGGTGAATTGCGTTAAAAAGACTACAACTACTATTTCTAACCCTTAGCCTTGCCTGGGAACTCATTAGTAGTACATTGCCTATCATTGATCCTAATGACCAATATATTATATACTGGCTGGTTAATTGCCGGTGTTGCTCAGACTTTTTTTAAGTGAATATCGTTGTCAATTATTTTTACATAGCACACAATCGGATTAGCCACTTCCGAGATTAGAATTTATGATTGTTCTTTTGTCGTGTCAAAAACAATATAAAAATTAAAATTAAAACAATTAAAACAATCACTTTCGATTTATTTATTAATTAACTTTATTGACATATATTAATATTTTCGCGACCAAAAACTTACAAACGAACTTAACTATCCGACGATTAAAATCTAACTCATCCAACGCTAGCGTAATAACTTCTTAAGCTTTATGCACAGAGACGTGACATGTGATCTAATTACAAGAAAGGTGCTGATGCACCGTCTGCGTTTTAGTGATACTTCAGGTTCTTGGAATTTTTATTTGTGACTTGAAATATTAATGCTTGGGAAATAGGATGTTGAAAAATAGAGTATCTCATTTCGGTAATTAAAATGTCTGATCAGCTATTTAGTAATTAATTTTAAAGAAACGTGGGATTCTCATGATTATGTTAGCGTTGGATATAACTTTTGTATGTATACTTAAATAATGTTAGCGTTGGATATAACTATTAGACCTGGTCGTTTTCGATGCAGCGCATGTCAATCTCTCCCAACCCCATCAATAAGGATATCTTATCACCAAATTATTTGGAGGCATCGAGAGTGTTATTATTTATCAAAATGACCCCGAAAAGTGTGGATTTGACACAAATATTGGCAGTTTTCGATTATTGTTACATGACACCCTCGCACCTTCATTCCCCTCCACCTGTCATATTATAAGCAGCCCAAACTATGCCTACGAAAATACTCAGCCTTTTCGTGAAAGTCCTATCGAAATAGGATTAGCAGTTTTAGAGATTAGCCCGAACAAACAAACAGACAGACATACCGACAAACCGATAGATAGACAAAATTTGGAAAAAAGTTAATGGTTTTTCAAATCATGTAAATAACTACATATATGACACTTATTTTTAAATCACAAATTAGGCCCTCCAATTTTATTAAGAAGAAAAAGATAGAAGAAGGTAGAAGATAGGAGATAATAAGGTACAAGGACTTAGTTTAAGATTTATACTACATGGAAGACGTGGACTCACGATGATATCTTGTAAACCTTGCTATGGGTGCCATCTTCAAATTCGTTTCATAAGGTAAATCTCATTTTACTTCAATTACTTTGGCAAATGCTCACAAACTTGTTCAAAAGTAACAACGGTAATCGCATTAGTTTTAAATCTTAATCATAACAATTTGTTTTTTACGTAAGTGACATTTTAATAGCGAATAAGTCGATAAATGGTCAACATTTCTCTTCCATAGAAAGTCAACAAATAATGCTTAAAAATACTTTAGTTTATGGGTTTTGGCCAGTTGTTTTTTAAATTTCGGTCAATGTGAGCCGATGGAGCTTAAATCTGGGACCTTCGGGATAGAAAATCAACACTTTATCACTTACTTCACCTCAATTGAAAACTCCAGTAACGAAATATTTTAATATAATTTATATAATTTTTTCTTCTTATTATTTTTTTGGAAATAGTCGACCTGAATTTTTTGGCTTGCTATGCCTATGAGATAGATTGAAGTTTTACTCAACCTTTTAGGTACGGAACAATAAATATTGAAATGATGTAATACAGAAAGTCAGTATAATTTATAGTAGTTTCGAAACTAAGCAATGATTTTTGTAATAAGATTAAGCACATTCCCAAACTATAGAAATTTTATGAATTCTACTGAGAAAATGAAAAAAGGAGTTTTTCGTGAAAAAACGAGTACGACTTTTGGCTCCGTAGGGAATTTCCATGGAAACCTGTTTTTGGGATCGTTTAAGGAAAACATTTCCACGATCCCTGCTTGGGACAGTACATGTATTATGTTTAACAAAAACCTATATTAAGAAATATTGGGTTTTCTCCTGAGATGTGGAAAATACTTCCCTCCATTACGCCAAAACTCGAATATAACTCCCTCCTTAACTTATTTTCCATTCCACAGTTTCTGGTGCATCGACGGAATGCCGATTTTCTATCTCTCTTCTATCGCAATTTCTAAAAGTATACGGCCACACACAACAACGCGCGATAAAAGAGCTTCAAGCCGCTCCCAGTCTTATAACTCGAAATCAAATTTGGGCGCAAATTTCCGGAATCACTTCACATCTCTCTCTCCCTATCTGTCAAAATATTACGACCACCGTTTTTCACCTTGCCAAGAAGGAATAAATGTATTACGCGTATAGTACATTGTTTATATACACGTGGGCTCTTTCTGTACTTTTAAATTTTCAGCTATGGACGTGTAGCCAAGTTAGCTGAACTCGTACTTTTTCGACCTGTCAAAAGCCGTGAAAACAACCGAAACATTTCTTGCTCTTTCAACTTAACATATGTATCACCTACGATGGAGAAACTAATGGAGATGCTTTAACGTATCTATACACGATTTTGCCTGGCCAGATTTCAAACCAAGTTTTGCCGAGAGGAGGGGCTGTCTATTTATACATATGTTTAAGTCATCAAATCAAAATATATCTGTGGGTCAAAAGTGTACTAAGCTGGCATTTCTTAGAGAGATGTAAATAGGTATGAAAGGGAAATGTTTTACCACTACGATGGAGCACCAGCGCATACTGCGAATATTGTGAAGCCATTCTTAAATGACAAATTTCCGCTGGACTGGGCGAACAACGAATTTTGGCCCGCTAGATCTCCAAACTTTACCCAATTGAACTTGTCAAAATAGGGACGAAGTCGTTAGCAGAATTGGGACTGCAGCGACGAAAATAAGGGAGAGACTGGTTACAAACAGAGAATTATTGACATGCATCGAATGTGGCGGAGGACATTTCGAACAGTTTTTGTACCATATTAACATTAATCGCAATGAGTTCAAAATTCTAGAAAAAGCATTTTAGGGTTAGTATGAGCTTAATTTCTTTAACTGAAATTTTAAACACGTCTTCTACACAGTAATACCTTTAGCATATTCTACAACCAAATCAAAATTTGGATTTTTACTATTTTTTTGGGCCAAGAACAGTGAAAAAACCTAATTTTTTGTTTTTTTTTTCTTTAAATGTCCGCCATCTTGTTATATATCAATAAATATTAATTTCCATAGAATGCGCTAGAGCCACTTATATACTGAAACTAAATATTTTTGGTTTTTGTCTTTTAGATGAGCCCTTATAAAGTTATCAACGCCGCACCGACATATCAACTTTTTGAGGAGTTCCGTTCACCGTTGCTTATGTACATATATAAAAAGTATAAAAAAATAAAAATACAGATATTTTTTATTTTTTTAAAAGTATATTTATTGAGCTGAATAAACCTAATATCAATATCTATAATAGCTTTTTCATAAAACATTCATAAAAATAGCATTTTTTCGAGCGTCTAAACCAGAATGATCCTTTAAGATTGCTGAGGTATGTCCATAATGATTGAAAAAAATAATGCAAGTCACCCAGCGACAGAGTACAGACTAGCCCCAGTGCTAAATTTCTGTCCCTTTAGCACTTTGACCAGCTGCCACCAGTCTTAAGCATGTTTTACATTTGCCCGACGGTCTCCTAAATTTGCATAGTAGGGTTCACGCTTGGCTTTACATAACACCTTAAATATTTGGTAAGCCATCGTGTACAACTATATATTAAATGCTGTACAGTTTTTTTTTCGAAAAATATTAAAAGACTCAAAGACTTACCCCTTGCCCTTAGACATTCAACGTGGAACCATACTTGCTTAAAGCTCAAATTTTTAATCGCATTTGAAGTAGAGGCTGAGCAAATAATTAAACTTAAACCATTCAAACCCGCCGTTTCACTCTGTAATTGCCTTGTATTTATATGTCGACTGATCGGCATATGATCAGAATAGATTTCTGACTGAAACTAATCCTGCATTAGCTCAAGTCAGGTATATGTATAAAGGATACCCCAACGGCCCCACTAAAAGTTAACTCACCATCTGCATTACTTTTTGATCTGCCATTCATAAGCGCGAGTCCATGATCATCGCATAAATCCTGTTTACCCTTTACATTTAAGTTACTCGTATTATCTTTTGACTTTCGGCTCAGTGTGAGAAGAGGGCACTTTGAATATTTCACATCCGGTAACACCTGCTCTGTACCTACTCTCACAAAATTCTTATCACTATTATCCAATGGCAATCGGCCAATATTTCCTAAGTCTGTATTCTATTGATAACTTGAAATTACGTGTATGTCCTCTCTGCCCATATGCCTTTCAAAGGTTAATTTTGTGCCTAATTTGTTTTGATCTGTCAAAGTGACTTGTAGACACTTATGACACTTATAAGATTTTGATGCGAAGAGAGCCAATTTTGTGGCCAGCGATTGCTGGTAGAACTTAAATTTTGGATTAATGAAGAACCACAAATATTATATACGATATGTTTTCTTTAATTTTTTTACCCAAATAATTATCTAATGACTCTAAGGAATTAGCAAAAAGATTTTCAATAGATTGCAAAAAGTTAAAATCCAAGCAGTCTCCAAGGTCATAAAATTGAAGGCTTCACATTCAGTCCATATATCCAAATATTGGCGTGGTATAAATTAACACATTTTTATTTTGCTCTGGGGATTGACCTATAAATATATGTATAAATGGCTTAATGCGACATACAAGCGTTTTTATTCTTTCTTATTAGTTCAAACAACTTCAGAATAACCAACATGAACCTAATTTTCGACTAATATTAAAACAACTAAATATGAACTAATAGATAAAGAAAACATAGTACTTTTTCCGCAACTGACATTTGTCTATTTTGGAATACTAAAAAATAAAAAATTTATGAAATATTATTAGCAGAAAAGAAGGTAAAAACATTCCCTTTGCCAAAAAACATTCTCTAAGATAACTCAAACTTTTTTTCCAACGTTCACATTTCACTTTTCTTCAATCCCATTTACCTGAACCATATTAAATTCGCTAATTCGAAAAAGAGCAAAATTTATATAGAGCACAACGAATCAATAATAGATTTTGCCAAAAAAAACTGCTTTATTGTGGTAGTCCCCCACGAACAACAGAATTTCTTCCAAATATACATAAACTCCCCAAATCTTTAAGATTCAAAAGAAGGCTCTCGTCTTGGGAAAAGCATTTATACTTAATACCCAAAATGCTAACGACATTGTGATGCTGAAAGATTGTTTGACACCAGCAAATCAATAAAAGCCTTTTTATATGTTTACGGATTTGTCTGCCCTTTCTTGCAAAGCCGGATCAGTCTTGAATATAGCAAATTTTTAAGGGCCCTTTTGCTTCCGCAAAAGTCTTATGAAAGAAAAGCTCAGTTGTCATTAAATTGAAATATGGAAAATAAATAATGAAAAAAATAGGAGTAAAAGCGCTTCCATTGCTCCTTTAAACTCATTAGTATTTCCGAGCAATTAAAACGATATACGATGGTAATAAATAATTGTTGTACATAAAAGGTTTTTATGAGTGTGTGGAACCAAAAAGGATAAAAAAAAAGCTTAATACAAAAAGTGGTTGTTCTTTATGGTGCCCCTTGACCCTGGCCAAAATCTTAATACATTTTCTTATCATACTTACATCTTGCAGCACTTCAGAAGATATTTTTAATTTTGGTGGTATGTTCTTATCACAGTTGTACAAAACTTATATAAATAATACGTTTTTATAACCATCGATTTCTCTGATTTCTTTAATCAAACACAACCACTTGTCGTAGAAAAAATTCGATGGCTGAACACTATTAAAATGTTATGAAATTTTAATGGCCACAAATTTTAAAGACGTCAACTAAAATAGCACCAAATACGTAATTACACAAGAGTATTGTTCACAATTTGATTTTGGCTGGATTTACGCTATGTTGGATTGTATTTTTCCAAAAATTTTAGAGGAGTGAAATCGATAGACACCTTTTCCGAGACAAACTGACAGCACCACCATACAATCGATTCGTAATGAAATGAAAATTTACTGAAAAGCTTGCCTAGAGCTTTCAGTCTTCCTCTACGACACTGGAGTTCTACAGAAAACCACCCTTGCACGCATTCAATTTTGCAATTTTCACCGCCCAATGTGTGAGAGAATTTCTCTCTATGCTGAACCTGAATATGTAAAAATGCGTCATGCGCAAAATTTCATTAAATTCTTTCCTTTCATTTATCAACGAGCAGGAATCTCCGAGTTTTAACGCCTCACAACAGTGGCGGCTGGTATGAGTTTTAAAAAAGCAGGTCGTTAGAAGTAAACACCGTCGTTGGTTTAGCACGTAGAGCTCTATCCCACTTTAATAAGGCTACGGCTTTCGACATACGACTATTTTTTCAGTCCAAGTGCTCACTTCCGCCGTATTAGAAAATGCCCTAGACCAGAAACTTGTCACTCTTTGTAACTCGATACTCTGACCTAGTGACTCACTAAACTTGAAGTTTTCGAACGAAGGTATTATTACATATGCCATGTCAGAGACCTTCAATTTAACTTGCGATAATTATTTGGTATTTCTACGAAAATCCATAGTAAAAATTCTGCTCTACGTTCAATAAAGTGTCGACTGTTGGACGAGCTTTCCATTGAGTCTTATTTTAAGTGTATCTATGAAATCATATTTTCTAGTTCATTTCTTTTTGTATTTTGATTCCAGAATGTAATAATCTCTAAAAAGAACTGAAATTTGATGTTTATCGCCTTCAATTACGAGCATTTCATTGGAACAAAATATCAGCTTAAGACAACTGAAACAGGTGAAATTTAAGTAAATATTCTTCATCTCCTTACTGGACTTTGTCTTATTACACTGACATATTTGTAAAATAATTTTTGTAGGTTTCAAGTAGACCTACAGTTGAAAATGAATTCCGAACCAACATATATTTTTCTACAATTCCCAATAGTTTAGAGTAGAGTAAAGTGGAGTCAGTAGTAGAATAGAGCGGTCACATTAACCTAAGATTGGTCCATGGTGTTACCACAATCGTGGGATCGCACCTGAATATTATTATAGGTTTTATTTCAAACCCGCATTCCTTGGCACCGGACACAGGCCAGGCTGGTTGATGATCAACTGCGCTCATAAGGCCACCGCAGAGGGGCTTAAACAGTCTGTGGTTAAGCTTCAGCCTTGGGAAGGGGCAAAGCTAAGGGCGGTCGAAGAGGAGGAGATTCTTCGTTCCTGGTAGTCCTGGTAGGATACTTCCCGGAAAGCCTAGAACTGAAGAATGAGGAAATCCTTAATCAAGTTGTGGGTGAAAATCATCAATTAGGGGTCTCGGCCTGGACAATACTGAAAAGAGAGAGATAAGGAACTGCCTCTGTAATTGTCCTCTCAGTAGATGATTTCTCGGCCAAGGCTCTCAAGAAGACCTCATTCAAGGTCCACTACGTGTTCGGACAAGTGCAGCTCAGGCCCAAAAGTGGTTTTGCTAAGGCCCAGTCTTCGTCTAGCTTCAAAGGAGCTAATAACCCGACGAAGCGGGTAAGTAATACAGGTGTCACGGCTTCGGGAGGTGGAGCGACTCCAGCATCGATAAAAACCGCAGCTGGTGCAAAGCAACCAGCGGGGCAGACGGCTCTGGTTCCTTCTACTTCAAGGAGTCAAAAAGCGGAAGTTGTGCGGCCGCAACAGCAGGCCCGCATTGAACTAGGTAAAAATGTGCAAGTGGCAGGAAAAAGTACACAAGCCACCGACAAAGTAAAATGCTCTGTAAAACGGGGGACGTCAGGCCGTTCAAAATCCCGAAGGACCAATGGACCCAAGGGAAAAGGCCCATCACACTCTGCCTAAAGGCAGCCGATAGAGCCGTTCTAAAGTTCCTCCAAATCAATATCTATCACGCCAAAGCTGCCTCTGATGTGCTTAGCAGGAGATTTGTGCTGGAGGGGCTGGATGTGTTCATGGAAGGCTGATAAAGGGACTTCCATCAAAACAGGGTAAGTTAGTATATGATGGTGAGCACGGAGCTCCTCGTGCTACCCTACTAAACCAAAGATTAACTTTCCTTCTATTCCAGAGCTAATTAATAGGGATCTGGTCGCTGCCTTAGTGGATGTGCCGACGCACATGGAAAAGCAGGGGATTGTTATCGCCTCGGCTTATTTCCCTGGAGACTCGGACCAACCTCCACCTCCAAGGGAAGTCACGCAACTACTGTGCTACTGCGAAAAGCACAATAGAAAGTTCATAATCGGTTGCGATGCGAACGCGTACCATACAATCTGGGAAAGCACCGGGATAAACAGCCGAGGTGTGTACCTATTAGATTATTTCATTAAAAACAATATTGAAATATTAAACAAAGGCAATAAAGCAAGCTTTACTAACATTGTTCGCCAAGAAGTTCTCGATCTTACGATAGCCAGTCCAAACTTGGAGAGCAGCATTATTAACTAGCACGTATCGGATGAGCCCTCTCTATCGGATCATAAACACATAAGATTTGATACGGAGGCCACTCGCGTGCAGCTGGAAGCGGTCAGTGTCCCCAAGCTAACTTACTGGGAAATCTATCGGGAGCGCATCAGGACGAACATACAAGAACTCGATCACGAACCGCTAGATTCCCAGGAAGACCAATGGCATAAGCCTCCTCCAGACGATTAATGGATCCAACACTACTGACTCGGAGGAAACATTGAAATTACTCTTGGAGACACATTTCCCTGATTGTTCAGTGTAAGAAGAATACAGAGGAACTCAATCACTCAACGGGCGCTGTGGGTCAACACGCCGACTGAGAAGCACCTCGGGCAAAATCTGCACAGCTGGGACAGTAAGGTGGGCCATTAACTCCTTGAAAGCCTACAAATCTCCCGGTGGTGACGGCATCTTCCCAGTTCTCTTGCAGCAGGGCCTAGATGATCTGTTGCCAACACTTATCAAAATATTTAGAACCAGCTATGAACTCAGCTATATCCCCAATCTGTGGAGGGAGGTAAGGGTAGCCTGTATACCCAAGGGTGGGGGGCGACCAGCGGCTCAACCCAAGGCATATCTGGTAAGAATATCCTCCTTCCTCGGCTCAAAGTAAACATTAGTAAAACAACCATTGCACCTTTCACAAGAAAAAGGAAGGTTAGAGGCTCCTACTCTTGAAGGAACAGTGATTCTAGATCAAAGACTCACATGGAATTCGCAGCTCAATAGGGTCACAAGAAAGTCTATGGCTGCCCTATGATCCTGTCGAAGACTCTTTCGCAAAACCTGGGGTCTAAGGCCAAAAATGGCCCTTTAGGCATATGAAATAATTATAAGACCCGTGGTCACTTACGCAGATCTCGTGTGGTGGCTAAAAGGAGAACAAAAGACAGCGCAGTCCACACTGCAAAAACTGCAGAGGTCAGCATGTCTAGGAGTTACGGGTGAGAGGCTCTATTAGACCTCTCCCCCTTTACACCAACATCTAAGGAAGGAGGCTAACTCAAGCGCAATAAGGCTGCTTGGCACCTATCTCTTCTTAGCAGGTTATTGGACTGGTCACAGGAAAATTCTTGAAGAATTCATGGATTATCCAGTGATCAACTCAATCTCAGATGCCATGCCGAAAAGGCATAACTTTGATTCAAGCTGATCCTTTAGAGCAGAAATTATTGGCTCAACATCTTTGAGAAGGTATTTCTGGTTTAATACACGGATGGATCCAAGATGGAAGACAGAACGGGCATCGAGGTCTACGGACAAAGAATAAGCCTTCACAAATAGCTTGGTTCCACCCCAGCCGTCTTTCAAGCAGAGATACATGCCATCGAACTCTGCGCACGTGAAATTACTAACAGAGGTATACGTCTCACTGCTTTTAAAGAACTGGCTCAGAGCAACAACATTACGCTGGCATGGGTACCAGGGCACGAGGGCATTGAAGGCAATGAAAAGGCAGATCACCTGGCAAAAAAGGTGCGGATTCCAGGGTTAAGACAGACAAAGAAGTTTATAACCTACTCAAAACAGAAAACGCAGGTGCTGCTCTCACTCACCAGATCAGATTTAAGGCTGATAACAGGACTTTTAACTGGTCACTGCCCCTTGGGCTACGAACCAAAAAAGTTTGGGCTAGCTGAAGATTACACCTGTCGCTTCTGTGTGGAAGACGAAGAGACAGTGGAACACATCCTCTGTCACTTTGAGGCCCTCAGCCGCATCAGGCTCAGACATCTTGGTGGGGCTTTCCCATCACCATCAGATCTAACTAAAGCAGCCCACAAAGAGCTTAAATCCCAGCTTGGGTAGCTTAAACCTGAACCTGGATCAAGTCACAAAAGATCATCTTGGTCGAAGTGACTAAAGGATGTTGTTGGCCCTTGATCCACTCCCTAATAATAATAATATGTGTTTTTTTACTTTTTTCTGCTGGTTCACAAAAGCGATGAAAAGGCACCTGGTTTCTATTCTTTTTTTTTATTCAGTTCATCTATTTCTTGTGGTGTCCTTCTAAAATCTTGGAAATCATCACTTATTACTCCTCTTCATAAGAAAAGCAAGAAGTGTGACATTTCTAACTATAAACCCACTGCCAACTTGTGTTGCATTACTAGGGTTTTTGATTCATTAGTTGGCCATTTACTTAACTTCCACTGCAAACCGTTTCTTGCCACTTTCCACCACGGCTTTATGCAAGGTAGGTTAACCACAACTAAACTTCTTTAATTCTCTTATTTGTCTTTATTTGAAATCTTTATAGATTTCAGCAAGGGATTTAACATAATTAACCACCAAATTTTGATACACAAGTTGGCTTCCTTCGGGTTTCCGGCCATATTTGTTGACTGGACTCATTCTTACGTATTATGTCAAATCCAACGCATATCTTTCCGTGGATTCCTACCCAAGTTTATTAGCAATACTTCTGGTGTGCCTCAAGGAAGTCATTATGTTATGTTCTCCTTAATAATTGGCCCTATTGCAGATGTCGATTTGCGTTCGCCTCGACTAGCCAAGATGCACAATCTACTTACAATTTAAATGCGGATGTGAGCTTTAGCTATTCGGGTCGAATGAAAAGAGACATCCGCAATAGGGTCCATTAGTATATGCACTACTATGTCGTTTACTCGTAAAAGAAATCCTTTGGAGTTCCGATACACAATGCATGGTTGTGTACTGCAAAAAATTAATAACAATTATTATTAAGGCAAATTCTACATTGGGTTTTATCACACGGCTACTTTATTGTACCTTTGTGAAGCCAATTGTGGAGTATGCTTGTTGTGTTCGGTCACCATTTTATCATGACTATATTTGCCGGGTAGAGGCAGTCCTGGGTCGCTTTGTTCGCTTTGTATTTCGTGGGCTTGGTTGGAATGACCTGCTCATTTTTCCTCCTTCCTTAGGTAGCGTTAAATTGATTGAACTCCACTCTTCTGAATTTAGAGGTAACATCTCTAAAGCTGTTTTCGCCTTCGAGTGTCTTCAAGGCAATTTTGACTCCCCGGTCTTGATGTCCTCTTTTAATATATCGATTCCGAGTCGCTCTTTAAGAAATTAAAATTCTTTAAATTCCGTAACATCGCACAAGCTATGGTTTTCAAGAGCCCAACACGTTAATGCCTCGTGTTTTTAATTCGCATTTTGACAACATTGATTTTATCTATATATCTATCTATGTGAAGGATAAATATTCTTGACCATTCTTTTGTTGTTTTTTAATTTTGTGTCATTAAATTATTTTTGTTGTTATTAGCGTTATAAGCCTTTGTAAATAAATGAAAGAAGCCGTGATTCCTCAGGGAGCGAACCGGAGCTGATATATCAAAACATGCCAAAACTACAGAAAAGTCTATAAACCCCCGAATGTACTGTGTATTAAAGGAAGAAATCCTGGTATTTATGCCTTCATAAAGAATACGTGTATTCAAACTTTATTTCAAATCATAATCATACAAGCAATTCATTATTTCACTTCACATTTTTATTATTAAGGTATAGCAAAATATATTCAATTTTTATATTGAACTGTTCTCCTCCCTACAGCTTTTGATTTGATTACTTCTTGAATATATGGAATATAGCAATGTGTTGCACCTGATAGCAAAAATGTCCAACCAACAAACTGAAAGGCGGCATCAAAATTGTTCATTACATCTACAAGGACGCCACCAATACTGGTTCCTACAAAGGCTCCAATTCCCATAATAAGGGAAGTTATACCGAAAGCATTGCTGAGTTTCTGTAGACCTAGTAAATTTACAAATATAACAGTTCGCAAGCATGTATATGCCGCTAACGTTAATTAAGATTAGTAAATATAACACCTTTCTTGAATATACTTACATGATGAAAGAGAAAAGGCAAAGCAGTACACAAACTGAAACCAAATCGAATTTTGACCAAACTCAGAGCTCAGCATGGTAATGAACCCACCAAACATAAGTAAACTTCCTGTTATATATGCTGGATCAATTTCCGATAATATAAATGCAATTACACCTAGTCCTATTGTTATTGTCACGCTCAATATTCCTATTGACGGCAACAGCCAACTTTGGTATGGATCTGGTATTTCCGCTCGATCTGAAAAATATAAAACTATTTTGATTTGAACTTAATATTACTTTTAATACCGAAAACTATATGCATATACATTACAGAAAATTTAAGAATTGTAAATTGAAGACGTTGCTGCAACAACGAGGCAGAGCTCCATTAAACATAGGCGTGAAACTATAAAACAATTTCTTCATTCAAATACGCAAACCACCGTTACTATTTTTTTTCGAAAAGTAGATCCTTATATTTTTATTGTTCGACAACTATTTTCTTGAAATTATAAATCATAACTTTTTACATAAGTATAATGGCGTTTAAGGCTCATTTTTGTCTTCAATTCTTATATTTTCGAGAGAGCCGTAAACTAAAAGTCGCGAATGATTAATTATTATATTCATCAATTTACAAAATAAACTAACAACTAACAGCTAAACGTTACAATATTTCTAGGGCGACACGATGCGTTCACGGCGGCAAGAGATCGGGAGCTAAGCTGCTAACGGGTCGGTCTACCAATCAGAAATGGAATCCCCCCAAGGGCGACCCATAGTTGTTTTCTGCTGACAACAACTTATGATGAAAACGCTAAGGGTGTTGCAGGGAAAATATCAGTGGTTCGGAATCCACTTTAAATTGTAGGTCCACTTCCAATCGTTGTCTCAAATCGGGTGCAGTTCTCCCCCGCCCCATTCACCACAAGGGATTACGGGATCTAGAGAGAGAAACGTTAGACCATATTTCAGCTTAATCAATAACATTTTCAATATTGTACTACCTACTTAATGGATACATGCATTAATTAAACTACCACATTTTCCGACTGAACCTTATTTTCTTCTAAATGCCTTAGAAGAATCCTCTGACGGCCTGATAAAATTAAGGCGTTTAAAAGAAGCATCTAAAAGCCTAAGGCCGCTTAGGCCTTTAAAAGTATCTTCTAACGGCCTGGCGATTTCAGGCTGTAGGAAGAATTTTGGCAATAAATATTCGAATTCTTCTACCAGCCGATGGCCTATTCTTTCGGCCAAAGTTTTCTAAAAGCCTTAATAAGGTGAGGGTATGAAAGGGTTACCGTATCTAATTTCGTAATATTTTGCCGGATTTGGATAATTGAAACAGAATTATGCCAGTTGACATAATGCCGACGATATATTGTTTCTTCAGAAGCGGTAAATCATTTTGATCAATTCTCAAAAAGAAGTTTTTTCTAACAAAAGAGTGTTAATAGGAAGGAAATATCGCCAATTTAAATGTAATTGAAAACCTTTAAAAAGAGCAACAAAAAAACTAATATATGTCTGGGTTTCCACTGTTTAAATAACAATTTCAAATACCTGCATCAGCACTTTTTTCTAGAAAAATAACTTTTTTTTTGGATATTATTTACACCTAATTCTGTCAGTCTTGACGCACACGCATTATCAAACATTTAGTCAATTAGATTAATTATGTTGGTTGCGATATTTGCATTAGGTGGGATACAGTTTCATATTCCATAAGGGTGTGGTCGAAGAAGAGAATGAAAACTGATATAAATATGAGAGACAAAATTGATACTTTACAATGTAATGTAATATAACACAAACAGTAGAGTCCCTAACCAGTAAATAGAGTGTACAACGATGATTGCATAATTCGCTGGAGAGGACGTTCTTCATTTGATGGAGAGCAGTTGGTGGTATATGTTTATGTTTCCGTATACTGTGGAACAACGTGTTGGCCTTTCATCCTGAGGGGACTAGGTACAAACCCACCGGTTGTGATCCATGGTTCTTTTCTGCTGACATCAGATTACGCTAAAAGATCATTAAGGACTGCAAATTTCTGTGGCTGGAAATCAAGCTTAAATTGTAGGTTCACTTTCAACCGCACACGAGTTTACTAAAGAAGGAGAGATATACTGACATATATAGCATTTACACTTCAAATGTAACCATTTCAACGAAATCTACAACCGAATCAAAATCAAGCAATCCTTTTTCAAAATCAAACTCATCCGTATCAAAATCAACGCCAACACTTTAAAATATCAAACTAAACAAATTAATTCTCAAAACCATCCCCGTAGTTTATATTTGAGCAAACAAGAAATAATAGAAACGAAAATAATGGTTTCGAATCGTTATCCTCTAGATAAAAACAGAAAAGTTTTTAAGGAATATGAAGCAATTGCAAACTTCAATTATTATTGTTTTCATTTAAATATCAAGTAGATAATCGTTTTTTAAATTAAATTTTAAAATATAAAATCTGTTCTGCTGTACGGCTGTTCAATATGGAAAGTGACCTGTCAAATAAGATCTAAGCTACAAATCTTTGTCACCTGATGTCTACGGCACATCGTTAACATCCATTAAGGATGACAATAAAGACGCCAAATTGACCGACCGTGCAACACTTGGAGAAGATCCGTACAGGTGAAGAGTCGGTGTAGTAGACCCCCTATGCCCTGCAAGGGGTTAAAGGTACAAGAGAGAGATTGCAATATTGAATTTTATTAATATAAAGAGAGGTTTTAATGTAAATGCACAAGCCCTGGTCATTATTGATGCTGTCTTCTGTCAGTGAATAGATGCAAAATATAGATCTCGCACTGCTTCTGCGAGTTTCCTGGACGACACTCTTGATGATACCTCACCAAAGATTACCCACGAGTTGGTGCACTTTCACAGCTCTTATGGAGCCTGGCGGTTGATGAACTCTGTAGTATCGGAACGAGGAGAACCTCTTTGTACAGGGTTACGCAGGCGATATTGTGATCGCTAACGCAACTACGGGCGCCATGTCAATGGACCTCTCCAGAGTAAGTTAGATGTGGTAGAAACCTGTCGTAATGGGGTCGATGTCAGGGTCAACCCGGAAAAAACTGTCCTGGTGCTTTTCACTATGAAAATAAACCCGGTACGGTTGAGGATACATCAGCTACAAAAGTCAAGCGATATATCGCGGTGTTACCGTAGATTTTAACCTATTGTAACGTGCACGAAATAGAAAACGAAAAGGAAAGTATTGACCCGTGTAATGCACATCCCTCACGTGACCAGAAATCAAGACAAGGAAATATCACATTGAGGTGAAAAGGTGTAACGAAAACAGCTAGAACTAAGTGGCCGAAATTTCTAGAATTAAGCTGAGTTCTATAAATAAGTAATAAGTGATTAGTGTAACTAAGTAAAGTAAAACGGTATATTTTGAAGAAAAATGTAAAAAAAATGTAAAGGAAATTGTTGAGCGATCTAATATAGTGAAATGAATAAAACTGAATCCGTCGAGCCCGCAAAGCCCCAACTACGTCACAATATATTGAAACCTTAACCTGGATATTGTGTTTGAAAAAATCGAAAGTCCTTAAAGGCTTTCTTAAACGCTCCTCAAGTCACTTCTTACCAGATCTTCATTTTTTTATTTTCATTTCAAGCACCAGCTGTTTGGAATGTAAGTACCTTTGGACTGATCTTTTATTTGTATTATTTTATTAAATACCTTAATAAAGGAATACAAGTAAAAGGTGTTATGTTTTGAACAGCTAGTGTTTGAAGTGAAAAATCAAAAAATTAAGGTCGGGTCAGAAATGATCCGAAGGGCGTTTAAGTGTCAAAAGCGAAGCACCATACATTGAATCTACACCGCCATGCTAAAACTCACGATTACAATTGGTGTAACTACATGGTGTCCTAAGGCAAAACTTTATTGAACAGCATACAATGTATGCACTGTGTTTGCACTGGAAATGCTTCTAAGACTGCCATCGTCCATATACAGGTATAGGGTGTGGCTCTCAATGAAACTTATAAGCTAAAGCCAGAAAATTATCTCCGATACATCATAAACATGAAGGATCGGGATAATTGTTGGATGCATGGTTCCAAAATGGACGCTAGGGGCTGAGGCGGGGAACTGGCCTAGGGTTGTCTTGTCACTACCCATTGGAAAATACACAATAGTTTTGCAAGCGAAAGTCTGCGACTGTATATGAAAATAAAAGTTTTTCTACAAAAGATAATTTTTATTTTTTCTTTATTATATTTAGGTAGTTTTGAAGAATTTGGCGCCTCATCCGTTAAGTCCAAGCTGATGCAGGTATAATCACGAGCACATAATGAACTAGGAAATACGTATCAGGTACTTCTGATTTGAATACCGTTGTATCAATGGTTCGACGACAATGAAAAAGCGGATGATCTTGATAGACAAGGATATCCGAGACGGTGTATATTGCAACTCTGGGCAAAAGAATTTATTCACATAAAAAAATGTTTTATATATTCTTTAGTTGAATTTCTAACAGTTCTAAACATTACAGAAAATATATGGTTAGCTGCGGAATGGCAATACCTATCATTTCAAAGGAACTGCCTTATTTTTATGTGATGTAAGTGTGAGCACAATATACCCTTAAGAATTGCTGCGCCCTCTTCACTTCATCTCCACCCTGACCCACCAACCAGCCAATTACGACAAATTCGGTGAGTATTATTGTTCGCATTACCAAATCCCGGAATTTGGAATTTTCGCGCACATCAAAAACCCGGAATATCGGCAAATTGGCTATGCACAAAAAACCCAAAAAATCCAGCCAGTATATTTTAGAAACATTTAAAGGTTCTATTTAGACCATTCAAATTATCAGCCACGATAAGAAGGTAGCAGTTCCTTTTTGGGTTTTTTTATATTTTTAACTTATTTTTTTTCAGCTCGTCAGAGTCACAGTATTTATCTATTGCCACATTGTCCAATATGCCGCATACCTTGACTCAAACATATATATAATAATATATTATATGATATGATTAAGTTGTATTTACATCTCGAAATAGAACATAGCTTTTTTACAATTTTACGAAGTAGGTATGCATATTTATGAACATTAGGGCGCCTAAAAAAATAAAAAAATTTTTTCGATTTTCCATTACGCAAAAAGTTAGTATTCAATAAAATAAAAAACCTTGCTGAATTGGAATCTTATATACAGGGGTGGCCAAAAGTCGCGCAACAAAATTTGCAATAATAAAAAAAAATTTGCAATAGTAAAAAAATATCGTTTATTTAACATTAGTGATAAGAAGTGATATAAAAATTAACATTAGCTAACGGCAATTATAACAAATGTTCGAAGTGATGTCCTCCAGCTTCAGTAGCTGCTTCACAACGTTTTTTTACCGCGTTAGTGGCATTGTAAAGATAAGAATAATCCATGCTCAAAATTTCAAATTCTTCTTCGATTCGCTTTTTCAAATGTGTCAAATTTTGGATTGGCGTCTTGTAAACTCGATCTTTGATCACTCCCCACATGCTAAAATCACAAGGCGTGAGATCGGGTGATCTTGGGGGCCATTTCGTCTTCCCACGGTGACCAATCCACTCGTCGAAGTTTTCGTTCAAAAACTCACGAACCGCAACCTCATAATGACATGGGGCTCCATCTTGTTGCCAGATAATTCGTTTACCACGGAAGATATCATTATTGTCGAGTTCCATCTTGACTTCTTCAAGCATCTTGAGGTATTTGGGACCGTTTACCGTGCCGTCGTGGAAGTAAGGACCGATTATGGTGTATGAACAGATGCCAGCCCACACACAGACGCCTGGAGCGTTTAACTCTTATGTAACGACGACATTTGGGTTTGCAAAATCGTAGTAAACGCAATTATGACGATATACCAATCCATTCGTCTTGAAAGTTGCCTCATCTGTCCATAAAATCCATCGTAGAAAATCAGGATCGGCCTCAGACATGATTTGAATCCATTCGACGAGTTCGACTCGGCGATCGAAATAGTCTTCGTTGAGCGCTTCCAAAGACGTGGACAATAAATGTGTAAATTGAGACTTTTCATCATGCCTCTCAAGGACGTGCGAGGAATTTCTAGTTGGAGTGAAACGCGTTTGGCCGATTGATTCAAGTTTTCAACGAAGGTTTGAGACACCAATTGTAAATTTTCTTCCGTCATTGACGTCTTCGGTCGACCAGAACGCGGTTTATCGGCGACCGTTCCAAATTCCTCGACACGTTTTACCAATCTCCAAATGGTGCTACGATTTGGAGCAGAAGAACCGGGCGATTTAACGGCGAACTCATCGATTACGTCTTTAAAAGATCCTTCGTTTTTGTACCCCAATTTTATTAACAAAATACGTTCATTAAGTGAAAATTTCGGAGCAGACATTTTAACGAAATTCGGCACTGTTACGAACGAAAACCCGTCTGATACTGGGTTGTGTTGTTGTAAACACGATAACGACTGCACAGTTGCAATGTGACTGAACAGAAACGACGTGGAAGGGAGAAACTGCACAGTAACGCGCGTTTCCATGGAGACGGTAGGTGTTGCGCGACTTTTGGCCACCCCTGTACTTATATCTCATTGGGATTTCAGTATAACTTTTTACGCAATAGGAACTCGGAAAAAAATTTCGATGTTTATAAGCGCCCTTATTTTCATACGAAAGTATACCTCGTAAAATTATAAAAGAGAGCAACTATCCATACTAACTTATTAATTTATTTAACAAAATTACATCAAGGTACTGACTGCTACAATGTGAAGGACAAACGGCAAAATACAAAATTACAAAATAAAAAAACGAGGAAAGAATTCAAAAAATTTAAAAATCAAAGAAAAAAATTAAAAATATACAAATACAAGTATAAAATACCTTCAACAAAGCTGACTCCTCAAATGATTTCGCGACAGATGAAACTCATTCACTCCATAACTAGTGTGATGAAAAGTTTATCTGAAAACAGCAGCAATTCTTCAGGGAGCGAGCAGGAATTGATATATCAAAACATGCCAAAATTACAGAGTAGTCGAAGACCCCCGAATGTATTCTATATTAGAGGAAATTATCCTGGCATTTATACCTTTAGAAAGAATACGTGCCTTCGAGCTTCATTTGGAATCCTAACGAGAATTAAATACCATTTTAGTCAACATTAAATTGGGCGTCTTGTCCCTGTATGGGTGTTCTAGGTTTTTACGAGTAGAAGAAAAGTAACCATTTCTGATGGAGCAAAAAATTTTATTTATTTTCACTTCACACTTTCATTATCAAGATATAGCAAAATATATTCAATTTTCAAATTGAACTGTTCTCCTCCTTACAGCTTTTGGTTTGATTACTTCTTGAATATATGGAATATAGCAATGTGTTGCACCTGATAGCAAAAATGTCCAACCAACAAACTGAAAGGCGGCATCAAAATTGTTCGTTACATCTACAAGTACACCGCCAATACTGGTTCCAACAAAGACTCCAATTCCCATAATAAGGGAAGTTATACCGAAAGCATTGGTCAATTTCTGGAGACCTAATAAATTTACAGATATAACAGTTCGCAAGCACATATATGCCGCTAACGTTAAATTTTATTTATTTTCACTTCACACTTTCATTATCAAGATATAGCAAAATATATTCAATTTTCAAATTGAACTGTTCTCCTCCTTACAGCTTTTGGTTTGGTTACTTCTTGAATATAGGGAATATAGCAATGTGTTGCACCTGATAGCAAAAATGTCCAACCAACAAACTGAAAGGCGGCATCAAAATTGTTCGTTACATCTACAAGTACACCGCCAATACTGGTTCCAACAAAGACTCCAATTCCCATAATAAGGGAAGTTATACCGAAAGCATTGGTCAATTTCTGTAGACCTAATAAATTTACAGATATAACAGTTCGCAAGCACATATATGCCGCTAACGTTAATTAAGGTTAGTAAATATCACACCTTTTTTGAATATACTTACATGATGAAAGAGAAAAGGCAAAGCAATACGCAAACTGAAACCAAATCGAATTTTGACCAAACTCAGAGCTCAGCATAGTTATAAATGCACCAAACATAAGTAAACTTCCAGTTATATATGCTGGATCAATTTTTGATAATTTAAAGACAATTAAACCTAGACCTATTCTTATAATCACGTTCAATATTCCTACTGTCGGCAATAGCCAACTTTGGTATGGATCTGGTATTTCCGCTCGATCTGAAAAATATAAAACAATTTTGATTTGAGCTTAATATTATCTTTAATTCCGAAAATTATATGTATATTATAGAAAAATTAAGAATTGTAAATAAATCCGTTTTTTTCTTAGAACTATTGTCTTCGAACATAATATTCATGCACTGCTCCAGCCCAAATAAGCCACGTAAGCAAAATATTAAATGTTTACATACAGAGTTGTACGCCGGTTCAACCCGAGTTGAGTTACATATAAACACAGAAAGTGGATTGACTGAACTCGACCACGCTTTGCTGACTGAGTCAAGTCGAAATGATATACTATAAACAATGGTTGAATAGTTGTGTTGAGTGACAACTGACAGCTGTGATCTGTTCATTGTAAAATTTTTAACGTATTTTCTTTTAACAATTTTTATTTCAAAATTGAAAAACGAATGTACGAAGGAGCGAAAGTGATCCTTTGTGTTATGGAAAAATAAATTCTATACCACATTTTGATGGAAAAGTTTAAAGAAACCCACCAGTGGTGGCCCATTATTGTTTTCGACTGACAATAGATTTCGTTAAAAGGCCATTAGGGCCTGCAAAGTAATGTCGGCGGTTCAGAATCAATCATAAATTAGTGAATATATTCTCCCGCCCAAACCCCTTGGAGTTGACAATAGTAGATAGGGAGGGGTACACTTACAAATAAATACTATTTTTTATTGCAAAACGTAAAACAGACAGTATAAGGGTGCAACAAGTATAGCTAAGACTAATTCTTATGTTGCTTAAAAACAACAATTTTCGACTTATATCCACGAGCTCGAATAAAGAAGTGTTTTGATGAGCCAGCTTTGTAACATACTATTATACATAGAGCTGCCCGTAGGAAAATACGAGGTTCCTAGATTAACACGATTTCATTGACGGCCCTTGTTCATGCTTATTGTAATGGTAAAAGCGAGTCTAATGGCGAATAGCAATTGTTTGAAACTCAAAAGTAAAATCAGAAGGTATCATTGGTATACGAGAAATGAATACTTCTAAACATTTCTTAGATACTATGACGTTAAATACATATCTTTTTACGTCGGGTATCATACCGTTGCAAAGTTTGGCAGGTTTAAATATCGTAACGCCATAATTCTGAAACAAATTTTAACTGGAGTCGATGTAGTTACATTCCATTTTATACAGGTTGTTTCAGATCTGGTGCGCCAAAATAAGCGGCGTTGTATGGCAGGCGAGAGGGCAATCTCAATTGTTTGGGAGTTAAATTTGCAATTTTCACGGTATGCACATCATTATTTTATTTTTAACTTTTGGTCTACTTTACTCAGCGACATCAAACAGACGCCAACAATCCCCTCTCTGAGCCTATTTAGACCATAGGAATTTAGAACTAGTTTAACGTATGTAAGTCGATTTGCGTAATACTAATCCGGCTGCGTTTAGTTCCTGCCTCTTCATCTGTCCAATTTGCGCATTTTTCCTTTTTAATACCCATTATATGCTTAAACAATATTATTACACTGTAAATAACAAAAAATATTTGTCCATATTTGTAAATAACAAAAAATATTTGTCCACTTTGTTGTTAGGCATCAGATGATAACTTAAAGTAGTACTAGTATTACTACTACGTAATTCAAATTACTTAAAAGTAGTCCTAAATGGCACGGTTACCAATGTTGATCTAACTTCTGTCATTGCAGGAACTGTCATTTCCAAAAGTGAAAAAAAAACATTTTCGATCACCAAAAATTTAGCATTTTCTCAAATTTTCTCCGAAATTCATGTTATTAATATGCCTGTTTATTATTTTTATTAAATTGCCCATCTTATTGTCTGGCTTTGTGAGCCACACTTTAACTCGATTGTCATTTGAAACTCGCTGGTAGTCATAAAATTACAAAACATATTTAAATATTTTCACTTAAGGACCACCACTTGGACTATTAGCTTGTCCCCGCCTGCAATACCTTTTCCATTATATAGTCCTTTTACAAATGTCTATAGAATATAGAGCTTGTTTTTTTAATTTTTTAATTTTTTAATAATTTAGACTATTCGACTGATGCCCTGTTACCTTATGATATTGCGAGTTTTAGCGACTTCAAGCTTTCTGCTCTTGATTGGACGATGATTTGACGTCTCACTCTTCTGTGGACGATGATTTGACGTCTCACTCTTCTTCGGTACCTATGACTCAGCGGGATTGTCATAGTGTAATGCTGTTGTGAACGATGGTGGTTGACTTTTGGACCTCTTTTTTCATATGACCCTGATGACACGCGGGTGAGGAAATGCTTGACTCTCTTGGTTCGGGAGTACTACTGCTTCTTTCTCTCTGTGTCTCAGGGAGTAACGCAAATTACCTTGCCTACTCCGAGCTCTGCCACAAGTTTTCCTCCCATTTAAAATTATCTTATAACGCATTTCTTTGCAGCATTGAGTGTATTTTAAGCGCTTACCCCAGACAATTCTGGAAATTCTTCAACTTCAAACGCAAATATGATGGCTAAACCTCCTCTTTCAAATTCCGCGACTGCGATAGCAGCGACCCCTTTTCGCTCGCTAACTTGTTCACCGAATTATTTCGTTCTGCTTTCTCTGATTCCCACTATGATATTTCTTCTACTGCTTTTACTCACTTGACAAGGTTTTCGCCTACATCACTTAAACCAGCGGACTTAATATTATATGATACAGCCGTTACTGAATACCTATCTTATCCGTTAAATTGCTTCTCCTGTGGTACTGACCGTATTCGTTTTTTCTTCTTGAAATGTTCTGCAAATCGTCTCTTGCTCACGTTCTTTGTTATTTATTTAATCTGTCTCCGTTTGCATGGCTTTGACCGGAAGGGAATTATGGTAAGAGGAGTGAGGAAACTTGAATGTCCTGTTTTTGCATTGTTGCGAGCAAGAAAACAGACCAGAGACGTAGTGGATTTTTAAATTCTATTTTACAAACCCGCGGAGAGACCGGGTCTCGAACCCCAGGTGGTCGTGCCGCTCAACCAATTGATCCAACTCCGTCTCCGTGATAATTCCCCTTCACAATAGCAAACTTGTGTCATGTTACTAAGATTTTCGATGCTTCAGTAAGTGACTGCTCCGCTTTCACTGTAGGCCTTTTATGGGCTCCTTCCAGTATGGCCTCTCTAAGGGAAAATTTACTACCACCAACCTACTTGAATTTCTCAGTTACTAATTGCCGGCTCTTGAATATGATAAACAAGTAGACTGCGTATTCCCTAATTTTAGTAAGGCTGTTAACAGAATCAGCTACGGCATCCTAATTCACAAGCTTTTTCTGCTCGGTTTTCCTCCACGCATTGTTGATTGTTTTGTTATCCTCTTACTTGACTCATCGCACTCAACATGTTCTGTTCAGGGAAGCTCTTTCCACTAATAGCTCTGTTCTTCTGGAGTGCCTCAGGGCAGCATTCTTTGACCACTCCTCCTTATTTTATACATCAACGATGTCTCACTGCTTCTTCTGCTAAGATATTTCGTACCATTTCTCGAGAGACTCATTGTGTTCCACTAAACATCGACCTGGCTAGGTTCCATCAATGGTGTTCTGTCATCAATGTCTTCTGCAAAAAAATGTCCTGTTTTCTTTGATTACTCTATAGATGGTAGCACTTTATGTAGACCAGATAAGTTCAAGGATTTGAGCCTGGTTCTTAATTCCCGCCTATTTTTCGAGGATCATGTAAGCTCCGATGATCCAAGGAGCTTGACGATCCCTACTTAACCAGACTTCTATATTGCACCTTCGTTAGACCAATCCTGGAGTACTCTAACCCTGTATAGGCTCCTTATTTCGCGGTGCACATTAATCGCACCGATGCGGTGCTGGGTAGTTTTCTTAGGTTCGCACTTCGTGGCCTTCTCTAGAATAATCCCGTCGCCCTACCTTCTTATTATGATAGACTCTTGTTACGCATGAAGGTAAGAAGTAATCGTGTTAAAACACGATCGAAATTTATACAGAGTAGCTAGATAAAATTACGAGGAAACGAGGGTTGGAAATGGACAAAAAGCATCGGCAATAAATGCAGTCGAAGTATTTGGAATCCATTCCACCCTTTTCAAGTAGACTACAAATTGTTTATTTAGGATTGCATGATAATGAAGTAGGCGACAAGACATCCGAGGTCTTTTCAAGATTTAGATGGTTGGTTTGAAAATTTCTAAGAATAAGCAAATTCGGAATGCTTAAAGAAAAACAACCAATACGAAAATGTACCCAATTAGGTAAGGGTGCCAGGGTCCAAGCTAGTCTTCTTAAATATAAAAAGTTGCAAGTGGATTTCGTATTTTAAAGAAGACACTAATGAGTTATTCATTATGGAAAAATGCATATGCCTTTACTAAACGGCAACGCAATATATCGATTTAATCTCAGTTAGAATTTTAAACAGAAACGTTGTGATTGTGCAATCGGAGGATTTTAAATTTTTGGGGTATGTACGCTAGTTTTGTCGTTTCCCTAAGTTTTATTATTAGTCATTAGTGAATATAATGTGTGAGTGATTCGAGATTTTATTATTGCTATTCTAATAAAACGAAAAGTATGTGAGTTGGGGGCTAAGTCACTCTAGTGAAAGACTTAAGTCATCAAGTATATTTGTGTTTGGCGTAAGTCGCCAAACTAATAGACGTTCGTCGTCTAGTGTGGGGCGTATGTCGCCCTGTGTGTTTGTGTGGGGCGTAAGTCGCCGAGTGTGATTATGTGTGGGGCGTAAGTCGCCAAAATAATAGACGGATGTAGTCTACTGTGGGGAGTATGTCGCCCAGTATACTTGTGTGGGGCGTAAGTCGCTCAATGTGTTTGTGCGTGGCGTTAGTCGCTCAAATAATAGATGTATGTCGTGCGGTGTGGGGCGTAAGTCGCCAAGAGTGAATGAGATAGTTAGTCACTCACTGAGTATTTGATTATAGTTACATGTGCTTTCTATTTTATTACAGACGAACCTAGAGTAAAGAAAATAATAAACAAAAAACAACAAACACGTCTTTTGCTATTTATATACGGCATTATATTATTCCGTTTAATCTCATTGGACACCCTTGAAAAGAGGCGTCACATTTCTAGAATAGTTTTTGTTTTCGACTTGTTGCAAGGCGCAGTAGACTCCCCCGAATTCTTGGACTCTGTAAGTATTTCAGTTCCTGCCCGCTCCCTAACGAAACACGACTACCTTTACATTAATTATCACCGTCAGCTTTGATGATAATCAATTTAAAAATGTGCGTTCAGTATTATCTTGCTTATAGGCACTAATAAATCGTACGAAATTAACTTGTAAGAGCTTTCCGATCCGACTCAAAAAAAATTGTGTAGTTATGTATACTTTATAGTTATGCAAAAGTATAAAGTATATTAACCAAAAATGGCATAATTAATAATAAATTGAGGCAATATTGCATTGCTAGAGTACCACGCACCAACAAGATGATACAGAGTAGAATAAAGCATTTGAGTTGAGACAGAAGGAACAAGCGTTATTGCGTTAATATTAGTATGTTTTCATTCCAGCTTGATCCAAATTTTCAACTCCTTTCAACTTTTCTATAAGTCCAAATTTTTAACTAAAATTAATTAAACAAAATTGTTACGAGTTAAAAATTCAGACTGATTTGAGGTGAAAATTAGCCACTTTACCGAATTGAAAATGGTCTAGTCTGATCTTAGAAAGGTATATTTATTTCAAAGCCTATCAGTGGGGAATATTGAGTCATCATAGTAATTCAGGAAGACATATATATATAGAGATAAATGCTTTTTTATATGTATTTTAAATTTAGATCCCACAAAAACATTGTTGTTAGCTTAGAGTAAAACTTCACAAAACATTGAGTAGATTTATAGGAAGGGCTCTATATATAATAGTAATAAATAAGTAAAGGCCCTTCTTATAGAGTATCTTATCTTTAAAGCACCATAGTATATTAAGCACGTAAAAGCCTTCTAGCAATAAATCAAGGTTAAAAGTTTCAATGACCAATTGATTTTTAACAGTGGAATTTGAGATTTTCCCATACTAGTTTAATTACTTTGGAACTTAAAAACTTTAAGAAGCGTAAATAAAATTATTATACTAACTTGTTAGGTATAGGTAGGGAATATTGCATCCCATATTAACTAATAGTGATGCTGCAAGTATTAATTGAAATTGTGGGAGCTTCAAAATGCTAGTATCAAAAAGCAAGTAGAATCCATCCTTTATCGCCTTTGGTATCATTTTAAAACGGTTTTTCTTCCTTAAAATCACCTTAGTCACCGATAAAGCGTAATGAAGTGATTTGGTCTATAAATGTAATAGATTTTAGTAAAATATTCAAGAATTTAATAAGCTACTGTCATCTTACGTCATCGTCTTCGCCAGGTGATTGCTTATTGTATTCTGGCAGGTGTGCAATACTTCCTGCATAAAATATATCATCACGATACAATGGACCGACATCAACAAGCACATGTGACTTTTTATGGGTTCGTTTCGATATATAACAGCAGGGGCTGCATTTCACACAATGTTTCTCCTCAGGGTCGTATTTTTCTAAAATCGACAACTATTAAGTCTATTTAAGCAAATTATTTTAAATAATACTTAAAATAGATCGATTGGAAATGTTTGAAACCGTGTCCCCAGTGTTGGTATACAGATTAGATTTTAAGAGCAGTGATTCTGCTGATTCATCTTCAGGTTCACCTATTACTTTAGCTGCTATCTTTTTTGCTGGTACCGGACGAAAAGCAAGGCACATTAATGCAATTAATAAACACAACCCTCCATGCACTTGAAGAGTATGCCTCCATCCGACATTTTTAACCAGAAATTGATTAAGAGGTGAAAATACAAAGGTTCCAAATCCACTTCCAGAACAACTAATACCAGCTGCAATTGCTCGATATCTTTCAAAATAATAACCAACAATCAATTGTGAGGCCGAGTAAGTTAACCCAAAGCCTGTGCCAACTAAAAAATTTTTAGGTTTATTAATTATTATCTCGGAGAAGAGTACAAAAGAAGCTTATTTAACAGTAAGATATGATAACAGCAGACTTTACAATCTAAATTACAAAATTATTGGTAGGCAATAGATATACAAGTCTCATCGCTTCCTCTCTGTCTGTCTCGCCAAAGTGGCATAGTCTTTAAGATATATGAAATGGGGTTCTTGAAAATTTTAAAGGAAGCAAGATGTCTCATTCTGGGTAAACCTACGAGGAAATAACTAAAAGAGAAGCCCTATCGCGTATATGTCGTGTGTGTGGAATGGCAAGTTTTTGTTCTGCGGCTGGGTCTTATCTGTCAAATTTGTTCGCTTTTTACTACGAGGAAGTGGCCTTTTTATCCGGGCACTGGGTCTGTGCTGTTCTTAGAATATAGAACTATAGAAAATGCCCTTGCCTGTAAAAACCTCGTACGTGTTTTAAGCATTTCTCTTGTGGGCAAGGTGAGGTACGGGTTCCACTATCTCCATGACATCTCCCCTACCTTTGACAGATCCCAATGCAAAACATTTGTTATTAGTTCTGCGTGAGTTTTGTTTTCAATTTATTTGGAATTAAAAATTATTTCTGCAAATATAACATTAAAAATCGAGACTATAGTAGTGGAGTGATTTATGTTTATAAGTTTTGAGAGTGCTATTGAGTGCCCCGTGTTATGAATTGTCAATTGCATTTCAGTGTAAGCCCTTCTAATATACAGGGTGTTTCAGACCTTGTATGCCAAAATAAGTAGGGTGATCGATCTTGGCAAACAAAACGTTATATGGCAGGGGGTGGGTGGGGGCATCTCAAGCGTTTGGGAGTTAGTTTGCAATTTTCGCAGTATGCACATCATTATTTAATTGTTAACTCTTTTGAACTCCTCAACGCAGCGACATTAAACAAACGCCAAGAAATTATTATCCAAATTACCTTTCCAATATTGTAAACACTATTGATCTACCTCCTTACATTGCAGGTACAGTTACTTCCAGAACCGAGAAAAAATGTTTTGCGATTACCTATAATTCAGAATTTTCCCAAATTTTCTTCGAAATTCTTATAATTAATACGTGTGTTTTTATTTTTACTAAATTGCTCATTTTAATACCTTTCTAGAAAGGGACAAAATGCAAGGTAGAGAAAGTATTAGAAAAACCGCATCCCTAGAAATCCCTGACTATCTAATTATTTATTGCACCTTAGGTAGAAAATTCTTTAACTTAACAAAATTTTTAAGACAAAGGGTCGAAAGTATTTGCTTAGGGTACACAGGTAATTAATTTGAATTATTGCTGCAAAAAAGTTATAAGAATGGAACTGTTACTTCAAACAGCACGGAATTGCGATTTGAAACATCGGAAGATTCTGTCAACGTCGAGCAGTAAATAATCAGCCTCGTCGGGCAAGACCCTGAAACGAACCCGCGACGAACCGCAAGAGGATTAGGAGTGTTTACAGTTAAAGTTTGCAGAGTTATTCATCTAACAGGGTGACTTTTATATCATCATATCCCAGTCTAAGGGCTACTGGAAGGGGATTCCGAAGGAAGATTAAAATTTTGCATTTAGTTTCTGGAATACGACTTGGAGAACGGGTCGTTTCTGGACCAATTTCTGTATACGGCTGAATCGCAGTTCACCGGGGATGTTTCCACAACCGCCACACCTTGTCGCATACTAACCAAGATCGGATAAGAGGACCTCCTTCCAGCCCAAATTCTGAGCCAATATTTGGAGTGGTGTCATCTATACCCATTTATAAAGACCATTCATTTTGTAGCAAGTGCTTAATATTCAAGTTTATACGGACTTTCTGACGGACCAGATCTACTGGAGGACATCCACGTGGATAATCTTAGGGCAGTGTTATACCAACATGATGGAGCACCAGCGAATTCTGGTGTCATTGTCAAAGCAATATTGAATGTAAAATTTCCTGACCGCTGCCTTGGACGAGATGCACCAATTCCTTGGTCTGCTAGATCTCCAAATCCTACTCGTTTAGTACTTTTTCTTATGGGGAACAATGAAGGATGAAGTTTACTCAAGGCCAGGGTAGGAATTCTCGCAAAACTGGTTGTTTTCAGTGTGAATACACAGAAACTTATAAGTGTGTAGGGGATGTTTTTAACATGTATGTGTTCAAACGGTTGAATGGGAATGGCGAACCGTTTTACAAAATTTTACTTTTGACTGGCCAAGCGCTATGAAATGTCAAAATCACACGCCAGTTTCCAACCAGGCGGCTGAGGATTCAGATGCAAGGTCCGGAGAATGGCAATGGGAGAATTGTAGACCATGCGCACAAACTTGACACATTTTTTTCTGTTGCCTTTTATCATAAAAGAAATAACAAACAAGATAAAGCTTATATATCTTTAATAATTAAAAACAACACTATGGAGGTCCGTCGGTGAACACCTTCCTGAATTCCGAGTCGAAGTCTGCAAATAGAAAGGAAAGAAGTATGAGTATATTTTAATACTCAGTGGGAATGCCTAACTACTCTACGCACTCAGAAACACAAACACTACACGCTAGGCATTGGTCTGGCTCTCATGGACACACCTAATAAGGTTAGACCAGCCTAAACTATATGGCGGACACACCAACCTTTTATCATACACGAGCGCTTAGACCTTCATGGACACACCGAATCCAGTCATCAAGCCACCCACCCAATAAGCGGACACACCAGCTGTATCGGGGTTCACTCAAGGATTGCTTCAGCTTCACCGGACACACCACGATCCGCTGAAGTCACATCCTCCCAATATGCGGAGACACCAGCACTATTGGCACAAACATAAAATGTTCCCCAACTTCACCGGACACGCCACGTTCCGCCGAGAAGCATATTGACCTCATTAACACAACAATTGCCACAGTACTCAAACACTACACTAATGACTATTAGTGCGATCTAATCTACACACAACTCTTACATTATTTATCAGTATCTACTACACAGTACCCACCTTAGAAAATAATAATTAATTTGAACGAATTCACTATATAAATTGGTACACAACTACGCCACTAACCGCACTTTTTGAAATATCACTGAAGACTGAGATTCATGCTTTAGCAAATTGAAAGGAAACCTCAGGGAAGTAAAGGGAGATCAATACCTACGAGGTAGCGCTAATTAATTTTGGGAATTTTGGGTAAGACTCATAAACTAATGTGATGTAAGAAAAAGACGCAACTTGTTTACGAAGGCGCGGATGGCGCCTTTCCCAATATCATTTTCTTGAAAAAGGTAAAGGTGCTAAATGCTTCGTAATTACGAAACTCTTCACTTATTGCGGTCTACTTTTACGACTAAATACTCCAGGGTTGTAAAAGGGTTGAACTATTTTCGTTTTTGTTTACTTCAGATTTAACATGCCACAACAATTTTGGGCATGTGATCAATTTATTTCGCGCTCAATTTGTCTCGTGGCAACCAAATTTTCTGAGAATCACTATCCATA
The DNA here is from genome assembly GCA_964036015.1 of Leptarthrus brevirostris. Classification (NCBI taxonomy): domain Eukaryota; kingdom Metazoa; phylum Arthropoda; class Insecta; order Diptera; family Asilidae; genus Leptarthrus; species Leptarthrus brevirostris. Next base: position 127,782,127 of record OZ038372.1, read on the forward strand.
TTATCAATCAAAAGCTGCGTAGGACATTTTGAACAGGTTTTGTAACATACGGAGATTAATTGTGATAAGTTTCGAATGCAATAAAAAGCATTTGATGATTAATTTCAGATTAATTTATTTACGTTGCAGATTTTTACAATTTTCCTGAAAAGGTTTTCTATGTACCAATTTCTAAATCTAGCTTAATGCTGAATTTTATAAAATCGCAAAGCAATTTTTTTTTCACTTTTGGGCGTGACTGTACCTGCAATCAACCATGTTTGTTTGTGACGCTGCGGTGAGTATATCAAAAGTTAAAAATAAAATAGTGATGTACATACCATGAAAATTGCAAATTTACGAATGATCCTGTAAGTCCCAAACGTTCAGATCGTTCCCCCCCCCCTTTTTCACTACCACGCAAGAACTCCTTTTCTAGCCCGGATAAGAAGTACGGACATAAGCCAAAAACATTACATCCATCCAGTTGTTTCTGGGTAATGCGGAAACATAGGCAGATAGACGGAAAAATTGTAAAAATTCCTGTCTTGTGTAAAATTAAAACCACGGTTGACATTATTATCGATATGGAAGCATATCGATAATAATTTCAACTGCGATTTTAATTTTAAAAAGAACTTAGTATACAAATACGGCCCCATACAGTTTTATTAAATAGATGTATAGATTGTAAAATATCGGCGATAGTTCACGTAAATTAGGCGCCGTTTCCTTAATATTAAAAAAAAATTGGTTTAAAATGGTTCTGGAGATTGACATTAACAAATACTTAGTGTTATTCCCTTCATTTTTTTTAGAAGTTCCTACTGCGGTTACGAATTAATTGTTGTTTATTCCTTTATTTTCTCGTACGTAACAGTTGAAGATTAGATAAATAAAGAAAAATTCACAAAAACTTTATCATTTTTCTAGTTTTAAACGAGAAGATTAATTCATTATTTTATAAACTATGAACTCACCCAAAAAACCACACATTATTAGTAATAGCATATAATTTTGGGCTACAGAGCCTACAAACATTCCCAATGAACCAATAAGAGCTCCGATTATTCCAACAATACGAAATCCATACTTATTTATAGCAGCACTTCCAACTGGGCCAATCATTAAATACATTCCTGAAAAAAAAAATTATAATACCCAAAGTACAATATTTAATATTTACTACCAAATTGAGCTGAACTAATAAGAGATGTCCGCCCATTGTTGAGATCCATTTCACTGCCAATTTCGGGCAGTAAATGACCAATACTAAGCAGAATTCCATCAGTTATTCTCAAGATTAAGAACGACAATAAAAGTATCACCCAGGCCCATCCACCGTCAGTCGGTAGTCTCATGTAAATCTAGGAAATCATTTTTCGTTGGAATAGCTACCTATTAGAGAAATGTATTTTGTTACAAAGGAGCTCCCAGCAGATTCAAAGGTATCCTTATCATGTTCGAGTTTAAGATTTTTTTGCAGTGCTTCTGGTTGAATATAATTGTACATATAAGTTGAGTGACGAGGCTCTTGATATTCATCTTCCGACATGATTGTTACTTTCTTGATATTCTAATCGCAGCACTAAATCTTTAAGTATTTTTCATTGGTCTACTGATCATAAACATGAATACTCATCAGCTGCCGCCATAAATTTTTCCATTACTTTGAAAGCCAAATATTCATAAATGATAACAAAATGACTCAAAAATTAAAACAAATTTATAAAACTATGTGTTAACACACACACAAAAACAAATTTTAAAAACTAGCTTTTTCTAATAAAATAAACTTTCTTAAGTTACTAAAATTTCATAAAAACATGAGCTAACTCCTGTCTTTTTACTGTCAACTAAAAATCAAATCGTAATAGCATTTCTTTTCAAAAAAATGTATGTTTCCTGTACAGTACATCCTTAAGTAACATTAACGGAATACAAACTAAAAATTGTATAATATTTATTCTTTGTTTTCCTTCAAGGGATGCCATCTTTAATTATCAGATTTTTGCGGACTTGGAGAATTTGCTCATAGAAAGTATATAGAGGATATTATAATTCTCTATATACTTCCTTTTTTTGTTTTTTCTTTTTTCAAATTAGGCGACGACTTTTGAAGCAGTATGGTTGTAATATTGAACGACATCTTCAATTTTGCAAATCAACGTGACGAAGTGAAGATATTCTCTTATGTTAAGGATGGTGGGGACACCGCCCTCATTTAAAAGGTCTTACGAAATGTTCCTGGGTTAGTGCAGACACAATGGTTTTCATCTCAATTTTGAGAAACGTGAGGTGATATCCTTTTCCATGAGCCTCAATCCACAAGTTTTTAATAACACCTTTGCGGAGAATGGCCTCCGCCGCGTGCTGTCCGTAACTAATCTTGGGGTAAAACTCGATAGGAAACTTGATTTGTCCCTGCATATCAATTATATTGTGTCTAGACGCAGTTTGATCTTAGGCTCTGTAAAGCGTTGGTCTAGAGAGTTCTCCGAATCATTTGTACTGCTCTTTAATTAGACCTATTCTAGAGTATGCATCTCAAGTGTAGTCGCCCTACTACGCTGGGGCCTTATTACTGAATACGATTCAAACTGCTTCGAACAGAACGGCAATAATTTCCCCGAACCATTCCATTCCATTTCCATTTTTATTTAAATGGTAATGTGAGAGAAAATTTCCGAACTGGGAAACTTAGATGGAGTTGATAATGGTATGGTATATAATGGTACACATCCTCTGCGTATATGACCCATGACAGGACAGTAGGTAGGCTCCAACGCCAACGACAGACATACTCCGTGGGGCAGAATAACGAACGAGGAAAGTCTTCATTTGACTTTATGATCAATACTAACCTTTTAGCAACTTTTATTATGTAACAAAGAAAATACCCCAACCTTCACTTTTCCAATGAAGGAGAATTTTAACGGTTGTGAAGAAGTTCTAGATAGTTACTAACAATACTAACAGATAACGAAATCTTTAGAATTGCAGATTGGAAAGTGTCCGATCAGATATTCTTTTCAGGTCATAGCTGGAGAGTATTGAGATCAATACACAATTACAGGAAAGCTAAGAGAATTGATTGTCAAATCACTAGTAATAAATTACCCAGGGTATTTAATGGGGTAGAATCGGAGCTACTAATGAGCTGAACAGCAAGGATGAGATTTTCCCTTGGTGAAACGATGATATCTCTAATCTAAGGAAGATGTGAAGAAAGATTATCAATGTCTATTATAAGCACAAGTTCTGGCAGCCGTATAAAGACTGCCTGAATATTTACAAGAAAGCAAACCAGCAATCCAAGAGAAAGGCATGAATGAAGTACTGCCATAATATTGAAAATATCAAGGATTCCGCGATGCTGAGTAAGATTATTTCCAAGTTACATTGCAACCTCTCGTTTATTGAACGAGGTGATGGGACATGGACAGAAACGCCACGGAATCCCTGGAACTATCAATAAACACTCATTTCCCAAGCTATGCAGACAGTTTCATAGAAAGCACAAGCCTTCATGAAGTGCAGCGAACACCGTGGGAAAGCATTATATCAGTTATTAAAGAGGAAAGAATCTCATAGGCTAAAAGCAGCTTCTCTCCGTATAAATCCCCGGATGTCGACATCATACTGCTCATGATTTTAAATATAGTAACTCCGTCACTACTTGTGATTTTCACTAACTGTATCCTATTTAATCATGTCCCCCAGTCGTGGAAACGGGTACGGGTGGTTTTTATTTCCAAAGTTGGTAAAAGAGGGCATGAATCCGGGAATCCGGGAACTGGAAACTAGACGTGAAAGTACAGGTGAATTGGAAAACTCTGATATAGAAATATTTATGGACGGTTCCAAAATGGGCTGCGAAGTTGGCGCATGAATGAACTCCGAATCGCTGAAGGTCTGCAGGTCACAAACTTCTAGATTACGCCACCGTCTTTTAGGCAGTTGTGCTGGCTATTTCTAAAGCGTGCGAGACCTTAGCACAGAAATCAGCAGGACGCAACGTCGCTATTTTATCGAACAGTTAGGGAAATGACAGGGCTGACGAGCTAGCTAGCCGCTATTCTGGCCTTATTATATCATCCGTGCGGAGATGATGCACATTCCGATTGGGACCATTAACTTTCTTTTAAGGGCAGATTCCAGACGACAGTATGCACTGGTCATTGGGCAATTGGGGATCACGCCGCAAGGCTTGGCATCCCTTTTAATGCACATTTTCGTAACTGTAGGCTTGAGGGATCGAAAGTAAGTCTTTTTCAAGTCTTGAGCGAATGTCCTGCACTAGCCAGGGCAAAGTATTGGGCGTTAAGCAGCTTCAGCAGAGTTGTCGAGAAGGAAAATTGGAGAAGTCATCCACTACCTGAATGCTACAGATAAGCTCTAATAACCTCCATGCCATGTATAAGCAGGGCTAAATGAAACATCCAATTCTTAGCGAAAAATTTAATTGACATTATTATTACATATTACATTTTTACATATTTAGATATAGCAAAAATATTCAATTTCCAAATTGAACTTTTCTTTTCTCTTCAGATTGTCGTTTCGCTGCTTCTTGAATATATGGAATGTAGCAGTGCGTGGCGCCGGATATCAAAAAGGACCAACCAACAAACTGGAAAGCTGCATCAAAATTGTGCGTTGCATCTACAAGTACACCGCCAATACATGTTCCTGCAAAAATTCCAATTCCCATAATAAGCGAAGTTATACCGAAAGCGTTGGTGAGTTTTTCTAGGCCTAATAAATTTACAGATATAACAGTTCGCAAGCACATATATGCCGCTAACGTTAATTGAGATTAGTAAATATCACACCTTTCTTGAATATACTTACATGATGAAAGCGAAGAGGCAAAGCAGTACAAAAACTGAAACCAAATCAATTTGTGGCCAAATTCAGAGCTCAACATGATAATGAATCCACCGAACATAAGACAAGCTCCAGCTATATATGCTGGATCAATTTTTGATAATTTAAAGGCAATTAAACCTAGACATATTCTAATAATGACGTTCATTATTCCTAATGACGGCAATATCCAACTCTTGTATGGATCTGGTATTTCTGCTCGATCTGCAAATAAAATAAAACAATCTTGATTTCAGTCTTATTCTGGAAAATCATAAACTTAAAATATCAAGCTTCCCATAATAAATGCTGGTTTTTTCTTGTAACTAAGTATGACTGAGCCACACTGGCTTGGCCGTAGCTCGTCAAGTATAAGCAATATTACGGAAGTAAAGCATGACTAATAAAACTCCATACTAAATAGGCCTCAGTCAAGCTCCTACTACTGTCAAGCATAAGACTAATTAGGTTATTTTGAGGTTATAAACTTATCGTATGTGATTCTACATTAATAAAGTAAAAGATCAACTAAACTATATCAAAGATGTTAATTTTCTTCTCTCGTAACAATGAACAGACGCAACCGGAAATTTCTGAGTCTTAACGTTCACTTGCTAAAAACTACAGTCTATTTATTTATTTATTTACAAAGTTTCATCACAGGCTGATTACTTAACAATAGAAAAGCAAAGTAAAGATGAAAGTGAAAAAGAAAGAAAAAGAAAAGAAAAAGGCTAGAATAAAAATAAAAGTAACAATAACAAACGCAAATGAAAATAGACTAAAAATAAGGATACAAATCAACATATCAAAACGCTTACAAATTAAAATACAAAAAAAAAAGTATATAGAATATATAAAAATATAACAAAACAAAACTCCTACAAGCTTAAAGCGACTTTAACGGAACTGATATCTCGCATTTGCTTTAGAAAGATTAAAATCGAGACGGTTGGAAAAGCAAAGACGCGACATTGACGACAATGGCTCATTCAAACCGAACTTAGTGCTGTGAAACGGAGCCTGGAGAAATTCACTATGTCTAAAGGAACGAATAGGAACACGGATATTCAACTTAGAAAACAGTTCAGGTGACTCAACGAAACCTGCAAGATATCGAAGATAAAGGAAGTCCTAGATCTGTTGCGACTATTCGCTAGAGGATAGGATAGATAGAGAGTAGCCCAAGTCTTTCTTTATACGCAGGGAGAATCAATACGAGCACTATGAACCGCATAGGACGGAGACCAAACGGGACAGGCATACTCTAAAATAGGCCGGACGAAGGTACAAAAAAGAAGCTTAGTGATAAAGGGTTTATTAAATTTCTTAGACCATCTCTTTACAAAGCCCAAGGAAACGTTGTTCTTGTTAACAATCTAATTGATGTGATCCCTGAAAGACAAATGTTGATCAAAAATAACACCAAGATCCATTACTATGTCCAGTCTGGTTAGCAAGCTGCCACTGACAGAAAAGTCGTACATTAGTGAAGCTTTCCTTCTTGAATACGAGACAAACGTGCATTTATCAACGTTCAAAGGCATATTGTCCGCAATACACCAATAATTAAAAGATTAAATATCAGAGTTCAGCTTAAAACAATCATTCATGTCAGAGACAATCGTTCAAGTCAGAGACACAAATTTTAGCAATGTCAGCATAACATAACATTTTCGAGTTCGCTAAGATGGAGTCCATGTCGTTAATAAAAATAATAAACAGAAGCGGACCCAAATAGCTGCCCTTGGGCACCCCAGAAGTGACCAAAATTTCACGAGAGAGGGAACCGCGAAACAGAACGCGCTGTGTTCGGTCAGAGAGATAAGAAGAAATCCATTGGACGAAAAGAGATGGAAAACCTAACAAAGTAAGCTTCAAAACAAGCAACTTATGGTAAATGCGATCAAAGGCCTTACTGAAATCGGTATAAATACAATCAGCCTGTTGACCAGCCTCAATGGCGGAAATGCAATAATTAGAGAACTCCACAAGGTTAGTAGTCGTTGATCTGCCTTCAATAAAACCGTGCTGGAAGGATCCCAAGAACGATAATCCATTTCGTTTATACCGATTGCCATGGCAACCTCTCGACTCAAGCGACACGTGTGGACAAATTTTCATTTTGAGGAGCGACAAAAAGTAAAGACAGATTGAACAGTATAAAGAGGCACCAATAGTCGCAGGTATAAATTCTGCTAACGGCGGGGTCTGGAAAATAGTATTTTTTGGAAATTTAATTTTTTCATATAAAGACAAAAACTATTGATTAGTTCTTTTTACGATATGACCGAATTTTAGGTGACAACCCTTTCATGCGTTAGCATGGCTTTAGCCGAAAGGGAATTAGGGTAAGAGGAGTATGGAAACTTCAATGTCATGTTTTTGCATTGCTGCGAGCTAGATAACAGCCCAGAGACGGCGGGGATATCAACCGATCGTGCCGATCAAGAAATTGATCCAACTCCGTATTGTCCTTGAAAAACAAAAAAAGTAAAAAATTACAGTATTTTTACTAAATTGCTGATAGATGGCGCTAGATAGAAGCCCGTAACAATTCCCGTACCGCTGGTAGGTGATAATTCGGGATTGATAAATCTTAAATAAAATAATCCAAAGGATTATAAATCAAAAAAAACCGAAACGCAGACCCGCTTACAGTCCCGCGGGACCAGTTTGCAATGTCACTGACGTCTGCAAACTCCATCTATCATCCTCCCGGTACTACGATCTCAACGTGAGGCGTGCCCCTCCTGCAGCTCTTGCAGAAATAACATAGCGAAGAAAAGCTCTGTGGTCAGTTTGCTGTAAGTCTGCGACCTGTCATTCCCATTTATTATTATTAATTTGATGTGCCCCCCCCCCCTTCCCCATGCAATTCCTGGTTGCGACCGCACTTGTGACCACATTTATGTTAAAACAAATAAATAATCAGTAATTAATTTACAAGTATTTGCGTAGCGCTCTTCTAAGATGACAGGTGTGATTGTAATCCACTTTATTTGACCTCCTCTTTCTCAAAAAAATATTTTTTTGTATATTTCAGGAAGTAATAAAAACATTGCATAAAACTGAGTCGAAAATATGAAATAGTTACCGGGAAAAAATCCTGAAAAATGAAAACGAATCGAGCAGATAAATAAGCAACACGTAAATCAACCTAAATTTTGTTATTCTTTATTGCTCCCCAAAAGGGCAGAGCTCAATACGTTCATAAATTATTAAAATCAAGACTAGCTGCAAAGATAGATATGTTTTCGAGACAGTTGTCTTTAAGAAACAAGCGATTTTGAAACTTTTAAAAAGACAAATTTAGTTTTTATATACTAACTTGTTGAGTAAAGATAGGGAATATTGCTTCCTATATTAACTAATAGTGATGCTGCAAGTATCAATTGAAATCTCGAGAGCTTCAAAATGCTAGTATCAAAAAGCAAATAGAACCCGTCCTTTATCGCCTTTGGTACTCTCTTAAAACGAACACTTTTCTTTAAAGGCGCTTTAGTAACCGATAAAGCGTAATGAAGTGATTTGGTCTGCAAATAAATATGTAGATCGTAATAAAATAATCAAAAATTTTGTAAAGTACCTGGCCATTTTCTCCATGTGATGTCTTATTGTATTCTGGCAATTGCACAATATTTCCTGCATAAAATATATCATCACGATACAATGGACCGACATCAACAATCACATGTCCCTTTTTAGCGGTTCGTTTAGATTTATAACAACAAGGGCTGCATTTCACAGTTTTTTCATCAGCAGGCTCGTATTTTTCTAAAATGGAGAACTATTAAATCTATGCAAGCAAGTAATTTAAAAAAAAATACTTAAAATTGATTGGTTAGAAATGTTTGAAACCGTGTCTCCAGTGTTGGTATACCGATCAGATTTTATGACAAGTGATTCCACTGACTCATCTTCAGGTTCTTTTACGATCGTAGCTGCTATCTTTTTTGCTGGTACCGGACGAAAAGTAAAACACATGAAGGCAATCGATAAACACATTCCTCCATGCACCATGAGGGTGTTTCTCCATCCGATTTCGTCAACCAAAAATTGATTAAGCGGTGAAATTAAAAAAGTCCCAAAACCACTTCCGGAACAACTAATACCAACGGCAATTGCTCGGTATCTTTCGAAATAGTAACCAACAATCAATTGTGAGGCTGAGTAAATCATCCCAAAGCCAGCGCCAACTAAAAAATTATCTAATAAATTACATATAATAATTACAAGGAATCGAGAGGTGTAACAATAGGTTCTACAACCAAAATAATGAAATGACTCTTTCTTATTTCACTTTCTTTGCTTTTTGCCTTGCCTATGTTGTCTTCGGGGATTGTATGCCTACTATATCCACATTTAGCCTTGTTCGGTTTCAAGCCGTTGTCTCAATTTCGAAATGGGAATTCCATCCCTCTGAAAGATCTCGATCCACTTGTAATCGGGCATTCAAACCAATAGGTTTAACGGAACCCGTATGCGTGCCAATCCAGAGTTCACTGAGCGATGCCATTAGCCTCTTTCTTTAATCTATTGCAACTATGCTTCAGAAATGTAGATTGCATAACATCTGGGCCAGGTAAAGACCTATCAACCAAATTAGAAATACAAAGCAAGGTCTTTCATTTTTAACCGATTTTTTTTTAATTATTTTTTTTTATGTCTTACCGGGCATAACTTCGTAACGCGTTGACGGACTTTGATGATTCTATTGTTGGGTTGAGTATGTTCACCGATTGCTAGCATGTCAAAAAAATTGTTGGTGGGGTGGAGGTGAAACCTAACTTTGTAGCTCGTGGACCGATTTGGATGGCTGTTTTTTTGTTGTACAGAGTATGATCCCCCATTGCTAATAGGAGAAAAAACTTTGGCCTAAGGTGGGGGAGGGGGAGGAGTAGTCTAATTTCTTAACGCGTGGACCGATTTGGATAATTCCCTGGTTGATACCACGATAAATAAATGTTGGTGGGATGGGGTTGGGGTGGAACCTAGCCTTGTTACGCGTAGAAAGATTTGAATGTTATTTTGCTGTTGTATAGACCATTGCTAATACCACAATAATTTGGTCCTATGGTGGGGGTGGGCAGAAGGAGGGGTAGTCTAACTTCTTAACGCGTGGACCGATTTCGGTGATTCTTTTTCTGTTGGGTAGAGTGTGTTCCTTGATTGATACCACGAGAAAAAAAATTTTTTTTGAACCGAGGTGGGGGTAAGGGGTTAAACCTAAATGTTTAACGCTGGACCGATTTGGATGGTTCTTTTTCCCTTGTATAGAGCAGAAGACACTAAAAAGTGAAAAACAAAAGCGCTAAAAAGCATAAAATAACTTTTAATTTTATATCTATTACGACATTTTGAAGTTGGTGCAAATTAAACAAATAAAACAACTACAGATCTACAATTGAAGATAATACTACCTGAACGTTTCAGCTCACGGGATCATAAGAAACGACGATTAAATACTTTTGTTGTAGTTGTTTGGTTTGTTTAATTTGCACCGACTTCAAAATGTCGTAATAACTAGATATAAGATAAAAAATTATTTTATGCTTCTTAGCGCTTTTGTGAAGTCGGTTCAATTTTTTTTAAAAACTATTTTATTAAAACTAGTATACATTCAGAGGAACAAAGAAATTTCGTTAAGAATATTATTTCAGTTATTATCACGAAATAGAAATCGCATTAACAAGGTATCAGGGTAAGATACATCTATTTAATACAGATATTGAATTAAAACCCCAGTTTAGCCTGGGGCACAATTCACACATTCTAACGCATGTACTCAACCACCATATGATGGAAGTATGTCTACATAGGTTTCACAAACATGGTCGAACAACAATATGCTTGGCAGAAACATGACTTTTACAGTCTAGTGAATACAAGGTCTGTATAAAAATTTTGGGTGGATATTTTATGCGTCATTATTGTCATTATAAACCAATCTTTTGCCAAATGAGGAGTGAATTTAAATATTTTTAATTATTTTTAATTGATTTTTTTATGAGGTGGCCAAAGCATAGTGGACAACCCTTTGATGCCTTATTATGGCTTTGCTGGAAGGGAATCAGGGTAAGGGGATTGAGGAAACTTGAATGTCTTGTTTTTGCATTGCTACGAGCTAAACAACAGCCCAAAGATGGAATGGATATTTTAATTCAATTTTTAAAAACCCACGGGGAGACCATGTCTGCCACTCAAACAATTGATCCAACTCAGTCTCCGTCTCCGTGAAGGAACTAAGTTTATTATGGTCCAGTAGTATTTTCTGTAAAATTAATTTTTCCGGCTTCTTGAAAATTTGTCCGACTATCGAATTATTTGAATTTTGCAAAAAATGTCTGAAATATATTGAATTCCTTGTTAAAGAGTCTGAGATTTCACTACATCGAGTAGTTAACCATATTGAACTTATTCCAAAAAACTATGAATAATATTTTCCCTACAAATGTCAATTTTGATGCACAACCGACGTCAAACTAATTGACATTTCTTGTTGCAGAGACCTTGTATTCTCTAGACCGTGCACGGCTATGTGTCAAACTTGTGGATGCTGAATTGCTCCAAATCCGAATATCATATCAACCGTCGTGATCATAAATTGGACCAGTCTGATGCTTCCCTTCGACGATCTTTTAATTTTCGGAGATTTTAAAATCGTGACTGTATCGTGGGAACTCTGCTCCTAAACACATTTCTCACCTTATTGGGATTACTTCAGCGGGCCAACGCCAGTACAGGCGCATTTCTAATTCATCAGGTAGGTTTCTTAATCTTGCATTCCCTGCGGATTACGGTTGAACTGAGGTGAGGTTATGTACAACGTCTTTGCTTTAATCGAGTCATCATCCAGCTTTTCAGATTTTCCTAGGTTTTGACTCAATGTCTGTATTAAGTAGATGTATCTTACCCTGATACCTTGTTAAAGCTGACTATTCCGTGATAAATGTTCTTAACGAAATCAGCATCGTTAAATTATTTTAGGAATCGGTATTACTATGTTCTTCTCAATGTCTACTAGTTTCTTGGGTTGAGACCAAACCGTTATAATGTACCATGACTCAATGCAACACTTTTAAAATAATTGTATTGTTCCTCGAGGACCAATGAGTTTATTGTTTATTTTTATCATCTTGATCGATTTGCTACTCCCACAGGTGAAAGCTTGATTGAAAACCCTAACACTTTTCAACCTCATTATTTCCAAGCATAAATCTGACGGGTTTCCGTCATTCTTATGCTTCGGTGATACAGGTAGTGATGATCCTGCTATTATTGAACATTTCTTCAGTGGCGTTTTTAAATCTGCCTTCTGTCTTAGGAATTTTTCACATTTAAACAGTTTTCATTGTACTTCTTTAGAAATGCAAGATCTTATTTTGTATCTCGAATTTTGCTAACAGTTCTTTCCTTCTGAAGCATAGCTGCAATAGATTAAAGAAAGAGGCTAATTGCATCCGCTAATGGCATCCGCTGGCCACGCTAGCAAGATATCGATCGGTAGTGACTTAGAAAATGTTTGAAACACCAGAACTATTCAAAAAATTTGCTAACTGTGATTTTTTCGCAGATTGATCGATTTTAGAAATAAAATGACTAGGTTAAATACCGTACAAAAAACTCTTTTTGAATTTCAAATCAAATTACAAATCTTAAACCTGATAAGGTTTTGAAGGGTTCAGTTTCAAAATTACTAAGCATTTTTCCTAATAAGATGATAGGAAACCAGTGATTCCCTCCCGTCGCTCTCTAAATTTTCCGAAGTTCAGATTTACTTTCAACTTTCAAAACGAATTCTTATTTTAAAACACTTAGCTTAAGGGTAGCACAGTCATTGAAAGCAATATTAATCTCAACATCTGAGATAACTTGGTAGAGTTAATTCATTTATTTATACAAAACTTACCGCAAAACCCATACATAATTAGTAGCAGCGTGTAACTTTTAGATACGGCGCCTACAAACATTCCCAATGAGCTAATAAGAGCGCCGATTATTCCACCGATACGAAATCCGAGCTTATTAATAACAACACTTGCAATTGGACCAATAAGCAGATATAATCCTACAAAAGAAAATTAATACAATCCCAACGTATATTAAATTCAATACCGTATTGGGCTGAACTAATAAGAGATGTCTTGCTATGATTGAGACCCATATCTTTACCAATTTCAGGCAACAAATGACCAATACTAAGCAGAATTCCATCAGTTGTTGTTGAAATCAGGAATGAAAATAAAAGTATTACCCAAGCCCATCCGCCATCAGTTGGAAGTCTCATGTAAATCTAGAAAAATTGTTTGTTACATCAACTATGTAGCTATTACAGAAATGCGCTTTGTTACAAATGAGCCACCAGAATCAATTTGAGGTATCTTGCTTGCCTGCAAGGCTTCTGGTTTAATATAACTGTACATATAACTTGGACGACGAGTGCCTTGATTCTCATCTTCCGACATAATTCTTGCTTTCTTTGTCTAATCGCAGCAGCAAATCTTATAGTATCATTCGTTGGTCAAAACAAATATTTGTCCGTATGTCGCCTAATAACTTGCCATAATTTTTTAAAACAAATAATCAGAGTAAAATATTCACAATTTAATAATGAAAATAAATTATTAAAATCATTTTTCCCCAATAAAATATATAATATTTTTTTCGATTACTAAAAGCTTCATTACACCAACAATTTCGTAAATAATTTACAGGGAATCCTATGACTTCGCTGTCAATGCAAACTCAAATCATACTACCATTATTTTTCAATATACAGAGAGCGAAAAAATTATTGCATCACCTTGTAAAAATCGCAATTTGCTTACTTGTTGAAATAAGTAGAAAATGCTCATTTTTTTCTACGAAATTGGGAATATACCGTTATTCTTAGAAAAATAGCTGAAGCGTGGTGGAAGTTTTTGACTTTCATTCTTAATTTGGCCGAAGTCAGGGTTCTCAACCGTCCTATAATTATAGTACAACCTGCGGATAAAGTAAACATTTGAGCACATTTACATACACATTATTTTTTATGCCCTTAATATATGAAATTCAATCACAACAATATTGAAATAGAACGATTTTACACTCGAGATATAGGGATTTATACATTTTTGTATTGTTGTTGCCGTTTTTACCAAGCATACTATAATTCTCAGGTTGGTACTATAATTTCACCACCACAATACCAAAGATGACTTACTACTAGATAACAGGCTCTCTAATTTACCCAGCTAATTTGAAAAAGTAACACTGGCACCACAGAAAAATGAAATTGTTACATCCTCAAAGTGATGCTGCAATCTAAAATAAAAGAAAGTTAGTTGATTTCTTCATAATATAAAAGGAACTTACTTGACCGTGTTGTGTTGTCCACTACCTATTAATTAATATTTGATTGATGCTGCAAAGGAACTAATTATTTACAGATAGTAAAACAAAAATTGGAGGATATACCTGATATTGGTACGTTGTTGAGGGATCAAAGCCTCGTGGTTGTCGATGCATCCTTGCATCGGTAAGATGAGCGCGTAGGAGTCTAAAATTTCAAAATCGATGAATAGGAATTAAGAGAAAGAGGAATAAGAAACTATACCTGTGTTAAGCGTTCACTTGGATTTACTCCACCAGCCGTATTAAACCGTCTCCTGATGTTTTGTTGGTCAAGGCACGATGTGTTTAGCTCACCTGCGGAGCACTTGGAGCTGAAACTTGCGTTTAGTTCGAGAAAATTACCTGGTACGATGATGAAGTTATGTCACCACCGATGCTCGATAGATTTAAGTTTAAATATTGCAAATTAATTAAGATGTTGAATAATAATTAAGGTAGATTAGTTAGTTAGTTAGGATTTGGAAAACTTACAAGGCAGTAGAAATAGGTTTAGAATTTGGGTTTGATTTGATGGATTAATTTGATTTTGGACTTGATTTGGTGGTTTAATTTAAATAGAATTAGTCTTGCACTAAATAGGATGAATTGAATTAACTTAGAATAAATACTTACAGCGTCAATAACCAAGACGGCACACGAAAGCGACAATATCTAAAACAACAAAATTAATAGATATAAAAGATACATGGAAGGGTATTTATCTTTACATTAGTAAATTGAGTTCAAGTTGTAGCTTACCTGGTCCAGGCTTCTCTTTCTTCAAACTAAAATTAACTTTTTTCACTTCACAAGTTAACCAAACACGTCATCGAAGAAAACCCGAAAATATCGTATGTTCTTCATTAAGCCGGAATGAAAGGAAAAATAAAGTGGACTGTTTCCAACCCAAGGAGTTAACAAATAATAAGGAAGAGCCCCGAAAAGGATTTATAAAAGAATATTTTTGCACGTGAAATTAGCTGTCACCATCTGCAGATTTTTACAAAATTCACCGACTTCCCGAATTTTAACAACGGCACGGAAGGTATCAAAATGAAGCATAAATTATGCTAAATATTTCAGTAAAGAAAACTGAAAATAATTATTATAAATTTGACCCGGTCTAAACCGATCTGGAAAAACGCCATCAAATTTCCAGTATAATTCCAATAGGGGGCAAAAATCAATAAATGAAGATCCTTGGTATGTGAAGGGGACAGTCCAACATAAGTCTTTAACCCAGAGACCAAGTGTGTAGTTGGCCGAAATTTTTAAACATCATTAAAAAGAAAAAAAGTAGAAAATAAAAGTGAAAAGAAGAAAAGTGAAAGTCAATTGCGAAGTAAGGAAGCGAAGGAACTGCAGGAAGAGTCGCTTGGACGGAGGAAGAGGAATTAGCGGAAGAATATATGGAAATTTGTTTAAAAGATAAGTATCTTTTTATATATTCAATATTCTTTAAATAAAGGTGAAGTGAGTTCCTGAAAAATTAAAATTAAAACTCGATTCGTGTGTTGCCGATAAAAGTAGCATTTGTTTCGCATTTTGCTTTTATCTTAAAATTACTTTTGGTTTTAGATATAGTTTATTATTATTGTTCTTATGTTCGCTAGTTAAACATATATATCTTTAATAAATATTTATATGGGCCAACAATCGTGTTGTGATTGCCGTCGAAGTTCGTGGACTCATGTCATAAAACCACGTGGCGCCCAACAAGTGCTTTTATTTTGCGACCTACCCCTTTCTCCATGCTAGCCCGGCACGGATTTATGCTCGCCAGCATTAGAGCATAACAAAATATATCCAGCTTTTAAGGTCATAAGAATATATGTACATGCAAATAAAGAGTACAGGAAGTGTGGAGTCATTTACTCCTGTCAAAATTCTTTGAGAGAATCACTTACTCCTGTCAAAATTCTGTTCTCATCCGGAGAGAATCACAGCCTTCTCTCAAAAAAGTACCGCCGAATCTTGTGGAAGAGAAAAATGTACCAAAAAGTACCACCAATAAAAAGAATTCATGTAAATCACATGATCATAGGACCAAATTATTCTCCTATTAGCAATGGGGGATCACACTCTATACAACAGCAAAAGAACCATCCAAATCGGTCCACGTGTTACAAAGTTAGGTCCCACCCTCCCCCCCCCAATCCCACCAACATTTGTTTTCTCGTATTATCAACCAAGGAGCATATTCTACCCAATAGAAAAAGAATTATCCAAATCGGTCCACGCGTTACAAAGTTAGACTTCCCTTCCCCCCACCCCCAGGACCAAATTATTCTCCCATTAGCAATGGGGGATCACACTCTATACAACAGAAAAAGAACAATCGAAATCGTACTATGCGTTACAAAGTTAGGTTCACCCCCACCCCCATCCCCACCCCACTAAAAATTTTTTCTCGTTGTATCAACCACGGAACATACTCTACCCAACAGAAAAAGAATTATCCAAATCGGTACACGCGTTACAAAGTTATACTAACCCTCCCTTCCTCCCCCCCCCTCCCCTCCGAATTTTTTTTTCCTATTAGCAATGGGGGACCATACTCTGTACAACTAAAACAGAACCATCCAAATCGGACCTCGCGTTACAAAGTTAGGTGTCACCCCCACCGCCCACACCCACCCTACCAAAAAGTTTTTTGACATGGTACCAATCGGTGAACATACTCTACCCAACAAAAAAAGAATCATCAAAGTCGTTACGAAGTTATGCCCGGTCAGACATAAAAAAAAAATTAAAAAATTAAATACGCGTCAAACTTAGAACTTCTTTGTTTTTGGGAAGTCGGTTAAAAATGGAGTTGGTTCACTTCGCTTTATAGAGGGCACCGTCAATGCTTCGAAATACTTAGAAATTTTAAGAGCCGGTTTACTACCGACAATTCAAATTATTTCGGTGGAATGGAGCACTGCATTTTTCAACATTCCTCAGGTCCTTGCCATCGAGCGAAACAGGTAAGAATTAGCTGATTAAAAACTTTTACAAGTAAATTTAAAATTTCTTCTTATTGTCTTTCTTTGCATAGGTAAAAAATGTGTGTTGGACAACAAAGTGCAAACACTAAAATGGCCGGGTAATAGTCCCGACCAAAATCCTATTGAGAACTGTTGAAAGGTGGTGGTGGTCGGGAATGCTGTGTCAGGACACTTGCCACGAAATAAAATTGAACTCAAGCCGGCGATATATTAAGTGTCTTGCGAGCAACTATACCAAATTTATATTAAAAAATTATTTTCATCTATGTCAGACAGATGCAAAGCGGTAATAAAAGCACGGGGTGGCCATACGAAGTATTAGTTTTATTTAATTATTTATATACTGTTATTAAATGAAAAATTCTTCTGGTTCGCTATAGTAATGTAGTGCCTATTATAATAACACTAATTATTATTTAAAAAATTTAAATTAAAACAACGTTTTTGAAGTTTGTCGATTTTTCATACCCTATTAAAAACAAAGTTTAAAAATAAATTAAGTTCTCCATTATCTGAAAAAAGAAAGAGCACTTAAGTAAGTAGCGTTTGCAGCAATTTCAGAAATAAAGAAAAAAGAATATTAAAATCAGCTAGTGTAAGGAATTTTTTTTTTTAATTTTTTGCAATTTTCTTTTATTGTTCCATCTTATAGTACTTCAAGAGTATCCAGTTAAAATTTGAGGTCGATTGGAGCAAAACTGCCGGAGATACAGTGCCTCGGGTCTCCCTCCATTCGATCCATTCCATATACAAAAGCACAGTGTTAAAACTTTAAACGCGTTTTTCTCGGATTTAGTTTTTTCAAAGTCAGTGATCACTGTAACTGAAAAACTACTCATCCGATCCTTCTCAAATTTTGCACACTTCACACACACTTTTGCCAACAGAAGAACGCAATTGTATTTGCGGCAATTTAAAAAGGGAACTTCTATATTTCCAATTCCCAGAGTCTACATGTTGCTAGGTCCGAAATATATAGCTCAATGAACTGTCTACGAATTTATCTTTTAGAGTTCAATGCAATGTGCTTACAGGGAAAAAGATGAATATACAAACGTTTTTCACTTTGCTGCATGTAATTTTGACAGAACTATCCGTCTATAGATATAATTCATTGCTAATAACATAAATATTGTTTTCTTCCCACCAACGTACCATAACTATTTCTTTATTAGTATTGTAATATTTATTAGAGAATCTAAGGTGGTAACATTATGGAAAATAATGCACACAGGAACAGGCGCGAATCCTCGAGAGTGCAAATACCCCCCCCCCCCCCCCCCCTCTTTCCCTGAGCCTTCAGCAAACTGTTCACTGTTTACAATAATTGTTAAAAGCTACTTTATAATTAAACCGATTAGGTACCGAAAATATTTCGGCAAAAATTACTGAACCAGAGCGCTGGAGGGAGTCAAATGTAAAAATGAACCCGCACTTTTTACAGTACAGTTAAAGAGTGTAACTGACGCATGAATACAATTTCTTAGTTATTCTACCAAAAGTAAAAATTCCCATTATAAGAAATATATTTTTCTGTATAACAAATTATTGTCGTAATTATGATATTAAATAATTGCTCGGAATAATTTTTGGTATAGAATTCGATATTAATTTTCAACTGAACTGATCATATATTTGCAGCTGCTTGGCTTGGGTTTTCTAAAGAGATGTAAGAAATACTCCTTCTGACTTGGCACTATGTAAATAGGGAAATCCTTCATTCTCAGGCCAAATATTATAATTCTAAATTTACTCATCGGCCACCCAGCTAATCTAATGCAATTGGGCTGGATTCCCCGCAGCTAAGTTTTATAAAAATACTGTTTCCAGCTACTCTCACTAGTCTCAAAAATGTATTTACCAATATTACAGTTAGATAAACCTTTCCAATGATATAGAAAGCTTTGCCTGCTCCTAAGTAGTGTACAAATCCTGTGGAAGCTCGCCCGATATCTATACTAGGTTTTTCTTTATAGGCTTTGAAAAGTACTTCATACATATGTACATCTATAAAACAGAAACCTTTTGTCAGATTTTCAATCAGGCTTGCGAACTAAGCACAGCTTTACCACGGTTTTGCTCAAAATTATAGTGAAATCTTTGACAAAGTTGATCACAGGACCCTGTTTTGGAAACTGGGTTCGATATTTGTAAAGGCCCATGAAATTTAATATTGTGATATATGGAAGGACGTAAACCAAAGGTTGTTTGCAATTTTATTTTCGGCGTCAGCTCGTCATTCAGCTCGGCTTTAAATTCCGGTGTGCATTATATTTTTGAACTGCGACGATTTGATCATATAGTATATCTTCCTTTTCTAAGTCTGTTTTGGGTTGTCCTATTGTAATAATATTTGTACGCAATTTAATTCTAGATCCCTCTTATTTCTTTATTTATAGCAAACTGAAATTCACTCAGTCTAGTAGTACTTGATTGATGATATGATTCTACCCGGGTACCCGGGTACTCGAGTGGTGAGATAGTTGTGAAAAAATCACAAAGGTATTGCCTGGGTACCCGGGTACCCGGGTAGTCGTAGAGCTAATGATACCCGGGGAACCGAAAACCCGGGTTTCCCTGTAGTAAGTATGAGTGAAAATTTCTTTGGTTCTCAGATACTTTGCTGCTTGTCTGGATAAAAGATTTTGGAGAAATTCATCGTTAACAAATATGATATTACATAACACTACGTCAGAGGTATGAAGCTTTTCAAGCTGAAAATGGAGCGACTAGAAACGTAATTCATGATTAATGTGTAATTACATGTTATATAATTAATATCTGTAATCCAGCAAAACGAAAAGCAATTAATGCTGATATTAAGTAGAATTTGCACGAGTAGCTAAAGTGTGTCCAAATAAGGAATTTTCCACTTATACTAACTATTTTCCACTTATACTAACTATTTCCACTTACTATAACTAGTTATTGTAGCATATCTATTGCTGAGTCGATCGCTGGATACTCGACTACCCGGTACCCGGGCTTTATCAGCTATACCAACTACTAGGGTACCCGGATACTCGAGTACCCGGGAAATACCCGAGTGCATCGGGTAATTTTCGGGTACCCGGGTAATACCCGTGCGTGACGGTTATTTCCGGGTATCCGAGTACCCGATTACCCGGATATCATTAGCTCTAGACATAAGGCTTTGTGAAGGGATGATTTACTCTGATGGAAGTCAATGGAGAAAAGGTCGTTGACTTTTCGTAGCATCCTGGTAATTGGTTCGCGTTGACCGTAGTTCGTGCGATGGCGGTCGATTCGGAAAAGGGGAGTGGACCTAAGGTTGCGAGGACTGGTATAGATGGATGGAGAAACTCTCTAGATCAGCGCTTCACAAACCCCAGTGCGGAGTTAGCTCTGTTAATGATGCTATCAATATGGGAACAGAAATTGAGTTCGGTATCACAGATTATTCCTAGGTTACACAAAGAGGTAACAATAGGGACTGGTACGTTGGTTAACATGTAGATTCTCGAGGTTGTGGTAAGACACTTGCAGGAATAAAAGATGGACTGGCATTTGGAGACATTGAGCTCAAAAAAGTTTTTCATGCACCATATGGTGAACGAATCGAGGTCTTCTTGGAGAAGAAGAGAGTCGGTTGTGAAGGAGATATGTTTAATTATTTTCATGTCATCAGCATAAATGGACAGCTCTGAGTGTTTGATGACACAATCAACATCATTAACTGTAAGGATGAAAATTAATGGACCGAGGTGGCTGCCCTGAGGGACGCCGGAACGAGCGACAATAGGGTTAGAAATGGATGAGCTGAAAAGAGGTAGGATTGAATCCTGGAGATGATTCGAAGGGGGAAGCCTAGGTGATCAAGTTTGAACAAGTTTGAGAGATTTTGTCAAAGGCTTTACTAAAATGGCACATAGTGTTTTGGAGACGAATTCGGTAGGGTTGGTGCACAGTAAAAAATCTGGCCGTGTCGTGTTGAAAATGAGCGCAGTAAAAGAATTTCGTGTTAAAATCAACACGTTAAGGCAGTAAATATTACACTTTCTCAAAAATCATGATTTGGTTAAAATTTTACCGTGTAAACTTTTCTTAAAATACACTGAAATGTGTGAATGACTATAAAGTTTTCCAACATACACAAAGCAGTCTAAAATCTACACTATTTTGAGTAAGCAAAGATTTTTCACCGATATGAGTCAAATATATAACAATTACCGTGTGTTTAAAACACGAAAAAGTGTATAGTGGGTAACGCGTTGCATCTTATCTTATTTCTTATTTTATTTTCTTGTCATTTACGTACCATGTGCTGACTCGAGCAGACGCATTGTCTTTATAGTGTATTTAATTGTCGTAAACATTGTTTTTATACTATAATACATATATTTTTTTAAAAAAAGTGAAAAATTATTGTTATCCCATTTAAATTAAAAAAAGGTGAAAATATAAACTGGTCAGTTGTGCCATTAAATTGTGAATATCAAGATTTTACCCTAATGCAGATTATTTTGTCTGACAAAATTTTCCATATTTATGAAAATACGGTTAACTATAAGGACAGTAATATTATACCAGAAGATACTGACAGATGTAAGCATTTTTCTATATTAACACAACGCAACATTTCTGAATATTAATGGTTTTGTAGTTTGAGATCGAGTTACACGATGTATTTTGGCCCTTGTACAGATGCTTCCGCCTTCACCGAAAAGCAGAAATAAGGCAAAGGGCGATTGTAACACCACACAGCGGTTAATTGTCTTCTGCGATGTAAGTGTAAGGTTTGAGCTGAACTACTGACGGGGACGGACGTGCCGCCGTGTCTTGCTCCCCAATACATTTTTAAAGCGGTTGCGAAAGCGAATCGAATTTTAACAAATCAAAGTGCTAGTGCCATCTTGCCGGAGTGAAGGGCTTTTATGCTCTATTTGAAAGCACAGTCTGGTGAGTCCGTTCCTATCTATTTTTTATTTTCTTCCATCCAACATTCAATGTAGTACAATCGTGCTGCATTGAATGCGTTTAACGGGTCTCCACTGCTGAGCATTTAGCTGCCTTCGTCGAGATCAAAGTTCAGCACAGCAGGCATAACACTGCTGCTGGCTTTGTTTTCACAGAGGAGGCTTTGCTTTGCATCTGTGGATCCCGTTCGTCAGTCTTTGTGTTTGTGTACGTTTTCGTTTGTTTTGTTTTGGGCAAATTAAGACCGGGACTATGCAAAAATTTTTATTTAATTTTTGCAACATTCGTGGCTTAAAAAGTAACCATTTTTCGGTTTACTGCCACTTGATCGCGGAAAATCCGGCAGTTTTTGCACTAAGCGAAACCAAGGTTGTTTCCGATTCTGATATTAATCAGTATCACATCCCTGGTTATCACTTAGTGCCGCTCTTCTCTCCTCAGAGGGGAATCGCGGTTTATATTAGAAATGATGTGCCATTCTCCCATCTCCCTCAATTCTCTTCTACTAATCCAGAATTTAATTATGTCTGGATTAGATTTAAACTCTATCGGCACATTATTCACTTCTGCTTTTTATACCGCAGCCCGAATATGTCTGACACTGACACTGTGTGCTCCTTCGATAAACTGTCTTCCGATATCGATAAGATTTTGGAATTATCCCCCTCTTCTGAAATCGTTCTTGCTGGAGATTTCAACGTCCACAACACACAGTGGCTCAGGCATTCTTCTACCACAAGCCCGTCTGGAAGACACGTCGAGTTATTTAGTGAGTCTTTTAATTTACAGCAACTGGTTGAGTGTCCGACTCGTGTTCCTGATACTTCGGGGCACAACGCGCACCTTTTAGATCTATTTTTAACATCGCATCCAGAAAAATACTCGGTTTCGGTGACGTCTCCCTTGGGTAATTCGGACCATTGTCTAATCTCCGCCCAATTGTCCATCTCCTCTCTGACAACCACTAATCTAAACTCCACCAAAAGATTAGTGTGGCATTATAAAAATGCTGATTGGGCGGGACTTAATAAATATCTCAGAGAGCTGGACTGGTCTGATTGCTTTTCTATGAAGGACGTTAACAGAAGCACCGATTATATCTTGAACATCCTATGGTTTGGAATGCATCGCTTTATTCCTCATAGCTTCAAAAACATCAAACCAACTAACACCAATTGGTTCAATAATGACTGTTTCGCAGCCATTAAAAAGAAGGAAGCAGCCTTCCAGGCATATAAATTGTGCCCTTCAGAGGAATTGAGACGTATCTATAGAGATGCGCGGAATATTTGCAATTCAGCAATTAGCCGGGCTAAGTTCAATTTCGACCAGAGCATCAGACGGAAGGTATTTTCTACTCAAAAGGGTAGTAAGGGCTTCTGGTCTCTAGTAAAAACCGTAAAGAACAATTTCACCTGTTCGTCAACACCACCACTCATTTATAATGGGAATGTTTTTACTGACTCATTGGACAAGGCCAACCTGTTTGCTGCTAATTTTGCTGCTAACTCGTACTTGCCACCATCATCGCAGCCACTTCCATCTCTATCACAGTGCATTAGTAGGCAAAAGCCGCTACACTTTCGCACTCGGGAAGTTTTTAGAGTACTTTCGAAACTCGACGTGTCCAAAGCTACTGGGCCTGATGGTTTCTCGCCCCTTGTTTTAAAATGCTGCGCCTCTGCTTTGGCTAAACCTCTGCGCAAACTTTTTCACCTGTCATATTCAACAGGAATATTTCCAAGTGTATGGAAACTTGCTCATGTCCAGCCGATACTTAAAAAAGGAGAGGCATGCGACCCCTCTAACTACAGACCAATTGCACTAACCTCGATCATATCCAAAGTTTTTGAATCACTCATCAACTCTCAGTTGTTGACATATCTAGAAAATAACCATCTTATCAACGATTGCCAGTACGGTTTCCGCGCTGGCCGCTCAACCGGAGACTTACTAACGGCTCTAACGGAGCGTTGGAATCATTGTCTCCATAATTTCGGTGAGTCCGAAATCGTCGCTCTTGATATTTCAAAGGCTTTTGATAGAGTCTGGCATGCTGCCCTTTTAGCCAAACTTCAAACATTTGGTCTGCATCCTACCCTCGTTAAATGGATAGAGAGCTTTTTGTCAGGCCGTTCAATCCGTGTAGTTATTGACGGCGTTACATCTGCATCCCACGAAATAAATGCCGGTGTACCTCAGGGTTCAGTTCTTTCACCAACTTTATTTCTTCTTTTCATCAATGATCTCTTATCCCTTACTCTCAATCCTATTCATAGTTTTGCCGACGACAGCACCCTTGATTTCGCGTACTCATTTGATTCTGTAATGAATTCACGTGGAAATGCTACAGAAGTCAATCGGGAACGCATGTTTAGATCATTAAACAACGACATTTCTAAGGTCCTCGCTTGGGGCAGAGCAAATCGTGTTACGTTTAATGCATCCAAAACTCAATGCTGTTTAATGTCCCTTAAAAAACGCCCAGTCCACCCCCAACCCATTTCAGTCGACGGAGTGAATATACCCAATTCACCCTCCCTAAAGATCTTGGGTATTGAGATATCCAGCAATCTTAGCTGGACTGATCATATATTTGCAATCGCTAAAAGTGCGATGAAATGTTTGGGTTTTCTACAGAGATGTAAGAAATATTTCACCCCACCCGACTTAGCGTTGATCTACAAGTCCCACATTAGGCCTAGACTTGAATATAATTCCCATATTTGGGCAGGGGCAGGACACACCGCATTGTCCGCGTTAGACAAAGTTCAGCGTAAGGCTGTTAAACTTATTGGCGATTCCTCAATCTCTGAGGGCCTTGACTCTCTTGAGCATCGACGGAATGTCGGTTGTCTCTCACTCTTTTATCGCTATTTCCATGGCCATTGTTCTAACGAAATCGCTAGCCTCATTCCTTGTAGACTCATTACAACGCGCGATACAAGATCTACAAGTCGCTCCCACCCCTTTACTCTCCGGGTCAAATTTGGACGTACCGTCAAATTTCGGGAATCTTTTCTTAGCAGAACAACACGAATGTGGAACAGTTTACCATCTTCTGTTTTTCCCTCGTCTTATGAGCCTGAAACTTTCAAACGGGGCGTACATCGACACCTCCTTCACTCAACCTCCTAACCCATTTCCCTCATCCTTAATTCCTTTCCTGCCAAGGCTGTGCTTTAGCATCATAGGGCATCCCCTGAGCTTTGGCAACATCATATATAAAAAAAAAAAAAAAAAAAAAGTGAATGTACAAGTCCCTTTATATCTTAATTTAAAATAATTATTTTTAGATTGGTATCCCTTTAAAAGAAACTACTAGTAAGCAATCAGCAAAGCAACCTTACATAGTTGCACAAGGTCCCGACAAAGGCGCTTTATTTACATAGCTATTCAATTATTATTGACGGAGAAATTAGAAAGCTTACATGCGTATGAAAATACGCAAAGCCTAAGGAGAAAGGATTCAACAAAGACACGTTACTCCCACACTTAAGTTTGGAAACATTATGGTGTGGGGCTGTTTATGTTCAGATGGTGTAGGAAACCTTGCAAGAATAGACAGGATGACGGCAGAAAACAAATCGGGGACATTGTCTTTCAACAAGACAATGACCCTAAACTTACCGCTTGACTAACCAAATCATGGCTATCTGCTAAAGGGTTAGAAGTTCTTGACTGGCCACCGCAGTCTCCGGACTTAAACCCCATAGAGCACCTGTGGGATATTTTAAAAAGGTCTATGGCTGATTTTGGCTACCCTCCTCCTAATAACAGTGCTCTATGGGAAAGGGTAAAACAGAAATTGGAAAGTATTACCAAGGATCAGTGTAAGAACTTAGTAGAGAGTATGCCTTCAAGAATTGATGCCGTTTTAAAAGCCGAAGGGAGTTACACTAAATATTAGATTAGTAATAATGATAACTCACAAAAATGTTCAAATGAAGCTTATATGAATATTGTTAATTTACAAAATTAAAAAACAAATTTGTTTCATTAACTTGTCTTTCATTCAACACATGACATTGCAATTTATCATCCATAGAAAACCCATTTATTTTCCTGAAGAATTTAAGGTTAAATTATTCGTAACTTTGGAAACTACGAAACATGTGAACGAATTCGTGAGTCACTGTATCTATTGGAGGCGAGGGATTTAATGAAGAGATATTTGAGGATGAGGAAATTTATCAGGTTCTCGAAGATACGATATAGCAGTTCCGCCGATGATAATAATGCAGCTGAAAAATTTGCTAGAAAAGTAATTGAAGACTGCAAACTTATTTTTTGAACAGGGATCCTGATACCAAGAGAGCATTGAAATTCCAAAGAACAATAAAAAATGCGCTCAATCAATAAATTAATTTTAAGGAATAGAAATTGAAATATTTTCCCTTAAAATTTCTCAGAAATAGATTTCGAGTGAGGACTCCATTTATATCGTGCCAGTATGGGACCTTCATCAAAAAATAACTTGAATTTATGGATGAAAACATTCCCAGGCTTCCGTGAAAATTGCCAAAATTCCGCTGACATTTCCCGGCTTTACCGGTATTCTAGAGAATGGCCATCTTTGTCAACAATTAATCTGTAATGTCCCCTTGGAAAACCCCAAGAAACCTACGGAATTTATTAAAAATTCCTATAAAGCAATTTTTGCAATTAAAACACTAAGAATTTAATTAATTTGTGTATTTATTGTTACAAAATAACATTCCAGTTCGAAAATATACGAGTTGTTTAACCTAAATCTGGAGGGGGGTTAATAACTGTATGGAGCTAGATTGATGAATTGATAATAATTTCCATTGAAAGCCCATAGATTGCATTCCTTATTTATTTAAGTTCCGAACTATTTTTATAATCTAAAGTCAAATTTCGGGATAAATGATTTAAAATAAATTATATAATTTTCAGTGACTCAAATTTTTTTTCAACTATTTCTTAACCGGTATATCAACGTTAATTATAAAAAAATCATGTACAATTGAAAAACTAAACTACGAAAGCTTTTTAGCTTTTTGATACAAAGTATCAACCACTTTTCCCATACTTTGTATTGTTGCTAGCACACGCTCGTATGTTTTGTCTACAGGAGTCTCTTCAAAAACAACCAGTACGCCTTCACCTTGATCCAGAATGCCACTAAATTTCTTGTCAAGAATCATTTGTGATAGCTTCTTTTCCACCTGTGGCATTGGAAGTTTAATTGATTCAGCAACGTGAGATACCTGCAGTAAGAAAGAGAACATTAGCCTTTTTCATAATACGTGATTATATAAAAACATAAAATAAATACATATCGTAACCTAACTCTAAAACCTTGAACTAATGAAAAATTTTATAACAGATTGATTTTTTATTTAAACCTTGGCGGCTTGTATAGAGTCCAGAAGACCACAGCATTGAATTTAATATTAAAATAAAACAGAATCAACAATTTTGTAATAACACAATAATGAAAATTTGCTTGAGTCCGTACATGTCTTCCTGTTTTTAGGAATTTAAAGGAATTTTCAGTGATTCTGCTTCACAACTTTTGACAAATTAACACAATTGCAATAGGGAAAATTTACATCTGCAGAAGGAAACAAACCTTATATTGTAATAGAGAAACAACTTCCAGGAGACATTTAAGACATTTTGAAAAACTAATTTTTAAATATGTGAAAGGGAAGTTTTAAGAATAAAAGAAAGTTTTTATATAGCTAAATTTTGCTAATAAATATGTTATCTATGTAATTCATGATTTTTGTTCAACTGCTGGAACGCAGTAGGGCTGATCTGGATGTATTATCAAGATCAGTCCTACTGCCGGAGTTGGAAAGCATTTCTATCTACTCAGTCCGCCCACCTTACTCGAACACTTGAGGCAGTACCAGACCGACATCTCATTTACAATAGTATGGCATTGGGTATGGAATTTTCACCAATTCTAAAAGGGTTGAGTCCTGAATTAATAGATTCGGTGTTCGGTAATGCTCGAAATGTAAGGGCCGGCACGATAGAGCTTACAGTTCTCGGAGACATTATTGATGCTACTGGAAACGCACTAATAAACAATCACACGAATTGGTCAATATATCACGAGAGCGTTTCAGCTAACTTAGTACCAGGGAACCTGGAACGGAGATGATGAACGCTTTCGTGGTGAATCTACCGCCGCACACTTACAACACGTCGGCTGCGTGATCTTTTTCGCAGTTGTGATACCTTCGGAACACTTAAGTGTTAATAGATAACGCGCACATCTCGCGTCGTTGCAGAATAGTAGTTTCTTGGTGAGAATTTTGGATTTGCTGCAAGTGCTGCGGGAAAGTAAAGCCTCCGTTGGGAAAGTAGAAGTGAAAGGATGATGGGGCAGCTTGCTGTTGTTATGACACTGCAAACTCATCCCGCGGGGCTGTATCGATGATTCTGAGTATTCCAGAGGGGAGGAGAAAAGTGGCAAATGTCTCTGCGGAGAGCATTTCAGCGTAGGTGCTGTCTCTATTCCCGGGGAACACGCAGGTTCATAGATCTATTCCTATAGTAAATTATGCTGAAATGGTAACAAGAGCATGTACTTCTTTTACTTTTAATAGAATAAGGCTGAATGAGATTATAGAAGCATTGAAAGAAATAAAGCAAACTACAACTGCAACTACCTTAGTCCAAGCATGTTGATCGATTCTCTTGAAGTGGTGGGTGAAACTATTTTACGAATTGTAAATAAATTAGCAGATGGACGTTTCAATAATTCCTAGAAGGATTCAACAGTAACCCCAATAGCAAAGGCAAAAAACTCATCTAAATGTGAGGCATATCGACATACGAAAAAGTGTTGGAGAAAATAGTGTACAAAACAGCTTATAAAATATTTAGAAGGGAACTCCATAATTGTTATCAGTCAGGGTTCAGGCAAGGTCATTGTTCCTGGATCTCAAGAGAGCGTTCGAAACTGTTGATCATCAATTACTACTGCAAAAAATATTTCTATCTTGAACAACGCAGATAAGTAAAGTAGGACAAGCAATATCTTCAACCGTATCTGTTGACATTGGGTATCACAGGAATCAGTTCTAGGGACGCTTATGTTTTCGCTGTATATTAATGATATCAACAAAGTAGTAAAGCATGCAAAAATTGCACTCTTCGCCGACGATACGTTAGTATATATTGCAGGTAGAGACGTTGACGAGATGGAGAGGTTATTACAAGAGGATCTTAATGAACTTACTGAATGGCTTAAAGGAAATAAATTAAAATTAAATGTTGCAAAAACTAAGTCTTTGCTAATGAATGGAAATGCTAATTTGAATCTTATTGTAGAAGGAGCATTAATAGAGACAGTCAATGAGATTAAATATCTTGGTATTCTTATTGATAAAGATCTAAAATTTTCGGGGCACATTGAGTACATAATTAAAAAAATAGCAAGGAAAATTGGCTTTTTAAGGAGAATTAGAAATCTGTCAACCTGTTCTGCTATTCATGTATATAATACTATTGTGAAACCTCATTTTGAATATTGTTCCAGCATTCTTTTTTGGGCGACCAGCGAATGTTACAAAAGCTACAGATTTTGCAAAACAAGGCGATGCGGATTATATTAAGATGTAACAGGTGTACGCCAATTTTATTAATGCTAGGGACTCTGAAATGGCTAAGTGTAAGACAAAGAATATCGATGAATATCTTTATATTTATATTTAAAATGAAAAACAACATGTTGCCGGAGTATTTAATCGAACGGGTAAATTATGTACGTGATGTCAAACCTTATGGACTGAGATCATCAAATGACTCCGAAGTTCGAGGGGGCAGAACAGCGTTATGTTTAGAGGACTATTTTTATTTTGAAGGCACAAAACTTTTGGAAACTAGTCGTTTGGAGCGATGAGTCGAAGTTCAATGTGTTCGGGAATGATGGAAGACCTTACGTCAGGCGCCCCCCGTTAAAAGAATTGCACCCAAGGTACACAAAAAAAACCGTAAAACATGGTGGCCCGTCAGTAATGGTTTGGGGATGTTTTACTTTATCTGGCGTTGGTCCAATTGAAAAGATAGATGGAAAAACAACTGGCGAAATGTATAAAGGCGTTTTAAACAAAAATTGGAATGGAGATTTCGCAGACAATTTGCCCTTAGCCTGGGTCTTTCAACAAGATAACGACCCGAAACACCGCTCCTGGGTCTTTAAATCTGAATTGGAGGCCAGCCGCATCAAAATTCTGGAGTGGCCTACACAAAGTCCCGATTTGAACGCCGCCAAAAACTTATGGGGATCATAAAAATGACTGTTGCAGCGAAAAAACCCCGTAATAAGCATTCTCTTTGGGAAATTTTTCAGCAAGAGTGGTACAACATCTCTTCAGAGCAATGTGCAGCATTGGTTTAATACTATGAATAGCAAATGTGCGAAAGTCATTAGAAACAAGGGCTTTCCAACTAAATATTAAATGTAAGTTAGGTAAAATCAAATTATAAATAAAAAATATAAAGAATTAAATTTTTTTCACAGGTGACTTAATTATATGTTGACTGTGGCTCGAGCACTATTGAACTTTTCAAAATGAATTTATACACAAATGAGTTTATTTTTGAAAGAAATTGCAATAAATGAATTCGTTACACTTGATTTGTATTGTTTTCTATTAATTTAATTTAATATTTTCAATAGAAGTTAAGAACTACACAAAGTAAAACCATCTTAACTATGTGACTTAGTTATATGAGCACAAGTGTATATTGTGAACAAGTATATGTAGATATTTGTAAAATGGCTGTTATAAGCTAACAAAATTATTATTATTATCTACTTGATTAGTGTTAGTAGTGTCACAGCTGTTCCTGGTCCTAACCAGGGGCAACCGGTACTAGCACCAAAAGTAAAATGTGCCTAAAACGAACAATCCGAAGCATAACTCAGGTCATGGCACCGCAATCTCGAACACGCATTTGCTTCTTCAAGGGACAAGGGTTAACCCCAAAGCAAAATCGAAAACACCCTTTATTATATATATTTTTGGCATCGCGTCCTAAAGCATATCAGGATTAACTTGATTTTAGTCCCTTTTTCGCTTCATCACCTTGAGTGCCTCAATAAGTCCATGCATATCAATATAAAAAATAAATCGTTTGTTGTGTACAGCTCATTCTTAATGGATTTATTTATTTATTTCACACTCTCTACAAAATACATGTTCAATTTTGCGCCATTACCCTGATTATTATTCACTATCACTCCTTCAAACATTACTTCATTTATCTCAGCTTTACTTTCTCTCAAGACTAAATTCCTTATTGTCCTCCACATAGCCTCTTGATTCGTTGATCTTCCAATTTGCTCTTCAATAAAGTTAGCCTTGTTCCTTCTTAAACTATTTTGATACATATTTTTTACATTTAAAAAATAAGATGAAATAGCTTAGAAGAACAAATTGTGATTGAAAAGATAAGTACTTACATGGATACATCTATAGTGAGATAAGAAATAAACTAAGAAATTTTCAACGACTAAATTAATTGTGCTACTAATATAGGAGTGTATGTTCCTTTTAAGAATGACAAAATTATAACCATGTATTCAGATGAGTCGAATGACGGAGGGAAAATGGTAGTGGAACTGATGACGTAGAAAATGTTTCAAATAGTAGGACAATAACGGAAGCCCTTGATATTTGTGGAAAGTTAATAGCAACTATAGAAACAAAAAAGTGTCATTGTCAGACAGAGAAAACGATTACGTCTCGAGTTCCTGGTAACGAACGCAGTCACATCCCACTGTATCTGACACAGTTTAGCTCACAAGGCTTTATGACTTTTTTCTAATTTAAGACAAATTTAACAAAGGAAAATCAAAATTTAAAAAACAAACAACCTTGGAAAATACATTGAGAAGTGGATACAAGTCGAATTAAGTTTTGTTTTGAATCTAAAGATTACTTTTTCATATTTATGTGCGTATATGTACACAAAAAACGCATTTACTAATTGAAATGAAATTAAGTTTTTATTTTACACCTTCCGGACAACCGAATGTGTCTAATAACCGGAAAACTCGTTTATCCGGAAAGAGCTCTGATCCGCGCATCAAGGAATATTACTATAAAGTTCCATTAATACCAAAATACAATAAATCTAAAATACTTTTAATAACTATTTAACCTGCGCTTATTTTAATAAAAGAGAACTTTTAAATATAAATGCGAATCCTTATATTAAAAATAAATTTATTTTAGTCTTACCTGTGCCCTTGAGTATGGTTCTATAATTCTGCATAAATTTTGTTCTAACATTGTGTCGTAAAGTGTTCCTAGATGAGCTTTTACAATAGGATCTTCCTCAAGTTCTTTCTTGTAATCCTTCAACCCTTGTTGAAAATCTGCCAAAGATCGTTTATGTGATGCTTCTGCAACAGCCTTCATTGCATCTATGTCTCTACCGGAATATGTTATTGCCTATAATGTACAAAATCAATATAACAAAACAATGGGGAAAAAAAGGCCTTTATACCAATTTTCCGCTAACAATTTGATTTACATCATCGGATTGACCAAGCATTATTTTACATAAAAGCATATATTTTAACGCTGTTAGTGCCTTGCTATTTTCTACACTATCAAATCCCTCAAAGGCTTCGTAGAAATAGGAGAAAGCTGTTTTAAAATCTCTTTCGTCGGCTGCATGTAAAATACCAGATTGGAGATCGAGCGCTCCTTGCATTTTTGGTGGACAATATATTGCATTTGCAGTAGTTCGGGCAGATGTTAATGCAGCTCTTGCTTTAGGCAGGTTACTCAGGGCATGGTAGGTTTTGCTTTCTAACAATTGGACCTCAACCAATAAATTTTTATCATCCAATTTTTTCAGTTCTTTCAAAAGCTGGGAACCCAACTGTAGGGCATCAGTATACATGCCAGTATCAAAGTACAAAGCCACAAGTCTTGCCTCCAGTGATTGCCTCAGAAACGTTCTTTTCTCTTGTTTGGCCCATTCTATACACTCTTTGCACAATTGAACTTCAATACCGGTACCAGCCTCCAAATCAAGGAAGAAATCAACCAATGAACGCACTAATTTTGCTGCCTTAGCCTTGCTAATCAAACTCAAGAACGGTCTTGTCACCTTAATTAAATCAGCAAGTTCCTTGGCCTTACCTTCTTGTTTGTACAACTCGCCAAGTTGCAAAATTCCTTGCTCTTTAATTCGAATAAGTTCTTCATCGTTTTCTGCAACCTCCTGCTCCCTGACAATTTTGTTTAAAAGAGATATTCCTTCCTGACGATTCACTGAAGAAATTGCTTGGGCTCTTTCAAACAATATCGCACCTGCCATTATTTTCTTTATAAATTTATTCTGAACTAAATTTTCTCGTGTTTTCTTTTCAAACGTATGTCACGAATGCGATGATTATTAAATGTGGAAGCGAACAAGCGCTAGTCATTCTGTCACTATTACCAACATTTCAGATTGAAAATTTCGCCGCCTTCGTAAAGCCAAATGAATGCCGAACGTATCAAAAACTTATTCGAACAAAAATTAGATAAAATTAAATATTTTCTGTACGCTAATTACTTATATTTATAATTATAGAACTGTAAACAATTAGTATTACATGTATTCTAACAATATTAAGTAGACTAGGTTTTTAATATTATAAGTGGCATAGCTGGTAATTTTCCGAACATGTCCCTTGATTTCAGTAGGTTATTTTCTATCGTGAAAGTTGTCTCTCAGTGGGCCTGTGCAGTGTTTTGTTTTATCCCTTGTGGTGAAGAATTTTGTTAATTTAGTGAAAATCTGCAATTTTATCACTTTGCGTAGGAACCAATAAAAATATTAAAACATTTTTCAATTGTTAATGCATGAAAGGATGGGGAATCATGAGGTATTAATTGGGGAAGAGTTGTTTACTTAACTAAAACAATTTTTTGTTGAGCTATTGATCAAATATTAAACTTTTATCCGGTGCAATATTCTACTAAAATTTAATTTACATTTAACATAAACCTACAAATTTACTACAACTTTTATATTTGTTGAAGTTTTTCTACATAACCTTCAATGTTGCAGGAGTCTCGATCTAGAAGTGGAAGCCAGAGGAGTATGTCGCATGCACGAAGCTTTGATAGAAGGTAAGAACGCCCAATTTTGATTATATGCTTGAAATTTAAAATATTTGCTTTAATTTTATAGTTAATGTGTGTCGATCTATACATATTTAAAGCATAGAAAGAATAAATAAAACAAAGGCAATTAATAATTCAAGGCCGGTGATAAACGAAGCATTTCTGACCGGTCGGTTGCGACTAAATTTGATAAAATACAGATCATTATATAATAATAATTCTATAAGCAGTATTACATGCTTTTAAATAAAGTCGTTCTACAATTTAATTTTGATTGTAAGTAATATAATTTAGTGAAAAATTCAGTAGCACCTTTTTTAAATTACCTAATACAACTGGTAACTCTTGCCATTATTACATGCATTTTTAAATATAAGCAAGCCTTTATACATTACCGTATATTGGGTTCTGTTATTTCTATAATGACTTAGGCTAAAATAACTTATTGCATAGCAGATATGGCTGCAAATTTTAAATTTAGTTCAACCAACATATTTAAAATATTTCGCTGCTTAACGACGATCACCTAGCACAAGCCATCCAACATCCACTTTAGTTCCTTCTTATGTCGTCATGAATAGTATACACGGGCAGTATTGAAAGTGTGGTTTAATATTAGTATTGTATATTTTTTTATGTGTATATGACTCTTTTTTTGGCTCATTGTTAGAAAGCGTAAAATTCCTATAAAGCCTAGCTACCCTAAAAATTGCATAAATATTAAAAGTTACAGTAATAAAAATCAAAAAGAACATAACAAAAAATACGTTACTGTAAACAGGTAAAATAAAAAGGACTGAAACTTTAAGCCAAAAAACTGTAACAAGAAAGTACAAGAAATTTTGAAATGACTTTAAGCGAGTGCCAGGTCTAAGAAAAGTTCCCAAAAATTTTGAGGAAAATCCGAAACAAAACCTAAAGCTAAACCTAAACGAGCGTACAATAAAATCCTCTATAGAGCCGTTCGCCTCTTTTCTAGTCCTCTAGGGGCACCCATCCAAACATGTTCTAAACGAATGCATACACATTTCGACCCGATTAAAGGCCTGCAGAACCAGTCTGCAGAGTCACTGACATCTGCAAACCGCTCCCATCATCTTCGCAGTTCTACGATTCCAACGTGAGACTTGTCCTTCCCACAGTACTTGCAACAGTATCAAAGCGCAAAGAAGCTTCGTGAACAACCTGGTGCAAGTGCAAGTCTGCGGTCTGTTATTCCCAGTGAAAGGCGAGGCTTTCGTTCTGCACCGATGATAAAGGTTACCAGGTGCAGTTGAATATGTCTGCTTGAGTTGCCAGTAACTTTAGACGTAATCGCCTCCACAATCTCGCAAGGTAGTGGTTCATTCACGTTCTTGTTATGCCGAATCTCGGACAGATAAGCTGGCATATATCGCGAACAAGATTATTAATGTCGGGCATGTGAAGTATCTGTGGAACAGGATTCCTTCACCACCTATTCGTTTAATTGTGTGGTGTGGGGGTGCATAATTGTATTTCCAGAAGCATCAATGATATCTCCAAGAATTATAAGTTATATTGTATCGGCCGTTACACCTCGAGCATTACTAAACACCGAATCTATTAACTGAGGGTTCACACTGATCGGAATTGCTGAGAATTCTCCGTACCCATGTTCATTCCATCGCAAATGAAATGTTGGTCTTATTCTGCCCCCGGTCGTAATCGTGGAGATCAGATCCTGGGACCATCATGCGGATATGGTGAAAGGATTTGGAGCAGGTAGTAGTGCGCCCCTTCGCCGCTACGCCCTATAGAATAGCTGCGAAATGAAGTTATTTCTTTGACAGAACACTCGCTAGAATTTCCGAACCTGAAGGCACGGTCATGTCTACAAGACCCAAATCACCCTTCGCTACTGAGCAGCAGAGTGTGCTTTCAGCGACCCATCGTCTTCCCCTCAGCAGGCGTCAACGACCTTCGTCTGTAAAAGTTTCACGAAGCCCTCTTCGAAGCACTCCGATTTTAACAGATAAACGATGGACGAGGTAAGCAAATAAGTGACAACGACTGCACGTCCTTTCAGCGAAAGTGGGTGCAGTATAGTCCGCCACGAATTCACAGATGTAGAGAGTTTCTTCAGAGCCATGCGGGTATTATATGTTTTATCATCTCAGCCCCATATATACACCTAAGTATTTCAGGAAAGTGTTCTCCTATTGTATGCCGGGGGAATCTGTTCGATTCCGCCACCTCCCACAGCCGCTCGTATTGTTCGAAAACTCTACAAGAAACTGGAAATGCATCCTCTTTCGTGACGAAAATAAACCGGTCGTCAGCATACGCTAATTAAGTGGTCTTATATTAGTGTATGGTAAGTGAACTGAATATTCCCTCAACGATCGACGAAGATTTACAAACAGCGGCTCCAGTGAAAGTTCAAAGAATGCCTGACAAGGGTGATCCCTGCCTGATACCCTGACGAAACGGAATATGAGACAATATATGCCTGTGATGCTTTATGAGAATCACTGAATCTCTACACAGACCACTGATGATTTCAATTCACTTGAACGGCAGTAATAATAACAATACTTTATTAGCGTTTCCGACATACATATTTACACGTCTACACAGATTTTATATTCTTATAATTCTATAATTGGTATATATTTCTTTCATATTTTATTTCATTTAGCAATTTATTAAATATAACAAGTCCCTTGTAAAATATAGAGTTTTGCGTTTAAGAACACCTATACCTATTCAATCTAAAATTACTACCACTGACACCCATTTACATATTTCAAGTTTCTCGTCAGTAATGCTCCTATTGTAGTCTTGTTAAATAAGATCCAAACCATTCCAATTCTATGCCAGTAATACCATATTTCGATAGCTTCTTGATTAAGGTGCTGTTCAAGTATTACGTAACGCAGTTAGGGGGGAGGGGTCTTGTGAAACGTTTCGGTTCGTTATAGGGTGTGTGTGGGAGGGGGTCAAGCAACGCGTTACGTAGCATTAAGTTTTTGTTAAAATTAGAAGTCCTAACTCGTGACTCACGGGTCAGTTTATATGGTATATTTACACTACACATATTTTTTTTACATACGAAAAGAGTCGCATCACTGAGTATACAGAACTATATATGGCAAATAACCGCAATAAGCCGTGTACCACGAGTCCATTGTTTAAGAGTGAGACCGTTGCGGTGAAGCAAAACCACCTAAACTACAAGCCATGAACTTACGAATTTCACTCACACACATTAGGACCAAAGTGGGCTGAAATTTCGTTTAGGCAAAATAATCATCTGAGTGTTACGTAACGGTTAGGGGGATAAAGCGAAACGTTATGATCAGAAATCCTTAAAAACTGCGTTACGTAATACTTGAACGGCTCTAATATGTCTATCAATCATCTCAACTGCCCTTTTAAAGTCCCAAACTTGGGCCAAACCCATTTTCCCGCTATATCCCGCAATGCGCCGTTTCGCATGAATGTCCTTTTCTAAAACCTGATTGTTGTTCTATAAGTATTTCTCGAGTATTTTTTCATAAATTCCCATCATATTGATCGGTCTACAATTTTCGCATTGCTTGCTATTTTTCACCTTCTCACATGGTACTATTAACGATTCCTTCCATGTATCAGGGAATATTCCTTAAGTGAGTGATTTGTCTATTATATGCACTACACTCTGTCCAAGTGGATGAATATTGTGTCGAATCATTTTCGTATTCATATAATTGAAGTCAATCTTTTTACTTACTGATTCACATATTTCCATAAATGTCTCATGTCTCTATTGTATGAAATTTAAATACACTATTCACTTGTTCGATATCAATATCGCTATATGGTAGTAAATGTATCCTTGTTATATTTCCAGTGACTTATTGTTTTTCTTTGCTTACTTTTAAATTGTTCTTCTACTTTGTTACGGTAACTCTAAAATCTC
Source organism: Leptarthrus brevirostris (assembly GCA_964036015.1). Classification (NCBI taxonomy): domain Eukaryota; kingdom Metazoa; phylum Arthropoda; class Insecta; order Diptera; family Asilidae; genus Leptarthrus; species Leptarthrus brevirostris. The sequence continues at coordinate 127,820,319 of OZ038372.1, forward strand.
GTGATCGCTCATTATTTACTCGATCGTGACATTATTATTATTATTGGTTATAATATAGTCTATCAAAGTTCTTGACCTGTCAATTACTCTCGTGTTACAGCCTACTCGAGATAGAAGCCCGGAAGCTGACACGAACAGCTGAGCATTGGTGGTGTAAACAAAGCGAAACTTGCTACAGTGAAGAATGGGTAAAGGTTAGGAAATTCTATTTCTTCGTAGTATTTCTCACAGTATTTTTAAAGTCTCAACTTGGAATTTTGGTTTGGTTTGCGATGGGGAAAGATGTGTGTCTTCCTTGCACTGAGACCTTTAGTGGCCCGTTTTACGCCCCGTGCTAGGCAGGGTACCCTGAACTCGATGCATAGACTAGAGTTCGGTGGCTTTGTTAAGCTTAATTTTCTTTTCCGATTCATGTGCATTGAGAGTTTCCCAAAACGCCTTTGTATGTCTGGCGATGTCGGATCCCTCCAATTTTTAATTGTATGATGGGAGGAAAAGTGTCCACAAACCAAAAAAATCGAGAGAACATGTTTCATGCAAACTCGTAAAAATAAAAGAAGAAGAAAATTTGCGGAACACAGGGAATCTATTTATAAATTAAATTGTTAATCTAATCATTGTAATCGCCAAATTATACTTTATTAATAACTTTATTCAATCAATTCACTATGATACATTCACTCAACCTAACCTCACTTTCTAAATAAAAACACCGAAACTAAATAAACACTGTATGTTAAGCCCTAAAAGTAATGTTCTGAGCACTGTGGGTCAAGCCCTAAAAGCGCTGAACTCTAATTTAATAAATACAAAATGTGTTAGAAACTTTATCAGGGCAGTAGGAATCATTTCACACCTTATGGTTAAGCTCTGTTGGGCTCCAGAACATGCCGGCGAAAGTATTACTTATTGTCTCACAACACGTAGTCTATGGCCAAAGATAAACTTTAAAAGAACTTGAAACGTCCTATCCTTCGACAGAAGAATTCGAACGCTCGTCGGTGTCCGCACTGGCCATTGTCCAATTAGAATTATGGCCGCTAGAGATGACGTGCCATCGAATGGATTCTGCAGAGGCTGTAGAGATGAAAGAAATTGAATCCATAGCGTACCTGCTATGCGAATGTCCAACTCTTCAAGAACGACGACTTGTTTGTCTGGGAGTAAGGTGCTTCGATAATTTCTCTTAGCGGAGACAGCACTAGCAGATTTCAATAGATTTTTACAGAGATCTGGGCGGTTTTAGGTACAACCATATTGGTTTTTATTTAAAAGGCATTCACAATGGGCCTCCGAGTGGAATTGCTGCCGTCATCAGCAAACAGCCCGACTAACCAACCCTATGCAACTATTTCAAAGTTGTCTCTCCTTTAGTATTTCTAGAATATCTGTTTTGATCATTTGCCACTGTTCTGCCTTTTTATTAGTCTCACCCTACGAGGAAGTAACTAAAGGAGAAGAAAGAAGTTCAGGAAACAGTGGCAATTTTAAGCTTGTATGAGATTCCCTTTCATACAATCTCATAAGGGAAAGGCAGGCTATTAGAAAAGTATTCTATGTTTGGGGGTTTTGACGCGTATTTTGAAATATTGAACTAAATAATAAATTGTGTGCCGACACTGACATTAGGTGACAGCTAAGACCCAGGGAACAGATATAAAGCCTACTTCCTCGTAGCAACAAGCGAACAAATTTGACATTACAGACCCAGCCGCCGAACAAAAACTTGCCATGCTCACACACACGACATATACACGATAGGGCTTCTCCTTCAGTTACTTCCTCGTAGGTCCCACCAATTAGAAGTGTTATGTCGACTTGAAATTTATTTCTATTGGAAGAAGTTTACGCTCAATATTTTCTTCAACGCGTTTGGCTTACTTGCTCCTCATATAAAATAAGAAAGTGTATTTCCAATTTTTGTTTATTTTTCAACAAATTTATTTATTTTAATTTTCAGAAGAAGCATCACTTCAGAAAGACGTAAAAAAACTAAAAATCGATATTCAAGAGAAAGAAGCTATCGGTCACGTTCAAAGTCTCGAACACCACGAAGGTATAGAAATAAACACTCAAACAGCAGATCACGATCAAGGTAGGGGGTAACCTATAACTTTTTAAACGTTTTATAAATGTTAATAGTTTGTGAAAATCTGACGTTTCTACTTATATCACAGAGGATTTGAAGAAATATTAAGAAAATATATTTTGAAATGAAGATTTTTTCTTCAAGATAATACCGAAGAAATTAAATTTCAAAACACAAATATAATTTTGAAATGAAGATTTTTTCTTCAAGATAACACCGAAGAAATTAAATCTCAAAACACAAACTTACAGACTTTTTTCAAATGAATATTATAAACTTTAAATTGAAATGTAAAGTAAATTCCATTTCTCGCAATTCAATTAGTCTTAATTCTTACAAAGCACTAAGAAATTATTTTACAATCGCAAGGTCTTACTCACCATACGATCGCAAAAGTTATGAAAGGCGAAAATCATACTCTCGTAGTCCTTTATCTCAAAGACGAAGACATGTTGGAACAAGGGTAAGTTGTTTTCGATTCACTGTAAAAAGTGGAAAATATTACTTACTAGTTTAATAGGAACATCCTCAACAGAGTCGCTGTTTAGGAATATTTGGACTGAGCGTTCATACGACTGAACACAAAATTAATGAGATTTTCTCCAAATTTGGGCCAATCGAACGTGTTCAAGTTGTTATTGATGCCAAGGTAAGAACAAAAATCAGATTTTATTCCAGCCAGCTTTCAAAATCAGAAGAATCTTAAAAATTTTGGATTTTTCATGTTAAGTTGGCTAGAAAAAATTCAGAAATTTAGATAGATTCTTTTAAAGATAAAAGTTTCTAGAAAGGCTTTCTGACACATTCATCGCGTTACTTCTTTATGTTGCTTGATGTGTAAACCATGAGTTTCAACATTTTGCAGAGTGGAAGATCTCGAGGTTTCTGCTTCGTATACTTTGAGAGCTGCGAAGATGCCAAAGTTGCAAAGGAACAGTGCTCAGGTATGGAGATAGATGACAGACGAATTAGGGTTGACTATTCCATCACAGCGAGAGCTCATACTCCTACCCCTGGAGTATATATGGGAAGGCCTACAAGGTATGATATCTTTAACGACATTTAAGTTAATTATTAAACTTAAAATTCCTGAAAGGTTATATAGGGAGAGAGAATATCACGACCGTTACAGGGATGAGTAAGTTGAGCGTATAAATTTGTCTCTTTATTTCCCTAATAATGTACTTATCCCAGGGCGTATGCGAAAGAAAAGCACCGATACAAGGAACGGCATTCACCTTCACCCCATTATCGTGACCGTAGAAGAAGACATGATCGTAGCCGCAGTAGATCTTATTCACCACGTGAGTTTTATTTGATGAGTAAATGATGTACTTCTGGCCAATTTTAATAATAATTTTTTTAGGACGCTATCATTAATGGATTCCAAGGACGCGACCGTCCATTTGTTTTGTTCTAACACAGTTTGGTCTGCAACAAACGCTTAATTTTTTAAAATTACCACATACTTTCTTTTATTGGAAAACTACAAAAATGTTCTGGAAAATTGAATTTATTTTGTTGCATATAAGTTTTAAAAAAGCACTTTTAGTTAGTACGATGTGGGCGTGTTCCAACTTTTTTTCTGGCCAATAAGTTCACTATTGCAACTGCTATAATATAGAAATGTACTTTTGTTTGAAAAATCTATTTAGATTTATTTCTGAGGTTTGTCATTTCCTTTTAAACTCATAATCTTAAATTAGTTTACATCTTAGCCAGTTGGCTATCAGTAATTTTATCACTTGTCATTTTTGCATTATTTTTACTTTTTTTTTAACTCCAATTCGTCCAAGGCTAAATTTCCTTATTATTTTCTTATATAAAAACAAAATTTATTTCTTATCCTTTAGAAATCAAAGCTCTTGATTATCAAAACTGTAATTAATTTCTCTTGCTCTAAACCTTGCAGGATCTTTATTTCTCCATAGTAATTGGAAATTGAATTTTGTTTGCAGCTAAATTTAGCCCAAATTTATGTATATATTAGAACAGTTTCTACCATGAACCGTAAAAGAAATTCGACATTTATGAATGCGCCCTTTTGCAATACCTCTTTTAAATTTTAACTACAAACTTAGTTATATAAATAATTTTTTAAGAATTCTAATGAAATAAGTAAGTTTGTGATTAATTTGAAATGTTTACTATTAATAAATATTTTTCGAATGTATTTGAAATAATTAATACTTGTTTCCATAAATCCTAAAGATTATTTATGACTGTAAGCGTTCTCCATTCTTTCAATGATTTTGGGTTATTCTGATCTTTATTGTATTTTTTGTATTTTTGTTAGGTTTTATTGACAACAATTCCCACGAAAATGAGAATTCTGATGGATTTTTCCCACAGACTACTCTAAATTCTCTTAAGTTTTCCCAAGGGGGAAGAAGAATTTTGAAGAAGATAAGAACGACATATTTTTTTCAAAATGAACACGTTTTTATTTCAAAAAACTAAAAAAGTAACAATAACAGTTCACATAAGTAAAAATATATTACAGTAAACCAAAATTAAATAAAAATGTATTTAAAAACACAACAATTGTTTCAATGATACAAAAAAAATCAAGCCTCCAGTGTAATTATAAAGATCAGTCTACTCGTGTAGATTTTTAGAATTATGTAGCGTATAGTGCCTTGCAGTCGGCTCATAGTTGACGCAGTTGATATTCTCTGATTGGAAATTGGATCTAATAGAGCATACTGCATATCGAAAGCAATATTCACTACTTACTAACCACCATACACCAGTTCACTTAAGTGTGTTTTGGGAGAAGAACCGCGTTCAAAATTCTTGAAAGTTTCAGAAGTTTATCATCACATCACCCAAAGAAGAATGACTAAAAAGTTTTATCATCTACGTTTTTACTTAAAAATTACATCATTTTGTGCATACAGAGCTGAGTTGCCGATTAAGTTGTGCTAAGTGCTTGTGGCAAGGACTTAAAAATAAGTTTTCCAATTTTTAGCAGCGAGAATATCCACGAAAAGGGAGAATTCCCATGAAATAACAATACTGCTCACATCTAATATGTTGTATAGGGTGCGTGGCTAAATTAAACATGTTGAGAGTACCGGCTAACTTGGTTTCAACCCAAGTCACGGTTTTTGGTTGCTTTCATTAGAATGGTGAATAAAGTAACTTTGTTTGTTGTACTCAACATGTTGAATTTAGTCACGCTCCCATTGGTATGCTGAATAGTTGTAGAAGTACATAACCATGCATTATGAAAACGGCCAGTGGCCCTGTTCGAACCAGAAATTATATCTCGAAAATTATTGCATATCGCTCATATGTATAGCTTTCTCTTCATAGTTAGTAGAAACAACTCAGCGCTAGTAGGCAAGTTAAACCCTATCTGTGCTCGAACTGTTGTCACAATCATCAAAATTAGCATTGTCATCAAGCTCTTGAGCTTATTTTATTCATATTTGGGCCGGCTATGTTAAAAGTGTAATGGGAAACTTGTAAAATCTGCAAAATTTAAGACTACACCACAAAATGATTTGGTTGGTTTTCGAAGGGGGGAAGATGTGTATCTTCCGTGTACTGAGGCCTTTAGTGGCCCGTTGTACGCCCCCTGATCGGCAGCATACCCTAAAGTCCACTGGCGAGCCAACTGATCCCCGTAACGAATGGGATGATTCGATTATAACCCGATTTCTTAACTTCTGTCAAATCTTCGCAGTAGTATGTTCCTAAGATTCTAGCCCTTTTTCGTCTTCTTCCCCAAATCCCCTGCATAGACTAGTGTTCGCCCTTCCCATTTTTATGGCATGTACCCTTAGTCTTGTATGTCCTGTCACAAGGCCAACACGAAGTTTCAGTTTGGCTTTGTTAAGCTTAATGATCTTTTCAGATTCATGTGCATTGAGAGTTCCCCAAAACTACTTTGTGTGTCTGGCGATATCGGATCCTTCCCATTTTTCCTTGTGCCTCCTCGTTACCCATTCCATGGTTTCTTTTTTCATGTCGTGGATTGGAGTATCCTCATTTGCGCCTCTCCGCTGCCATTTGATTTTTAATTTCCTGGGATGGCACAGTGCCCCCGGCAGGTATATTAGGTTGACATCGTTTGTCTCCCTAGCTCCGTTAGTGTCTGTTTACATCCCTCTATCGTTTTGGATTTTACCTCTGCGTTAGTTAGAGATTTGATGGACGTCTGGCTATTCGTGCATATTGCAATCTTAGAGGATCTTACGCCCCGTTCTAATAGCTGTTTAGATCCTATCTATCGCTGCGATTTCATATTGAAGAATCAAGGAGGAGTCGTTTACCCCTCTCCATAACTCCAGGTTATGTCTGTGTAAATCACTAAAGTGTTTTCTTGGATCACCCTATTGTTGATCCATTCACTTTTTGTCGGGAACTGAGTTTTGAAGATTGTCTCTAAATTTGGGTTACCGGTTTTGAAATCCCAGCAATCTTCCTCAAACAGTCTCTTGATCGTATTACCATTACATACTCGGTCGATCTTTTCATGTTGGGTTTGCATTCCCCTTATCTTCCACTGTTTATTCATACGTAAACGTATTGCTGAGTTGAGTGTCACTTGCTTAACGTAGAATTCTAGTGGAGTTATATTTACAATGACCGCCAAGACCCTTGTCGGTGTTGACCTAGTAGTCCCCGTTATGCCTAGAGAGCACATACGTTGGATCTGGTTCATAATCTTCTGGTTTCTGTCCACCTGCATCGCTTTCCACCAGACTATCGATTCATGCGTTATCATGGGTCTGATTACAAATGTGTATATCCATTTTATAATATAGGGTGATAGTCCCCATACTTTACCTATAGCATTTCTACACGTCCAGAAAGCTCTTACCGCTTTGTTTTTCTTCTCGTGTAGGTGATTCGCCCCATTTAGTTTCACGTCCATCAGCACACCCAGAAATTTGGCCTCATTCTTTAAAGTTAACCTCGTGTTTCCGTGGCACGGGGGAACTATCTTTCTTAATTTGTGTCTTTTGGTGAAGCAGAGTTCCGTTTTATTTGGGTTTATCTTCAGTCTACAATCCTGCGCCCAAGAGATTGCGTGTCAATTGCTGCTTGAAGTATCCCAAATTTTCTTCAAACTGACCTCTGACTACTATCGTTAGGTCGTCCGCATAACAATTTACGTAGACCTTTCTTCGATAGGATTTCAAGTAATTAATCAATCATTATCAGCCACAGGAATGGTGAAAGAATCGCTCCCTGTGGAGTTCCTCTATTTACCCGCGCCGTCAGTTGTTCATTTCCTAAACTTGTAATTATGATTCGGTCTTCCAGCATGGACTTGATCCATTTGATTATACTGTGATCTGTCCCCTTCTCCCTCAACCTATAGAGAATCTTATCGATTTTGACGTTGTTGAATGTCCCTTCTATGTCAAAGAAGCAGCCTTACGCTACTTCTTTGTATATCAATGCCTTAACCACCTGATGTACTAGGCTATATAGAGAGGAATCAACCGATCTACCTTTCATATATGCATGTTGACAACTTGATAGTTGGTTTATGCCTATCTGTTTCCTTACTTCCCATTCTATGTCTTTGGATGTGCTATAGTCAGTCTTATTTAGTTTGGGTGGAAATACTACCTTGTCACTTTCCTAAAAAGTAGGGCGAGTCTGTTCCATAGTTTGTTACCTCCCCTCTGTAGCATGATGGGATATATCCCTACCCGGTGATTTATATGGGCTGAAGGATTTTATTGCCCATCTTACCTTGTCTAAAGTACACAGTTTCTTCGCTTGCTCCTCTTTCATCCCAACTTGGGATCTCCAAGGGGTAGCTTCATCCCTTATAGATTCCCCCTTCACAGGGGTCTCCCCGGGAAGCTATTTGTAATCAGCCTCAGGAGATTCTCTCATGTTAAATGAGTTTTCGATAAGTCCTAACTGGCTTTTCGATTTAGACAAAATTTTCTTCAGTCCAGCTGCCTCACCCGTGCTTTCAATTTGGCTAGTAAAAACTTTCCATGATTCCCTCTGGGCTTTTCGGCACCCGGACTTGAATTGCCTAAGTGCCGTTTTGTATTCTTCCCAGAGTTCCTTTCTTTGGTGTTTATTACCTTTATTGAATTGAATTGAATTTCTCTGTTTCAAAATTATTTTCAGTCGTTTGGATACGCTTCCTCGAATGCGAGTCTGATAACATCTTCAATGTTAGCAGTCTCATCATCGATTCGCTGTGTTGATTCCAAAGGAAAATTTCTTGTACACAATTTTGTGTTTAAAACCTCCCTATATTTATCCCAGTTTGTTATTCTGGGGTTTTTAAAAGTCGGGATTATTTCTGACATTGCCACTTAGCTCAAAGAGTATCCATCGATGGTCCGAGAATGATACCTCGTCAGATACGTACCAATTCTCAATCTCATCAACAGTCCTCCCGTTCGCAAGTGTAATGTCTATAACTTGTTGTCTGTTTTTATTAATAAAAGTTGGCTTATTGCCCCTATTTATAATAAAAAGTTCTGATTTTACTATATATTCAAGTAAGGACTTACCCTTGTCATTGTTGTCCGTGCTGCCCCACACAGTATGATGTGCGTTTGCGTCACAGCCTAAATTTGTTTCCTTTGCATACTTTCCATTGTACAACTACACAATCACGGTCGCTAATCTGTGGAATAGAAATAGCGTATATCTCTTCCTTAACAATTATGCAAGCCCTTGGCCTATCTTTGTTCAGGGTATAAAAACAATTAAACACTTTTGAGTTCTAGTTCATGACTTTTCCCTCAAAACTGGATGGTTCTTGGATCAGTGTGATTTTTACATCCTTCTTCACCATCATCTCTGCTAGTGCGGCCGTAGCCACACTACTCCTATGTAGGTTGGCTTGGACCAACCACGTCATGATGACGGCTCTATCTTTTTTGGGGTGGAGGTCCTGGGTTCCTCCACTCCAATTATCGCAAGGATCTCTTCCTCACTGGGGACCCTTACGTTCCGATTCATCGGTATCATCGTTTGATTTTGGTCATCCATCTTGTGAAATATCCAACAAAACCCCCGATGTCACCTTCTCTAAATCTTCCGGTTTCCCCAGTAAGTATAGCGATCCTATTGATCCTAACTCGCTCTCCACGTCCATGTTGGCGACTTTTTCATAGAGCGACTCGAGGTCCCCTTCTTTAGCCGCCGCGGATGTGCCCGGCTCCCTTTGCCTCTTCCTTCTGAGATTTCGGAAGGGTAAATTTTATTTTCCTGTTTAAGTAGAAAATTTTACCCTCCGTCTTCTCCAATGCCTTCATCGGTTTTTCCCCTACACCTAGTTGGAGCCACTGGCCCATCTTCTCTCTGACTTCCCGCTTGATTAGCTTCCTCTTGGAAGCTTCGAGCTCTATGTCCCGGTTTAACCTGTCCACTCAAAATCTCCCTCGTTTCCATAAACTCATTTGGGTGCCAGACTGAAATTCTATTTAACCTGGTCATTTTTCCCAACCACTTCAAGTTTGGCGCCGGCCCATACTTCTTTATTTTCAACAACCTTGGACTTGATGTACTCCAGCGTACTCATGTCCATACAGGTTACCCTGAAGAGTCCATTGATGAAACCACTCCAGTGAAACCTAGGGACAAAGTCCGATTCACTCATCAAGGCTTCTATCTGCCACTCCTCATCGTCTTATATAGTAAGTAGAACCTATTCCCTGATCTTGAGGTTGAACTAACAAAGTTGTAGTGAGAGGCAAGAACTCAATTTATACATTTGCATGTTGTAAGTCTTTTGGATAACTTGGTAAATTGTCTAGGAGCAATAGAACTTTGAACTGAAGATTTTTTCTTGTAAATAACTTTTCACTTCAGGCACGAAACAATTATAGAACCAATCTTCAAACATTGTCATGTCATCTAGGCTTTTTTTGTTGGAACACAGCTAGTTTTTCAAAATCCTTTCCTTTCATCGCACGCGGCCTTTGAGATCTATTAATCAGAAAGGTTTTAAAATACGATCGCCTGACGCGTTACTATAAAGAAAATCACCCTTTCCTTGACAAATAACTTTTGGGCATTTTTTTAAAGAATAAGCCAGTTTCATCAGCATTAAATAGCAATTGACTAGGAGTTTTTTTCAATCATTTTTGTCAGTTTTGCCGGATATTCTTTTGCCTATTTTTCATCACCGGAAGAAATTTCCACTTTAAGTTGAATGTAATGTATGTTGTATGTTTTTTTTAAGTTTTCGAACAATCCCTTTCTTGAAATAAATTAGATGGAGTAAAATAGATTGGAGTTTGAATTAGAATCCACCGGTACTTTTTTACTCTATCCAAATTACTAGAGCTTTTCTACTGTTCCTATTAAATCATCTCGATTATATGTAGAATATTTTGTGCTTACGGCATAGTATAGATATAAATAGTAGACAAGCTTCGAACAAATCCGCAAAAATGTCCTGTCACTTAATTCCACTGTTCATTTAAATGGTAATGTCCCTGAGAAGAAATTACCCAAATGGGAAATCTCATCTCATCTTGTATGTAGTAGTTGTAAATGTCATTTCGTCCGAGGTTTGGTTATGCATCCAAATTGCAATGTTGCAATGTTTTAAATTAATACCAATTTGCAAGGATCAATGAACTTCTTGATATTCCCGAAAGTATTGGTAATTTAAAAAATCTTGTACGACTTTGTTTGAGGTAAGATTATTTCCAAATGTATTTATAAACATAATTAAACCATGTTATTTTATTGCATATACAATAGCCTCACATTAATCCCAGTATTTATTCTAAGCATACGGTCGTTTCCCTGCCTACACTTTTTCGAATACAATCTTATTGTCCTAACATATGTCTCATTCATTCCATATTCTTTTGCTACGGAAGTTGCCTCATTCATTCCATAGGGAAGTTGAGCCTTGTACACATTTTAGTTTGTCCAAAATTTCAATTTTCTTTTCCAAACTAATTGTATGCCTTTGCTTGAAGATCTGGTTTTTTTGGCTATAATAAAATTAAAACACTATTATAAAATAAATTATTACAAATACTAAATTGTCTTTTTTCATATGTTATTAGAATTCACTTTGCCGTTTACTTGCATGCACTACTACTCGAATGGTCCCCAAGATGGAATCCACGGGCTGTAGGCCATGCTGAGATTATCGACAAATATCTTCTGCAAGATTTTTTCTAAAATCCACTTCTTCAGGGCCTACCATCAGATACCTGTCGCCTAAAAAACAGCTGTAATAACCCCATTTGGGCTGTATGAATTTTTTAGAATGCCTTTCGGAGTTAACAATGATGCGCACACTTTTAATTGTTTTGTAAATAAAGGTCTATCTGGTCTTAATTTTATGAGTCGATAGCAAGTCCAGAATGAACACAAAGGCCATCTTCGACCTCTTTTCACACGACTTCAACGGCGTCAATGTGAAACCAGAAAAGTGCAGATTTCGAGTTGAAGAACCGGATTTTTGGGGTCATAAAATAAAAGCGAAGGCATCCAACATTCACTCAACAGGATCAAAACTATTAAAAATTTGGAAATGTCCTGTCTACAAAAGGAAGCTTAAAGTATAAAAAGGAAAAATCGGCGTATTAGCAATCAATAAATATTCGAGGTTTTGATTTTTGCTCCAGCAAGCTATCACAGATTCTTTTACCTTTTAAAATCTTCGATGCCCTGTACTTTGTGTGTAACAAGGATTCGTCCACTTGTCCATCTTGTTCTCTTGAGTTTCTTAATTTTTTAACTGACCCTGCAAAAACAAAATTCCAGTAATTGAAATCATCATCAGGAGCTTTTCATTAGTGGACCGAGTTAGCTCCAGTTCGAGTTCAATTTAAACGTTTTTTGTGATTGTTTTTATATATTTAAAATGAAATTAGTAAGCAACCGCATCCTGTATGAAAACGTGGACTACATGCGCCAAAATGTATTTCCTTCAATTAATGCGAATTTCATTTTAAATATATCATATGTAATTGAAATGACGGTTAATTTCAATTAAACGGGAACCAACTTCATCGATCCACGATTTTCACAATGAGAGGGAGTGACAATAGCTTAAGTGAATTGACTTGACAGCTCTTTGGCATAAAATTTGTTTATATGGCACAGTGGCTGCTGTTCTAGTAAATTTGTTTTATTAATTTAAAAAACATGCTTTCTTCTATGGTTAAAGAGCACCAGGCCAGGCAGTCGCAACGGAAAGAAGAGCAAGGTATAGTATACTACTTTATTTCTCTATATTGTCGATTACTTTAATGTGGTTTTCATGTTCTAGATGTTAAGCGCAAGGAAGCTGTAGAATCTGCGAATGAATTGACTCAAGCCTTAGTAGACCACCTTAATGTTGGGTAGAGTAAGCAAATTAATTTTCATTGATAATTTATTAATTTTGTTCATTATTTATTTAGTGTAGCCCAAGCATATCTTAATCAAAAACGTCTTGATGCTGAAGCAAAACAGCTTCACGTTGGGGCCACGAATTTTGCAAAACAGACCCAACAATGGCTTCAACTAATAGAAGGATTTAGCAGTGCACTAAAGGTAAGATTTTATAATATTTTAGATAAAGATTTTTTGGAAAACTGCTAATATTTTAGGAACTTGGCGATGTTGAAAACTGGGCCCGAAGTATTGAGGGCGATATGCAACTAATTACTAATTCTTTAGAATTAGCCTATAAAACTGCAAGAGAGCCCCCAGCATAAGTTAGTATTCTTAGCTATATACAGGGGGGTTCTTTTTTAAATTGATGTTACATATTATTACAAATAAGTTTATTAGATTTTTTGAAAGTGTAAAGTTAAATAAAATGTATTGATTAAAATTGCTCTGAGTGTTCTCATTTTCAAAAACTGTTAATCAGTTTTGAGTGGCCAGCGTGACATGAAAACGTATAGGCAAAGATTACTTACTACTAGATAACCGGCTCCCTAAAATACCCAGCTAATCTTGAAAAAGTAACACTGGCACCACAGTAAAACGAAATATATTCAGATTTTAAAGAATATACATGCAAATAAAGAGTACAGGTAGTGTGCAGTCATTTATTCCTGTCAAAATTATTTGAGAGAATCACTTATTCCTGTCAAAATTCTGTTCTCATTCGGAGAGAATCACATATTTCTGTCAAAAAAGTACCGCTAAATCTTGTCGAAGAGAGAAATGTAGTAAAAAGTACCACCAATAAAAAGAATTCATGTGAGGCACGTGACTGAGCTAGTTACTCGTGTGCGTAAGAGACTTTCAAACCGTCAATGTATTCTGATCTTTTAATGAGTGAAGAACATTTGGCATTTGTAAACAAACATAAGAAAAGTATACTTGTCTCTTATCCACAAACTCTCCGGGAAAACAAATTTTTAATTCTGATTGCAGGGTTGCCCGGTACGGGAAATATAAAAAAGCAACCAACATTTTTTTACTAGTTTGTTCGAAGCCGTTTATCTAGTAGAGTAATCTTTGGTATAGGTCTGTATTTTCTAAATTGAAAAGTACCCAGTAAAAAATCACGTGGAATACACGACGATTCGATGTGGGATTGTTTCGAAACTCTATGTCCAAAGTAAGTTGAATTTTGTATACCGATGTCCTAGGCGTTATTCATATATGCATAGTTTACGACGGGGAATCGTCACGTCAACTACAAGTGGAACACATGTTCAATTTCCACCGAATTTCCATTGACTGAATTTTCGCTGAGTAGCCATAGTAAATATATTTTTGATACCATTTTACCAAAATGTATAAAATAACAAAATGCTCACAAGACAAACTCCAAAATATTTAAAATCCTTACTAATTATAACTTTTTTTAATCACAAAATAATTACCACTTGGAATCAAACGAAATTGCGTCCATTTTGAAATTTTCAGAAAGGGGAAATAAGGGTAAATTTTCCATGGACTATCCACAGTGACTGATTTTCTACTGGGTAATTGTAGGCAGATATATGCGTATAAATTATAGGGTGCACTTAGCACTGCCATGTAGTGATTAATTGATCCAGCCGCAGCGATTAAGAGTCCATTAAGAAAGTGCTTGCCAAAGGTGTGAAACCTTCGCCTAGCTAGTCCAGGGCATTCGCAAAGCACGTCTTTCTCGTCCAGACAACTCCCGGCAGAAGTCATTGGCAGGAATACGCATGCGGACTGCGGACTGCATGCGATTGCGATTGACGATAGACGCGGTAGAGTGCGATAGATCGTTATCTATCGGTGCATGCTACATTCGATCGCTCTAGCGCGCAATTCAAAATAGAGAACTTTACGCTATGGAGCTGAATGTTGATGTTAAGTGAAAACAAATTTAAGTTGTGTGTTCATATTTCTGTTTTATTATTTTCTTTCTTTAATATTATTGAATCCAAATAGTTCTGATTTTATTGGCCATGTGCATTGAACAATGACATTTGACATTGTTGATGCTTTGTCCATGTTAATTGCTAAAGTCTTACGCATTTCCTCCGTCCTCGCATAAAACAATTAAAATAACTGCTTCTTCTTCTTCTAAGCACTCACACATTTTCAGTAAAGAAAAATTAAATATCTTTCGCAACTCACTTATAACTGAGTAGTGAAACAGAACTCGATGAAATTTTGTAACAGAAACAAATCGTTCAGGGTATCGCAATCGCGGCGGTGTGCATTAGCCCTATCGCTATCGCCACCGCGTTAGCTGTCGACAGTAATACTTCTATCGGCCTTTCGATGGCCAGGATCTCTGATCGAAACACGCTGCAGTGGTCAGGTAGTCGATACGAGTTCCGTATGGTGAGGCGGTCGGAGAAAACTCCCGCTTCCACCCTGTTCCGCACTTTTGAATCATCCGTTAAGATCGGTATATCTGGCATTGGCAGCCACTGACATCCCTCCCCCTCCTCCCTACTAGGTATTCCAGTAGAGAAAGCTCTCTCGAAACTTACTGTAGGAACGGTATAGTCAGTGCTCTCATGAAGATGAACCATTCGAACATTTCCAACTGTTGGATTCCTTCAGCCTAATGGCATTACGATCAGCTATACACCTACCGTGGATATCCAGTGGGGGAGATGGAGCACTATTTCCAACGCGGCAGTTGGCCTTGAACTTACCGCTCCTGAGATGCCCAAGCAGGCGGCCCTTTGAATTTTCGTGAGCCTTCTTAACGTTACACGTCCTTTCAAGAGGCGCCCCACCAAAGTAAGATTCCGTAAGTCAGGATTGGTATTACTATTGATTTATACATCCAGTGAACTATACGGAAATTAATTCCCCATTTCTTCCCTAGGGTTTTCTTGTAGGCCTTTTTCTTTCAGGCGCTCTTCAATGGTGGCCCGTAAATACACCGGCGCTTTGTTTCGTTTACGGGCGTGTAATTTCGTTTTCGGCCTGTGTAAGTTCGTGTTCGCTCGTATAAATCGGTTTCTTTTATTAAAATTACCAGAGGAGAGGGAATAAAAACTTTTACTTTAGTATTGGCGGGTGGGGAAGGGGGGTATTCTATATTATCTAAGCGTTGTGTACATTTGCTATCACTTTTTTCTACCTTCTTCGAATTAGCAGTATATTAATGTTTAGTCTAGAACTTATATCTTAGGTAGTTTTAATATATCTATAATTTAGACATCAATTAAATATGTTAAATGGTCCATCCAATATCATTTAGTTTCCATCTTTTTCCAAAAACGAGACTGCTAAGGATTTACATGGTGCGCCAGATTTGGCAATACTTGAAAAAGTGGGCAAAAGAATAGCCGGCAAAACTGACAAAAATTATTGAAGAAAACTCTTACGTCCCTGACCAAGTATTTAATACCGATGAGACCGGGCAATGCCCAAAAGAACTTATTTGTCAAAATCTGAGAGATCGGCCGGGGGATTTAAAGCAGCTAAGGATAGTGTGACATTACTTCTTTGTAGTAACTCGTCACACTATCGTATTTTTAAACCTTTATTGATTAATAGATCTCAAAGGCCGCGTACGATGAAAAGAACGGATTGGAACAAACTACCTCTGCATTGACGTTGATGTGCACATGTTTAAAGATTGGTTCTATAATTGTTTCGTACCTGAAGTGAAAATACTCACATGGCTTAAAGTAATAGTCGAAAAAAGCGTGACTCCAACTGAAAATGTTTGTCAACATCATAGATATAGCTCATTTTATTGGAGGCAAGGAATTTAATTATTTTCATATTCTAGATATAGAACAGTTATTTGAGAATGAGTAAATTTCAGATGCAGATCTTGTGGATTTAGTACTACATCAGGTTCCCGAAGATACTGGAGATAGCAGCTCCGACGATGACAATATTTCAGCTGAAAAATTTGCTGGAAAAGTAATTGCTGAAATGTTTTGACTAGGTAGAGAAGTGAATAGAGATCCTGATACTGAGAGCTTTGAAATTTCAAAGAAGAATAAATGCGCTCAGTCAATATGAAGAAATTTATAGAAATACCCGCCAAAGTAAGCAAATATTGATCACCGATTTCTTACCATCCAAAAATAAATCAGCTTTTATTAACGAAGTGGAAAACGTAGCCAACATCTCAATTGGTGAAGCAGTTTCTATGAGAAACGTTGATGAATTTTCTGTGACAAAGCTCACGTTTTACGTGGTTAATTTGTATTTGTTATTGTCAAAAATAAATTGAAATAGTATAAGTAAGCATAAAATTGTCTCTAAAAATCCCCTTTCGTTTTCCTTAAACCTTATCTAATTTTACGTTTTTTTATGAACATATTCTCGACTTTTCTTTATCTTCTTTAGAGCGATTTACAGTTTAATTTTTGTATGAATTTTTTTTTATTCTCGTTTTACACGGTTTCGATTTGCACGATTCTCCAGGCACGTATCTACCGCGTAAATCGAGGGATGAGTGTATATAGAATTTTTCTTATCACCGTGCCACGTGCGATTTTGTATTAAACAAACCTCATTTAAATAAATTAGTGCGATTTGATTTAAGG
Organism: Leptarthrus brevirostris; assembly: GCA_964036015.1. Lineage (NCBI taxonomy): Eukaryota > Metazoa > Arthropoda > Insecta > Diptera > Asilidae > Leptarthrus > Leptarthrus brevirostris. The sequence goes on from OZ038372.1 coordinate 127,837,317, forward strand.
GGGAGAAAAGGGTCGAAAAATCATTTCTTTTTAAAAAATTTTTCCTGATACTATAACTTATAAGAAATATTGCCAGAAAATTTCAAATCACTAGGACCAAAACTTTTCGAGTTATAGACAATAGAGTCCGAGCGCTCGGTCTTCCTAGAACGTCATAACGCTCGGCGTGGCAACTTCAATAGTGTTTTCTCAAAACTTTTTTTTTTAAGTCGATAGACAAAATTTCTCGAAAACCTTTGGACCGATTTCGCCAAAACTTTAAACACTTCTTTTAGATACTAAATACTCGGATCTGAACGAAGTTTTTTTTTGTTCAATTACTACTTATTTTTTTATTAAACAAAAGGATCAATTTTTGGTAAAAATCAGAGTTTTTGATTGCACCTTTACCAAAAATTCAAAAATAAATATTTTGTTTATTCCTTCGTTCAAATCCAAGATAAACTTATGCACTAAAGAAATCTTTTTGGTTTTTTGATTTCAGATGAAGCAGTCATGAGTTATCCTGCCTACCGCATGTCGACTTTTTTTTTAGGTGACTCGGTTCTCCCCACTACCACTGGCTTATTTTTTAATATTTTTTTATGAAAATTTAGCAGAATATTTTTGGAATGATGCCTTATAATGTCACAAATTTTAAGAATTTTAATAAAGAAGGTACTGTGAAAAAACAAATCACAAAAATATGCTCTTATTTTGTCTCTCAGACCCTTTCCCCCCCTTAAATCAGGTATTTACACTTTTATTTATTCCTGGATGCCTTACGTACCATCTGTTCCTTGAATTTTGGGATTTTTCTTAGAATCCGGCAACTTCACTCTCATGTAGTTATTCTAAAAAGTTATATACCAGCAGCCAGTTTTTGAGTATTTTCTCACACCTAAATATAAATGAAATTGTTGTTACCCACAACAACAAATTTATTCAATTTTACGTCACAAAGTGAGAAAATACTCACGTGAAAGGTACAAAAACTGGCTACTGAAATAATAATCGAAATGAATTAATTTCAAGGAATAGAAGTTGAAAGATATTTTAAATTTCTTAGAAATAGACTTCGAGTGATGGCTCCATTTATAAGGTCCCCAGCATAGGACCTTCATCAGAAAATAATTTGAATTAATGGATGAAAAGATTCTCTGACATTTCTTTGACTACTTAAATTCACTGACTTTTCCCGGTTTTCCAGAGAGTGGCCAATGAATTTTCCAAAATTCTCAACAATGTTCATCCAACTCCCGCCATTGCAGATACAGTCGCTTCCAAAAGTGAAAAACATTATTTGAAATTACCAAAAATTCAGGATTTACCTAAATTTTCTTCAAAATTCATGTAATTAATACATCCAATTTTATTTTTATAAAATTCTCAATTACCAAAAAGGTGCAACATGCCTAGGTAGAGAAAGTACGTGGAAATTTGTACGCAGTAATCCTATCGGAGAATATTATAACAATTTACTATTTAAAGAAATTAAACTCAAATTAATCCTAAAATGCTTTTTATTGAATTTGAAAATAATTAAAAGTAATCTTAATAAGTTATAAAAGCTGTTCAGAATATCTACCGCCACTTTGGATGCATGCCAATAATCTTCTTCTAATATCCCGTATTTTCGTCGCTGCATTCCCAATTCTGCAAAATATCCTTCATTGTTTCACGTAAAAAAGAGTCCAATAGGATAAGGACTAGAGAGCTAGCAGGTCAAGGAATCGGTGCACCTCGTCCAGTCCAGCAATTACGAAGTTTTTCATTTAGTATTGCGTTTACAATGCTTGCCGTATGCGCTGGCGCTCTGTCATGTTGGTAAAACACGTCCGTTCGATTCTGCACAGGGATGTCCTCTATTACATTTGGCAGTGTATTCTTCAAAAAGTCCGCACTAATTTGACTGTTGAGCACTTGCGGCAAAATAAATGGTCCTACCAAATGGTTGCCGATGATACCAGCCCAAATATTGACACGGAATTTCTACTGGAATGAGGTCACCTTTGTCCTGTATGGGTTAGTATCCGACCAGGTATGGATGGTATGGAAGTTCGTGGTATCTTCCCTGGTGAATTGCGATTCTTCCGTCCACAGAATTCGATCCAGAAACGCCCTGTTGTCAATGTTGCGTTCCAGAAGCCAAGAGCTAGATTCCAGACTTCACTAGGAATATCCTTACAGTAGTCCTTGGAGTGGGTTATGGTGATATGAATGTAATCCATCTCGATGAATAACCCGCCAAACTTGCTTTAGAGTCTTGCCTGACTAGGGTGATTATTTCCTGCTCGATGTCGGCAGAAGTTTCCGATGTTTCGGGGCGCGTTTTTCTGCCGCGTACGGATACACTTCCGGTTTCTTTTAAACTTCGGAAAGTTCGTGTAAATACCCCTCCATGGGGTGCTCGTCGATTAGGTATTCCAGTTCAGTCGCTCTCTCGTTTCTCTCTACTACACCAGAAATGTAAATAATATCCACGTATTACTCAAAGGTAAATTCTATCATTTTTGCCTACTAGGCTGTGAACTCTGGCTAACACAAGCTAATATCGGCAATAAAACAAAATTACACTTACATTTTTATAACTTCTTTGAGGCAATAATTAAAATTTATTACCTATTAACCCAAAAAAAAACCATTTTTGATGCTTTATCTTAAAAAAGTCGTTTATTTAAAGAATTTCCTGCCTAAAGTGCAATAAAATAATTAGGTAGTCAGGGATTTGTAAGCACGCGGTTTTTCTAATTAATTCTCTATCCCTGAAAAATAAGGTTCGCTTAAATGAGAAATTTCGATTATGTTTTGATCAGAAGGGCCCGTATTTGCTACCTCGACTCGATTGATCAAAATACCATCGAGTCGACAAAAATGAATTACTACATACCAGCTTCATTTTGAATTAATTACTTCACAAAATATTAGTTAAAGAAGAAGTTTAATAGCAGTAGAATTTCAATCACATAAAAATTCTTAAAATTTCTAGTCTTTTTCCATCAATCTGTCGATGACAACCGACAGCAACCTTGCCGATATCTTATTGCCAAATACAAATTTCTCGATATCGACAATGACCGACATCGAGTTGAGATACCAAAAACGGGCCATGGTATTGGCTGGGCCGCAAAGATATTTATAGGGGCCACGAGTTTAACATGTTTGTCCTACACGATGCCCTTGAAAATATTTTTTCCACTTCCCAAATTACCTCTCGAAAGTAACTCCCAGAAAACTCAATTTATTATACTTCAAGTGTATAATAAGGCTGTTGGGGCTAGTAGATCGGGTAATTGAAGATAAAAAACGTGTCCATTCGATCGCTATGTCTAAGCCACAACAGAAAAACTTTATTCCAAAATAAATTAAAAAATACAATATAAATTTCGAATACTGATGCCGACTGCAGATCATGATACAGAAAAGTAAAAATTAAAAAAAATCATTTCGAATTTCGTAGAACCTTCGCGTTTTTTGTCAGTCGGTTCTGAAAATTTTAAGTCAATCGCTCCAGTCCCTATTATACAGATTAGAGTCACAAATATTTCGAATTCTTCCATAACACTGACTGGACCTTATTTCTAAAAGAAGAATTATTTTATGGAAAATTTCAAAGTGGTGCTTCCTTTGACGCTTAATCTGGAAAAACTCAATATAAAATTTGAAATGAAACATCTTTATAAATTTAAAAAAAAAATTTATTTACCACAAAATTAACAATATTACATTATATTAATACATAATTATTGTAATAAAACAGAATTATTGGTGCTTTGAACTCCGACAAGCTCTAGCCTGCAAGAAGAATAGTTATCACAAGGATTTGTCTTTTATTTTATCGTCAATTTCATAGTTACAATTAGGGATCATGCAGTTTATTAAAGCGCTCAAAAATTACATAGCATACATCAACGTGTTGAATTAACTTCGCAAATCCCTTCAAACAAAACCAAATCAAACAAATTTATTTAAATATTAAATTCATTTTATTCCTGAAACAAGTTGTCCTATATTTACCATTTCCAAATTTCCCTGCTTATAATAAATATTGCTTTGATCTACGAGAAATCCATAAAAGGAAACCAATAGTGTAATGTACCTAAGTTTCTCTTCCTTAAGAGCTTAGATCCAAAAGTAAAGGCATGTCTACTAAATAAATGACTCTTTGTACAATTTTGCTTCTACAATTTGTTTTTCAACTTCAAATTTACAGTTAATTTTTTCATAGGCAAACCAATCACAGTGTAGAAATTATTTAGTGTTTTAATAAAGTTTAAATTTTTCTATATATCTTTATAGTAATATTAACTTGAAAGTATTGTTTGGGTATAAATTTATTACCTAGTTAATGGGAATCTGTTTTTAAGAGTCATTTGTTATTTTTGGAAAGTGAAACCACCATAAGTGTTAAGTAAAGAAGGTTCTTTGATTGCATTTGAATAACTTTGTAAAGAATGCAAAAATGCCCGTGTAGAATGTATTTAGATATGATGGATTTGGATCCATTTAATTAAAGATTTTACCACAGAAGAGTGCTTGTATAAAAAGTATTTCCAAAGTGTTTTATGTTACGTCTCCCATACAAAAAAAAACTGGCCAAGTGCGAGTCGGACTCGCGCATTATGGGCTCCTCCTTGTGAGTAAAATTGTTACACCCGAAAATTATTCGTAACTTTTCATCTATTGTATAATAAACTATATTTGTTGTTTAAGTACTTGCGTAAAGCCCCGAGGACCTCTCCGGTACGGTGCCATAAAAATTATTGCTACAGGTTGCATTTATATTGATTTTGCTAAAATTTTTATGATGTCATATAGGAATTTTTTCTTTAAAAAATACACCGATAAGTATATTAAAAGAGGAAGACTAAATTCCACTTCCAATTATCTCAGTGACTAAATTCCTAAACTTAATAAAGTAACAATCACAGTCTTCCATTAGTAATAAGATAAACAACTAATAATGAAATAAAAAAATATTAAAATAATTTTTAGAACATTTTCAGTGGAATGTAAAACTAGTTTTTAGGAAGGCATTATTATTATTCACACCGCACTGCAAGGATGTTGTAATTTTTAGAGCAAATGTTTTCACATGTGGGGGGGGGGGGGGGGGCGCCAAGGGCTTTCACTGAATTGTTCTTTTCGAAAATTTTTAAGTCGATAACTGCGTCAAAAACAGAATAAATTTTCTGTTTTCTTTACATGTATGACTAATTTTTAGAGATTTTTTGGTTAAGCAAGAAAGGGATGGTATATATTTTGGCTATTTTTCTGACAGCATGTAACTCGCATCGAGTTAGACCGTATTGTTGAGAAAAAAGTAAAACTTGAACTTAAAACGACTAAGGTAAGCAAAATTGCCAATTTTCGGTAAATATGAACTTCTCAATTATCCTTAATTGTTTTTGTTTTTTAAAAATTTATTTTAAGTTTATTTTCCCCTATTGCTGTTGCTTTATTATTAAAAAACTAACGAAAATAATCAACAAATCAACAGCTACATTATTGTCAATAGTGAGGAATAATGCAACAGTTAGTTAAGCGCATCTCGGCGCCTCGTGTTAAAATAACTACGACTTATGATGCCCCTTCTACTCTGCGACGCAGCAACAAATTATCGATTCTAATATACTTTAATCAGTTTACTGATAATTCGAAAGACATCTTGAATAATTTTAACTTTTCCCTTCCCTTCCTGAAAATTTTTAAATAAAAAATTCACACATCAAACCATAAAGTTTTTATAAGAAAATTAAGCAATATTGGAATAAATGGCTGAGCGCTTTCTTTATTAATATTAACAAGGAAGCAGTTTGTTAAACTAGAATATAGTGTAAGTAATCCATTGCTAATAAGATGTGGTGTAACCGAGGGCACAGTACTAGGTCCGATTTTGTTTCAGATATTAATAAACGATCTATGTAAATTGGAGCAATACTAATAACCACACAGTAGCCTATGCAGACGATACGGCAGTCGTTTTCAAAAGTAAGACATGTCTTCAGGTAGATCTGAATTGCAAACTCTGAGCTTGATCAGGTTCATAGATGGTTGAACCCGCATAAATTTGCAATTTAGCCTTAAATTTTGAAAAAAACAAAATTTATGATAATTGGGACTCAAACAATTGATGATAGGGAATGTAACATTCAGATAGCAGATAAAAGGATCCAAAGTGTCACATAAATATCTCGGTATCACAATGAGAAAAACGTGTTTAAACTAAAATTATTTTGCTATTGTGCAATCGATATTAAATTATGATATTATCGCTTGGGGTGGAACTTACACTACAACAATCTCGCCTCTAGCAATATTGCAAAGCAAAATAGTAAAACTATGTCTTAGAAAAACGAGATTTAATTCCACAACGCAAGCATTTACTGAGTTCAACGTCATGACTGGTCGACAAAGATATACTGCAACACTACTTTAGTATTCCGTAATTTATCTAAATTTCCTGTACATATTACAAACCACTTAACGCGATGGTAACTAAATTCTAACCTTGTTGTGCCTGCATAGAGGAAGGCTCTATGTCTTAAACACGCCGGTTATCTAGGAAAAAATAATAACCTAGGAAATGATTTTAAAAATTCGTTAAGCCCTGCTAATTATATTCCAATAGATGTATTTTCAATAATTGTTTTGCTTAAAGAAATGAAACGTTTTTCTGATCCAAATACAGGATGCATAAGATATAATTAATAGATTTTATACTGAAAATTCATCATGTAATTTTGCACATGGGATGCTAGACTGCTTAAGCTAAGCTTAATCTTTTATGAGACACTTGGCTTTTTTTTGTATTACTTTATGTTTAGATAGTATCTCTTAGAGTGCAATCTTTTAGAGTTAAGGTCTTATTTTGAAGTATGTATATGTAGTTTTATAAGAATTTTTTAATCCAAAATAAATAATAATAATAATATAATCCTAGCAATTTCTAAACATAACGCATTCTCAGAAAGCATAAGGTGAGTTGCAATAATATGTTGCTGCGTTGCAGAGTTGCGACAAAATAGAAGCGGCATCATAAGTTGTACATTGGAGTTGCGATAAAGTCGCTCGGGACCATCAATACATAAACACATATTTTTTGAAGCTGTTGCGAAAAAGCTAAATGAGCCTTTCTTCTTTAAGCTTTCCACTTTATCACATAAAACCTTATGAGTTAACAATTGTCCTAAATTTTACTTCAGTATTCTCTGTTAATAAAATGTACTTCTTGTCTGAATTTCGCATATCTAGGTAAACCGGTTTAAAAGCTACAAAGTTTCAACGCCACCGGTTCCTTTTCACCTTTTTTCCTACTGAATGTTGAAATAACCTTATTTTATTGGATATCTTCGTTTGAAACACTGGTTATGTTAAAATATACATAATAATTTGCAACAACAAACCTTCATAAACTTGCGAACCTAATTACAGTATGATACTTCCAAGTCCGGTTAAAAACCCTGATTAACAGACAATAAAACATGATTGTGAACTTCATGTCTTTTTATCAAAACTGTATGTTTCAAAATGTGCCATTATTTTTTTTGCGTATTTTTGATAAATTTGTAAGTTTCAAATTATTGTGTTTTCGCAACGGAATTCTTATTTTTCAGCGTTGTAAGAATTCAAAGTAAAAAACAAATTTTTCTGTCAACATACATTGTAAATTTTTAATATTTTCCCTTGCAAACATTTGGACGTTATGTAAAAATTATGCGATATAAATCTATAAAGCCTTGGGAATTGGTTATCCAAATGAACTCTGACTTTTTTATAAAAAATTATATATGATTCTCGCCTGGATCCAGTGGTTGTTAATTTTCATAGCCTTTCACTTTCAACTGTAGAACATATTTCTTTCTGAGAATATTACTAATGTATGTCGTCGGTGGCCGGGGTTGTATAAATTTAAATTAAAAAATTATGCAAAGGGCAAATCGAGATTTACACAATGCTCGAAATAGTTGGGCTATTTGCTCGATTTGCGGCATTGGAACCCTTAAAGTTTATTCATTAACCCACATTATTGTAACCCACTCATCCTCTCTACAAATATTTCATTCATAACGGCAAGGAAATTGTATTTACATATTTCATCTCTTTCAACAAATACAAAATGTACAAGGTTTATAGGTTTACAAAGTCGACGTTTTTATATTAGTCAGTTCCGGAATAACAAATCTACCACCCAATTTTGAGACGCAGTATCGCGTGACCAGGTGTTTCAATGTTAAATTATACTTAAAAAACATAACCAGCTCTACACAATTTTGAAATATACAAGTAGTAACGTTATAAGCTACGTCGTTATCCACTGCCAATTGTCAGGTTTTTACAAAAAAAAACTTTCATACCTTGAGTGGATGTGTAAACTTAGCTTAATCCGGCAATGTTGTTCATAGGTACACAGGGGGATGGACTAACAGCATTCTAAAATTAACCAAAATGAATTCAAAGAACTTCAAAACGTATATACTTAATGAAACTTCGTCGCCTCGTTTCAAAGTTTCGGACTCATAAGATGAGGGAAAAACAGAAGATGGTAAACTGTTCCACGTTCGTGTTGTTGCTTTTTTTACGATGTGGCCAAATCCTAGCGGACAACCCTTTGATGCGTTAGCATGGTTTTGGCCGGAAGGGAATTAGGGTAAGGGAAGCGAGGAAACTTGAGTCTTGTTTTTGCATTGCTGCGAGCTAGACAACAGCCCAGAGACGGAGTGGATTATTTTAATTTCTTAATAAAAGCTCACGGGGTCATCTGGTCTCGAACCCGGGACCCATGGCATGTTGGTCTTGCCGCTCAACGTATTGATCCAACTCCGTCTGCAAACAATTCCCGAAAATTGACGGTACGTCCAAATTTTACCTGGACAGTATAGGGGAGAGAGTAACTTGAAACTCTTGTATCGCGCGTTGTCATGTGTCTACAAGGAATCAGGCCACCACTTTTTGTCTTTTGGCCGAATAAATAGCGATGGAAGAGTCAGAGACAGCCGACATTCCGTCAATGCTCTCAGAGATTGAGGGATCGCCAATAAGTTTAATAGTCTTACGCTGGACTTTGTCTAACGCGTACAATGCAGTGTGTCCGGCTTCTGCCCAAATATGGGAATTATTTTCAAGTCTAAGCCTGTTGTGGGACTTGTAGATCAGCGCTAAGTCAGATGGCGAGAAATATTTCTTATATCTCTGCAGAAAACGCAACCCTTTCATCGCGTTTTTATCAATTGAAAATATACATATAATCAGTACAGCTAAGACTGCTGGATATCTCAATACCCAAGATATTTAGAGAGCGCGAATTGGGTATATTCACTCCGTCGACTGAAATAGGTTGAAGGTGGAATTGACGTTTTTTAAGGGACATTAAACAGCAAATCAAGGGTGCTAATTTGGATTTTTTTTGATTTTTCAGAAAATTGTTTATAAAATAATAAAAATATTAAAAAGAAAATGTTATTTAGGTTTAATTACTAGTATTTAGTCTTATGAATAAAATCCCGTTGGAATTTTGACTCTATCTGTTACAGGAAGCCCAAGAACTGTGGAGCCGTTTAAAAATCATCTTTTGGAAGACGTCCTCTGCAGTGGTCAAAATGTACTAAAAATGAAAAAAAAAAAAAATAATTTTTATATTCATAATATGTTTTATAAAAATGCCCAAAAGGTAAAGTGTATTTTTTTCAATTATGAAACGAAAAGTCCCCTTAACAAGGTGTGGGTGCAGACCAAATACTGGCCAGAAGGGCAGCATGCCAGACTCTATGAAAAGCTTTTAAAATATCAAGAGCGGTGATTTCAGACTCACCAAAATTATGGGATCAATGACTCGAACGCTCCGTTAAGTTTCCGGATCAGAGTCCAGCGCGGAAACGGTACTGGCAATCGTTGATATCGTTCTAGATATTTCACTGAGAATTGATGAGTGATTCAGGAACATTAGATAAGACCGAGTTAGTGCAATTGGTCTGTAGTTAGAGGTATCGCATGCCTTTATCGGCTGAACATAGCCAGCTTCCATGTATTTGGAAACACTCCTGTTGCATATGACAGGTGAAAAAGTTTGCGCAGAGGTTTAGCCAAAGCAGAGGAGCTGCATTTTAAAACCAGGGGCGAGAAACCATCATTGCCAGTAGCTTTGGACACGCTGAGTTTCGAGAGTACTCTAAAAACTTTCCTTGTGCGGAAGTTTAACGGCTTTTGTCTGCTAGTGCACTGTGATGGAGATGAAAGTGGCTGCAATGAAGACGGCAAGTACGAATTAGCAGCGAACAGGTTGGCTTTGTCCAATGAGCCAGCAAAAACATTCCCATTATAAATGAGTCGTGGTGTTTGCGAACAAGTGCAATTATTCTTTACGGTTTTTACTAGAGACCAGAAGCCCTTATTATCCTTTTGAGCATAAAATACCTTCCGTCTAATATTATGATTTTTTATTGGCTATGGAACAGTCATTATTGAACCAATTGGTGTTAGTTGTTTGAAGCTATGAGGAATAAAGCGATGCATCTCAAACCATAGGATGTTCAAAATACATATAACCAGTCATTTTGTTAACGTCTCTCACAGAAAAGCAAACAAAAGTAGAAAGTTTTGTACATTCAGATTAATTACCTTTCATCAGAAAAACACATGAAATTTTATGTACGTAGATTTATCAAATTTAGTGACTACAACCTGCAAGAAATTTTCTTACCTTAATTCTGATATTAAGATTTTAGCTACGCTGGAAATGATAAATTTCTTGTAAAGAGCGTTACGAGAATCTTTATGTCTAGTGCGATAACATTTCTCGCAAATATTTCTAACTAACACAAAAAAGGCAATGAGCGTTACCGATTGTCTACTTTTAAATTCTGACTTGCACTTTTAGCATTTTTTATAGAATTAACCGGTTTATTGCTCGGCACGGTGGAAAAACTTTTCGCTCAGCATTTTGTAAAAGAAAAGAAAACACTTGTTTATTACTTTTCACAAATTTGTGGAAAAGTACGCCTCCCATAGCAGACGTTCCATCAACCGCCTTCCACTGAACATAGGTTCGAGCACAACTATGTTCTTCTTTCGAAAAAGAAACCAAGTGAGGTTTAATTTCACCATCAATGGCTGCCGCCTAACGACCTTGGGCTCCGTCAACCGTTGGTTAAAAGAGTTTGATGACCCCTATTTCTATTGTATTTTCCTCAGACTAATTTTGGAATATACCTGCGGTTCAGCAGAAATTTGTTCGATTCGCCCTACAAGACCTTCCCTGTAATAATTCTGCTATACTGCCACGTTACCGTGACCGGTTAGGGTTGATTCATCTGAATACCCTTGAAGGAAGACGCCGCAATTCTTGCATGTGCTTCATTACCGCAATAATTATGGTAAATTTGAGTCGATCTCAACGATGGCATGGCTCTTTAGTTTCTCTTTTGACTCCATTGATTTTCACTTGTCCGAGAGCCTCTTGAGAGTTCAGCTTTGTTAAGAATACTTTTGTTAACTGTTTAAATTTTAATTTTATCTACTTGGATTGTATACTTTTCGCTTTCTATTGCTTGATTCACAATTTGTTTTAGGATTCTCTCTAGTTCCCGTAAGCCCTTGTGGTACATGAAGCAGGGGAAGAACTTCACCCGATTCCAGAAAACAGTTGTAAGTGAACCTACAGTTTAAAGTTGATCCCGAACCACTGACATTTGCTCTGCAACCTTCATGGCATTTTTATCGTAATCTGATGTCAGCAGAAAACAAACATGGGTTGCCGGCGGTGGGATTCGAACCTGGGACCTCCGGATTGGTCGGCTGACAGGTTATCACTTACTCCAACGACGACTTATTGTGTAATGTGACGATACTGTTTCAGTCACTGACGAAATGTAACACCCAAGCTACCCCATTATATATAATTTGTCATTAACCCCCCACAAATGTATCGCCGCAGGGACCTGTTTGTCGGGCTTACTTTCTTTCGACCATTCAGATAACTATACCGTTCTTAGCAATGCACACTTGAAACCTTTTATTCTAAATTTCCTTTCGATCATGATTGAGCAAATTTAATACATTATAAGGCTGGCTCCATAAAATGGTTCTTCTTCTATGCCAATGGAAGTTTCATATAAAGCTGTAATATAGAAAATAAAATAATACGTAAAATAAGCCTTGCGTCAGGTTATATTTTTAAAAGTTTGTAGAGATTACAAACAAATAAAAAAATATCAAGGCCAACTTTCCTCACCTTGTTGGCACTCGTATAATTAAATGCAAACGGACGGGCATATTTTTATGGAAAACTAAACAATGCCCATGACAAGACAACGGATCAGCAAGTTTTCATTTTATATCTTCGATATTTATAACCTTCTTTCTTGCATAAAATGATTCTTACACTAAATCTAGTAGAACTTCCAACAACAAAATATTTGTATATTGTCTTTATACTAATTTTCTATTATAATTGCTTTTTACAATACACTTAAATAGTATATATATTTTTAATTACTTTACAGAAAAACTGTTGAAAATACTGAACTCAAAAAAAAATACTTACACTGTTTTTGGTTTTGCTAGATAAAGGCTGTAGACAAGATAAACAGTCACTGTCTGAATACTTTAAGTACGTTTCTACATTATAGTGATACATTTCTTTTAACTAGTTTTAATTACATGTCTAGCAATATGATGAATTCTCAGAAAAGATACTTTGGTCATTCAGTTGTAACATGACTACGTCTTGCCGATTAGATGGGGGCTCAGGAGCTCTTTGTTTGCGCGTTTCAATTGCTACAATGAACAAAAATGTTTTGGTTTTTTTTTTTTAAATATAGCAAGCTAGTCAAGTATACGAAAGCATTTTCCCCTAGGAATATAAATAAGCCAAGCAACATTTCCCAAATTTTCGAAAAGAATAAGCTTAAGATGTTTCAGACAGTGAAAAAGAATATCAAAATGCACTGTTTTTTTCTGAAAAATAAAAAGAGGATATACGAGACATGCCAATAGATTTTAAGAAAAATAATTTTGTATTGGTTGCTTCTAAAAATCAAAAGAACTTACCACTACTGGATTCAAGAAATTCAATTTATTTACTACTTTTGTTTCAAATCTCATTTCTAATTTATTTAGGGAAGTTAACTTATATAAGATCTACAAAAGTTTAAGGAAAAATGATAGCATCAACATTACTACTAAAAGTTTTATTAAAAATGAAATAACTGCCATAAAACCTAAACAATACAATTTATTGAAATAGGTACAATTTCTAAAAACGTATCCGAACATAAAAGCGTGTGGATTCGAATTTCATGCATTTGCATTTGTATTATGTGAAATCACTAACTGAAAACAATTGGCTAGAAAGTCAGATAACCCTGACGCGAAATTATTTTTTTCCACTGAACACGCAATTGAAAAACTTAGAGACGTAAAACGTTACTATTATGTTGACGATTTGTCGTGTAGTTGGTAGAAAACAAATGTGGCCAAAGCTTAGGGGACAACCCTTTGCGTTGGCATGGCTTTGGCCGGAAGGGAATTAGGGTAACTGAAGTGAGGAAACTTCAATGTCTTGTTTTGGCATTGCTGCGAGCTAGACCACAGCCCAGAGGCGGGATATATTTTTCGCAAATATAATATAAAATACCTTGAGAAGTATGTACCCCTTAGCTTAAAGTAGCCATTGAAGCCATTGCCTCACCACTGGATACATACTGGAAAGATAGAAAAAGGTGCGTGTGGCCTTTATTTCCAAAGCAGGGAAACCAAAGCTACACAAAGGGCCAAAGATTATAGACCTATCAGCCTCTCGCCGTTTCTATTAAACACACTAGAGAGGCTATTGCAACTATATCCCAGGCAACTCCTTAAGTCAACAAAGTATCTATGTAGCGCACAACACGCTTACACTAAAGGTAAATCCGTGGGCACAGCACTACATGAGGTTACAAGAACGATTGAGAAATTTCTCCATGATAAGGAATATACGCTGGCAGCTTTCCATTGAGGGAGCACTTATCAATCTTGAAAACAGAATCCATTATCTCCTCTATGGAGGAAGCTGGAACAAGAAAATTTCTGACAAACTGTATACAGACGATGCTAAATAAGCAGATTTATTAACGTCAGTTCAGGGGACTTCTCCATCAGGAAAACAGTTAACAGAGGCACGCAACAGGGAGGAGTTTTATCACCTCTTCTCTGGAACATCTCTCTTAACAAAATCATTAAATCCCTCGTTAGCAAAAATATCAAAACGATAGCGCACGCAGACGACTTCGCGCTACTGACAAAAGGAAAATTCCTACAAACGGTCAGTGATGTTATGAGCTCTGCCTTAAAAGGCATCTCAAGATGGCAGAATCCAAACAACCAAACAACCTATTTGGAAATTACAAAAACTCAGAGGTAGTGTCTCAAATCTCTCCGAAAGCTAAATTTCTGGGCGTCATATTCGACTCCAAATTAAATTGGTCGTCAGACCCACTCTTACACACGGGACGATAGTTTGGCGGGATGGGGAAAGCAAAGAGTCACATCTAAACTTTTTAAGGAAAGTGCAAAAGCGAGCTTGCTTGGGAATAACCGGTGCGATAAAATCCAAACAACACGCTAGTCTGGAAGCTATCCTACACCTACAACCCATAGAAAAATTGTAGCCGTAGCAATTCTCAGATTAAGAGAGAATAACTAATGGTCGCCACGGAACTTTGCGCACGCAGTCATACTGGACCTCTTCAATCAAAGTGGGCTACACCCCACAACAGATTATTATTCTTGGAAGTGCTGCATATAAAAAAATATTAGACTCACAAATGAATGCAGCGTTTTTCAAACAGAAATATTCGCTGCACTCGCTGGCCAAGCAAAACAGATGTCAGAGACTGTGATCACCACTTGCCTGGACAGTCAAGCAGCACTAAAAGTGTTGAACTCCAATTTGATAAATTCGAAATGAGTTAGAGGCTGTATTAGGGTACTAGGATCCATTTCACATCTTACGGTTCAGCTCTGTTGGGTTCCAAACAATGTCGGCATGGAGGGAAATAAAAAAGCTAACAAACTTGCCAAAACGGGTTCAAACACTGATATAGACACACCCATGGAAAGGAACCGCCCCTTAATACGGCAAAAAGTCAAATTGAAAGATATTATTCCAATACGACTTCGGAACGGTGGAGAAATATTACTTATTGTCGCACAACACGTAGTCTATGGCCAAAGCTAAACTTTAAGAGAACTTGAAACCTCATATCCTTCGCATTCGGACACTCGTCGGTGTTCTCACTGGCCATTGCCCAATTAGAGTTGTGGCCGCTAGACTCGGCGTGCCATCGAATGAACTCTGTAAAAGCTGTAAAAGTGAAAAAGAAATTGTATCCATAGAGCTCCTGCTCTGCGGATGTTCAGCTCTACAAGAATGACGACTTGTCTGCCTGAGAGCAAAGTTCTTCGATAACTTGGACGACTTAGTGGAGACAGCGCTAGCGGATCTCAGTAGATTTTAACAGAGATATGGGTGGTTTTAGGTCCAACCATATTCGTTTTTATTTAAAGGGTATTCACAATGGACCTCATTGGCCTCCGAGTGGAATTATTGTCCTCAGCAGCAAATATACTGACTAACCAACCAACCAACAAATGTGATGTACAGTTAAAATCCTTTAGTATAACACTTACCCATGACTGAAATCTTAAGTCACTTAAGAAATGTATGTAGTTGCGCGTTCTAGGCCGCTTTTTAAGTTATTAAGACAAAAAAATGGCTTTTTAAAAATAAAAGCTTTTTTGTACTGTTTATACAGGGAAACGTGGAAAAGACGAATGGCTCATCACACGTACAGTGTATTCACGGGCTATTAGGGTCTCTTGTTTACTTTATACTTCAAGGTACAAAATCCATTAAATCAGCAATAAAATCATGTATAAAACAGCATACAACGATATTTGCGTGATTTCCTTGATTTATTAGAAAAAATGACGGGTTACCTACTGTCAATTGAATATTTTATGATGTCCCCTATATTGATGGCCTTACTATGTTATGCATGAAGCGATGAGTGAAATTTTAGTAAAAAAAAAAGATGCAATTTATATGTAATGTTCTAATGATGGTGTGTTTTTCTTGAGGCATATTTAGTTTTGCATAAGTAAATTCTCGGTGGAGTCAGAGATAACGTGTTGGCCTTCCATCATGTGGTTGTTTTCGGCTGACAGCAGATTTCGCTAAAAGGCCATTGAGTAATGTCGGTCTATCACTCTCGAGAGAACCCCATTGAACCAGCACCGCTATTGTCCTGTCTGATCTACTAAAATAGCACTCCATCGCGAAAAGCAAAAGAGGAACTTAATGACATAGGCATAGCAGTGGCCGCCATTATGCACACTGAAGGAGTCTTTGATAGTGTAAACTTTGAAAGTCTGACAGATGCCCTTATCGGTCGTGGAACTATTCCATTGTTAGGAAAATGTTAAAGACAAAATCAGTTATTATCCAGACAGCAGAATCGACTGATTTTTGCATGGATCGAGGTGCAAACTGGCACAGGTCAAGTTCTGGTTAAGGTCACTGGCTTGGGTGAGGGAACTTGTAGGTATTGAAGGGCTGGCTTCGAGTTATCATGTTCCCGAACCGTTCACTGTCTTGGACAAGGGCTTATTGGAAATACGGGGAATGATGGGACACTGGGAGCATTGGACCATAGCGGACTCGTGCAGATAGGCGAAGATGGCGATTAGGTTGCCCATAAGTGCTGAACAGAAAATCGTCTTAGATATCTATCGGAGGGCCTTGAAATGGCTGAAAACACTGGCAGCAGGACATTGCAACTTCAGATGTAAAGAAGCAGAACATCGTTAAGGATAATATTTGCAAACTGCGCCTGAAAGAGCAGAAGATTGCGGTGCACATAGTGTGCCACAGTCTTGCTTAGCAAGCAAAAGGATGCTGTTGGGATACCACTAAATGGAGGCCGAAAGAATCGAAGAGGTATCTCACAAGCAAAGGTTTGCATTAATCCGAGATTCAAGGTAAAGGAGGAAAAGTGAGTGAGCCCAGATAGCCTTCGCTAAAGTAATAAGATATGTTTAGTGAGAAAAAATCTCACACTCCCAGAGAAATTCGGCGGATCTATCGGTGTCTTTAGAAGATTATAACCTCTCACGTTAAAAAATAAAATAACATTTCGGTGGTTCGGAATCCACCTTGAATTGAAGGTCCACTTCCAATTCTTGTCCTCAAATCGGATAAATTCATTCTTCCGCCCCATGCCCCATATGGGGAGAGATAAGTGAGAATGTAATGCAGAAAAATTAATTTTAAAAGTACATGAAAATAATGCGTACTTAAGTCTGTTTTTTACGTTAACTGAGTTATGTACTGAGGTAATCATGCCTGGATTTTTTTTTATTTTGAACTTAAACGCGAGCACAATTGTCATAGTTGCATTATCCATATTCTTAGAAGATAAAAAATGCAAACAATTTTATACATTAATTTCTGTTATTCATAACTTTCGCAAAATAAAGCTCGAAAATACTTGCCTTTTTGCATAACGACAACATAAGGTGCACTGCAGCCAACAAGCGACGAAAACAGCGATTCGTACCAACAGATACGAAAAATGTTTTGATCCATACCATACATTTCGTTCCTTAGAGTATTTCATTCCTACGAAATTATATAACGGCATTGTTGTGAGAATGCTAAAGCAAGCTTGCATAGAAAGGATTCACTTATCGATTTCCTTTTGTGAAAAATCTAAGGAGTAATGAAATTTTTTCAATTTTCGCATAAGAAAAACACAAATCAACAGGGAATTATTTCTACGTTGGGTTAAAGTCTTTCATATAAATACCATTGCAAATTTGTTGCCACAGTTTTGCAGTTATTGTCTCGAATTTTAATTAATTTAATTTTAATTATATGTAATAAACGCAGTCGTACTTAAATTCTCTACAGTCATTGGAGTTATCATTGCCATGATAATTCTATCATATATTTATGTGCTGATTGATTAGGGCGAACAAATTTTATCCATTCTCCCTCTCTTTAAAGTGAATAAATTAAAGAATATGTCCACAAATTTGGAAAATTACATTTTTTGTAGAAGTATAAATAAAAAATATATATTTTTAAATCATATATAATAAATCACAGGTATGAATAGCAAAAACAAATGTAATATGTCATTTTGAATGATGAATTTTTACGCAACAGTTGAAACCACAATATCTTTGACCAACCATGGAAACAAAAGCATGAATTCAAGGCAATCTTCAAGAAACCTTAATCCCCTAGGGTATCTTAAACTGAACGAAATGCATAAGAATGATAACACTGAAATTGTCTGATACTTTTCGCGAAGACGCAAACAAAAGGCGGCAATGAAATGGCGGGTGGGTTCTAAGAACTTAATAAGTCCATGCAAAGTGCATTTATTTTCTGATGATATGCCATTTTATTTCGTAAGCATGCTGTTAAACGTTAACAAGATTAATAATACAAAAAATGGTACAAAATCAAATATTCATAACTTTTTGATTTAAATAATTGTAAAAAAAAAACAACAAAATCTAGTATTAAAGATTATTCACATACCGTTAGCTGTTTTTATATTATTTCGACTAGGATACGTTTTGGGAATATTTAAGAATGGTGGTGGAGATGGAAATTCCGTTACGTTATGGAATCTATTGGCGAATTTCGTTTCTAAGTCTACAACCAGCCTGCTGACTGTTACGTTTGGCATACCACCAATATTTCCTGCTCCCACTGCGTTTGTTCGAATTGAGGAATGCCTTTGCGGAGGCACTGGAGGCGCAATTGTCTGGAAAGAAATTTTTAAGAAAGGTTAATATAAACATTAATTATTCTCCTGTAATTTCAACTAACAAAATAAATTAAATAAATTAATTAATTTTACAAAATTCCATTTTTTACAAATTCAAAATGAATAAAGAAAAACTTTCATATGCTTACATTGTTAACTTGTCTCTGTGGAGGAGGAGGTGCCGGACCCGTCCTATGTGGTGGCAATGGAGGCGCTATTCCATTCACCTTTTGTTGCTTTTCCCGATTATGTATAGGCGAATTTATTTTTGCCGTACTACCACCTATACTTGGTGTAGTCAAAGTATTGCTACTTAAAGATGATAATGTAGATACATTGCTTGCTGAGCCACCATGGCTTTGACTTTTTAATTGCTCTTTCAGTAATGCTACATTGCTTGCTGATCCAAATGCTGTACTACTGACAGGTGGTGTACTTAAAGGAAGATTACTAAGGTTCGTATTGGAAATACTTCTTGCTGGTGTAGGAGGAGGTGGCGGCTTAACTGAAGGAGGCTTTGGCGGTGCAACAGTTGGTCGTCCTACAGATGGTTAATTAAACAAAATCGATTTTTTGCTTTCAAAATTTTACCGATGGGAGGATTTGGAGCCTGCCTTGTACTAATTGATTCCTGCGATTGAAATAATTGCGGTGCACCACGAAGCGTCCCAAAATGCGAGGCGGGAAATGATGGACCACTCGTTGGAACGACTGGAGGTGATCTAATAAAAATATTTAATAAAATAAATAGAATTCAAAATCTATATATAAATAAAATATTTCGTTAAAAATGTATCTACCTTGGGGATTTCATACTGTGATGCCGTGCTACTGTAGGTTTTCCATTTGCAATTAGCTGTTGGATCCCAGGAGGTTTAGGGGCGCAGTTTGGTTTGCCATGATTAACAACAGGTTTTGAAAGGGAAGAGGGGTTCGTGTTACTGGATGAGCTACTACTGCTTGCACCAAATAATGAAGATTTATTTGGTGCTATATTCTGCGCTAATGACGTTTGCATTGTTGAACTATCGCTATTTACATTAGAATTACCTATTGATAAACTAAAAAAAGGAAATGAATGATGAAATCAATTGAAAAAGCAAAAACACAAACAAAAATTAGCAATGCAAAGCCTACTTACCTAAGATTATTATTTTTTCTTGAAGACGAATTGCTGCTACTACTACCCTCCGACAAGGTTGGAGAGGAAGCTTTTACTGACGATTTCGATGATGTATTAATTTTCTCTAAAACAGAATCGGAAGCACTCTGAAACGACGGGGAAGCGATTAATTTAAATGATTAAAGTGATGGGCGACGCGAAAGCATCAATGCTTACAGATGAAATGTTTTTCTGCACGGGAGGTTGTGGTGGAGGTCCCCTGTTAGTTCGAAGATTCGCTTCAGTAGCATTTATTTGTTTCTGCCGTTTAAGTGTTAGATGTTTTGTTAATTCTGCATTAAAATCCATCGGTGGACCATTATTTTGCGGGCTGGTGACATTAATTTTCTCTTGTTGTGCAACATTTGTTCGAGTGGAAGACAGTGTACCTGAAAATTTATTTGTTTTTAAAAACGAATTTTATTTGTGGAAAATAAAATATTTCCCCATTTATTAAGTAGCGAATTTATTTTTAGATAAAATGAGATATAAAAAATCGACCAGATGTGTATATGACTGATATTGACGTCATTGTGACTGGTGGATTGGAAAATGTAATTGTTTCTGAATGAGATACAAAGCATTGTGAAACAGCTTAAATTTGTTTCAGCATTTGCCTGATATTTCCAAATTTGTTGTAAGTAAATCGAAAGAAAGCAGTATGGTTGAAAAATCAGTTGTTTACGAAGGTATCTTAATTTAACGAGTTTAAGCTCTCTTTATATTTACTGAAAGCATTCGTTTGTCAAGTGTTGCGATCAATTATTTTTATTTTCCACATTGACTGCCTCCTCTGTTTGGAGTATTAACTAATTCAGTCCTTCCCAATGAAACTGAAAGTCTCTTTGGAATTCAGTAAGTTGATAAAATTTAGGCATTGTGAAATTTGCTTAATTAATTGATGCATTCAATTGTTTAATATGATGATGTCAAAGCTCTAGGGATGCGCTTTTATGCTATAGCCCGGCCTTGGCTCGAAAGGAATTGATGAAAAATGGGTTAAGAGGTTGAATGACGAAAATTACAGTGTTCGTTTTGTCTGAATTTTTGTGGCGAGGAAAGAACAAAATATGATCAAATGTTCCACATTTGTGTAGTTCGGTTTAAGGTTTCCTAAATGGCGGTACGTCGATATTGGACTTCGTGAGAGCGACTTCACACTCTTCACACAGAAGAGTAACAGTGAGAGACAACTTACATTCCGTCGATGCCTCACGGAGTCGATGTTCTCAGAAATTGTGAACTCCTTTATAATTTTAAGGGAATTTAAATTTAGTGGAACGCAGACAGTTCGGCCAATGCACAAATAAGGGACTTATATTCCAATTTAGTTTTCACTTGCAGATAAGCTCCCAATCAGGGAGTAAAATATTTTTTACAGTTTTTCCGGGCATTTTATCGAATTTTTAGAAACTTACATTACTTGTTATCTCAATATCCAAGATGTTAAGAGATGGCGAATAAGGTGTGTATACTTCATCAATAAGCCTGATGTTTTTAAGTGACAATAAGTAGCGATGAATTCTGGATTCGATAAACATAGCAAGATTTGCCCCGCTCAAAACAAGGTATTGATCAAAAAGAGATTTCTTGAAATAAACATGGGTAGTTTTTGGTTCTTTTCAATATCGAATTGTAAATATGGCTATATTAAGTCTGCAAATAACGGTTGTTTCGCACTAGAAATCGCTTATAGAACTTGATGAATCAGTTGAGTTTAGTGCGAAGGAACTGAAGCCTATCCATAGACAACAAATTGGGAGAAATTAGCTGACTGCTCAAGAGGGAATAAATTTATCGAGAAACAGCACGTCGTTATCGCACAGTCCCCTTACCTAGTTCACACCGAACATTTGTGGATTGGGGTCGAAAGTTTGATTCCGTCAATGGCAGAACAGATTTGGTCCTTGAAGGAGCCATACAAATATGATATGGAATGTCGGAATTACAGTCAGTACACAGCAAATCGATCGCTCAAGTGATTAATAATAAGTATTTATACTGTTAAACTTTTAATTTAATTTAAAATTCATATAATTATTTGTTAGTTACCGTTATTTTTGCAGAACTTTTAGGTAGCTATTAATTTTATAGCAATTTCATATAATGTCGACAAAGCAAAAAGGAAGAAATGGAAGCGCGGACAATTCCGTTCTGGAGACGAAAGTTTGAAGAATGATCTTCACAGAAAACCAGCTGTACTTGGTAATAAGGATCACCTTCGAACTATGATAGAAGCCAATCCCACTCGGGCTTCATCATCCTTTTGTAATCAATCACTTGTAAAAATACAAATACCCGGTGTTTCACAGCGCGTGTGCAAAAATGAAGGATCTGGTAGACCTAGGTGAGAAACGAAAAAACATAGCTATAGGAGTTGCTTAAAATGGCAAGTATTAGCTGGACGTTTGATCATGAAACTTGAGAACGGTAAAAGATTTTTGTTCGCTTTAAGTTTCCTTTGAAAGAGAACACATTAGACACTATTTTAAACCCGAAAATAAAAAAAAAACTCAAGTAATTTCCCTTTGAAATGAAAAAAATGGGGGGGGGGGATATAAAAGAGATCGCTTTAATGGTTTAACCTCGATACACTGAAGCCATTATGAAAGTGTTGGCAGATACACGGGTTTCTAAGTGGAAGTTGATGTCATTCTGGCATGTGCATATGAGGCCTAAATCCGGCCTACTTAAAAAAACATATTTATCTTCTAGTGAAGTCAATGAACGAGTACGCAACAAATTCGGGTACCTACAAGACCAACTCCCAAACCCACCGTTTTCGAGGTCGCTGAACGCGAATATCATAGGAAAAAGAAAGATTTTATCCGTGTCCACCAATCAAACGGCCAAAACCCATCCCATTTACGGTTTTCGCATACGGACGCGCGACAGCATCGTTTCTGATGGAAATTTTTGATATAACAAAAAAACGAATTATGGCAGGGAGAGTTTGGCTTAGTTATAATTTGCATTTTCTTTTTTCTTTTCTTTTCTTTTTCTTACATTATTATATTTTCTTTTCTTGATTATACTAAATGTGTAAACTTATCTACTTATTTTACTTTTCTATCTTGCTTTTATTAGTCAATCACTTTGATTCTGTAATTTATTCTGATACCTCATTTTGCGTTATATTTACTGTTCAGATTTCGTTAGTTTGTAGTAGTCAGTATTTGGAGAATTTGTAAATAAATAAATAAATAACCTTGGGGGTCTACTCTACCCTCTCAGAAGGTGGAAAAGTGGTTTCATATAGTTTCAGATCACTTTAACCCTTTCTATCCCCTCCTCAATTTCGCGCGTTCCCTTACAATATTCTCGGCAATGGTTGTTCTCAGGAAAAAAGATCGAAACATTTTCGCACAAAGGCAGAAGAATTATTGCGAAGACCCTGACTACTCTTGGGCTTGTTTCTACTCTTCCACCCGGTGGAAAAGTAGTTTCATATATCTTCTGAGTTCAAACGTTTTCAACCCTATGATATTCAGGTTTTTGGGCTAAAATCCCGACTCACTGACTCCATTATCAGGTGGCGGTCAAAACAATCGGTTTTCCCGTAACCAAATCGATAGATTGGTTTATGGATGCTAGCAGCTCTAGATGAACTGGGAAAAACAAATTGAATAACTGCCTTTGGATACCGGGGCATCAGGGTTTCCCTGGTAATTAGGCCCGTGCGCACGGTTGGTTTTGGGGGTTCAGAACTCCTCCCCACAGGAGGGTTCTTAAAATTTTTTGAACTTCTTGACTAGAAAAAATTTGACTGAAATACTAAAACAATAAGCTAAAATACCATATTTTTTAATTGCATAATATATCATATTTTATGTACATCCATTTGTATAGCTCCTTAATTTTTTTTTTATTAAATTAGACCCACAGACCTGCTGGTAATGACAGGGCTAATGAACCGGCCGGACAGGGCTTTGCCTCTCCGGGTGGCGTGAAGTCTTTCAGTCCGCATTGCTAAAATTGCTAATACACAATTGGACATACGACAAGCACAAATGCTATTAGGAAACTTGATGTCAGCTCCGTCACTAAGTAAAGCTAAGGAGCTCCTTAGGTTTGACAAACCGGATATGAGACTGATCATCGAGCACTGTCAACTGACCCATCCTCAGTTATCTTATTGATTGATCGTTTATATTTTGAATCTTTTCTTTGATTTTTTTATATTTCTTGGTAATTAATTTAATTTAAAAAATGTATTTGTAGTAAAATTGTTGTGTCAGTTTTTGATGAATTTGTAAATAACTGAATAATTTGCAATTCTTAACAAAATTATTTATTTGATTTATACTTAAATTAAGGAAGTTAAACTTAGTAGCAGCAATAAATGTGAATAAATACTTTTACCTACACATCTCTCAACTAATAAATAAGTTACATCATGGCAACTCTGTTTCATTATCGGAAACACATAAATAATTAAAGTAATAATCAGTTAAACTAACAATAGTTGTTTATTGTTTTCTCATTCTTAGGCTTCGTAATTTCTAAAAAAATTTAACTGTAATCTAATCTAGCACTACACAAGTCTTTGACTATTTTAGATAAGTCGATTATTCGCTTAGATAAATTAATTTCCTGCAAACAAAAATCAGATAAAAGAAGTACAAAAACAGATAGGAAATTTGTAAGAATTTATCAACTTGTTCCAGAGCCAGCGGGCTAGTATTATTTTGTCCTCCTAATTTATGCTTTATATGATGTCCCTATCATACTTGTTCTAAAGAGACATTTTTTCGAAGCGTAAATACCATAATAGAATTACATGCATTTTGCCGATTATGGATATGACTATGGGTTATGACAGCTTAATATGTCCGGCACTAATATTCCAACGTCACTTAATTTAACTAGTTAAAAAAGCAAACAAATTTTCCACTTTTCACCGTGGATTAAAATTTACTTAAGCATTCATGACTAATTAGGTAAAGAACGCGGTTCGAGAAAAAATCAAGTCGAAACAGTCTATTATTATCTATAAGTCTCGTGAATTAAAGAAAGACTATCGTTTTTTCTTTGACACCTCTGGTAATTTATGATCGTACATAGGTTGAAATATTTTACTGCAAAAAACAATTACCGTAGACATGTACATAGACATTTGGTATCGTTGGTAGTAAAATAAAGAATTTGTCTACTTTCAGTCGTGAAAATGGGCGCAATTTTATATATATTTAAAAGGAAAAAAAGCATAAAATTAATTATTCAAAATATCAATTGTTAACAACAAATAATTAAAGACTATTAAAATAGCCTTGAACAAAAATAAATAAATTAAATAAAAATTAACCAAGTATTTTCGTGGATCTTTTTCGTTGGCATTTGACAAATTGGGTGCAGAAAATGATAAAATAAACTCGATGGTGACAAAATCTATTTGTAACGGATGATAAGGTCTAAGTCTGTTATTATAATGTCACAAAGCACAGCACAGCCGAGCATGAGCGAAAATCTCGTTCCGCAAACAAAACAATTATAGCGGTATTATTTGAAAGGGCGAGTATAGTGAAAACCGTCCTACTTGAACATCATCCGACGGTCACTGCCACAAGGTTTACTTATTTAGTTGATAGAAATCCTTAAATGAATGCAAATCGTACATCGTACGAAACTTAATACCGAAAGAGAAATTTTGTTTAATGATTCGTTTGTAAGTCGTCGGTGAAGTAAGGGATAAGACACAACATATTCCGCTAAAAGGTCGTTGGGGGTTGCAGAGGAATTTCGATGGTTCGGAATCCACCTTAAATTGTAGGCCCACTTGCGATAATTGTCATTGTTCTTCTCTTGAAATTTGCTAACTTTCAGCAGACAAAAATTGTTTTTAAGAATTTTCAGGAGCGTTGCTTTGGAAATTTTTTTCGGAACTACGCAAGCATCAGTCCGGTAGAAGCGGTCAACCAATGTTTAAGAACTTTATTTTCCTGTCTACCATCTTCTATCAAATCACTTAACTTTATCAAAATATTTTTCCATTGTACGAAGTTCAGACGAATTTAGCAGATTGCAATCTTTTAGCATATAACGTTTCTGATTTGATTTCACCCTCTCTAAAACAGAAGTTACATAATAAACTGCAAATCATGTCAAAGTGATGGTGAGCCCTGAAGCTTCTTTTCTCTTTCAAATAAATGTCAGCATTAATAGTTTCCTTTTCAAAAAGTGCACTCTTGAAACAGGAATTTGCTCACATACTGAATCACGATCGCCTTGCAGCATTTTCGCCAAAAAAATTTTCGGTTTATTATGGGTATAAATACAGAAATAAGGTAAACTTTGATCTAAAATATTTTACTAGCCATTCCTGTTTTTTACATTAATAAAAAACGGCATCACATAACTCAGAATTTTTCTATAACATGATTTATAAACAAACTTCAAAATTGGACGGATTTACGCAAAGAGGGATGAACCCACAAACATTGGAAATCGAGTTGGCTTTACAGCATGGGAAGGTTGAATTTAATTTTCCAGTATCACTCCTAATTCTGTAGGCATCTTGGTACCGATTCTAAGAAAGTTTGGTTGCATCGAGCCAACCGAACCCTTTTCACGAATTGAGCGCATGCGAGATGCGCCAAAAATTGTTGTAAAAACAGAAAAAATGTCCTAGCAACGAATATACATGTCAAGTTTCTGCGCGTAATCTGTTATTCTTCCATGCTGTTCCTGGAACAAAATCTTCAGCCAACTGCGCGGGAGCTGGCGTGTGATTTTGACAATTCGTATTGAGAACGCCAATTCGTGACATTTTTTTAAATTTTAAAACGGTCGGCTATTCTTCTACCGCTTCAACACATACATTTTAATATATTTTCATGAACTTATAAAGCAACCAGTTGTCTGAATACACACGGTGTTTGCCAAAATCGCTACTCATGTTTAAAAAAGTTAGAATATGGTATAGTACTAGATAAATGAATGGTATAAAATTCCCAGCCGTGAATGAATCTGCTCCAGAAACTTAAAATCAGCTATGGTCGTTCATTATTGAGTCAGAAGCATACCACAAAGAGAGACAAATATATATCTTACTGTCAAAGTTTTCTGGATCAAGTTAAGTTAAATTTTGTTCAAGTTTTAGAGCAACTTTTTATAAAACTGTATGCTTAGATTAAAAAACTAAAAGGAAGTGCTGAACCAAGTAAACAGTGTGTACAGGAGCGTAGCATTTTTTGGGACTGCTCAAAAAAAAGGACAGATATATTTGAGAAGGCGAGGTGGAACGAGAGCAGCCGCGTACTGTGAGATGTTATTTTGGGTTGTGGTTGCGTGAATTATTCAAGTGCGATTAATAGGAAAATATTTAAGCAGCGTTCTTGAAAACTATACCTATTTAAAGATCGAAGAAATTAATTTATACTGATGGTTTAATGATTACGTCAGGGAAAACAGACATGAAATATTCAGTGTTAGGTTGTGACAGTTCTTACAACAATCGGTGAGGGAATTTTTTTTCATTAATCTTGTAAATGAACTTCTCGAATTTAAATTAATAATTGGAGAGTAATAAATATTTAGATCACTTAACGAAAAGCCAAACAATCAAATATTTCCCCATCAATATGATTCTAATGAAATTTGGTTTACGTCAAAATCAGCTGTTTAGATGCAACTCGTATTGCGGAGTGCGCATTGAAGAAGAGTCGCCGACATGAACAAATTTTGTGTGAGGCATAGTTGAAAATTTGCATAAATTTCCATTTCTGTGCGACGAAATAATTCGGTAAAATTTGTGAAAATTTACGCAAGATATAATTTAATTTTTTGGAAAAAAGTCTCTGCGATCTTGTAATGATTATTCAGTTACTAAAGTATTATACAATAACACACGAAGAATTTGCTACGGTTTGAGATGGGTTATCGTACTTCCGTTTAGTTTTTATTTTAAGACTGTACGTTATCATTCCAATAAAGTTATGACAATTTTTTGATATTTGAAAATCAACATTGCTATAGCAGATAATATTTGTTTACATAAAGCAGCATGAAGTGTTCGGTGCCCAAGTAATTAGAAATAGAATGAGTGGTGGCCATGTTTCTGGTATATACAGTATAGCATTCATGCTATAAACATGTCATGTTTAATTACAACATTAATTAACTGAAAAATTGAAAGTTTCATAAGACGATTTGTAAGGTTAAAATGAAAAGTTGGTTCTAGTGGAAGCGTTAAAAAAATGTTTATCAAATAAAAAAAAATTATTAAATTTTAAAAATTAAAACAAAAATTTATTTGTTTTAGTTATAATATTACGTAAAATTGAATATGCAACTAAAATATTTCATTCAGAGCAATTAACTAAATAATACTTTTATCAGTTATCAGGATTTTAACCCTGTATGCCTGTAAAAAGGTTTTGAAAAATTCGTTGAATTAAGAAATTTACAGTACTTAGAAATTTGACGCCCATGGAGCGGCGGATGAACGTAGTCGCGTAGCGCTCGGAGCTGCGTATGAGCGACGCGGCAAAAGGAATCAGAATCGAGCAGAGAGAAGAAAGAGCATCACAGTTGGAAACTTTCGTAAAAGACGAAGGATGACTACACGGTCCTGGCAGAGCAGATTAAGCGTAAATAGATTTGTTTCGATGTAATCATATTCCAAAATTAAAAAACCCATTTTTCCACGTTCGAATCGGTGCCCACGATATCTCGAGTACTACTGAACCTTTAGTACAATTGCCGGTAGCGATTGTGTTGGTACGATTTGTTTTTTTACAAGCATTTAAATGGAAAAAAGCCGAAAATCGCACATTTTTCTTCGTAACGGCATAACTTTTGTAATTTTCAATATTTTAACCTCTCGGCGCTACGAGCCAACAGCGTAGCAATTAGTAATAATTTTGTAATTTATGTTTGCATAGGGTTGTAATCATGGTCTCCGTTTATACCTGCGCTGCGGAATTCCCGCTTAAATTTACTGGACTTTGATTTGTATTTTTATGGGGATGTTTTACACGTTATATTTTAAAAGTTAAATCATGAAAACCGGTTCTTTGGTCTTTAAGTAACTAACCATAGAGCAATTTACGAGGCCCTTTTGCACTATGGCCAGTTTTCAATAACTAATTGTAAGTACCGATTTTTAGTGAAAATATGAAAAAGTACACCGAAGAACTAATTTTCTTTTTACTATTACTGAAACCGTATGATATATCAAGGTATATATATGTAACTATAAATCTCCCGGCGTATTTTCGCGGCGAAAAAATTGAAATCCGTTATTCGGTCACAAGTGGAGATTTTAAAAAAAATAATGGAAAAAGTTCAATTGTTTATAACATAATTAATTTTTTAATTTGGGGAGCTTTTGTTGTTCGTTAGGACAGCGGAACCCTTAAGTTTTGTAAATTTGCGTTCCCCTTAAGGAATTTTATCTCAAAACAAGAAACTAGTTGACAACAGTCTACTTCAAGAATTGCTTAAAAAATAATTTAGACAGTCTGCATAAATATGAAGCCTAGGTTTTTCTTACAGAATGATATTTTTAATTTTAATTTTAATAAATATTTGTAATAAAATTCGAAAAAGAGTATAGAAATACACAGCATACAACAATATAACTAACCTCTGCCATTAACCGGCTTTAATTTGGGCATGGAAGTCATGCCTTCGAATAAGCCGCCGAGTTTTGCTCCACCATTTGCCATGTTTGGTGTTGTCGATATGTTATTTGACCGCTTTGGAGATGTATTTGTTTCGCCACATATTTTTCCAGACAATGCTGGACCACTTTTATCTACTGTAACAGTTTTTTTCAGTTTTGCGCCTTTCTGTATAGACTGCAAGAGGGCTGATCTGGCATCACCTGCTGGAGCGCTTCCTAGTTTTAAACCACCCATGGCTGGAGGTGGTGGTGGGCCCGGTGGAGGCGGTGGACCCGGAGGAGGCGGAATGGCCATCTAAAATTAATCAAAGAGAAATTTAAATAAAATTGTATATTATAAAGTATGAATATATAATTTAATAAAATAATAAATTTAAACTCCATTCCAATCTCCCATATATGTTAAAAATTATCTCTTCAAATTTCAATTATGGCATAAAATGAAAGAAGTGTTGATCTGGTTGTTGTTTTTCGAATTGCTTAAGTAAACATGTCATTACACTCTAAATATGGATACTACCGAAGATAGAAACTAGCCAGGAGATATAAATCTATTTTAGGAGGGCAATTCTACACATTTACGGTTGAGTATCATTATTCTCATGTGGATAGTAGCGACATTATTTTTTAAGTCAGCACATCAGTTGACTTTGACGACGTATTTAGAAATGAAGAATTATTTATTTGCATAAATACTGCGTTGAGTTGTTAGCTTAAGATATTATGATTACCGCTTTACTTCTTTAGATTAAAATTTATAAAATCATTGCTAAGGTAAGATGAACAATGATGCTCGTATGTGCGAAAACACATTAGCAGCCTTATACGGAATTTTAATCGAAAAGCGTATTGACGCATTAGTCTAAATAGAAATTGAATCTTTATTTCTGTTGTATCATATCACTTATGGCCAATTTATTTTACTTGCATTTTGCTCCGATACACCGGATACAATGTGTCTATTTACAACAAAGAGTGAATAACACTAATGTATAAACAAGATTGCAAATAGTATTGGGAATGGAAACGAATAGCATGAAAGAAAAGGCTTTTAAAACATTATTCCTACAAAATTAGCAATTAAGAACAATTTTATTAACAAGTATAAATGCTTATTTAAAATTATATTATGTAATTCGCTGAAAGAATTAGATAACAAATGATTTTAACTCTGAACATAAAATGTAGATTTCCGGACAGTTAAGAACAGTTTTGACTGAAAAGAACAGCGGGAGCATAACCATGTTATTCGATACGATCGTGTCAACGATCGAGTTTATGGCGGAATTAATGTTAAAATTCGTAAAATTCGATCGTATCGAATTACATGATTTGAAATCTTGCCGAAGCATAACAGATGGCTATTTTACAAGAAAGTATGAAGTTTGGTCCTTTTGGCAATAACAAACGAACATAAAATGTTGACAGAACTTTTTGAATTGAAGGTTTAAAATAATAAAACTGTCCATTGTACATGTAATCCGAAGCAAAATTGAACTTTTTCCGAGTTTTGTGACAGTGGAAAAACTGACTTTTTCTAACAATTTGCTGAAACCCAAATTTCAATCTATTTTAATTAAACCTTTTGGAAAATAATCACGAAAAATTTCACTTTACGGTATTACTGCGACAAAATAGGAAAATGAAGCTCTCTTACAAATATTCTCCGGATTTTTATGAAAGACGTTTTACAGTTTCTTATCCCCAACTAGGAGTGCATTATAGTAGAGGACTAGTTTTGTTTATAATACTCTTGATAATAGAGGAGATCGGAGCTAAGTGGATACTATTTCTTCTTAGGCAATATTCAAAAACACTTTCAGCCATTATGATACCGCTGAGATTGCATGCATATTGGACTCAGAAGGCCAATGTCTATTCCTGCTTAAGCGAAAACTGTGGGATCCCTTACAACATGCATACGATCACCTTAGCTTTTCTTGATCGGCATTAAGGGAGAATTCTACCTTGATATATCTGAAAAAATAGATATTTTCTGTTAATTCTTAATCTATGTATATCACAATGGGCCTACGGAGGTCTAAGTGTGCCCTTTAAGGCAGCCAGACGAACCTAATCTATGTATATAACATAGGTACAATTCATCATAAAAAAGTTTTTTTTTTAAATTTACGGTCCCTTCTGAGTGCACGTTGCAAAACTTCAAACGCGTTTTTCTGGAAAACACTTTTTTGAAAATGACTCACACTTTCCTCACCACTGTATTTGACCGATCCACTAGAAAATTTTCCCAGATACTCGGAAATCATGAAGTCATAGAATAACGTACAATTTTTTCGATACCTTAAATTTTGCATTTTTTATTAATGTTTTTATGAGAAGAAAAAACGGGAATTTTTTTCAAAGCGCCGCCATTCTCTTAATTTTGAAGTAAAGAGAAAGTCATAAGTGATACCATGGCCAAGGAAATTCTGATTAATTACATGCGTTTGATTAATGTTTCAGATCAAATGGGAGAGGACATCGATGTGAGCCGTTTGCCCCCGGAAATTTGCTGACATATTTTCTCGGAGCTCCGGCGGCCGCCATTTTGGATTTTTTATTACAAAGAAAATTCTTTGCAAACATAAATACTTAATAATAACTATAACAAAAAACCGCAGTCGTTCATTTTCCCACAAAAGATAAAAATATGAGCACCTAAAAACCGTGCTGCAAGTTTCCTTAATGTCGCATTGTGCAGCGCTCTAGATGACCACCCATTTCGAGAGATTAGGTGGACAATTTTTAACCATGTTACGCACCTGGACTAGTCTGAAAATGTAGCAAACAAACATAAACAACAAATGTCCGAATCCCTGAGTAGAAAAAGTCGCAGAGCTTAAGATCAATGCTACCAAAAGCAAACTTATAAGCTTGGATTCCAAAAGACAAAATGAAAGTTATCTCGAATAGCAGCAAATAGAATAAGTGGATAAATTTTGTTATCTCGGAAGCATAGTTACAGCAGATGGCAGTTGTGATCGGAACTACAGCGAATCATTTCGGGGATTACAAAAGAAATTTTAATATTTATTATTTATTGTAGTTCTGGTTATATTGACAAATTTACTTTAAATGCGAGCAAAATTTTAAATCGATCTGATTAGTTGGTTTTTGAGATAATTCCGCGAGCTCGAAAAACCTGATTTCGAAAAGAACGCTATGTAAGTATTTAATTCCAATAGCTAGTTAATGCCCGTTTTACTAAAAGTGCAGCATCTTGAAAGCTACTATTTCTAAATTCTCTTGTATTTATTCTTTAAACTATACATATATGCTTTCAGAAAATAGATAAAAAATACTTTTTTTATACGACAAACAAGAGCGGGCTTACATATATGCAACACACCAACCTTTTTTGATAAATACCTAAGTTCTCATTTAGCCTCGGTCTCCCCTATAGTTAAAAAATAAATAACCCATTTAAAATATTTTTTATTTTTCATAAATAATTTATTTAAATGATTTCAAATAGCCCTAATAAAAATATAAGCACTAAATTTTCAAAATAGAATTCTTTTGAAGTATTTAAAATTTTTATTTTATAAAATTTGAGCTTTCGGCAGAATTTTGTAAAAAAAAAGGTTTTTTCACCGTGCGTCAAATTAAGGCTGATGACAAAGTAAGAAAGACCCTGTACTAAAGCGTCTACCCTTTAGACCATGGTTCGATATTTTTCAATAATTGTTGTTTATTGAAGAGAGTACGTCATTATGTAAAATAATTTAATTCCAATGTCTATCGTGGCTGGTTTGCAGTATCAACCCAATTTACTTTTTATAAGTACGTTAATTGTGAATTATTGAAGTAACAACAGCCCTTAATGTATAGTTGCTGAGATCTGTGAGAAGTTGAGGTTGCAGGGATCTAGCGCACACTTGAGGCTTTCCTCTGTACACTGACAGTTAGTGTTACCCACAACTGTGGAAATGATTTCTCAATATTTCCCAGCGTTGTTTAAGCGTTAAACGATCCATTTCTTATCACGTAGGTTTTGCACTATATGTCTGTCAATACTTTAAATGCGATAGTGTTGACAGTGTCGAAATAACAAGCATTTAAGGGGGTCTTCTACCTTGTTGGCTTCAAAAACTCGAATTTTTTTTGCATTTTTCTAATCTAGAATGTGTCAGGAACATACCCTGAAAATTATATAACGGAATTCTTATTATTTCGGGATATCAGAGACTGTCAAACAGCTCCGCGTGCTGTTTTTTCATTACGTTTTTCATGCATGAACATCTTTAAATGCGATTTCATTGATATCTTGAAAAATAATCGATCGATTAACTCAAATCTTTTATCAAAATCTTTGAAAGACATCTCGCTATTGTCTGACGGAGGCTTTTTGAAAATTTATTATTTTAACAGTTTTTACAGATGTTTTTGACCTTAACAACATGAAAAAAACCACTTCTTTTTTTAAATGTTGACTATTTCGCGAAGTTTTAAAATTTTCACAGTTCCGAACGTCGAACGATAGCCAAGGGGATAATAAATCTAAACCTTCAGAAACAAAAGAAACAATAAAAATTTAAAAAAAATCATTTTCAAAGTATAAGAATAAACGAGTTGAACCCAAAAAACCGCATATCGATCGCGTTATTGGTGTCCCTACGACTCATCCTCGAAAAAAGTATTAAAAACGGCGTCGTAAGGTAGAAGACTCCCTAAAAAAGAAATCACCAATGTTTTGTTCAGTAGGTAGGCCCTTGAAGATCTTCCTTTGAAAGATTTTTAAGTGTGGTAGAAAAGTTATGATGCAATTAATGCAATTCAACTTTTATTTTAGAATATCCAGAGTAGATTAAAGTAAGGGAGCTGTATTACAGGTAAAATCATTTTTCAATTATTAACTTTTACGATTTTACGTGTAAAAAAATAAAATGGTTGCCATTCTGTAAAATTCTAAACTCTCTATACTATATCTGTACACTCCTGTACAATAAGAAAACCTTAACGAAGTTTGAAGTTTTTTGGCGACCAGGCAGCAAGGTTTTTTCTGCACCTCGGTACGTACGAGACTCCCATGACGGCACCATACAATATTTTATTTTGAAAAAATTCATGATAATAGTACAAATATAGCTATACAATATACAAAAAAACTCCATATTTTTATTTCACTTCTGGTATTAAGGAAAAAGTCATTAAAATTACACTTTTTCGTTGCTTAGGGTCTAGAGGTGTTAAATCGCACGATCTTGGCGGCCAGTTGAAATTTCCACTTCAAGAAATTCCACGCCCAAAAACCTTGCCACTTGTGTGGCATGTTAAAATAAAATTCTTCCACATTCAAGGCATCCAGTTCAGGCCTAAAAACCTAGTTATTAGCTCACGATAACGCACAGCATTCATTGAAACGTTCCAGTGATACAGTAAGTGCAAAAACCAAAAATGACTGAGCCACATACAGAGCCCCACGCAACAGTTTGTCCATGCCCCGCTGGTTTTAATTCTTGTGTCAGCTGGATTTTGTAAGCCTTTAGGCCGCATACACATTGAAGAGCGATAAGCGGTGTGCGATGAGCGGTAAGCGATTAGAGATGATGTGTGCACATTGGTTTCATGCAATTTTTAAGAGATTAGTATTTAACCGACTTCCTAAAAACAAAGAGGTTCTAAGTTCGACGTGTATTTGTAACGCGTGGACCGATTTGGATGGTTCTTTTGCTGTTGTATAGAGTGTGATCCCCCATTGCGAAGAGGAGAATAATTTCATCCTGAGGGGGATCGGTAGTCTAACTTCGTAACGCGTGGACCGATTTCGATGATTCGTTTTCTGTTGGGTAGAATATGTTCCCTGATTGATATCACGAGAAAATTTTTTTTTGTGAAATGGGGATGGGGGTAAGGGGTTGAACCTAACTTTTTAACGCGTGGACCGATTTGGATGGCTCTTCAGGTAAATGTATTATCTTCAATTGTGGTTGGGTAGTTATTATAAATTTAAAATTATTATTATTTATTTATTATAAAATTAAAAATTATTTTATGATTTTTAGCGCTTTTTGTGAAGTCGGTTCAACTTCTTTTTTTAAAACTATTTTATTTATTTAAATTTGTTTCGAACGCCTCCACAGAAATTCTACAATTTTACTACTTCCATGCTGCACTTACCCATGAAAAGGCCTTTCCACTACTTATATAGATATGCCGAAGTTTCCTCAGCTTATGGCACTTCCTTCTTAATTACACTAGTCTACAAAATTTTGAAAATTTTGTACAACTGGATAATGAATAGTTGTTTCCGAAGTAACTTTTCCCGCTGAAACCTAATCCGGGCTCAGAATTGTTCTATCAAGTCTGGTTTTTGAGATATTCTAACCTAAAAGTGCCAAAAACACTTTTTTTTGGCATATTTAAGGTTATGTAGCACTGCGAATTTTTTCTTTATAAAAAAAAACCGTGTATGGGATTTCATAGTACAAGTCTTCTTCTTTCAAATGCCGTTGAGTTTGCTCAAATATCTTTTTTTTCGCTCAGATATCGCGTTTTGAAATTTTCATAATCATAAATGATGTTTAGCTAAATTGTCGTCTTAAAGAAGTCATCAAAAAGATAAACAATAGTTACGGAGTCCCTACTGATAGCGTCACCCAAGCTCATTAATTTCCAAAGCGCCTAGACTGCTTGGGATCATTTCATAAAGCAAGCTTCATTCTGCCAAGGTAACTATTATAAGCCACTTCTACGTTAGAGGTGAATTGATTACGCAAATTAAAATAAGCACCAATTCAAAAAATCATTTCCCTCCTCGCCGCGTCGAAAAAACTAATTTTTTTCTAATTTGTTCTTTCATTTTCTTCATTTATTTATTTTTCAACTTTTTTTCTCACCCAAAGATTTTTGTCTCACATGGCAAATCATCTCTAGTTTTATAATTTACGTATACATTTTTCACCAACAACTTTTGAACTTCTCACCAGAAAGACGCTTTACTCGTCACAATCATTTGTTTATATGTTCAACCAAAATAAAAGTACTTTATTGTTGTTAGGGGACGTTCAGATATTACCTAACGCTATTTTTGGAGATTTCTGAGCCCCCCCCCCCCAGTATCCCGCTGTAACGTGTCGGGTTAGCCTCCCTCCCCCTCTTTAAATGTTACGTAATACTCAGATGATTATTTTTACCTAAAAATGTCAATTATGTTGCGCAAAATACCGGAAAAAGATGCAATGTAAATTAAACGAAATTTCAGCTCAATGTGTGTGCGTGAAATTCGTAAGTTCATGACTTGTAGTTTAGGTGGTTTTGCTTGGACTCGTGGTACACGGCTTACTGTAGTTATTTGCCATATATATATATCTTTATATACTCAGTGAGTCGCGTCACTGGTTATATAAAGATATATATATTTCGTATGTAAAAAAAATATGTGTAGTATAGATATTCCATATAAATTGAGCCGTGAGTCCCGAGTTAAGAGTTAGGACTTTTAATTTTAACAAAAACTTAATGTTACGTAACGCGTTGC
The DNA here is from genome assembly GCA_964036015.1 of Leptarthrus brevirostris. Classification (NCBI taxonomy): domain Eukaryota; kingdom Metazoa; phylum Arthropoda; class Insecta; order Diptera; family Asilidae; genus Leptarthrus; species Leptarthrus brevirostris. The sequence goes on from OZ038372.1 coordinate 127,874,384, forward strand.
TTGACTCCCCCCCCCCTATAACGCACCATAACGTTTCACAAGACCCCCCGCCCCCCTCCACACTACGTTACGTAATACTTGAACAGTCCGTTATTGTAAAGCGAACAGTCTTAAAATTCGTTGTAAAAATTCAAAACCTCCCCATGTTAAAATCCTAGATCCGCCACTAACAAATCTTTTAGATTTGGGGAGCTTAAAAAGTAAGTAAGTAAGAAGTCAGATGCGGAGAGTATCGAATATCTCAATTACAATTAAATTGCATAAATTGAGGCATGTTATTACTACAATGCGAAACATGGAAATTAATTAAGGCTTTCAAACGGCAACTACAAGTACTCATCAATAACTGTATGATTTATTAGATCTTAAAATTCCGGCAGGATACGGTAAAAAAAGAATTTTGGATTTGGGTCTCCCATAAAAGACAAGTAAAATGGCATTGAATTGATCAAAACACTGTTTTGCGACTATAATACAAACACAACGAAGAATTAGATTGTTTTCTTCTGTTTTTTAGGATCATAGAATCAAGAGACATTTTTTAATACTGAATTCTCGCAAGCAAAACAAAAAATTAGCAAAAGACTTTTATTGCTATAAAATTTAAACGGACCAAAAAAAAGAGTAAAGAAAAAAAATTATGGAACCAAATACCGCAGCAACAGGGTCCATTTGACTGAAAACTGTGGCTGAAAACAGGATCTTTTATCGCTTTATGTTTCACGATAGAGTGAGGAAACTTTTAGCTTTTAAAAGTAAGGCACTTTAAAATACTGACTAGTGAGGTTTGTTGATGTAATTGTTAAAATATACTTCCAAGCCCATCCCCCTCTTATTAACTTACCTTGATTTTGATAACACAAATATAATTAACACTAGAGAGGTAACTTAAACCTGCAAATACCCGCAAATACTAAAATCGAACCTTTTGGTTCCAAGCTTGTGTTATTGCTTTAACAAACTGTGAATATTTAATTTAAAAAAAAATTATTGATGCACGTAAATATTATGAAAAGGTGTGATATCTTAAACATTCAAGCCGAGGTGTGTACCGTATGCAGGTAAGAAAACTTCTCGCAATATTTATTTACAAATAAAACTATCATAAATTTGAATTATGTAAATCCCGGAAGGGTATTTGCCTGCATGAACATTTTTACTTAGAAATGCAGAGAAGAACAGAAGTCATTTATCTTCAATAGTACACTTTTTAGAATAATTTCTAGAAAATTGATAATCGCACAGCTGTTCAAACTTTATCATATGCAAATTGAGTAAGCCCTCCAAAATCTGTGGAAAAGGCGTGGGCAAAACTACCAGATTTCCCGTAGGTTACATAACTACTGTGCTAAGTCATAAAAACCTACGCCATGCCATTAACAGGTAAGAAGGTTTGTAAGGTTTGCTACTATAAATCTGGAAAGTGTAGCAAGCTTCCACAACTTACCTCATGACCAAATTTATTTACATTCCAAGTAGGTATATTGTTTCGAGTAAAAGCACCATCACGTCCATCGCCTTATCACGAAATATAGGCGAGGCCTTAAGTAAACCAGATTTTTGTTTAATGCAAAGAAAAGGGCGTCCAGCGGGTGATTCAGCCAAAAAATAAAATTTTCTGGGTTCGGTCAAAAAATGAAGTTACCGGAAAGTGAAGCCAACAACCTGAATGTACTTTTTACTTCCTTTCCCTTTCTACGTTGACATTAAATCAGCAGAGAAAATAAATTCAATCAAAGAAAGTTCCGATCTTAGGCGATAAGGAAAAATTTAAATAGTAATTTGAATATAGACGACTGCGAGCTTTACAACAATCTAAACGAATTCAGCTTTAATTTAGCATCAAATTAGTCATCGAGCAGCTGCATACGTAGATCACATTTATTCTGAGAAGGCGGTCTGAGAATACTAATAAGATAACTTTCAATAAAACTCAAACTAATCTTGAATGATTCATAGGTTACCTGCCATTCCAAATGACAGCCTGGAATTGTTAAAAGTACGCAAATAGTTTTAAGGTGAATGCATATCATTACAACCGAGGTAAGAAATGTAACAAACTATTTCTGAATAGTTGATAGCTTAAATGAGGTAATAACTTTAATATCCTAACAACTTTGTACAAACAATTCTGATAGTATTAAAATAAATCAGAAGTAATTAAACTCAGCCAAACGTTACTATACCTTCTACTATAAGTATTATTGAATTAATTACCATTTCCTTAATCAAACTTAGAACCTTAGAACCAGCACGTTGCCAGCATTGATTTAACATCCATAACACATATGTATAATATTCAAAAAAGTTGGCCGTGTTTCGCTTCAATCTGCAAAACCTTTTTGACTTTTCTTAAATTTATATATTTTATTTATTCAAAACGAAACAAAACTCATCACTGGCCTGAAATTTTAAAAACTACATTAATAATTTAAAAGTTATGAAGCTATGGCAAACAGCCAGACTACAAACTCTAAAGAATAGAATTCATCATTATGAACCCGTGATGAGTTAATTATTCATTAATATTATGTCTTCTCGGTTAACTAAATGACAAAGCAATCATTTATCTTTAGACCCCACTCTTCCTTGTATGGAAGAAGAGCTTTACTCGATTCAATGACAAATAATTGCAAGCGGACCTACAGCTGGGGTCGGGTCTACATTTCCTCGGAGCGTCCTTAGATAAACAGATGCACAAATGTACTATTCAGCTCGGATTCCGATTAGAGCGCATCAATCCTCTATGAAAATGCAATTCCGGCGACATCGAGGATGCCTTCTCTTGGGCTAGGATAGGGCTTTTAACTCATTTACAATTGGTCAATTGTATTATTATTTATTTACATCCTGTCAAGTAGCTGACCACTTACAACATCTAATTTTAATTAATTATGCTATTTTAAATTGCTCTTATTGCTTATAAGAGCAATTTAAAATAGCATAATTAATTAAAATTAGATTTAACACATTTCCTTGAAAAATTACAGTTAACAAATAAGAAAAAGTCCAATGGGGTAAGATTTGGAGATCTGGCAGGCCAAGGAATCGGTGCACCTCGGCAAAGCCAGCGGCCAGAAATTTTTTCATTCAATATTGCGTTGACAATAATACCAGAATGCGCTGGTGCTCCATCATATTGGTGAAACATTGCCCTAAGATTACACTACTACCTGTCAAAAAACAGTGTTTTTAGCACTTTTAGGATAGAATATCTCAAAAACCAGACTTGATAGAACAATTCTGAGTCCGGATTAGGTTTCAGTGGGAAAAGTTACTTTGGAAACAACTACTCATTATTCAGTTGTACAAAATTTTCAAAATTTTGTAGACTAGTGTTATTCATAGGGATGTCCTCTAGTAGATCTGGCAGAATATTTTCCAAAAAATCCGCATAAATTTGGCTATTAAGCGCTTGCAGCAAAATGAATGAACCTATTAAATGATATTCGATGATACCAGCAGAAACACTCGTTCAGAATTTGGGCCGGAAGGAGGTCCTCTTGTCCTATGTGGATTATTATCCGACCAGGTATAAAGGTTGGGGAAGTTTGTGATACCAACCCCGGTGAGCTGCGGTTCATCCGTCCACAGAAAATGCCTTTTAGAAAGGCGATAAGGTGGGCATTGGGATAGTCTTTTGGCGTTAAGATTTTAAGATAAAAATAAAATACTGATGTGCATATCATGAAAGTTGCAAATTTAGCATTCACATATCTCAAATGGTTAGGATTGCCCCCCACCCCCTCTCCATACAATTTTTTATTTGGCTAGATAAGATGTTTCACCCCTTTTATTTGGGTACACCAGATCTGAAACACCTGTAAAATTATACCAAAATGAACGAGAACTATTCCATGTGTTAGTAAAATCAGCTGTCAATTTTCATTTTGTATATCGATATAGCTCTTTTTTTTATACGATGTGGCCAAATCCTAGGGGACAACCCTTTCATGCGTTAGTATGGTTTTGGCCGGAAGGGAATTAGGGTAAGGGAAGTGAGGAAACTTGAGTTTTGTTTTTGCATTGCTGCGAGCTAGACAACAGCCCAGAGATGGAGTGGATTATTTTAATTTCTTAATAAAAGCTCACGGGGTCATCTGGTCTCGAACCCGGGGCCCATGACATGGTGGTCGTGCGGCTCAACGCATTGATCCAACTCCGTTTATTAAAAATGAACTTATTTTCCCGATTTACAAAAAGAACACGGTAAACTATTTATTCACTCAACATGTTTTTCAGTTTTGAAAAATGGTAAGAACTTGTAGCATCTTTCAGTTAGGCACACAATCAAATCGTGAAATCTTTCCTAATTTTTCCTTAAATTTTTAGGATAGATTTGGAGAGAAATGGAGAAAGAAAACGAAAGATCAAGGAATAATGAGGCATCACTCCGTTTTAGAAAACGAGCGCTAACCAGTGATTTGGAGTGATTCCGTATGATGCGAAAAGAAAATACAAAGGAGGCTATTTAGAAAGGAAAGTGGGACAGAGGGCACTAGATAGTAAACAAGTAATGAAGATCGAAGACAGTTTTAACCTTGTTACGTCCATAGTCGTGCGAATCGAATCCAATAAGCCTATTAGAGTAGGGTGGAAAATAAAGAAGGAAACCCACGAAGCGTAAACGGACAAAGCGTCGCTAATTGCCTCGACACGAGTAATGTGAATAATGTAAAAGGGCGACTGAACATAGCAAGCATATTCGAAAGTAAGCAGTAAAGAATGTGCTATTGGGAATCCTGTGTGGAACAACCTCATTTTAAAAGCTTGACGTTACCTCCATCACTAAGTAGAGCTAAGGAACTCCTACGGTTTGGTAGACCGGATGTGAGGGTGATCACCGGGCACTGCGAACTAAGGAAGCTCTTAGCAAAAATCGGCAGAGTAGCTGACGCCACGTGTATATTATCTCTGGAGGAGGAAGAAACACAGATCTCGTATAGCAATCGTGAAGGAGCCCCTTTGTTTAAGTTAAAGGTACTAAACTTTACTGTAAAGGTAAAGGAAAGTAATTATCTAGCAGTTCTGGTAAGCGGAGGGCAATGACACAGAAAGTGTTTTACCGTTTCAGCTTTATCGGGCTCCTGGTAATGCCACAGACCAGCACACCCATGAGGCAGTTTCCGATTTGGACTCCTACCAGAGTTCTGTGTTGAGTGCTAGTTAGGTTGAATAGCTTGTCAGTTCTCTTTCAGTCATAGGTTCCCACATGACCTTCGTGATTGTACACTTTCTGTTCCTTTCCCATCTTTTTTTCGCACGATCTTACAAGTCGTCACAGGTGTTTGATAACGGCTTTTATTGGAAGTAGTGTTTTCTTTGATCCTCCAATTCGGCTCTTTTTTGGCGAGAGAATCTGTCGCTACGTTCCCGGCGATGCTCCTGTGTCCGATTGGACCTTTGGGTAGGTGCTAAGACTTTGCATGGCCATGTAGCAGTTGAACAGAGTTTTGCATTTGAATTTGTTGGACCTAAGAGCTTTTAAAGCTGCTTGACTGTCGACGTAGAAATTGACCGAAGTGCTTATCGCCAGCAGACTGTGGGCAACTTCGGTCGCGTTGTGTATAGCCACAATATACAATCGCTGGGGTGTTTATAGGGCGAGTGAGCATTCAACTCTTGACAGTACACTGCTGCACCTACCCTTTACATTGTTTTAGAGCCATCTGTGTCGATGTTAACGACGTTCACAGGTTCCTCTCTTCTTGATTCACAGGTTCATCTCTTCTTGATTCACAGAACAGCCTGTCCGGTATTGGAAGTTAAACTTCCTATTGAAATCTTCAATCCGTAGTACCCCTTCCGTGTAAAAAGTAACCGGAATTGCTCAATAACATAAAAACAAACTAAATTATTTATAAAAATTTATTTTGTTGGTTTCAAAGTAAGCCCTTCGAGTTTAATACAATTATGGCAACGCTTGACCTCCGCCATACATTTTCGTAGGCTGATTGAGGTAGGACCTTCAGTGAATTTTCTTTTATGTACCAGTACGGTGCTTGAATCATGAAGTTTGTTGAGTTTCTGGCCAACAACTTTTGCATAATACTTGCTTTGTGCAATGGTACATTATCGTGGTGCAAAACCCATGAAATGTTCTTTCGCTCTAGACGGAATTTAGAGTACACCACACCATAGTAATAAAAAAAGCAGTCATCATGACCTTGGATTTTGACTTTGACGTGGTTTTTCGGTTTTCGGCTCGTTTTCGATTTCCGAAGACTGTTGGCTTCTTTGTATATCGTATTCGTAAATCCTTCTCGTCATCAGTTATGATGCGTTTCATGAAGGTGGGGTCAGTAAAAGCGCGGGAAATCATGTCTTCAGCGCCCTGCTTTCGATGCCCTTTTTAGATAAAATTTTAAAAATCTCAGAGCACTCAAAAGTATGACTAATAAAAACAACTACTGTCAGCACACTGTGACAGATCGGATTCATACTCCGTGGTGCCTGAGTACAGTGGTACCAATTTACAGAATAAAAATTGTGGTGATATCCTTTTTGCGCGTCTTTTAAATGATAAATTCCGGGTACTTTTTACAGAGAAGGTATAGTCTATGACTATTGTGAGATTTTCTTCCAAGCTACTGTGGCAGTACCTCCGCGTGTTAAGGAGTTTTGATTCTTTAAGACGCAACCAGATCCACAGGACAGAGATGTAGGATTGTATCTGAGCACGGCATGGCGTGGAGTGCACAATTGATTCCGATACATGTCAATCTTCGTGTAAACAGATAGGTTTTCTTGTCGACAGTTAGCCACCAAACCATGACGCCATAAAGCAGGATTGATCGCACTATTGCCGTATATACTCAGTGCGTAATGTAGGTATTGAGTCCAGCCACTTTGTTCCAAAGAGTCTTTTGAATGCATAGAAGGTTCTGTATGATTTAGCAATCCTTTATTCCGCAAAGAACATGAGTTCTAGCAGTGTTCCGTGTAGACTTGGTGCTCTTAAAGTAGATATGTTATTTTTTCTTGTGAAGAGTACCATTTTCGTTTTTCACGGGTTAATATCAAACCGTTTGGTTCATACCCAGGAGCTTAGCTTAATTAGAGCTCTTTCCGTGTTCAGGAACTTACCTGGCACTAATAGAACGACAGCATCGGCGTAATCGTGAAAGATTGTAGAGAAAAACATAACTCTCTAGGGGGTAGATTCAATATTACGCTGGGTTCCGGGCCATAGAAATACACCAGATAATGAGAGTGCTGATTAACTCGCGAAAAACGGGTCTGTTTTCCACAGGTCTTGAAAACTCTTAAAACGACAGTGCTTCATCACCTACACTATCTCTAACACGATTTGACCAAGATTTAGCAAAAACCGAATAACGGAGGTGTTTAACAGTTGTCGTGTTTCGTTTCGAACTGCACTGGCCACAGTCTAATAGGCGAGCATGCGGTAAGATTGAACACTAGATGCAATACACGCTGCCGCAGCTGTGTCAATATCAGCGAAAAAAACCATACTTCACTTTTAGCTCTAACGGGCACCAGTAGGAAGCCACTTTATGATTACTTCCTGGAGAACCTTCAAGCAATCTCAGCAGTAAATATTAAGGAGTTAGTCCAATTACTTAACTTACGTTGGCGTCTCAGCCTACATGCCATGGTATTAAAATGGCGCGTAAAGTGCTAATTGGACTACAAGCCTTGCTGAGCAGCACTCCATACTAGAAAAACGAAAACTCGAACAAGTTGCAAATCCCAATTGTTTTTCGAATCTTAAGTACAGTAGGTCAAAAATGCCCTCCTTTGCTGCAAAAGTAGCAGGACTTAAACAGCGGCTTCAACGGTCGAGGAGCTAAATCGTTATACGATTAACAAAGTTCTACATGAATTGCTTGTGATGTAGATATCGTAGACATTGTTGCCAAATACATCAACACAAAACAAATCGCCAATTGGGACTGAAAATAAATAGTTGAATGTTGTTGACATCAATCTCCACCACCAAAATTGTCTGTTCATCTCTCTTGAGTCAATGCAATGAGCAACATTTGCAAGACTATATTACTCTTGCAAAAATTCTTGCGCGTTGCTATACGACCCCTTTTTCATTTTTCGCTTGTTTTTTCCTCTCAACTTGAACAAAGTGATAGAACGTCGAAAGTCGCGTCGCAGAACATTACTCATGTGCGTCGGACTTAATCCTTCCTTGATCTCCTTATAATGTGGCTTTAGGACTTACATGGAGTTTTGTACTGCAACTCGGTTTCAGTGGTCAAAATGACAGAAAATAGAGAACCATCCGTGTTTGGAAAATATATCTTTTTTTATATATGATGTTGCCAAAGCTCAGGGGATGCCCTATATGGGCTGGAAATGGGTTAGAAGGTTGAGTGAAGGAGATGTCGATGTACGCCCCGTTTGAAAGTTTCAGGCTCATAAGACGAGGGAAAAACAGAAGATGGTAAACTGTTCCACATTCGTGTTGTTCTGCTTAGAAAAGATTCCCGAAATTTGACGGTAAGTACGTCCAAATTTGACCTGGAGAGTATAGGGGTGGGAGCGACTTGTAGATCTTGTATCGCGCGCTGTCATGTGTCTACAAGGAATCAGGCTAGCAATTTCGTTCGAACAATGGCCATGGAAATAGCGATAGAAGAGTGAGCGACAACCGACATTGCGTCGATGCTCCAGAGAGTCAAGGCCCTCAGAGATTGGGGAATCGCCAATAAGTCTAATAGCCTGACGCTGGACTTTGTCTAACGTGGACAATGCGGTGTGTCCTGCCCCTGCCCAAATATGGGAATTATATTCAAGTCTAGGCCTAATGTGGGACTTGTAGATCAGCGCTAAGTCAGGTGGGGTGAAATATTTCTTACATCTCTGTAGAAAACCCAAGCATTTCATCGCACTTTTAGGGATTGCAAATATATGATCAGTCCAACTAAGATTGCTGGATATCTCAATACCCAAGATTTTTGGGCGGGTGAATTGGGTATATTCACTCCGTCGACTGAAATGGGTTGGGGGTGAACTGGGCGTTTTTTAAGGGACATTAAACAGCATTGAGTTTTGGATGCATTAAACGTAACAGCGAGGACCATAGAAATGTCTTTGTTTAATGATCTAAACATGCGTTCCCGATTGACTTCTGTAGCATTTCCACGTGAATTCATTACAGAATCAAATGAGTACGCGAAATCAAGGGTGCTGTCGTCGGCAAAACTATGAATTGGATTGAGAGTAAGGGATAAGAGATCATTAATAAAAAGAAGAAATAAGGTTGGTGAAAGAACTGAACCCTGAGGTACACCGGCATTTATTTCGTAGGAATCAGATGTAACTCCGTCATGGATTGAACGGCCTGCCAAAAAACTCTCTATCCATTTGACGCGGGTAGGGTGCAGACCAAATGTTAGAAGTTTGGCTAAAAGGGCAGCATGAGAGACTCTATCAAAAGCCTTTGAAATATCAAGAGCGACGATTTCGGACTCACCAAAATTATGGAGACAGTGATTCCAACGCTCCGTTAGAGCCGTTAGTAAGTCTCCAGATGGCTGCTAACACTGCTGTCAGACTTACAGCCACATCTCAATGGTCCAATACTAGAGTTGGGCACTCCACAATTCTGGACTCCTTTCCGCTCCAAGTGGGGCATTTTGACTACACCACTCCCAGCTACTCCTTTGTCAAGCGTTTCTTACTGACCATTCCAACCAGGCTTGACTGGGATGGGGACACCTTTCCCTGTAATGAATCCATTAAAATTTATACGGATGGCTCTAAACTACAGGGTCGGGTGGGGGGTGGTGTTTTCTCAGAGGCACTGAACATTGGCTTATCCTTCCGTCTTCCAGACTACTGTAGTGTGTTTCAGGCGGAGGTTATGGCTATTCAGGAAGCTTTAAATTGGCTAAAGGGGAACGTAGCTCCAAAGGACATATGTATCCTTACAGATAGCCAGGCTTCTTTGCTATCCCTAGATTCTGTCCTATCGACATCTAAAACTGTTAATAGCTGTCGCTCACTTTTAAATGAGCTGGCTGAACGGTATCAAATTCACTTGTGCTGGGTCCCGGGGCACAGGGATATTCCAGGTAATTGCGTGGCGGATGAGCTAGCAAGATGGGGTACCACCCTGGAGATCCAACCGGAAATGACTACTCTTGGAAGGCCCCTGGCAACCTGCAAGATGTTGCTTAACACAAGGGCAATTAACTTAGCGAGCCACAGATGGGCAAATGGTACTACGTGCCATACGTCCAGGCAGATCTGGCCTAAGCTGGATCTTAGGCGCTCCAAGGGTCTGCTTTCGAGGGGCAGATCTGACCTTACAATAGCTATTGGGGTTATCACGGGCCATTGCCCTTTGGCTTACACGCGAAGAGACTGGGTATCTTCTCAAACGACTTTTGTGGAAGCTGCATGGACGAGGAAGAAGAGGAAACTGTTCTCCACTACCTCTGCCTGTGCCCTGCACTGGCACGCAGGCGAAAGTCCTTCTTGGGTAACTATTTCTTTGATAGTCTCTGTGATCTGGCGGCGATTGACGTTGCAGATCTTCGGCGCTTCATTGACAGCTCCGGATGGTTCAAATGAGGAGGTGGAGGGAATTCTTTGGATTCCGTGGCATCACAACGGGCCTTTTGAGGTCTAAGTGTGCCCTTTAAGGCAGCCACATAAACCTAAACCTAAGTCTCCGGTTTAGCGGCCAGTGCGGAAAACGTAATGGCAATCGTTGATAAGATGGTTATTTTCTAGATATTTCAACAACTGAGAGTCGATGAGTGATTCAAAAACTTTAGATATGACCGAGGTTAGTGCAATTGGTCTGTAGTTAGAGGGCTCGCATGCCTCTCCTTTTTTAAGTATCAGCTGGACATGAGCAAGTTTCCATACACTTGGAAACATTTCTGTTGAATATGAAAGTTGAAAAAGTTTGCGCAGAGGTTTAGCCAAGGCAGAGGCGCAGCGTTTTAAAACAAGGGGCGAGAAACCATCAGGCCCAGTAGCTTTGGACACGTCAAGTTTCGAAAGTACTCTAAAAACTTCCCGAGTGCGAAAGTGTAGTGGCTTTTGCCTACTAGTGCACTATGATGGAGATTTTAGTGGCTGCGATGAAGGTCGCAGTGCTTCAAGAGATTATACGCCAGATTCTGATCATTTATAAGAGATTTCGTGCTGGTCTTACATTATGAGAATCCTAGATTCGAATGCCACTAACGGAAGCCCACAAAACTATACACAGACCAATTGGGCGTTGCAAAGTAATGTGGGTGGTTCAGAATCAACCTGAAATTGTAGATCGACTGGCTATCGTTGTTACCATATCGGGTGAGGTTTTTCCCTACACCATGCCATGCAAGGAGTTACGGGTTCTTGAAAGACTTACAGCATCTCTTACATCTGTATAATGGAAGTTAAAGTAAAATAATCAAGTTATTGTAGAATTACTTCAGATCAGAACCTTCTTCCATTATGCAATCCAAATTAATGTTTAAAAAAAACTATAAAACTATAATATATATTTTTTCAATCCTTAAATTCTATATTGTGTACGGTTTCTGGGATCACATTGCAAACTTTTGCTTCTTTGAATATTAAACTGTTTACGGCTTTTGCATGCAATTAAATACTGTGTTTTCCCATTTAATGGGGAATAATAATTATCTAATCAATCATAAAGATAATGGCTCTTTTGTTGGTGTATAAAACACTTCTAAATATCTGAACGCAAATGGTGAATACAAAAAGTAGAATTTTAAAGGCCGCAGAAGAAGGAAGTGTCGACCGCCGAACAACAATGTACGATTTATTCGAAGGAGACATTACATTACTTTAAGTAGTCTTACTTAAGGCAATCGCATGATTGTCTAAATAAGCAAAAATTTACATTCATTACAATACCTTAGTCAATCTGGTCGTATCACTGCAAAACAATTTGTTAATTTCTTTGCGTACGTTACCAAGAACGCAAATTCTGTTGTTGTCATCAAAAAGGTAATGCAACAAAAATTTGACCGCAGCGGCAAACCGCACAGCTAAGAAAAAGCTTTGTGAAACCACAGCAATGATGAGTGACATAAAAGAGGTTTGTGGGCCTTTCGCGTCAGGTTGACCCCCACAGGAAGATACTGATTCATCGTATATTTGTTATTTCTGAAATGATTCATTAAGTGATTGTCTACCAGGCTCAGATTATAATTCCAAGCGATGCAACCGCAATGCAGGAGGGCCCCCAAAGTGAGTTTATTGTTAAACAGCACAGCTGTCACGAACAGTTTTATTATGGGATTAAAACATGAATCAATTTCGATATGAAAACGTTCACATATCATGGTTCACTGTCTTGTTTTTAATTTTCAGCGCTTAACTTCCGCAACAAGAGGTCTGCGGTGGTGTGTAGGTGAGGAATTTTTCACATATTGAAGAATTTAAGCTGCGTATGAGCTCTTATCAGAATTGAATTTCGGTTAAATAAGAGTTTTGCCCTGTTATCATCACACACTTCACTACGTCAACAGAAACTAAGCACTTTTGTAAGGAAAATTAAATGTGTCATCAGTAAGAAACACAAAAAGCACCTTGGGATTACTACTCAAGCTCCAAGACCTACGTAAAAATTCCAGTTTTACACGTCTGAACTTCCAATTGACTTACCTTGATCTTTTTAATTGGTTACAAATTCACTTAAAAAATAATAATTAACTTCAAATTCTTAAACAATTCAACTCATTCGCTGTTATTGAAATTTTCACATTTTCTTCTACACTTTTTGCACAATTTCTCTGACACTTTCCGGATCTGCAAAATTATTTTCGCGCACGATTTCTTATATTCAAAACAACAGATTACATTTTCCGATGTTTGTTTTGTTTAAACAACGCTCCTTTATTAATTTTCAGATTTTGCAACTTCACTAAACAATTCACGGTCCACTCGTCATCGCGTTGACATAAGATCTTTCAAAAAAACTTTAAGCGAATTTACGAAGACGAATCGAACCAGATCCGAAGACCACAGCTGAGTAACAACCAGAAGTTTGTCACGCTTTGTGTTCCAATTTATTTGTGGTTATGCCATATGTGAGTAAGTATTTAATTAATTTTGTTGTTGCAAATTTTAAAACTATTTATTATTTATAAAATACATTAAAATGGCAATAGTAAATGTATAAATATGTAATAGCGACTTTATATCAAATGAAACTTTGATATTAAATGTCTAAATTTCCGTTTTTAAGTTTTATGTGTAAAACAGAACTTAAGGTTTAATTTTGTTGATTCTAAAGATTCCAATTAAAATGATATTAGTTTATTCAATACATTGCAACCATGATTTTCTAATTCTTTGTATGCGTACAACAAGTTTAAATGTAGTATAATTCAGTCTGGCAAGGCCACAACAATCAATAATCCATTTCGAAAATTTAAGCTGGCACTGTCAGAGTGACATTTTGATTTGGATTTGGTATTTGGTTTTGAATTGCTAGGAAATTTGGTGATTAGGATGGCTGGACGAGAAGCTATTAGAAAAACAGTTCAACAAGTCCGTCCCATCTTGTCTGTGGACAAGGAAGAAGCCAGAAAAAGAGTTTTGAATTTGTACAAGGCATGGTATCGTCAAATTCCATATATCGGTGAGTGCGTGAAAGGTTATGTTTAGGTTTATTATGTCATCGATTTGTTTAAGTTTTAAATTTAAAGGACCTTTACTGTATAGTATAAATAAATTTGCCTATTAGATTTTCGTATTAATAATATGGTGAAGTTAAAGAAGTTCTAACCTTTCTATCAATGTTCACTATAAGTATCTCTACATCAGCTAATACGAATATTTGGAATGGTAAAATATAACTATTATTATTTTAATAGAACAAAACAGTTTTAATATTTGAGGTGCACACCTAGAAAGCAGCCTAGGTAACAATTTTTCCAAAGTATAATTCAGAATCCAAATTTACTGCCTGAATATGCCAACAACTTGCACTAAACGTAAGAGCACTTTTACCTTCTTGAGCCCTCTTGGTTTAAGCTTCCATGCCGCTGAGCGCATCAACTAGGCTCTATAATATAATATCAATTTCGGTGTAAACTTTAACTAACTTTTCATATTAAATTGCAGTAATGGACTATGATATTCCTATGAGTGTTGAACAATGCCGAGAAAAACTGAGGGAAGAGTTTCTTAAAAACCAAAGTGTTACCGACATCCGTGTTATTGATATGCTGGTCATTAAGGTAACTTATATGCACCTGAAATGATATCGAGTTTGAATATACATGTAAATTCTCAGGGCCAAATGGAACTTAAGGAATCCGTAGAAATTTGGAAACAAAAAGGCCATATCATGCGATATTGGAAGGAGACTGTTGAACCAAAGCCAACTGATTTCCTTTCGAAATTCTTAGCCAATCAGAACTAAAAAATGGCTAAAGCAAATAATAGTAAAATCATGTTAATTTTACCGGCTGTTAATAAATAATCATCTTTTCAAAAACAAAATTTTAAGTTTGATAAATCAAAAAATTGTTTTAAATAATTCTTTAATTTCTTTAAGCTATATCGATGAACAGCTTTTGAACATCGTTTGTTCTATGAAATCAAATGTAAGAATTTTGTGATGGATTAAAGAAAGGAAACTTAGAGGTTAAAAGTAAATATACAGGTAAGTAGCAGTAGAGAAAAAGAGCTAGCTTTGTAAATTGATTTTAAATTATCTTAAAGCAAGGCCTGCAGATTTGAAATAAAACTAAACTACCTGTACTGACCCTGAATCGACAGACGGCTTGGTAGTCAGTCATAGTTTAAAAGTACTACTTTTATTATTGTTTTACTTTTTGCACATTTATACTTCTTTATTTTCTTTCACTTATTAATTATCATTTCCCATTGAATTATATTGTATTTTTTTTTCTTTGCTTAGGATCAGAGCAAAGAATGCTTTGAATTACATATGTTTTTGTATTTACATATGAAATTGTCTCAACAAACTATGTTATTATTATTACTGGTAAAAAGTAGCTGCATGGCTTTGAAAGAAGCGTCTCCAGAGCAATGAATTCATGACGGACTATATTGTTTCCACTTTCGCTGCGAGGCCATGCCGTTCTTGTTCAATTACTTCAGTACCTCGTCTATCGTACACCTGTTAAAATCGGAGTGCTGGGAAGAAGGCTAAAGGAGACAAAGGTCGTTGACGCCTTCCTGGTCGCTGAAAGCACGCCCTGCCGTGATCGTGAAATTTTTTTGCCTGCAGGTGCGGATGTTATAGCGAGTGTTCTGACGCATGGATAACTGAATTTCCCAGCTATGGGTAAGTCCGCCCACCATTCATCAAATACTGGCTACTACAAAAGATTCATCAAATACTGGCTACTACAAAAAAAACAATATAATTACAAAGAAAAAGTAACCCTAGCAAAGCTGATTCTTCAAAGGAGATCTAGATAAGTGAAAATCAATAAGCTCGAAATGATTATTAAAAAGACGACCCATAGATGTAATAGGCTCATGCATACCATAATTAGTGCGGTGGTGGGGAATATGGAGAAAGCTTTGGTTCCTCAAGGGGCGAGTAAGAATCGATAAACATAGAGCTCCCATCAGTTCGGGGGAATCAACCGCGCCCCGCAAGCAATCGAAGGCAAAAACAACTCTGGAGTTGTCGCGTCTGCTTTCAAGGGACTCCAATGAAATAAGCTTTAATCGGTTAGCGTAGGAAAGCATCCGAAGAGGATCGATCCAAGGAAGGCCGCGAATACGATTAATATGAGTCGCATAAAAAGGAGACCACACAGGACTAGCATACTCCAAAACAGGTCTCACGAACGTAAAATGAAGGAGTTAAGTTATATATGGGTCATCAAACGCCTTAGACCATCGCTTGACGAAGCCCAGAGCAGAATTAGCTTTGTTTACAATAGTGTTGATATGGTCGTCAAATGAAAAGGTCGTATTTAGGACGACCCCTAAATCTTTGGTCTTGTCAAGTCGGTTCAGGGAGCCACCGTCTAAGGCGTAGTTAAAGTACACTGGATTGATCGATGTCGAATGACATATTAGTGCACTTGCTAATATTTAGGGGAAGGAAGTTTGTAGAACACCAATTATGAAAGACGTCTAAGTACGAGTTTAATAGTTCACAGTCATTCGCACTTGAAATAACGCGGAAAATTTTGGCGTCATCAGCGTAACATAGAATTCTGGAATTAGGGAGAATTAAGGATACATCATTGATTTAAATAATAAAAAGAAATGGTTCTAGATGGCTTTCTTGAGGAACACCGGAGGTGACATAAATATCGTTCGAAATTTTTGTTTGCATGTTTGCATAACTGAAACATCTGATATCCCAGATTACGACCTGGAGCAGAATAAGACCAACATTCAATATGAGATGGAATGAGCTCGGGTACGGGAAATTCTCGCTATATGTGCTAGTTTATCTGCCCGAACTTCGGCATAACTAGAACATCGTTTTTGCTGGTGCTAACGACAGGTAACCGGCGAATTGTGTAATAAGCTTTATCCTTACACTTGCTAAGTGAGCAATTCATCTGTACTGCATGCGGATTGAGTCTGGGCAACAGCCTACTAACCCTCAGTTACATACACGTGCACTATAGAACTCTTCGCCTTGGCATTGCTGCAAGTGTTGCGGGAAGCACAAGCCTCAAGTTGGGTTCGTAGAACTTGGAGGATGATGGAAGCATTTTGCAGACGTAAATGACTGCAGATTGTCACTGCGGAGCTCTAATCGGTCCAAAATTGTTGTACGTTCGTTTAGAACATTTTTGGATAAGTGCTCCCAGAGGACCTAAAAGTGGCGAACGGTTCTATGGAGAGAGCATTTGCTTGCGTGCAGGTGTTTCCAAATTATGGGCTTCCCGGTGCTGTATCTACCTTCTGAGAACCAGGGTTTCGAATCGATACAAAATATCGCTCCGCTCCACGTATCGATTCGGCCTGGAGCGTTATGAAAATATCGAACCGCTCCGGAGCGGATCGTTATAATCCAAGTCTGATATCGAACCGCTCCTGAGCGGATCGTTATTTTCCATATCTGATATCGAACCGCTCCGGAGCGGATCGTTATTTTCCAAGTCAGTTATCGAACCGCTCCGGAGCGGATCATTATTATTTTTAATTTCAATCGATCAAAGGAATATATCTAGGAATTTTTGTAAAGTGCAACACATCTACACCTTAATTACAAGGTTTCTTGTACTGAGAGGGCTTTTAGAGTTTGGGTAGGAGTGAGTGGTCGGGTGTGTGTGGGAGATTGGTGGGTTGTGGAAGATGATGGGCAAGGTGTTTATTCTGGAATATAGCTGGTAATTTTTAAAAAGTGTACCTCACCTGACATTTAATTACAAGGTGTCTTGTACTGACCTATATATGTATATATTGGGATTATTGAGTTGTGTTGAATGGGTGTTGGGTAGGAGCGAGTGGCGGGGTGTGGGGCTATTAGTAGCAGGATTTGTTGGGGGGGGGGGGGATCAGCGGGTGTTAGGGTGATTAGATGTTGGAGAAGAGTAAAGGGAAAGCAGTGATGCGGCCCAAATATCCGCAAAGGTAACTTCCTAATCTAACTTTCCCTAATGAAACTTAAAGTAATATAATCACATAACCAAGATAAGATATATGTAAATACCTTAAAAACTTGCGAACTACCTAAATTGCTGTAGTTAACCTGAATTATGAGAGAACAACGGAATTAAGTGCGCATCAAACGACAAAATTATGTCCTACTATCAGTCTAAATAACCAAGTCCATGGGATCATTAAAGGCATGTTTAAATTTACGGTCTTGAATATTTGGTTTAATAAATTAAAAATAAAAATAAATTAATTAATAAATGTTGCTTATTTTGGACAATTGTGGTCTCTGTTTGCAAATCGCTGTGCTTTGTGCCGCGCCTTTGACCGAATTAAAGAAGTCGAGCAAATTTCGCTCGCGTTTTTTCCGAGTAATAGGGTTTTTTATGCATACAATACATAAATTATATTACTCGGAAAACCATAAAGGCCTACTTTACCCTCATAAAACTGTATTCTCTGAAACTAGGAATCAACCTACATTTGATGAGGGGCTTCTTGATTTTTCTGTTTTATTACTTTGGATTCCTATGCACATTTGAAGCAAGCGAAGTTTACCCAACTTCTATAGTCAACTCCCTGATTTGGCTAAATAATTCAAATAACTCAGCATCAGACAGATTCCATTGGGTTCATCAATTAAAAGATTAACAAGAAAAAGGAAACCCTTCACTTAAATTTCTTAGAATAATAAAAAGCCGTGAAGTGTTGGTTGAAATTTGTAACAATAAATAAACTCTAAAAGCCCTCTCAGTGCAAGATACCTTGTAATTAAGTTGCAGGTGAGAAGCACTTTCTAAAAATTACCATACTTCTTCCTTTGGTTCATTGGAGCGACATTCTTATCGCTCCAAATCGATTCAATAACGCTCCAGGAGTGAATGTGGGTGGTGGGCACTCAATACCCAACCACACACCTACCTGTCACCCTTCAGCCCATAACCAACAACCTATCCTCTAGCCCATCACCCACATACTACTCACATTCACTCCAAACCCGTCTCATTAACTCACAAAACACTCTAAGCTCAAGACCCCTTTTAATAATTAATTAAATTTCAGTTGAAGTGCACGTTTATAATTAATAGAGTTCTTCCTATCATTCACCCACTCACCATCCACATCCCAACACCCACCCACACACCACGCATCCACTAACCTACACATCACCCCTAGTATAAAACACCTAGTAATTAAGTTGCAGGTGAGGATCATTTTCTTATAATTACCAAACATACTCCATTGATTATGTGAAGCGATGTTCTAATCGCTCCGAATCGATTAAATATCGCTCCAGGAGCGGTTCGGATCGATTGAAATTAAAAATAATAACGATCCGCTCCGGAGCGGTTCGATATCAGATTTAAAAAATAACGATCCGCTCCGGAGCGGTTCTATAACAGATTTGGAAAAAAACAATCCGCTGAAATAGTTATTGAAAAGGATAGTACTACAAATAGTGAAGAAATCTTATTTCGATCAAAAATATCATAAAAACTACTGTGCAAGAATTTTGGGAAATGGTAAACTAAAACTACATAATTAAAGTAGTTATTAACTGATATTAGAGCACCTGCCTCCCAGGGGGAAGCCACATTTGGGCTGTAACGGCCCATTGTAATTATTAGTTGATATTACTTTATAATAAAAACGCATTAACCATAACTCTAACGCTAACCCCTAACGAAAAACATTAAGCATAGTACTGGGAAGGACGCTAATGCAATAGGGAAATGAAAATTGTGAAAATGTAGCGAAATGAAAACTTTACAGAAAAAGAAAATGAAACAAAAAAGTCACAGTGTAAATATTAATAATGAAAGAAATGCCTAATAAATATGAACAATGTCTACCATTAAAAATAGGTCAGACCATTTTTTTGTTTCGGATCAAATATCAATAGTTTGTTAGGAAAATATAGTCATAATTGAGTAGCATAATGCAAAACTCGCTTGTGCTTTATAAAATTTTTTAGAGTATTTAAAGAAAACATGTAAAAGACCTCACACTTAAAAAATAGGAAAAAGTTGTGGTATACTTACGGTTATTTCGTTAATAATATAACGTCAAGTTCATATGATTTTTTCACATATTTCTAAAACACTTAGCGGGTTTTGCAGCTATTATTATTATTATTATTTAGCATGTTTTGCAATTGTTACATATCAATATTGCAGCGTCAACAAGTTCCAAAACCTGTTATTTTTTTCCAAAACACCTATTATAAGAAATCCAGGATGTCTAGAAATAATATTTCATAGTATTATAATATTTGCCAAGAAAAGACGGGTATTATATAGTAGGTAACTCCGAAAAAATAAAAATAATCGTTTAAACAAAATTGAATCCGTCTTCTTCTTGTAGCTCAAAGTCGCTTAAAACATCACTGCTATTGCCGCCATCAAGAACGCCGTATCCTCCAGTATTAGTATACTCCTGCAAAACATATTTCAAAAATTCCACTTTTTCGTTCTCGCCTTTGGTGAAAAGTGGAGAATTAGAAGCTTTTTTACATCTTTGAATTTCGCTTCTTTTATTTTGATATTTTTCTCAATAAGTTCAATGAGGCCGTTATTGTGGAAGTTTTTGCCTTTTTTACAAATACTTTTAGGCTCATTTGTATTCATGTTGTAAAACGGCTCTCCTTGAATTATGGTGGTCTTGTTGGTACGACTTCGCATGATGGTGATTTTCTTGGCTGTTTGGAATTTGAAATGCAATTGCCCTGGCTGTTTAAGAATATTGCCTGAGTAACACTTCTAGTTCTTAACAGGAAATCCTTGCCCTAAATGTATGACTGCTGCGTGCGTATTCTTTTATCACATTCATAAACTTTTGTGGAGTTTCCATAAAACTCTTTTTTTGAACTCCCTTTCCAATTTACCAAGCACTCGATCCGGGAGTATAAATGAACGATCGAAAATTGGGAACCATATTTAAATTTTTTTGGACATTTCTAGGGGCCTCAAAAAATAGCCAGTGAGATAACATTCCTAACATGCCTTTATTTTTATTCTGGCCCCCGCAACTATCAGAAAATAGCCTTATCAGTGACACATCTCCTAAGTTGGAACTATATAGCCTATGATGGAGTGCTGATGCGATCTGATTACAACCTTTGGCGTACTCGTTCTCTGTCCATACGTAACTGAAGGTAGTATCTTTGTTTTGTGGCGATGATGACGAGCCCTGACAGATTGTAAAATTATAGAGATAAATCTGCCGGGAGTAATAAGTAGCTTGATCTGGAACTTTCGGTAGCACTAAATTCTTTTGGCAGTCATAGCTTAAAGTTAGAGAACTAAGAATTTGCTCGAGTTTTATGTAATTTCAGCTGAAATTGAAGATAATTCTTTTTTTCTATCTTTTTTTAAAAAAAATTTTGTTTTCAAGGCAACAACAGGTACATAAGGGCTACCAAAACTTATGTTAAAGCATTCTGTGAATACCTTCCTAAAATACGAATACAAACAGAAACGTCATCATTCTGGTGCTTTCCTGCATAAATAGACCAACTTTTTTTTATATTCAAGTCATTTTTACCACGTCCATAAGTAGTGACTTTGAACTGACCTAAAAGTTTTAATAAACTCCTTGATCAAATATAGTGGGTTTTGCATATAGGCTATTCAGTTGAAGAATTTCTTATAGGGAACTTAGGGTAAGGAGAATGAGAAAGATTGAATATCTGAAATTTGCATTGCTGTGAGCTAGAGAGACCGGGTGGATTTTTTTATGAAATAAAAAACAGGCAGGTCGAGACTTGAACTTGCATCCATGGTGTTGTGATCGTGCAACTCAACCGTTGATCCAACTGCGTCTCCAATGATGGCCATGAACATCATTGATTATACCAGATTATCTCCCGAGAAGCCATGGCGCAGTCACATGAACTCAACGCTATGGAGCATTTATGGGAATAAGGGTTAAAATACATTCAGAAACGCAAGTACAAAGCCGGAAGTACCAAGTATTAAATGTCAGTTTAAGCCAACGAAAATTTACCAAAGCGTCCACATTCGCAGTAGCAAAAGCATCATTTGGTAGAAGTTTGAATATTTTAAGTTGTCGGTATGGTACTTGCGGCTTGGCACTTTGAATTGGGCTTGCTTTGGTATTACTTGGTACTTGCAGCTCTGTATGTGTTTTGGCCCTTACTTAATGCTAGAAATCCCTAAATCAGTTTCCCACATCTTTTATCTCAGTAAAAGGAAAGGAAACTTGATTATTTCAGTGCAAAATAATTATAATGTTAATGTTCAAAATATATGCCTTACAGTATAGTAGCAAATAATAGGTTGTAAATGTAGGTAGATTGATGTTTTTTACCAATATAATCGGCTGAGATGTTGTTTAACTGCAACTTCGGTAGCAGAATTTATGCGTCCTTTAATCTGATCCATTTCCACATGTGACGTCACTGATCCATGTTCGTCTTCCGCTCTCTAATCGTACCACGTGCTCTGTATCACAGTTTACAAAACACTCTTTCGTCCTTTCCCATTTTGGTCGGTGGAGTCTTCGGTGTTATGAATCAGTGCATCAGCACTGGCGCAATGCAATGGAATAGGCGCTGTAGATGTTCGGCGTTTTAAGCTTGTACATTGAGCCGTGGCATATTAGGGGTGTTTTCGATTTTGCTTCTGGGTTAACCCTTATCCCTTGAAGAAGCAAATGCGTGTTCGAGATTGCGGTGGCATGACCCGAGTTATGCTTCGGATTGTTCGTTTTTGGTATATTTTAACCTTGGTGCTAACACCGATTGCCCCTGGTTTGGACCAGGAACAGCTGTGACACTACTAACACAAAAGAAGTAGATGAGTAAAGTAAACTGGTATTGTGCTTGCGTGCTGCGAGTTTTTATATTTAATTATTTATTTTTACTGTTCTGTTATAATAAGAATGAAAATAAACCCAAAAATCTTTGCAGCTTCCATTCTTTTTATTTTAAAGAGGAAAATTGTACTTTCGGATTCGTCATGTAGCCTTTCTTCTTCTTCAAAATACTTATTTTCATTAAATTAATGCTGCAGTAAACCAATAATTGCTGAAATTGCTGCTTTTTTATTAATCGCCATAATTTTCAGTTGGATTTGACAGCGGGTGACAATAATAAACTCGAACACAGGGTTTAACACTTGGAAGCAGATGACACTTCGGTGCAGGGTCACAGTAACTCCAGTTGTCCCCGGTGTTATGTCTCGGTGGCAAAATCGAAAACACTCTAGATGTGGTATTGCGTGGTCATACTGCTGCCGTACATAAACGAAACGTAGCTGTTACAAGATGGTGATCGCTGCCAATATTAGCGTTGGGTTTTAGACCTTACGTCGAGAAGACACTTTCTTCAACTTTTCGAAACAGCTGATTCCCAGTTCTGCCGTCTCGGAAACCCAGGATGCTAAACGGAATATGTTGTCTTTAAATAAGGATCCATCGATGACAAGTTGCCGTGAGTTAGAAAATCCAACAAACAGCTCCCCATTTGTGTTGACTCGGAAACGTCTCCATTACATATTCCAGGCCGATGTTGTTAGAGCCAATCTTAGCGTTGAGATCTCCCATGACTAATATAACCTTTAGAAGCCTTATCAAAGGTGTAGCCAAGGAGCTGGTAGAAGGCCCTTTAGTTGTTATATCTGCTTGCTTGGTCGTCGCATAACATTGAGTTATTGAGATGTTACGTACCCCGGTCCAGAATCTGGTGATGATAATTCTCTGCTTCAGTCGGCGCCTAGCATTGAATTATATTATATAATCTGGAGACGATAATTCGGTCGGATATTGGCGACCAGTCCAGGAGTGTGGCGGACAAGCTTGGTTAGCAGCAATCCTATACCTGCCGTGCAGGGTGTATTTAATTCTTTCTGGCTAGAATATACATAGAAGCAGGAATTCATATGTGGGTGATGTAAACTCTCCACTTCTCTCCATCTATTTATTTTGTTCTGGGCCATTTTCCGTTCCACCTCCATGATCTTCGCGTATGCATACTTCCCACAGAGTTCTCAAGTTCCGTAGCCCGATCGTAGGCCGATGTGAAAAGCCAAAGGCCATCATTACGAAATCAGCCCGAGGTATCCGAGGCGTACTGAACGTTTCGTGGGTATGGTTGAGTTTTCAAATAAGGGGATTACAAGCCTACCTATTCTATCTCAGAATTACGGCTGCTACCTGAGGCGTCGTGGGAATCACCGAGAGTGTATTTGTATAGCGCATAGATTTTCTCTAAGCCAAGGTTTTCTGGCTGAATACGCGCCGCTCGCAATTCGACGAGCTCTCTGCAAAAAAATAAAATACATTTTCGTTATGAAGCAAACTTAATGTATATTTCATTTTCTTTTTTACACATTTTATCTCACTTCACACTGCAATCTATAATATCGTTACGGATATTCAGCTTAGTCTGGCGGCACCAATTTACTTAAATGTAAACCTTACTTCAGTGGAGCTGTGGAACGGCGGAAATTTCCATGCATATTAGCGGAAAAGCCGCACTAGTTCGGCGTACTTAATGTGGAAATTTTGTGAAGGCCATTCCGCAGCGGAATTTCTACAACGGGTATTCCGCACAGTGGGGTATAGATCTAAATGAGGTGTGCGTATACAAGTTCTGTGTAAATTTTGAGAAGACGATTCTGTAGCGGAATTTCCGTTGCGGGGTTTCAGCCTACTACTTGCTGACTAGTCAATAGATTGGTCTATTGCTTGTGTCTCCGCAATCGCTTCTGATTTAGTATGTTAAAACTTAATGAGCAGTAAAAGGTCATTTACTGTAACGAACGGCCATGCTCTAGTATTTTAACATCGTCAACGAAAAGGCCAAACTATTTAAAAAAGCGCCGTTCAGATACTTTTTTCTTCGTAACGAAATTTATCAGTTGTAATGACTTGTCAGCCTTAGTGTTTTCTTTCGCCTACCTAGTCTTTAGACATCGCACTTAAGTAATTCTTAATTGCTTTGAAGCGGAAGGTAGTTGTTATCGACTTGCGCAAGTCAATGCCTCTCCAGATTTGGATTAGCTCGAGTTTGTCTTATTAATTGGTTGGTATGATAAGCGGAAGAAATGCAGTCAATGTCGGCTTAATCTAAGAAAAGCGCACATTTCTTGGAATTCTGGGCTGTAAACCCCAAGAGCCTAAAACTGGTTCTTATGTGCGTGATAGTAATCGAAAGTTGTAACAGCATCAAAACTCGATTACTCATCATCTTGAGACTTTTATGAGTCACGAATCGCGTCAAAATGTAAAATCAAAGATTGCGCGGAGATTCCAGCAAAATTCTGGTACAGGTTGCGACCGTTGACCATTAGTCGTGCGGGAACAAGTAATTACTTCATTTCTTTTCATTAGATTTGATTTCGCGGGGGAGTCTGAGTAAGCACTTTACCGAAGCTCTGAGGTCTTAAGTAAAAATAAAAGCAACTGTGCAGTAGAGACGGAGTAGATTTTAATATTTCAATCAGATAGCGTCTGGGGATTGCTTGTTTTTAAGCTGTTTTGTAAGGCCATCGTGACATCATGTTGTGATACTATTGTGCCTGGGCTCGGTGGTGGCGCAAGCCTTGTATTACAAGTGTTTGGTGCACGTGAAGCCCAACCGTCTGACGTATTCAAATAAAATCGATTCCTCTTAGCTGATGTTACAAAAAAATAAAATGCGGGAGGAGACAGGAGAGTTGGACAATGTTGGAGGCTTTAATGACTTTTACTTGCCACAAGAGCTTTAGTTTCATTTCAGCTAACCTCCGCGGGAATGGTGGCTTAGTTGCTCTGTTCCAAAGTTTATGAGATAATAGCACTACGCTACGTTCAGGCTGCTGACTAATAGAGGCTGATTCATGGGCACAGCGTTGTAGTATCATTTAGGCTGCTGCTCTGGATTGTTTCAATTTGTTTCATTGCTACAAAGTTTATTTCCTTACACCGCCTAGGAAGACGAGTGCGCAACAAATAACGACCGTTCGGTTGCGAATCTTGAACCAATCTTGACATTGATAAATTCCAGCACAGCTATCGCGAATCTTAATAAATTTATCTTATCTTGGAAAACAGTTTTAGCCGAGCAGGAGACTTAGTACAATTCTAAAGGTGAGCTAAAGTGAGCATTTACTGCAAAAACAGTCAACTTTTGTGGCTTTGAGTACTTGGTGGTTTTATCTAGTGAGTAGTGCAAGTATAGTGTTTCTAAGTCATGAACTAGAAATTGATATCGATTGTGACATTCCCAGGTGTTAACTGTCTTTCCTAAGTTTGTCTAGGTGTTTGAAATTGCGTTTATTAGTGATTTCCTACAACCCTTTCAGGGCTGTTCGTTTACCTGTAGCTTAGTAGACACCTGTTTTATTAATTCCGTAAGGTGGGCTAGGTATATTTCTCTTAAAAAAAGAGATTTAATAAGACACCCTGTTGTCGTGAGCAATCTTAAATCTACAAAGTCCACAAAATATGAAGCAATCGCACAAAATATGAAGCAATCGCATGCATTCTTTAGACATTTTTGGATTAAGGCGTGAATTGGACGGAGGCGAATTTCAAAAATTTATTGCAAACCCATAGAGTTGTTATGTAAATGATGGCCGTGAATTTTAATTCGATTAGGCAGTTGATTGACTATTTAAATCGTAATGATTGATTCATGATATTAAGTGGTCTTTGTTTGCGGAACTCATTTATTTACTTGTTTTCGGTAACAACCTGAAGTAGTTCAGTTTTATAGTTTTGCTCCTTTGAATAACGAGAACGCCGAATTAATTGCCTATTTAGTATGCACAGGTAGACATAACCGTACCTACAGGGTCATAAATAGTTAAGTACATTGGAAATAGTAGGTTATGTCGTATTTTAGATTTCTTGTTAACATTTATTGGTTTTTTGTAGGAAACAAGTTCACTTACTCGCCAACATAAATAACTGCTGCAGCAAAATTATAGTATCAAAGTGTTTTTATAAATCAATCAGTGATTAACTATTTGGAAATCGACCACCTGGCCTATATTAGTAACAAGCGGTCCTGTGTAAAGGAGTTCTAAGCTTTGTAAAGGATGAAGTTAAGTGAGCAAATCTTAAGTAAATATAGTTGTAATTTTCAAAACAATAATTTTTACGTAAGCATGTTCTTTGTAGTAAAAAGTTGGCTGATATCCAAGGAAATGAGGTGTGTTTTAGTGAGGCTTCTCTTATATTCTCGTTTTATTGATATCGCGCTTTGTGTAGAAACACGTGCACTTTCTGTAATTAGAACTCATTGTTTCAAGTTTAGATTTTATCTTACCAAGCAATTAGCACGCGATAAATAGAAACACGTTTTTCAATTTCTGACTACATTTTATTGCACAAAATCGAAGTTTTAGCAACTTTTTTTTCTAAAAAGTATTTCTGTAGAAGTGAAAAAAGAAATAAAGTTGACCTTCGTTAATATTTAATACACAATCGATTTCTGATATTAGAAATAACCTAGTTATAGTTACGCATTCGTTAAATCTCTGGTAAATCATGCAAGTGAGGACGTATTATTTCAGATGGGTTTTTGGAGGGTTACTAAGTTGGGAAACAAAGGATTTTAGAAAGGTTTGAGCGATTTTGATGGGACGAAGGGCATTTTTCAACTTATTTTACTGTGTAGTATATTGGAGCACCTAATTTACCAGGATTCAGTAATTTGGAGTACGAAGTGACACATCACTCAAATAAAGTAGAAAGAGTTAAACTATGGTCGAACGAGAAAATGTGAGGATAGTCATTAAGGATAGGCAGAGGCGTGCTGACTATAATGAGTTGATAAGTAATTTTCTGCATAAATTTGGATTCCGACTGATGACAAAGGAATTACAAATAACATAAAAATACTCTAAGCTTAGGCACTTTTGTTACTGACATCAAAGACCTGTGCTTGGCAAGTTTGAAATCTATCCGCTGGGAAATTTTATCCATATTTCTAATCTTGTCTTCTCTCCCTCTCGCTAGTTCCTCTTGAGGGGAATGGGGCGAGATTCCAAAGCATTGACATTTTCTCTGCGACCCTAAATAGCCTTTTTATCGTAATCTTTTTTTTATACGATGTGGCCAAATCCTAGGGAACAATCCTTTGATGCGTTAGCATGGTTTTGGCCGGAAAGGAATTAGGGTAAGGGAAGTGAGCAAACTCGAGTCTTGTTTTTGTATTGCTGCGAGCTAGATAGCAGCCCAGAGACGGAGTGGATTATTTTTATTTCTTAATAAAAGCTCACGGAATCATCTGCTCTCGGGACCCATGGCATGTTGGTCTTGCCGCTCAACGTATTGATCCAACTCCGTCTCCGTCTATTGTCAGAAGAATACAACCATGGGTCGCTGTCGGTGGTATTCGAACCTGTGATTTTCGGATTGGAAGGCCAACATGCTATCTTGCCATCTAGGACAATTTCCTCAGATATCCACCTATGCCAGTTATTGGAGCAATAGAAGGAAGTGCAGGAGATACGCCGGTTTGCAGAGATTATTATGAAAAGACTATAAAATCAAAACCTCAATGACAATCGAGTAAAGAAGGAATTTGGGGCTTCTTCCTCACTTATGGAAAAGGAAGCGGCTGGCTTGGAACTGTGTAACTACTCTGTCGGGTAAAGTTCCTTCTGAGCTACCACTAATAAAAACCATCTTCATCTCTTCATCCAAAGGGTTAAGTTATACTTTCGACCAACTATGGCCGGATCATTAGTAATCAGTGAGATACCACGGTGTAAATTTGCAATGAGCTTATGTGAAAAATAACGATTATTTGCGGCAGTGAGAATGTACTTTTTGCTTTAATTTCAGCAGGCATGGGTTTTGTGAAAGTCACTGTCTCCATCCTGACAACAGACAGCTTGATTGATGATGGTTGCACTGACGAACCAATGTGACTGTGACACCCTTTTTG
This sequence comes from Leptarthrus brevirostris, assembly GCA_964036015.1. Classification (NCBI taxonomy): domain Eukaryota; kingdom Metazoa; phylum Arthropoda; class Insecta; order Diptera; family Asilidae; genus Leptarthrus; species Leptarthrus brevirostris. The sequence continues at coordinate 127,902,843 of OZ038372.1, forward strand.
ACGGGAATTTTCGCATCTCTTATGTATAGTCTTCGTCCCGAGGGCGGGCAAGAGAGGTCACGTCAAGCTCAGTGACCGATCAGTCGAACTTCGTTCCTATTAAAATCCATGGACAGGGTTCTAGATGTGTATATTGGGGAAAATCTCGCCACCAATCTAGTATTAAGGGCCCAGTATGCATACACTAAGGGCAAGTCGGTTGACACTGCCCTACATGAGGTGGTGTTCGAGATCGGAAAACCCAATATAAAGAATACACCTTGTAGACTTTTACCTCTATTAAAGTGGTTTTCAACAGCGTGCCCACCGAGGTGATCGCAGGCGCTCTGGAAGCAACGAAGGTGGACAAAGCCATCAGTAGACAGATAGCCACGCTGCTAAAAAGCAGTGGGGGCGAATGTACTCTCAGCAAAGCAGTTGAGCGGGGCACATCACTGGGAGGAGTCTTACTGCCTCTCCTGTGGCTGCTGGTTGTGAACAAAATCTTAGTAACACTCGAGGGTAGCGGTGTAAATATGGTCGCTTTCGCCTATGATATAGTTATATTAGTGTCAGGCAAGTGCCTGAACACGATTAGTGAAATCACGGGTGAAAATCAGTGGGCTGGACATCAACCCACGCAAGACCGAAATCGTATTCTTCACTAGGTAGTATTAGGTATAACCTTCAGGGCACCACAGTTAGACAGTATGTATGCTGGAACTCAAACCCCAATCTAAATATCTGGGGCTCATTCTAGACAGCAAATTGACCTGGAGACTAAATGTAGGAGTAAGGATTGCTAGAGCAAACAAAGAATTCTATACCTGCAAGAGACTCTTCGGGGCAAAGTGGGGACTGACACCCAGCATCACATGCGCTAAGTATTTGTATTTCTGACACTGATTTGTGCAAACATTTTCAGAAACCCAATACAAAAGAACCAGTAGAGCACCTCTTATGTCATTGTAATGCACTTGCTGGGAAAAGACACTTTATTGAAGTCTTAAAGGAAGCCTCGAAAATTAGTAGGGGGCGGGGAGGACGTTTTGATAATGACTTTGAAATGAAATATTTTGACTGAAGGTTAAAATCAATGAGCTCTAAAACATTTTTTGTTAGGAGACCTATCTAAAGAACCCCAGTCAAAATATTTAGTATACTTTTCACTGTATGGGTGTGGGTGCAAAAACATTATTTTTCCAAAAATCTCATCTTTTCTTATTATGGGGACATTCTACGTCGTCCAGCCATAAATTCTCTCCCTAATACAAGGGGCCTTTTTATATTAAAAATCAAAACTGACATAAAGAACGGGTATTATTTATTAACCACATATTATAAATCTTAAATAAAAGTAAGACAACTCAGAATGTCCACATTTTACTTTTACACACTTCAAAAGCTCCGGCCACTGTTCAGCAGCCTTAATACCGCTAGAGTGGGGCGTGCGGCGATAACGCATACATTTCACCTCGCAACCAGCGAATTAGGTGTCATTTAAGGGAGAGAGCTATGAGCGTAAATCCTGTCATTTTGGCGGTTAAAATTCCTTCCATTTTCCTAGTCATATTTTCTGTTTGCCGAATTTTTTTGTTTTTTTTTATACGATGTGACCAAATCCTAGGGGACAACCCTTTGATGCGTTAGCATGGTTTCGGTCGGAAGGGAATTAGGGTAAGGGGAGTGAGGAAGCTTGAGTCTTGTTTTTTTGCATTGCTGCGAGCTAGACAACAGCCCAGAGACAGAGTGGATTATTTTAATTTCTTAATAAAAGCTCAGAGGGAGATCTGGTCTCGAACCCGGGGCCCATGGCATGGTGGTAGTGCGACTCAACGCATTGATAAACTCAGTCTCTGAAATTATCTCAGCAGCAGCTTTAACGCTTGCTAATGTCCTTCTCTCGCGTGTTTTTTGTATGATATTGCCAAAGTTCAGGGGATGTCCTATGATGCTAAAGCACACCCTTGGTAGGAAAGGAATTATGGGCGAGGGACATGGATTAAAGTGTCCGACTACTTCTTAGTCTGTTATCAACATAAGATATCTTGCTGGAACGTTTGATAGCCCGGTAAATAAATTTCTTCGTAATTTTCAATCGTCTTAAAAGATCGAAATTCTCTACTGGTGTCTTCTCACGCTTGTGTAACGGGATCATACGATTCTCTTTAATACCCCACTGCATGTTCACTGCATGAGTAATAAAATTGAAATGAATTGTTTATAATTACTTAGGACCTGCTTAAGCAACGCTGAAAAGCCAATGTTCAAGTGCAAGTTCAGAATTTAAGGCATGACTATGTACAGAAATATACTTGAGTAGTTCTTCTACGTTCCAGGCTTTTAGCAGACATAATTGATTTACTGCAACTTTATATCTGCAATATTACATCTGTACGATACAGCTTTTATCAGAAATTTTAATTACGATCCGGTTATGATGTTTTACTCTCAATTCAGAGAGAAGGATGAGACGAAAACCCTACTTTCCCATTTATGAATATATGAAACGACTGAGCACCTGACTTCAACAATTTCACTAAATTACGCTTAATTACGTCAGGCACCCTTGATAAGGCTTTAAATCGACAACCACTTTTGTACTTAATAAAATATTAATATGCAATTAAACATGGTTAAGTGTACATATTAAATATGTATGAGATCTTCATGATTTGTAATAACTCAATACATTAATCGTTTTCAAAGTCGTCTGATTGCTGTCCACATGATAAAAAATCGTAGTTAGGAAGAAATTCAGATAATCCGTTTCATAATTGTGGTGTATCTTAGGGGTCCATTCTTTGACCCGTACTATTTGGCTCGTTTAGAAATGATATTCTACACCACCGTAAGCGGATGGCGTGCGAATTTGTTGGAGTTGGCCCAATTGTTTTGATGAAAGGCTACATAGTGCAGATTAATTCTTAAATTACCCAACCTTAGCTTTGAGTTCATTGGAAGATATTTACTGAATATTTTCGTAGAGTGTAGAGCCTTAGTAGAGTTAAAATGTTACGAATTTACATAAGCTAACGTTTAGTTCTTAAAAAGGGGATTTCTTGCGACCTTTTATTCATAAAGATAGCTGGTTATTAATTTAGCTTCATTAATTCATCATTATATCGCAAATATGTGTATTTTTATCCTATCACATACTTCGTCACTACGATGCAAAACTATCCTAAGTCCACTTTTGGGGAAATCTTTGATTTTGATGCCTAGCCCAAGTAAGTTGAATGACGAACGTTTTGAATTTGAAAAACAAATTTACAAGTCTTTAAATCGTTCTCCTGTAAAACGCGCACGACTGGACTTAGGATAGTTCTGCATCATAGTGACGACTTGTAAATTTGTTTTTCCAAATTCAATTATTTTGCGCACACGACATATATAAAAAAACCGCTTGAGATAAAGCCAACCAAAATGTTCGTCATTCAACCAACTTGGGCTAGGCAACAAAATCAAAGATTTCCCCAAAAGTGGACTAAGGATAGTTCTGCATCGTAGTGACGACTTGCTCAATCGCGGCTTAATTTAAGTAAAGTTAAATTTCCTCAGGCTTCAAACGTTTATTAATAGAGGACGTATTCGAGAAACTTGAAATTTAGCACACAGGTAGGGCTTTTTGGAAAAAAGTAAAATAAAAACCCACAAATTCTCCCTCCTCTTTAAAGTACATAACTAAGGAATGTCTGTATATTTGAACAATTTGGCAAGTTTTAAAATATAGCTTAAAAACTTAAGAAAACTAAAATCTTGCTGACCCTGAACGTCTCAGTTTTTAAGTTTGGAATTGGAATGCAACTTGTTACAGTTTTAGATCTCTATTGGTGGCCAAACAAGTCGGTAGAAGGTGACTTGTCTTATTTTTTCTCATTTCTCTCTAACCTGAAATATGATATAAACAGTTTTATCTTAAAGTGTTAATAATAATTGGCGTTACATCAGTAATAAATACATAGATATCAAATTGTCCCGAGATTGTCAGATAAGTCGTGTACAATTCGAATAATATTGATAATTATTGTAATCTCAAACTGTTATCATAGCGTTAGTAGCAATACAGAATTTTGAGGTGTAGTACTTTATTCGCGTTAACGTGAAGCTCTCATAATGGAACAGTTTTAGTTATCGGAAAAACCAATTCGCTTTTGTCAATTGCAGATTCATAAGTTTTTCAATCTTGGAACCTTTCCAACCTTTGTAAAAGACAAATATTTTTCTGAAAATACTTTGTAGTTATTGAAAACTGAAATTTATAAAGTGTTAATTTTTTTCACAATTCAAGGTCAAATTTGTTTTATAGAACACCTTATCTTACACGACGAAGTTTTACACTTCACAAGATAAAAAATAGAACTCACTTAATTACTATTTCCATTTTAAGAACTCTCAAGTTAAAATAAAACTGTCCAACTAACACACAATAATCTCGCAAATTGCAATAATACTTTCACCCGATTATATCCGAAACTACTGCCAATGATCTATCATCATGATCATGATATTTCAAACCCTATTTATACCTCTCTTCTTATTCTATAGATTTATCATAACTAAATCTACCTAAATCAATTCTAGTGGAATCTATCTTACCCTAATTATGATGATAACATCTGTAACCATCTTAATTTTAGCTTCTCCCAGATTTAGTATAATAAAGTTAAAACTTATTAATAGAAGGCGCAATACCACGTGAGTTCGTCGTCAGATGATGATGATGTGAAAGTCCAGGACTCATGTTCTGTTAGCAGTGTAAAGTAAAATTGCTCCTATTTACTCCTGTCATTTATGATAATTTATTAGTTGTCTGTTGTGCTAGTTGTTACTGCAGTTTCTGTTTTATATACATTTTTTGGTCCATTTTTACTATTATTAATTATTTTAAATGATGTTCTTATAATTTTTTTTGAAAAAGCACTAACAAATTCGGTCAACGGCTTAAAAACTTTCCAAAAGATTTCAAGTTAGTGTCAAAGCGTGGAGAAACGAAAAAATATTTAAAAAAGTTGTCACCGGAATCGAATTTTTACCCTTAAAGAGTATGAATCTACCCTTCAACCGTTGTAAATTGATAATTTCGATGTTTTGCCGTTTCTTATTTGAGAAAAGTACTTTCAAATTCACGCTCATTAATATATTATTTAATCAATCAGTGAAGAATTTGCTAAGTTTAGATGTTTAACGCAAGTATAGTTGAAAGACAGTAATCATTTGCCAGCTGTCCTTTTTGATTTTTTGAACTGTGATTGATTTTTTTTTGAGTAAAATCTACTTTCTTTTGCACCGCTTCACTCTATTAACTTTTGTACTAGAGATAATATGTCTGTAATATCAAGGAATTTAGCTTTTCAGAAATAATCTTTTTCGTAAAATTAACAAATTAAATTAAATTTGAACTTAGTTGAGTTGTGACTGCTGACGGGTAATAATAAAAATAAATTTATTCAACAAGTGAAGTACAATAAGACAGAAAAAAGTCTATTAATCAGTACTACTAAAGTTACAAAATAAAAATTCAACCAAAGCAATTGTAATACCTATTAAGAAGTTATTTATGTAAATTATATGAAAGCAAGATACAAAATGAAGTACAAGAGAAAAGATAAAGATTTAAAAAAAGAAAGCAAAAAAAGCAAAAGAAATGAAAAACTAGTGCAATCCGAGTGCTTGTGCGATCATTCTGTATGAATTCAGAGTAAATGAGCCAAATCCAAAAGAGTTTTTCAGTTTAAGAAGGAGTTTAACGTGATCGACACTGTCAAAAGCCTTCATGAAGTCAGAAAGGACTAAAAACACTACTCGATCATCATCCAAAGCAGTTCTAATATCAGTTGTTATTTTGAGTACAGCCGTATCGAAACTAACGAACGATGGACGAAATGCCGATTGCCAACGACTTAAAGAGCCAGTTAGATTTAAATGCTCCGATATCTGTTTTCCCATTATCTTCTCCAAGGCCTTCGCTAAAAAACATAATAAATTTATCGGTCTTAAATCTGACGGGGCATTGGGACGAGAATTCTTAGCTATAGGGACTAATAAAGCCTGCTTCCAAGGAGATGGAAACACGCTGAAAGTGAGGCAGCTATTGTAAATTTTAGTGATGGCTCCAATGATGAAAGATAAAATTAGCTTTACAAAGCGTAGGGAGATATCATCTGTCCCAGTTGCATTAACCTGAAGAATTAATAGCGTTCGCAGCTTCAACCTCATCAATGCAGCGAAAACTAAACTGTGATCCAGAGTGATCTACGGAGAAATTCAGTGGATAGGATGCAGTATTGGAGTTTAGGCAACTTCCAGTACTTGAAGTAAAGAACTTATTAAGCTCGTTAGCATCTAGATCACATGCTAAGGAATCTTTTTTACTGACACCCAGTCTACGCAGGGAGTCCCAAAGCTTCTTGGATGCAGCATAGCAGTCCAACTTAGACTCAATATATGTTGACTTTGCTTCTCTAATCCTTTTGTTTACGAGGTGCCGTGATTTCCTGAACAGGAGACGACTATTTGAGGATTTGAGTCTTTTATGCTGGCGGAATAAGAAGTTATGTTCAGCAATTAACTTCCTGACTTTAGGCGAAAATCACGGCCAGCCATTTATTTTTGCAACCCTGCACTGCGGGTAGCGTATTTATTCATCAGATCCAACAAGACGTTACTAAAACCCAGTACACCTGTGTCAAGAGAATGCAAAGAAGAGGTAATATTTAAATTCAACAAAATATTCCAGTTAGTGTTGCTGCACTCATCAAAAAGAAGATTAGTATTAATACCTGCAAAATCCCCAAATTTCATAGTTCGAAAAGGAGTTGATTGATTAGGTATGGCTAATTTATATTTAAGGAACATTATGTCGTCATCAAGGATTGCAAGGGGGGGGGGGGAAGAGCTGAGAATGACGTATTACACTTGCGGAATCAGTGGTTAGTAAAAGATCCAATTGAGAGAGAGAGAGAAGTAGTGTTAAATTTTGCTGGAGAATCAGCGAAGAGCAAGAGTCAGGAAGTTTTCTGATTTATTGTTGTTACTAAGAATATTGACATTTAAGTCGCCTGCCACAATAATGTTGGAATATCTATCAGAGAGCGAGGATAAGAAAACTTCAAAATCAAAAACATTGTCAACGTTAAATAGATTACGTGGACAGCACACAGAGCACAACACGCATTTTTCAAGTTCTGTATTCACCTCGATACAAATAAATTCCAAAGCACCGGAGCGCGAGCTACTTAGGAATCTGGACTTGAAGCACTCCCGAACATAAATTGCGACTCCCCCACCTGCCCTCGCTTCCCTATCACAACGAAATAGCCTGAAACCAGGTATCGCGACAAATGCAGAAGGTACACTGGGTCTAAGCCACGACTCACTGATAAGGATCACGTGAAGACCACTACCCGAAAACTTTGATTATAAGCCCAGCTCTGCGACGTTCTCTGCTCAGGGCTTCGGATATTAGAGCTACATGACCGTCGGTATAGTCCAGTAGCGTAAGGTGGTTAAAAAGTTTCCATCCAATATTTCGCGATGAGTGATCGTCTATGGCGCTGCAGAACACGTCATTAATGACGACCAGGAAAAGCAACGGTGACAGTATGCATCTCACTCCGTTCAGCACTTGTAAGGGCTCTGAGAGTTTTCCCTTATATAGGATGTGACATTATGCTTCTGAGTAGGAACTTCTTTATGATGGTGAAAATGGTGCCCATATATACTCGAAATCAACGCTGTCAAAAACCTTCTCAAAATCGACAAACATTAGATGTGAAGGGGACCTCCATTCGGCGGATTGTTCGATGATAACTACGGAACGTGTTAATGTGATCGCTGTAGGAGAAACCCTCACGAAAGTTTGCTTTTTCGTCATTTAGACTGCGTTCGATTGTTCACTTCATTGCATTAAGATGTTTTTGCTATCAATTTGAAGACTGCAGTTAAAATACAGATACCGCGCCAATTGCTACAACTGATGTTCATATTGGTTACAGCCGATGGATGTTCAGGCTCATATGAAGAGGTATTAAAAGGTCCGAAGGTGTTGTTTAGGACTTTAACAAAATATTATCTCCACCTCCGAAGTTGGTGTTCCTCAGTGACTAGGAGGGATCCATTGGTATCTCTCACAGGATGTTCAGTGACAAAAGTCTCTACAATCACTTTCTTAGTAATGTTGTATAGATCTCCACTGTGACCGCGGCAGGCCGCTTCTTCTTCCTTTTCTGCTAGCGGGTTGATGTAGAATTGATGCTGTCTTTAATGTGCTTCCTTTCCTGTATTTTGACCTATGTGGCGTCACTAATCCATGGTCGTCTTCCACTCTCTAATCGTCCCAAGTGTTGTGTATCACAGCTCACAAAACATTTCTTTGGCCGATGGAGTCGTCGGTGTTATGACGTAGAGCATCGGTTGTTTTAAGCCTGTGCACATTAAGCCGTGGCATATTATATGTTGTCTTACTGGACGTACTGCTGCAGTGCATAAGATGCCAATATCAGCACTGCGCTTAGACCTTACGTCGAGAAGAAGCTTTTTCCAACTTTTCGAAACAGCAATTTGGTCAATCTGATTCTCAGTTCTGCCGTCTGGGGAGACCTAGGATGTTAAATGGAATTTTTTGTGTTTAAATAAGGATCCACCGATGGCAAGTCCCGCGAGTTGCGTCCCTGTTTCCGGGTCCAAACTTCCCCATTAAAAGTTCCAGGCCGATGTTGTTAGAAACAATCTTAGCCTTTAGACCCCCTATGACTACTTTTATATACACTCACCCTTCGTTGAATCTTGCTCATATTCAGCCAAAACCTTAAAAAGGAGAGATATGCGAAAATTTAACTACAGAACAATTGCACTTACTTTGGTCTTATTTAAAGTTTTTGAATCATCTTTCGATTGATAAAATATCTAGAAAGTAACCTTATTAACGATTACCAGTACGGCTTCCGCGCTGGCCGCTCAAGGGAGGCTTACTAACCGCTTTGTAGGAGTGTTGAAATAATTATCTTCATAATTTGGAATGTATAAAATTGTCGTTTTTGATATTTCAAAGGCTTTTGTTAGAGTCTGGCATGCTGCGGTTCTAGCCAAAGTTCAAGCATTTGTACTGTACTCTCACATCTTAAAATTGATGGAGGGTTTTTTGCCAGAGAGAGAGAGAGAGAGAGATAGAGTAATAATAGACGGAGTTACATATTATCCCTTTCGAAATAAATTCTGGTACACTTCAAGGTTCAGTTCTTTCACAAACTTTATTTCTTATTTTTATTAATTCTCTTCTAACTTTAACTCTGAATCTTAGTCATGTTTTCGTCGACGACAGCTCCCTTCATTCCGCGTACTCTTTTGTTTCTGTAATAAATTCTCGTAGAAACTCCGCAAAAATCAAACAAAAACGCATCTTGGGATTAATAAACAATGAAATTCCTACGATCCCCGGTTGGGGAAGAGAAAATCGTGTTATGCTCATGCTTAACGCATCCAAAATTTAACGCCGTTAGATGTCCCCGATCGGGGTCCTTCTACCCATCTTTCGTAGGAATTGCGCTGTGCTTTTGTAATCAGATTTGGCTACTTGCTTAGCTGACTTCTTTTTTTGGTTCCTTGGATGCCGGTATATTTTAAGAGATGTTTCTCTGTCTCCGTGTCCGTTTCTGAATCAACCCTGCTCTGGGAGAGTAAAACGTCCTCCAGGACAGAGAGATTCATCAAGGGTCCCGTCGACATCGGTATATCTCCTGATTGATGCGCATCTTGCTGTGTTAAAGTTTTTGTCGCCATTACTGTTGTCGTCATTTTTGCTGCTGTTTCTGTTATAGCTGTATTTGTTGCAGTTGTCGGCAAGTTCAATTTTATAATTACTGTCAGGTTGCATCAATTTGGTGACCTTAGGTTACCGCCGACTTAACTTAGCTTAGGTTGTCGCCGACTTACCTCGTCAAGGTGTAGATGTACGATGGAGCATCATCGGCTACATCATGTTAAAAATAAAAGATATGATGCTTAAGCTTAACAGAAACCTAGATATCGAAAACCTGAAGTTTGTTGGGAAATTTTATTACTTCGTTGTTTTAAAGCTAAAAAAAGTGACAGGAAAGAATATCAAGACTGTGGGAGCTGAATGAAAAATACTGCTCTCAGTTAAGGTTTAATAAATAAACGTCTAAAACACAAGTAACATTCGAAGTATTAAGAATTCGATATAATCAATTTCCAATTAAAATTTTTCACATTGATTTTTTAACTTAACAAATTTTTCTTTTGCAGATTCTTTATGAACAGCAATGGCAGAAATAAAACCAAAGCTTAGCCTTAGACCTTCTATTGTTGTAGGAGAAAAATCACCGCCACCAACTGGCCTTTTAATTACCCATGGCAAACCGAATTTCACAATTTCCAGGACAAGGAAACACCAAAGCAATTTCGATGTTGTTGACTCTGCTAAACCATCGATTGAAGCTAAAAGCGTTTTGCTGAAAAAGACCAACAGAAATATTGTGGAGAAAAAACCAGACGATGTAAATGGACGAAGTGAATTTTTGCAGGCTCACCGAAAAATAAGTGAAAAAATTGCCAAAGAAAATAGCGACCATATTCGTATTGCAAAAACAGAAGTCAACAACAATTTTACGTTTTCAAAGTCGAACTCGTACAGTCAGCCACATTTTGCGAAAATTGAAAATGTACCTTTGCATACGACAGTAATCGCAAATAGTGACAATAGTGGACTAGTCCATGAAACTAAAGTTAATGGACATAGCAAACCAGCTTTGCCAGAAAAACCTGCATCCTTACAACACTATAAGCCCGTTTCGCCCACAGGGTTAGGTCCAAACACAAAGATTTTTACTTCGAAAAGTTCTGAAACACTTCAAATTATAGCAGAGAACAACAGCGGAGTAAATTTCGAGCAAAAAACTATCGTTTCGTTTTCAAAGGATTTGTCGTCAGGACCAAATAAATATCCTGACACTGTTAAAATTTTAAAACCTGTGGAAAATGGCAGCAACTCAAGGGAAAAGGGAATCATTGACGAATTCTCTAAGCTAAAATTTGAAATTGTTTCGAATGGGGAAGCAGTGGTGCCTGTAGTTATTAATCCTTAAATGTTCCTGTCCAGGAGCATAGTGCTTGGGAAAAATTGAGTCACTTTTCGGTGTTTTTACACTTCTTAAAGGCTGTTAATGGGTTGCATACAGCAAATGCCATTTTTGCTATGTACAAAGACTTTTACTTACATAAATTAATTTTAACTAATATATTTGTTTCAGTTACGTTATAATATTGTAAATAAAATATTTTATCATAGTTGACAATCTGGATTTGTTTTTTATTGGTTTTTTTTTAGGAAACTTCGCTGTCTGGTTGTCTATATGCCACGGCAGTTTCTTTAGTAACTATTATTGTTATCGACTTGATATTAAGCACAGTTGGGGAATTATTTGCCTGCAGCTACAAAAGAGTAGATTCAGTCGAAAATTTCTTAACCCTTAAACGATCTTCAATTCATTTTTGACCAGATTTTCACTTTTTTATTTTCATTTCAAGCACTAGCTGTTTGGAATGTAAGTACCTTTGGACTGATATTTTACTTGTATTATTTTATTAAATAAAAGGAATACAAGTAAAATATTAGTCCAAAAGGTGTTATATTTTGAACAGCTAGTGTTTGAAGTGAAAAATTAAAAAATCAAGGTCGGGTCAAAAAAGACCCAAAGGTCGTTTAAGTGTTAAAAAAAGGGTGATTGAATCGGATTATTATAAAATATATAAAAGCATTGGATTTTCAAGGATTATATTTTTCGAGTACTTTATACTATATGTTTGGTTATCAATCGAGGAATCAAAATTAGAATCAAAAATTTGAATTTGAGTGTAACACGTTTTCTAAATTAATAGTCAATGTCGATGAAAAATATTTAGTTTACGACCTTAAAAAAATTAAAATATTAAAATTATAAGCAATTGATAGTAAAAACCAAAGTAAAATGTGTAAAAGTAGCATAAAAAATATGTTTTATCACGATAATTCGCAAAGTTAACATATGTTCAACTTCAATGATCCTCCAAACTATTTTTTTTTTGCAAAAACGCATTTGTCTAATGCAAAAATATTGTTTTTTGTTGTTCACAAATTCGGTTTTCAAGTTGCTTATAATTTTAATTTGAAATATGTAATAAATTAAGAACTAGAAAGTTTGTATTCACCGTGTGGGGTATCATTTGAAAGGGCTTGCTTTTAGTGCTCAAAAAATATATTCTCTTTAATTTTAAACTGCAGTAGCTTTCGCTCAAAAGGTTAAAAAAATACCATTCCCCACTCCTATCTCCGAAGTTCGTGAGCCAAGAAATCTGAAATAATTTGTATTAATAGAATGCCTGATATATACAGGAAAAATAAAACGAAGCTCGAGACATTTATATAATAGTTTCCGAAGAAAATAAATCTGTTACTTTTTTTTCTAGTATTATATGGAAACATATTTGGTTAAAGAAAAGTAGAGCCAAGTATGAACGTTGGTTATGCTTCGAGGTTTTCGCGCCTGAGTTATTTTCAAAAGCAAAAGTTTTTTTAAATATTTAGTAGGACTTACTTACAAATTAATTGATCAAGCCTTATTTAATTAGCACTAAGCTAGAATTACTAATCTGTATATGTTTTGGTATAAGGTAAATGTCCAGTTTCTTATTGGTAGTTGATGAGATTTCGCCTGCAATTCGTCGGTCTATTTCTGAAATTATCTTCCACATATAAAGAATTTTTATCAATAACTCAAAGTTAATAATAATTAAAATACATCAATATTTTTCATTACATTTTCCACGTTTATGACCACAATTAAAAGTTCAATTTGAATTTTTTAAGTAATAACGTGCCGGCCTTCCAATCCGAAGGTTCCAGGTTCGAACCCCACCGGCTGCGACCCATGGTTATTTTTTGCTGATAACAGATTACGACAAAAAGGCCATGGGGGTTCCAGAGAATATGTCAGTACTTATTTCGGAATCCATTTTAAATTGTAGGTCCACTCGCAATCGTTCTCTCGAATCGGGTGCCCAACAAGGGATTTTTTTAAAGTCTGTCTATCATCTTGAACTTGAAATAGGTAGATTTGATATCTATTTGTCTCGTCTGAACATAAACACCTACCTACTTATTTTGTTTTTATCGGAAGGGTAAAAACAAACATTCTAAAAGACGTTATGTTATTTTAAAATGGAAGAAATATTTTGCATTGCATTGTCAAATTTGAATAATATTCAAACAGACGGAACAAAGAGTGATCTTCTAAGAGGGTCTTATAGGTTAACATAAAAACATTTATTTTTGCAGCAACAATGAAAAAAGCTGCAGTTTTCTTGTTATCCCCTGATAATATCGACATTTTAGCTTTAGAAACCTAAAAGATTAGAGGGGAAGGGGACTACTAAATTCACCAAAAATGTTGGAAAAATTTATTTTTCGAATACTTAAAAGCAGCCCTTTCAAACGCTATCTCACACAATAAAAAAATTTTTTTCGAGAAGGCCAACTCTGAAACAAGAGCTGAACATTCATCCTCAGCGATTTATCGGAAGTAACCTATACCGGTAATACACCTATACTAAACCAAATGACCCTTTTATCTCTTTTTGCCAATGCTTTACTTAATACAATTTTTTTACCAGGACCAGCAGGATAATAGTTTTTAATTTGCGTGCTTTACTGTAAATATATATTTTTTGCCCCTGTTTTGATTTTAACGTATGCAAACCACCTATTTATGGCCGTTCATTAAAGAGAGTACCGAACAAATTTTCAAAACGCGATTCCAATCTAGAGCCTTCTGCGCGATGTTGTTTGGCTATTGCCACTTTCACCTACGAATAATGATGTCTAACCCGTCTCGGTCTGTAAGGCTGTGTAGGTCTTCGTTCGTAATGACCTCCGGCCAATGGATGTTAAGGATGCCCAGGAGACACCGGTTGATATAGGCTTCTAGCTGAGGTGTTTTTGACGGGTCACTTTCCATGTTCAACAGCCGTACATCAGAACAGATCTTACGTTCGATTCGAGGATCCGGAGTATTGTGCGTCCAGCCTAGTTTTATTACAGCATAAAAATTTTAACTTAAATGAGAGAAAATGTTAAGAACATAAAACTTAACCGTATTGCAAAATCTTTGGTTTCATTCTATAGCATGGTTTTTGGAAATTTTTACATATTTTTGGTAATTAAAACCTCTTTTTATAGCTGTGGCATCTTAAAACTTGACCTAAGGTAACGAATTTCACGAGTCTTAAGAAAGTGCCAAACTTTTGGACAAAATAACATTTTTACTAAACTTAAATTAATTATTCTTAATGGTTATAACGTGGTCTATTAGCACTCGCAGGGACGGCATTGAATTTTACAGATGCTGACATGATTGTCATTTGTTTATATATGACTAACCCTTGACTGACCTTCCTTTGTGATCCTATAAAGCCTTTAAAAGTAATGACAACTGCAAAAACAAGCAGTTCAAATAAATTGTGAGAAATTTTTTTTTGTAAAAAATTTCCTCATAATTAAATTTCTCATTAAAATTTCAAAGAAGTTTTAATTTCTCAAAGATTTTTTTCCTTAAGCTGTTCACCATTGTTGACCATTGTCTTCTCTTTGCCCAATTCTCCACCTGCTCTTTGACAACTGCTAATCTAAATTCCACCAAAACATGTGTGTGGCATTTTAAAAATGCTGATTGGGCTGGATTTAATAAATGTCTCATATGCTAGACTGGCATGATAATTACTCTATGAGAGATGTTAACAAAAGCACCGATTATATCTTGAACATCCTATAGTTTGGGATGCATTGCTTTATTTCTCAATCATAAACTTCAAACCAACTAACATCAATTGGTTCAATAATGACTGTTCCGTAGCCATTAAAAACAAACAAGGCATATAAATTGTGCCCTTCTGAGGAATTGAGACGTATGTATTTATAGAACAATTTCACTTGTTCATGAACACCACCACTCATTCATAATGGGAAGGGTTTTACTGGCTCATTGGACAAAGCCAACCTGTTTGCCGCTAATTTCGTTGCTAATTCGTACCTGCCATCTTCATCATTCTTTCTTAGGTCTTCTGGTTTCTCGTCTCTGGTTTTAAAATCTACGCCTATGCCTTGGCCTAACCTATGCAAACATTTTCACCTTTCATATTTAACAGGAGTGTTTCCATGTGCAAGGAAACTTGCAAAAAAAGAAGAAGCATGCAACCCCTCTAACTACAAACCAATTGCACTAACTTCACCTCTCAGTTGATGCAATATCTATAAAATAACCATCTTATCAACGATTGCCAGTACGGTTTCCGTGCTGGCCGCTCAGTCGGAGACTTACTAAGCCTAATCGAATCATTGTCTTCATAATTTTGTGAGTCCGAAATCGTCGCTCTTGATATTTCAAAAGCTTTTGATACAGTCTGGCATGCTGACTTTCTAGTCAAACTTGAAGCATTTGATCCGCACCTTCACCTTGTTAAATGTATAGAGAGTTTATTTGTTAGGCTGTTGAATCCGTGTAGTTATTGATGGAGTTACATCTGATCCTTATGAAGTAAATGCCGGTGTACATCAGGGTTCAATTCTTTCACTAAACTTATTTCTTCTTTTTATTAATGACCTTTTATCTCTCACTCGCAATCCTATTCATAGTTCCGACGACGACGACACCCTTGATTTCGCTTACTCTTTTCCCGTGGTTACGTTATGTATAAGCATTTATTTCCACAAAAAAGTTTTTAAAATAAAGTTGAAGTAACTTTACAAAAAGCGCTAAAAAGCATGAAATTTATTACGACATTTTGAAATCTGTGCAAATCAAACAAAAGTATTCCTTCTTCCTTATGATCCCGTGAGCATAAATGTTTGGAGAGTTTTATATAGTATCTTCGATTGTGATTGGGTAGTTGGTTTGTTTGTTTAATTTGCACCGAATTCAAAATGTCGAAATAGTTATATATATAGATATTTCCTGGTATGTACCTAGAGTAGACTTTGAGTGGAAACACCCGTCGACATAAAAAATTATAAAAATGTATAATTTTCTAATATTTACTTCAAATATCTGGTTTCACTGATAAAGTAAAAGTCGTAATTCTAATGCTTTGACCTGTAAAATGAACTGCAATCTTCAAAGTAATGGCGAAAATTATCTGCGAATCAAGTAAGTAATCCAGTGCACTTTAAAAGATAGGTAGGCTTTCACAAGGGTTTTTCTTGCAGACATATCTATCTATGTATCTACGTACCCAGTATTATTAAGACATTGTGTCTCTCAGGCGCGCATGTATAATTTTTGTTGAGTTGGGGAGGGAAATTGGAGGGGTGGGGTGCTGGTAGAAGATTTTTAAGTGACGTTTTGGTTTTCGATTTTGCTACAAGTAGCAACCATTATAGTTTCGGTCTGTCCGTTCGCCTGTCTTTATGACACACCCCTCCCATTCTTTTTTTAATGACCCAATGAAATAAAAAAAGACTCCGGCTCGTTGAATGGAATTTAAAATCTGTTCTGTTGTACGCTTACTTAACATAGAAAAAAACCTGTAAAAAAACACCTAAGCTATAAGCCTTTGCCAATCAATATCCCCGACACATCTTCATCCGACTGAGTTAGATGAATTCGTTGAGCGGCACCGGGTTCGAGACCAGCTCTCCCCGTGAGCTTTTATTAAGAAATTAAAATAATCCACTCCGTCTCTGGGCTGTTGTCTATCTCGCAGCAATGCAAAAGCAAGACTCAAGTTTCCTCACTTCCCTTATCCTACTTCCCTTCCGGCAAAACCATGCTAACGCATCAAAGGGTTGTTCTCTAGGCTTTGGTAACATCGTATGAAAAAAAAAGTTGACTTGATGTCATTATACTATTGAAGATCTACATAGACAGACCAAAAGAGCAAAGACATCGGTTTTCGAAAAAGAAAGGCAATAACATCGCTTAACAGGCCGTGGGTACCGAAGATATCAGATTGGACGACTCCTCAACACATGGAGAAGATCCGTAGTTAGGAAGTTGAACTAAATGAAATTCATTAAGAACTTTTGTGAACCCATGATTGCTGTGAAAACTTCAAATCATGTATTCATTTCTCAAACATAAAAAAATTTTTAAAAACACTTTTCTAAATCTTCAAGCACATAGTATTGCGTATCGCCCCTATTTCTTCAAAAACATTGAAAATATCATTTGGGAAAGGTGTTTCGGCGTAAGGCGGCTTCGGCAGACGGACATTATGCGTCCTGCGTGGAAAATAACCTCTCGGAAGTTACCGAAGTTACGACTACACAAAGGAACATTCTAGCCAACTTATGGAAATGCGGATACTCTGGGTTACTCGCTTCCCAAATGTTTACTGGGTTTGCTGCCTTTGGAGTAGGAATTCGTCCAAGAAAAATTGGTATCTCGGTACGAGCTCTACCCGGCATATCAGCAGTTATGTTATGACGAGCAGTATTCGTATTTGTCTTTATCTTGTTGGCTAGGTTTATTCCTGGTCTCCTAATGATTGCAGCTTCTTTCCGAAGATCTTTTTTCATTTCCTGCTCGATGACGCTCATTGCTTGTGACACAGATAAAGCTTTTTGCAAGTAGATCTTCATAAATCGAGGATCAAGGAGGGTGGCGATAGCAGAGGTATAACATTGTCAATACTCTTGAAACACCTATGCAATCGACAATTCTTCATGTTTGAAATTTGTTTTATTGAAACTTAAGGCTGTTGTTATTCCGGCACTCCTTCTTTTTGTGAGTAGATCACACACGCATTTCTTTACTTGTAGAAAATTATCATTTTGTACAGTAACAAATATTTTTTGAATACAAATAATTTGTTGAAAGTTGAAGAAAGAAAAACAAAACAATTTAAAAATTCTTCGATACCCGTATCCAATAAAATATATCGATGTGCAAATATCGCAAACTTTAGCATCGATACAAATGGAACAATTGGAACAAAAATATGGATACTGATATCGATACTGTAATCGCCCATGCCTAGTGCCAGTATGAAAAGATAGTTGACACACAAGCAAATATCTTATATTTTTATTTATTTTAAAATTCTTTAAAATTCAGTATAAAGGAAATAATGTAAAATAAACCTAAAATTATTTTATTTTTGCTCTATAATTATTTTGTGCAATAGTCTCTCCTTTGCTGTCTTATAATCTCTTCAAGCTTTATGCACCTTTCTCTAAGATTTACGTTTTCTTTTTGAAGGACTTCCAACGTACCATCCTTCTTTTCAATTGCTTGTTGAACTCTACAAAAGGCAAAAGAAAGTTAATTTACTGGCAAAATGAATCCTTTTCTTATTACCTTTTGTAAATTTTTTGTATTTCATTATCCCTTTCCGTCTTGATATTGACAATTTCTTGTTGGACTTCGTTGCGGAGATTCTCTTTCATTTCCTCTTTTTCTATCAAAAACTCATCACACATCTAGAAATGAAAACTAAGCACAAGACAGATTTGATTTTGAGTATAGCTACCTTTTTGCTATGATCCAACTCAAGGTGTAATTGTTTGATTTCTGCCTGGCAATTTTGGACCTCGGCATCTGCTTCGGCTAACTTGCTTCTTGCATCGTTGTACTTTTCACGTAGCGATTTCTCAACAGCTTCACTTTCGCGAATATCGTTTTCGTACTTTTCTTTCAGGCGACTACAGAAATTATTAGAAAAGACTAGATTTAACTATAAATTTTTTTACCTAAATTTAATCTCAAATTCATCTTGATTCTTAAGAGATTCCGCGTCCATTTTGCTCACAATGACATCAATTTGCCGATCCCTTTCAGTACGGTAATGCTGGCGGATTGCATTTTCATTTTCGACTTCTCTTAGCTTACAAGCGTTCTCAAATTCCCTCTTCCAGACGAGGAAGTCTGACTCGAATTGTTTTTCGATGGTATTTATCTTGTTCTATTAAAAATCACGAAATTGAGGAAATTCGATAGACTTTCATTGCAGTCTCACCTGGAACTTTTGCTCCTGTTGCTCCAGTTTTTCCCTATACTCAGCCTGGGCGCGTTCTAATGCAATATCCTTCTCTCGAAGAATTTCATGTACTTTATTCTGGCAAACATTTTCTTTCTGATTCACATCATTTAGAAGACGTTCCCGTTCTGATGCAAGATCCTCCAATAGTTTAGCTTTTTGCTCATCGAATGCTTTCTGTTCATCTTGAAGCTGTCTGTCGAATCTTTTTTGGCAAAAAGTAGTTGTTATGAAATGGAGAGCTCTCAATAAGTGAGTTTTTTACCTTTCTCGAATGGCAATTCGTTCTTTTTCTAATAATGCGTCTCGGTCCTTAGCGCACGATTCTCTAACAGATTTTTCCATTTCCTCGTATTTTAGGCGGGCTTCGTCAAGTGCATCTAAGAGTTCCTGTTGATGGCGACGTTTCAGATCGAGTACTACTTGCTGGTGGTCGTTATTCATTTTATTTATTTCCGCCTCAAGGCCTTTTATTGTAAGTTCCTGGAATACGATTTAAAGATTGGTGTCATATTCAGGAAGATCAACTTTAAGTGAACTCAAAACATAATGTTCGTTGACATAACACAAGTAAAGCAATTTTTGATGTTTAAACGCTTAAAAGCTCTTAGAGATTGTATTCACCTTTATTTTCTTGGTATTCTCCCGCACCCAACGTTCCCGTCGGATTTTCTCCCCAGCTAATGTAGTATCCTTAACCCGAGCTATCTCAGTCTCAAGCTTGTGCTCCCATGCCTGGTTTTGGCTGTCTATACGCCTCGTCATTGCTGTTACCTTTTCACAGAGTGAGGCTTTGTCCCTCAGGAGCTGGGGAATAGAAGTTTGAAAATAATTAGATTGTTGTAGCAAAGAAAAGGAGGAAATTGCATTTGCATTTTCACACCTGTTCAATGAATCCCTGATGCCGAGCTACGATGCCTTCATAGTGCTTCTTTTGCTCACGTAACCGATTGTTGGCATTTTGCTTCTCTAGGCGAATTGACTTCTGCTTTTCTAATCGTATACGCGTCACATGCTCCTTTGATAGGTGAATTGTATTTGCAAGTTCATTAGCTCTTAAGCTGAGGGCAACTACTCTTCTAGCAAGTTGATGATTTGGCAGCATCAATAGGTCGTCAAGTCTATAGGGTTAATTAAAGTTTTGTTATTCCATTATTTCTAGAATATTGTTGGAAGAAAATGAATAAACTTTGAATAATAAATTGTAGATTGAAATTTGAGTTTAAGCACAATGTGGGGGAAATTAGAGGTCCGTCTACCTTTTTTATAGTTTGAGTATAGAAAAAATATTAAGGTGCTTTCAGTCTCATCTCAAGTGGGACTCAATATTTGTAATGAAGCTTTTTTTGTGAATGGAAAGATTATCTTTACATGTTGTTAAAGTTTTCAAAAATTAAAAATGAGCCGAGGTGATAGTGCACTTCTCGGAGTGCTTCCACTGTTTCCTGTTGTGTTCCTGTCTAAATAATTTAGCATATTGTAAGGAAGTTATAAAAATCGCAAAATTGAGAATTAGTGCACCGTCAGACCTTGCGGACTCTATAAAGTGTGAGCAGGCTCAGTAGATCGGTCTGTCATCGCCCAGCAGAAGAGCAACCAGCAACTAAGGTAATTGTGAGTTAGGAATTGGAAGCTGACTTAGGGTACAGACCAAAACGCCTCAAGGCATTTATAGAACCTAAAACAGACTTAATTTTTTCATTATCCTCTCACATTCTTCCAATTTATATACCATAGGTAGGAAAAAAAATCGAATGAAATGAGAAATCCTGCAACAGTTGAACGAAAAGTTGAGTCACTGCAAATAGGGTTATCTAAAAATAGCAGTGATCTTATGTCAATATATGTCTTAAGTAAATACCCCAGAACAGTGTTCCTGAAAGGTGATACATATTCATGACGTTGAAGGGTGTAAATAAATCGAACACAATCATTGAAAGCTACTGTAATTTTACTGAGGCATTCAGCGTCGAGTTCGGAATATACTCATCTGCAATATGTAAAATGTGGTACCAGCGAGGTTCTTACAAGCCTCAACTTATAGTCGGCAGATAATAATCGCCTGGAAAGCTACAGTTAACTTAGATCTCCATAAATCTTTTGGAGAGTATAATTAACTATTATTAATTAACAATCCCAAAAGAGGATTTAATATAAGTAAGGTGTTAGATGTCCACATCGAGATCTTCGTTAAGTCATTCTTAACCCTGTAAAAACAATCGTCTTTTAAGCCAATTGTTTTGGATAGGTATATTTGCACATCGTCATCATATAATAGCATATTCACGTCTTCGATTATGTCTGGCAGATCATTAATGAATAGGCAAAAAAAGGAAGCCCTACGATGGAGCCTTGAGTCACTCCACTGAGAACACGGATTAAATGAGATGTGGTATCGAGAACTCTCACTTGTTGATGCATGCCAGTCAAAAAATCACGAGAAATTAAATGTTTTGCGGAGCTTGTGATTAATCGAATCGAAAGTTTTCGTAAAATCAAGGACTAGGACTGTCATGAAATCATGGTCCAAAGCAGAACGGACGTCGATGGATATCTTCAATAAAACATTTTTGCAACTATGACCAATACGAAAACCAGATTTCCACTTAGATTGCTATCGGAAATATGTTGGAGGATTTGGTTATACTCCTGCATTAGCTTCCTAAAAAGTTTGCTGAGATAGCAAAGTAAACTTATCGGCCGACAGTCGCTAGGGAAGCTAGCGTCAGACTTCTTAGCGACTGGAATAAACACTGTGTTTCTACATAGTGATAAACTTTGAAAATATTAGACATGAATTAAAAATGAAGATGAGAATGTGAATAATAACGGGCAAGAGCATTTAAAACAAGTTGGTGACAGCCCGTCTGAACCCACTGGACTGGTCTAAATAGATGTGACTGAACGAACAACTTCATCTGAATAGACGCCGTTAACTTGGCAACTTGACAAATTTTCCAGTGCATAAGTACTTGATCAAACAAAAAATCTATTAAGAATATTAAGAACATTGACATCTAGACGGTCTTTACGAAATACACCATTGCTCTTAAGATTTCACCACAATTCTGTAGATGTGAAATATGGATCCAACATTTTACTGTAACTCTTCCTAGCCCTTCTGATTTCCGGGTTGATTTTATTTCTAACTAACTTAAAACACTCTTCAACTTAGAGGACTTGTATCTACGGAACAGATATTCTCTTTCTGCAAACAGATAGTAAATCGTAACAAGAGGACCATGTGTATGCTCATCCACCCCGCTCATCATCAGAAAGTGCTGACACATTTTGCAAAAGTTACGGTTATGCTCCTAATCTGATATGTTTTTCTCCTTCGCAAAAAAAAAATCAGATTCTGAATATATCCTACTGATATAATGATCCTGAATGATATAAAAATAAAATCATGGTCAAAATGCTAGACCCGATTTGGTTATGAAAAAAGATGCTGTTGATGTCGGACGTGGAAAAATAATCAAAAAGAGACGGATTATTACTATTGAAATATGTCGGAACTTCATTATTTAAATGGCATGATTGCAAAAGGTATAAAATGTTACCTGCATTTCCACCGTTACCGTTCGTTGCTCTTAAAACCAAATTTATAAGCTTGCATTCTAGTGGGCTGATTAAAACTTATCCCACAGAACACAGATTTAAAAGTGTAGACAAATTTTGTTATCTCGAAAGCATAGTAAAAACAAATGATGCAGCTGAAGCTGATATACTTGCCTCCATCAAAAACACCACAAGTTGCATTTAAGATTTAATTCTCTTGTCAAATTCTACAATCCATGTCTCGTTTTTCGTAAAGCGATGACGATTTTCGGAATATCGAAAATCGATGAAGATTAGTTGTGCTATACTCCTTTAGAAATCAGGAATTTCAATGTATCCCGCAAACGGGTATGACCAGCCGCTCAATTTACAGTATCAATCAAATTAGTAGTGGTAGTAGTATTGATGCATACTTTTTTTACATACAATGTGGCCAAATCCTAGGGGGAGAGCCCTTTGATGCGTTAGCATGGCTTTGACCGAAAGGAAATTAGGGTAATTGGATTGAGGAAGTTAGAATATCTTGTTTTTGCATTGCTGCGAGCTAGACAACAATCCAGAGCCGAAGTGGATCTTTTAATTCAACGGGGATACCCGATCTCGAACCAGGGAACCATGGCATGGTGGTCGTGCCGCTCAATCAATTGATCCAACTCCGTCACCGAAATTTGTAAAAACTGGTCTGTTTTAAATTCTAACATATTTAAAATTAAGAAGCAATTAAAGCTATTGCATAACAGAATATAATGAGCTAACAATAAGTTCTATCTCATACAGTCTTCAGTAAAGTAACTGATAACGTGTCGGCCTTCCATCCCGGAGGTCCCAGCTTCGAACTCTGCCGGCAGCGATTCATGATTGTCTTCTGTTGACAACAGACTACAATAAAAATGCCATTGGGCGTTACATAAAAAGTGGTGGTGTTTCGGAATCCACTTTAAATGCTAGGTCCTTGCTATCGTTGTCTCGAATCGGGTGAAGTTCTTCTTTCACTCCATGCCCATGGGTTACAGGAACTATAGTTATACCATGTGGACTAATCGAATTAGAATTTTGGTGATAAGAAAAAGTTTATATAAGAAAAACAACAAAAGTTATACACTAAGTCTTGCTTTTGCCTATTATATGTTAACATGCGTAAAATTAACAATTAAATCAGAAATTTATTTAAAACTTTCGACTGTCCTTTCTTGGCAGTTGTTTAGAAGATTACGAAGCTTTTAACGAAGCTGTTCACTAAGTTTCTTAGTGCGCTCTTCTCAATGGGTTATTCGACGGCGCTAAAAACGGCTTCATTCAAAATAATAAAAAAATTTTGTAAAAAAAATCTGATCAGAAACCACAACTTAAAGTAGTATAAAAAGAGTTTACTCACTTGGGCATATCGGCAACGATGTCAGGCTCAACAGTGAACATTAATTCAGATCTAATCGATTCTGGAAGGGATCTTCGGGTTTCCATAAGTGTTTTGTCACAACTATTTTCTACATCATCTAAATAGTTAAGAATGTCTCTGAAATACAATTTTTATTGCAAAATCGACAATATTATAATTTTATAAATCAGACTTTAATTTATCTGGTGAACCAGGAGAATCCTTAACAGTTGAAGAAGTATTCGGTAAGTCAGATTGTAGCAGAGTCTGAAGTTTTAAGTCCATATCCATTTGCCTTGCTTCTAATTTTCCTAGATTTGTTTACATTTAATTTTAGAAAATTATTTAGAAGTGATGTTACATACCTATTTTCTTGTCCTCGTCAATTTCTTTTATTACGGAAACAATTTCGTCGTACGTTGAACTATCTTGAGAAACATCTTCAGATTTTGGAGGCTCTGGGCTATCTGTTGATTCATTTTCTTCATACTCCTGCGGCGAGTATATTCTCACAATTCGTTTAGGTTTTGAGAATTGCTTATCCTGATCCGGGGTGTGTTTGTGCAAAGACATCCAGCTATCTATTTTGTCCAAATGGAATTCATCTAGATTTGAATCTTCGCGAAGACAGCAGTATGTTCCTGACTTATACAACTTGGCTTTGTTTTTTTTTACCGTATCGCTGGCTGAGGCAGATTTTGATCGGCGTGTCTTAAAGGTTTTCTTTGTTTTCTTGCTAGAGGATGAATTGTTTTGCTTTTTGCCGGACCTTATAGGAGTACGCAAAATCTCTATGTAGTTCTTAATAACTGCATTTGAACTCTCAACGGGAGACTGTATTTCTTCTTGGGAATTAGCTTCAAATTTGCCCATGTCGTTAGAAAATGAAAATTGATTTGGAATGTGTCTAGAGCTGGAAAGGACATTTTGTTCGAAGGATTCTAGCTTATAACTGTCTTTACGATCTGCTCCTCCATTAAGAGAGCTATACTTTTCACCTAAATCGTTATTAAAAAATGTATTAGAGCACAACATAGCATTATTCAGTTTATTTGTTTCTAGATGACTGAATTTTGAATCAATAGATTGTTTCTTCTTTTCGACAACTAAGTCTTTACTATATTGACTAATAGTAGAGTTCTCATCACGAACTGCTTCTTTGTATTGTTGAATTACTTCACTTTCATCCAAACAAGCGGAACTACTGTTTAGGATATCTTGATTACCGAGGTTTGTGGGTTTTCCTGGCATAGGTAAGCTTGTGTAGTCCGATGAGTTACACGTAAAGTCGCACATGCATTTCAATTTTTCAGTCTCTGCTTGATACGAAAATGTAGAAGGAGCAGCATTTCTTTCACATTGACAGTGTTCTGTTGAACATTTTGGATATTCGTAAATAGAAGGTGTGATATCAACGTTTTCTTGGAAATGCACTGATTTTTTATTATTATTTAATGAGCTTGACGGTTCGATGTAGCGGTTGTCATTTCATATTCGCTAATTGTATCGATTTCGTAGATGTCACTTTTTCCAAACGATACCCTTCCAGGTAAGTCTGGCTTTGAATCGTGCCAAAAATCTCCATCAGCTGCTGTTGTTTTTGTGGAATTCATCATTGAACTTGAATTATTGGTGTGCTCTGACGTACCAATATTTGGGTCAATATTCTTCAAATTGTTGTTAAACATTTTGAAGCGTGCAGTTGCTCGCGGAGAAGATCTGCGAAAAAAAGAACGTTATTTTTATTAATTGTGATTCAAGCATAATAAATTAAGTAAATTAAGCATTTGCAACTTATAGAACTATAGCTGTCAATAGCCAATCCAGAAAATATCATCTTATCAGAAAACGTTATCAATATTTTTATGATGACGCCAAATCTCATGCGATACCCTGGTGCAGTAGAACGGCCTTAACAGGATAGGTAATGTGGTATAAAAGCATTGTTCGAAGGATGTAATTATTCACATCCAGTTTAAACGCCCGGAGCCCATAAACTGCAGGAGAAACAGAGGATTGTAAGTGTGAAACCCAAAATCTTACTGTATGATCAGGGACCATGGTAGTAACGATAAAAGAGTGATAGACGTCCGATCTGATGTCGATGTTTAAGAAAATCACAAATAGAAGTGATTACTGCCTTGACCTAAATGCTTTCCTGAACTTTATCTAACACGGGCAATGCAAGTACATTACGTAAGAACGCCCTGCCCCAGTCCAATTATAGGATATGCTTAATTCCAAGCTTGGTATTAGAATTATAAGTCGATAAGTCAGATAAATTAAACTATTTCTTACAACTTTGTGAGAACTACAAAAATTTTTCTGTATGTTTTATGATAGAAAATATATGGTCTGTCCTACTGAGGTCAATGTCCACTATGACGGAACAAAAAATAGCTAAATTTTACGAATTTTCTCAAAGGTTTATTTAATTATTTAATGATCTTATAAGGGATATATTGACTATACTTTTAACTATATTTGTACCAATTTTTATTAAATAATATTAAAACTTTACAAAGATGTCATCCTCGTTGTAATGGCATAAACAAATACTCCTTTCCAATTACCCCACTGAAATGTTGGTGAAGAGTTATCTTAAAATAAATAATTAATTTAGTATCAATATGAATGTAGCTATCGTTGTGTGTACTGGTTTTTTCTGTTTTATACTTTTTAAAAAAATGGCAGTGGTTTGAATTTTTCTCATTTTTTAGACAAGGTTTTTTTTACTTCAAGTGGTCTTAAAAAACAGTAATTATCAACATTAGCCGCCTGCACCAGCAGAGTACCGTGAATCAGAACCAGCCTATAACTTGGTCAATTTTCAATATTTTGACTTCAACAATTTTTAATTTTTTTTGAATATGTATACATTTTTTGACTTTTCACAGTGGAAAGACATATTAAAGGAACTGGGGTGGCCCGCGTTTCATAAATTGGAGCCGTATTGAGTTCTAGAAGTACGCGGGTGGTACGTTATTTTGTAAGGAGGAGGGGGAATCCATTTACGGACGGGGTGCTGGACTCCCTCCCGGGTGTACTACTGGCTAAAGCTCCTCTTCCCAGCTCCAAGGACACCAGCCCGGGACCGCTTTCCACATTACTTCGGGCTGCGCCTTTTCGCTTAGCCCACAGGGCCCCTAACGCGACAGGACGTGCGTCGTAGCTTCCAGGTTTTTGGTGCGGAGTGTGCTTTCCACGAACTCCGCGACCAAGCGCCACTTTTCCTCCCCTCGACAGCAGCTCTACCATCCGCCCAGCGGCCGCTATGGAAGAACGTGTGTTATGCATCGTCCCTGCCACCTCCGCAGTACGGATACTCGGGTGTCTCGGCTCACCCTACCTTATGAACAAGAGGGCTATAGGCATATCGTACGGAATGGTTATTAATATTTTACATGGTATGTTAGCAGTGAGAAAGCTGTTGGTTCGATGGGTGTTGCAATGGCTTACGGTGCACAACAAGCGGATATCGTTGACGATTTCGCAGCAGTTTTGGATCTATTTAAGTAAAATCTACAGGAGTTTTTGTGTCGATTCATCGCCATCAGGTTCATCTTTCCGAATGGACTCGCTCTTTTTAAGCCCAGAATCTAGCGATGCCATGAAGCGGGATCCCTCAAAACCGCGAGATCTCGCACTATTTGAAGTCCCGCGGGATTCCCCATTTGAAAATTTGATGAATCCAGCATTATCAAATTTTCAGGATCCAGCATTTTCGAGGATTTCTGAAATTTTTCTCGTAAAACTGATAAGCGCACCACCTACTCCCACTTATCTAACCTACCCCTCATTCACCCACCCACATACCACTATTCCCCCACTCAGCCTCCACCATTAATTACTGACTCATCCTTAGCAATACCTCAGCCATTACCTTTCATTTCGTCATTACCACCCCTACTCCGTCAGCCATACAATTACCCACTCACCAATCCACTACTAAGCCTCCATCGATAGCACAGTCCTGAGAGTTTAAACCTATAATTTACCTTTTTAAGTAATACTAATATTTTTTTAGGTAATAAAGTGTCCTAATTTAAAAAATAATATTGGTTTTTGTCTATAATGTCAGATCTTTTTTATATGTTTTTTGATAATTAAAACCAAAGCATTTGTTTTACACCAAGTCAAGTGTCCAATGATTGATTGTCGATGGTGATTCTTTAGGGATTATTTAAAATTGTTTATATATTCAATTCATGAAGTATAAAATAAACTACAATAAGATCTTGGTTAGGGGAAATGATTTATAAAATTACATAAGCGGAGAACCCTCTTGACAGTTATTTTATTAAGTGTTTCCATTTCTTATTCAATATTAACAATTACTAATTAATTAGCATTTAAATTATACAGAGCAGGTAGGACAGCGGTATCTATAGTCACCAAAGCAATTGAGTTGCGACATAACAATTTCTCAAAACATGAACGCATCCAAATATTCAAATCTTTACGTTGGACTTGTAGCAAATTGTCTAGTAAGTTTTGGCTTGGATATGGATGGATCCCTGCATTGGTCAACTTTGGCAACCTTATGCCTAGCGACCAACAGTTGTATACGTCCACTGCCTATAGCTGTTATGGACATGTTATACAAAACAACTGAGGAGCATTAATCAACCCAACAAAGAAATCCTTTGGAATTATCAAGCTGATGATGATGGTGGTGGTGGCAAAAGAAATGAATAGACAGCCTCACATAAAGTTAGATCAGCCACCCACAGAAATTCTACCCTGCCCATCTATACAAATTTGATCAAGAAAGGCAAAAAGCTGGTGAAGACTATCAAAAACTTGCCCATCAAAACTGACATGTATTTGAAAAAATACTTGATGGGAGAAAAAGACTAAAATTTAATGTTTGATGGTGAAACAACTTTTTTACATTGTGTAAAACTGCATAAGTAAAGCACTGATTCACATTGGTTCGGAAATTTATTTTATATGCGGGGTTGCGTTAGAAAAAGTGGTCTGAATAATTACTTGCAACCCGTGAAAATGGGTGTTAAAGCTCTCTCCAGAAGGGATGCCAAATTATGAACAGTTGAAGGATCACTCAGCTAAGACTTATCTGCGACACTTCGAGGAAGATATAAACAACAGCGTACAGAATTTTCTGAAGTATTGACGCATTTATTAAATTCAAAAAGTACGATCACATGGTGAAACTTTCAAACCACCTAAAAAGACAGCTGTCAAGAGCTAAAGAAACTCTTAGAGTGATTGTACAAACAAAAGGTTGAACAAGATGAAACTCAAATTGTTGCAGGTGCTATGTTGATATTTATACGAAATAAACATGTTGAAATTATTTTTTATATTTGTTTTATTCTTTAAAAGTCATAACAAGTAGTTTGAAGGCAATTATGACCAGTTTAAAGATTTTTCTAAGGATTTTTAAAAATACCGCGGAATACCGCTGGAATGAAAGTGTGGGAAAGTGGTGTGGGATTGCAAATCCTACCTACGACCAGCAATTTTTCAACCAATAGAGAAAGATGTTATTACTACAGAAACTTGCTAGCTTGTAATAGACTATTTTGTTTACTTGAGTTACCACTAACCCTAACACTGCAAACTCTGTCTAACTGCTAGGTTATTCCGTACTATTAAATTCGCTACACTACCTAATTAAGATATACAGGGTGTTTTAGATCTAACGTGCCAAAATGAGTGGAGTGATAGATCTCAACTAACAATCAAAAAATTGTATGGCAGGGAGGGGGCAATCTCGACCGTTTGGAAGTTACAGGGTGATTCATAAATTTCAGTTTTTCATGGTATGTACATTACTCTTTTATTTTATCTCTTGATCTACCAACACAGCCACATCAAACAAAGTTTAAAAACAACTATACTAATGACATTTCCAAAAATGTAAACACTACTGATCGAACTCTTACCATTGCACGTACAGACACTTCCAAAATTGAAAAAATGGTTTGTGATTACCTAAATTTCAGAATTTTCGCAAATTTTCTCCGAAATTCAGGTAATTAGTGCATCTCTTTTTTATTTTTATTGGATTGCCCATCTGATTATCTTTCCAATAAAGTGCTACATGGCAAGGTAGACACAGGATTACAAAAACCGCATCTTTAGAACTCCTTGAGTACCTTATTATTTTATTGCACTTTAGGTAGGAAATTCTTTAAATAAACAAAATTTTTAAGATAAAGGGTCGAAAATGTTTGTTTTGGGTTAACAGGTAATTAATTTTAATTACTGCTGCAAAAAAATTATAAAAATGTTAGTGTAATTTTGTTTTATTGCCGATATTATCTTGTGTTAGCCAAAATTCACACCCTTGTATCCTGGCGTTCTGTTACTCGTACCTGATGGAAATTTTGTGATAAAAAAGCATAAGTCAGCAAAAATACCTATAATAGTTGAAAAACAAATCAGTAAGTACAGGTATTTGTAAGCAAAAATTATTAAAAAATGATAGAATTTACATTTGAGGAATACGCGGATATTATTTAAATTTATGGTGTAGTAGACCGAACAGAGAGCGAGCACCCCAAAGAGTGGTATTTACACGGACTTTCCAAAGGTTAAGAGAAACAGGAAGTGTAACTTCAAACGACAGGGAGACACGACCCGAAACTTCCGGAACTTCTGCCGGCGTCGAGCAGCAAATAATCACCATCGTCAGGCAGCACCCTGAGACGAGCACAAAACAAGTCGAAAGGCGATTAGGAGTGTCGTCATCTAAGGTTTGGAGGGTTATTCATCGAGGGGAATAACGTCCATATCACCATCACCCAGCCCAAGGACTACTGGAAGGATATTCCGAGAGAAGACTTAAATTTAGCACTTGGCTTCTGGAACGGGAGATTGACGACAGAGAGGTTCTGGACCGAATTCTGTGGACAGATGAATGTCAATTCACCAGGAATGATATCACGAACTTCCATAACCTCCATACCTGGTCGAACACTAGCCCACACAGGGCAAAGGCGACCTAATTCCAGCAGAGATTCAGTGCCAATATTTGGGCTGGTATCATCGGCAACCATTTGGTAGGACCATTCATTTTGCCGCAAGTGCTTAATAGTGAAATTTATGCTGACTTTTTGGACAATACACTGCCAGATCTAATAGAGGAGAACCCTATGGATAATCTTAGGGGAATGTTTCACCAACATGATGGAGTACCAGCGCATACGGCTAACATTGTGAAGGTAATACTAAGTGAAAAATTTCCTAACCGCTGTATTGGACGAGGTGCACCGATTCCTTGGCCTGCTAGATCTCCAAACCTTATCCCATTGGACTTTTTCTTATGGGAAACAATGAAGGATGAAGTTTATTCAAGCCGAGTTAACAATAGGGAGGATATAGTTAGCGGATTTGGGAATGCAGCGACGGGAGAGGCTGGCTGCAATACGCCTAAAATAGGGACTTGGAAGGAGATTGCTGAAATGCATCCAAAGTGGTAGTGGATAGTTTGGACGGCTTTGTTACTTATCAAGATTAATTTTAATTATTTTTAAATTCAATACAAAGCATTTTAGAATTAATTTGAGTTTAAATTCTTTAATTTGTTAACTTTTACAATATTCTCCGATATTGCACCTTTTTGGAAAGATAATAAGATGAGCAATCTAATAAAAAAGAGATGCACTAATTACATGAATTTCGGAGAAAATTTGGGAAAATTCTGAAATTTAGGTAATCCTGCAATGGTAAGAGTTAGATCAACAGTGTTGAAAATTTTTTTAGCGTTTGTCTGATGTCGCTATGTTGGGTAGATCGAAAGATAAAAATAAAAGAGAAATGTGCATACCATGAAAAACTGAAATTTATGAATCACCCTGTTACTCCCAAACGGTTGAGATGCCATACAATTTTTTGTTTTTCTAGTTCTATCACCCCACTCATTTTGGCACGTCAGATCTGAAACACACTTTATTTGTTTTTTTTTAATTGCAACTAAATGCCGGAGGGGCCTAATGTACAATTTTCTACAATACAACTTTTGATATTTCTGATGTTCCCCCAGTGATTTATTACCTAAGGTAAGTAAAGTACCAAATCTTAATATTGTACAGGACAAGAACATTAAGAGTTGTGAAAACGTCATAACGTGAAACTTTCTTTCAGTCAGTATTTTACGTAGCAGTGCAAATCAACACTTGTGAAGGCAATAATTCTGCCTTAATTCCCTTTTCCATAGAAAATTCTTATTTTGTACAGTTCTCCCGTTTATAGAGTAGGTATTTTACCTATCGCTTAGAGTTTAACTTTTCGTTCTCATTTGAATCACGGTTTTAGTAATTTTTTTATACACTTTTACTCAATGAATATTCTGGTTAGAGGGTATGTGACAGTGTTTAATTTCCGGAAAGCCCTGGGATAGATAAGGTTCGAAAATACAGGAGTTGGATCAATTCGCTGAGCGGTAGGACCACCATGCCATGGGTCCTGGGTTCGAGACCAGGTCTCTCCGTGAGCTTTTATTAAGAAATTAAAATAATCCACTCCGTCTCTGGACTGTTGTCTAGCTCGCAGAAATTCAAAAACAAGACATACAAGTTTCCTCACTTCACTTACCCGACTTCCCTTCCGACCAAAACCATGCTAACGTATCAAAGGGTTGTCCCCTAGGCTTTGACCACATCGTGTAAAAAAATATAAGTAAATTGACCACTGAGTCGTGATGAACTTACTTAGTTCTGTTTCTACCGTTTTCCTGATATAGTATGCTATACTCTAAGAATTACCTTTCCAAATATTTCTGTAACTGACTACTTTCTTGATCTTCCTTTATGTTGTCTATAGATTTGTTATCTTCTTCACACGATTCGTGATGAATTGATTGCGACACTGCAAGATTGCAAATCTGTTGTCCTAAACTATTTTCAGAATTGCTGTCTATGTCTCTGCAAAGCCAAGGACGTTTTATTGGCTCATCTAATAGTATTCTCAACAGATTTGATGACGAGGATGAACAAAATTTCGTCTAAAAGTGAAATACAAGAAATAAATAAGTGCTTGTTGTAAATCAATAATTAACTTACACTTTTCCTTAATTTCCCTTCGTTAAGAAATTTTTCAGGAAATCGAAGGCAATCAAGGTTTTTTGCTAGCTTCTGATCTGCAGAAAAAGGTCTACGTAAAGAAGGTGATGCCCGATATGTCCTGCTGAAATTAGCAGACCCAGGCCTTTGCCCCAATGGGTACTTTATGACAGAAGCTTTTGGCTTGTGACGAGCAGCTAAATTTATCTAAGAAATAAGCACAACTTTACAACTCCACCACACTGAAACTTTGGTCACTTTTACCTGAGATCCTTGTAAACTTAAATCCATAATATATCATATGTCACAAATAAAGAAAACAGTGAAAATTGAAATAACGGCTGACTGTCATTGCTTCAGAGGCTTACTTTATTCACGTATCCAACGAACTTGTCCAAATGGGTTACTATGTTCTTGTGAGATCCTGGGCGTTCATTTTTCGACTATTGATTTAACTGCTTTTGTGAGTGTTGATTTGTTTGGCCACAGGTGAAACCGGGAAACCGTTTGAAATGGTTCCTAAGCAGGTGTTCCGCCAGATATTTAATAGGTTTTATGTTAAGGTTAAAGCTTAGGGGAGTTTGACCTTATTATGTTGTCGACTTGAGCAAAAATGATGAATTCGCTAAAGGAAGACAAAAGCAATATCTACGCGATGAGAAAATATTGCCAATGTCACGCTAATGTGAACTCAATTGTATTAGGCTCTTTTAGACAACCTGTAACTGATATGATTTATCTGATAGCAGTGGTAGAGACAACGATTGCGTGTTTAGTTCTATTGGATGTTTTTATTGTGTAATTTTGCATATAAGTTTAATTGCTTAATCAATATAAAGAGCATATCAGGATATGGGTGACAGTCGTTCACGAATGTCTAAGTTTTTTATTATCATGTCTTGATTAGTCACCTTTTTTTAATAAATTAACAGTTTAATGATAATACATTTAGTATTTAAAATGTCAGTGACGTAATTATATTGTATATGCCACTGATATCTATAAAATGAAGTGATTGATCGATTCAAAATTATGATAGAAAATGAGCTTACTTTTCGCTAGTAGTCTATTTGAGGAATATATTTTTGTGCGACCATAAGCTACTTTTGAATATATCTGTTTGTTCAGTCACTTAAGAATTTTGTCAATTTGTATCTTCGCGTTAACTAAACTCTCAGTTAGTTGGTACTTTATGTTGGTAGGGAGCGACTTTATAAGAAAAAATAGTTTTAAAAACAAAAGTTGAACAAAAAAAAAAGTATTTAATCGTCCTTCCTTATGATCCCGCGAGCTGAAACGTTCTCTACGACTCTAAGAATGCAGCTGCAGAGGTAGTGCACTCTAAAGAAAATAAAGAGAATTATCCAAACTTTTAGCAACATTATAATTAGTCACTATCACCCTTTCATATCCTCACCTTAGAAAATTCTTACCATGGTCCTAGTGTGCCACCGTACTTTATACGGCAACAGAGAATTATCGTAGTTAAAGAATCATTGCAGTCACTCTAGGTACAAAATTAATATCATTTATCAATCAGGAAACGTATTCTGTGCAACAGAAGCAAAATCATCAAAATCGGACTATGCCTTATGAAGCTAGGCGCCGCCCCTTCTCCAACTTTAACCATAAGCCATAATTTTTATCACAATACAAATAGATACTCAATGCATTCAGAATCATCTAATTCAGTCCATGCGTTACATAATTAGGTTACCCCTCCCCCACCACAACCCTAGGACAACATTTTTCCATGTAGAAGCAACGGAGGATAATACTGTATACACCTAAAAAATCATCTAAATAGGTGGGTGCATTAAGAAATTGGGAAACGCCCCCTAAGCACACCACCCCACCTCATTAATTTTTGGCGTGCACATCAAAAGAAGAATCATTTAAACCGGTCCAGATGTTATAAAGTTAGCCTACCCACTACCCCTCAAGTGCAAAATTTATCCTCATATTAGCAACGGGGGATTATACTCTATGTAACATAAGAAGAATCATCCAAATCGGTCCACGTGTTAACAAGTTGACATCCAACCTTATCTACTACAACCCCACCGTTTAAAATTGCATCGCGGTACCAATCGAGGAACATACTCTATACATCAAAAAAAGAATCATCCAACTCTGTCCACGCGTTACGAACTTAGGTTACTCCTTCCTCTCCCCACTCTACTCTAGGAACATGTTTTTTCATTATTACCAATGGGGGAGCATACTATATGCAACAAGAAAAGCATCGTCCAAATCAGTCCATGTATTACGAAGTCAGGTTTCACCTCCACCACACCCACGTCGGGGTATATACTCTACCCAGCAAAAAAAGAATCATCAAAATCGGTATACACGTTACAAAATTATGCCCGGGCATACATTAAAAAAAATACTTGTCGAACTTAGAACCTTATTGTTTTTGGGAAGACCTAATAAACTCTCCTTCAGTGTAAGCCTTTTACAAAATGGTATAAACTTAAAATTTTTATTTTTATATATATATTTATTTTAATTAAAGATTAATTATAAATTTTTTATTTATATAAAACTTGGTTTGGCTTTAGAATTCACTTTTAGATGGTTTCTCCAGAGACTAGTCTGTTTTGGCAGAACAAATTAGTCGCGTATCAGCTAACTGGGCAAGCCTCCAAGTTTTTTCGTACGACCTTAACACCTTAAACGACAAGCTAGACAAACTTGGAAATATTTAGTGCTTAACCAGAATTCGAACTGCTTGCTATCCTCTAGGTTGTCGCAGGTGTCGGTGTGGTAAATTATTTTGTAAGATTTTTGGACTTGGTGTTTCCTTCCAACGCCTCTGGCACACTCGTAAGGCGATGCCTGCCGCCCTTGGTTCATGAGTCCCATCATCATCCGGTGTTTCCCGTCGTTTAAAGTTTCGATCCTGTACCATTAACTTCTTTTGATTGTAGGAATTAATGTTATAATTTTAATCTCTCTAAACTTCACGAATGGCTTCGGTCTGTGATTGGTTGAATATTCTTGATGAGTGTGACATTGACAAAGTGTTCAATTTTTTGATATTCTGTCGATTTTAAATGTGTTTCGATCTCTAAATCCAATAATTCGCCTAAATTTCAGTCCTTGATCTTTGAAACGGTTTCGTTTCTCGAGGAATGAATCTGTTTACTCTGTTTATTCCACTCTGTGGGATCATTTTCAATGTACGCTGGAGGCTTCTTAAATGGACTTCTTAGATAGAACTGAGCAATTCTCCTGCATTGAGCCCAAGCAATTTTGAAAACTTATAAATTCCAGGCGGAACTTTGACGCATATCCCTCTACGTTATGTAATGGTGACCATGAAAGCAAAGCCGCCTCTGTGAAACCAAAGCCAGGGGAATTACTCACACCCTAAAAACCGACGAAAATGATTCCAAACCAAACCAAATGTTACGGAGACAATCAGCCCAGGGAAGGTCACTAAGGGCGAATCTCACAAATCTGCGCTAGAGAACCTGAATGCGATCAATGCGAGCTACATAGAAAGGAAACCAAACTGGTGTAACGTACTCTAAGGTTGGTCTAATAAAAGTGACATGAAGCAGTGTTATTATATACGGGTCATCAAACCTTTTGATAATCTTGTAATGAAGCCAGAATCGTATTACCCTTGCTGACAATAGCATCGACATGATTTTCGAATGAAATTGTGGTGGTTATCAGGATCGGGCATACAAATTGTACCCATCAGAGGAATTAAGACGTATCTGTAGAGATGCGCGAAATATTTGCAAATCTGTGATTAGTCGGGGTCAAAGTTCAATTTCGATCAGAATGTCAGATGGAAGTTATTTGATACTTAAAAGGGTAGGAAGGGCTTCTGGTCTCTAGTCAAATTTAATTTTAACTATTCTTCAATACCATTATTTATTTATATTGGAAATGTTTAGACTGACTTTGGACAAAGCCAATCTGTTTGCTGCTAACTCTGACCTGCCACCTATATGTCGCAGAAACTTCCTTCTTCATCGCAGTATACTAGAAGACAAAAGACGCTTTACTTCGCGCTCGAGAAGTTTTTAAGGTAATCTAGAAACTCGACGTGTTCAAAGCAACTAGGCCTGACGGTTTCTCGTCCCTGGTTTCAAAATGTTGCGCCTATGTCTAGCTAAACATCTGCGCAAAATTTTCCACGTGTCGTACTCAACAGGAGTGTTTCCGCCTGCATGGCGACTTGCTCCTGTTCAGCAGACACCAATAAAAGGAGAGGCAGATTAATTGCACTCACTTTGGTTGTATTTAAGGCTTTTGAATCAACATTAACTCGCAGTTGATGAAATTGCTGAAAAGTAACCATCTTATCGACGATGCCAGTACGGTTTCCGCACTGGCCGCTTAATAGGAGACTTACTAAATGCTCTGCTTTAGCCAAACTTCAAGCATTCGGTCTTTATTCTCTTAACTTCCTAAATGGATAGAAAGTTTTTTGTCAATCCTTGTTATAATAGAGAGACTTACTTTTGATCCTTACGCAATAAATGCCGGTGTACCTCAGGGTTCAGTTCTTTCATCAACCTTATTTCTTCTCTTAATCAATGATCTTTTATATCTCGCTGACCATCCTCTTCATAGTTTCTGAAGACAGCACCCTTGATTTCGCGTACTCTGTTGATTCTGTAATGTGTTTTCGTGAGAACTCTATAGAAATCAATCATTTCTACGATCCTCGCTTGGGGCAGAGCAAATCGTGTTATGTTTAACAAATCCGAAACTCAATGCTGTTTAATGTCCCTTAAAACACACACAGTCCACCTTTAACCTATTTCAGTCGACAGAGCGAATATACCCAATTCGCCCTCTTAAAACATGTTGAGAGTTGAGATATCCAGCATCATATATTTACAATCGAGATATAAGAAATCTTTCACCCCATTTGTCTTGGCTCTGATCTACAAGTCCCATATCAGGCCTTCACTCGAATATAATAATTACCATTTCATTCAAGTATTCTTGATGAAGAAAGTCTAGATCGTTCAAATGAGTTCAACGCATCAGGTTTAAATAATGCACGACATGGAAATAAATTATCGGGGAGTGAAAGTGGGTGAGATTGCTGAGGCTATGGACATATCTATTAAAGGGGTGCAGAACTTTTTAAGAACTCATTTATGCGCACAATTGAGCATAAAACGCACTTGTGTCAACTTTAAAAGAATGTTTGGCGATCTTAAAGCGCAATTCGAATGATTTTTGTCGTCGATTCATAATTGTGGACTAAACATGGATTAATAACAGCACACCTGAGACCAAAGAACAGTTCAAACAGTGAGTTTTAGACGGTGAACCGGCACACAGTGTTTTGGAATGTACACGTCGATTACCTTAAAAAGGACATAACGATTAATTGTGAGTATTATGCAAACTCATTGGTTCGTTTCAACGTTGCTATGAAAGAAAAACGTCCGCATTTTTCGAAGAAAAGCATTCTCTTTCATCAAGACACTGTGAGTATATGTATCGACCTAATAGGACGCTATGTTAAAAATAAAATGAATTTTGCATAAACATTTTTTTTCAAGGCCAGGTACTTATTATGCAACCCTCGTATGTATGTATGTTTCATATCTTCAAAATTACTGAAGCGGCTTAAACCAAACTTGGCACACTTATTATTGACCCATGGAGTTTGTAAGGTCGTAATCCCCGTCAACTTCAGAGTCTTCTCTCAGTCTGGGCAACGACCCCAATCCCCGACTAGTGACTATGGAGGAGTATATGTAACAGCACAACGTTTGTGGTAATCCAGACTCCATTTCCCTTTTTTATTGAAAACGGAATAGGTTGGATGCTTCGGTTTTCGATTTAATATATCCGCAAAACTTCCTTCATGAGGATTTTTTTGCTGATCTTATCGCTTTTTGCACTATCTAGACCAGTTCATTTTATCCCTACTTTGCTTAGTCACATTGAAAAGTCTACGCGATTGTGTCCTTAGCTTTACCAAATCCGCATTTCACCATGGTGGGCTGGATTTACTATGTGTTCTACTAATAGCGCAGGATTCCAGGAATGATTCATTTATCACCTTGATGACAGTATTGACTATAGTACCCACTACCTGTTCCGTTGGCAATCGCTCTTTCTCCTCCAACCTGCTTCTGGTTCAGGATGGGTTCTTACCATGCTTTTTTGCTGCCGCCACCACAGTCCTTACTTCCCACGATCACAAGATCCTAGGAGCTGACATTAGAAAGTATTAAGTCCTGTATGTGTTTCTTGAAGAGTATGCAACTTCTTACAGCAATTTAGACTATTTTATAGTCAAGCAACGCATAAGCTTGACTATAAAATAGTCTAAATTGCTGCGACCTTAACCCTTTTACCTTGGCCTTATTAACCCAATGATCTGGGATGACAGCGAACGGGTATGCTTAATGAGGAGCACCAAGAGATTTGCTGTTGCTGTTTTTACTGGAGATTTGGTGGAGGTTTATTTGCACAACCTTCATTAGTATACTACTCCTGAATTTTTAAAATGAACAAAAACATATTCTTTTCTTTTATGATGTAGCCAAAGCCCAGGAGACAACCCTATGATGAGATGTTCGAACCCTGGAACTATGGCGTGGTGGTCGTCCTGCTCATAAATCAATCCAATTCCGTCTTCATTGTACCACCACCTTCCATGGCCAGTAGCAAAGATAACATTTATTTATTTATTTACAAAATTTAAAAATTCATTTACAAATTACTTGACAAAAGAATATAAAAAATAAAAGTAAAAACAAAAAGATAAAAAAATAAGGCACAATAAAAGGCACTGAAGTGATAATGGCAAAAAAAATAAAGAGTAAATTAAATTTACAGACCTAAATAATTACAATTAAAAAACAATAACAAAAGAAAAAATAAATAGCATATATATTAATATATGAATAAATATAGAAATAACAAAATCGTAAGGCCTAAAACAACGTTAACGGTGGTGATACCTTGCATTAGATTTTGAAGGATTCAAATCGAGACGGTTATAAACGCGATTAAAAAGGCATGACATTGACTTCAATGGATCATTCAGACCATAGTAAGTGTGGCGAAGCGGGGCCTGGAGAAAGTCATTATGTCTAATGCAAAGAATAGGAACTCGGATGTTCAACGTTGACAACAGTTCTGTTGAGTCAATTAAGCAAGACATCGAAGATAAAAGAAGTCCTTGATTTGTTGCACCTATTTTCTAGCGAGTTCAAAGATAATAGTCCAAGTCTGTCATTATTCGCGAGGAGAATCAAAGGATTATTCCCTGGCAGGCCGCGTAATGCAAATTTGAAAACCTGCGCTTAACAGCCTCAATACGAGCACTCCGTAGCGCATAGGACGGAGAACGGAGACCAAATGATACAGGAGTACTCTAAAACGGGCAGGACGACGGTACAAAAAAGATTATATTGGTGATAAAGGCTTAACTCCTTGAACCAACATTTTACAAAGCCCAGGGAAACATTGGTCTCGTAAATTGTGTAATTGACGGGATAAACAAAAGACATATGTGGATCAAAAACAACACCAAGATCATCTACTCTATCCAGTTTGGTTAGCAAGTTGCCACTGACAGAATAGTCATATCTCAATGGATCCTTCCTTCGAAAATACGAGATAAACGTATATTTATCGACATTTAGTAGCATATTGTTCGTAATACATCAAGAATTAAAAAACTGAAGATGAGAGATGAAATGAGGCTCCCACACAAAAACAAAAAAAAAAAGCAACAGAAAGAAAACAAGTAAGGAACCCAGTCACACACAATGCAAACAG
Organism: Leptarthrus brevirostris; assembly: GCA_964036015.1. Classification (NCBI taxonomy): domain Eukaryota; kingdom Metazoa; phylum Arthropoda; class Insecta; order Diptera; family Asilidae; genus Leptarthrus; species Leptarthrus brevirostris. The sequence continues at coordinate 127,943,595 of OZ038372.1, forward strand.
AGAGTCACGGGAGCACAGAAAATATATAGTTCTTAAACAACACCTTACTAAGAGTTAAATCAAAATTAGGACAAGCATTAACAGCCCTACATAAACGATTAATTGGTTCATGCATGCCATAATTTGATCTGGCTGGTTCAACATGCAACAAAGGAAGTCTTCGAAGGTTATGTTGGGACTGTCTGAAGGAAACCCTGCTAACAAGGGAACCTGAGTCTATATTAGAGTTCAAGAGCTGGTGAATAAACACCAAGTCAGCGACCAAGACAGCGCCTTTTCTCAAGCGAGGGCAAACCGAACAACCAGCGGCGGTCTGTATAGGGCGGGAGTCTAAGTGGATCGTTCCATGGGAGCCTTCTAAGCGCAAATCTTAGAAAATTACGCTGCACCGATTCGATACGCTTGGAATGAACAGCGTGGTAGGACGACCAGACCTGAGATGCATACTCAAGAATAGGTCTAACTAAGGAGCAGTATCAATGTTGGTACATCCGAGAACTCTCTAGACCAACGCTTAACAAAGCCCAAGATTACACTGCCTCTAGACACGATATAATGCAGAATAAAGTCAAGCTTTCTATCAAGTTTTACCCAAAGGTCAGTTACGGACTGCACGCGACGGAGACCATTCCTCGTAATCAAAAACTTGTGGATCAGAGCTCCTGGAGAAAATCATAGCTTCACATTTCTCAAAATTGAGGTGTAAGCCATTATGCTCGCAACACGCCAGAAACGTATATCTAAGTCCTTTTGAATAAGGGCGGTGTCACCACCATCCTTAATATAAGAGAAAAACCCAACTTAGTAAGTTTGAAAAAATGTAGTAAGTAACAGTCATGTTGAGAACAATGCAGACTGTTCCTTTTTAATTATTCTCCAATTTATTTTCAGGCTACTTTTACAAATTCGGTTTTTATGCTTATAACTTTAATATTTTAATTTTCTTAAGTTTCGAAACTAAATATTCTTTTTTCTGTTTAGTGGTTCTAATTTTATTTGCTCGACTGTTGCTCGGTGTTTAATTCATAAGCAACCCTTCATAGAATAAGCATTAAGTTAAATTAATAACTCATTTCACTAACACTTTTTTAACGATATTGTTGACTGGACGAACTATTTTGAAAAGGATTAGGTCCTGAGGTAGTGTCGCCAGAATATATTTTTTAACGGAGACTTCCAATAATCACATTTAAAATTCAGAAGTAGTATTTAAAAACAGTGTTATTATTTTATTTCTTAGCTGGTATTTAGCAATATTAGATACATTGGAAAGGTTTTATACATACTCACACATTTCCTCTATAAAATCTGTTCCATTTCATTATGAATGATACAATGGAGCAGAATTACTCAAATATCTTCTACAATCGAATCAGATTATAAAATTCACTCAATTTTATTATAAATGCTCAATATTATGGTCAGTTTGTCTCCATTGTAAACTGAAAAACAATTTCAAACTTTCAATAATCTTATAAGTAAATTTTTCGAAAAAATTTTCAACCCAGAGTAAATACTTCTGCGATGAGTATTATTAATTCATGTCTTAAACGTGATGAAGGTGTGAATTAATAGTGTATTTACCTGCTTTATAAATAACAATGAAATGAATATGTAAAACATACTCCAACCTTGAAAACCGTAGAACGTTTATTCTACGCACTTTGCTTGAAGGAATCTTTTGTTGATTTCTTACTTGCAAGATCCCCGCGCTCATTTAGCTTAGCAGAAGAAGAATAAACCTGCAATAAACGATGATATCACGCACCTGCAACACCGACACCGGTCTCACCTGGCTGTTTTGTGAGCATTGGAAATGTTACTATTTAACAAATCTGAGACTGGGAGAGCTTTTTCACTCTGCAAAACTTATACGAACCCATATTCTGTTCTTATCGTGTCTACCGCAACCACAAGTGGATGTTTTCTTGTATTGCTTTACGCTCAGGTACAGGTAAATGAAAAATACAGGTAAGCACGAGATTGTTTTATATTACCCACCGACTTATAAATTTTCAAGGTTAACTCGAACGTGACGTCACTTTGCACCAACCCAGACGGCTTCTTACTTCCATTTTATGTGGTTCCATTTCACGAAATTATTGACCCTTTTGGGCGCCACGCATCTGGCGGAATCTGGGTTAAGGACACAATGTTCCTTTAACTATTAAGAAGACATTGCTCTGTGAGCAGGCGCCTGGGTGGCATAATCAATTTCCTACTTCCGGTCGGTAAAAAACTGTAAGTTCTAATGAGAACAAAACGCTTCGAAAATATTGCAATTTCACAATAAACTTAATATCTGTCAGCAAGTTTTTAAGCAAAAATAAAATTGTGCCGGCATAAACCTTATTGGATGCCCCAAGCCAATCTAATAAAATTTAATGGAGACATTAAGCCCGGGTTATCTTAGATGCATCTAGAAAGCTAATCAGCCGTTGCAAGTGGTGGAAGGAAAGACCTGAAGTTTCCTTGTGGATCGATAGACTCCAAGATTTCTTTTAGTTTTTGCTTATTTTGATTAGCGAAATGGTATTACATTAGAACGAGCAGGGTGCACCCTTTTGATTCGGGGTGAGTGCTATAATTTTTATTCTGCATCGCTTGGACTTATATGAGGTCATCATCCAAGAACAAGAGAAATGAGTTCAACACATTCTCGGATTTAATGTATTCATGGGATTGGAGCTTTTGCTGGTAAATTCAGTGGCGGGTTATAATTTTCAACTAATTTTGTTTATTCTGTTTTTTTTCATATTTTCGATAGATTGCTATATTTATATCTCAAAAATCTTAGACAGACTCCTCCATTATGACGTCATTTAAATTGTTAGTAATATTAATTTTCTTGAATAATTCGAAAATGCGACAAAATGATTTTATTGTTGCTTTATATTTTATAAGTCGTCGTCCATACTAGAGTAACAAGTTCGAATCCTCCCGAAAGCCAAATATTGATTGACATTAGACAGAAGTATTGCTTTTTATGCATTTTAAAAATGACTTCGTTATGAAATGAAGCATAGTCTGTCTAAAGCTAAAGACTAATCTATAAGTAATGTCAAATTATGCACGTTGTCTAGAGGTCCGTACTTCCAAAAGAAAAATTTATTTTTTACTTTTTTAAATTGGCTTTTTGGCTTGTACGTAAAACTCGATGATACCGAAATTGGGGGATACAGTTTCGTTTTACATCTTGAAAACTATCGTTTACATGAAAGATTAAATTATACCAAATTATAGGTAAAGAATCCAAGAATTGTGACGTCACGTGTGGTACGGATTAGAGCGTGCTGTAATTTTGTCATCGTTTCGCCCCTTTTGGAAATTTTCGATTAATATAACTTTTTACTGAGTTCAGCTATGACGCTCGGTTTAGTATCAATCGACCCGCTTTGGCTAAATTCTATGAAAATTGTGTACTAAAATATTATATTTCAGCTTTCTGGTGAAACAGTATTGAATTGAAATTAAAAATAAACATATTTTAACACTATGTTAAAATATACTGTGTGCCCGCAGATACAAACATATTTGTCTTCTCTTCAAAATTGAGAATACAGATAGTACTTTAATTGAAAAATCACACAGTTTTGCAAATTTCTTATGCTATAGGCTCGAGCATTCGCAGAGTAGAGGTCGTCTGGGAGAATATACATACAAATGATCTGCATGCCTGGCGAAAACAAAATGACCAGTTATAACTGCCAATTCCAATTATTTTTTGGGGGTCCATGCGGCTCGTCATGGCGAAATTGTACCATCGCAGCTTAGCAAACTTTTGGTCATTTGCACTTCTTATTGTTGCGAGAGGGTTTTACTTTGCCAGGGGCAGATGCTCTCGTTCTTTTGAATCTCGTTGTGGCGCATTGGAGAGATTTTTCCGGCATCTATTTGGCTGCAATGTTACCGTTTATATCACTTTCAATTCATAGATTTGGGTATAGTAATAGTCCCTCTACCTTTTGTACGGCTAGGATATTTGAATCTGCAATAGTCTGGTAGGTGCCATGAATTGCATATGCTTAGACAATCCTACAACAAGACTGCACCCACTCCTGCATACCTTTGTTTCATCGGTGAAGACCGATGTGTTGTGCCTGAGAAGGTCATCTGCAGATAGTCCCAATGTTAATCTTTCACTCATAGTCCAATAACTAAATTCTTTCCGTTTTTATATCATAGACTTCAGAAGGTGCAACATGGTTTTCCATACCGCAGTTGTATTAATAGCACCGGAAAACTTATACTTGTGCTGCAGCATCCTGAGTTAACAAAAGCTTTTCTTAGACAGTACACCTGACTACGAATGAGAAACATTTGTCTTACATTGGAAGCGTATATCTAATGAATAATGTGAGGACCTAGAACGTATCTTTTCCAAACATTTTTTTGCAGGCATAGAATGCTATCGACACATTTTTGCCGCGATCCTTTATGTCCTTTTAGTCAAGTATAACATCTAGGGTCCTTAGTGCTAAGTTGTTGCCACCCAGTTTTAGTCGTTGTAATGATTCAATCCCACTCTTTCTTGTGAAGAACAAACACTGTTTTTGACTATTGAAGGTAGACCGATCAGGTGTCGCGTGACTGATCGACTGTGGATTTCCTCATGGTGCTTATTATTTTTCTAAACCAGCTCTCAGGCAAAATCGTCTACTTAAGTGACCACATTTATCATATCTCAGACAATTTCATTAACAACTCGGCACCAGAGTTAATACACAATTCCCAATACACTTTCCAATAAACTTCCCTATAGCATACCTTTCGTTAAGTATCTAAGATCCCCGCAGTCGCAGAGTTAAGTGTGGACCTATATGAGTCAATATAGTGTCCGCTTTGTCCACCAGTCGTGCTTATATCTAGTAAGTAGTAGTACCTCTACCTGTCTTTCCTTCTTGTTGGCTTCGATGTGACCAACCGAGTATTTCTGAGTATCTTTTAGTTTCTGAATCTTGGTTCAGTAAACGACTTACGTCCCTGATATCACTAGATCCTAGATTAGCTAGCTCCTTAAGAGAGAGTTGCAGAGGAGTTGATGGATAATTTCTTCTTTTTCGTCATCTTAGAAACTCCTACAGAAGTCATTCGATTGCTACCTATAAGGCAATCCGAATCCGAATCCGAAACGACAGCCACGACAACACTTATGATATTTGTTGTCAGCGATATAAGCTCCCCTGGCCGCTTTAGGTTGAGCATCGGCCAAATCTGCTATTTATGGGTAGCAATCTTGATGAATCTCTAGTTCCAGTAGTCTCCTTGTGGGGCATGGGACGGGAGAAGAACTCCACCCGATTCGAGACAACGATTGCAAGTGGACCTACAATTTAAAGTAGATTCCGAACCACTGCCAATTTCTCTGCAACCCCCATGGTCCTTTTATCGTAATCAGTTGTCAGCAGAAAACGGCCATGCGTCGCCGTCGGTGGGATTCGAACCTGGGACCTCCGGATGGGTTGGCCGACACGTTATCACTTACTCCACCGACCGACGACTTAATCTTGATGAATGCTCGCTTAATTTCCAGCTTGCTTGCGTTTAGTGATTTGCAAATCTGGCGAGTTATGTCCAAGCCTATTAGAGTGCCAGGAATGTCACCATGTCACTACGCGGAATATTTTGGCAGTATCAGGATCTTGTACATTCCCGTTAGGGATTTAATAGTAGCTTGACTGTCTGTGAAGATGCAGATATCATTCTGATCTCCAGACAATCTAGTGCCAGCTGCTTGAAAAATATTGCAGTAATATGGTAAGCGAAAAGAAATCCTTAGGTCTAGGTGTTCCGAGTAGACACCTCCACCCAATTTACCTTCCAATTTAGAGCCGTCAGTATAAACATGAACTAATTCTTCTATTTGAGGGGGACCATCTTCCCATTCATGCGTGTTAAGAATAGAGGAGTTGAATCTGGCTTGGGTATGCTGCAGTTGATATTATTTGTTACAATAAAATGTCCATAGTCCGTACGTGTCCAGGTCTGGATTGAATTGAGCCTAATGGCAGTCGCGGATGCGGTTCGCTTTCCGAAGAGTTGCATCGGGATTAGGTGGAAAATAATATTAAGGGCCTGAAAGGGTGTAGTTCCGAGGGCACTTTTAATCAGTTGAATTGCCATCCTTTGAACTTTCTCTTGTGCATGTCACCCCGTATGTAAATATATGCCAGTACACAATGCGCGGCCCCATGCCTCATCTTATCTTTTTGCTCGAGTACAACAGTATATTTTTTGGATGTTAAGTTTAAAGCTTAGTTTCCTTTCTAGAACAAAGGCTAGATATTTAACTTGGTTAATTATTTTTAGTCTGACCCCATTCAGTATTGGGCAGTTATTAGAAGGAAATCTATGCTTCGGTGAGAAGAGTATCACCTCTTTTATGTCCACGTTTATATCCACACTTTACACTTGCGATCAAAAACTGTACCACATCAAATTTATCGAAATAAGAGTAGACTTTCGGAAGTCCATTTTTCACAGTATACTTATCCCGATTTTGCTCGATAATAACGTGCAAAGTCAGTTACCTACTAGCTACTAAATACGACAAGTAGCCTCCAATGGCTGGTAGCAAAATATTCCTTAATGACTTGCTCACCTGTGTGGTACGATTTCTATGATTGTATGCTCCAAGAGGATAGTTTCGAAAGGACAAGTTGCATCACCTTACAACGTCATCTGCGTAGGCGATAACTTTATGGGCGAAAAATTTAAAACTTAGCAAATTCACATGTAGGGTACTCCAAACTTCTGACCAGGGCTTTATGTGATCTCTTCGATTACCGGCTGGCAGATGGTAAACTTTCATCAACGAATACGCACGATATTTCCATAATTAGTTTTATTAGACGCTCAGCCACTGAGAGGTAAGCAAGAAGGTGTTTAAGACGGAAGGGGAAAACGTCAGCCGTGCTCAGAAATTCTTGACTAAAGATCCTCGTTCTAAGCTATGTTAAGGCAGGACAAAAGTATTTAAAGTGCATTGTAGTTTCATCGTCTTCCAAACAAAGCGAATGCTCTGTCCCACTAGACAGACCTATCCGGTGTAGATGTTATCTTAGCTCACAGCGACGAGATAGGTAATCAGATAGCAACCTGAGAGCCGCTTTTGAAAGTAAGCATAGGGCCTTACAAACGTCTTGTGCCGAGTATATTTTTCCAGTATTTAACAGAGCGTGTTATAAATGGATAGTTTTTGGGAATGGGCTATTTGCCCAATGCAATCGAAACCCTGGTGCGGGGTTCAAAGACGCCAGCACCGTGTTTGAAGCTTTTAGGGCCCCGCTGTCTGCTCGTTCAGGAAAATGAGTCCTGAACCTCCTGCTAAAGCGCAGTTCTTTGATCATGTGATGCGTTACAATATACACTTCTATGCGTCATACAACATAATTTACATTCAATTCGAATAATAAAGCAGTCTTGAACAAAATTTCTATCCCTCTATCCCTTTATCTCTATAATACTGTAATCTAATGCAGGAGATGGACTTAATGGGAATTGGTTACTATAGGAATGCAATTAGATTTATTAGAGAATAGTACAGGGTTAAATTTAGTTCAAGCAAAATTTATTCTTTCTGGGATAGAGTAAGAATATACTAATTAAGGAACCCTTCGCTGTTCCTCTAAATATTGCAGGAAATATTTGTACAACATTTTTACTCTCCATGATGACTGATTTTAATAAACGCGAAAAAACTATATAGTATATGGGCAAACCATCCAAAGAAGCAAGAAACATCCTAAAAATAAAATGTTCTATTCAAAACTAATCTTAGGAACTCTATCTAATTGAGATGAAATTACCTTAAAATGGAACCAAATAAATTAATTTACACCTTGCCCTCTGCGAGGAGAATTTCATTCACAGGGCAATTTGTTTTATCCCAATTTAACAGTTTCTTAACGATCTGTTTCGTGTACGTGTACACCCGGTAGCTAATATAAATGCCTATGAAATAAAACAAAATCCATGAGCCAGAATTGGTTAGTTGAACTTCCATTTTCCATGTCAATTAATCGAACACTTTCAATTTGGTTTCGCGGGTTAATAGCCCGTAAAGAATCAAGTGCTCCCAAAATAAGATGTCCAATTCCTCGAGAGTGGCTTGTTTTTCGTGGCGCTGCGAGTTAATTTTATCATTTTTATTCGCCGCCTCTGTCTTTCCCAACTTTGTATAGGTGGATTCTTTCGCAGAGAATACTTAAGTTATCCGGCTGTGGGGGCCACTGGGTTAACTTGACTTCGCGTTGGGGAGCCAGAAGTAGTGAAACTTTGGAGCTGTGAACATTATAGAGACTCGCGTATCTATCGATTGTTAGTTTTGCCTCTCAAGTAATAACTTAACCAACAAGAAGAAAAAATTTGCACTTGAACAGGAATCGAACCGTGGAATCAGTTAGTCGATCTAGTGATAACTTCGCCTTTATTTGGATTAATTAAATTCACCTGTAGCTTCTCATCAGCTGGAAGAGATTTCAAAATGTTCAGCGGATTCACAGGTAATTGAACACCTTTACCGTGAGTGTACGGATTTTTTCTTTGCGGTTTATTGCCGTAAGTACGGGAACAATGTAACGTAATATCTTAACAATTTATTGATTTTCGATTGAATGCGAATTGTGTCAGTAGGAATTATTCCTTCAGGATTTAGTTTTGCTAACATATTTTGACAGGACACTATCTCAGTGAATATTTCAAAGGTAACCGAGGGTTGACATTGTACAAAAACTGCGTTGTAGTGAAAAATTTGAGAAATCTCTTTCTTGGTGAAATTCCGTCGTTAAGATCAGAGCCATGAATTGTTGAATTTTTGCTTGAACTTCGAATAGCTAAAAATAGATTCCTGAAGAATCCAGCTTTGTACAGATTAATGAAAAATGAAAACATATGGGTTGAAAGCGTTGGAAAGCTTAACAAACAGAGAAGCTCTTCATTGTTTTTAACGAAATATTTTAGAAATTCTTCTATTCAGTTTGGAATCGTCGTATTATTTTTTTTGTTAATTTATTAACATATTTTACATTCTTTAAATGGATTTTATTATTGAATCGAAACTAAAATTGATTTTATTTTTGGATAACATGCAGACGTATCAAAATGTGAGTATGGCAACTTAAACGACTATTTAAATCTTCACTTTAAGTAAAATAGAGTTTAGTTAAATGAAAAGTGTAAAGTGTTTGGTTATGATAGAATAATAAAACAATAGTCAGTATCATTACAGACTCTTACAGCACAATCATTCGTATATAACTCAAGCCAAAAAACATTGCATTTGATCAGGACCACTTTATACATTGTTATCCGTACCTGTGTGTTCCATAAAAAATTTATTGATCCATTTAATTATACTAGTGACCTATCTGCAGCTATGAGTCAGTTTTTTTTTAGTGTATCGATCAATATTCGTGCATATACGGGGAAAACATCTTCAATAATTTGTCTAAGTTTTATCGAATTTGAGCTTTAAATTGATTTTTATTATTATTTAAAATATCAGAACTAAATTTCGAAAGAAAAAAAAATTATCGGGAGAATACAAGTTTCGAACAACTTTTTTACAGTCTGGGTCGTTTCCGAACTAAATAACTTTTTTTCTTCGAATCCCCGACAATATTTAAATGACTTTTCTTGATCAGGTCATTCATTAAGTAAATATAAACAAATTTCTGTTAAATTATATCATCGTCGTGTTGAGCGAAATAAGATATGACGCATTTGAATATTGTTAGTTTCTTGAAAATATAAGACGTATTTGAATTGATTATTCTTTTACTTTTAGTAACAAGCTTGTAAAAAATGTTCTTGACTAATGTGACATTGAAATTATTTTCTGATGAAATATTATTGCATGTTCGTAAATTGGCCACATTTCAAGGGATAGGCGCAGTTGAGTAATTTGATCAATTTAAAGAGAATAAAATTGTTAAAAGTATAGAATTAAACAGGTTTTGCAGTTCTATGTAAATTTCCACAGAACTTTTTCCATTGACTGCATATTAGAATTATTGATGAAATTTAGTCTAAGATGAATATAGTTGTTTTACTTAATTGTCAAAAAGTAATATACATGTACAATTGCAATAGCAGTTATGTTTCTTTATTATATAGTATTATTGTCGATATTGCCACTACATATTACCATTTTGCTTATTAATAAAATACTCTTTGTTGTACAGTTTTGTAAAAGTGTACAGACTAATTTTTCTGCATACACAGATATTTTGATTTTGAACATATTTCCAAATACAAGCCATTAGCCTAAATTAAAGTGCAAAAAATGTAATTAATAAAAATAGTAAATTATGTGAAGCAATAAATACAAAGAAAATAATAAATAATGAAGTGATTGCGAATAAACTATAGTATGGCTCTACAGTTTTACTGAGCGTATGCATATGATGGAACTGCTTAAAGCCAACAATAGTGGGACGGTGTATTTTTGCAATTTGCAAAGTTCTTTTGCTCAGAACAATAATGAACCAAATCCAACAACATTTCAATATGCTTCAAGTGTTACTTTTGGTGCAGTAATTAACCAAGTCGATGGGTCAGATTTTCGCCAACGGAAATCATTAAGCTTTATATCATTTAGGTCGTACAGAGCAACTTTAAAGTTATTTTTCTTCAAGTTATAAAATAAATTTTTTCTTGGACTTGAGATTAAGATCACTCAAAAGGTATTCACAGATAAACTTTAACTGTAATCTTGTTCCGAACGGTACACTACCGTTCAAAAGTATTTGTTCACCTTGAAATTATTGAGTATTTTTGAAGTTAGGAAATAAAGAAAAACGTTTATTGTGTACATAGTATTAATGGTACATGAACGTAAATAAAATACTAGATTAATACAGTAATTTTTGCGAAACCGCAATGGGTGTTGTAATTCTAGTCATTGGTGGGATGTTGTGATAGTGATAACGTGTTGGACTACCAATTCGGAGGTCCAAGGTTCGAATTTAACCTGCGGCGACCCATGATTTTTGTCTGCTGACAATAGATTACGATAAAAAAAAGGCGATGGGGATTGCAGGGAAAATGTCAGTATTTCGGAATCCATATTAAATTGTAGGTCCATTTACAATCGTTGTCTCGAATTGGGGGATGTTGTTCTCCCGCCCCATGCGCCACAAGTATTCCCGTAAGTCCTAGAGAGTGAGAGAGCTTTCAAGTATTCAAAGACATACAACTTGTAAGATATTTTTCAGAGCATTGTAGCAAAAACAAAATTTTTTTCTTTAAGGTGTTAGTGACTTGAGAGTAAGTAGAAAATATACACAAAATATAAGTTGAAAGATGGTGTTGAAGTCATTAGATTCTTAATAGATTACGTCAAATTTGCGGATTTTAATACCACGAATATGTCCAGATCTTTGAATCGAAACTGATCTGACAAATAATATCAAATCTACAAGCCTTTGTCAACTGGCGTCTACAGCGCATCCTTAACACCCATTGGCCGGAAGTCATTACCAACGAAGGCCTATATAGACTTACAGACCAAGACGAGCTAGACCACAGTGTTCGTACAAGCGTTGTCTAGCATCGGGGAAAGTTTTTTTCCCACCCCGTGCTCCACAATGGGATACGGAACTAGAGAAGTTTGTAATGTATTTTAAACATACGAATTTGTTTCCATATTGTATGTTCGAGAAAGTCGAGAGTTTTGTTTTTCTTCACTAGTAAAATACCCTTATTTGGGGGTGTGGGTTGAAATAAATAACGGATCTAGTGAGTAAATCCTGTTGTTGTTGTTTAGGAGTGATTGGATTGGTCAAAAACTCGAACCTTTTAACGTCTCAATCTTATTAGCGGAGATTGTGCGGTAAGCCATCATAAAGAATAAAAATAATAACAATACTAATTGTCTACCATATTGACTTTTTTAAAACGACCGTTTTACGACTACAATCCCTACTACACTCCTAGTGTCGCTCGAAAGTAAAAGTAATAAAATTGCATTACAACTCTGTTCCCACATATTATAATGAGTAGGTATAACTTATGTAAATTGGTTAAAATTGCATTACATAACAAGTACTGAAATCTACTTTATAAATTGGTTCGTTTACAATTTGGATTGAAAGAAACTTAAGACTGGATTAGATTAGCCGAAATGAAAGCTTGAAGTGGATTTTAAATTGGATTCAATCTAATTCAAGCATACATTTGTGTTAATCTAATACAAATTTCATTTTAGCATGTCAGGTGGATGATCTTTACGATTATCTTGGTAGTTCAAGGATTAGAATATTGGAGGTATCTTAATTCATTTAATCATATCAAAGCTGACCTTGAAATATTTCCTTAAGTTACCGATAGTTAACAAGGGATTGGAAGAAATTACTTTATTATCTATTCTCACCTAAGCAAACAAAAAATTGTATGACAGAGAAAGGGGAACAGGGTGATTCATAAATTTGCTATTTTCATGGTATGCACATCACTATTTCATGTTTTTGTTTTGATCTACTCAATGCAGCGACATCAAACAAACTCCAAAAAACTACCATTCCACTGACCTTTCCAAAATTGTCAACAATGTTCATCTTGAGATTCGTTGTCTCATGTTTTCGTAAGTTATAGGTGTTTCTTTATGAACTTTATTTTTGAGGTGAGGTCTGGCTATCTAGGCGTTACCGTACCACTTCTACTTATCCAGCGATTACTGTTATCCCGATTTAGTATTTCGCGTGCAACTAACACATAATGTGTCGGGCAACTTTCATGTTGAAGCCACATGATTTGTTGCACTTTAAAATTTAGGTCAACAAGCAACAGTGAAAGTTCGTTTTGAAGAAAGTTTCGGCATTTTTCGCCATTTAAATTAACGTCAATAAAATATTGTCCAAAAGTTTATCGCCAATTGCTTTAGACCAAACGTTAACAGAGGTTGATGTTCAAGTTTACGAATCCTGTGTGAGTTTCTGCATTCCGGAAATGAATGTTATTGCAACCACGGTGAAGGTTTGTGACCGTAGACTCCGAAAAAAGAACTCGATCAAAGAATTGCGGGTCTATTTGTATTTGCTCGCGCTACCATTCACAGCAATCGATTTTAAACCCCTCCCCCCCCCCCCCCCCCCCCCCGCCTTATTATTAAGTTCATATCTCATATAAGCATAATATATCCATTTATATGAACTTTATAACGTAAAATGGTCGTAACCTTGTAAGAAAAAATCGTAGGTAACCGTTCAATAGCTTATTTTGAAGGATAAATGATGCAACTAGAAAAAAAAGCCCAGCAAATTTTGTGCATCCTGTACATAACCTCAAATGTAGGAAACTTCTTAAAATCCTGCCCTGATGTCCCAGTTCCGGCTAATGTTACGATTAGATCTGCACCTATATTGATTCAAAAACATTTTGTCAAAAGATACGAATTTTTGTATTTTTTGTGCAATAAGAAATTTGTCACTGAAAACAAGGATTCCAAGGGTGGGAGGTGATCTGATTTTTGCGATTATAGTGCCATTTGTTACGAATACGAAAAAACTATTCCAATACCTACATAGTTTTTGATGTAAAATCCAAATCTGCAATAAAAATGGGTTTTTCTAATTAAGATTTTAAAGTTGGGTGGGCTTAGTTTATCACAAGCAGATGTCCCTTGTGAAATTATTGTGGGTTCATTTGAATAATTTTTTCCATACACATAGTTTTAAAGTAGTACTCAAATAGCGACCATTTGCTTTTTTAATGGTCGGAATATTCTTGAATACAAAATTTTAATTCACAGGTATGTTTTAAGGGTTCCGTAGTCAACAAAGAACCCTTATAGTTTCGCCATGTCCGTCCGTCTGTTTGCCTATCCGCGGCTTAGCTCAGAGACTCTTGGTACTAAAAAGCTGTAATTTGTATAGTATACATATTAATCACGCCGACAAAGTGGTAAAAAAATCTTGAATCCTTTTATAGGATACCTCCCCTCACGTAAAGAGAGAGGAATTGTTTTTTCACTTCTATCCCATGGTGTAGGGTGTCGTTGGATAGTTCGTTCTAAAATATTGCGGGTGTGTGAAAACCATTTTGCCGATTCAGAGATCTGTTTGCGAAAAATTAAGCTTTAATGTGCTAATTTTTGTTAGAGTCAAGTGCCGCCCCCCCCTGCCAGCTAAACGGTTGTTTTTGGATATGTGAAAAAATTCACGGCGGTAGTATATATAACGAAGTTAAAAGGAAAACTATCACAGCTAGTAGGCTTTATATTACAAGTTTACGAGTAATAGTCACCCAACTTATAAAATGTACTTGGAGAAGTAAAAAGGAAAATTATGTACAAATTCCATTGAAAATTACTTAGATGAAGTTGTTAGTTGTGTAAAACAGGTAGTAAATAAAAGTTTATGAACCATGTAAAATTATGAAAAAATAAAATCATAACATCCCTAATAATAATAATTACTAAATTAATAACAAACGTGAACTCAATTAATATGTTCATAGTATCAAGTCGGCATATTGTGACGGGCAACTACGGAACCCTACACTGCGCGTGGCCCGACACACACTTGGCCGTTTTTTTTGTTTAGTGAAAAAATGTCAAATTTTTAGAATTTTTTTTTCTCACAATTTTTTATGTAGAAACCATTATTTATATAGAAACCTAAAAAAATATTATATATATTTTAATAAATTGTCTTATTTCCGGTTGTTCAAGTGAGATAAGTAGACTTGTATCACCTACAAGGTAAACGTGTTTGGAACTTTGGTGTTTATAACCCGATTACAATAATTTTTTGAAAATCTTATTTAAGGCTGCTATAGTATATTTTTTGCGATGGTTAAAAATATACAAGAAAAAAGAACGAAAATATCAAAATTTATTTTTCGCGGGGATGACTACCTTTATTTCCAAGTGGAACATCTAATTGCAGTTTAAAATTTATTCCGGGCGTCTATACGAAAATAATTTGCAAGGTCACATATTCGTTATCAAAGTCTTGAAGAACCAACTATTACCGAATGTCGCCTTAAGCCGTACCGTTATTATTCTGCATAGTGCTTTGCATAAGAAGACTGAATCTTTTTAGCAGAATTTCTGGCTTGATCTGTGTAACTCAGCCGAGCATAAACACAAAACACAAACGGGCACCAGCTAGCTTTATCTAATCCTTGGAAAAAAAATTATGACAATATCTCATCTTTCAGGACAGAAAAGAGGAATACACCTTAAGTGGAGCCAAACTCATTAATTAAATTTTTAATGTCAGCTTAGTTGTCAGACGAGGTTCTTCTAAATTTAACTTTGACTTTGCTTGATTTGTCACCGCTGGCCAAATATTGCCTTCTTATTTAGATCTATAGACCAAGTTGAAAATTTCCGAATCTATGCTGTATTGGCAATTGGTAGTGTGAGGACCTTACTTCTCGCAATGAGCGGTTACTTTTGTTGGGGTTGCGAGCATTGCACTCGCATACATCCTGAATGATATAAGTCATTACTTAGTAAACTACTGGTAATCGAAGATGCAGGAAAATGTAATAAGCTTGCTTTTAAGATAAATATGTACTCATAATAAATCATTTTACAATACGACTACAGTAAGATTAAGTAAAGAAACGCTGGCTATATTGCTGTTCATTACGATTTGTATTACTACGCATTACGTTTGTAAGTTCTTACTTTTTTAACAATAAATAAATTAGACAATATAAGGACTTAGTCTTGCAGCGCTGACTATGATTCCTGCTGAAAATCTCTAACTTTCTTAGTGGTAGAGGCATACACGCTGATAGTAATTACCAGCTTTTTCCCTAATAGAGGTCTACAGATTGCTGCTTGAAAATTACTTCAAGCCTCCTTTGAAATACATGTGCAACACTCGTTAGATAATATTACGTAGGTTGTCATACACTTCAGTTCGTCTTATTTAGAAATTTTTAAGGCAAATTCGTAATTTCACTATATATTATCAGGTAACTAATCCTCTGGTTTTTGCATAGTGATAATTGTGGTGAACTGAAATTCCGCTCGTGAACGTGATGTGGAAAAAAACCCTTCTGATTAACAGGAGATAATGTGAGAGTTAAGAGAAAATATAAATTTGGAGTAAACAAATTCACTTTGTTTACTTCTCAAATTAAAGTGTTTATCTTTTCCAAATCGTTCAAAACACGTCTTCGACACGTAACGAAACAATAATTTATATATGGATGACAATAAAAACTTGAATAATCGAAATTTCAACAAAAAAGCGTCCTCTTTTGGCAGCTGATTCATATGTTCACGGAACAAGTTATAGCACCTTATAATGCAAAACACCACCGAATTTGAGCATATTCTCTTGTATTGAGGTAAACAAAACTAACACAGCCATCAACCGGTCAGCAATTCAGCATGCGCAAAATACGATGGAAAACTTAATATGATACTCGACGAGGTGGGAAGAATACCAGTGGAAAAGCTCAAGCTCACATATCATGCTAATCCAACCAAAGTAACGATGATGTCATTAAACCAAGGTCAGTTCTACAGCTCTGGGCTGACAAGCTATTTTGTAGCGCTAATGATATTACGCGCATTATTTGCTACCGTTCATTTCCGCTGGACCGTAGTTTCTCCAGCGGATGGACGACTATGATCCACGAAAACATGCCTATTTATTTACGAATTTAATCAATGGTTAGCTTAGCGGAGCGCTGGTTTTAGGTTATCGCGAGTTTGACCTCTCGTCTCATAAACGAAAGAATCTAATGTAGAACCACCTTAGCGAGTGCTCGTGCACTTGAATGAGCTTCTATTAGCGACAGTGACTAGTGGATACATTTTACGTGCTAGAAATTTCTTATGAATCGGCTACTTTCTGACATTCCAAAGCCCTGACTCGACGTACAGTTGAACTGTTCGGGTTGCAGCTTAATGATTTGAATTCGTAACGCTAACGCAACCAAAGTAGGCACTTACGTAATATCTTAACCAATTAATTTTTAAGTGCATCAAGAATTGCATTAATGCAATCACAGACAAAAAATTTTGAAAGTTTTCTTGAGATTGTTTCATGGAAAAAGAACGAAACCTTTTTGAGCTGCGGTCATTCGAGAAGCTCGTTTTCTTCAATTGTTACAATTTCGAGCCATTGGCTAACAATGAGATGCTCGCGCTCAGTTCTGGTGTTTTATTTTTACCCGCCAAACGAGATTTTCATCTCAACTTTACAGAACCGGCTTTCAAGGTATACCCACGCATGTATTAAGCGAAATTTAAGTCTGCTTGCATTCGCTTTGTTTATGTTCAACTGCTGCGTAGGTATACAAAGGCCGGATTTATTTTTATTAGAGAAAGTTTAAATAATTATTTCTAATTTGCTGAGATTCTAAAATTATTCAGATTCGCAAATTTATTAATAAACCGCTGCTCTTGACTTCTAAAATATATTTTGGGAAATTTTAAATAAACAATCTTATAACATTTATTTAATTTTAGTTATGAAATAGCATTAAATTACAAAATGCAAGATATGGTGCAGATTCTGGAGAGTATTTGGTTAAATATAGAAAAAAAAATCTCAGACAGATGAACATTTGTTGTAGAAATAAATATTAAGAAGGGCATTACCATATGTAAGGATAGTACCTAAGGCGTGCTTTTTTGAACCTGAATTTTTGGTTAGGTTTGGTTAGGTTAGGGTGGTGAATATCGGATCAACAAACGATCAGAATCACATAGAATGGTCCGTTGTGTTACCATATTCGTGGTACCGCATCTGAATATTTATTTAGGTTGTATTTAGAACAGATGTTAATAAAACAGAAGCTGTTGGCAACATCGTCGGGACCGCTACGTATCTTCTCCTGGAAAAGCCCGGTAATTCACTTCTTCCTTGTCCAGACAACTTCTTTAGAAGTCATTTCTGGGGATGTGTAGACGTTTTGCATGTCTATCGAGTAGTGACCCTTAGCAGGACAGCCACTTTCCTAATATCCCAATCAGGCCGCAGATGCCTTGATATACTGCATACTCTGAGAGTATTCTATCATATATCTTCAATATCCTATGGTTTGGGATGTATAGCTTTATTCCTCATATCTTCAAAAACATCAAACCAACTAACACCAATATCCCTTAAATGCAAAGAAACAGCCTTCCAGGTATATAAATTGTGCACTTCAGAGGAATTGAGAGGTACGTATCTATATAATTAGCAATTCAGTGGTTAGTCGGGCATATTTCAATTTTGACCACAGCGTTGGACGGAAGGTATTTTCTACTCAAAAGGGTAGTAAGGGCTTATGGTCGTAAAGAACAATTTCACATGTTCGTAAACACACCATTCATTTTTAATGGGAATGTTTTTACTGGCTCACTTTACAAGGCCAACCTGTTTGTTTCTGATTCGTACTTTCTACCTTAACCGAACCACATCCACATCTGTCACAGTGCACTAGTAGGCAAAAGTCGCTACACTGTCGCACTCGAGAAGTTTTTAGGGTACTTTCGAAACTGAACGTGTCCAAAGCTTGATGGTTTCTCGTCCCTGGTTTTAAAATGCTGTGCCTCTGCTTTGGGTAAACCCCTGCGCAAACTTTTTCACCTGTCATATTCAACAAGAGTGTTTCCAAGTTCATATAAACTTGCTCATATTCAGCCGATAACTAAAAAAGGAGACGCATGCGACCACTCTAACTACAGATCAATTGGTTAAATATCTAGAAAGTAACCATCTTGACAACGATTGCAAGTATGGTTTTCGCGCTGGCCATCCAACCGGAAACCTACTTTAACGGCTCTAACGGAGCGTTGGAATCGTTGTCTCCATAATTTTGGTAAGTCCGAAATCGTTACTCTTTATATTCCAAAAGCCTTTGATAGAGTCTGACATGCTGCCCTTCTAGCCAAACTTGAAGCATTTGGTCTGCACCCTCACCTCGTTAAATGAATAGAGAGCTTTTCGCTTAAGTCGTTCAATCCCTATAGTAATTGACCGAGTTACATCTGATGACTAAAAATAAATCCCGGTGTACCTCAGGGTTAAGTTCTTTCACCAATCTTATTTCTTCTTTTTATTACTAACATTTTATTCCTTACTCACAAACCTATTCATAGCTTCGCCGATGACAGCACCCTTGATTTCACGTACTTTTTGATTCTGTAATGAAATATTGTGGAAATGTTACAGAAATCAACCAAATCGTATTATGTTTAAGGGGAAAAATGAAAATTTGAAAAATACGTAAATTTTGGGATTTTTTTCGGGTATATAATGAATATCTATTCAAACGGCAGTTAACATAATTTATTTCCCCATAAATAAAGAATGCTTTAAAATTTTGTTATTAAGAAAAAAATCCAAAATGGCGGCTGTAGGTCCTATAAACTGAAGCCATGCACCGCGTGCAAGGTTCTGCGCGGGGCGTTCCACCCCCTTGTCAGCTAATCCGAAACAAAAACGGGTAACAAATTATTGATCTACATGAAATTTGGGGGGCCCTATTATTTTTAAATTTTCTGGAAACCCCCGTTTATCAAAATGGCGGGTGTTTGAAAAAAAACGTCATATTTTCACTGTGTTGTTTTAGCTTCAATGGGCGCAAAATAAAAAGTTTAAGTCGGAATAAAAAAAATCGCCCCGATAAGGCCCCCGAAATTGAATTTCCTTTACGGTTGAACAAATTAGAAGTCAATCGGTTCATCCGTTGAAGCTGTAGAGCGCCCGGCGCACTGAAAAATCAATTTTTCTCGAAACAGCAATTTTAAGTTATAAAAAATTGTTTTTAATGTTTATTGGTCTGGTTTTGTTACCTTCCGTAGATAAACTGACCAACGCCATCTATAGCCAAGAAAAGGTCAAATATACGATAAGGATTCATTGAAATGCATGCCGGTATTTGTGATAGCGGAAAAAAGATCGTTTTGCCAGGTACACCCCGCGCTCCTCAGCTACCTGTTTTCCTGCCGCTCAATGTGCTGTAACTTCGAAGCATCATATACATCATATTTTACAAACTCCTAGATATACTAGACACTATAAGGACTCAAAATATAAAAAAAATCGATTTTTTGAACATCATGAACGGTAACCTCCCCTTAATGCGTCCAAAACTCAATGTTGTTTAAAAAATGCTCATTCTACCCTCAACCTATTTCAGTTGAGGGAGTGAATATACCCAATTCTCCCTCTTTATAAATCTTGGGTATTGAGATATCCAGCAATCTTAACCAGCATTAGGCTATTAAACGTATCAGCGATACCGCAATCTGCAAGAGCATTAAATATCTGGAGCATTGACGAATTGTCGGTTGTGTCTCATTCCTCAATCGCTATTTCGACGGCCATTGCTCTAAGCAAATTGCTAGCCTCATTCCTTGTAGACACATGACAATGCGCGATATAAGAGCTCAAAATCACTCCCACCCCTATATTTCTCAGGTGAAATTGAACGTATTTCGGGAATATTTTCTAAGCAGAACAATACGAATGTGGAACAGTTTAGCATCTCCTGTTTTTCTCTGATCTCATGAGACCGACACTTTAAAGCAAGGCGTACATCGACACCTCCTTCACTCTACCTTTTAACTTATTTCCCTCACCCTTAATTCCTTCCCTGCCAAGGTTGTTCTTTATTATAGGGCATCCCCTGAGCTTTGGCAATATCATATAAAAAAATCTTTTCTTAGCCAGCTGAATAGCCTTGAGGTCAAGTTCTAATTTTACTGACTCTAGAAGGCAACCGATCGACCAGTTGAGAACCTTCCTTTGTAAGCGTATTTATTGCCGCTGTTGTACATATGCCACTTTCAATAGGTAGATTTTAGCGTACCAGTAATGGCTCCGCCGTTCTATCTATGGTCAGGATCTCAGCCTGAAAAACGGTGCAGTAGTCCGGCAAACGATACAGACTACGTATATTTAGGAAATCCGAGAAAACCCCAGCCCCCATATTTGAATGAATATACCAACTCAATTATTTTTACTCCGGTTATCACAATCACATAATATTTGTTGTTGAAAAATAAGTTTACTTAACATGCAACTCGAAATTTCTTTACGAAATTTTCCAAATTTTTTTATATAGAAATTTGATATACAATTTGAGGAACTCCAAAACTGAAAACCTACTGATGTGAGGGTCAAATGCTGACTGACAATCATAAATTTGTTACCATTAGCAGTAAACACAATAGCAGTATTCTGCAATTATTTTCGTTTCTGTTCGAAGCCAATAAATTACTTTTTTGTGTTTGTTGAATGTTTCGCACTTACCTTGCTACGCTATTTACCTTACAAAACAAATCGTAATTTCAATTCAGTTATTCATATGTAAAATTTAGGCTCATTTTCTTTCTCAAGTTCACGTAACCCCTTGTGGGTGGGAGAAATACTTCACCCGATTCAAGCCCATGATTGCAAGTGGACCTACAATTCAAAGTGGATTCGAAACCATCGGCATCTTTTCTGCAGCCCCCATTGACCTTTTTATCTGTTGTTCCCGCCGGTGGGATTCGAACCTGGGACCTTTTTGTTGCAAGGCTGACCACCCTGACGGCCCCGTTTTATCGATTGTTGAAAAGATGGACTTAGAGGGGTTCTAGTAGTATACCGATGATTGATTTTACGATATAAGACTTTTTTAACCGATAATATTATTAACTTTGTCAATTTGTTATTTAAATCATATTTGGATATTTTATTTTACTTTTTAGCTCTATGAGCTATCAAATTAATGCGATGAGTGCGAAAGTGCTACTCTTCTCTGATCCCGACAAGATGGGAACTCGTGTAAGCTTTTTCTTTAGATTTAATTTTGTAGCAATCTATCCAATTTCAAAGAAAGAATATAAATTATAAACCAAACAATTTCATAAAAACAAAACAATGTTGTAAAAATGTATTTTAGCCGACAAGATAAACAACAATCGTAAATGGGATGGAACAAAGAAAATATTTAGCTTTGTGCCAAAACATAAAATTTAAGCGAAGTTTTAAATCGAATATTGGCTAGAATCTAGACGTAATAAAGTAAAGATATTTGTGGGTGCTCATAAATACACGATCTTTCCAATAATCTTCAAATCTGGCTTCAACCTTGAACACTGTTATATTGATGTCTAAAATTAACGTGGAGCAATCTGTAGAAACGTAAAAATTACAACGATTATTAATTGCAACACATTTCATTGACTCAAGCTTCAGATAACGCTATAGATGTAACCGCCAGAAACTATGGAGTATTCTTAAAATTTGCGTTTGAGCTTTAGTACTAAAATTTATGTAGCGGAATACTCTAAATTATGTCAGTTCTAAAAATATAATTGATCAGACTAAATACGACTAAATTTGCCAATCATGTACAAAACGCTCATTTGAACACGTTCTGCATTTATTTCACTTGTTGTTATTGATAGCTGCACGTTTATACAGATTCCATCAAAATTAAAGTTATACACTATGATATACAATTAATAAAAATTTCTAATGAATTTATTTTCTATTTGCCATAGCTTCCCTCAAAAGTTTGGGCGATAAAACGGCCAACCTTTTCGGACGGAAAAAAGATGATGCCGAAAAATTGGCACAAGAGAAAGCTACCAGTGCCCAAAAGATGGCTGAAGAGCAAGCAAGAAAAGTTGGACAATCGGTTGGTCAAACTAAAAGTGAAGCGGAAAATTTGGCTGCTGGAACAGGTAAAAACATTTTATTTCAAGATAGAAAATAAGCTAATCTCGGTTTTTTATAGCCAAGGATGCAGCTCAATTAGCTGCAGAAGAAGCTAGCAAGATTGGCCAGACTGTTGATCATACTATAAGACAAGCACAAGGCACTATTGATAACACTGTGAGACAAGCTCAGGGTGCTGTCGATAATACCGTGAGACAAGCTCAAACTGTTGCAGATAATACTAGGCGGACTGTGGACACAACTGTTAATCAAGTCAATACAGCAGTAGATCATACCAAGCAAAGCGCAGCCAACATTGCAGATGCTACAGCTAAGGTTAATATTTTAATATAATTAATATCAACAAGGTTCCCACCCTCTGACTATTGCCTCATAAAGAAAAGGAAGTCCAGAATAATCAGACTTTTTGAGATACCGTCTCGATTTCCTGTATACACACACCCTCTACATTCTAAACGAATAATTAATACAAGTGTCCTCCACAAAGCCTTAGGTTTGTATTAGAATTTGGCTGGCGTTACAGTTCTTTGATATTTCGAAGGCTTATCGTTTCTATGACTGTACTTGCGGTCTTTCCATGTGTCGTTGAGAGAACTGATCCTCTAATCATAAAGAGATACATTGTATGTGTTTCTTTGCAGTCACTCACCACTTTGATTATTGGAATAGACACTATCACCTTTTCCTGTATACCTGAGGTTAGAGATGAATACTCGCTTCTATTATAGATTTTATTTTTGTCTGCTGTAGATCTATAATTCGTCCTTTTAAAAAATTAATGGAGTTACGACTGAGAGTATCAACTGAATTAGTTTCCTATTCAACCCTCGAACTAATTGCTGTTTCCCACCGCCCCGAGATTACGCTGATCCCTTTAGCCCGCCTCACTTAGGTGAGTGCATTGTGCTTCATAGATTGATAGGAATCCAAACTTCATAATTACCCTGCTCTCATAGCCATCCTGCTTCCCGAAGGAATCTCAGCATGTATTTGAGCTCTATATTTTGTAGCTCCGTAAACCTCGAAAAGAAGTAACTAACCAGTAGCTTGCCTCTTCTTGTCGCGAGGGCATGACACTCGCAGAGCACATAGCGAACTGATTCAGTATCCTATGATATATGTGCCAGGACATTTGAAGTCAACTGATTAGTCGGTATTGTAATTCGGGAATAACTGGGACCCGGTCGATCTTTCTGATGCGGTCTAACTTCAGACAGAGCCATTCAGTGACAACAGATCCAGCCTGAACTTTAAATTCTCTGTGGGCGTGGTACACAGACGCGAGATATTTCCAGACCACCGCTCTTTGTACTCTCTAAAGACACTATAGCTTACAACTCTTATCCAGAGCTGTTTACCAAGCTAGTGAACTGTAGCAAAGAATCAGTCTGACTTTGGTGGTGAACATCCAATCTATCATTTTGGGGTTGAGTCCCTATCTGACCCGAAAGATCCTTTCTTGCACGCCACCTCTCTATTTGACGTGATAATGCGTAGTTAGTTGTTCCAGCCTCTCTTCGATCGTTGTCAGAAGATAATTATCCGTTGTGTTATCACTACTAGATCGCTCTAGCACTACCATGCAGTGATTAGTTGTCCCAGCCATAGATATTGAAGACCTGGTTGGGTCCTTGAGCTCCACGTTGGCGAACTTACAAGTTGTTAAATAAAAAATATGCAACCGTTTCAATAGTTCTTAATGATAACTCATTAATTTTAAGAGAAATTTTAAACGTTTCATATTGTGATACAAATATAAATTTGCAGGCCGCAAATACTGCCGTTGATCAAACAAAAAAAGCAGCCAACGATGCCTTAAACAAGAGTGTAAAAGCTGCAGAACAGGCGGTTGACTCTCAATTCAAACAAGCAGAAAGGACTATTGATGGCGCAATGAAAACCACCAGTGAAACCATCGATCATAAAATGCATGAAGCCAACAAATATGTTGATGAAAAACGTGAAAATTTAGAAAAGGTATATTGTTACCTACCAGTAATTTGATAATTTATAAAACAATAATTCCAAAATTTTTTTAGACCATCCACGACACATCAGTTAAAGCTCAAGATACCGCTTCAGCACAAACAGCAAATCTTCTAGGAAAACTTACTATTTCCAAGTAAAAAAACGTATTAAGATTTAGGATTGCCGAAGAATATACCACTTCAGTTACTTTTAGACTAATAAGTTAGTTACATGATAAAAAAAAACTTAAAACTGCACATTTAAAACAACTGTTCAAAAACTAGTCTATCTCAAGGAGGCCTCACTTGCACTTACTAACGTTGAGTAAGTTAACATAAGTTTAGATGGTAATTGTTTCACCTGAAATTATAATTAAAATCGAATGTTAGAGTTAAAAATTCTTTTAAATCAGATTTTAAATTTTTTAATCGAAAGATATTTGTTGTGATCTCCAGTGCAAGGAGATAATATATTTAAGTGTGAGAAGAAGGCCCGAATTTCGCATTAATATTTCATCTGCTTTCAAATTTCAAGCGAACCATCAAGTGCCAGCAAACAAGAAAATGCCTAAAAGCCTAAAGTTAACTAAATCAAGAGCCAATCGAACTTTTTTTAAAGTAAATAACTAGCAAAGAACTGGATACATGTACTAAATAAAATTGCCTTTTAGCTGCTAAAATCTCTACACAAACATATATTTTTGTACGAATGTAGAAATGATACGAAGTAATTCACCTTTGTTATTGGTTTTGTTCTGAATAGAAATATTTATATGAAAATAGTTAACTCAGAAATCTAAGAAAGTTTGTTATTTGAAGAAATCTCAACGTTTTAATTTGCACAAAGAAGCATTAAAAATTTTATTACATGTATTATAATTTGTTATAAATATTTTAGAATGTAATTTATTTGTATTTCCTTTTTTTCTAAAAATAAATGGCATTTGCTGTTATATTTTATTTAGTTTTTGCATTGCTGCATTATCAAATTTTAAGACCTTTTCCTTAACTGACGCTTGAACATCCCACAAGTGCGGTATTGTTCTCTTATGGGATTTACCCGCAGTCTTGGACGACAATTGCTCATTTACCGTGCTCCTCTCTCCCATAAATTTCGTGGAAAAGGATGGTAAGTTCTGAACCCAGTATCTCCATCAAACGTATTCGACGTACATAATTTGAAAATCGAGGCTTCTCCGTAAATACAAAGAGAACTTTGGAATGAAGAAGTGGAAACAGCACTAGTAGTAGAGCTGGGTCGTTTGCGAATGAACCGCTCTTAATAAACGAATCAGTTACATGAACCGAATGAACGGAGCAGCGCTTAATGAATGATCCGTTCACAGTTCAATTTCTAAATGCAACTCTTGAACTAATTATGTACAGAGCGAGTCCTGAATCTGCTTTGCTGTTCCAAGTGGCATATGGAATTCGGTTTGGGTCTAATCACAGCCTACTCTAGATACAAGATCAGAAAACCTGAAATTTCGGCCATTTCACCACCAAGCGTTTCGTAATTATTTCATTTTTGTTGTACCATAGATTAACCAATCCTTGCACACTCAAATAAAACTGCACACTCTCGTAACCAAAACACAAAAAGAAACGCTGATGTCATTGACGCATTTTAAGCTCAATACTTCAATAAAACGAGCACTAGAGAGTTTTCCCTTTAAAACACATGAAAATTGTATAAGAGAGCGACTTTTTATCGTGTACACATGATCAGAACATTTGTAGGTTAACATAAAGTAAAATCCAATTTAAGCCTTTGAATATATTGCGAGAAATACTACGAGAATGCTCAATTCCCAAAACTTTTCCGTATGTCTACTTTGTAACTTTTAGTTTGTTTACATCACCAATACTCAGCTGTTATTGCCAGCATCCGGACTTGTATCTAGGTAGAGTAGGCTGTGGTCTGATCCCAGCGGAAAATATAACAAGAGCTTCTAATTGAAGAATAGAAGAAGCGCTTCACTCTCACTGCTTTGAGAAGCACACTTGAAGCGACATTTTTTATTTAGAGGTTTTTCTTGGAATGCGTAACTTTTAGTGTCATCTTACTTTCCTCGCTTTAAAAGAAACATTATCAGTTCTATTTTGCGAGTGAAGTTGTTAAGTTCAGGCACAAAGTTAAATTGACTTTTTCTTGTAGTGTATTGTATAAATTAAGGTAAGTTATTTAGTTTTAGAAAGGAATATTACTAAAGTATTGTAAATAGCAGTATTTTTATTGTAAATGACTCGAAAAATGTGTGGTTTGAGCAGCGAAGCGCTCTATAAGAAATGGCACTTAGAAGCTCGATGCGCTTACTAACCGTATGATGGTTCATTTTGTTTTAGCATTGCATGTCCGCAAAAGCAAGCGCTCCCACGTAATTTAACTCCGAGCGCTACTTAAGCGCCTTAAAACAAGGCAAGATTTTATTAATACCTGAAATACGTCGATTTCGCCACTCATGATCATCAAAACCTCTGGGGTACTTCCTGAAGTCTTAGAAAGCTGAAACAAAACAACGAAAATATTAAGAAATCTGTATCCAGCGCCCATAAGGGGGGGGGGGGGGGGTTCAGGTTTGTATATAAAATTTCTTATTGGTAGGTACTACCAAAACTTCTAGAACGTTGAGATTTTATATGAACACTAGGATTAGCACACAAACAACGAACAAATTAAGAAATCTGTAACTCCTCGAAAAGAGGGTCTGGTTCTGTATTATATAACAATTTCTCATAAGATAATTTCCAAACTTCCAAAAGCCATAGAAAGCTGAAATTTGGTATGCAGACTAGGTTCTGCATGCAAATAACCGGAAATTAAGAAATCTGTAACTTTCATCCTCCAAACCCCACATAAAGGGGGGCAGGTCTGTATATAAAATTTCTTATAGAGAGGTAATTTCAAAAGTTCTAGAAAGTTCTAATTTGATATCAAAGCTAGATGTTATTAGTATATAACCAACTAAAATATGAGTGTGCTACGAAGAAAGGCACTGCTGGCGTGCAAGAAATACCTTCTTCAGCCGACTCACTGACATGTATTAAACTGGACTGACTTATAAGCTATCTCATATGAGTACAATTTTACTTTCAGTGGAGGAAAACAATTTTTAATCTCCAACGTTTACTGTGAATTTGCAGCCATTCAGAGTAGAATATAATAACCAAATATATACGAAGAGACATATTTAATTTTAGTCTTCTATATTGTTGTAAGGAAAACGTAAAAATCATTGGAATTACTGGAATACAAATTATAAATAAAAAGTTGTTTTAGTCTGGATAATGCTTACCCAGAAAGAGATGTAAGATGATTGTGAATATTGTCGTCTATTTCTAACTTTAATAGGCGACATGACGTTCGCAATTAAGAAAACCATGTTGAAAAAAAAGATGCTTACCCAGAAAGGGACAACTAGCGAAAAGTGATACCATTTTCTTGAAGACATTTCATGGCACCAGTCACTCCAGTATTATATATCTCAGTGAGCCGACTACGCCAGAAAGAAGGGCCGCCGGGGAGTTTTTTTTTTTTTTTTTTTTTTTTTTTTTTTGTTATACGATGTGGCCAAATCCTAGGGGACAACCCTTTGATGCGTTAGCATGGTTTTGGCCGGAAGGGAATTAGGGTAAGGGAAGTGAGGAAACTTGAGTCTTGTTTGCATTGCTGCGAGCTAGACAACAGCCCAGAGACGGAGTGGATTATTTTTTAATTTCTTAATAAATCTCACGGTTATCTGGGCTCGAACCCGGGACCCACGGCATGTTGGTCTTGCCGCTCAACGCATTGATCCAACTCCGTCTCCAGTTATTTTTTTTAACCTCGTGCTAGTGTCTAATCTATTGCTTCTATGAAAATATTGTTTTTTAAACTTGAAGTTAACAAAACAATCTTCCGAGTGAAGTCAAAATACTCATACCGTATTTAAGAAACTAACAAGCATTTTTAAGCCCAAAAGCACGGAATTGTACGGAAGGAGAAATTAAAAAAAAAAATACAAGCACCACACCATGGTCGGAACATGATTTACAGCTTGCGTTTTGGATGAAAATTTGGTTTGCGACTAAAATGTCAGGTTTAATCAGAGATTTCTTGTTATTTCGGTTAATAAAGTGTACATGTCTTTACTTTGATAGAAAGATAATTTAGTCTGGTTTAAGTTAATATAAATAAAGTACAACAGTCACTATATTTGAATATAATTGGTTGATAGCTAAGTATTACCCTGATTTATCACTTATTACAAATAGTAAGCCAACAAGGAAAAGAGGAAACGATAGAGAGTGGACTATGAATATAAGAATAGGTGGCGCACAAGAAATACATCACGAAAACATAAAAAGAACTAGAGCATCTTACAAAAAGAAATGAAATCCCACCAAAAACATTTCATGTAAAGAAGGTTGCCAAGACTCACCAGCTCATACCGCTTTCACTGTTAAAAAGTTATCAGATCTCATGTATAACCAAGCCCCTAACTCTACAAGGCCTAACTCAACAACCCCTAACTCTAGAAACCCTAAATCTTGGTCAAGAAGTATGGCTTTGCCGTTTCATGGATCTAATGCATGACACAATATTAAAGACCGGTGACTTAATTTCTTACCATAAGTCCAGAGGAGTGACTCTGCGGTGGCCGCGAAACTGCCAAGCCATTCTTTTTGACCAAGAAGTAGGGTTTCTAGAGTCAGGGGTTGTAGAGTTAGGCCTTGTAGAGTTATGGGCTTGGGTCCACATGAGATCTGATAACTTTTTAACATTGAAAGCGGTATGAGCTTCTGTGTCTTGGCGACCTTATTTACATGAAATGTTTTTGGTTTGATACTTCTTATTCTCACGAGGTGTTTTGTGTGTGATTTGGTACAAAATTAAAGAGCCACGTACGAAAAAGACAACAAAAATGATGCTCGGATCTGCTGCTGGGGGAGAAAAAGAACACAAATGCAGGCAAATCACCAAAAATGTTGTATGGACATAACAATATGTGTTTTAATGGGCTGTCCCGGTGGCCTCATATTAGCTTCACTTTGCGTACATACTTCCCAACTATCACATCTTTCATTTACATATTATAAAAGCCGTTCTGGTATAATGACAGATGCGATCCAATTAAACGGATCACTTGAATGGATCTTCCATATGTACTGATTCAAATGATTCAGTCATTAAAAAGAACCATTATGCGTACCCCCAACTAGTAGCTCAGTTGTTAGGGCAGTGGATCAACATACGCAAATAAACGGAAGTGGTCACATTTAACCGAGGTGAGCGGTGGACGGGGAGCTGTACAGGTAAGCGGTGTTTTCACCGCTAAACAATCTTGATTGCGAGCGGTAGCGATGAGCGATGCAAGTTAGTTATTCAACATATCACGTTGACGATGCTTAACTTTAGAAAGTACAAATATAAAAGTTGATATTGACATACCCAAAAAATCAAAAACTTGTATCGGTTTTACGTCGGTCTCCATATAACGTAAAAAATTCTCCCAGTTTCAATCGATTTTTATTTAATTCACTTTTCGCTAACCTCTTCTTCCTCCTTATTAAAATCAACCTTCTTAACCTTGAATTTTCAAGCCAAATACAAGCCCTTACGATCGCTCATGGACAGAATGGAAGGATATGATTAAAAATTCATTTCCCAAACATCTTGACTTCGTGGCATCTCTCCGAAAATTTGTAAATCGGGAGAAGAAAATTTTTGAGACTATGACCGAGTATTACTTCGCAAAACTGAGTCTCTTGCAAACATGTAAAATAAGCGGTAAATATTGGAAACTATAATCCTGGATAATTGATGGATTGAAAGATCAAACAATCCAAACAGGTGCGCGAGCTGGACACTATAATATCCCAAATAAACTGTGTAGTAAGTTTCTGGCTACGGTTGTGACTAGTGAGAAACGTTTCTTCGATAGTTACGATGGAAGACATGCCTAAAAGGTTAAAACGAGTGATATGGAGAAGTATAGCAAAGACAATTATTTGCTAAAGAATGATCCAACAAAAATTATAAAATGTTTTATTTGTAATGAAAAAGGACATATATCAACTAAATGCAAAAAACCTATACTGGAATGCAAAAATTGTCATGGTTTGGAACATGTTATAAATTCGTATAAAAAAACAAGCGCAAGTGTCTATGTGAATTGTATCCAAAACAATCATGCACAAATTGGAAATTTATTTTGTAGATTGTAAGATGAACCGAAGAAAACTACGTGGATACATCGATACATGTTGTTGTGCCGTTTTATTAATAGAAAAGAAATATGAATTTGAGCCGTGTTCATTAACTATAACTGGTTATAGTGGCGCTAGTATAAAAGTGATTGATAGAATAACAATTAAACTGAAAGTAGATCTTGCGAAAAATGAAGTCGAAGCATTTGTGCTCAAGAAGTTGAAATGATTATCGTACAAACATTTTTAAACAGTTCAAATATCTGTGTAGATGATGGGAGATAAAGGTCGAGTTTTTAATAAAAGTTCTATAATTCTTCCGCAAAGAGATTCCTTACCTCCAGCAAAAGTTGCTATATGGGCAAAAGAGGCTCAAGTGATTCCTCCAAGAATCGTCGAAGCAAAGGAAATGATCGCACTTCATAGCGCCGGCGTATGACTGATAACATTTGTGGCGGATCATCGGATGTTCCCTCTCCCTCTTCTGTTGTGACTCCCTCTAATGGTACTCTTGGTGAGGATGCAAACACGGCGCCTTCAATCGTCCCCATCGCTTTGGGACCGACTGAACACAACTGAGTACTTATGGATGTCCGTGGTGGAAAGTGCAAGTACCACGCTGATGATGACCAGCTTGCACTTTCGGTCGAAACATCCATCATTTCTTTGAGCGCTCATATTTTTGAGCGATCACCATCCCAAAGAAAAATTTGTACTCCTATTTGTGGAAGGTAAAACAAGTGCTTTTACTTTTCGTTTTTATATTTTGTATTCTTCAGTTCTACGTGCGAATCATATGTCAAGAGAAATTATATCTTCCGCCATATTTGTCCAGTTCAAATTCCTAGTATGAGTTATATTTTGAAAACAACTTTTGGACCTGTGGTCCCGTGCTCATATCTTGCACCCGTTTTTATTATCTTAATTGGGTCCGTTCTTATGAATTGATGTTTCCATAATTGGTGTGTCTGTGGATTGGGGAATTTAAATTTGTTACGCACTTCTACCTCAATTTATTTCTACTACTCCAGAAGTTAATTATATTTGGATTAGATTTAAACTTCATTGACACATCATTCATTTGTGCTTTTTATTGCACATCCGAAATATGAGCCGATAATTTTGAAAGTGGTGCAAGTCTATTTTGGAAGTACTTTTAATTTTATTTTCCAATTTATTAAAAGTCTGGTTAACGAGCTAGAGGGCTTTAAAAATTTGACTAATCGGTAGGTATGCGCTACTTCGAATCACATTACACAGTATTCAAATTTATACTTGATTTAATGAGCTTTTTAAATGCATTTTTGGATATTAAAAAAATATATTAAAATTTTTTAAACTTGAATTTCACAAAGTTCGACCATTTAATTTTTTTTAAATGTTTTTTTTTTAAAATAGCTAATAGTATATAGATAATGCTTGCCATGTTTCATAATGGGCGTAGAAGTCGTTTAGGAGCTAGAGCAGGTACAGATTCGAAGCTAGCGGCCGGCGCCCCACGGTGGGAATTTTTGTATGGAGTCAGAATGTTAAATCATATTTTGCGAAGCTTTAATGATGTAAATTATACGCTTCGAAACTGTAACTAGTCTAGCTGATAAACCACTTGTACGCCTATTATTAAACTTGGCAAGCATTATCTATACACTATTAGCTATTTTTAGAAAAAAAATTTAAAAAAAATTAAATGGTTGAACTTTGTGAAAAATGAAAATTTTTTTCCAGAAAACAATTTTTTGTAATATCCAAAGATGCATTTAAAAGGCTTATTAAATGAAGTATAAATTTGACTTCTTTATTTATTTTATTGTAACTTTTTAAAACTGGGTAATTGGATTCGAAGTAGCGCATACCTGCCGATTAATCAAATTTTTAAAGCCCTCTAGCACGTTAACCAGACTTTATACTGTAAAAATATTTTTGTATTTGGATCGAGCACATATATAGGTATAACATAATCAAATAGTACTAAAATCGGAAAAGCCGAAATTTTTTACCTGTCCGCTTTACATGGAATGCTCCAGCTATCAAATATGTGGCTCAGCATTTGATGGCTCGCACCGCAGTCGCATTCCTATGATTCGTAAATACCCCATTTCAAGAAGGAGTCAGCGCATCTGCAAGGCCGGTAGGCCCTTTATTCACATCCAGGAGCTGCCATGCAGAAGCGTTAGTCATCCAACGTCGCTGCCATTGAGCTACCGCGGCAAAGTTCGCAGCGGTGAGGGACCTTGTCGTTTTCAGGGGAGGATGTCGTAAACAACCTTGCACAGAGAGTAAAATTAGTACGCGGCGTTGGTGTAGAGCAAATTGTTTCTTGCACATCCTTAAGTCGGGCTTCTCCAGCTTCCAAATTTGCCACAATTTCTTCCTGATTTCTTCCTGAAATACATTCTAAATAACGAAAGAGGAGTACTCTTAGCTCCTGTCTGGACAGTCTGCTATTTAGATGGAAGCAATAAACTTCTGTTTTCTTAACGCTGCGCTTCAGCCTCCAGTTACGGAAGCAAGTATTTAGAATTTCCAGGTCTTCGGCGAGTATCTTCTCAGTTTTAGAAAAACTGGCATCCTGAATGGCGTATATAAAGTTACGGTAGACGGTGTCCGAGAGGTCTGATATGTATTGGTTGAAGAGCAGTGGAGCAAGCACCGAATCCTGTGTATTGAGTATTTTTATTTTGCTATTGGCTTCACCAAGCACTACTTTGAGCATTCCGATGTTAAGCATGTTATCAATCAACCGAACAAAGATGTTGCACTGAATATTTTCAAGCAATTTCGATACCATGCCATGTATATGACACTGTTTCATATATGTGGCTGTTAGGTATACAAAAGCGACGGTCTTCAAGCAGCTATGATATCCATCTTCAATAAATGTAGTCAAGGCCAAAACCTGGTCTGCACAGCTCCTGTTCGGTCTGAACCCGGCCTGCTCAACTCAAACACGCTCGAAAGTGGCACTTGATATTCTGTTGTATAGTAGTCTCTCTCAGTAGGGAAATATGGCGGTAGTACTCGGCGCAGTCACTGAGTTTTCTGGGCTTATGTATTCCAACGACCTTCATACTCTTAAACTCTGGAGGATATTTTCTTGTTTCCTGTATGTTGCTCTAAAAACGGGACAGCCAGAGTCTGGATGAATTCCATCAAAGTCGGGAGCTTTTCCTGATTTCGCGTCCTTAAGTGCACTGTCTACTTCAGTTGGTGTGAAAGGTTAGGAGTAAGGGGACGAGCTGGGAATGGAACGTTTCAATGCTCTCAGGAGACGCTTAACCGTCACTGTGTGTTCTTTGTCTCTAGGTGTTCTGGACATATTTACGATGTGGTTAGCAACTTGGTCTGGAGAAACTGCTGGTTTGGGATTTGGAGTTGCTGTGCTTCCGCCAAGTTTTCTCAGTTAGCTCCAGGCGCTTCTGTTTGAACGTTTAAGGTTTAGACTATCAACTGTACTGGTCCACTTATCCCGTCTTTCAGCATCGTAGCTATTAAGGAGGTCGTCGGCAATTTCTGGGTCCCGCTTTACAAAAATTCTTGATATAGGCGGTCGCTGTTTTCGCTCCAACCGGGAATATACTCCTTTCTGTAGCCTCTTGGAATCGATTCAGATTTTGGTGGAATCCAGCGGATCCACATGTCGACAGCATTTGAGTAGCTTGACCAGTTTGCTTTACTAAAGTTCAAGCGCGGAAGAGGCGAAGATGTTATAGGGAGAATTTGAATTCCTACTTCCAATAGGATTGGTCTATGTTGGCTGTCGCCCATAATATGGCGAGCGATGGCCAGGGGGCGGCCGTTATTGTCTGTTGATACGAAGGAGAGATCTGGATTATATTCCAGCGTCCCAGCGTCTTTGGCGTCAAAAACGAGGTGTATTTTATTGAATTCCGCCCATTCCAGCGCCAGAGTGAAGCTGCTGATTTGTAGACATTTACTATGTTTAGTTCGCCGAGTTTAATAATATGCGTATGTATGTCGTTATTGGAATTTGAGAAGACGAAGCTAACATTCCCAAGGTCATTACGACCATATACGGCTGTCCCATACGATTTGTGATTAGTGAAATTAGCCAATTAGTGTATATCCGTTCAGGCGGCCTCTGTCGTGCAAATCGTTTTCGTTTATGGCACGGGTCTCCTGTAGTGCGACCACACCAATATTGTTCCTCTATGTTAAGTTGGCAAATCGTTATTGTTGGTCCAAGGGTCCTTATCGAAAAGTCCTGAGAAGAGCCATCAGAAGATAAGCATTGATCGCATGCTATAGTTTGGCCGCCAATAAGTTCTAACTATTTAGCATTACCCAGGGTGCATCACGAGGAGATGAGTGAGATTTGCACGCCTTCACCTTAAATCACAATATTTGATAAAAGGTAGTGGTCCCGTTTGAAATTGTAATGATAGGTTAGAGTGGCAGCCTACCCAAGGGGAAGGCACACTTAACGCATTATCAATTGTGATGCGCCTTTGGTGCTAGATTTCCATACCTAAAAACCATTTAGAGTTCCTGATGAACCGATATTGTTGATATCAGCATATCCTAGTTCAGCTAACATTTTGAAGAAGGGGCGAGCTTAAATCCCACTCCTGCGGATGGCTAGAGCGGAGCAATTACAGAAGAAATAAGGGATGTTCTCATCTCCTTTTTCACCCATGCTACTACTTCAAAAGTCATTCGAGGGTCCGGCGAGTCTGTCTGATATATATATATATATATATATATATATATATATATATATATATATATATATATATATACACATATATATACATATATATATATATATAAAGTCGCCCATGGATGGATACTTCGACGGAGTCATGAGATTCATGTGCCTGATAAAATATAGTAAAGAAATCGTCGTGTGGGAGCGAATGGTTACCCATTCCGAGGGAGATGGTGTGGTGCAGTAGTACCCCTACACTTATCGAAAACATTTTCCACGAAATCCTTATTGAAAAGAGCTAAATAAAATCCATTTGCCACTCCCTGTGAGGGTGGTTTGACCATCATGGAGGGTGGTACCTTGCAGAGGTCCTTACACTATTATCCTGTCTCTGCTGTAAGAAAAAACCAGAAACACCCCCCTCCCAACAAGCTTTACTGCAACAGAAGATTGATTTCTAAATTATTGCAAATGAGAACTAATATCGATAATCCCGATTTATCAAAAAATTAACAGTGGAGATGCTACCGGTATTATAAAATTTTGGTTGCAGAATGTAGATATATACGTATGTATATTAGCTATCAATTTCTGGCAGTTGCAAAGCACAATTTTGCTTAAATGTAGTACCTGATATAAATGCAACTCCGCTGAAGATGTAAATCGATAGAATTTGCTGGCGAAACTTCCAAAAACACAGAAGACAGCAGAAGAAGGAAAAGAAAAAGAATAGAAGTAAAAATGTTGAGAGGTTTTTTTCCAAAGAACAGTGTTTAAAAAAGGTAATACCTAATTGCATCGGCAATCATCCAAATCTAATTACATTAATTAAAGCCACGATGATACAATTCATATTCATCTCACGGAAAAACATAAGGTAAACAGCCAGCTTTACCGGGAAGTTTAGTTTTCCAAATGTAAATCTCTCCAACCTGGCCCTCAATTCCGCATATGTTTCTATTTAATCTTCTCGTATTATTTTAGCGCTAGAAAATGCAACACTTTAACTTAACGTGATACTGCAGGAAAATTAAGTTACTGTTGATACCTGAGGGAGAACACCTTTGTTTCATGTCTGGTTTAAGTTAATCAAATAAGTTAGCAACTTTGAGAAGCTAACGTTCTCTGCCACTGTTATAAAGCACAACCAAAATCGAGCTTGCATAATGGACCTTCAGCATTCTGTTTAACTTTTAACGTAAATCACTTTTCAGAAGCAATTCTAAAATTAAATTTAAGAGGGATTTAGTTGTGTACGTCGGAAACAAGACGTGTGGAATGGTTCTAGCAAGATACAGGTATCAGCATGAGTGCATAAATTTATTTGCATATACCAAAGAATTTTACAAATTGAATAATGTCCAGGAGAGCCATTCCAGAAGTTCAGCTCTGCAGGAAGGAATCCTAAAGACAGGAATGGATTTAAGTGAGTTATTACAGATATAGAATTTCGACAAAAGCTAAATGGTCGTTATTGCCTTACCAACCTGATATATGTGCATATGAATTAGAGGAAATTTATGGAACACATGACTCTTCGAGGATGTTTGAGACGCTTTCCAAAGACTAGGTTTCGCATCCTCTTCTACTGTAAAGATCTTGTGAAGCAAAAGAAATTCAGATAAAAGTTTTCCAATAAATTGCCATTAAAACTAAATAGCCACCAATCGTTATCCTTAATAAATTCATCTTCTAAACGATAAGCTACGAGATTATTGAATCAACTTAAATATTTCAGGACATATTAAATCCAAGGGCCACTAACCATGAATGATTGAGCCAGTCCCATATAAGGACATAAAGATTCTATCAAATCCCTGTCATAAACCTCACATGCCCATAACCCATGACAGTGATTGTTATGCTAATGATCAAATAATCGAACCTATTTGGAGATTTTGGGCTCTAATTTTGAGCTCCTTGGGTCACTTTTAAGGCTGTTTACTTTGTAGGGGGAAATCCCTTAATACCATCAACATTTGTAGCTCAATGTAGCTGTTCCATTAAACTTCCTTTCTCCACGGTGTAATGGCAACGGATAATCTGTGACTCTGTTGGATTTTACGAGCAAATCAAATCGGGAATAGTATCGCTCCGGTCAGTACAAAAACCGACGCTTCCCAAATGAGATTTTTCGTTCGGAGGAGCAAAGTACTAAATTTGATTTCAAGTTTTCTGTTTCAGTCCTAGAAAAGCAGCCAAAGTTTCGCTACTGCAAAATTGCATTCAAAAGAACTTCGGGTTTATGTTCAATGCATTTGCTTTGCACGTAGTCACCGTAAAGCTTTACCTTCTTTGATTCGACTAACTTAAGTCTGTCCCATAAGAATAAATCTCAAAACTCTAAGAGTCTACATTCCGTTGGTGTAAGTTAATATTCTTTTACGGCTAAAAGTCCTGATGAGTTTTATCTGAAATTGAAATCTTTTCAAATCGGTCAACACGAAGGCAATTTTTGCTCACAATGTTTCACAGTTCGAACAGCGATATGAGAAGGAGCCCCATGACGTCAGAAAAGGCTTCATCAAAACATTGTTATAGGTACCAAACTGGGTGATTGGAATGATCTTATCATAATCAAAGTACTCTGCATTCTGCTCAACACAGCTCGGTTTCAAAGAATTACTTAATGC
The DNA here is from genome assembly GCA_964036015.1 of Leptarthrus brevirostris. Classification (NCBI taxonomy): domain Eukaryota; kingdom Metazoa; phylum Arthropoda; class Insecta; order Diptera; family Asilidae; genus Leptarthrus; species Leptarthrus brevirostris. The sequence goes on from OZ038372.1 coordinate 127,981,681, forward strand.
TGGAGATGTTTGTCCTACGGAGCTGACAAAGGTTTCCGTTTTCTAACGCAAGTGGAACTTGCACGCCAGCATCTCAAGCCCTACCCGAAATTTGTAAGAAACGTGATTGGAAATCGAAAATAACAATTTCACGAGAATTTAATTTGCCTGAGCATTGGAGGTGGCATTATAGTCATTGATAAGATTTCGTCAAAGATTTCTCCTTCCTGCTCGATCGACCTAATTTCCAATGTTACATTGGCAAACCAATGCAAAATGAACGACTTCGAAGAATCGATTAAATCGAATATTAAATTTTAATGTCCTATTTAGTTAACTTTTTATGTCCTGCTGCGGGAAGCAGCGTTGTCCCGGGAGAGAATTGTTCTGCATAATGTCTGCAAAAAATGTCGCATTTATCTCAACTGAACGTTAATGATTTTCATGAAGATCTGTCTATAATGCAGTGAATATGAAACCTTTTGGGTCCGTATTTGTATGTAAGTATAGAAAGTCATAGTCACAGTAAAATATAAAATTAATGGAAATGGGAATAAGTTTAAAATACATTCATGTATATTGTGTATGTGTAAAATAATATATATGTATGGATGTGATGTAATATAAGTTAAAAGGGTTATTTCAGACCGGATCTATGTTTTAATTCGTCATACGATAAAATGTTTACAACAAACCGTTAGTCTTAAAAAACTACCCTTGATAATAGTTGGAAATTATTTGATGCAGGGATGGCGAACCTTTTAGCAACCGTGTGTCAAATTTAAAAAAAAATATTTTACCTGATCATAACGAGCCTATAAAAAATTAATGGATTAAAATAATCAATCAAAATAACTTACTTACAAAATCTTTATTCGGATTAAGAAAAACATGGGTAACATAAACATACGAATCGGAGAAAAAGAAACAATTGGTTACACCGAATCGAGGTACCTGTTGAAGAACTGAACAATCAACAAATTAAACAATAAAAACATTGTTTGAGCTAAGAAAAATTTATTTAACCCCGCTAATAATTGTCATTCCAAGTAATTTGGGTATGCCGAACTCCTTAAAAATAATTTCAATAATCTAACTATATCGGTGGGGGGGGGGGTTGAGGATCGATGTTGATGATTTTGTTTCGGTTGTACATGAAAATAAAAAATTTTGCGCCTAGAGTCACTACGGAAAGAGGAGGAAGCAGTCCCCTTACTTTCTAAATTCATGTCCCAATTTTGATCATTCTCTCTTACTGTATAGAGTACGTTGATGTACTAGCGCCATAGTAAAAACTCTATGACTAAGGCTAAGGCTAAGGGTATGAAATGGCGCCCGTGACTAATTTCGGATGTTTCCGGATGTTAATAATTCTGTTTTCTTTCTACAGGGTGCACTGACTTCAAAATGTCGTAATAGCTATAAAATTAAATATTGTTTTATGCTTTTTAGTGTTTTTTTTAAAGAACTATTTTATAATCTTTCGATATCTAAAGCGAGGGATCAGCTGCGTTAAGGTCGTTTGAGGCGCCAATATTTATTGTATTAGTTTTCTTTTTTCATTCTCATTTTATTAGACTTTATGTTGTATGTTTTTAAGTTTTTGTAAATCAGTAAATAGGCTGCTGCTTATCACGGGGCAACCAAACAGGCGGTCCAGAGATGGAAAAATGGTACTACGTGCCATTCGTCTAGGCAGATCTGGTTTTACACTTATCTATTTCTTTATTTATTAACAATATTTCATCAAAGTGCTGACTACTATAATACAAAGAAACTAAAAAAAAACAGTATAATACTATATAAAATCAAAGAATAAGGAGAGAATTCACAAAATATAAATACAAAATATAAAAATGCAAATGTGTATAAAAAGTAAAAAGTACATACAGAGTGAAAAGTAAAAAGTAACTTCAAAAAAGCTGACTCCTCACATGATTTCGCGATAGATGAAAATCAATGCGATCAAAAGAGGAATTTAAAAATCGCAACATCGATGTGATCGGCTCATTTACCTCATAATTAGTGCGATAAAAAGGTAACTGAAGGAAGTCGTGATTCCTCAGGGAGCGAGCCGGAACCGATATGCCAAAACATGCCAAGAGAACAAAAGAGTATATGGACCCCCGAATGCAGTCGAAAGCAAAAAGAACCCTGGGGTTACAGTGTCCCTTTTCAAGTGTATCCAAGTGCAGCAGTCCAAGTCTATTAGCATAATGTGGTAATATAAGGGAATTATTTCCAAGGAAGGCCTTGAAGAGCAAACCTAACGAACCTTCGTTGAACAGCTTCAATGCGTTTGATGTGTACCGCATAGAGCGGTGAAAATACTGGAGAGGCATATTCCAGAATAGGTCTGAAATAAGTGCAATAGAAAATTTTTGTAATGTAGGGGTCATCAAATTCCTTCGACCAACACCTCTTTACGAAACCCAGAATCATATTAGCCTTGGTGACTATGGCATCAAAATGATCCCCGAAAAAAAATTTGGAATTGAGCAAACAGCTACGTCCTTAGGCTTTGTAACTCTTATAAAAGGATAACCCTCTATGGTAAAGTTAAATTGAAAGGGAGATCTTTTTGTGTGAGAAAGACACATATGTACACTTGCCGATATTTAGGGGAAGGTTGTTAATGGAACATCAATTCTGAAAGGCGTCCAAGTCAGAATTTAAAAGTGGGTAATCGGCACTGTCTGACACAGTACGAAATATCTTAGCATCGTGGGCATAACAAAGAATATTTGAGTGAGACAGAATCGTAGATACATCATTGATATAAATTATAAATAACAATGGCCCAAGGTGGGAGTCCCGCGGTACACCGGAAGTGTTGAAAATAACATCAGACAGAGCTTCACGAAAAGAAACCTGTTGAGTGCGTTCAGGTAAGTACGAATAAATCCAATTTACAAAAACCCCCGGAAACCCGAGGGGAGAGAGTTTGAAAACAAGAATTCTATGATTTATTTTATCGAAAGCTTTGCTGAAGTCAGTAAAAATACAGTCAACTTGCTTACCATCTTCAATTGCAGAAATACAAAAGTTTAAAAATTCCAATAAATTGGTGGTAATTGATTTACCTTTACCTTTCATATAATACAAAATAAAGTTGTGTTTGAATCGTAGCTAAACCACCATCTAAAAGTGAAAATAATAACATTAAAAATTCCTTTCATTTTGGAAAGATGAGACTGTACCATACATTCTTTCCTTCCTTTCTCAGAAAATTTCATTTTTGTATAGCGATCTGATTAGGAAAAGACATAAGCTGATTTTTTTTTCATTATTTCTAAATGCATAACATGGAAGGAATAGGGAATTTATAAGTCTTCAAGTTTCAATTGCTCAAGTTTAATCGTACGACCGCTGGCGTTATTGAATCAAAGAAAGTCAGAAGATTATTTTCAGAGGAAGTTCAAGGAATTTTTGAAAAGCTTCACTAAAATATCAATCCCTTCTAGATACCTTTCAAAAGAAGGCCTAGTTCAATTTCCAACTGTGTTGGTCTTGCATTAAATCATATCGTAATTTTATACAGACTGGTTGGGGCTTCCCTACTACTGTTTTGTTAAGAGGTATAAATTGGCAATTTAAGTATGATGTGCAGAGTAACTAACAAGTACTTAGTAGTTGGAAGATAATATGTGATGCACCCTTTTTTCTGGACTAATGTGTTTGAGTTGCAAAGGGTTCAGAATGAAAAATGTACCAAATTTTGGGTCTTTGCATCAATGAAAGAAAAAAATGGACAAGAGTGGACAAAGCATTATGCTTTCGTCACATAAGCTTTTTGATATTTTTGAAGAGTAATGTTATTGTATAAATATTTGTAAAACGGTCTGTTTCGCAGTATATTTACAACAAAAGACCTTGAAATTCTAATAAGAGCATTGACATTTATGACTATATACATTAATTGAGCTTTGTATATAGTATAGCTGAAGCCATGAGAAAAAGAATTTCACTCGCGACAGACAAATGTCGTTATCTATTAAATAAATACGACAAGAAGAATTGTGAAGCCATGATTTCTAATGTCAATAATACATCAACATTCCTAGAAACCATTGGATTTTATTGAAACAATCAGTTTAATGGATTTGGAGAAAAAAAAACGTTTCCTATACATACAGCATCCGACAAAAATGAAATGAATTCAGCACCTTAAAAGGACTCTGTCCGGTAGTAATTTCATGAAACTACCCAATAAAGGACATTCCAACTGTAAACCCGGACATTGATGTCCATTTGCAGTAAAAAGTTCCCAAGTAATAAAACAGAGCTTTATTATAAGCCAAAAAGGGTAGTGGGGATATGAGCTTTATACGAAATATTCGACGAATTCAAGGGGTGAGATTTTCAACACAGTAAAATACGGAGGATGAAGGAATGCGATCATTCGGAGAATAATCGAGAGTTGAGATTTAAGAGCGAAAGTAAATTATTCCACAAGAAAAGCTTTTGTGTAATGAACTTTTGGAATTAAAAACCCCCAGGTGCATAGGGTAATAAAATTGTATATTTTCCTTTTTAAAAACTTTAAATTTTAGGGTAGCAGTGCATTTTAAAAAAACTCTTTAAAAATTTTTGATTGGAATTTCGAATATTTTCCAGGTGAAAAAATTCGATGTCTCCGATTTGTTCAAACTTCACCAAATTATTGTTACTGGTATAAGTAATTATCGAGTTAAAGGATTTAAAAAAAAAAAATATGTATGCAGAAGTTACAGGGTGGCAAACTTTTGCATTTTTGCACTTTTTCTCGTGATCATACCTTTTTTGACAATTCATAATTATCGTCACCATTGCCGTAGAACGTTCATCTTTAGTGATTTGTAAAGGTCATTACATGGCCTTCCGAGCGGTTAGGGAGGAAAAAAGGAAGTATTATACCAGAAAATTGAGTGGTGATCTTTGCCCTTAGCAGCAACGGAAAAATCTACGGGCAATCGGCATTGGTAAGGAACGTGATTCTTGTCCGGATGTGGATCGGCATTGTTTTAATCAAAGCTTCATATCTTCAACCAATTCCAGCCTTATGGTTGATGACATTGAGTTAATCGGTGGGGCAGGCAGCAGTTTCGCGTTTCGTAATATAACTCAACTGGAAGTTCTATCAGCTATTAACTCAATTGAATCTGATTCCATCGGGTCCGACAATATCTCTCTAAAATTCATCAAAATCCTTCTTCCATGTTTCCTTTCCGTCGTTACGAATATCTTTAACTTTAGCTTTATGACATCGAACTTTCCTTCGATATGGAAAAATGCATTTGTGGTTCCTATTGCGAAGAAGCTGAATCCTGTTCATTACTCTGACTACAGACCTATAAGTATACTAGCATGCCTTAGTGAGGCTCTTGAAAAGTTAATGGCAGCTAACATTATTGAGTTTATTGATAAGCGAGGACTGCTGTCAGAATGGCAGAATGGATTCAGATCGAACCTCAGTTGCACAACTGCTCTTCTGAAATTAGTCGATGATGTTCGACTGGAAATTGATAGGAGAGAGGCTTACTATTCTTTCTCTTCTTGATTTTTCTAAGGCCTTTGATACAGTCAATCACAAGCGTCTTCTTCGTAAGTTAGCGAATCACCTTTTGTTTTGAAACGTCTGCGGTAAAATTGATCAGTAGTTTTCTAGAAGGTCGCAAACAGAAAATATCACTCGGCTCTAAGTCTTCTAGCTTCCTTTCAGTGTTGGCTAGTGTCCCTCAGGGCTCAATTCTTGGGCCGCTCCTGTTTAACCTTTACATAAATGACCTTCCCAAGGTACTCAAATTCTCTAAAATCTTAATTTATTCTGATGATGTTCAGATATATCTAAGCTGCCCTCTTGGGTTGACCGAGGACTGTATCTGGCGCGTGAATCAGGACCTTCGTGTTGTCTCCAACTGAGCATCTATTAAAGATTTAAACCTTATGGAGGGATCTCAAGCTATAGTTTTCTTCAAAAGGTCATTAAACACAGACTCCTTTTCATCTCTACTGATTCGTTCTACATCAATTCCTTTCGTGGTAAATGTAACAAACTTGGGAGTTATCATCATCAACAGTATTATTTCCAGGGTATATGGTGGTCTTCGAAGGTTGTGGTGTGGTGCCTCGTTCGTTCCTGTGAGTGTGCGCTTTGTTTTGGGAAAATCCCTGCTCCTTGCCCTGATTACACAGGGCGACATTGTTTGCGGCAGCCTCGACTCGGCTTCGCGAAATAAGCTCAGCATATGCTTAAATTCAATTGTACACTATGTATACGGGCTTTGGAGATTTGATCATGTTTCGCAGTTCGTCTATTTGTTCCTTGGATGCTCTTTCCATCTTTTTCCAAAATGCACATGATTCAGTTCCTATTTAAGTTAGTTCTTAAAGGCAAGCCACTTTTTTGACTGAGAACCTATTCTTCTTAAGGTCGTCTAGTATGAATAATATTCAAGTACCTAGATACACTTGTCAGCAGTCGAAACGCTCATTCTTCGTTAATGCTGTCACGCTCTGGAATTCGCTTCCGTTGGACGTGAGGCGTGCGGGTTCGCTTGGGGCATTCAGGGCGCGGTTGGAATCACACTACCAGGAATAGGTTGTATTGCTGCACATACTTTTTGATGGTTTTTCTACTTGTTTTCTTTTTTGTTCTTAATATCTATCTTCTTGTAGCCTATGCCTGATTGCTTCTCAAATCAGGCCCTATTATTATTATTGTATTAGTTCTTTAAATTTAAATTTATGAATTTGATTTTTTTTCCAACCTTTGCTATGTACAAACTCAAAGAAAATTTTCTTATATGTACAATTTTTATTTACAATGAATAAATGAAATGATATTAATAAAAATATAATTTCCCTAAAAAAAATTTTTACTTGGAAAATTTTTTTTGGTTTTTAAAAAAATACTTGATCACGAATTTTTTTCATATTTTTTCAATTTAAAGTGTCATCCCTTAGTTTTAAAATCATTCATCACTTAGAGTGGCACAGCAATGTTAAGTGTAAATTTTTTAATTTTGAAAGCCCGCGCACGCCTTTTTTGCTTAGAAAAGATGAACAACATAACATAAGAAATTGTAGATGGCGCGTTAAAGAGTATTTTCACAGTCAGTATACAGTTAGTCAGTATCACAGTCAGTATACAGTCAGATATCGCCACAATTAGTTAAAATGCTAGACAAGTTGAAAGATATAAAGTAGGTATTGTTGCAATCCTTTGAAGGAGAACAATCATTCGTGGAAAAACAAGGGTCTGAGAAAAGTGACTTCACAAATTCGTACAGTTTCCGACCTTTCCTGTCAACCCTAAAGTCTGTGGATCATGCAGAAACAAAATGAAAGGGATTTCTGAAGAAGAAGGTGCAATTTCAACCGGAGATGATGACACAGAACGAGTGCCCGATGTAAGTTTGACTCAATTTTTTATGATAATGGGGATTTATGATAATGATGAGTGAGAAATTGACCTGGTACACTTGAGGAATTTTTCCCCATATAGGAAATCTAAAAACGGAAGAGAAGAATGGTAAATTTAAATAAAAACAATGCACAAGTAAAAATAAAAATTAAATTGATATTAGTAAATTCAACTATAATTTATCGATGGGATTGAATATTGTTTAGTCCCAAAATTAATAAAAATGTTCTTGTTAGGAACAGTATGTAATTTCAGCAAATAGTATTACTCTTGTGCGAGTTGTGCGCAAATAGGGGGGGTTTCGGAATTAAAAAATGCCCAATCAAAATTTAAATTCCAAATGTTTATTAAAAAATTCAAGAATTCAAACTAAATAGTTCAATATAAACACTTAATCCTAATTATCACAGTCAAGTCAGTTCAAAAATTCAATAAATATAAATTCAAAATAAATTCAAAAAAAGTAAATAAATAAATCCAAACAAATCCAGAGTTAATGTTCTGCTGTTTTGGTGCCTTCCTGAAAGAAGAAGAAGAGAGAGATTTATGAAAGGCAATTGAAAATTATGTTTTTGAATTGTAAAATAGAATTAGTTTTCTATTTTGATGGGATGCAGAATTAAGTTTCTGCGGGAAAAATACAGAAGTAAGTTTCTGCGACATGAAATTTTCAAATAAAGGTTTGAAAATCGCGGGTGGGATTGTTTCAGTTTGAATACTTAACAAGGAATGAGGTGCCATACTGAAAATCTCGCCGGCTTATATAGCTCCAGGTTAGCGGATTTAAACTCTTTTTAACCGACTTCCCAAAAACAAAGAGGTTTCGACGCGTTTTTTTTTTATTTTTTAAAATTTTTTTTTTTTTTTATGTCTGACCGGGCATAACTTCGTAACGCGTCGACCGATTTTGATTATTCTTTTTTTGTTGGATAGAGTATGTTCACCGATTGGTACCATGTCAAAAAAATTTTTGGTAGGGTGGGGGTGAAACCTAACTTTGTAACGCGTGGTCCGATTTGGATGGTTCTTTTTTTGTTGTACAGAGTATGATCCCCCATTGCTAATAGGAGAATAATTTGGTCCTATGGTGAAAGGTGTGGGTGGGGTGGGGAGGGGTAGTTTAACTTCGTAACGCGTGGACCGATTTGGATAATTCTTTTTCTATTGAGTAGAATATGATCCTAGGTTGATACTACGAGAAAACAAATGTTGCTGGGCTGGGGGGGGGGGGGGGGGGGGGGAGGGTGGAACCGAACTTTGTAACACGTGGATCGATTTGGATGGTTCTTTTGTTGTTGTATAGAGTGTGATGCCCATTGCTAATAGGAGAATAATCTGGTCCTATGGTGTTGGTGGGGGGGGAGGGGTAGTAACTTCGTAACGCGTGGACCGATTTCGATGATTCCTTTTCTGTTCGGTAGAGTATGTTCCTTGATTGATACCATGAGAAAAAAATTTCAGTGGAATGGGGGTGGGGTAGGGAGTTAAAACTAACTTTTAACGGGTGGTCCGATTTTGATGGTTCTTTCTTCGTTGTATAGAGTCGAAGACACTAAAAAGTGACCAATAAAATAGTTTTTAAAAAAAAGTTGAACCGACTTCACAAAAAGCGCTAAAAAGCATAAAATAATTTTTAATTTTATATCTATTACGACATTTTGAAGTCGGTGCAAATTAAACAAATAAAACAACTACAGAACCACAATTGAAAATAATACATAATACTACCTGAACGATTCAGCTTACGGGATCATAAGAAATGACGATTAAATAGTTTTGTTGTAGTTGTTTAATTTGCACCGACTTCAAAATGTCGTAATAGATATAAAATTAAAAATTATTTTATGCTTTTTAGCGCTTTTTGTGAAGTCGGTTCAACTTTTTTTTAAAAACTATTTTATCATTCATGAGTTCGCCTGATAGTACTATTTTACTTTAAATGTTAATGGCATTCACAAGTGGAAATGTCAAGTGACATTTGCAAAAGTGAAAAGATGACAGCGATTTGGTGGCAGACATTCTGGTAAGTTTTTATTTTGCAAAATTAATTATTAATTTATTAATTTTTTGTTTATTTCAGCTGATAAATTTTGTTGGAGGGATGGTTGGAGAAGATTAGGAGATTAATATGCACTTCCCGTGCATTCAGATAAGTATTTCAAATTTTAACCCAAAGTTTTGTTTATGTACTTCGTGGGTTATTTAAATTTGCAGTTTGCCAATTCGGAAGACGAAAAAGGAGTACGAAGGAACTAGGAGGACAACATTTGGACAACTGTCGGTGGGATTCGAAACTGGCACATCCGAATTGGTAGGTCAACATGATATCATTTTACTCCACCGACGACTTGAAGGATAAAATTGGTTACAATTAAATAAATTGTATGAAATAAATTAATTTAATAACATTGTGATTTATTAGATATACCGATTAATACCAAATTGGATAAGTTCTGCAAATTTAACATACATCGTTTCATTAAAAGCATTAACGTCGAATCTGTAATGCGTGTTAGATAAATTAAGTTACTATTGATGCCATATTTTTAAACAATTAACTTCTTTGAGTATTGAATCGTTTTTGCGTAAAAAGTACACGAATTATGAACTAATTCTTCTTTCTTGTTTTTATAGAAATTTGTTGAGGAGATGGTGTCATCTTTTCAATAGCACTATCCTCAATATCATGGGTTTAATTTGGCTGAATTTGGAGCAAAATCGAGTTTAGTTTCTTCAATAGTGAATAATTGCAATCACAAAATAAAAGTTCTCACGTTTAAATTACTCGCACTGAATAGTAAACATAACCATCTCATCTGACTGCCTTTGGGAATGAAAATGGAGGATGAAAATGAGTGAAAATTACTAAAAACCTGTGGCCCTCCACTTCCGCTTGCAGCATACATTTTTCTTTAAAACCTTTTTTTCTGAAATTTTTAACTCGCTGAATTTAAATCTGATTTTGTAATAATCTTATAACTTTATAATTTGTTATAATTTATGGTATTTTTATCCGACAATAGATTTGTAATTGGTGACCCAAAAAATCCTCAAATATAATAAAGCAAAAGAAATAGCCTAAAAATTTTGATAATTGTAAATTTCACGTACTCTATTTCCGGCATTTTAGGGCGGCCATTTTTAATTTAGAATACTTGAAAATACTTTTATAACTTACTTTTTACCTAACCCCTAATAATTAATATATCATATAGGAATTGAAATTCCTGGAAAACTTAAAAAATTTGTGTCGCTTGATTTCGCCATTTTGGATCGGCCATTTTGAATTTTAAAAATCTGACCTCGTATTTCAAATATTCGAATTCAGTGAACATAACACTTTTAAAAAATAATCTTAAATAAGATAGTCAAAAATTAATTATTTCATAAAAAATTATTAAAAGTTATTATTTTTTAATATTTGTTTAAATGTAGTACTGTGGCTTCATAACGGTTTTAATGATGCAGAAATTCTTGACGAGTCCTATCGGATGCAGATGGTCGAATTCTTTACGATATTTTAATTTTTAACCTAGATTTTATTAATAATATGACGAACCCAGAGGATGAAATCATCCTTCTTGGCGACTTTAACTTACCCAGCGTTCAATGGGTATTCAACGCTGATGACGATGAATATCTTCCCAATACTCCCATTTTCTTGACGCCATCTCCTCCTCTGGTTTAAACCAAATGAGTGATGTAAAGAATTCTATGGGAAGACAGTTAGATGTTATCTTTTCTTCTGATTCGATCCTCGTATTATATCTTTTTAAATTTGTAAATATGAAGAAGAAAACTCATAATTATCCATCTACAATGTAGTAGTTGCAGCGCGCCCGATATAGCCGACAACTTTGCATTGTTTTTCAAGGGCGCCTTTTCTTCTGACAATTTTGTGCCTTCCATGGAAGAGTTTGGTTATATCCAGGATGTCCCGCTGCTTCCGTTGCTTTGCCCATTATATCTCGTGATATTATCATGGATGGTATCAAGGAATTTAAACTCGACTTGCATTTTTGAGATCCTGTTCTGACGCCTTACTCACTCCACGGGAACTCATCTTCAACAAATATCTTCAGGCCGGTAGATTTCCTACCTTATGGAAGAGCTCCTTTATAATTCCTGTTTATAAAAAGGGGCATAAAAGCTTAATAACAAATTATAGGCCAATCGCGAAGCTTTCCTGCATATTCAAGTTGTTCGAATCTGTTATATTCACAGCTTAAAGGGTAGTGTAAGGGGTTAATCTCATCTAATCAACATGGCTTTCTGCCTGGTAGATCGACGACAACTAACCTGCTTGAATTTACATCCTACATAATGTCTGCCTACCAACAAGGTCTCCAGACTGACTGCGCCTAAACCAACTTCAGCAAGACATTTGATAAACTCCCTTACCCTGTGATTATGCTTTAACTTGAAAGGTTGGGTTTTCCACCTTTATTGCTCGAATGGATCTGATCTTACTTAAAAGATAGGACTTACCGAGTATCTTTCAGTAATATTTTATCTAGAGTCGTTACGGGATCATCTGGCGTACCGCGGGGTAGAGATCTGGGGCCGCTGTTGTTTATTCTTGCTATAAATGACATCGTCCCTCAGATTAAGCACACCAAAGTTATAATCTACGTTGACGATATGAAGATTTTCTCATGCGTTAGAACCACTTATTATTCTTCCTGCATTCAGGATGATTTAAACACATTCAAGGACTGCTGTGCATCTAATGGCCTGCAGCTTAACTTGGATAAATGTAAACTGTATTGTTTCTAAGAGTAATTCAGTTCTGGGTTATGTAAAGCGGTGGTCAAGGGAGTTTTCTGATCGGAAAACCTTAATTCTTTTATTCTTTTCTTTGGTTAGGCCATTTCTCGAGTATGCATCTCAGGTTTGGTCTTCCTGCTATGCTGTTTATTCTAGACGCATTAAGTCGGTGCAGCGAAACTTTGTTAGGTTCACGTTAGGAGACCTTCCGTGCAATGATCCACTCAGGCTTCCTATGTGGATCGCCTTCGGTTGCTTAATATACACTCGTTGGAAGAACAATGTAGGGATGACTGATGTTCATCGATGTTGAGAGACTAAACATCGATGTTTTAAGATCGATGTTGAAGTATGCAGAATATCGCACAATCGATGTTAAGAACAAAATGTTGACTTTCGGTGTTGGCAAAAAAAAACAGAATCTTAATTCAAGATCCTCTTGCATAGAATGATTGTACATAGTTGTTGTTTCTGTTTGTAATGATGGTCATGGAAATTAATGATAATATGGATACTTACTTTAGGTTGGATTAAGTCTATTTACTTTTTATAGTAACACAGATAGTACTTTTGTCGTTTTTGTTTGCTTAAAGCTTATCGCTTATTTATTAAATAATACAATTCTTAATAGATGTATTTATTTATTTTGAATTCGCCAAAGGTTGACTACTACACAATATAAAATATTTAACTTCCTACTAACTAATACAAAATGTTTTATTAAATGACTTACAACTAATAACTTATTCTACAAACAAAATAAAATAAACACAAAAACAAATTAAAGCCGGAAACAAAGGGGTGACACATTAAACAAGCTAACAATTTAAATGACGTTTTGTTTGAGCTTTAGACAAGTTCATTCAATGAGAGACGAGTCATAAAATCTTAGAACATATAGTATCGCGTATATGTGCTGCAGGTGTGATCGGCATCTAAACGTAGGAAGAAGTGTGGAAGCGGGAAAAGGTTTGAGGTACTGTCGCCTTATTTTTGTTTACATTTTTAATGGAGCCAAATATAGCGTTATTTTTCGGGATAATTTTTCAGAAGGGGGCACCACATATATTTCGATTTAAAACTAAAAATATTTTAATTATAATTATATAGATTTCCCAAAAAAACATCATTTTCTAAAAATCCTAATTGATGTTCAACAGAGTTTCATTGGTAAACCATTTTTGAAGATCAATGCAGTAAAATGCAATAGACAAAAGACAAACCGCTGGGGACTAAAAAAGATACATAAGTTATAATAATATCATATTTTAACTTATTTATCTAAATCACCTATCTCAACCTGCACGTGGTGGTAACTGGAAACAATTGTTTTTCTAAATTGTGTTAGATCTTATTGTAATTAGAAAATCTATTTTATCTTTTTTGCGCACATTTATAAATGTAATTTAATAATAAAATTTAAAATATAAATATTAGTTAATTTTGAATTAATACAATTTGGATATATTCAAAAGATATATCAGTCCCTCTTCAAAAAATCTCAAATTTTACTACTGTCATGGTCTACAAACACATAGAAAACTCTCACTTCTACAGAAAGGAAAATTCCGACGTTTTCCTAGCTTACTGCCATTCCTGTTTAGCTTTATATTCTACGCATAAAATTAATAGGTTCATTAAAAAGTTTAGACTAATTAGCATTATCTCTTTTCTTATGAAAACGGAGGAAAAACTCAAACTATTTCTTTTTTCTCAATATGTGGTTGGTCCCCCTTTTGCTTTTATGACGGCTTGATAATGTCGATTCACCGAATCTGTCATACTTTTCCATGTTCATGTGGGAATGGATCTCCAGTATTCCATTAACATCAATCCATTCGTTCCTGTAATTCACTCCGGGACCTTTTGTGTCAGTATAGCCCAGATATTTTCAATTAGATTTAAATCTTGGCTATAAGAAGGCTAGTCCAACACATGGGTTTTTCCTCGAAGTGCCTTCTTGCCTTTGAATTTGAACTAAAATATCATGAGAAACTAGAGGTTTTTTCTTAAAGTACAATTTTTACTTGAAAGCCAAATGTATGACTTTAAATTGCAAGTTGCACGGAGAAAATTCGAGGCAAAATTATGGTCCACTCACCCTGTTAATTAGGAAAAATTGACCACCTTATACACAATTTTACCTGGAATAACCGTCAAAGTCGTCGGTGAAATAGTTATAACGTGTCGGATTTTATCCCTGAGGACCCAGGTTCGAACCCCGCTGGCGGCAAACTATGAATGCTTTCTGCTGACCACACATTACGATAAAAATGCTTTTGGGGGCTGCAATGCCGGTGGTTCGGAATCCACAAATAGCGATAGCTCTTTTAGTCTCTTTTTTTGTAGGATGTGGCCAAAGCCTAGGGGACAACTCTTTTATGCGTTAGCATGGGTTTGTCCGGAAGGGAATTAGGGTAAGGGGAGTGAAGCAACTTGAATGTCTTGTTTTTGTTTCTGTTTTGTCTCTTTGGCAGTGAATTGTTTAAAGTAAAGATTGGCTGAGTGATGACGACTTGGAGAGTAGTTGTGTTCGATTCTCAAACCGTGTTCATTTTTTATTTCGTTTTTTTTTCCAAAGTTGAATGAATTTCGAATAGCCTTTCAAACCAAACAGATACTCGCGGATCATCGCTTAAGAAATTTAAGGTGCAGTTCCGTAAAAATTAAGGTAACTGACAGTTGAAACACGATTACAGTTCAGAACCTAATTTTTACTGAAAAATTCCAGAACTTCGCTCTCTGTGCAGTGCTATCACCGAGGAGTTCTATGTGATACAGTGCTCCAATTATTCTTGTAGAATCTGCAAGTAGACATCTGTAGTTACAGTGTAAGTGAAAGAGAACAATCGAACACCTGCTTCACCAGAGAAATATCTAGTGCATTAGCATTACCACTTTCGGGTGAAGTCTTTGAAGATATTCATCGCTGAGCTTCCCTGGCTTGTATTCAAATGAGGATTCTGTTATTTCCAACTTGCAGCTTTTTTTTTGTTATGATGTAGTCAAAGCCCAGGGGACAATCCTCTGATGCATTTGCATGGCTTTTGCCCGGAAGGGAATTGGGGTAAGAAGAGTGAGGAAACTTAAATGCCTTGTTTTTGCATTGCTGCGATGTAGAGAACAGTCCAGAATCAGAGCGAATTTTTAAAATTTTTATTTTAAAAACTCACCATAACGTTAGTTCACCTATCCTGTGTTCAAGTAACGTACTGCTGTGACTTTCTCGCTTTAGTTGTGCTAAAGAATTCGACTATAAGTCATCTCCTAATGAAATTTATTTCCTCGGTGTCCGTTCAAGACTGATCTTAATATCCACAGAAGTTTCATACAGGTTGCGATAACTTTGGGGTACCAAAACGCAAACTTCAGTACCTGTTGTTTTTCTTGGTCTTCTTGTTTTCTCTTAATATTGTCTATCTTCTGCAATTTTTTCACAGTCTATACAGCAATACTCTGAGAACTGTTTAACCAGTAAGCAGTAAACCAACATGTTGCTCTTGCATTGTCAACTAACTTTTCCTAGTCATAAAATATCCACTTATTTCGTAAATGTTCACTGCTGGTAGCCGAATGAGTCCCCTTTGCACAACGTCCCTTTTTATAGGTAGATAATGAATCATACTTCCTACCTGGGGGCTATGACACACTTCTGTCGTATTTTGTTACAAAAATCACACTTCTAAGAGAGTTTGGACAATATCTTTTACACATACAACTTTGTGTTACAAATGACAACAGAATTATCAAAATCTACCATGGAAAATATTGAGGAGGATGATCCACAACCTTAACTTGTAGATAATGACATATTCTTTGAATTGGATTATGAAGCTTTGTGAACTTTTAACATTTTCTTCTTGTCCTTTCCTCTCTTTATACCACAATTGTAGAACCGAAGGAAATAGTAAGCCAGGCCGGTTGTCAGGAATTTCGAAAAATAAGGACCAGCTTCTGTATTATTTGAATGACCCAAGAACGGAATTGGACATTGTTGAATAATTGAGGAATTATAATTACATACATCATTACACGTAATATTAAATTCATTGGTTTTTTTTCCATTCCTAATTGAAAAGTAATGCAATTAAAAAATATTAATTTAAAAAAATTCACAACTACAACTATGCGTGACAACCGCTCCTGCAGCTGACAGTTATTAAATTGCCAGGATTATCAAGCTATTAGTATTAACACAAACCGAAAATTTTTAAAAAGTCTGTTCCACTAATATTTACCTTATAAGGTTACCGCGGTTTCGCCTCACTCCCGTAGGCATCTTCAGACCGACTAAGTGAGGCGGGAGTGAGGCAAAACCGCGGTAACCTAATAAGGTAAATATTAGTGGAACAGACTTTTTAAAAATTTTCGGTTTGTGTTAATATTGAAAATGGAATTCCACTAAGAAATATCGATTACGTGAATTAAGAAGCTATTAGTAAGTTTTTCTATAAGCTTCGTTTTCATTCATCATAAAAGTTTTAAAAAAATTTAGAAAAAGCTAAAATTCTTTCAATAATTAAGAGTGTTTGATAAATCGATATTTACAACGCTCATTGCTATGATATTTTTCAGTTTCACATTGCCCAAACCAGACTATGCAATTCTACCTCTGTTTGTAAATGGCGTAAGTTCTACATCGACCATGGTTTTTTTATTTCCCATTATCATATCTATACTCACAGATTTTTTATATAACAGTGGCATGAGAAAAACAATGATTCGATTTTATCATGCTTGATGCCGGACTACCAGGCAATATTCATATAAACTTACTCCCTTGTTATCGCCCTTTTACTGTCAAGTTGCCCCTTGATTGTAATTTGAGGAAACAGGTCTGCACAGCCTATCACACTAATTGTAACACGATGATGGATATGCCACCATTAATTTCGCAGATTCAATGTCCTTTTTATATCCTTCTAGGCCATACAATTTCCTTTTTTCTCCATGATTTTCGCGGCTATTTACAAACACAAGTTTCCGACAAAAATAAAAAATATATCCCTGGCCCTGGTTAATTAGAGCACTCAGTAATGTATATCTGTTGAAAATTGCTCTCGTTTTGACTGACATTGAGTGAAGGTATTCTTTGATGATATCTACTTAACCACATTTTGCCCTGGAAAAGATTTGATATGAAGTAAATTAGCCAAATACATCTTTGTTTATTAAACAAAAAATGGTAGGAAAACTTCGTCAACCTGTAGAGATAAAGGTAATGTGTTGCTGGTAATGAGAAATTATAAATTTTCCATCCTAAGTGTTATCCTTAATTTGAATAAAGGATAAAAATAAGTGAAAATTACTTGGGAGACTGAGAATGAAAATGGTCGCGAACAAAGCTTTAAAATGCCATGAAAATGTTTGGGTACAGGGTAAATGGTGTCATGTTAAGCTCAAAATTTTGTTTGTATAATAAAACTTTTCACTTAACCGGTGTTGATGTTAGTAGCAACATTGGTTTAATTGAAGTGATAAGGGTGTTGACAACATGAAACCGTCAACCTAATTAGAAATTGTTGGGAATCATATAATTAGCACTAATTGAAAATATGCGTAAGTTTATTTAAATAATTCTGAATCTCATCAGTAAATGGTAGTCACATGTCTCATTTTGAAACATTTGTACAATTAATAACACAAGCCTGCGAAATTTTGAAAATTTTTTCACCCTGGACAATGAATAGTTGGTTTCGAAGTAATTCCCCCCGTTTAAACTGAATCCGGGCTCAGAATTGCTCTATCATGTCATTTTTTTGAGATATTCTAACCTAAATATGCAAAAACACTGTTTTTGTTGTTGTCATATTTGAGGTTATGTAGTACCACGATGTTCTTTTTTCAAAAGACTTTGTATGGGATCTTATACTACAAGCCTTCCTCTTTCAAATGCCGCTGAGTGTGGTCAAATATCTTCTTTTTCGCCGAGATATCGCATTTTGAAATTTTCATGTTCGTGAATATTACGGTATATGAAAAGTTTATGGCAGTGTCTATTTACCACCCTCAAATTGCTGTGTAATTTCCATGTACACGGAAAGTACAGGGAAGTACATGGACAGTTCACGGAAAGTACCCGGAAAGTACACGCAAGTACACAGAAAGTACACGGAAAGTACACAGAAGTACAGGGAAAGTACAAAAACAAATTTTACGGACTACACGGAACTACACGTAAGAACACGATAAGTGCAAATTGTCACTTTCATATGCATACATATTGCTGGTAATAGTTTATCACAGCCTTTTCTAGATACAAACCTGGTGGGGGAGGGGGGCGGCAGCACCCCAGTTAATAAAGCAACTAAAAGCTTGATTGGCTGTGATAAACTACTATCAGTAATATGAATATGAAAGTGACTATTTGCACTTATCGCGTACTTACATGTAGTTCCGTGTAGTCCGTGAATTGTGAGTGTAATATCCGTGTACTTCCGTGTACTTTCTGTGTACTTGCGTGTACTTTCTGTGTACTTTCGGTGTAATTTCCTTGTACTTTCCGTGTATTTCCGTATACTTTTATACACGGCAATTCGAGGGTGGTAAATAGACGCTGCCAAAGTTTATGGCCACCTTATTCAAGTTACCATAAAGTTTTCGTATACCGAGAAATGAATAATTATTTCCGAAGTAGTTTGTCCCGCTGAAATCGAATTCGGGCTCAAAATTGCTCTATCATATGAGGTTATATGGCACCGCGATGTTTCCTTTTTTCAAAAAACTATGTGTGGGATATTATAGTAGGTACAAGCCTTCCTCTTTCAAATGCCGTTAAGTTTGCTCAAATATCTTTTTTTTTCGCCGAGATATTGCATCTTGAAATTTTCATGTTCATGTTCATGAAAGTTGCTCATAAAGTTTGCATTTGAAAGAGGATCCCACACATAGTTTTTGAAAAAAGAAAACATTACGGTGCTAGATAACCTCAAATAAAAAAGTGTTTTTGCACTTTTAGGTTAGAATATCTCAAAAACTTGACGTGATAGAGCAAATCGGCGACCGGAATCGGTTTCAGTTATTCATTGTACAGGGGGAGACATCTCGCAGGCCTGTGTAATTATTTCGAAAATTTTTAATTAAATATTTATTTCTTTTGATAGATTAGTCCTTGCTCACGTGATTTGGTCTAAGAATAAAATAGCTTTAAAAAAATGCGCGAAAAAGCATAAAATAATTTTAAATTTTATATCAATTACGACATTTTGAAGTCGGTGCAAATTAAACAAACAAAACAATTATCCAACCACAATCGAAGATAAAACATAAAACTACATAAGGAAAGACGGTTAAATACTTTTGTTGTAGTTGCTTTGTTAGATTAATTTGCACCGACTTCAAAATGACGTAATAGATATAAAATAAAAAATTATTTAAATTAGTCATACCCTCACCCTAGATACAAAATTATTACCATGGCCCTAGTGCGTCTCCATATTCTATACAGCAAGAGAGAATCATCGCAGTCAGAGAACCATGGTACCTACGAAGTTTTTATCACTTAGCAATCGGAAAACGTAATCAAAGTCATCAAAACCCGTCTATGCGTTACGAAGCTAGGCGCCGCCCCTCCTCTAACTCTCACCACAACTTACAGAATACATTCAGAATCATCTGAATTAGTTCACGCGTTACAAATTTAGAGTACCCCTCCCCTAACCAAGTTCAACATTTTTCTTAATTGTAGCAATGGGGGATCATACTGTATACAACACCGAAAAAATCATCCAAATAGGTCTGTGCATTAAGAAATTGGGTTACGCCCCCTTCGACACCACCCCACCCTATAAGTTTTTGTCGTGGTATCATTGGGGCAACATATTCTACACATCAAAAGAAGCATCATCCAAATCGGTCCACACGTTACGAAGTTAGTCTACCCCTCTCCGCACCACTACCCTAGAGCACAATTTATCCTCATATTAGTAATGGGGGATCATACTCTACATATATAACATAAAAGGAATTGCAGTACATTTTCTTTGTTTAAAGAAACTGCTACTATGTAGCAGTTTAGCCGCTCACTAAACGATTCCTAAGTAGGGCGAAACGCGTCGTGTATTGAAGTTCAAATAACATAAATTGTAGCATTAAACAAGTGTTTTCCTTTAAACACAAAAAAATGTACTTAACCAAGTGCCCACAAAAAGTTCAATTATTCATATAAAAATAATTATCAAAATCGGTCCACGTATTAAGAAGTTGACACCCATTCCCTCTCCTCCCCTGTATCGATTGGGGTGGGGCAAACTTTTTCGGAGCAAACATTTTTCTTTTTATGTTAAACAGCGGCCATAATAGTGTAACTTTATAAAGTGATAAAATAAGATTGTAAATGATAAAATGATCACACGTTGCGAATGAGCGATTTTATCAGAAATATTCTAGCTCCGAAAAAGTTTGCCCCACCCCTAATTGATAACCGTTGCAGCGCCCTATACGCTGGTATCATCACTTTTGTCGTTACTTTAATAGAAGCCGAGATAATTGAAAAATAATTTTTGCATCTTTTCGCCCCCCCCCCCCCCACCGGAATATTTTGTTAAATTTTATAATCAATGCTTCGTTAGTTACGTGAGCGTATTTAATTACATATTTATATTAATTATTCAGTGAATTATAACTACATGTAATTGTAATTAGGTGCAAAATACCCCGAGTTACGAATGATTTTGGTTTAAAAAAATTTAAGTTACAATTCTTGAACTTGAAAATTCTAATTTTTTCGTAAGTGAAAAAATTAATTGAACCAATAATAATTTTAGAAAAAGTAGTAGCGATTACTTTCTAATTAATGTATTTAATTACGAAGTAAACCAATTAACATTGCTAAAACACAAAATTTAATATTGTTTTTTTTATAAACCTAGGATATCAAAACTAACATCATTGAGTTTTTGTCATCGAGGTGTAGATATTCTGGCGAAGAATATTGGTGTAGATATTCTGGTTCAAAGTCAATATATATTCGTATATTAGTGATATTAATTGAATTTATTTTATAATTAAATACATTTTATGTAATTAAATATCTACGAAAAACCCACTATTACTTTTTCTAGAATTACTTTAAGTTCAATTAATCTTTTTAATCACAAAGTAATTAAATTTAAAGTAATTTGAATTTTTAATTACAAGTAATTGTAATTCAAATACCTTCAGTTATATTTATTTGTAATTTACTCTCCTTCATGTAATTTGTACAAAACAGAGAGTGAGAGTTGTTACGTAAAACGTCGCTATAGTGAAGCCGTTGGTGATCAAAACTTTTTTTTTAAACTAACTTTCGTAATAAATCAGAAAAAGTTTTCTTCAATTCAATAGTTTTAGTTTTGCACCTCTCCTGTAAAAGTTCAGTGTTCTACATTAGGTCTTTTTGCTCACTTATTAAATTATTGATTTCTTTACACTGCCTTATAAATTCAAAAACATATAAAGGAATTGTTAAGCATTAAGCATCATATTCATAGCAAAAAGAAAGTTCTCCTAACATTTCCGAGGTCATAGTCGATTTAAGATAGCATTGTTGGTTCAGACGATTCTCCTTGCAATTTCATAACAAAGAAGTCTGAATTGTTTGCTTTTTATGTTGGATGCAGTCAGTTTTTTTATGATTACAACTTTTTCAGATGAGTAATTGACCCTTTTTTTACGCATTCTTAATAATAAATAGCTTTACAGGTAATTGTTTGAATTTAAACCTACCCACTTTAGATTGAAGGGTTCAACGAAAATTATATGTAGCAGGCACAATGTTAAGTGAAAGAAAAAAGGTTCTTGTGAAATAGTTTTCTGGTTTTATAGAATATTCGCAAGTTCGAATTCCATCGGCGGGGAGCCAGGGTTATTTCTGTTTCCTACTGACAACAGATTACTCTAAAAATACTCTTAAAAACAAACTTCAATCGACTTTACAGAAACTGCTGAAAATCATAAAATTATATTCTAGTAAAAAAAAGCTGTACTGTGAACTAAGATTACCGCCATTATCAGGTCTTATCAGGCACAAGTAAAAAAGAAATTAAACTTGAATTGATATTGCATCGTAGAAAGTAACAGTAACAGCAATGGCATCTATGCAAAATTATGCAAACTTTATGCTCTCCTGTAAAGTTGCTAATTTTGACTTAAGTGGTGTTAGAGCTTAAGCGACGATATGGACTTATTGTTAAAATTACTTGTTGAATCGACTTCGGAACTGGATAAAATGAAGGATCGGTGTAGTTTTTGAAATTTTCGATCAAAGCTAATGCACAAAAACTGAATTTTATCGCTATGATCAGAAAAATTGACCACACTTGCCTTTATAGAGTTATAAGCCCAAATTATGATTTTTCCATCAATAAGGTCTCAGAAATAATCGATTCAAATATTTCGATAATATATGAATAGCAAAAAAAAGCGTTTATAAATTTTGCGTGTTGGCATATTTAATAGCCACTTTATTTGCAAAAACCTTTTGACATACTAAACGTCCTTGAATACAAACTAGTTAAGGGCTAATAAAACTCATGCCTATCACACGCTATTGTATTATGAACTGAAAACATTTATTAGTGTCATATCTCCATAGTAAGAGTTTTATTATCTTTGCGTGAAACAATTAATTTATTCGAAAATAACGCATGCACTTATTAAGTTAATAGTTTCCAACAACATAGCTTTCATTGCTGCCGTAATTTTCGCTCTTGTCAAGTGCACCCAGGACACCATACTTCGAGATGTGATCAAAAATCCATTAAGGTCTATCCGTTATCTACCAAAAAATATAATTAAAATAGAAGTACCCAGAAAAAGCAGTAATTACCTGTCAAAAACCGACCATGAGATATTGTGGTACCAACAAAGGTAAATGCGATTATTTGCTAACCAATGCGTGAACTTTTAATTTGATAAATGCAAACAATGCAAGCATGGGAGAACAATAAATTTTTATAGACCAAAATTGAATTTTTAGGTAGGTACTTCATTCCCTTGGTCGCGTTACCTTTATGAGTCCACTAGACGTTCTGAATTGACTTATTTTCCATGCGAAAAATATGATTAAACTTATCAGTTGGCAACTGAGAAGATTGGTATCCTTGCAATCATTTCATATGGTCTCGTATACCTCTAGGTGATAGAAGACCCACCTTAAGCCTAATATATATGTCATCGTTCATTTGTTCGAGTGGAAGCTTAATGATGTGGCAAATGAATGTGATAGCTTCGGTAGTTAAGGGGCTTCGGAGGCGTTCAGGTAATTCTTTTGATGTTCCCAAATTGCCTTAAGCTGTATTACACCGAAAGTTCCTGACAATGCCACAGGAACATCACCTGTCAATGGAAACTTAGTTGAGAAAGAAGAATACGATAACAGGTCGTAGTGGGAACTGTATCAGCAGATGCGAAAGATATCATTTCACATTTACGGTGGCAGGTAAGGGAAAGGAAGGAAGGAAGGGATTTTCTAAGATGTAATAAGGCTAAAAGTAAGCTTAACGTTAAGGTGGTTCAAGCATTCTAGACATTATATGCTACCACAGCATATAGAAGGATTGTTTAGAATGGGAGGCTTAGGAGCTTATTCCGGTTTGTTTGATCTCACATTTATCACTTTAATACAAATGGAGAAAGTATATGTATATGTAACATTTTTTTAATACAGTGGTATCTTTAACGCTTTACAATAAAAATAATTTCTCCAAAACGTTAAAATATTGTTGGTTAGATGTTTGGGCCGACGCAGTTTAAATGTTTTTCAGGTTATGATATAGAAATCGCAGTGATTGAAAGATTGTTGGCTTATCTGATCAATAAACGAAGAAAACGAAAAAAAAAAATGAAAATGAAAACGAATGTATTTTAAATTTTCCGCTTATGACTTAATTTATCAACTGCCTCTATTGTCTAAGATGAATGTTGCTAATTTGTATCCCCTATTCCTCAATACTGCAATATAAAAAACACTTTTAATATTAAAATGTGAGGTAGAAGAAGAATTTCCGGAGCCTTTAATGAAATAGGTTGAAGGTTCAAGTTGGCTTTGTAAATGGAAGATTGAATATGTGGCCTTGTAGAAGTTTTTCATATATACGACATTGTAGGCTTGTGTAATTTGAACGGGTAAGAGATTGTTAACAGTCACAGTTAAGGAGACGGAGTTGGATCAATTCGTTTAGCCGCACGACCACTATGCCGTAGGACCCGGTTCGAGACCAGATCTCCCCGTGAGCTTTAATTAAGAAAATAAGACAATCCAATTCGTCTCTGGGCTGTTGTCTAGCTCGCAGCAATGCAAAACAAGACTTTGAACTTTCCTCACTTCCCTTACCCTAATTCCTTTCCGGACAAAACCATGCTAACGCATCAAAGGGTTGTCCCCTAGGATTTGGTCACATCGTATAAAAAAAAAACTTAATTCTATAAATAAAGGCTTGTGAAATTTAAGAATGGTAGGTGTTGCCTATAAAGGATTTTCTAGGTTTTCGGCATTGAAAAGGTACATGGGTTCCGTTAAATATTCATATTGTAACGTACACGAAGTAGGCTACGTAAAGGGAAACAGTAAAATCAAGGGAAGAAAATGTCAGACATGTAAAGTCAAGGACGACTCAAACCTCTGCTGATTAAGTGTGGTGTATATATGGGTACTATAAATAGGGCTGAGTAGCAGTCTGTTTAGTTTAGTCCTGATTTAGACTGTGAAACGCTTATGTGTGATATTGCGAATAGTTAGTTCTATTTTAACCTGCGAGTGATAAATGTAATTAAGTAAAGTGAAACGTTATATTGTGAAGAGACGGAGTTGGATCAATGCGTTGAGCGGCAAGAGCAACATGCCATGGGTCCCGGGTTCGAGCCCAGATAACCGTGAGCTTTTATTAAGAAATTAAAATAATCCACTCCGTCTCTGAGCTGTTGTCTAGCTCGCAGCAATGCAAACAAGACTCAAGTTTCCTCACTTCCCTTACCCTAATTCCCTTCCGGCCAAAACCATGCTAACGCATCAAAGGGTTGTCCCCTAGGATTTGGCTACATCATATAAAAAAAAAAAAAAAAAAACGTGTAAAGGAAATTGTGAAACGAAATAATTAAGTAAAGTGAATAAAACAGTGTACAATTATGATTGGAGATAAGTGTGTTAATTAATCCATCGAGCCCGGAGAGCCCAACGATATCTTGGCAAAGTATTAATGGATTTCCATCATTTAAAGTTTATAAGATAGCAGAGGTTAATTGGATGGTTCCGTATTATCATGCGGACTTCTATAGCGTTTCGGCTGCAGTTACCAGCTGGCTGGCCATTTCTAAATCACCAAAATTATAGATGTGCTTTCTGCCTAAAGTTGGAACAGCTTTTAATTCATTGCCTTCACATTTAGCAAATATCGTTAAATTTATTTATGAAAGTATGTTTATATGTAGGTATTATCGCAGAAAATTTGCAAATCATGGAATGAAATTTTAAATTCAATTAGCATCGTGCACCCCGTGTTGAAGGGGCTAGTCAGTCCCAGGTGAAACTATTTAGCAAACTTAAACAAATGTTATTTTTAAATTTTGCAATTTTGTGGGTATGCTTTGTATTTTTTAAACAAATTTCAGCAAATTTCGGTTTCAAGTAGGAAATATAGCCGGAATCTTAAATCTAATTACCGTCGATTTTGAGAAGACGTTTGACAGCGTCGATTGCGAGTATATATATGGACAGCTTTCCGTAGGAGAGGCCTCCCAGAAAAAATTATTAACATCATAAAGGAGTCCTAATCAGGAGCACAATGCCACATCCTACACAACGGCAAACTGTCGGATGCCTATCCAAGTGCTGAACGGAGTGCGACAAGGTTGCACCTTGTCACCTTTGCTTTTCCTGACCATCATGACATATTGTGCAGCGACCTAGATAACCACCCACTGCGAGGGATTAGATGGAAACTTTTTAACCACCTTACGCACCTGGAATATTTCGATGATTTATGTCTCCTATCCAACAAACAGAGCCATGTAAGCCAAATGCCCGAAGCCTGATCTGAGAAGGTCGCAGAGTAGGGCTTAAGGGGCTACATACAAATAGATATCTACAAAAAAATCATTTTTTTTTTAAATTTTCTTATAGTATGTAGAATTAGGAGAGAGATTTGGACCTCGGATTCGATTTCATCTAAAATCTTTGGAAAAACCTTTTAATCTTTGGGTTAAAATCTTGTCGGCCTGTGTAATTATATTATGCAGGGAGTCTAAATTGAACCACAACCGAAATTATAATCCGGTTACGGCCAACCGAAACCAAATTAGATTTTTTAAACCGCAATTGTAATAACCTTAACCGTAATTAATTTTCTTCAACTCGGTTTCGGTTAGAACCGAAACGTAAAATTTCAATTTCGGTTTAGGTTAAAACCGAAAAGTGAAATGTCATCTTCAGTTGCGGTTGAAAACCTGTTTCGGTTACATCTGAAACGTTAAGGTTTACTATAATATATATATTATTGTAATTTGCCTTTTCCAAAACAGGAGTAGAGTGATATGTGGGGAATAAATACTTCTTCAAATTTACACCGTCCCCGACCCCTCTACTACTTTCTAACCATCAGAATGAAGTCATCCGACCCACCATCTACCCCCAACCACCCTCCTCCGACCGACGGTCCATTCATCTAGAGATTTATTGAATATGCTATGTTATGAAGGTAGTGAAAGAATTTTGATAAATTTAAAAAAATAATCGACTGTAATTTTGGTTGAATAGTCCTGAATGCCACGCTTCCCATAGTTGGGCATAAGAGTCGAAAACCATTTAATTTCGGTGGCTCTATTTCGGTAAACTTCCAATTTCGGTTTTAATTTCGGTACCGAAATCAAGAATGCAAAATGTGTAAGTTCGTGCACATGCGGGTTCCGCGTTCTCATCAGGGAACAGATCTATAGTATCGTCGATTGTGGTTGGGTATTTATTTTGTTTGTTTAATTTGCACCGACTTCAAAATGTCGTAATAGATATAAAATGAAAAAATTATTTAGCGCTTTTGTGAAATCGGTTGAATTTTTTTTAAAACTATTTAATTTTTCACTTTTTAGTGTCTTCATATGTTCGACTCGAAGAATGCTGCTAGTACGAACAAAGTAATTTTAAAAGTTGCAGAGTACACTCTAAAGAAAAAAAACAAAATTATCGAAATCTGGCAACATATTACTAAAATACTCTCGGTCACCCCTTCATATGTACCCTCACCTTAGATACAAAATTCTTCCCATGGCCCTAGTGTACCACAGTACTGTATACAGTGAGAGAGAATCCTATATCATATATTTCCTATATCATTTATCAATCAGGAAAAATATTCTGTACAGCAGAATCGAATGCTTTATGAAGCTAGGCACCGCCCTCCTTCAAATTAGACTACTCCTCCCCCACACAAATCCTAAGTCAAAATTTTTCCTTAAAGTAGCAATGGGGGAACATACTATATACATCAAAAAATTATCATCCAGATTGGTTCTCTACCTCTATCCTCAATACCGCCCTAGAGCAAAATTTATCTTCATATTAGCAATGGGGGGTTATATTCTATATAACATAAAAATAATTTTCAAAATCGGCTTGCATTAAGAAGTTGACATCGCCCCTTACCACTAAAACCCCACCGTTTAAAATTGTGTTGCTGAACCAATGGGGGAACCTACGCTATAGGTCAGAAAAGAATCATTCAAATCTGTCCATGAGTTACGTTCCCTCTGCCCACCCTACCCTAGGGCCATAGTTTTTCATTATTAGCAATACGGGTTATACTCTATACAAAAAAAACTGGACAAGTGCGAGTTGAACTCGCGTGAAGAGGACTCCGTACGATGGATATGTTATCTACCAGTTTTTTTTAAATCTGATCCAAATTTTTTTGTGGTAACTAGAAACAGCATGTATGGTACCGTATTGTAGAGGGAAATTGCTGAACATATTGTCTATTATTGAATTCTCTCTAGTCGTAAATTCTTGAATACGTGGACTAAGACCGAGTGATATGATATTTCATTTTTTGATTTGTCACCCCCAACACACTCGCAGCGTAGCGCTCATCGCATCTAATACTGGCACTATCCCTTAACATCTTCCAATTGACGTTGCTTTAGCGGCGTTCTATTCGGAAATACACGCTTGTCTGACACAATCTATCCCTCTTCTTCCTCGTAAAAACTACTCCTCATTCCCCGTATGGTACGACAAAGAATTACGCTCTCTCCGCAACAGGAGAAATAAACGTTGGCAAACTTTTCTTATAACCCAGACTTAGTGTGACTATTCTTCCTGCCTATCTTCTTATACCTCTTTTTTTTAACGTTATGATACCCTCTACTATGAGTACCTCCAACGGATGGAAACTAGCCTCATATCCGATCCCAAGTATAACTTCATTAATTCCAAGAAGAAATCCAATGGTAATCCTTCCACCCTAAAGCTAGAGAATACCTATTCATCTGATTCTAAGGTTATCGCCAACCTCTTTGCACACTCCTTCAGTAAATCTTTCAGCGACAATTCTCTACAACCCGACCTTAACTATTTTACATTCTTGGACAAATGCACTCAAACGTTGTTTACATCTTTTGACCCTGATCCTGAACTAATCGCAGCCAGTATTAACGGGCTTGTTCCATGCATCTAGTTCAACCCCTTACTTTGCTTTTTCGTCTCTCGGTCACTCAAGGGGTTTTTCCTCAATTATGGAAAAACCCGTTTATTCTTCCCATCTTCAAAAAAGGCTGCAAGAACGATTAATAAAAATTATCATCCATACCTAAACTATTCCAAAAATTGGTCTATGATTCCATGTTCTTCCACTGTAACTCTACCTTCTCATTCGCCCAGCATGGCTTCCTCAAAGGTAGATCTACAACAACCGACTGACTTCGTCTCTAAAACAATATGTGCCCTGTAAAACGGTAAAGATGTTGATGTTATCGCCACCGATTTTAGTAAAGCCTTCGGCAAGATCTCCCATAACGTTATCATTCTCAAACTTGATCGCCTAGGCTTCCCCCACCCCGGATTCATCTCCTGGATTCGATCCTACCACAACAACCGTTAGTGCAATGTTATTTTCCGCTCATCCATTTCTAACCCTATTGTAGCTCGTTCCGGCGTCCCTCAGGGCAGCCAACTCGACCCATTGATTTTTATCCTTACAATTAATGATGTTGAATGTATCATCAAACACTCAGAGCTGTCCATTTATGCTGACGACATGAAAATAATCACACATATCTCCTCCATAAGCGACTCCCTTCTCCTGCAAAAATACCTCGATTCGTTCACCACATGGGGCAAGAAAAACTTTCTTGCACTCAATGTCTCTAAATGCCAGTCCATCTCTTATTCACTCAAGCGTCTCCCAAAAATGTAAATTTGTACACACAATATTGAGAGATTTACCAGATTATTTTAAGGTCATAGATTTCTTATAGTATATATAAGTAAAGAACTATTATATAGAAATAACCCTTCTAACTCAGAAGGCGCAGTTCTCAGGCAGAAGCCCAGAATCAATTGAGCTATTCGCCAGAATTTATAATATATTGTGGCGAATGAGGCTCCCACACCATCATGCAAAAAAAGAAAAAAAAAACATGAATAAACAAAAACTAAAACACACACCACAATCAGCGTGCATGGACAAGAGAGAACGCTTCAGCAAATCCTTAGTAAGAGTCAAGTCAAAAACAGGGCACATATTCACGGCTTTACACATGCGATTTTAGGCTCATGCATACCGTAGTTAGACCGAGAGTGAACAACATACAGTAAAGATAATCTCCTTAAGCTATACGGGGTATCCCTATAAGAAACCATACCTGCGAGAGTGCAAGAATCTATGTTCGAGTTCAAAAGCTGGTGAATAAAGACTAGGTCAGCAACTCTGCGTCGTTCCTCCAACGAGTGCGTATTAAGTAACCGCAGGCGATCCACATAAGGAGGAAGCCTGAGTTGATCACTCCACAGAAGGTCTCTTAGTGCGAACCTAACAAAGTTCCGCTGCATCGACTGAATGAGTCTAGAATGAACAGCATAACAGGGAGACCAAACCTGAGATGCCTTTGACCACCGCTTTACATAACCCAGAACTGAATTATTCTTAGAAACAATATAGTTAATATGCAGAGTGAAATCAAGTTTACGATCAAGCTTCAGACCAAAGTCAATAACGGACTGCACGCGACAGATATTAGTTTCCGCAAAGGTATCATCAAAGATGAGTTGACTTTGGTTCCTAGAAAATTACACAACCTAACATTTATACAAGTTAAACTGGAGGCCATTAGATCCACACCAGTTCTTAAATGTATTTAAATCATCCTGAATGCAGGAAGAATCATAACTGTTTCTAATGCATGAGAAAATCTTCATATCGTCTGCGTAGTACTTAATCAGAGGGACAATGTCGGCAATGGCAAGAATAAACAGCAACGGCCTAAGATGGTTGCCCTGCGGTACGCCAGATGAAGCCCTAACGACTCCGGATAAAGTTTTACGGAAAGATACTCGGTATGTCCTATAAGTTAAGTAAGAGCAGATCCAGTCGGGCAATAAGGGCGGAAAACTCAATCTTTCAAGTTTAAGCATAATCAAGTTAAGCTTATCAAATCCCTTCCTAAAGTCGGTGTAGACGCAGTCAGTCTGGAGACCTTGTTGGAAGGCAGAGACAATGTGGGATGTAAATTCAAGCAGGTTAGTTGTCGTCGATCTACAAGGCAGAAAGCCATGTTAAATAGAAGAGATCAACCCCCTACACTTGCAAAAAAGCTGTGCGTATATAATTGATTCGAACAACTGAGGTATGCAGGAAAGCTTCGTGATTGTCCTATAATCTGTTATTAAATTTTTATGTCCCTTTTCATTAACAGGAAATATAAAGGAAATCTACCGGACTTAAGAGATTTGTTGAAAATGAGTTCCAGTGAAGTTAGTAAGGCGTCAGAACAGGATCACAAGAATGTAGGTGGAACACCATCAGGACCAGAACGGAAGTCCAGTTTAAGTTCCTTGATAACATCCATGATAATTTCACGAGATATAATGGGCAAAGCAATGGAGACAGCGTGACAATCCTGGATGTAACTAAACTCTGCCAGGAAAGGTACAAAATTGCCGTATGAAAAGGCATCCTCAAAAAACAATGCAGGGTTATCGGCTATATCGGGCGCGCTGTAACTAGATGATCCATCGTACTACATACATTGTAGATGAATAATTATCTGTCTTCTAATTAATATTTACAAATTTATAAAAAGGACGATGATCATTATGAAAGTTATCGCGAATATTATCAAGGTATTCCCTGTATAAGATTGAAGATAACGCTAAAAAGCTGTCATAATAATTTTTTTTTTATTCTTAAGGCTCCGTAGTCCTCTAACTGACTAGTTTTTGTATTTTTGTTTCCAAATTTTAGGCTCACTAGTTTCGTGAAAGAGGGGGAGGGGGGTGGTCCATTTTCATCTACATGCTTAAATAACTTTAAAACTATTTATTTTAAAATTATTTAAGACACTCACAAAACACTCTTTCATTTGATATGCAGTTTGCAAAACTTTTTTGTCTTTATAAATTTTATTCAATTTGGGGTGGTGGGGGGGAGGGGCTACACGTATGCGTTGGAATAACAGAAATTCATATGTGTACAAATTTCAACTTAATCGCTCTTGTAGATTCTTAGCAAATTGGCTGTGACAGACGGACAGACACACGACTGATTCTATAAGGGTTTCTTATTCGGTGGTACGGAGTCAGATTTCACCATACACCCCCCCCCCCCCCCCCCTTCCAAAACATTACTTTGACATGGTACTAATCGGGGAACATATTCTACGCAACAAATAAGGAATCATCCCAATCGGTCCTCGGTCCACGCGTTACGTAGTTAGACTACCTCATACGACACGAAGTAGACTACCTCATACGACACGAAGTAGACTACCTCTTCCGCTCTCCACCCCATCCAGGGCCAATTTTTGTTCATTAGTAGCAATGGGAGTCATACTCTATACAACAACAAAAATTATCCAAATCGGTGCACGCATTACTAAGTTAGGTTTCACGCCCACCCCTACGCCACAAAAAATGTTTTTGACATTGTACCAATCGGGGAACATACACCACCCAACAAAAAGAGAATCACCAAAATCGGTCCACGCGTTACGAAATTATGCCCGGTCATATAGGTATAAAAAATAAAATTAAAAAAAAAAATACCTGTGGAATAACCTCTCGTTTTTGGGGAAGTTTGGGAAGTCGACTAAAAATTGTCTTTGATTTAAATCTATTTAATGAGCTCTGATTAGCTAAGAAATTAAATATAAAGAACTTACGGACATATCCCGTTGTTGAGCTCACCACGTCCAGATCCCAATAAGGTTAAGCAAACAGAGTGTCCTCATTTTCTTTTCCTAAAAATTCAAGGAAATTAAAGACGTTTTGTTTACGAACTGTTAAGGATGAAATTTCGTTAGAGCGGCAAAAAGTCGTTTACAGCAACAACTGTCATCAACAAATTGGCAGCATCCTCCTACGCGCATGTGCACGAACGGAGGAGAATGTTCTACCATGGAACAAACATTTTTAATAGATCCGAATAGAGGCAAATGTGACACAAGCTTGCTCTAGAAAATTGGTTAAAACTTCGCATTGTAACTCGGCCATGGTCCTTAACTTATTTCCATTTCGAGAATGATAAGCTTGGGACTTTTACATTTTTACGTCAGTTCTGCGTTGAACCTCGAAGTGGTTGCATCGGAGAAATTCCCGGGTAACTGGCCAATGTACTTAAGTGTTTCTCGATAATCCGGCGAATAAAGTGCTTTTAAATCGCTCATAACGGTGAAAGTGCTTTCGACAAGGTGAACGCTACCTCAATAGAGGTTGATGTGCCGCCACCAATTAGTGAATTTTTGTTCGCGCGCTGTGATCAACTTTTCATTTGATTCAGGTATTTCGTTTCGTGTGTTTGTACCGGAACCGCTGTGGAGGATTCCTTCAATTGCAGAGTGAAGTGCAGTGTGACTTTAAACATTCCCCCCCCCCCCCACTTATTTACGCCCTAGTTGCTGGGATTTTTAAAATTTTTTCCTGGATTTATTTGCACCGCCAAAAGTATCTTAGTGACAAATTGCAGCACTAGGAGCGACACTGAAGGACCGATTGAGTGAGTAAGAACATTTTTGTTTTAATGGGACACAGGCAAATCAGCTTGGGCCTCTTATATAGATTAGATGAGCTTTATGAGGTTGACATTGTTATCTAATGACACCCGTTTGGTCTAATGTAATTTATCTGTGACATGGATTTTTTTAGCCCCGTCGATTTCACGTGACTCCCGCCCATAAAATAGTGGGCCGAGGATAATTTCGGTAATCGGCAGAGACAGGATGTTCATTTAGTGGAGATTTACTTGATGTAATTCCGCCCCTTTTATCTGACTCCAAGTCCGATTTCCTGAAGCGGTTATGGGAGTTACTGCCGACTCCGACCTTCAACAATGGGTTGATGGCAGTTTTATGACGACTTCATTTTATTGTGATCGTCAGTATGAAATTTTAATGTGCACTAATGCCCCCGGCTTGACAACCTACCCCCATTATTGCTGCCAAACTTCATGCCGGTATCTGACTGAATTATTTAAGAACTCTTGCCGTACTTAGATAGCTTCGGTACCAGGAGCAGTCTACTACAAAAAAATATTTGACTTATCCTTGAGGGGGTTTATGACTTCCTTTCAGCAAACAGGTCGATTGAGTCTGGGTAATTCTTGCTTTTTTCCGTTGACAAAATTGGTCAATAAAATTTTCCCAAGTGCTGGCGGTAGATTTGTATGAAACGGCAGTAATAAGTTATGAATATAAAAATAAAGAAATATTGGTAAGGTTACTTCGTACTGAGCCTGCGAAAGTATTCATGAACAACAAATTACAACATTCGCAGCGCTTCAATGAGAATCTTTTCAATATTTAATAAGTTGCCTACTATATATGTATGTATGCCATCTCAAATACATGGTAGTAAATTATTGGCGTAAAAGTATGGCTGATATTGGCTTGAAAATACTTTAGTATAGCACGGCCTTAAACATTTTCATTTGTACATTTGTCGTAGATCATGATTAAGAGAAACCGTGAGATTAGAAAAATATTTAAAAAAAATAACTTTATTTAAGGGCTCAAAACCGGTATTTTCGGAAGAAGCCCATCACTGCTTCCACATTCGTACAGGTAATATTCTAAGGTTAATAAAACACTTGCGAATGTGAATGCTACTGAATCTCAAAACATTTCTAGTGTTGTTTGTCACACATTTGCCCCATGTTAATTTACAGTCGGTTGTGCAACTTCAGAATCGCTAGTATGACCCAACCGAAATTTTGTTGTTTACTCCTCCATTTCATTCATGTAGAGAAACGTTATTTAAATTTTATATGAAAATTCTGATAGAAATTACGGTTCTCAATTGTAATCGTGTTGCAACTGTCAGCTACTTAAATTTTTATAGAACAGCACCCTCTCATTTCCTGAACAAGCTCCGAGTATCAGAAAGTACCAGAAAAAAAATTACGATAAAGAACCGTAAAATTTGCCGGTTTGTATGGGAGAAATTGTATATTTTAGATTCACAACAATTTTACGGTGCTGTTTCGTGAAAATTGCCTATGAATACCTTAAAAATTACTGGAATGATCGTAAATTTTATAATGCGGCAACTGTTACTTCTAACATGATCTGTCTAGAGACTTAATGGAGAGCTTAACATTTTACATAGAGATTTATAATTAAATATACCAATGTACCAGAAAGGCAGGAAAGACGAAAGCGTTGAACAGGGCATCAAAGAAGGAGGACATACTTCTTCGCGTCTTTCAAGGTTGTCATCCCTGATGCTCTGTTTAACGCTTTCGTCTTTCCTGAAATTTGGTCTAATGGAACCATCGTCCGGGAATTTGTTCGAAAAAACCGTTCAGTCTCCAGAGATACTTCAAAAAACCCATCAGCGAGATTTCGTTCTACTGCGATAATTTAACTGGCCTTTGATCTAAGACGACCATTCTCTACATTGGCTCTACTTTTTCTTGTTTCGACGTGGTCTGTCTGACTGAAACTTGGATTTGTGAAATGATGGGATGAGTACTATGTGCTGTTCGTCACTACATCCCGTACTGGGTTACTGAGGTTTTGGACTCGAATGATTTGGAACTTGTTCTTAAATTGTCAGACAAGAATATTCCTTTGTGAGGAATATTTATGAAATGCTTGCTTATTACGTCGACACTTTATCCTCTGCTTTGCGTCCGCAGGATGAGTTTCTGCTCCTTGGAGACTTCAACCTGCCAACTATTAGCTGAGTATCATCGGATGTTGACGGGCTGATTCCTTCCAATTCGTCGGCATCGCAGAGTTCTCTACGTTTCATCGACATCCTTTCTTTTTCCGGGCGTGTACAGTGTTCCTGCATTGCTAATAATTCTATGCAGTATATTCTTGGATTTGGTGTTCAGAACAGAACCATGCGACACCTTGGATAAGCATTGCCCGGTTCCTTTAGTTCCTGGGACGCCTCATCATACTACTCTTCAGATTGCTTTGATCTACAATCCAATACCTGCAGCATCTCCGATTCACAGTGACTCCTCTTTTACTTTTAAAAAGGCAGATTTTTTTGGTTTGAATAATTCTTTATTGAATTCTAATTGGTCTAATGTTTTTGACGAGCGAGACATTGATGTGGTAGTAAGTGCTTTTTATGACAATTTATTGACGTGTTTCTTGCATTGTGTTCCTATTTCTTAAACATATCCTTCTTTTTCTAGGCCGCTTTGGCTGAATAGCCCACTATATAACTTGGAATCGGTTCTGTCCTGCAAAGAGCGACTCGGATTTTTATATCTACCCACATTGATATACGTGATAAATTCGGCAATAAATTTACAATAATTATACACGCATTAACAGAATGAGGTATATTATACGCGGTGAGCCTAAGCAGTTTTGGAGATTTGTTAACTCTAAGCTACCGAAGGCTACTCTACTTTATTGAAGCTAGGTGATACCGAGAGTACCGACCTTTTAAAGATTGCGAACCTTTTTGGCGACTTTCTTAAGACCGGTTTTCTTTATGACAACTGTGATATCAACTCTAACTACATCATTTCTTTGTTTTTCACTGGAAATGAAAGATCTTATATTTGATGACGACACAGTCGCGAAACATATTAATAATTGTTAAGATAGTTTCTCGTGATGGTATTCCAGTTTCCCTTTTTAAGAACTGCTCTTCTTCTCAAGTTTCTGTTTTTTGTTATTTATTTAATTTATCAATTTCTTGGGGCTTATTTCTAAAATCTTGGAAGTCATTCTTATTATTCCTCTTTACAAAACAGGTATGAAGTGTAATATTTCCAACTACAGACCCATTGCTAACTTGTGTTGCATTTCTAAGATTTTTGAGGCATTAGTTTGCGATATACTTTGCTTTAATTGCAAACCTTTTCTTGAAGTTTTCCAGTACGGCTTTGTGAAAGGAAGGTCTACCACAACTAGCCTTCTATTTTCTGTTTATGTAAAATTGAAGCTGGTCCACTTCAGGTAGGTCCACGGTTTCCAACTTGTTACCAGACTGACTGCATTTATAC
Source organism: Leptarthrus brevirostris (assembly GCA_964036015.1). Taxonomy (NCBI): domain Eukaryota; kingdom Metazoa; phylum Arthropoda; class Insecta; order Diptera; family Asilidae; genus Leptarthrus; species Leptarthrus brevirostris. The sequence continues at coordinate 128,018,482 of OZ038372.1, forward strand.
TGATGTTAATAAGGCCTTTGATAAGCTGTCTCACTCTATTATCGTTTTCAAATTGGTCAAGTTGGGTTTCCCGCCTCCACTCATTGCATACATTAAGTCATATTTATCTAATAGGACTTATAGAGAGCGTTTTCGTGGCGTGCTCTCTGATGTTTTTGTGGCTCCTTACGGCCTTCCCCAGGGTAAATATCTTGGCCCTTTGTTATTCATCTTATCTGTTCTATCTATCTTATCTATTCATGTTATTTGCTTCAAAGACGTAAAATTCTTTTTTATGCGGACGATATCAAGATTTTTCTCCCAATCAAATCTTTTGTGGATTGTGAGATCTTGCCGTCGGACCTACACATATTCTATAGCTGGTGTGGCAATAATAATCTTAAATTACAGCTACTGTACTTTTCAGTAAAAGTTCGATGGTACTTCTATTTAACGGGTGGAAGGAGTGAAGGACTTGGGTGTGTATCTTGATAGACAACTTAACTTCATCCCCCACATTAATAATATCGCTGCCAGGGCCAACTCTTTGCTGGGATTTATCCTCTGTTGGTCCAGGGAATTTCCTAGTCCTCACAAAAAACTTCATCTTTATACATCCCTTGTTAGAACACCGCTAGAGTATGCTAGTCCGGTTTGGTCTCCGTTTCGTGCTTTGCCTCCATATGATGAGCGGTTGGTACTGCTACAACTTACTACTATCGAGAAGCGTCGCTGAGTTGTTGATATAACTTTTCTACACCAGCTTATGCAGGAAAAGATGAACAGTACGGAACTTTCTTCCAAAATATTACCTAGAGAACTGTTGGTGTTATTTTCAGCACTACCGTGGACAAGGTAACATTAAGGAGGAGCCTCTACAACTTGTAATCATCCTGTTGTACTCTGTACTCACTCGTTTTTGTGGGGCTTTCGTATGTTGGTTTGTGTATGAATCTCTTGAACCTAGGCGTAACATCTTTTAAACTGTTTTCGCTTTTGTGCGTCTTCAAGTCAATATTGACTCCCTGCTTTGCTGGCTTCCTTTATTATATCGATTCCGATAATTTGAATTAAAATATTAGTCACAAATATTTTTACGCAATAAATATCACTTGCCTAGAATTTAGAACTCTAGTAATTTGTTTGTTAACTTCGAAATTGGAATACAAGATAGTGTGATAGTGACCACCATTTTTATAGCCCTCTTTTTTGCACTATTCTACAAGCTAAGTATCATTATAGAGATTCGCGATAAAAATAAAACTTTCACTCCAGAATATAAATTGTTTTTATTACACTTCTATACTACTATATTTGTGATATATAGTACAAATAGAATGAGGATCTTTACAGAATGAGGACATTTAATTACGTAAAATCCGGCATCACCAAAATTCACCAATCACAGCACATATTCACAAAATAATAATTTTACGCTTACTTTATTACACCAAACACAAATACCAGATATCAAGTTGCACAAACGCGAAGTAACAAATGACCGAGGCCGCCATTTGTTTGCGTACTTTTCCTATGCGAATAGCAAACATAACGCAAAAATTTTTAAGTTAAAGGTATTGTTGTCCGGCTCTTGACAGAGTCAGAAAGACTATGGGCAGGCCCGTGCGCAGGATTTCTCGTGGGGGTGGGGGGGGGGGGGGGCGGTTATCTAATTTCATATACATTTTAGGTTATTTTTCTAGTATTTCAGTCAAAGTTTTCCTAATAAAGAAGTTCCCGGGGGGGGGGGGGGGATTACCACCAAAACCCCCCCGTGCGCATGGGCCTGGCTATGGGGAGTACTTCTTTGAAAACCTGAAGGCAATATCGGAAGTAAAGAATAAGGAAATAGTCAGTTTCTTAAATTCCTCCGGTTGGCATTAGTTCCTTTACCCATAATAAACTCAGCCGACTTTCAACCATGCTTCCAGATAAGAACCAGGGTTGCGAATGAACTAAGTCCAACAAAAAACCAAGTCTAACTGGTTGTGGCTTCCAAATGACGCTGCAATAGTGCTTATTGGAGTGTTTACTATGATTATGACTCTCACCATTTAAACCAACCAACCAAGGTACTGTTTATTGTTATTAGCCCACGAGTGAGGGACATTGACTTAAGTTGCAAAGACCACTCGGCAAATTCTGTGACAATACTTTATTTTATTTTTCTTAATAAATAGCCTTTGGACAAAATCGGTTAATTCGTCCTGATGTTAGTTTAAGCATTAATTGTACTTGTACACAAATAAATTTTTCTTAAACGCCTTTAGTATTTGGGATTGGAATTAAATTAAAAAACTCGAAATGGACTTTTAAGGCGATTATAATATTTTTTTTTCTAGGGTCACTTAATTTACTAAATTTGGAAAGGTGTTGCAGAGTTCTTATAAGTAGACCTCCTGAGAAGCACATTTTTGTTTAGCTGGAGCGAAACTTTTTCATACAAACTACCTAACAATTCGTTTATTTAAATAATTTCTCTCTCCATTCCCCATTTTGGCATGGAATCGTATTTATTTAGTCAACAACATCTTTAAATATGAAAATATTTTGTTTATTCTGGTCTACTTTTTTAACTAAATGTTCATTGAATGACAGCAGTTTTTCCCACGATTTTATTTTATTTAAAACACTTAAAAACTGATACATTTTCCAAATGATTTTTGTATACGTATTATTTTGTTCACGCATCGAAATTAAAGCAAACAATCAATGTGAAAAGGCTAATCTGATTTCGTAGATTAACACTACGACGGACGAGAACGAAGGCCCGAAAATATATTGTAATTATTCTGTCGATTGTTGATAAAACTGCCCTTACCATGTTTAAATAATTTCAGACTAAAAGCTTTTATTTAAAAATGCTAACGCTCTGCCAACAAATTAACGAGAATACAGGTTTCGGGACATGGACAAAACGTAGCACTTGCAATTGATCACGTAATTGAATTAAAGCGGTGCAAATCAATGCAAATTAAATTTAACCCGGAATCGCGAAATGAACATTGAAGTGGGTAATGAAAATTGACTCGCCAGGAATGAAAATCCAGAGATTAATGACTTCCTTAGTGGCACGTTAATGGTATATTCAAAATGAATTTAAACGACGCGATAATATAGTGGTATCGGTTAGTCATGCAGGGTATATTAGCTAACCAATTTATAAAGTTCAAAGGTAGTAATTTAGATCTAGCTAGTCATTTCAGTAGCAGTAATGTAAGGGTACTTCATGACTGTAATTACATAATCCTGAAATAGTCCCTTTCAATGTCATGTAGACTGTAATCTTTAATTTTTAACATCGTTTTGCCATAATACGCTGATGGCGTAGGGCTTGCTGCATGCAAATGTTTGCATTTTCTAGTATTCGCTAACATTTTCATGTCTGCTGTTCGTTATTAAGTTAGAAACATGTTTTCAAAATTGCCATTTGAATTATGCAAATTGTGTCGCAGACAAACTTTGCATAGCTCATGAATAGAAGATTAAAAATATTTGAAAATTATTTTATACCAGGACTGTTCCGGCGTGTTTTTGTGAAGGAAATCGTTTTGTTTCAGATCATTGCATGTGTATGTACACATAATTGTAATATTCAATGTATAGACACAGCACTAAGCAAGAAAAGTAAATGTCAAATTTAATTTTTAGTTTTTATTAAATTTTACTTTCTTTTAATTGTTTTTGCTATGAAAAACCACTGTATTATGATCGAATGCATTTCTAAAGAATTTTGTTAATTTTATGAGCACTGAGTGTTATTTTTTCTGGGTAAAAGGGTATTATTTTGTATATTTCCTATACCTTAATGTATTGTAACGTAAATGAGGCTTTTCGGATTAATTAAGACACTTATTTACAGTCACAAATTTTATTTACTTCGCTGATTAATTCGTTGCACAATTTTCATGACAATATTTCTTCACAATATTACGTTTCACTTTATTAATTAACACTTATCACTTCACTGGTTAAAATACAACTGATAATTCTATAAACTATAAACACTTCGCAATCTAAATTACGACTAAACTAACCCGGCTGCTACCCGGCCCTATTTATACTGCTTAGCTTAAATCTAGAAAGTCCTGCCACTTAGTTTTTAGTTAGTCCGTTACACAATTTCACATCAAATATTCACCATAGGTTCAAGTCGTCCTTGACTTTCCACGTTTGAAATTTCCTTTCCTATATTTCTGGGCCACTTGGGGCATGCGCGGTTCACTACTTCCCTTTTCATGGCCTACCTTGTGCACGTTACAGTATAAAATGGGTAGTCCCAAATTCTCTGATGTTAAAGCGTATAATTAAAGTTATAAATATCAAAAATGAAAAATAAAAAATTAGTAAAATTTTATGAGGAAGTGAATTTTAAGTAAATTACATTAAAAGTTTTGAAAAAGTGAAGTGAAGTTACTAATACAGTGGTAACAAGGCTGATATTCCGTCAAAACAGAGCACGTTGTTGCTTTGTTGAAAGAAAAGAAGGCAAGCTATAGGAAAATAGCCGGAATTGTAGAAATTTAGAAATCGTCTGTAGTCAACATTGCTAAAACTGTGCGTAGTTTAATTGATTTAACAATAGACCCTGTGAAAAAACGTCGAGAACAGAAAGCTTTGCTGGAGCACAATGTACCAGATAGGGTTATTTTAAGACTTCTGAGCGTTGAAAACATTGAAACAACGATTCAAAGAAAACAACCTATCATGTAGGCGGCCCGCAAAAAACCCTTAATTCACCAAAGTTATGCACGCCCGAGTTTTAATTGAGTTGGTATATTTACGACCAAAGCAAGTATAGCCGTTAGTATTTTTAAAAATAATAATAAAATAATAAATAATAATAACAAATGCGTCCGAAAATATTAAGCACGTATCTAACACGCCCGCCACGCGGGCATGCACGCTACTGCTACAGGCACAAAACTCTAAAAATACGCCAATCATAACTCCACGCTTTTATTACTCCGTTGTTACTGCGTTGAACACATTCGAGACTGTTGACTTTCCACGTGGGTTATGTAAAATCTTACCCGTAAAGACGCGTGTTCATCGTATGGGTGATCTACCACCTGATATTAAAATTATTCTCAGTAACCGCCACAAGGTGTGCCATGACAATAATAATGATAACATTTACCTGAAATTTTTTATTTTTATTCTTATATATCTTACAGTTTCAGTTATAATCTTTATTAACCCGAGCTAAAATAAGACTCAACTAAATAAACGCTGCCGTGTCTACCGCGGTGATAGTTTTGTTTGACGTCGGTCTGAAATGAGTTAATTTACGATAATAATTTTATTATTTTCATTTCAAATTTTAGCCTAGAAAAATTATGAGCGTGCCGTACTTGGTTTGAACTATTTCGTGCGTCTTTAATTGATACGTGCTTGCAGTGGGCTAACGTTTGGAAAAATATAATTCTTACTCCGGCGTACCGCGCCTCAATTTGAATGCCATTCAGGCGTTTTGACGCTGTGCGTGCCTGTTTTAGGTTAGGAATGGGCGAGTCTTATTTTTACTAGGGCAAACGAAGATTATAATCTCCGGTGAAGTAAGTGATAACGTGTCGGTCTACCAATTCTGAGGTTCCAGGTCGGAGTCACACCGGCGGCGAGCAATGGTTGTTTTATGCTAACAAAAGATTACGAAAAAAAAACATGGTGGGTTGCAGAGAAATTGCCAGTGGTTCGGAATCCACTTTAAATTGCAATCGTTGTCTCGAATCGGGTGCAGAGAGAGAAACGAATATTATATTGGGCGAAAATATACAGCAGTTGCGGAAGTGAATACTGGACTAAGGTAAATGCCTCTCGAATCTTGTTGTAAAATTAATTTTCTCCCAGGTTATCTTTAGTGACGAATGCCGGTTAGAATCGGTAACGGAGAGTACAAAACTCGTTCGAAGGAGGCCGAACGAATCTATTACGTTGCACTGCGCTCCAGCCAGTACATAGACTTGCTGAGGAATGTTCTTCTGCAATATTTAAATACTTTAGGACATCCAAAGGAGGAAAACATCTTCATGCAAGACGGTGCTCCTTCGAGAGCTAGCATGCATTGCTTAAGTTCCCTATAATTGGAGGATTTACTATGGCCTGGCAATTCACTTGATTTTAATCCAATCATGAATTGCTGGTCCTATTTAAAATCAAAGGTGTACAACCGGAAAAAGAACACAACCGCTGCATTGAAGAAAAATATCCAAGTAATGTGGAAAAACGAAAAACGATAAAAAATTTGTAGAAAGCATTCCTAATAGAATACAAGCCACAGAAGGAAGCACAAAATATTAATTTTAATATTAAATCAAACATGCACCAATTATTATATGTTTTTGCAATAAAAAACAATTGAATTTCTTCTGCTTTATTTGACGGAAAAACTTAATTTTCCAAAAAATAAACACTTGTCATGAAGTACCCTTACATTAATGCTACTGAAATGGCTAACTAGAATATATGATATTATATATTATAAATTTAATAGTTTACTCTGCATGACGAATCGATATATATTATCGCGTCATTTAAATTCATAATCCAATGGCGGGTCATGGTATATACAAGCATCATCACATGAAATATGCATACATTCAATATTTCATATCTAGTTAAATAACTCCTTCCAGCATGGTTTTATCATAGGCAAATCAACGAGCACTAACCTTGTGGAGTTCTCAAACTATTGCATTTCCGCCATCGAGGCCGACGAACAGGTTGATTGTTTCTATATGTTTTGTTCTCTTGTAAAATACCAGTCATTTCTGGTGTGCCCCATAGCAGACATTTGGATCCGCTTCCATTTATTATTTTTATTAATGACATGGGTTCCATCTTAGTGAACTGAAATATTTTATACTATGCAGACGATGCTTAATTTTTTGTTGTTGCGCTGAACTCTGATCTTCAGTCTTTCATTACCTGGTGTATTATTGTGAACGATATGCCTCTGAATGTTGATAAATGTACGTTTGTCTTGTGTTCTAGAAAGAAGGATCTATTGATGTATGATTCTTCTGTCAGTCGCAACCTGCTGACTGGACAAGAATAAAGGATCTTGGTATTGTTTTTGATCCACATTTGTTTTTCGTTGACCACATCAGTTACATAGTTAACAATAATACTGCTTCCTTGGGCTTCGTAAAGAGATGGTCTGAGGAGTTTAACAGTCACTTTATCATCAAACTCCTTTTTGTACCTTCGCATACCTTGTATAATCTATACCCTGATGAAAAGGTTAGGTTATCGTGGCGGCTAAAAATCCTTGTATACATTACACCGGGTCCAAAGCGCCACCATAATTATATGCACTACGTCCTGCAGGTTCTTCTGTTCTTGTTTTCCGGAACTGCTTGTCCGAGATTGATACGTCAAACATCCTGGTTTAGTCCATAATCGGTAGCATGTAATCAGTGGCCATGTTGCGTCTCTCCCCTAAGCTACTATAACCATACCCCCGAGTCTTAAGGAACTTTGACTCTTTAAGTCGTAACATTGCCCCCAGCACGCGTTCTTTCCGTACAGTTCCAGAGGGGGGAGTCAAGAGCACGGAAGGGAGTAGTTTTGAATGCACCAGTGCCGTGATGAAACACTATGTCTTCTTTTGACCGACTGGGCATAGCCGCGTGTGCAACAAATTTAATTACGGAAATAGTACTAATTCACTAATATTCATGCCGTAGACACAGAACCCTCTAAATTATTAATAGCTTGATTTAGCACTAATTAATAATTTAGTAACTGGTGTCACACAGTCAGATCTCTAAATGATGGTATTGTCAAACTAACTTTGTCGTTTGACAGTTTTGAATAAATTTGAAAATTAGGTTTTACCAAATTTATTTCTCAATAAATTAAGAAATATTGTTATATCAAAAAATGCTGCGCTAACAAAGTAATGGTTGAAATATATAAATAAAGCGGGATGCAAATATTGCTCTTTTTTCTTCTTCTCTCGAGTAAAGAATAGCACAGTTGATCTTCTGGACTACTAATAGCTACAAAACCTACTAAATTATAAGTACTTTCTATCTTCATTTATCTAAATGACAAAGAAAATGTAATCATTGATCTAAATAATTATATTCTTTAGTGGCTCTAATTATTATTAGTAGGTGACACACAGCTCCTTAATCAATAATTAATTTTAATAAGTAATTTAGGATAGCTGCGTTCCTAGGATATAAAATTGTTCATATTTCGGACATTTCCGACATAAATAAAACTTATAACTAAAAAGCGCACGCAGATTATTATTCCGGTGACAAACAGTATCATAAATTAGTGATTAATCATATTCATCAATTTGTCCGCATAGTGTATTGTCGTAGTTACTTTACCATTATTTGAGTTGACATTCTATAGAGCTTCACCTCTAGTATTCACGAAGTTTGATTGTAAGAGAAATTGCAAAGAAAGATATTTTTTCGTTTCACAAATATCCGCATCGAACTAGCTCTGTCAACCATCTGGTCTTTAGGATCTTCAAACAAATGGCGCGAATTAAGAACCACGCACTTGTCGGCATTCAGTTAAAATGAAATCGTAATCAGTGACTGCAAAGGCAGCATGATTTTTTTAGCGTTTTCCGCACAACATAGTTTTAGATCGCTGAAGAAGGAACGAGTAATCATTTGTATAAAGAATAAAACAAGAAGACCAACAAGTTAACAAAACATGGTGGAAACCCATAAGAAATTGCAATCAGTGCCATAAAAGCCAGCCCGAAGTATTTGATGTCTTCCGTAGTTTTAGTTTTAATTATTTGTGTAAATAATTAAAATAAGAGGGCCGAGAACACTACTCTGAGGCACGCCAGAACAGACAGAAATTACGCCAGAAAGAACACATAACACACGTACCGGGACAACGAGTTAACAAAACATGATGGAAACCCAAGCAGAGTGAGTTTGGGATTTCCGTAGTTAATTCCGTAAGAGCATTACTAAAGTTAGTAATAAGCAATCAACATGCCGCCCTGAGAATAGACTAAAATAGTCCAGCAGGTTGGTAATTGTAGATTTACCCTTGGAGCACGCACGATGTTAAATACTCAAACATTTTCGATTCATATATTTCGTTCGCCTTTCTTGTGAAGAAGTGTAATGACATAATCTTTCCACGATCAAAGTACAGAGGAAGATTTAACAGATATCAGAGAAAATTACCAGAGATAATCCAATCCTTTAAAGAAGGAAGTGGGAATATCTTTGGTACCAACCGAGAAGCAACCCGACAGATTAGAAAACTGTTCAGCAATAGATGCGTCGTCAAATACCAAGTTCTTAGGTTTGAAAAAAGTGGAAGAAATTCGTGAGTAAAACCAGAAGAAGAACTATTATAGTTGAAATTAAAAGCAAATTACAAAGAGCCCGTTCAATGTCGCGCTCCTCAAGAACACTTACGAAAAGTTTAACTTTCGGGAAGGATTCAGATGAAATTTGTATTTCCATTATAAAATCCTCAATATATTTCATAACAACCACTCCCTGCTACTGCTCCACTTTCATGTTCACCCTCGAAATTAATCTTCGAGATTGCAAATCTTCAGAAGAGCGGCTGCTCCATTCTGCCTTATATAGGATGACCCAAGCAGCTTCCATGCACTTAGTAACCGAAAATTGCAAAACCACTTATGACAGTATTTGAATAGCCTTTCGAGTGCAGACATTATGCTGAAGGGCCTCGATACAATCGAATTAATTTTCTTATAAAATTGCTTAGCCCGAATCAAGTACCCGCGGATCCATTCGGCTTTGAACTTTAGTTTTCTTTAAAGCCCAAGCACAAGTGGTTCAATTTTGGAGCAGAAGCTTTTGCCTTGCCTGGAAGTGATTGATTGAGGTTGAAGCAACTGTGTAGATGTATTTGGCAAGATTGTCATTGGAGTAGGCAACGAAAATTCTCTGCAGAAGCAAAAGCTTTGTGGTAGCTACTTAGTGCTTACACGGCGAAGTTACTATTGTACAAAGTGTTGATTGGACGAAAATATCTGGTAAAACACTTCTTTAATGCCCAAGAGAAAAATGTGTGGAAATGTTCACTCTAATATTTCTCGACAGCTGACAAAACCAACTGTGTCCAGTGTAATTACGTTTATGTTCTAAATAATAAATCATTCGGACCTTTGTTCGAGTAACTAATCACAGTGTCAAGGACAATATTACTTATGTAGGTACTTTTGGAAAGAAAAACTGCAAAAAACATTTCAATGAGTACAAAGAATTCTAATTGGGCGATAACGAAATTTTTTCAATATGTTATCTCGTGAACTGGGAGTGTCAATTAGCAAATTAACATTTGCAGATAAAGTTGTCCTTGCTTTTGTTTTTATCTTGTTGTTTGTAAGAAAATTTATTGCTACTTCTTTGTCTGAATATGAATGAAAGAATTTATGAATTAAAATCCAGAACGGCTTATCTGAGTTTTCTGTTTTTCTTTCAGTTTTTGGTTAATTAATTGGTGGATCGAATTACCCTTGTAGAGCTCTTGGCCTTCGATTATGCTAGGTTCGTGTGGCTGTCCTAAAGGACACACTTCGACCTCAATAAGCCCATTGATCAATCAAAGAATTCCCACCACCTCCTCATTGGAGCTGTCGATAAAGCGCCAGAGATCTGCAACGTCAATCGTCGCTAGATCACAGAGACTATTGAAGAAATATTTACTCAAGAAGAACTTCCGCCTGCGTGCCAGTGCAGGGCACCGGCAGAGGAAGTGGAAAAGAGTTGCATGACCTGTGATAACCCCAATAATTATACCAAGGTCAGATCTGCCTCTCGAAATCAGATACATGGAGCGCCTAGGATCCAGCTTAGGCCAGATCTGTCTGGACGTATGGCATGGTATGTGATTCGCTAGGTTGATTGCCCTTGTGCCAAGCGTAATCTTATCCGGCTGGATCTCCAGGGTGGTACTACGTCTAGTAAGCTCGTCTGCCACGCAGTTTCCTGGAATATCCCTGTGCCCCGGGACCCAGCACAGGTGAATTAACAGCCCTAGATGTCGATAGGACAGAATCAAAAGATAGCAAAGCATGGCTATCTGTAAGGATACAGATGTTCTTTATAGGAGCTGCAACACACTGCACACACACCGGAAGACGGAAGGACAGGCTACTGTTCAGTGCTTCTGAAAAGACCCCACCCTGCCCTGTAGTTTTGAACCATCTGTGTAAATCTGAACGAATTCCCCACAGAGTATGGTGTCGCCATCCCAGTCAAACCTGGTTGGAATCGTCGATCTGAACCGCTTGACAAAGGAGTAGCTAGAAGTGGTGTAGTCAAGATGCCCCACTTAGAAGCTAAAGAAGTCCAGAATTGTAGAGTGCCCAAGTCTAGTATTGGACCACTGAGATGCGGCTCTAAGTCGAACGGCAGCATTAGCAGCCATCTGTTTACCCACCAGATCTAATGGAAGTAAATGAAGAAGTACCTCTAGAGCATCAGTAGGAGTGGTCCGTAGTGCTCTGGTGATACAGATGCAGACCAACCTACCTCAAAACGTTGTTGGCAACCGCCTAGCCATTCAGATACAGAGGGTCACCATGAGGAATTTTATATTTCCTAGTAAAGATGACCATTTCGGTCTTGTTAGGGTTAACGCAAAGCCTACACCCCACCGCCCAATTGGTGAGCTTAGTGAGGACATTCTGCATAAGATCCCTTAAAGCAGCCAGGAATTTTCCTGAGATAGCTATAGCGATGTCGTCTACGTAGGCAAACACTCCACAGTCCTTCCCGTCCAGTATTAGAAGCAGTTGACGAAGCCTTGAGCTGATTGACCTGCCATGAAGCATCTGACCGATCAGCGACATAAGATTGCCATTCATACCTAGAGAAGCGAGTGTATCCATGATTGGCCCCGGACTAACAGTGCTAAAAGCTTCGATTAGCCTAGACACATTACAATAACTCGATCTTCGCAGTAGGGCCGCTGGCTTCAAATATATGCAGACAATTATTCTGTAGTTCAAGGAATATTTGTTTCTGACTGTTTATAATATGGTAATATATATATAAAAGATTAAACATATTCTATTTCGGCTGTTTTTGTTGTTATATTTTACCCCAAATCCAGCTTTGTTTAAACCAGCGACCCGGCTAAAACATATCCAGGAGCCAGTAACTTTGTGCAAAAAAATGACAGCTGAAGCCGCCCTACTGTAAGTTTACTTGGACCACTGGAATTTGTATCTGAGAAGCTCCTTAACCGCCCTCCCACAGGCTGCCGTAAAGTATACAGTGATGATGTTAAAGAACAGGCTCAACTCAACTACCGGAAAAGGAAGAACTTACCCCCCCCCCCCCCTCACAGTGGTTATCTTGTCTTTCGATATTCTTACGGAAGTTAAGGTCGTCAGTGGGATTTGCGGGTCTGTGCTACCCGGAGCGACTGAAGCGTTCCGCTGGGTTTCGTGCTCCCAAGGCTGTGCCCAAGCGAGCCGCTTAGGCCTCACGTTATGTTTAGCAATGTCTTCCACCACGACTGTCAAAATATTCCTTGTGTGGTTGGTTGGCTCAGACCAACCCAAGACGTGATTGCTTTTGAGCGCCCGAGCTCTTCGACTGACCCCTTATCGTCAATATAATTTATGCTGGCTTCCATATATGTATGGTCCCACCAGTATGTCGGGAAAGGCTGCTCACTCTGTCAAAGCTATAACAGAGCAAGGCAATCAGACAATCGGGTGCAGCTGTTTCCCCAAGGTGGTCGTTTATGACAGTGCGTTTTACTACTAACTGCCACGTAGCACTCGACAGAATGAGATTTTCACGAGTATAACGAAAAGGTAAAAACGGAGTCGTGGGAAGTAAAGGTAACTGTTTGCTAGTCAAGCTAGTGCCCTATCGCCCGTTGCCTGGGATGAACTGGAGCGATATAATAGTCGCGCGCTCTATTGAAAAAGATAATCTACAATAGAAAGTCAATTATCTTAATCGCCTTATGTTTATCTGTTCTTTGTAAACATTTTAATGACTTCTTTTTTGTGGTGCTTTTTTCGAACAAATCAAAGTGCCTCAAGTACCTCAGGGTAGCCGTGTTGGCCCATTGCTGTTCATCATCTATCTTCATTATACGTCTACTCCTGAGTTCTATGCTGTGCCAACAATAAAAAGTGTTTTATTTAACACCTTCCGGTAAATTTTAGTAAATTCGCAAATAGATAATTCTAGGCTTTTTCTCTGCATGCTTTTTAGACTTTTACTAAAATAAATTAGTACTGCTACGTTTTCTTTTCAATTATGCCTAACCTAGCTTCTATGTAGCCAGACTTTTATTCAAACAGAAAATACGGTATTAGAAGCTTCCTCTAGATTCTTGAAGAAGTACTTATCTAGCATTTTGTGTCTTTCTTTTGCAAGCTCAGGGCAACGCCACAGAAGGTCGGTCTCCTCGCCTTCACACTTCGGCTCTCAAGACACCAATTCTGAGTGAATGCACACCCGTGAGACAGTGTACGGTGTAGACTCATGCCAGAATCCTGCGGTGAGTCCTAGTTGGGCTGAATGACCTGCCAACTCTTATTCTCAGTTTTTTAGGGTGTCCACATAACCTTCAAGGTAGAATTTGGTCTGCCTTTTGAGACTTCAATTCGGCCTTCTTTTTGGCGAGATCATCTGCAACTTTGTTCGGTTTTCCACGTAACCTTCAAGGTGGTTTTGCCTTTTGAGCCTCCAATTCGGCTTCCTTTTGGGCGAGATCATCTACCACTTCGTTCCTTCTCTAAACTATTCCCCACAATCCTATTTAATTTCTCCCAATCACTCTTTGTTACGTTCCTGAATTTCTTGGTGCCTTTTTTCATAAACATTGTCCTGATATTAAATTTGACGTAGAAATGATGAGAGAGTTAAGATCTCGGTAACATCGAGAACATTTTAACTGGGCTTTTGTATCTTGGTACGTAGCCCCGGTTACTAAGTTAGTGGTTAGTATTAAGGGCTCATTTAAAAAACTTTAGCAAAGTGCTCCGGCAGTACAGATAATTAAGCCTTTGTATTCGTCGTTCATGAAATCTATTTCTTTCCGAAAGATGTGTATTTTTCAAAAAAATTAAAAATGGTTTTCCTTTCATTACCAGATTTTTCGTCTTCTACGTTTTTATCATAGATTTTAAAATGTATTGTGGTTTCATCAAACGAAAATTTGTTGCTGCATTTGACAGGAAATGCTAGACCTAAAGTAATTACAAAGGCAACTTGTGCCTCTTCTAAAACTCATTAAAGCTGGGAGGTGTTTACTACCTTGGTGTAACAATAAATCCTTTCGATGGTCTCAGTGTTGTTGACGGAAGCATCATCCTTTTGTTACCATCATATCTATACTATCCCTGCTTAATAAGCAACTACGTCGATACAAAGTTTACCAGACTAACAAAAAAAATTTTAATTACTCTTTACACTTTCTATTAATTTGTTTATTAAGACTAACACAACTTCTAAAAAATTCAATTTAGAAACTTTCAAATTTCTCATTGTATGCAACAAAAACTTTTTTAATATCTAATTTATAGCGAAGAATGTTCTGTTCATCTCTGAATAGCACAGAATTCTGTGTAGTGAAGCATATGCTCAAAGGAAGTAGGTTAATTGTAATTTTTGCGTATAAAAGCTCCATTCCAGAACTTATCTCCATCCATTAACGATAAGTATCGCAATTGTATCGTCGGAGCGCTCTTTTGCAATTTCGTTAGTACAATAAAATTCCGCGGATTTGCCACTAATTACTCCAAAGAGTGTAGAATACTAGAGAGTTTGATTACAGAATATTTAGTTCCACTTTTGCCTATGTAGCATCTGTGGATTATTCCTGTTCTGGCTCGTTAAATATTTACTGGCTCAAAAGGCGGAAAACATCTCTGTGTTCTTGACACAAGGTCACATCTCTAGGGCTCAGTGTCTCTGTCCTGATGGTGTTCCAGAGTAAAAAATGCTTTGGCACTAGGTGTGTTGCTGCTGTTATGTTATGTGCGGAACATTAAATTTACATCTGCTGGGAAATGAGATATGAGTGTTGGGAAATCCACGTGAGGATCGTTGTTGAATACCATTTCTGCCATATAACACAACTGACAACAACATAAAATGACATCACCTGGGAACCTCAAAACGACCGCAAGGATAACTATGGGGCGTTTTATGTGTCTCGCGAAAGTTTCCAGTTCAGTGAAATGAATTTCATGGCCGAGACCTTTTGTTGTTGGAATCTTTAAATGCAAAGAGTAAGGCGCCCAACGTAGATCAATGGTCGGCACTTCCGCTAAATTCACAAGAGTATTTCACCTGACGTACGTCGTTTGTATTCTATAGGCACATAGAGGTAGCCAACCCTGTCAAATGTGAAAGTTTTTACCTAATTCTAGAAAATGTTTATTACTGTAACCGAGCGACATTTTAGCTTTTACGATTTTGAGAGGGAAAATTCAACCGGAAATGTTTTATTGCATGCAGAGAGAGGAAACCGATATTATTTCCGGTTTTCGATTGAACGGTTATTGTTGAATAAAATTTTCCTAGCAAACGCAATTTGTTGGCAAAATTTTGATTTATCATGCTCCACATTCAGAGCCTATTCATTGGGGAGCAATTTAAAGTTTTAAGTGTGATAATTCTGTAGCTTTGTCAGGATGTAGTCAGGGCATATGAGAGCGTTTATATGTAAAAAAAACGATGAATCGGCAAATTCGATACGGATTCTGTGATGAGACCATTTGTTTATGCCAAGTGGATTTAACGACTTCATCAATTGGGGCTGAATTCCCAAATCACAAAAACAAAATCCCATTCTCCAACAAATTTAATCAGTAAGGACGAAACCTCTATAAATTTTCTTAAAAGCAATAAGGGAGGTAGACATTACTGGTTGGTCGACGGAGGTTTTTACTTACAGGAAAAGTTATAAACTTTGAACCTGGAGTTAATAGCCAAGTTTATAAAGGTGGACGGTCTGAAATTATTGATAAAATTGCTTCTTCAAAGATAGCATCTATCTAAACTAGAGTGTTAAGTTAATTAGTAAGCAGAGAACAAGGTATTGAAGGTAATTGAAAATAACATTAAGGTTGATGCATGTCCCAACAAAGTTGGATTCATGTTGCCTAAGACTTGAGATCCCTTTGGAGGGGGTTCTTATAACATGTCTGTCCAATATCCAATCCAATTATTATTATTACCTGTGTTCAAATGAATATCTAAAAGCAGAGAAATCTATACTTACGTATTGAAGTGGTATTGTATGCCTATCCTTGTCGGCAAAGAAATTGGCAATTACGATATTCGAAATCTAAACCGTAAAAGTGTTTTCAATCATATTTTAGAGAATCAAGGACAGAAAATTGTATTTATTGTAGCGTAAAATTGTTATTCGTAAACATTTATTTGAAATTCAGGATGATTAAATGAGGGAATTAGCTGTACGAAGATACTTTTATTTCATAATTGAGTATGCAATTGGAATTAGTTATGAAGCGGGAAACAATATAGTGATAGAGTTTAATTAAAATTATGGTGTTAAGCAATTTAAATGGCAATAGATCCTATTAAAATTTTAATTTACGAAACTATTATATAACAATTTATCTTTCATCTGTGTATGTATATCGGCATTATATATTTATAAGCAACGCTCTGTTTTGTGGAGAGTTTTAAGTGCAGATTAGAAAAGAAAATGGCCGAATATCGAAAATAGAAAATCTGTCATATGATTATGCCTATTCTTAAGAAATGCGGAAAATCGTGCCAATGCTATATTTCATTTTTTGAAAAGCATAGTGGAAATTATAATCTTCGCTCTTCTGTGTAAATCTAAAAAACATTCAAGAATATCCTGAAAATCACTCTGTTATTATGTCCAATAGTCCATATTAAAAATAGTTTCCAATCCTCTATTCAACACATTCCTTAAAAATACCTATCTTAATTTTGTAAATATTAGTAGTTTTTTGAAAATTTGCATGTTCTGAGAAGAAATATAGGATCATCCTCCACCACACTCTTGCAGCTTCTGCAGAATTTACTTGAGTAGAGTTCTAATCTGTTGGCATGATTACCAATAAGGCAGTGACCAGCGATCTTCTCTATAATTAAAAAAAAAATTAAGCCAAAGCTTGAAGTGCGATATATTTTAAGGCTAACACCGTCGCTTGACTGCCCGTCGGGATACAGATATCCTTTTCTAGTATGCTGCTTCTCTTCAGTCAAATCAGTGCTTCCGCCTGGAACACACTTCAATGATCGGGAACGCGAAAGGATAAATTAATCTTTAATCTTCTTAATCTTCTAAGAAAACCCCGCCACCCTCCTTGCCCAGCAGCTTCGAAGCGTCCCTGTAAATCTGGGCGGATTCAGCAAAAGGCAGTATAGCAGATTTCTAGTTTTGTCTCTGTGGGATCGTTGATCTGAACCGATTCGCAAATTAAAATTTGAGTAAGGTATATTCCAGCTTTTCTAATGAGAGGGATAAGGAGCTCAAAATTGTAAAATATCCAACCGAGCGTTGGATTACTGAGAGGTGGCTGTGAGTCTAATGACTACGCTTGATGCCATCTCCTCGCCTATCAAATCTAAGGGAGGTAGATGACGAATTATTTTCAGAGCCGCAGTGGGGTTTGTCCGAAATGCTCCGGTAAGGTTCGTGGCTTTATTCAGGGATGGCTACCATACAATTACGCCATACTGCAGGAAGATTGGCCTACATAGGGGTTAGCTTAGGGTACAAGAGTAAAACGCTAAGTTTGCTTCCTTAACCCTCTCTTCGATGATCGATTTCCAGCTTAGCTTAGCATCAAGGATAATGCCCAAATACCCAGCTTCAGCTGTAAACGCTAACCGAGTGTTGTTTAACAATGGAGGATCCACATGAGGAATTTTATATTTCCTAGTAAAAGTAACTAGCTCAGTCTTTTCGAGGCATACCTCTTACCCGCACCTGACCGCCCTTTATGAATGAGCTCCCTGAACACAGACACGTAATTTTGAGGGAACACTACTTCCCTCGTAGAGTTCCCTGAAAAATGAAGCATCACATTTACTGTTCAGGAAAACGGTCGGAATGCAAGTATAGATTGAATAAATAACAATGAACACAAGCAAAAGACGGTTGTTCCAGAAGGAAGCAGCAATACCATCGGGACCACCCGAGAAGCCATCTGATATATTAGATAACTTTTCAGCAGTAGGTGCTTCTTGAAATACTATTTCATTGGACTCAAAAGAAGTAGGTGGAAGCCGCGTCAAGTGGGTAATATCAGAACTTCAGAAGAATTTGCAATTGTAAGAGAATCGTCGCTCTCACAATTACGATACCTCAAAGAGGAAGAATAAGCTTCAATTAATAAACTTTCAAAACTGTTTGGGATCGCTACGTATCGTGGCTTTCACGTCAATACATATCAGAATCCAGCAGCCGGAAGGAAAACTGGTGACAGAGATCGGAGTACGATATGTAGTCCTCGTGACTACCCGAGGCATAGAACCTCTTCCTAGCTTCGTCCCTCAAGGAAGAAAGAGATGAAGAGATCCTGACCAAAAAGTACCAATAGGAGCAGAACGGGTACAACAGGCATAAAGAACGTCATAAAAAACGCCAACAGCCAGACCGACGACGCTCTCTCCCAGCACGCTAGACCAATCACAAGAAAGCAACCCGTCATTGTTGGATGAAAAGTCAGTCCTTCTAAGGTTGAAGAAGAAATCGCCAAGTAAAGGAGGAGATGCGTTGGCGGTGTCGAAATGCATGAAAACCAAGGTGTTAGTGTAATGACACGATTCAGGCATTTCCTCACAAACGTAGCGTTTGGGTCGGACGAAAACAGAAGGTCCAAATTTACCCGAGTCATTAGCAGTATCACCGCCCTGAACCAAACCAGAAGAGGCAACAGAGTCTAAAAAGGATAGAGCGTATTAAAGACTAGATGTGAATGAGTATAAGAGGTATAAGACCATCGTCGTCAGGAGAAGGCACCCATCTAATGGCAGGAAGAATAAAATCGCCAATTTTGCAGAAGGCAGGAAGATTGAAATCTTTAATTGATTTTGGGAGATTTTTAGTGATAAGTCCAAGTTTGAACTTTTTGGTGAAGGAGGCAAACTGTTTGGCGTAAATTTAGCAGAAACGTTTATAATCCCCTTTCCTTGCAAACAACTGTCATGCACGGGGTGACGTCGTCATACACTTCTCCAGGCGCGGTTTCGGTCGCTTAATAGTCATTGAAGATTACTATCGTATTATATTTTAAATTAAAATTTCATCTATGTCACCTAGTGAGCTTAATTGGAAAATCCCGAAAGATGGCAGAAAAAATTAACGTCTGTTTTAAAATAATCGAAGCTTACGAAGAAATTCGGTGGAATTCGAATCTCGGACCTCCGGATTGGTATCCCGAGACGTTATCACTTACTCCACCGACGACGTATATGTTCTTGTAGCTTTTTAAAAAATTAAAATATTTGCCTGTTTACTTACTTTTGATATTAAAAATTTTTTTTTTCACAAAATGGCAAGTGTTAACAAAATTCCTTTTTGCATGACATCTACTTCTACGCACAGGTAAACTATTACTTCGTCATTTTCTCACTTGCTCATTTATATTTTTTTTACATATTTCTGAAAATGCAAAGAAAAAAATCAAATATTTAAAGCAATTCATTGTGGTACCTTCTTAAAGGAACCGAAAAGAAAAGATGTTGTCAGTGTCCACACTTGTTGATATCTGCATTAAACTGGTGTGAGCCTATTTGAAGTAAATTTTTAAATGGCTCAAAAACCAAAATTAAATATTTTCAGAATCTCAAGTCGTCGTGGAGTAATATATCAGCCTTCCATTAAGAAACGAACATGAGTAAATAAGTCTCCGGTTTAAGTAAGCCTTAAGTATAAATTTAAACAGGAAATATGCCTGTGAAGCTACAATTCAAATGTTGTCACTTAAGTTTAATTCGTTTTTTTTGCAAATCTTCTTAGTTTCACTTCGTGACAATCCTACAGTGGGATCCCACCTAACTAACGTAAATTCATTCACTTCACTTTCTTGTCGTATTTATTCATAATGTCATCGAGTTATAGCTCTGTATATTCCCTGGAGGAAGGTACATACAGGATTAACTTCCAACAGCTGTCAGATGAATTTTTATGTATGACCTTGTCCCACGTAGATATACATATATGAAACAAAAATTGACATACATATATTGGAAGTAATTCACGTAGCATGGAAAGAAATTCATCTCGTTTTTTGTCCTAGTAGCACAGCTTCCGGAAAAAAAAGACCAACAGGTTGTGAAGGGACCACTATAGAGCGGAACTTCTGCCTCGCACATCGTCACCTCTTACAATGTTAGAACATTTTTCTTCCTCACTTTTATGATTTAATAAACGTCGCTTTCAATATCTCCACCCCCTACAAATACGAAATTGATATTGAGCAAGGAAACAATTTGTGAGAAGTGATTGCTAGAAGATTTTCGCCTTTGATTTCCACCCACATGCACATATCGTACATATCCGCCCAACCTTGGTAACATTTCATTTGAGAGATACCGGGGGATATGTGGAATAGCAAGGAATGTGCTCCTTAAGCGCTTTTTTATTGCGATCTCATCAAGCCGGCTTTGTCTTCTTATTACATTGAAATCGATACTTGGAAGGATATTTTCATAGACACACTGCCAGGCTGTGTTGAGTAAATGTGTTCTTTCCGAACACTTTATTAATGCGATGTCAAATATTTGGAGTGAAGGCTTTTCAAATGCAACCCTGAGGCGTTAATTCGGCACAAGAGAAAACATATAAGAAAAAATTCCCAATATCCTGTTAATGCGAAATGTTTGGCAGAAAACAAACCCTCGACATGATTCACAATTCATGTGTACCAGATACAACACTAAGGTGGGTGGAGAAATAAATTTAAATTTGTTCATAAAGTTATGTACATCCCTGAAGACGAAATGCAATTCTGGCGATATGCACAGACATTTGGTTGGATATAAACCAAAAGAAGGATTCGTTGGATAAACAACACGTGCCTACATTACTTACAGTACGAAGCAAATAAACTGTGCAAAACACGTACAACTACCAGACAAGTCGGCAAGACAGAGGAAAATATTTCGAAATTCCAAGAGAAAATATCCTTTTAGCCGAGGTAGTTCGGAGTTTTAGTAGTCTAGCATTGTACAAAGGAAGGACTTCCAAAACCATTCACAGAAAAATAATATATCTTGGGCTACATTTATAGGGCTTCTGTTTACCCATGACATTAAATGTCCTTACGACAGAATCCTTTATGAAACTTATTTGAAATTGGCATGGTGTTTACATCGACTTTAGGGAAGGATGGGGGCGTTTTAACCTTAAATCGATTATCTGCAGCAAGGGCACTCCTACAACTCGACAAACAAGTATATTTCAGAATCTATTACAAGGTTTGGATGTAGGTAATCTGAAGACAGGAAGTATGGCCTCCACCGCAATTCGCGATAAATTCTATTAATTTGTTTGTATTTCGAATTAATCGAATTTTAAATGAATATATGATTGAAGTTTAACTTTTGATTGCATTTCTTGTTGCATTGATTGGAATTCTGCATACGAAAGCCATTTTGTGATGCCAGAAGCAAATTATTATGCATAAAAGTGGAAGCTTGGTTCAATGCTTGAGTGGCAGGATAACCACGATGTAAAATTTCGGCCTGCTTAAGAGTATTTCTTTTTTTTTGTAATTGCAATAAATAATTCCACTCCACATTCAGTTGTAAAAATTGAAATTTCCTCCTTTTCCCTTACCTTAATTCAATCCGGTCAGAGCCATGCAAGGAAATGAATTATAGGGTTGTCCCCTTTAGGAAACAGAAATTCACAGCGAATCTTCTGGAATTAGGGCTACCGCCATTAGGTACTGCCCTTAGGGTGGGGTTTTACTTCCACTCCTGCGATGTCCTGTGATTGTCGAGTTCGGAAACCCCGGTAACAGTTACCGAGGCGCTGCAAGTAGCACTAGACACAGTTGGAAAATGGTGCCAAACAAAACGGCTTCATATAAGTTAAAAAGAAGATTTTCTTTGGTAAAATAAATTTTATTAAGCAGATTTAAGTCGCGATCACAATTAAGTTCATTGACTATTATGTTGTTCATGAATACAAGTCGCAGTCTTTATCGAAGAAACGGGGAGTTAGCGTCTGCATGGCTTCACGTAGCAGCAAAAGGTCTGTATCAGGTGCACGCGCGGTTGTTGGCATTTAATCAAAGTGCTGTGTCAGGTGCATGCGTGGTTATCGTCATTTTTGTTAACTATTCCTCCTTCAAATGCATCCGTCCCGCATGCTAGAAATTTAGTGCAACTGGCCGCATGCCTTGCAAATTTACATTAGTTGTGCGATCAGAAAGGTACTGAGGTCTATCACTAGAGATTGCTGAAAATTTAAAGGGAGCTTAGCTAATTGTTTAATATTTTTGAGGTGGAGTTCGTAAAAATAATCAGTATCGCTTTGGCTTGGAAAATTTGTGGAAGAGGTAATTGTTCTGAATGCGGCTGTTAATGAATTCCTGGTCCTTTATTTTCATGGTATCATTACAAAATTGGATGATGAACCTTCCATGTTTGGAGGTATAGGTTCGTGACAAAATTGATTAGGAATATAGTATTTTCGTTGATGATTTCTAATCTTTCGTTGTCGTTGTATTGGTAGTCACATTTTGTTTTAGTTCCTATCACTAACTGGGCGATACATTCGTTGCCATTGAGTTTCTCTAGTTAGTTTGAACGACAATGTGTTAGATTCTGCACTGTATTGTACCTCTGTTTTAATCGGAACAGATCTTCCTGACTGACTAGCAGTTCCTAATACCTGAAGGTGGTCTGTTTTCGGCTTCGTATCTTTAGATTGACGGAGATGTAATTACATATATTCCCTCTCACGGGTTTTGGGTGTGGAGATTACATATAGGTAGGTGGGTCCATTTACTACTATAGTGGATTGCGAATAGCCAACATCTCATTTGTGGCAAGTAGTACCTTTCCAAAATCTGCTCCTTATTTTCGTCCTGAACTATTTCGAATTTACGTTTCTCGTCACGACTGTCCTCTATGATTCTCTGGGTGATTCGATTAGAGAAAGCAGTGTCTATTTACCACCCTCAAATTGCCGTGTAATTTCGCTGTACACGGAAATACACGGAAAGTACGCGGAAATACACGGAAATACACGGAAAGTACACGGAAAGTACACGGAACTACACGGAAATTACACGGTCATTTGAGGGTGGTAAATAGACACTGCCATTAGAGAAATCTTTTTTATAAACAGTTTCAAAAAACGAAATAAATTTCCCTGGGATTTTAATTCTGTTAATCACGTTTGAGTTTATCTTATCTCTAAGAATTCGTATTAGTTGCTTCTTGTCGGGATCTTTTAATCCTATATAATACCGCTGATATGACTGATGGGGCTCCTCCTATGTTTCTGGTCATTTTCTATCCTAAAGACAATCTTGTTCCTCAAGACAGGAGCTTCACAATGCGGGATAAGATCCGAGCCATCTTCTTCTGCACTATGCGCCGTACTTGTTGTACTCGACTAAGTACAGTACGCGCAGTTCACTTCCGAAGGCAGTCTAGAAAGAGCATCCATAAGTATGTTGGTGTTTTCTGGCTTATACATCAGTTCGTAGCTGTATTGGTCGCTATTCCTTTTCGCTTAAGCTTAGCGTTACGGTTCTTGAAACTCAAGAAAAAGGTAAGTGGCTGATGATCTGTATGTATCCGAATTTGCTTTGCTCCATTAAGGTAGTTCCTTAGATTTTCGAGTGACCAAACTATTGCCAGCACTTTCTTTTCGTTGGTCGCATACTTTTCCTCCGTATTCTTCAACGACAGCGATATGAAGTGTATTGGATTGTCCCTTCCAATATCTCCCGGGGACAAAACCGTTCTTATTGGTTTATTCAAGGCATCAGTTGAGAGGACGAAGGATTTTTCGACGTCCGGTAAGGCTAGTATTTCCGAAGACGTTAACGATGATTTCAAGTTATCCAAGGCTCGCATCTCGTTCTTTTCCGTTTTATTGTTATTTTTCTGGACTGATTTGCCTTACACCTCTGGTGAGGTTTGTAAGGGGCTTGGCGATTCCCGCGAAGTCTTTAGTAAACCTACAGTAATAAGATATTAGTCCCAAGAAGACTTTATAACATCTTTGAGGTTTCCAAGTGGTTGGATGCTACGAATCGCTCTTTCCTATTTTGGATCTGGTTTGATGCCCTTGTCCGTAATCAAATATCCTAAGAATTCCGTTTCTCTTTTGAAGAATACTATTTTGGCTAAGTTCACCACTAACCTGGAGAAGATCCTTTCAATGTTCTCAAGGTTACCAAATATTATTTCGTCGTACATATAGACGTAAAATATCTTGCCGATGTAATCCTTAAGGAAGTCGTTTATCATCCGTTAAAATATGGTAGGCCCATCCTTCAGTTTGCAGGAAACCTCAACAGCTCGTATTTTCTATTTTAAGCGCAAAATTCAGTTTTACACATAAGTCGTTCTTCTTCATCCTTATCTGGTCAAATGCAGGTGTTTGATTTATTGTTGTAAAAAATTTGGATTTCCCAATGCTTGCTGTGGTGTTTGATATATCTGCGATTGGGTAGGTATCCGCTACTGCAATGGTATTCAGGGGTTTAAAGTCTTTATCAATTTCTGAGGCATTGGGTTTTTCCTACACTCTTAATACTGAAGAATTGTAAAGACTCTTCGACGGTCGGATTATTCCATCATCCAGCAAACTTTTTATTTGTTCCTCCACCTCTTGCCTCATATTAATGGGATAGGGGTATGAATTGGTATAAATTGAATCATCAGTTGTCGTTCTCATTTCCGCTCTCACGCTGGTTTCAGTCAAAAGAAAATAATGCCAGGGCAGTCTTCGAAAATAAAAAATAAAAAAAGCTCCACATTCCTTCTTAAAATTGTACACTATGTTAAAGCAAAAATATCATTGACTTCGTTCTTAGAGAAATCATGAAAATTCAGAATAATTTTCACCACGAATTATGCATATCAAGGTGTAGTCTCGTCTATGGCAAGAGCTATACTACGGTATTGATGCTATGGTATCGATACCATATATGTGCTACTTAAATTTTGAATGATTCGAGTTTACTAAATTTTATTAATTCACAATATAATTTCAAATTTCGCATAGTTTGTTTAAAAATACCCTCCATTGCCTATTTTTATTTGCACCGCATTAAAATTAATTTAGTTCTCAATTCGAATTATTCAGTTCTTTTTATATTACAATGCCAAAGTTGATGGGATGCACTATGATGCTAAAACATAGCCTTGGCAGGAATGGAAATAAGCGTAATGGAAATGGCTTAAGGAGTTGAGTGAAGGGGATGTCGATGTACGACTCTATTGAAAATTTAGGCTTATAAGACGAGGGACAACACAGAAAATAGTAAACATTCGTGTTGTTCGGCTTAGAAATGATTCCGAAATTTGACTTTCAGAGTGTAAGGGTGGGAGCGACATGAATCTTTTATTTCGCGCATTGTGAAGTGTCTATACGAAATCAGGCTAGCAATTTCGTTAGAACAATGGCCGTGGAAATATCGATAGAAAAGTGAGAGACAACCGATGCTCCACAGAGTCAATGTTCTCAGAGATTGAGGAATCGGAAATGTATTCAATATCCTTACACTGCACTTTATCTAACGCGGACAATGCGGTAGGCCCCTGCCCAAATACGGGAATTATATTCCAGTCTAGGCCTGATGTGGGACTTGTAGATCAGCACCAAGTTAGACGGAGTGAAGTGTTTCTTACATCTCTATAGAAAACCCAAACATTTCATTGCATTTTTGGCGACAGAAAATATATCATCGGTCTAGCTAAGGTTACTGGATACCTCAATTCCCAAGATGCTTAGAGAGGGCGAATTGAGTATATTCACTCCGACGACGTTCAACAGCATTGAGTTTTGCATGCATTATACATAAAAGACTCTGTCCCAAGCGAGGATCATAGAAATGTCATTGTTTAATGATCAAGCATGCGTTATCGATTGAATTCTCTAGAATTCCCACGAGAATTGATTACGTAATCAAAAGAGTACACAAAATCAACGGTGCTGTCGTCAGCGAAACTGTGAATGGGATTGCAAGTGAGAGATAAAAGATCATTGATAAAAAGAAGAAATAAGGTTGGTAAGAGAACTGAACCCTGAGATACACCGGCGTTGATTTCGCAGGGATCCGTTGCACCTCTGTCTGTTATTACACGTATTGAACGCCCTGACAAAAAACTCTGCATCCATTTAAAGGTGCGCGTGACGACCAAATTCTAGAGGTTTGACTAAAAGGGAAGCATGTCAGACTCTATAAAAAGCTTTTGAAGTATCAAGAGTGACGATTTCAGACTCTCCCAAATTATGGATATAATGATTCCAACGCTCCGTTAGAACAGTTAGTATATTTATATTTTCTAGATATTTCACTAACTGAAAGTTAATGACTGGCCTTTAGAAATGAAAGTGGCTTTTTTTGCTGATGCGCTGCGACGAGGATGGAAAAAGCTGCGATGAGGGCGGTAATTATGAATTAGCAGCAAGCGGGTCGGCTTTGTTTGAAGAGCTAGTACAAATTTTCGCATTATGGAATTATGTAACAATATAATTTTTAGATTGACTTAATTAATATTTAATTAATTTATAAATACCAATTAAAAATTTTGCACTCTATCTGCTCTTATTTATATTTATATATTTTTTCTTTATTTTCAGGTAAGTAACTACAAATTTGTCATCCAATTCGTTGTGATTGCGCGGGTATGCTTGGCTTGGTTTCCCTTGTACTAAAGAGTTAAACGCCTTGGGAGTCCCGGTGACACCATAAAATGAAAACAAGAGTTTTCTCTTCCTCCCAGCTGTGTGAAGGTGAGTGTAAAAGTCGCATTCTTCCTGTTTGGCCGCTCGTGTTGGCGATTTATTTGCCGTTAGCTTACTGAGATACGCCTTCCTTCCAGAAAATAATTTTTTTTTTAAGAACCGTGATGGCAAACTTCTTTGCTTTAAATCTTTTTTCATTTGCCACTTCTTCATTAACTTTTTCTTTAACATAGTACGTCCCTGCTTTGGCGCCAGTTAACAAAAAAAAAAAACAAAAACAAAAAAAAAATATTTTTTTTTTGTAAAATACATTTCATTAAGTAAGATTTTGTTCAAAAATACTAGTCACAGTCTTAGTCAAACTGCAGTGAAATTAGAACTGTGCATGTATGCCTGTTGTGGTGTCTGACCTCCTTTTATCGCGCTTTGTTTTAGCGGGAGAGGTAGTCTTCCCAAAGACACCGGACAGCCCGTGCCTTCGACAGTATGAGATTCGTACTCACTAAAACACCTCTCCGGGGATTAGCCAAACCAGACCATTTAAAAGGGGGTCCCCTTCGTAGCCTCCCAGTCTCACTGGGGGGGGGGGGGGGGGGGGGGGGGGCGTTAAACTTAGTTTTCTGTGTCACTGCTAGAATAATAGCCTATCTGCAGGAATCTATATTGTTCCACCGTCTTCAGAGTTCCGCATTAGTCCATGCGTTAAACTTAACCTCCACCCCTTCTCTGCACACGGCATCTTCTACTGGTGCGTGATAGCCAACTCGTTAGGGTCTACCATATCTTTCACCGCCGCACCTGAGGAAGTGCTAGTTATTATTTTGCAAATGGCACTTTCATCTTTCTGTCGGCGTAAGTCCATACTCCATAGCTGCCGCAGAACCTTCGGAAGGACCACTTGGAGGTGTAACTAACACTTGAGAATGTCCAGATTAGGTTCGCCGCATCCTAGTAGACTTCAGCTCTGCTCTTCCACCAACCACATAACCCACTACTACTATTCAGACAGACTTAAACTTTTAAGGCTCGACTCTCTTAAAACTAGACGAAATAACTCTAAAACTGTTTTTGCTCTCGATTGTTTGCAGGGCTTAATTGTGTCGCCTTCTCTTTTATCATGTTTCATTATTGCTGTTCCGTCTCGCTCCTTGAAAAGCTCCAATTTAAACAAAATTATATTCCACTGTACTAATTCGCAGGCCTGGTAGACAATGAATAGTTGTCTAACCTAAAAGTGCAAAACACTGTCTTTTGACATATTTGAGGTCATGTAGCACCGTGATGTTTTTTTTTTTTTTGAAAAAAACTATGTGTAGGATCTTATAGTACAAGTCTTCGTCTTTCAAATGCCGTTAAGTTTGCTCAAATAACCTCTATAAAACTGTCATTAGTAATAGTCTACCTGTCACAGGTCCTCTGCTATCGACAATAGACAAACCCTCGACAAGATGGTGGACAGGAAAACAAAAGACCCTCGTGGCTTCTGTAATAAATTTGAGAGTACCCCAAGCCTCTTAGTCAAACGGGATGACAGTTGAACTTCATCCATTCTTTAGTCGCTGGAATTACTGGTGGATATTTACATTTCGGGTTGCTAAATAGCTGACGTTGCTGAGCTGCCGGATACTTTGAGCGGTCATGAAGTGGTCCACAAGATCCTCAATATGAGGAGATTTAAATGGCCGATACAAAGTTTCAAGCCCTATAAATCATCGGGTTTAGATATGGTCCCTGCTGAACTTCAGTAAGCTTCTGAGATACTTCTTTCATGGCTAATGGTCATCTATGAGGCCTACCTTAACCTCACCTATATTCCGTCCTCATGGATGAGAGTGAAGATGGTCTTCATTGCTAAAGGCGGAAGGGCCTCAGATTACAAAGCTAACGATTTAGGTAGGTTCGTCGATACTGCTTTACATGAACTTACCACAATTATATAGCATTCGTGACTGCATAAAAAATATTCACTTGAAGCCTTCCTTAACATCGAGGGTGCTTTCAATAACAGCAGGCCAGAGGCGATAACAGCATCCTTGAAAAGGTTAGGTCTTGAGGATCTTCTCGTCGAACTTATTGACCTTATGCTAAAAAGCAGGATCATCGACTCCAGTTTGGGAGGATGTAGCATACCAAAAATCGTCACTAGAGGTACTCCTAAGGGAGGTACTACTCCTCTCGACTAGGACATTAACCACCGGCTTGGAAAGCCGCTCCAGTTTACATATAGGCTCCCCGAGAACTAGATTCCACTGGTGACAGGATTTCAGGTAGGACATTTAATTGTTAACTATCGAAGAAATAGGTACATTTTATGCATTCACAGGTTTTTGTCGTTTACATAGTATCGCAGTGTTTTATACTTTGGATAATATCACAATAACGTAGAATCAAAAGTTATTACGGATCGAACTTTACGTACATTGTTAATTTCGGTTGCCGGTGTTATTATGTCTTTCTGGATGATTCCGACAAGCACACCTCATTCAAATCTTGTTTTAAAGCAAACTTATTGTGATCTTTGATTTGACAGCTTATGAGATAATTGTTATCTCTTGCTTTGGTTTTCCTCATTACACCTAAACCAAAAAAAAAATCAAAAAAAAAAAAAAAACAGTTGACAATTGACATGGCTTGGAAAATAATCTATTTAAAGACAAGACAAGACTACAAAATCTAACCTCTTTCAGCTCATGATTTTCATTATTTAATCATAAAAAATGTAAAATGTCCATTCCATTCCATGCTCCAATACCCTCATGTACCCTAGTGGTCTACATAGATTTGTCGACTGAAATTGATTTTGATGTACTGGGCAAAGTGCAAGGATTGCTTTCCATAAATCTCTGTCAGATAGGTTTTCCCATGTTTTAAGTGCGAATGAGGTTAAGCCTATCGTTCCGTGTACTTTTGCTGCTGCATTGTTTCCACGTTCGAGCTTTGGTGTAAAGACCACTGAGCAACATGGCGTGGTCACAGCGCTACATTATTTTAATATCGGTAATTGGTGCTGCTAAGTTATTGTAAATTTTCTTTATCCTTTCTATAAAGTTTTATTTCTACTTGTAGTTTGGTATTATGCAGTTTTAATGATTTAGTTAAACTAGCGAAAGGAACTTTCCACACATATTTGAGACTAATTGTGGCTTCTGCTAGATACTTGTGGTAATATTTCAATTGTTGTTATAAATACTCCATTTAACGCCACTTGATGTAACGACAAACTCCCTAAAACGTCGAAATTACTTGACTCTGTTGGTTTACCTTGCAGTATCCCAAGATATGATTAAAATACATAAGAAAATACAATTAAAATTTTGGTGAAGCAAAAAACGTCAGACGAAGATAACAGACTATACGCAATAAGCTTTGTTATTTGTATCACTATCAATGTTTGTTGTTTGTAAATTTTACACTTTATTAGTACATAAAAAATATTATAATATGTAGTAAAATAATATTGATTTTTCTCCTTTCCATTTTAACGACAACTCTCAATAACGCCAGTCCCTTCAGTGTCGCTATATAGACTTTACACATTGAATGAATTGAGTAATAGCTGCAATTAAAATATTAAATTTATAAATTATTATTAAATAGGCATTAGAAATTAAGATTTGGTCAGCTTTAAGTAATTGAAAGTGTAAGGTTGTGAAAAAATAAAGGCACTGATAAAAGACACGACTGAAAGTGCTCATAAAAATTATATTTCTTGTTTCGACCATACATAATTTTAAACAGCTAACGACAAATTATACAACAACATTACTAACACCTTTATTTATGTGTTATATAGCAGTTGCAATTTACTTTAATTGATAACAATTTTAAAATTGCTTAGCTTTATGTTCTTTTGGAAATATTTTTATGAATTTATTATTAAGACCTTTTGCGCAAGTACATCCTAGATACACACAACTGAATAATTAACTCCACCATTTCACAGTGCGCTTTTACGAGGCAATTTTTTTTGTATACTTTTCGCTTTAAGTTTTTTTTAAACTGTTGGTTTTGCATTTTGTCTCTTAAGTATTAAAGCTAAAACTATAGTAGTCGCTTCTTGATAAATTCTGCTCATTCAAAGTCCGGCTACACATTATGAAGTTAGTCGCCACCTCTTTTTCATCAACTAACCCTATAATTTTTTTACCATGGCAATGTGCTCCACACAGCAAGAAACAATTATTATTATAGGGCCGCACGTTACGAATTAAGGCGAGTGCTCCCTTCACTATCCTTTCGCATTCAAGGTACACATTTTTTCCATAGTATTGTTCAGGAATCGTACTCTGTTAAGCAGAATAAAACTAATCCAAATCGATTCACGTGTTACGAAGCTAGGTGCCACTTCTTCTCCGTACCACACTCTAAGACCTCAACGTTTGTTATGATACATGTGCCATAAGTAGAAGTGGGTTGTTCTGAACGAAAATATTCAATTCCGGTCGCTTCTAGAGATTCGTTCATTTATAAGTTTTGAGTCCATCTAACAGGTCGAGAGCAAGTAAGTGACATAGTCGCGTTAGTCAGAAAAATATAAATTTACTCCCATATAAGGGTCAGAATTTGGACTCATTTCTGCCGTGGAGTATTGAGTACTAAACGCTCTACTTATGCACTGACTCAGTCCGAGTACACTTGTAATAATACTGCAAACGCTGTGATTTTAAGGCACTTAACTTGCTTACAGTGTTGGTTTTGAGTTGAGGAATCTAAACCGAATCAATTTTGTTAGGAACAAATCATTTAAAACTTGGACTCCGGGGTTCGAGTCACTTAAAAGCCTAATTTTGTCCATCTATGTAGCAAGATACTTTATAACACAAGAAGCGAATTGTCCAAAACGGTCTACGCATTATGAAATAAAGGTCCCCCTCACCAGAGCTATAAAAAATAAATACAAGTTCCAGTTCCAGTACTAGTACTTGTATTTGTAAAATTTTTCAATACCAATAGCAGTACTGGTATTGTGAAAAGTTCAAATACCAGTACTGGTATTGGTACTGGCAGCCACCAGTAACATACGAATTCTAACAGTGCCTTGCTAGTACTATCAGTACTTTACCAGTACTAGAAGTACTTGACATTTTCCAGTGACTTCTAATTTAATTGAATATATTGAATATATATATAACTATAATATAACAATATAACTAATGCATTTAAAACCAATAAATTTACCTTAATGAAATGTTTGAAATATTGGTAGTCTGGTCCTGTTAGTGTTGGTATGATACTGGTGGCTACCAGTACCCATAATAGTACTGGTATTTGAACTGTTTAAAATACCAGTATCAGTACTGCTATTGGTGTTGGAAAATCTTACAAATAGAAGTACTGATACTGGTCTCAATTCCGCAATATCAAAATACTGGAATACTGAACAGATCTGCTTCACTCTCCACTCCTAGATCCAACATTTTTCTCATAGAAATGGCGGAACATATTCCAGACAACAAAATATTAATCATCCAAATCTATTTACACGTTACGAGTTAGGTTCCATCCTCATCTAACTTTAAAATATTAAATTGGAATCGCCATATCTTATGGGGTATACGGATTTCCCCAAAAACTCAACATTAATTTAACCTACTAATTTGACCTATTGTAAATGGTGTACACAAATATTCAGAAATGGGAATATCTCGAAAAATACGCATTGTATTGAAAAAAAACTTGTTTAATATTTTTTCGAAAGCTGTCCAATAACACCAAACTTAACGCCCCACCTGTAACCCCTGGGGTGGGAACTAGTTTTAGCTTTACTCAGGAATAACGATGTGGACGCAGTGGCTATCTATGCCTTTAGGATGCTTAATTAACTTGAGTCCCTTCACATCAGAATGCTTGATTATCTTCAGTTCCTCCGCCTCGGGGTGCTCGATTAACGTGAGTCCCCTGGCCTCTTATCTTGGGGTGCTAATTTACGCCACTCACCAAACTTTACAAAGTTAAAGAAATTATGCAATAAGATGTTCAAATTGGTCACATTCCTGCTCTTGGTAATGTGCTAACCGAAAATACACTTGTTGAGAAACAATTTCCAAAAGTCTGGTTCAATTGAGTTTGAAAGATTGCGTATTCTTTCTTTCAGCTTGTTAATATTTTCCTGGTTGGTCTTGTAAACCTTACTTTTAAATACCCCCAAAAAAGAAGTCAAAATGACTCCTTTTGTCATATCAGGTGACCTTAGTGGCCATTCTAATACACCTCTTCGACCAATCCATCTTTCCGGAAATATATTATTTAGCAAATTTCGTACACAAACAGCGAAATGCGCTGGAGCTCCATCTTGATGAAACCAGATATGGTATTATGCCTTTCCAATGATTTATCGTTTGGCAGGTATTATTTAATCATTTAACATGTTTAAATACTTACTTTTCAATATTTAAATTGCCGGCAATAAAAAACCCCTATAATTCGATTACACAAAATTCCTGCCCAGACATTAAGATTCTGCTTATACTAAGTAGATCTAATCCAGTAAGGATTCTCATCAGACCAATACCTCATATTGAAATAAAACGTAGCTTCATTTAAGAAGCAAGCAGGTTTAGAAAAGAAGTCTATTGTTATTAACATACCGTAACTAATTACTTCGTAAAATTCAAGTCTGCTCTTATTTTATTTATGTATCTTCATATTTTTAAGAAGTGAATCTTGCTTTTTTACTACATCTTTATTAACTCGCGTTCTTGTCTGTTTGTCTGTCTTTTCGGTACAAACTTTGCAGTCGACTTCCCGATGAGCTAGAGACTTGAAACTTTGAAATATTAACTCGCTTTCTTATCTGTCTGTTCGTTAGGTATCAATCCTATTACTTATCTCACGCTAATTTCATCAAAATATTTAAAATCGATTGAAAAATTATTTATTTAAGACTAAAAACTAGAAAATAATTTCTACTAGCCCCATACAGATTGCTAACCCCAGTCATCTTTTTTCTTTCTAAAAGAGATTGAGGCGATTGAGCCGCAAAAACAAATAGAAACAGATCTTACAAAATAACAAAAGGGAATTTATCGATGGATCTGAAAGTGAATTACAAACTCCATTCTTAATGAAAACTAAAAACGAAATGAACATTAGTAAATGAAGGTAATGTAACTGAGTACCCAAAGCAATGTTCTCGTTCCGAGTTTTGAGAGTAAAGGAAACTCTTACCGTACCGCATTGCGTTTTAAATAAGCTGGATATTTCTCAATGGTAGGGGAAATCAATGTAGCTTTTTCAGTGGAATACGAATCTGCAATATCTTATTTTGGAAAAAATAAATGAACTTAAATTGGACTTTTCCTCTGGTCCTGACGGTATCCCTCCAGTCTTCGTCAAGTCCTGTTCCGTTGTCCTTCTTACTCTACTGCAATTAGCGATAGGTCCCTTCAAGCTGGTAAATTTTCTGCATTGTGGAAGTGCTCTTTTATAGTCCCTGTTCATAGAAAGGGCCATAAGAATATTATAACTAATTATAGACCAATCGCTAAGTTATCTTGCATACCTAAATGATTTAAATCAATAGTGTATTCATAGCTTATAGAGCGTTGTATTGGCTTAATCTCTCCCAATCAGCATGGGTTCTAGGACATATCATGTGTCGCTCCGTGGACACATGATATGTCCACCTTCACCTGGTATATCACAAGGCTGTCATCTCGGCCCTCTACTATTCTTGCCATTGACGACATTGTCCATCTGATCTCGTACTCGAATGTTCTAATCTACGCTGATGACATGAAGATCTTCTCTTATATTAAGGATGGTGGTGACGCCGCTCTTATACCAAAGGACTTAGATACGTTTCTGGCGTGGTGCGAGCATAATAGCTTACATCTAAGTTTTGAGAAATGTGAGGCTATGACCTTTTCCAGGAGCCCTAATTCACAAGCTTGGGATTACAACTTTTCGGGGAATGGTCTCCGTCGCGTGCTGTCCGTAACTGACCTTGGGGTGAAACTTGATAGGAAGCTTGACTTTACTCTGCATATTAACTATATCGTGTCTAGATGCTTTGTTAAGCGTTGGTCTAGAGAGTTCTCGGATATACCAATATTGATGCACTTGTACTGCTCCTTAGTTAGACCTATTCTAGAGTATGTATCTCACGCTGTTCATTCCAAGCTGTTCATAGAGCTTCCAGTGCCAACATAACCTTCGAAGACTGCTTTTGTTGCATGTTGAACCATCCAGATCTAATTATGGCATACATGAACCAATTAATCGTTTATGTAGGGTTGTTAATGCACGTCCTAATTTTGATTTTACTCTTAGCAAGGTATCGTTTAAGAACTTTCTATTTTCTGTGCTCCTCCGGTATAAGACTGACATTGACAGCTTACTTTTCCCCCGGAGCAATGGAAAATTTGACTATTCTTTATGCCAGGATCGTCAAGAATGTGGAAGTTTAAAGCAACAGAACGTTATCTTGTAGCATTCACATTGACAACCTGATTGCTAAACTGTATGCTATTCTCTGAAAATTATCACCTTCCGCCTCCTGCATACGCCGATAAACTCGCGGGTACTTCGTGTATATTTATGTAGTTACATCTCGAATTTAAAAAATATTTGTATATGAACAACGGATGTATGCAGAGGGGGGTTAGTGAAAAATGCAACCAAACGTAAATTACGCTAATGACATGCTACGACGCCACGCGATTTGAGGAAGGCAATTCAATTAGCATTAGTAGAGTTTCAGATTTATATTTAACTTATTCTAAGACTTTGTTTTATTGGGAAAGTTTAAAATATACAAAATCATCATCTTACGAGCTCTTTTTTACCCTTCCTTAACTCAAATTCTTAACACATTTCCTTACCCTCAATTCCTTTGCTGTTAAGACTGGGTTTAACATCATAGGGTATACCCTGAACTTTGACATTATTATAAAAAAAAGTAAGTCAAGTATGAAAGTTGTTCATGCTTCGAGGGTTCCGTACTTAGGTTAAATGTATATATTTTTTAAATCCCCGTGTTATTCTAGCCGATGCATAAAAGCAATAACCCAACGACAGCAAAATCCAAAACCTTACAACAGCAACACAGAAAATTAAAGAACCTGTCTTGACAGACAGACAGACGGATATAACTACAAATTAACAATTCTCGGGCTTTTTCCTTTACCTGTGCTGTGAGACCTTGCTTTTTGCCAAATGTCATGATTATAGGTCAAGAGGAAGTACCCTAAAGGTTTTGATTTATTTGCGAGTGTCAAAATATGCGGCAAAGTGGCCGTATTTTTTGATTGTGTTAACTTAGACGATTGCTTTTTTTACCTTAGTATTTGATATTAATTTCAACTCGATACCTCCACGCGGTACTGAGAAAAAGGGTCTTGACAGACAGACTGACAGCCAGCGAGCAGACAGATGGAAAACGAAGTTTTCCGTTTTGTGGTACGGAACCTAAAAAACCATCACAGAGGTTCTCGCGACTGCAGATTACAGGTCAACATAATGTAAACTTAAATTAAATTCAAATAGAACATTTTTTCCTACATTTTAATGAAGTCTACACATTAGACTCTACAGAATGTCTGCTAAATTATTAATTGGACAAAAACTCGAACTCAATGCAAATCTAACAGACGAGAGATATCAGCAGTTTTCTTTGAAATATTCAAATCAATATCAAATTGAATTTCGGAATAGATGGATCTGATAGAATTTCAAATAATGCCCTTTGCGTCCTCACTGGATTAAATTGAATCAATCGAATCGCGAGAGAGAAAGCGGGATTTTTACTCGCAGATATTGCGTTGAGCATTCTAATTAAATGGTTGGCTAATAAAATGAAAAATCGTTTAAGTGGATTAAAAAACGAACAGTTCTGGTCAGGCAATTTTCTAGAGTTCTTTGCTAGAGGATATGATGAACTTTTACTATTTGATTTTAAATAATGGATCCTTTTTGGGTCAAGAAAGATGGCAAACATTTACGAGAACAAAATTATATTATTCCGGCATCCTTGAAGTCTAACTCTTTTGCTCTAAGCCTTTACATAGACCACAGTCCGCATCAGTTACGTTCGAAGTCAGTTCCAGAAGATTACTGAACTTTTCGGGTAAAAGTTTAAAAAATGAATAATTTCCATATTTCAAAGGACAACGGAATTGTGGCTGTTTGCTGCTGTCATCTTCAAAAGTTTTTCCGCAATTCTACCCCAAGGCTCCAGTACAATATTTTTTAGCATTATCTTTGGTAGCGTTCGCTGCGGTTTTACATAACCAAATTCTTCGGCTGTAGTCCTGATACCGAAAAAGCTATTAATTTTTAAGAATTACAATAAAACTCAACCATGTCGCTTGCAGTCGATCCTTAATCTAGGGCGCCATTAACTTATTTCAATTCAACCAAATTGGGAGGATATTTAATTTTTTTTTACAACAGAAACTTCATCCGATTCCTGTCAAGTTTAAATGAAATTCGTTTTGATGAAATTGAAGACATAAAGCGATGAGCTCCCTTCCACTAAACTTATGCCAGTCCGGCAAATA
This sequence comes from Leptarthrus brevirostris, assembly GCA_964036015.1. Classification (NCBI taxonomy): domain Eukaryota; kingdom Metazoa; phylum Arthropoda; class Insecta; order Diptera; family Asilidae; genus Leptarthrus; species Leptarthrus brevirostris. Next base: position 128,055,849 of record OZ038372.1, read on the forward strand.
TGGTCTACCCTCCTTTCCCCGTCCTGAATAACATTGCAGAAACTGATTAGCTTCCCCTGGAGAACAATATCAGGTAAACCATTGAGGGACTTCCAATTCCAGCAAGGGGATACCCGATTCTTGTTATTCTGTGAATAAAATCACACGGAGAAATGCGTTAGAGATTTTCTTAGTTTGCAAGACTGTTCTTTTGTACGAAATCAGAACGCTTTAAATGCTATTATGACTGTGCACCCGGCAACCAACCCCAGGTTATAAATTCTTTTGAGATCACTTGCCTCCTTGATTTTATTTTACGATTCCTTCCAAGCGAGGCAACCCAGATTTTTTGTGACTCCCCAGGGATCCTGCTTAAGTCAAAGAGATTCTCTGAGGGGTGGGCCATTTTTGTTTTGCTTTGTACTTCGCTTTTGAGTATCTGTGCGCTGAAACATAATTCGAAGCTTTGATGGCTTTATTTTGGTTGTGCTTTTTGCCCCGAGCTCTCCTATAAATCATGGTTTTGAGGTATCGTAGACCGCATAGATTTGAACAATAGTACACAGAGAATATTTGTGCTGGAAATGTTAGAGTATCCTTCAGCATACCATAATTTAAGTTCATGCCAGCAAAAGTGTAGACAAATATGTGTAAAAAATTAATACAAACTTGTAAAAACCACACTTCATAAAACCGAGGCAGGAAACCATGAAATGGACGTGGTTGAAGTTTCGCCGGGGCTAAGCACTTATTTATGTAATATAAATGAATGGAAATATTATAAAAACTAAAATCGCTCATAAAATCGCAGTAACAGCGAAAACTGCATTTTCCATTCACCTATTGAGGAGATATGATTTTGAGAGCTCGTTTTAAAACTGAGTGGTTAAATGATAAAAAAATACCTCTCTTAATTTAAAGGTTCAGGTTTGTTTTTATAAACTAACTGTTTTACAATGCATGAATTTTATTTGAGAAGTTTCAACTACTTAAATATGGTAATGGTTCTGCGAATTTTGAATGCGTCAGCAATCAATGATGTTATCATAATATTTCAAAGCATAACAAGTTCTTGGTGAAGTTAATTGAATTAAAATCGATATCAGTATTGGTAATTGAAACGTACGATTAATTTGAGAAGGTCACACAGATATTACATTGTGCACTAAAGTTGCATAACACTGCACTCTCACAAACTGCGTTTTTTTTATTTATTTTTTTAATATCTTATCCCGAAAAGTATTCGGCTACAATCACGATATTCTTGGGGATTGCATTCTATTGTTTAATCTCCGCACAATATTTATCTCTTATAAAATTCCATTGAAATCTTAGTGGTGGATTTAATGAATATTTCAGAAAGCTGGACTCGGTAATCATTGCAACGAATATATTTTGCACATACTATTGTTGGGAACTGTTCGTTTCGTGTATAGTGATTGAAGTTCAGATAAGCGGGTTGCAGGGCTGCTTCTTTAGGTACCGTTAATAAACGAGAGTGCATTTTTATTGCCCATAAATTATCTATAGACCGACATACCCTGGCTGGCAAATATGTTTCATTCCTACTTCGGCAGCTTAAAAAGCGTAAAGCCGAATAACAATAATTCGTTTAATACTGACCGCTCTAAGGCCATTTATAACAAAGAAGCAGTCCTCCGAATTATACGGCTTTCGAGTACCTACTCATAGTTACTTTACAAAAAAAGCGAAAAAGTTTTTTGTAGGCTGCGGCAGTATAGATCGGTGTTCTTTAGAAGCCCTTCCAGCTGGTAAGTCATGGATTCGCCATCACGGATTCGTTGACTAAATTTGCCGTAAGCTCGACGTCTTGGGGGCACCTGATCATAAGCGTGATCGCCCAGTATCTCTCTAAAATAATCTTCTTGAACTCTTTTGTCTCTCTGACACATTCGAACATAATGTATCTATGATCCACGTATAATGGTTTGTACGAGACTCTGCAGCCACTTACGGTGTTATACCTACTTCAGTCTGATCTTAAATTTTTGAATTCCTTATTAACCCTCATTTGATGAAATATGTGCATAAATTTATATGTCGAGGAAATACCTATATCTTATATGTGATCACCAGAACGGTTTCTGCTCCAGCCGTTCAACCAGAAACTTAGTAATTGGTCTGATAGAACATTGCAGTCTTTGTGTCCATAGTTTTGATAAGTCCGAAATTGTTGCTTTTTATATTTTAAAAACTGTTGATAGAGTTTTAACCCGCACTTCTAGGCAAACTTTATGTATTTGGGATCCATCCTCGATTCTTAAAATAAATTGAAAATGTGTTCGGCAGACACACCAGCTACACCAACTTAATAGTTCGAGGAGTTCTTTCATCAACTTTATTTATTCTTTTTGTAAAGTACCGTCTATCTCTTACTTTAAATGCTGTTTATAGTTTCGCTAACAACAACATCCTAGATTTGCCGTACTCTTTTGATTCGGTAGTGAATTCTTGTGCGAACTCTACAAAAATCATCCGAAAACTCATGTTTGTTTATTGTTATTTAAAACACATCTGGCATAACCCCAACCCATTTTCGTCTATGGGGTGCATATATCCAGTTTGCTATCACTTAAATCTTAGATAAATACGATAAAAAGTTTTGTTTTTTTACAAAAAGATTTTAGAAATCCCTTACTCCATCTGAATTGGAGGGGCTGGACGTTCCATCTGCTCTGCGCTAGATAAATTTTAAAGTAAGACTGTTAAAGTTATATGCGATTCTAAAATATCTTCAAGCCTTCTTCCACTAGAGCATCGACGGAATTTCGGTTGTCTTTAACCTTCTATCGCTATATTTACGACCACTCTTTTATCTAAATTACTGCCCTCACCCTTTGAAGGTCTGTCACCCGGTGTGATATTAGAGCATTAAGTTGTTCTCACGTCCATATCCTTGACTGCGAATTTTTGACATCTTTCTTATTCAGAACAACATTAACGTGCAATATGTTACCATATTTTGTCTTTTGTCTTTAAAAAAACCGAAATTTATCATCGCCACTTCCTTCACTTAACCGCTGAAACCATTTCCTCCTTTATCATCAATTCCCTTATTGCTAAGGCTGTGCTTTAGTATCACAGTATTGTCGTAAAAACAAATTTCAAAATGCCCTGAAGGGTTCCGTAACCAGCTAGGAAACCTTTATAGTTTTGATATGTCCATCCGGCCGTCTGTCCGCCTGCCTGTAGGACAGCGACTTCCTATTTTCTCATTTTGTATACAGACATGAATTGATGACCTTAACATAAAAATGATGAAATTTAAAAAAAGTGGGTTTTTGAACATACATTGAAAAGAGAGCAAAAAAAAACTAAAATGTTTTAAAACCTTAAAATGTTAGGAAGTTATCATTTATTCATTTATTTATTTATTCATATATTCATTTACAATATTTCATTAATGTGCTGATTACTACAAAAGAGAACTAAACAATAAACTAAATAAAAACTTAATAAAAACACTATAACAAATCATATAAAAACAAAGAACAAGAAGAGAATTCGCAAAATATAAATTCAGAAAACAAAAGTGCTAAAGTGAATAAAAAGCAAATAAAAAGTAAAAAGTACAACAAAAACCAAAAAGTAACCTCAACAAAGCTGACTCCTCACATGATTACGCGATAGATGAAAATCGATATCAAATAGACACCAGCTACAAATCAATATATCCCCCCCCCCGCCGCATATATCAATATATTCCACCATATATCAATATATCCCCACCTAAAATTTCTAAACTGTCGATGTAAATGATCTGAAAAGAATGTAGTTTTGTTAGCACGTAAACAAACAAGTGCAAGGTAAACAAAAAAATCAAAACAAAAATACAGGAAAATAAAGAGCTTAACGAAACAAAGATATACGAAATCAGGACATCTTTAGTCTTAGGTTTGCAATTCAACTCGGCTTAAAAGTTGTATTCTGCGAAAAGTAAGTTACGGTATTGTAATGTTTGTGCATGTAGAGAAATCGTGTATCCCAGTTTTCGCCATTTAGATACCTAATTACTTATGCTTTAATTAATAACCTCTTCTCAAACGCCTAGAGACAAACCTCGACTAAAATAAGGCAGACAGCCATTTTAAGATGTCCTCATCCTTCTTTGTGTTACACACTGAGCATTTTGAGGTTTCACTAGTTTTTCAAGGACGTGCATTAAGCCGCAAGAGATCGCCTCTGCACTTAAAAATTCATCTAACCTTTCGCAAACAGTACTACATGGAGTATATATGAGCTATCCATTTGATAACTTAATCACTTGTAAAGCCCATGTCGAATGCTTTGTTGTGCTCGATTTGTGCTTTAGTTTTGCATAAAAGTGATGTCCTTTTCAGTATAGGAGCTAGTGATTGGGTCAGTTCATTATTATTTATAGTAACATTGTGTTCTTGTTCTAATTCTCACCACCTTCACCATATATCCTTCTCTAGATAGTCTTCCTTCTTCCATGTTTAGAAGTATTTTTCTAATATATTGAAAATCACAACTTAGGGTGAGACTATATAAATGTGGGAGACCTGTCCAATAATTTCTTAACGAAATGTCTCTGCAGTTTTCAACATCTTCATATTGCTGGTAAGCCCACACCTGCGAGCAATAGCACATAATTGCTACAGATACCACTTTGTACACTTGTATAGAGGCAGGCACGGCATGTATTTGTAAGAAATTGGTTCATGTTAGGTTTATTTTTACTTTTGATAGTTGTAACCTTTCTTCTAAGTGTTTTATAAAGGAAATTTTAGGGGTTGAGGTTATAGCTAAATACTTCTAAGATTTTCGTCACCCTTGAAAGTGGAGTGTTCTTTACATCATACACTCTGGCCAGAAAGAAAGAAAGAAAGAAAGTAGAAATCTTTAACTTGCAGAATCTTTACATCGACGGAATCTTGTTTTAACACAAAAATACCATTCAACATCCTGGATTTCTTCAAACGACCTAAGATCTGAGAAACAGATTGCACATACTGCTTTATCGAAAAAATGTACAAGGTACAAGGTGTACAAGTTCTGGAGTTTTTATATGGAAGTTTTGGTAAAAATTACGGTTCTTAACCTCAACTGTAACCTTGTTGCAATTATGAGGTACCTTTATTTTTACGGAACAGCGCCATAAAATTTTCTACCTGAGCTTTGAGTATCTGCGAAAGGATACTCCAAACATAAAATTCAGAAGGCTTAAAAGTTATCGAGTTGATTATCCTTTACCAAAAAAAACCGCAATAAAAAATGTACACAGTCTGAGATTCGAACCTTAATCCCTCGCAGCCTTCACCACTAAGCCAATCTTCACTTTAAACAATCCACTTCCAAAGAAATTAAAAGAGCTGCCTAAATTATGGTGGAGAACACTAAAATTTGCGTGTATTGTGGGAGAAATGGAGTATTAGGCGGTAAATTTTTCCTAAATTATACAGCCAATTTTAAGAGTTACGTAAATTTTACGGTGCTGTTCTGTAAAAATTGCCTATGAAAACTTTAAAAATTACTGGAAGAATTTATTACAGTGTGGCTGCTTAAATGTTGATAGAATGTGTTACTTGCACCACGATTACGGTAAGTATAAGTGTAATTTTTCCTGAATTTGTTTCTCTGTGTAGAAAGTATCTTCTCGATATCAGATCTAAATGTGATGCTGATACGGTTCATTTGTAGTCATAAAATTTTGCATCATACCATGGGCTAGGGTGAAGGAAGAAGTAGTATATAATACGTTATATGCTTAGAGAGCGGAAGACGATTGTGAATCAGTAATGTCATATGGTTCAAAATACAAGTACGGAAATATTAATTTTGCTGACGATAGTGCATTCAAACACATCTTAGACCTGCATTTAGTAGTGTTGCTGATATATGGCGAAATAATAGCATCCCCACACCTAGAAAGAAGCCACAACATTGCTCAACAGGATTCAGATTGGAACCTTTGTTCGAGGATCCAGAGATCTGTGCATGTGGTGAACGACAAATATTAAATATAAATCGACCCTTGGTGATGCGGGCTTATTCACCAGGTTCAGCAGTGCCCTTTACTGTTGCTAGGATTCTCAAATAATAAAAAAATTTCCTTCCATTTTATTCGCTGCTCTTATTCGCTGCTCTTATCTTCGCTTATTCTAAAGATTACAAGTTTTCGACCCTCTGCTAGCGATATTTCCTCGCTTTTAGTTCAGGTCAATGGCTACATATAAGCATTCACTCCGCGTTGTGTCTCATATTTTTGTTTATTTATTTATTCATCTACCGGAAACAAATACATTGCAGATGATAATATATAAATTAGAATAAAGAGCTAACTTAAAGCTAGGCTGTAAATTGATTTCTTAAATGTATCTTTACTAACACAAAATTCCATATCAATCCATATCTATCATTGGTGAATTTTTGCTATAGTTATATCTTAGAATAAATAACGATACCTTAAATTACGCTCAGGTGCACAAATATTTATTGAGCATAAAAAGCCGGGAGAAACAATTCTACACTCCAAGAGATCACGTACAAACAATACACTACGTACTTTTCGGCATAGCTCCAAGGAATGTAGCCCGATTATTAAACACCTACTAGGGTATGGAGGTAATTTATTACTTCAATTTAACTTTCTTAGTGCAAATCTAGAAAAAAATATTTGGACACGCCCAATTCGGTCTATACGTACTTGATATATATGATTCCAAATAATCGAGCAATACTCGGGAATATGTCTTACAAGAGAAACAAATAAGGATTTGTGTGATCTGAGAAATCCTTGGACCCCATTTTTATAAAACCAAGACGAGAAGTGGCTTTTGAAATAATTACATCAATGTGTTGAGAAAAACTAAGTTTAGTGTCAAATATAATGCCCAGATCTAGAATATTATCCACTCGTTCAATCAAATCATGACAATATCTCACATCATAGGAAGAGAACCATGATACAGCATCAATGATTTTAACTTATTAGTATATAATGAAAGGGAATTTCAAGCGCACCATTTAGAGAATGAATCAACATCCTCTTGGAATTTACTGTAATTATCATAGCTTACGATGTCCGCGAAACCAATACCTTGAGCAAAATTAAAGATACCAAAAACATCGTTAATATATAGCAAAAATAATATTGGTCCTAGATGACTGCCTTGAGGAACATCCGATGTAACGTTAATGGGGCCATTCAGTTCCACTTAAGTACTTCCGAGTAGAAGCCAATATATTGCAGTTTACTAACGAGAAGACTAATGCTAACCTTATCAGAAGCTTTACTTAAATCAGTATGAAGTACCTCCACGTGACTTCCCTCTTCCATCCGGGTCAGACAATAATGAACAAAACATGCCAAATTCGTTTCAGTGGATCTGCCTTTAAAAAAAAACCATATTGAGAGGGAGAAATAAATTCTTTAATGTTGAAATATAATTTGGTTTTAGCAATACTTTTTGAAATTTGGGGATGACAGATAATTTAGGACGGTAATTTTCCACTGGTTGCTTGGATCCAGCCATGTGAAGGGGTAGGTAAATTTTCAATTCAGAATTCACCAGACTGTTAATATTCATTAAAAATCAAGTGCATATCCATTGCACGCATAAAGAACATCTTTTTAGAAACATTGAGAGAATTCCATCGCAACCTGGACAAGGATTATACATATTGTATGATAGAAATTGGCATGATCATCTGACGGAAATCGTTGTTATAAGAATTTTGTAATTTTGACGTAACTGCACAATTCACTTGAGATTAAAAAATCTGCTGAATTTATTTATGAATTTCACCTTAACTTTTACGTTATATAACAAATGCACACGCATTATCTCAGGTTTTTAAAATTGTGAACCTGGTAGTAGTGTAATTTAGTGAAAATTCCCAAAATTATCTCAAAGGATTTATTGTTCTCCAACATATTATTTGTAACCTACAAATAGAAACTGAAGGTGTCAGGTGAAAATTCCCGCAATTAATCATCCTTAATCCAGTACAATATTTAACGCACTTCCTCACCAAGTTGACCAGAGACCGATGTTTAAGCTAAAGTTGTGGCACACGAAAAGCGCTTTATAATAATTACGCTTCCGTCCTTTTCTAGCCTTTCCCGGAAACATGATTTCCCCCAAGTCCTAAAGATAATGGAATCAATTTAGTTAAAGCAATAATTTTGGTTCTTAGCTGGAAAAGCTCCGGTAGACATATTTTTCACAAATTCTAAGTAATTGCGTTTGAGGTATTTGGGCCTGATAGAAAGGATTTCGGAAAGATTGTTAGGTAAGCACATAGGAGCGGTGGACAGATTTGTGTTGGGAATGATCAAATTTATTACGACACGAAACATGATAAATGGGAATTGCTGGTGCCCTATGTCACTAAAAAGAGGATGTGGGAGTCGTTTGTGAAGCAGCATGAATCTCCTTTGAGGTGTCTATCACAGGGAAGGCATCCTGTCTCTTGACTTAGTGATTTATCGCGTTCGAAAGCGTTGTTGCCATGTGATAAGCACATGACATCTGCATTTAGGAGGAAAATGTGCTCGTTAAAAAAACATGCTCCCCGAATTTCTTGGAATTTATTTTCCAGTGAAAAACACATGATTGGAAAATCCCGAGCTTGAGATGTTTTGCAGTACTTGAAAATATACGCAAATTTGTTTGATTTAGTATATGTATAGGTATATAGTTGAAAATAAGAGTTTCATATATTTAAGATTAACACATAATTCCATATGCTATAAATTATAGCATTACTTTGATACAAAATTCATTTCTCCTAACGTCGACTTCCACCTACATATTACCCGGTAGGGTAAGCAATTGTGAGGCAGCAGGAGCGAATCCTATAGACGTAATTTGTCGCCACTTATGTTGACGTTTCAAGGCCACATTCTCCCTCTAGTTCCCGTAACCCCTTGTGGAACATGTGGAATAACTTCACCCGATTCGGACAATGGTTGCAAGTGGACCTACAATTTAAAGTGGATTCCGAAACACTGACCTTTTCTTGACCCCATGGCCTTTTTGTCGTAATCTGCGGTCAGCAGAAACCGTACATGGATCGCTGTCGGTGGTATTCGAATCTTGGACCTACGGAGGCCACATTATCGCATCGATATCTTTCAGGCCCACGTAGAACACTCCTATATAGACTATACTGAAATGGATTTCCACTGCATAATACCTTCCCAAACATAGGCTGCGGGCTCCAAAGCACTCGCGCCACTCTAGAATTGCCAGCATTATTATCACATTTTTATTGAATCATATAACTTTGATCAAAAATCTATAAAATTCCGAAGTGGTATGTTAACTATACCATAAAAGTAAGATAGAATCATATTCAGATTTATAAGCTTCAATTCTTGAAAGCAATCTTTTGACATTCATTGTATGACCACTTCTCAAATAAAAAAGGGTTGAACATAAATCAGAAATAACAAAATCCGCAATATCAGCAAGGAAAACTTTATATAAAAATTGACTTTTCAAACAGGAAACCCCGGCAAGAAATGTTTATTTATCAAAGAGTTGTAAAGCATCCTGTCCTGATAGATGAATGGGTAAACAAACCAACACGCACGTCTTATAATTCTCTGGGTTTAACCATATCTACGACAATATCCAAGGAAAAAAAATCAAATAGCGACTCCATTTACATTGAAATGCTCCCCTTATTGATTCACTGGATGACCCGGTCCTTTCTATAGGTGAACAAAAGGCTAAGATATTGCCTAGCCTTCTGCTGAGATTTTATTGTAAGCCATCGATAAAATGGATTTTGAGGGACACAATGATTACATCATTGCCGCCTTACGCGTAACCTTTTGCGGTCACTGGCTAGTGAGGGTTACACTTGGATAATATATTTCCGGAAAAGGCCGCCAGAATACCCATAACGAAAGAACTGCATAGACGGACGGCCGGCGGGATAGGGTAGGCGTTTATTGAGATGAAATCTCGAATTTGCTCCTAAGCCGAAGCTATTAACTTACTCAAGGGAGACTTAATTACTTTTTGTGATCTCTGGCCATTTCTTTGCGGTTCCTCCAAATCGGTGATCTGTGGGCAATCAGCTTGGTTCTCTTGCTTCCAAGTGATTACCGTGTAACGTTTCCTTAATTAATGGCAGAACAATTTCGAGTTAAATGCTCAGCTAAGGAAATATACTGTAATTGTTTCGTCTTTTGGATTAGATTTTTCGGTGTGTAAATTTCCCACTTAAAGAAAAGTAGTGCTTTAACTGATTTATAAGATATTGCTATTGCATAATAGCAACAATATTACAAAAGTCCATTTTAACTTTTTTTAATTTGGTGTGTCAATAGTTTTGATCGTAGTCCTGGATATTATATAAAACGACATTCATAAGATATACCTACATTCAGCACAATCAGATGACACGCTGTGTTTGAATCGAAAATAGGTGTGCAAACTAAAGGTACTATCTACCAATATAAAGTTCTAAATATTTATTTAAATTAAAGAAGAACACAAACAAATACAAAATCTGAGGATTCAATGATATCGGCTGATTGTTGTTTTGTAAGAACGGTCCGCTTTGTTTCACACTGAAGGACCATACATTTTTTGGAAAATGATCAATGGCCGAATTCAAAAAGTGAATTTTCGGACTCATATTAAACCCTAAGTTTTCTAATTGTTTACCATTTCTTGCACAATATTTTCATTATTATGATCTTTTACGTCGTCGAAAAATTTAGGAACAATATTTTTTAAGGAATTTCAGGATTTTTTTTCTGAATTTGTCGTTAGACTTTTGAAGTCTTGATTAGTTTCCTGATGCCACGCCCAGGGAATATATTCTCCTTTAACTATGCTTCAGATAAATTAAGCTTTTTAAGACCTTCCTGTTTGTTGTATCCAGTGTGTTCCTATTGGAATTTCTAACTTGGGATCCTCTTATTTGTTTTGGCTCTGGCTTGACAGTGCCTCGCCACATCTGAGAAACTTAAAAAGTATGGATTAGAAAAGATGCTGTACCTCACGGAAACGCCAGGACTACTTGGCGTACTCCTATCTTTGTCACCGGTTTTCTGGTCGGCTGCAGGATTCCTATCCCAAACATGCGAGTCACGCTGCTTAACCATCCCAAATAGTTCTGGAGGTTTATTAACTTGAAGTGAAACTGTGACGATTATCCTTCATCTTTGAGGTATAATGATTCTGAGAGCCACGATTCTCTTACAATTGACAATTTCTTCGTGGAATTCTTCCGAACTGCTTCCTGTGATTCCTGATGTGATATTTCTACTTTAGGCTCCTGCCTACTTCTCTTGAGTCCAGGGACTTTGTCTTTAACGATGCATTGATTACTGAAAACTTATCTAATCTGTCAGATTCTCAGGTGGTCTCGATGGTAGGTATTTTTGCTTCCTTTTTGATGAGATGCCAATCGTTTGTTGGATGTGTTGTTTTTGTTATTTCTTCAATATGTCCTGAACCCTTCTGAGTTAATTCCTTTCCATTAGAAAGACAATAAGTCTGATGTTTCTCATTACCAACCGATCACTAGATTTCGAGTCCCTTGTCAAACGACGTACATCGATTTCACTGCAAGTCTTTTGTAGTATCCTTCGAGCATGGGTTTTTCAAGAGTAAATTGACTATCACGAACCTTCTTGAATTCTTTAAGTTTTTTTGCCAACCATTACACCAAGCAAACAGGTGGACTGTGTATTTACAGATTTCCGCAAGGCTTTCGATAAGATTGACCATATAATTCTGGTTCGTAGATAGATTGTTCTCTTAGTGTCAGGTCGTACACAGTATGCTAGGCCCACCTAAATGTCTTCGATTCCTTTCCCACTTAAATGGTGCTTCAATAAATTTAACTGCCCTTCAACTTTACCATTAATGGAAACTCGTTGTTAGAGTTACCAAAATCTGAATTTGACGAATTTCACCTGTTAAATGTGTAGTGATGGGTTTTACTTGTATATAAATTTGAGCTCTCGAAATGATTTTGCATTTAATGATGGATTTTTAATACTTAATTGTAACTTAAAGATACCTATTTCGAAAGATGCTAAAATTGGAAAGATGTTTTCAAACAACTTCTTCCACATTAGCCCAAATCAAGTAAAAATAGTTTTTCAATTTTTGTTATAAATTTCCTAGCATCAGGCGGCGGGAGTTGAATTTCGCTCAAAGTTTTTATTGAAAACCTTTAGTTCTATCATTAGCTGCTATCTGCGAGTGAAATTAATTAGGGTTAACTCATATTCGAAGTCACAAATCTCGAAGGTGGTGTGGAATATTTTCATCGATAGCGCTATAACTACAAAATTATGCACCCTTGAGATTATCGCATTTAATAAATTTGCTTCGCCGAATTTTTAGATTGCTAATCTCTCGAAAGATATAAACTGGAAGTTAAAAGTCTCCCTAAATTGTCAAGAAACCCCTCGTTATTGTTTCCGCTCGCTTTATCTTAGCCAGGAGGCTGATCAGCCGTGGCAATTTCGGTAAGACGGTTTCAAACTAATACCATAGCAAACTACGGCTATATGAGTTTCCCGATACATTAAAACCTCCGTAATAGGCATAATATCGATATAGGAAAATGCTGGAGTACATATTATAATGTTATAGTTAAAGCAGTCTCACCCTATAGTGTTCCATAAGGGCGCCAGAAAGCTCGATTACCCTCGAATACACTTTTGTGTTAGCACCGCGTACAGCACAAACTTTCTACTTATCCTGACGGCGGAACCAGATCTCTTTTGGCGTGAAATTGGATTTCTGGAGTGGAGGCAACTGAATATCTTTTTCAGATCGATTTTATTATGTATGTAAGTAGGATATAGATAGCTGGGAAAGAATCGACTTGACAGTAGGTAATAACGGGAAGGTGTTTATCGTGATATGCGATGCTGAGTTGATAAACCTCGCTAACGTTTACTCCACTTATGGTAATGAAATGAGTGGTCCTTAGTGGGGGGAAAACTTGAAAAGCGATATGCCAATATGAATCCTTTTTTATAGAGAATATATTCATTTTTTGGGAGTGGATCACAACCGAGGAAATTGAACCTTTTTAAGGTTTACTTGCATTTGAAGAGTAAAAGTTTTTAATAGAATCCATATGGGTACCGTGACTTGCTTATTGAAAAGTTTCCATGTTAAAGTTAAAATAGATTTGAAAACTTTTTCTAAATTAAATTTTGAATTATAGCATAAAAATTTTGAAAAACTGTTCGTCTTATATAAAGTGTCAGTTTTTCAAATACTTTTTTGTTAAGTTTCTATGGAATAAAAAGTTTCTGCAATCAACAAAAACAAAATAAAGAGAGGCTTACATTTTGAATATGAATAAGTGTAGGTTATTCATATTCTATTTGTTTTCTCTATCCCCTAGGGGCATATGGAGTATTGATTTAAGTCACGTTAACATAAAATAGATGAGAGCAGATGAAAGTCTCAATTTCATTCTCAAATCAACTAAATATATTAAAATCTTATAGCGGAGCCGCGACTTCCCAAGCATATACCTGATATCTGGGATAGATCTCAATTTCGGGGAAAAATTTCCTCATGTGTTCCTGAGACCTCAGTTTTTACGTAAAAAAATAAAAAGAAATCGATTTTTTCAAGCTGGTAATTGGTTATACCCCCTTAACACTCACTAATTTTTCAAGAGATTTATCAACATGATCTCTCTCCTTGTCACACGTCAAAATGGTCAAAGAATTCATGAGGAACAACCACATAACAGGTTTAATCCTACGGAAAGTTTATGAACAATCGGCGAGAGCCTGATCAAGTCTATCTATGCAATTGCCCCCAAATAAAAGTAATAAATGAAATAAAGCAAATTGTTTTATTCCAATTAATTTGCACAGCACTATGTGTATTTAAAAAAACACGTTTTGCCACCTTTCCCTTTTCCTAAAAAGCGATTGAATCTACATAAAAAGTCTAGAGAAAAGTCTACCATTTTTTAAATGAATTTTATTTAGCTTCACTTTCGTAAATTTTTCGTTTAAAATCATGCAACTAACCTTTCACCCAATTCTAATTCTTATATCGATTTGAAATTTTGCAACAATGTTCAATTCTGGTGACAATACAATATTATGGAATCAGTAAGGGGGTAGTGCTTGGAGGGAAGGGTTAACATTTTTTTGATTAGACACACCTAGAGATGGGGGAGTGAAGAGAGTTAAATATACAGATAATCAAAAACGGTCGATTTTGGAGTCGAATCCATACTTTTTTGAGTCAGTAAGATGAGGAATGATACAATCGATGCCGTTCAATAATGTGGTGATAATACACTTTTGGGGATGTGGGTGGGAAGAGAGTGAAATGTACCATATTAGTGTCGAATCCATAGTTTTCGGAGTAGCTAAGATGAATAATGGCACTGTTAGATTATGCAGTAGTAAGACAGCCCTTAAGCATGGGGCTGAGAAGGAATGGTCATAAAAAAATCGAAATCCACCGATGTTAATGTTGAATTCTTAGTTTTCGGGATTAGTGAGATAAACAATCACACTCTAAATGTCGTTAGATACTATGGGCTTGAGACACATCTGTCAACGGGGGGTGGTTGTGCGACGGGAATGTCATGTAAAAAAATAGATAATAAGAAACTTTTTAATTAAACCTTTTGATTTAACGTTAGATGATGTACTTAAAGCTAGAAAATAATTATCGGTCACAGATGTGCGACTTACCAAGAAATAGGTACTGCATACTGGTAAGAAATCGGGTAGGACCAATAGCACTGGCGTCCTCTAGTGCCTGAGGCCAAGCTCCACTTTGGGTCTTTACATCAACTGAATATATAAGTAATCATGGGGCTTAAGCAGACTTAAATAAGTCCGGGGGTCAAGTGACTCAACTGAAATTCTAATCAGAATTTAATTTAATTTTTACCTAACGGTACCGTAAAATTCACGTGACTCATACAATTTACGAAAGATTTACCCCTTAACACACAAGCTTTACGCTTTTGTCGTAATTTTCACGCTCTTTTAACCCCTTTGGAAATGAATTGTTTAAAGTGAAGTTTAACTTAGTGTTGAAAACGTTAAAGTATGCTACTGAGAACTAGGACTATGTACATTTAATATATCGTTTTTACTTCGTAACCCAAAAAATCATTTGGATGATTTTAGCGTATGTCTCGCTATTGTTACCATATTCAAAATTGTTGGTCCAGGGTGAGGGACCAAGGCGCGTGGACCAATTTGAATGCTTCTTTTTTATCAACTTCCCAAAAACGAGTCGTAGTGTGAGGGTGGGGGGAGGAAGAGGCTAATATCATAACTCATGGACCGATTTGATTAGTTGCTTGTTAAGTGAGATATGTTCCCTATTGTTCCTACGAGAAAAATTGTTTACTGAGGATAAAAATGGTGAGAAGGGAACCGAACTTGGTAACATATGGACCGATTTTCGTTTATTGTTGTTTAAAGTACGTTACCCCATTTCTACTAAGAGCACTATATGGGTGGGAGATGACGGGGTACAGCCTAACTTTATAACGCCGTGCCCGATTAGGATTTAATTTTTGTTGTATAGAGTATGTTCACCATTGTTGCATAGAGTATGTTCACTATGAGGAAAACTTTGCACCTAGGATGGTGGAAGGCGGAAGAATTAAACTTAATTTCGTAAGGCGGAAACCGATTTGGATAACTGGTTTATTTTTGTATAGAGTATCTTGCCCAATTTGCATCATGACAAAAATATTTGATTTAGGGTGGGAGTGGGAGAAGGGGGTCACGTCTAGCTTTATTTTATTTTGTGCCGAATATGCTTTCTCAGTGGTACTACAATAAAAACAAGTTATTCCTAGCGTATGGTATTATTTTGTAATGCGTGGCAGATTTTGGATGATTCTTTTTCTCTTTCATGTTGCCAGACTAGCACCATGGTAAACATGTTGTATCTAGATTAAGAGCACGGATGATCCTCTAGATAGAGTATACTACCCGGCAACTGCTGAAAGTGCTTTGTTTATACTACAAGGATTTTTCAGAATATCTAAGGACGCTAAGACTAAATATTCCAAATTTTATGTACGTATATGTTTTGCTTACTTTTTTGGACCGAATTCAAAATATCGTAATAGACATAAAATTAAAATTAACTTTTAATTAAGGCGATGGTCCTCGGAAATGCCCCAGGGCTTGATGGAGTACCAGTGGAGCTACGTAATAATTAGAATTAATCCTTCTAACTCAGAAGGCGCACTTCATAGGCAGAAGCCTAGAATCATTTGACCTATTCGCCACATATAACAATTTATGGAGGCGAATGAGGCTCCCACACCCATGCAAATAATATTAGTAATTAACACACTAAAATACGCCACACATAACAATATGAGGTGCATAGTCAACAGATGGACAGAGAACAGGCGGATGCTTTTGCTGCGGCTGATATTCTCCTTTCCGTAATGCAGAAATGTTGAGAAACCGAGACCTATCCCACTGAATAGAAAAAGGCGTAATTGTGAGGATTCCCAAAAAAGGCAACCTGAGGAATAGTAGCAAATGGCGCGGTATCTCTCTTTTAACTGCAGTCGCCAAATTGATGGAAAAAATCATCTTAATGCGAATCAGGCAAACTGTCTGCGCTCTAAATGATGAACAGGCAGGCTCTCGTCAGGGTTTCTCCTGCAGCGATCACATTAACACCCGCAATCCTCCGAGTGTAGGTCCCCTTTTCATCTCATGTTCGTCGACTTCGAGAAGGCGTTTGACAGTGTTCTTCGTGAGTGATGGTGATGACCATCACCATCATAAATTAGTCCTACCCAGGAGTCCAATATCATATCCTACAGAAGGGAAAACTGTCGGAGCACTTCCAAGTGCTGAACGGAGTGAGACAAGGATGAACACAGTCACGTTTGCTTTTCTTGATCGTCATTAATGACGTATAGTGTTGCAACCTAAATGACCACCCATCGCGAGGGATTAGATGGAAAATTGTTAACCACCTTACGAACCTGGACTATGCCTATGATGTATGCCTCCTATCCAACAAACAGAGTCATGTAGCTCGAATGTCCGAATCCCTATGTTGTTAAGGTCGCTGAGCAGGGCATAAGATCAAGGCTGCTAAGACCAAACTTATGAGCTTTGACTTCAGAAGACAAAATGAAATTTATCTTGAAAAGCAGCAAATAGAACAAGTGGATAAATTTTGCTATCTCGGAAGTCTAGTTACAGCAGACGGCGGAGCTGAAGCTGATGTACAGGCTCGTATTAATAAGGCTCGAGTTACATCTAATATTCTTGCACAAAACTCCGAATCTTCGAATTGAACTTAAAATCTCTTCTGTTTTAGTACTGTTCGACATGGAAAGTGACCTGTTAAATGACATCTGAGCTACAAGCCTTTGTATACCGGTGTCTCCGGCGCATCCTTAACATCCTCATGCCTCAGTATTCGACATGGAAAGTGACCTGTTAAATGACATCTGAGCTACAAGCCTTTGTATACCGGTGTCTCCGGCGCATCCTTAACATCCTCATGCCTCAGTATTCGCAAGCGAAAGTGGCAGTTGATAGGCCACACACTCAGAAAAGAGGCAAATAACATGGCTTGGATTGGATTGGACCCAAGAAAGTCACCGATGTTGATGACCGCTCAAACACATGGAGAAAATCAATAGAGATGGAAAGCAAGAGTTAAATGCGTTGGCGCCAAACCTAAGCTCAGCTTTAAGCATCAACATTTTTTTTACCCCAAATAAGGACTTAGATATTACATAAATATGCACTTATGTATTTACACTTCTATTATATAAAAAATGCACAAAGGTAAAATTTTTTAATTTATTATAACCCGACGTCTGACTTTCGAAGCTCAGTGGACAACAATTTAATTCGTTATCATGGTTTTGAATGGTTGGGAATTAGGGTAAGGGGAAGGAGGGAACATAAATGTCTTGTTTTTGCATTGCTGCGAGCTAGACAACAGCCCAGTAAAAAATTTTTTTATTAAATTTTTTTTAAACTCACGGGGAAATCGAGTATCGATGGTGATCGTGCCACTTATCCATCGATCCAATTCCGTCATGGATGTCGTATGATTGGTTAGCAAATCTGTCTACTCTATCTCTTATGTTGCTTATGTTACGTCTATTTGGCATGCTGCACAGATTTTATTCCAACAAATTGTCAGTCGACTGATTTTTTTTTTTTTTATTATATAGTAGAATAAAAATCAATCGAAAATATTTCAAGAAACCAAATTTTAAATAATTCTTGCATTCTGTCATTTTATGTCGAAAGTATATTTTTTATTTATTTGATCTTTAGCGATTCCAAAAATCATTCAATAATATTCAATCTGTACTATGTACACTGTACATATATAATTTCCATAAATATCTAATTATTATTTTTTTAAATTGCCATTTATAAGAAAGGAGAGACAGAAAATATCAAAGAAAATGCAGAAGGGCTTCGGATCGTTATTTTGAAAAAAAAATAATAATTGCATTGATTATTACTTGACGTTTCATTATCAATAGGTACTCGTTAGTTATATGTAAAATAATTATTTCTGCGTTTTACACGTAGTTTTTGTGTGCCGAGTTTGGGAAGGAGAAGTGGGATTGAGGGGGTATGTGAAGTTTCTTGAAGAGGTTGTGGCCAGTTGAAGGGTGAAGGAGAGGTGAACGACATTTGGGAATTGCTAGTTAAAGAGCCCATCAACGGTCTCTAATTTTAAGTATTGCGTAGTAGATTGCGTACTAACATCGGTGGTTCGGAATCCACCTCCATTCCTAGATTCACTGTAAAACATCAAAGAAATACTCCGGAAAACGGTGAAATGGATAAGGGGCGTAAGTTGTAGAACCACTAGACCGTGTTATTGTTGGACGGTTTTCTTCCAATTTTGGAGTTCAGCTAAAAGCAAGATGCTTATATAATTTGTAAGGCACTGAACAAAACAAAAAAAAGTTAAATAAATTCACAACCGTTTGTATATAAAATCCTTAAATATATTGAACGTCATCCTCTATTATTAAATTTTGCTAAGATTTCGCTTTATGAAATGTTCTGCTTTTGATGGAATTAACAGCACCACTTAAGAAATTACTGTAGCATTCAACCGTAGTTTAATATAATTACGTCAGCACATTCTAAAGCCTCTTTCTGACTTAACCTACTGATTGACTATTCATGGTACTTTTTATGCCTTTCTTTGAGGATTTTCGATTGACTAATTGCAAGAAAGGATTATTTAGAGCAAATTGAATTATACGTATATGCCTGTAGGGTAAAATGTCCTCGGGACAACTTATTCTTAAAAGCAAACTTTCTAGAGGGATGCACATGTGGAAAGGGATTTCATAAGAACAAGTTTGATGCCAAAATTCAGATTTGCAGGTTTCATGATTTTAAAGACATTTTGGTGAAATGGTAGACCTCAAGGATAATGAAGATGGCGTTTTCATGCTGACAAAATGTTATGTCATCTCATGGAAGGTAGTTTGTGGTTTCCCTTTATGATCTCCAAGCAACCGAATGTGTAAATTTGAAATTCCTGGCACGTTTGCAATGTTACCTTATCATAGAACTAAACGAATGCTCACCTACCAAATTAAATTTCGAGTTTATATCTTTGGCTAGTGTGGCTGGTTGTAAAAACCTAGTTCCAGGGTTCGTCAGTTATACGGATCAACAAACAACCGTCAATTAGATTTTATGACTAACTTTATTACTAGGACTCATTAACCGAGGATGATGCAGTGATACGGATTATTTACCTACAATTGTGGTTATTCTGTCTTATATTCCAGGTAAAAGGCCCGAATAAAATTACGAATGGATCTCAGGATAAATAACCTCTTTCCTCGCGCAAAATATACATATACCCCAGTTGAAGAAAGCAAACGAACGACATAAGAAGTTCCCACACTAATCGAGCGTTTTTCCTTCTTGTTTGTTAAAATAAATTCGCCAGCAATTTATTCCAAGGGACTTGACTTGAATACAGAAATGTTAAAAAAAGTCCTGCTGGAGAATTTTAAAGATGAATAACATTTGGATTAGAAGCAGATTTGAATCCAGTGGGAAGCACAAACAAAATTATACCGCAGTCGTTTGACTTTTAATCCTCCCCCGAAGAAACTCACTGTATTGGTATGAGTTAGAAGGGAGGCTTATTAAGATTTATGCTATGGACCGCCTGCGGGAATACTTTGGGGTAATGGACTTAAACGAGGTGCTCTGTCTGGGCTTAGCCACAAACAAGATTACTAGATCACGATCCAATTAAGTTTATTTGAGATACTTTTAAGGGACCCTATTTTTACCAACCGTATTCATGAAGTTTAATTTTTGTTTAATGAAGCAGTGCCAAAACAAAATTGTTTTGAATACTGGTCCTTTGGCAACGTGGGGAACAAAAGGACAAACATTCGAAACAATTTCAAAAATAAAAAGTATTTTTTCCAGGAGCTTACTGTAGGGTGTCCATTAACAGACTTAACTTTCTAAAAAAGTCGAACTTTTGGAAATATTTGGAGACGTTTCAGATATCTGTTTATATTAGATTTGAGATTTAAGACTTATCCGTGGAATTATTTGAACGTAATCCGGTTCGAAGAACCAAATTATCGTAAAACTTTCACGTGTTGCGAATCCTATATTTTCGTTTTCTTTATAGCGAAATGTAATATTTTCAAGCCAAATCAAAAGAAATTTATTCAGTTTCGTTAGACAGCTGCTAAGCTTAGATCTTTCCGGTTTAATAAATTATGGAAATTACGAAGATGTTTTCTACAAGCCGTAAAACGTTTAACCCCACACAGCAAAATTCGCTCAAGAGAATGGAGAATAACTCAGTAAAACTATAAACATCATCAAGGAAATAAGTGGGTGCTGTTAGCAAGGTTCAACAAGAGATGATGCAGCTTGATTGAATTTGTCATGTAATCCTCTCTAATCCTTGAAAACTGGAGGGTTATACATCCTTTTAACGGTGCTCCATCCAGCAGAAGAACAATGAGTGATTTCGGAATAAAATCACCGTAAATGAATTAGGGTCGGAAGATATTCACTGGTTCCCATTAAATTTGTTCTCCTGGCTCCTGGTTCTGGATCTGGAGTACAGTAGAGTTCAGTACGGGTATGGGCGCAGCGGTCTCTACATTGAAAACTGTAACGTAGAGAAGGAAGGAGTTGGCTGGCATGCAAATTGGCCCGTGGAGTGTAACTACTAACGCAGTCATTTTAGAGCGTTTTCCAGGAAAATGTGGTGATTTAATTTTGTTTTGGAACTTTAAGACACCGTTTTATAGTCCTCGGTCGCTGGTGGAAGCCATTAGGGTGACAGTGGCACGTTCAGGATTTAGAAATATTTCATTATACCCAATGTGAGAACAGGCTTAAGTTTTAGTGTGAACGAGACACTTGTGGTTTTGGTAAAGCTCTGCCAATGACACTCAGAGGTGCTGTTCTAATGGTATTTGCGTGACAGTATATTTCCCGAAAATTGCTTGTTTTCGACTTGAACGATATTTTGTTTAATTAATTTACCCGACAAGTTTTCTGTCAAAAAACAAACAAAATAAATGCGATTAATTAATATTTGCCTTTTGCATGTTTTGTTAGATCATTCGGAAATTTATCCTCAGGGGCTAATTATGATAAATATTTGGTTGGAGACATAATTCGTTTACAGCAGAGCAGTAATTGTGTTTTTGACAAACTGGATTTTATAGAACATTATAGTTTGGAATTTGTTGCTTTAGTTTATTAGGGATTTTGGGATCACATTTGCTAGTGGGGCAGTCAAGGGGGGTGAAATAAATGAATGCGTCGTAAATGAAAACTTTCATCATGGAAAGAAAGAAAATAATTTATTTGAAGCAAGCGACAGTTCAAATATTACCTAAGCAGAACAATAACCATTTCTTACCCCTTCCGTTCCTTTTCAGCAAAAGTAAGCAAATTTCTAACACCCCCTTCCTCCCCCTCCCCTTCTTTCGCTTACGTAAGCATTGGTGGAATTTTCTATTAATTTTTGTAAAATACTAATAGTAATTAATAATCGCGTGCGATTTTCAGCAATCTACAAGTAAATATTATAAACAAATAGTAATAAATATGCGAATTGAAAGTGGAATTACGTAGTTAATATTTGTTATAATTCACCAAAGCATAGAACAAAGTTATTAACTATCTAAAGCACAAGGCACTTTAATCTATGAAGGTAAGCCGTCGATGAAGTTGAATTTTTGATGTTCGACGTTGAGTGGCTTTCGAAATATCGAAATCTTCTTCTTCAAGCCATTCAACATCTTTATTTCCGGCTAAAGTGTGTAATATGTATATCAATACCTTAGCACAACGAGCAGGCATTCTAGTCTTGCTTTTGTTTCGGTCTTGGGTTTTTACAATTTTATGAAATAACAGGGGGGGGGGGGTCTCAAATCTGAAAAATTTACTTTTTTCAAATCGTCCATTTGTCCTCTTTTGGGCTTCCTTGGTAAAATAGGAAGGCGTAAACAAAAAAATCATCAATTACTCTCCCCCCCCCCCCCCCCTTAATAAAAATAAGCAAAGAGGAAACCCCTCCCCCTGGTTTAATGCTTACTTAATAGTTGAACGGCTCCCAAAAGAAATAGGAATACGGTGATTAAGGGAAAGAAAAACACGGCCCGGTGCCATGATTTTCCTTTACCGTGAGAAATTTAACGTCGAAATCATACTGACGTTGTAATAGCTACTTCGATAGAAGAATATGCAATTTATGTTAAGGTATTTAGCTAAATTTATTTTATTTGTTCGGAAAAATCATATTTAAATTTTGTTCCCCTCTCCATTTCCAGAGCGGAAAGTCACGGCGATACTACTAGAGGCGATAGTGGTGCATAATTTCACAAACTTCATAATGTCAAAATGATATATAAATACAGTGAAAAATAATCGTATATAATAGCCAAGTGCTCAATACAATGAATATAGTGACATTAAGTTACAGTTAATTGCAAATAAATAAATAAAAAATAAAAATACATTAACTCTTCTGAAATAGACAAAATATTTATTTATTTATTTAAGATTCATCATGGAGACGGAGTTGGATCACTTGGTTGAGCGGCACAACCACCATGACATGGTTCCCCGGTTCGAAACCAAATCTCCCCGTGGGTTTTTAAAATTGAATTAAGAAATCCACTCCGTCTCTGGGCTGTTGTCTAACTCGCAGCAATGCAAAAAACAAGACATTGAAGTTTCCTCACTTCCCTTACCCTAATTCCCTTCAAGCCAAAACCATGCTAACGCATCAAAGGGTTTTCCCCTAGGCTTTGGCCAGATCTTACAAAAAAAAATCAGGCTGATTATTTTCTTGTTAAACGTAAATTAACAATATTTGGTAAAACACGTAACAAAACAAGTAATATAAAATTAAAAATTTCACAAAAAAACTAAAGAAGTTTCAGAAAAGTTTGTAGTTTAGCCTTAATGCAATTGTTAGAAAGATTGAAATCAATGTTGTCAAAATGAGAATTAAAAAACCGAGACATTGACGTGATAGACTCTTGTAAACCGCAATTTGTACGATGGTACTGAATTTCAAGAAAGTGTCGATTTCTCATGGAGCGATTTGGAATCGATATATTAAAGGAAGAGCAAGGCAGGGGAGTCAATATTGCCTTGAAGACAATCATAAACGAAAACAGTTTAAGAGTTGTTACGCCTAGATTATACAATAGTCATTCATTCAGTCAGACATTCGAAACTCTATACCTAACAAGGTCACGATCATGATATACGCCACAACTAATTTGGCAGACAACCTCTCTAAGGTAGGACTAGATATTTCGCGAAACAAGTTGCGTACATTGATTTTGACACAATCCAACAACAAACTACTCCCAATATCCTACTTGGCATTACACAAGTCCCACATGTGCAAGAAAAAAGTTTACTTGGTTTCACCATCGACTCAAAATTCTTCAAGAAACAAATGCTTAAGACAAATTTTATCAAATCTGTCTGCGGAGTAAAATGGGGATTCATCCCTCTATGTTTTACAAACATTTATCGTCCCAGTCTTGGATTACAGGTCCACCTTCGTACCACAGAACATCCTAACCCAATTAGATCACATTAAATACCGAGCACTTAGGACCACTAGGTGCTATGATTTCTACTCTACAAACGCCACTCCTCTTTCTCAGCCCATACAAGTTACTGCAGAAAAACTTGATCTAAGGGTAATCAACTCCAGTCAGTACCCTGCACATACAGCTCTAAAAAATATACATTTCCTTATAGACTGAGATTTCTATGAACTCAAGTAGGATACTTTATAACGAAGTTTATCTCCTTATATTCTAGACATACCTACATTACTCTTCCAAACCTGCTATTTTTACCTGCCTACAGCGAAAAAAGGGAGGGTTATGAGTTTAGCATGCTAAGTATGTATGTAAATATGTTTGTGGGTATGAATGTTCCCTCGTAGCTCGTAAACTACTTATGAGATTTGAACAAATGCGGTGTCATTGGAATTGTATGAATATTTCGGGCAACATAGGCTATATGGCGAGTAGCGCAGTCGTGTTACCTCCTAAACTACTCATGAGATTGTCAAATGAGGTGTCGTTGGATTGGTATTAATGCTCCGCGTAGTATAGGTTATATGGCTATATGTCGAGAAGCGCAGTAACGGCTGGCAGAGCGTCGCAGGGCGGGGCGTGGCGGGGTTGCGGTCCTTTACTAAGGGCTCTAAATACAACTGAATGGTTATGCACGCCTTTTGTTATGATACGAATTTAAGCGAAAATAGAGAAAACCCCAAAATGTTTTAAATAAAAAATAAAGTTAACAAACTTAAACTCAACTACGGCTGCAACTCCCCCTTTAAAAGTTGTACACAAGACTAAAGGTGGGTCCACACGACACAAACTTGACACAGACTTCTATAAACTTCTATAGAATTTTGTCTGTGCAACAAAGCAGTACAGACAAATGTTGGTGCGTTAGAAAAGTCGCATTCTGTAATAAAAAATGTTTGAAAAATAAAAGTCTAGTAATGAAAAGTCCGCACAGACATTCCGTCGACATGTCTGCGTGAACCCTTTTTAACTCGGATTTCATAGTCTGTACAGATATCTGTACGAACAAAAGTATGTATGGTGTGGACCCACCATTAGTAGCTGAATCGCTATTGTGTATATATATGTAATGAAATATTCAGCTACGTAAACGCTATAGTCACATGTTTATTTATAATTAAATTTGTAATTACGTATGACTACGTAGCCAAATATTTCATTACATATATGTATATACACAATAGCGATTCAGTTCCTAAGTCTTGTACAACTTTTAAAAGAGCATTTGAAGCCGTAGTTGGGTTTAAGTTTTTTAACTTTATTTTTTATTTCTTATCCTAAGGGCACTGCCACATTCTCCCCAGTAATCATCATACCGGACGAATGAAAAAAAAAACCGATGCTAACAGAGTTTTTAATAAACTAATTAACACGCGTTGGAAAAATGTTTACCAAAATATATACAGACGGTTCAAAAACCGAGGATAAAACCCATGCTGCTTTATAGATCCGAGATTACGATCTGAGTTGAACATTCCCATTAAATCAAAATCAACTGTCTTTAATGCGGAAGGGCTAGTCATTATGGAAGCCATCAAAACCATGGAAGAAATCAACAGAAAAGGCAAATATTTAAGACTATCGTTCAAAAATCATTGCAGGAAAAAACCGCTGGTAGTAGACACGAAAGAACTAATACAAAAAATAACACTCAAACATATTCTCGTTCATTTGCTTTGGATCCCAGGTCACTTAGGAATTAGGTATAATAAATATGCAGACTCATTCGTCAGAGTCGCCCTTGACTTATAGGCTTTGCAATTTTATTGGTTCTCGTACCCTTAATATTTACAGGTGGGAGCAATTACGAAAAAAAATTTAAAATTTCATTGAGGTAAACAGTATTTTAGATAACAAGAGTGCCATGACTAGACTAGAGTAGAGGGCCATGGGCCGTTGCTGGTCTGATATTATCCTGCGACTCTAGTGCGAATAGCCACCTCGCTATTCTTCTTACTGGCCGGGTGAAGAAAATCAGTAAACAGATTTGAAAAAATATTATTATTCCAATTATACCGATAATTTTTGGTAAAATTAAGGATCGGCTCATTCGTTTGTGAGATAAGGCTTCTTTGTCGGTCGTCTGGATTTAAAATATGTTTCCGTGTATCTTCTCTCCGGCGTTTCGTGGGATAACTCAATTCCATCGGATTGAGTTTGAGGATAGGGTACGGACGTCCCGTCGGCCTTTCTCCCCAAAAATCTCTATCTCGGTTGTGAAAGCAAATTATTAATTCAAATAGTTGTTAAAATTGCTAGTGCCATCTTCGCCCAAGGGAAGGTGCACTAGCAGGCAAAACCCGCTACGCTCTCGCACTCGGGGAGTTTTAGGGTACTTTCGAAACTCGACGTTTTCAAAGCTACAGAGCCTGATGGTTTTTTGCCCCTGGTTTTAAAATGCTTAAACCTCTGACCTATTCCACAACCTTCGGTCTTTTTTTATCACTCATCTTTGATGTAATATCTAGAAAATAACCATCTTATCAGCAATTACCAGTACGGTTTCCGTGCTAGCCGAAGACTTACTAATGGCTCTAGCGGGGCGTTGGTATCATTGTCTCCATAATTCTGGTGAGTCCGAAATTGATAGAGTCTCGCATGCTACTCTTCTAGTCACACTTTAAACATTTGGTCTGCACGCTCACCACATTAAATGGAGAGATAGTTTTTTGTCAGGCCGTATAATCCGTGTAGTAATTGACGGAGATACATCTGAATCCTACGAAATAAATGCCGGTGTACCTCAGGGTTC
Source organism: Leptarthrus brevirostris (assembly GCA_964036015.1). Classification (NCBI taxonomy): domain Eukaryota; kingdom Metazoa; phylum Arthropoda; class Insecta; order Diptera; family Asilidae; genus Leptarthrus; species Leptarthrus brevirostris. The sequence continues at coordinate 128,082,703 of OZ038372.1, forward strand.
AGTTCTTTCAACAACCGCATTTCTTCTTTTTATTAATTACCTCTTTTATTGTCGAAATACATATGGACGTGTCTTGGAGACCTAACATTATGCCAACTAGTAAATTCCTACGTCACTTCGTTTTCGAAAAAAACATCTGTGACAGACAAACGGACGAACGGACTCAAGAGTGATCTGATAACGGGGCAGATTTTTCTTTTCGAGGTACGAAACCGTAAAAAGGTAATTAAATCAGAGTTGACTGCGGACATGGCAGACAAATAACACTACTCTACAAGATTTTGCAACTAGACAATGAATAGTTGTTTCCGAAATAACTTTTCCCGCTGAAACCGAATCCGGGATCCGAATTGTTCTATCAAGTCTGGTTTTTGAGATATCCTAACCTAACTGTGCTTAGAACACTGTTTTTTGACATATTTAAGGTTATGTAGCACTGCGAATTTTTTCTTTATAAAAAAAACCGTGTATGAGATTTTATAGAACCAGTCTTCTTGTTTCAAATGCCGTTGAGTTTGCTAGAATATCTTTTTTTTTTTTCTGCCGAGATATCGCATTTTGAAATTTTCATGTTCATGAATTTCTCGGTATATGAAAAGTATATGGTTATTCAAGTTCCCATAAAGTTTTCGTATACCGAGAAAAAACAGTGTTTTTAGCACTTTAAGGTTAGAATATCTCCAAAACCAGATTTGATAGAACAATTCTGAGCCCGGATTAGGTTTCAGCGGGAAAAGTTACTCCGGAAACAACTATTCATTATCCAGCTGTACAAAATTTTCAAAATTTGAATTAGCTTCTGCATTAATTTTAATTTTATCTAAACAAATAAATTCTATTGGAGTGAGGCATATTTGTGGCATGGTTTTGTTCACCCACAAATTTACATTTGATTGTCAATTTTAATATCTTTATAATTGCGCAAACAAACCTTCATACACAAATCGATTGAATTTTAACTTTTAAGTGTATTTCTGTTCCACCCTAGTTATTTTCATTATGAATTTAGAAACCTGCCTCCTCCCTTCAATTAAAAATTATAAACATACATATTATTGCTTTTCTATTCGAGATCCTTTTTCCTTCTTAAGTTACACTATTTCTACACAGAGTTGCCAAGTCGGGCGATTTCTCTTCGATTGGGCTACTTGAGCCACATCTCTGTGCAACTAGGCAAATTTTTGGGCGATTTTTCGATTCTGGCTGGGCGTTTTTGGGCGATTTTTTAATTCTTGCTGGGCGCTTTTGGAATATCCTTGTAAAGTAGTACATAAAAATACATAAAGTATGTAAAAGCGGAACTTTAACGAATTCAAAAGTACTCGTAAATACACGTAAGTGCAAATAGTCACTTCCATTATTAAATCGACTCTATTAAAAATGGGTAAATATAAAAATGTCATGGTAATAAGAGTTAAAAAAAGAGATCTCAGAAATTATGTTCACGACGCCTCTACCACAATTTTAAATTTGTTTCACTTGTATCTATTGCTGTGATTACTGTAATAAATATTACATTAAAGTTGTACAAACAACAATTTGAAAGACTTGATTGATTATAAAATCAAATGGGCATTTCAAATAATGGCACGACGACTCCATACCGTCTGGCATCTCTGTATTCTACATAGTCCGCGCCAAAATCACATTATTTCACGTTGAGTGATCGCAGAACTCCACTTAAAAGTTTTATAAATTACGAATACTTCTTTGTAATTATATATGAAATTTGTCATGGCATACATTACAATTATATTATCCTGAAATAAGTCTTCTTAAAACTTGTCTTTTGTTGAACTTAAAATTATGACCTATCCAAGAGTTAGGCGTCTTTTTCGTAAAAAGTGAAAACCCTTTCAAGAGGCGGAAAAGAAAAATGTTGAAGTAAAAGTGAGTTTTCAATGGAAAAAAGACTTGTCTTAAGATAGAAGTGCTGCAACTCCATAGCAAAAATTGTAATGAAATGTGCAATCTACGCAAAAATTTCTGCTTTCAAGTAGCCACCCGCCCCTTCCCTCCTTACAAGTAGAAAATTACAAGAGGAGGCAAAGAAAACTTTAAGTAACGTCTTTGTGTCTGGAGAGGATACTTAGGAAGCTCATTTAGTCCTTGACTCAAACGGCTCAAATACTAATAATCGCTTCTGTGAGTTTTGAAGGATGCACGATGTCGAGGAGGAAATTTGGAGACCTTTAACAACTAGGAAATTGTGGCAAGTTTCTTGGTACTGCTCGTTTCATGCATGTGGTGTCCTAGACTTGTATTAATGATTCACCACCGCTGGAAATGATAGTAAATTAGAAAAGTTATGGGGAACAATATAAGATCTTCCCAAGTTAAGTGGTTGCAGTCATAAGACTTCGCTGTCAAGATATTTTGAGAATTATTCTAAGGATCTTATAAGAGAAAAGCTACATACATCAAACAGAGGTTAATTAGTTTGCTCCAGATAAATCTTAGTTTATGTCCTTTACAGGATATGCGTAAAAATCTTTGATGTGACGCAGTTGGTGCTTCTTATTCTAAGGAAAACATAAATGTCAAGCTTACAAAGAGGTTAGAACTGTCGTTAGAGCGTTTTGTATGTGTCAAGTTGTTTGTACGCTCTTATATATGACATATTTAGTCGCGAGAATCCTAATGAACCGACTATGTACTTAGCTTCTTAACTTGAAATTTTATCTCGTATTTCTGCTGGCATTGCCATAAGGCAGCTTAATTGCATGGATGTATAAATCTTAAATAATTACTGGAATGATTCGAATTGTGGTTTATTAATTCCCCGACAGTGCGGTCCATTAATACCGAATAAGGTACATACACTTATTAAAAACTTATTATCATAAAAATCTATTCTTAGTTCAATTAAACTAATAATGCTCGATTTTAATTCTATCCTAGCCTTTGAAAACACTTTTTCAGCTGGTTGTCCATTGAATGTTTGTTTTGCACGAAATGTTGACCTTTCAATATGAACATAATATTCGCAAACAGAAAATAATCAGCTGAACATGGACTTGGAGAGCATGCTGAATGATCCAAAATTGTACTTTTTTTTACCAAAATTTTCTCACAAGATTTGAGAAGTGCGTTGATGCATTGTCATTCTGAAAAAAAGTTTCGCGATGTAGAAAGGACTGGCCTAGAGCCCCTAATCCTATAAAGTTGTCCATCAATACTTTTATTATTATTTACAGTACAGTTTCTAAATAATATCTGAAGTATGTAATGTATGTGTGTGCGGAAGAGCAACGTGAAGTTGCCGCAAGATGTTGAAGTGGCACGCGCTAGCCGGCAGCACGTTCTAACTCGTCGGTATGGGGTGTGAGTCCTTGAACATCATCACACATCTACAATCAGAATTCCACGTGACTGTGGCGAAAGAAGTATGTGGAATCCTTCCTTCAGGTCTGCCACGAAAGGATAAAAAAACGAGAAACAGAAAAACAGAAGGAAGAGCAACAGGTCTGGTGTCATCTGTTACCCTTACCCGCACCGAACCATCTTGAAATTCGCAAAAACAAGAAAAAAACTACCCCCATATGTGATGGTTCAGATACTAGCCCAACACTTTCCTACACCTGGCTAAGGTGTAGGCCAAACCTGTAAAAAATGCTGAAACAAAAAAAAACACGAACAAATATTAAGTCAATAACATTGGGATAGTGGGAGAAAGGATGAGGAAAGCAAGATGGGGAAGAAGCGTTAGGGAATTCCTGAAACTAAAAGAAGTTATTTATAACATATTTAATTCACTAGGATATAAGAAAAAAAAAACATTAATATAAACCATACTTAATCAGGTTAACTTAGTAGTCCATTACTAATATACACACTTAACTCTTACGCTGCTTGAATTCTTAATTAAATATTATTTATAAACGAAATATTAAATATTATTTATGTTGCGAAACTTAAATATATTTTGATTAATAAAAAAATTAAGGTTCGATTTATTATTAAGATATTAAGATCTTGTTCGTTAATATTTCCTGGATATTTATACGGCTGTCATATTATATACGAATAGTATTCAGTCTTAAATAAAATGATAAAACAATTCTCAATAGATTCTAGATATTGAAGTATTACATCTCATTATTATATGAAGTCACTTATTGCATTCACGACACCCGATTTAAAATTTTAATTATTGACTTTTTATCCATTTTAATTAAATTACATCTTTTAGATGTCGGGGTGCAATTCTCAATTATATTCTATCTAGATATACTTTACAGTGTTAATGTTTAAGTCTCACAAGAATACGCTCATGAATGGAAAATTAGTTTGCAACAACATCCATATATAGTGGATTGCTGATCTATTGGCATCAAATTTTCACTCTAACAAAAAAAATGGCTTACACGGGCTGAATATTGTAACAATTATGACTTGTTTCTTTGAAAATAACATAATTTAAACAATTGAAATAAACTTTTAAAGTAGCGAAAGGTGTTTTGAAAGAAAATCCGGGAACTGCACATTTAAAAAAAAATATGATAAAATCTTAATCGAATTCGAAGTTTTGGCTAATAATTAAAGATATTATCATTATCTCAGCATATCTGAGATTCTGTACAATCTTAATCGACATAAAATCTGTACAAAGATTTACACCGTGCTTGTGATATTGCTTACAAAGCAATTCTTATAATAGGCTGACTGACTTACAGGAATTGCACATTTTCAGATCACCTTTTTGCTTGCAATAAAAACTGTCCACTAAAACTCAGTTAGGCACAAGCAGACCACATGAAACCGAATAGTGTATCCATACCCGCTTTGAGGTTAGTAGAAATATTGACAACTTACGATAAGCTTTATAAAGCACTGTACTTTTGCGTGCTCTCGTTACTGCTCCTATATACTCTACTTGGTCTAGTTACTTTATTTCTTAACTATACCATGCTTACTTGACTCAAATGCATGAATATAAATATATTAATATGTAAATAAACCAAAAACCTTATACTCCAGGGGTAGGTGTATGATCTCTCGCTGTGATGGAATAGTCAACCCTAATTCGTCTGACATTTATTTTCATACCTGAGCACTGTTCCTTTGCAACTTTGTCATCTTCGGAGCTCTCAAAGTATACGGAGCAGAAACCTCGAGATCTTCCACTCTTGGCAGCAATAACAACGTGCACACGTTCGATTGGCCCAAATTTGTAGAAAATCTCCTTACTTTTGTGTTCAGTCGTATAAATGCTCAATCCAAATATTCCTAAACATCAACTCTGTTGAGGATGTTCCCTTGTTCCAACCTTCAGCTTTGAGATAAAGGACTACGAGATTATGATTTTCGCCGTTCTTTAACTTTTGCGATCGTATGGTGAGTAATACCTTGATCGTGATCTGCTGTTTGAGTACTTATTTCTGTACCTTCGTGGTGTTCGAGACTTTGAACGTGGCCGATGGCTTCTCAAATTTATCGTTTGCCTACAATAAATTAATAGAATATTACCTTCGTTCCACATAAAGGATGCCGCGGATAAAAAGGGATAAAGTTAAAAGTTTTTTTTTGTTTTCACTTACCTCTTGCAGTTGTCGTCTTCAGGCAGCTGTCACGGAATGTATGCTTCTTCTTAACAAAAGCACAGCATTAAAAAAAAACTGCTGACGAAAATTAATACAGCCAAACTTGTCGTTAAAGATGCTCGACATCGACGCCAACAGCTCGTTCATACCATATTTTCTGCGATGGTAAGGTATTTGGAAGAAGCTATGATTGCGCATGAAGCGAGCCTGTTTAAATGTTTAAATCCCCAAACAATTCCGGAAAATTCACAGTGCTCTGCAAGCAATCGAAAGAAAAACAATTTTAGAGCTGTTGCGCCTGTCTTCAAGAGTGTCCAGCTCAAAAAGTTTGAGTCCATCTAAAGATGGAGGTAGCCGATAAGAATTATTCCAGGAAAACCCCGAAAAGCAAATCTGAAAAATTTTCTCATCCCAATTAAATTAATATGAACCGCACAGAAGGAAGGCCAAACAGGACTAAGGTACTCTAAAGTAGGCATAACAAAAGTGCAATAAAGAAGTTTTGTTATATAAAGGTTATCGAACTCACTAGTGTCAAAATTATTGTCATGAAAGCTGTATAAATAGGTAGTAATCAAATATAGAGTAGAGGGGAGAATGTAGTGCGTTGGAAAGATAATTTATTCTACTACATTTTTCATATAAACCGCTTTTTTGTAGCAGTAAATGGCGTTGAGCTTCTATCGAAAAACCGAAGGTACTTTTTTTCGACGTTTCAAATTTTGGGGGGCAATTAGTAGTACTCCGGGGCCAATAAAAACACCCAAATGATTCGGGAATAATTGCAACCGTATTTTTTAGTAGAGGTAAAGTATTAACGGGACTTTTATTTTCAAAAAGTTCAAAATATTCGATTTTTCTTTTTACATAAAAGTGTTCCTTGACCTTTACAAATATTATGTTACACACCCCTGTTTTTTTATACAGGGGTAGTTTGCCCTCAAAATATGGTTTTTTTTATTTTTCAGAAAAATGTTTATAAAGTGATAAAAATATTAAAAATCAAATGTTTTTTAGGTTTATATACTAGTATTTAGTCTTATGAATAAAATTCCGTTTGAATTTTTACTCTATCTGTTACGGGAAGCCCAAAAACTTTGGAGCCGTTTAAAAAGTATCTTTTGGAAGACGCCTTTTGCAGTGGTCAGCAAAAAAAATATATTTTTTAATATGTTTTATAAAAATCCCCAAAAAGAATCAGCTCAATAAATAAAATAGTCTTTTTACAAAAAAAATTAAAAAGTGTATTTTTTTTCAATTAGGAAAAGAAAAGTTCCCTTTCCTTAATAAACATTGAAGAATTCAAAAAAATTTTAAATAGGGATTTGTATTTCGTGTACGCTCTTGTCCGACATGCAGGTCGTGCGCATGCGGCACCGTTTACGCTTCGGTGCAGCTTGGTGGCTGATTTTGAGACCACTAGTATCTAGTGACGTGCTCAGTTGAAACTTTTTCTAGTGTACTATATTGCCCATAGCACTTTTGTCACGCCGATCTCGATATCTCAAAAAACAAAAACAAAATGTGTGTTCATCGGGGCATTTCACTTGGGAAAATACTTACCTGATATTTTTTAAAGTGAAATAAATATGTTTTCTCAAAATAAAAATGTATCACTTTGAAAACACGTATTTCACGCAAGACGCCACAACTTTTGTAACAGATCACAGCCTACTCTAAATACAATCCCGGAAAACATGACAGTTGGGCTAATTTGCCACCAAACGGTTCGTCCTTATTACATTTATTTTTGTATTACAGATTAAGCAATCCCATATATAAAACTGCACACTGTCTTAACCAAAACTAAAGAGAAATGTTGATGTCATTGACGAATTCTAACCTCAATACTTTAACAGAACCAACACAAGAGAGAGTCTTCCTATGTTCAGAACATTTGTAGGTTCACTTCAAGTAAATTCCAAGATGAGACTTTAGAAATACTGCAAGAAATACTACGAAAAAATGGGATTTCCCAACCTTTTCCTATTCTTTACTGCAGCAATTTTTGGTTTTTTTACACCACCAATGCTCAACTGTTTGAATCAGCTTCCGAGCTTGTATCTAGAGTAGGCGCTGAAAAAATACACTGTCGGTTAACATAAATCACCCACACCGACGGCAAGCAATTTTTGTAAGTAATTTAGTCAATAAGGCCCTGTACTACATTACCCCCTTCTACTCTAGGTCTTAAAACAGTCCTAGTGCGAATGTGAATGAAAATAAAACGAGCGAATGACTGGCTGAGAGTAAAAATGACCTATCTACAAGGTCTGAGCAAAAGTGGCTTAAAAAATGTTTCGCGCAAAAACGTACCGCGTGAGATTCCGGGCAAAAATGAATCAGAGAAATATTCCGGGCAAAAAGACTTAACTACTTAACTGCATTTACTTTGCATTACTTTTTGTAGTTAAGTCGTTTTTACTCGGAGTGATTATACTACATCCGTTATAGTACTATATTTTTTTTTACTATTTTTCTAGAGCTATGTTATCAATTGGTTATGGTTTTCTAAACTATTTTATCTATTTATTACAGTCATGCAGTGTGTGAACGCGTGATATGAAAAAATGCATATGGTATCAAGGCTATTTATAAGAAGCTGCTACTTTTTTTCGATTTCTACAGAGTGGTGTTAGAAATCGGGTCGAGGGTTCCCTAAATTAGAGCTTTAGAGGGAATAATCAGCAACAGCGCTGGTAGTCCAGTGGTTAGAGCGTTGGAGTGTTAAGCGCATGGTACTGGGTTCAAAACTCGATCTCTCCATGCTATTTAAACGAATGTGGTATACGTATAACTGTCTAAACACTCTAAACTATATAAATATTTGCAATTCGTATAGCCCGCTGGACTAAACACGCCAAGTAATACATTATCGCGGGCTGTGTTATAAAGAGTTGTCCTATAATTTATATCTCCTGTTGGTACAAAATATTAGTATTCAAAAATCGTGATTAAGATATACCAGTTATTATATAAATTGTGTATGGAAATGATATCAAATGAAAATTAATATTTATTATTTACGTATTCATACGTATATTTTATTCGATAAAACTATACAACGTTAAAATTCACTTTTTTCAAAAACACTGAATTAAGGTGCAATCGTTAAATTAGCGATCACATCTGCGCTCCGCAAAACACAATAAACGGCGGCTAAACATGTAACATCTAACATGTAATTACGTTACGTACCTAAAACGGAGTGCTTGCCAAAGACCTGAAACCTTCTCATGGCTAGTACAGAGCATTCACCAAGTAAATGCTGAAGACATTCAACTTTTTTTACGTCCAGGCAGTTGCGACAGAAGTCGTTGGCAGGAATACGCATGCGTATCGTATGACTACCAAAAAGGCAGTGAACCGTTATACCCGCCGTGATATCACGTAGATTTCGGCGGTTTCCCTACATTAAAAGCGCCGTTCTCTTTTCCCTGTACTCAGGCTACATCCTCCTTGATATATCAGAACTCTTAGGCCGATCTCTCTTTTCTTTTTCCTGGAGGACGTCCGATTGATCTGTCTATTTGAAAAGCGTTCATCTGCGAACCTTCTTTCGCCAGAACATGAGTCGCCTCGTTACCCGTCACATCGCTATTGGTCGGGTACCCAGCAGAGAATCACCTTTTGGAGAGCCCCAAGCTTTGAAGACCGGTCCGGCATCTTCGCATCAGCAGTGATTTAATTGTGTTTGAGTCGAGCGCCTTAATTGCCTGTCACTATACAAGAAAATTTCACTACATTATTGGTGGTCCTTGTGCAACAGCAATACTCTTGTCACAAGTTCAAGGACAAGGACCTTTGCTTGAAGCACACTGCAGTGGTCCGGCAGTCGATACGAGTTGCGTATGCTTAGGAGGTCGGAGAAAACTCCCGATTCCCTGTTCCCCACTTTTGAACCAAGCATGGAAAACGATATCTGGCCTCGGGAGCCACTGACAACTTGCCCACTCCTTCCTACTAGGCATTCTATTAGAGAAAGCTTTCTCGAACTTCATTGTAGGGACGGTACAGTCAGAGCTCTCCTACAGATGATCTCCCTTTGGCCACTTTTATACTGCTTTTTCCGTAGTCTGAAGTATTTCAACTTTTGGACTCCTTCAGTCTTACTGCGTAACAAGCAACTATTCTCCAGAACGACCCTTGCTGTCAAACGCAGTTTTATGTCCGTCTGTAAACTAAAAATTGCTTTCCAAAAAATTGGGTCTTTAAACTCCACGTTAAGTTGACTTATTAAATGTAAAGAACTTAAAATCTTTTCAAGATGCAATTTAACGAGCGTGCCCTAAAAAGGAAATTCTTTCCCTTTAACTTGGCCTTTAACAACTTGCGTCTCTTTTCACCATGGAATATGATTCGCAAATTGCATAAACTTACGTCAGTTATTTTTATTAATGTTTCGTTATGTCGTATATTCACTGCATACCTGGTCGTTTCTATAGAATGATTGAGTATGCACAACTTTCATTTCCAAAAAGTTTCATACTTTTTCAATTTTCTGCAGTTCTAGAAGAAAACGAAAAAATTATTATAATTTGCGCAAAATTGCATTTTTATTTGCCTTAATTTGTCTCAACTTTAAAACGATACCAGAGACACTACAGCCACTGTAATATTTCATCATTAGTCTTAAAGGAGTCCTTGGGGATAATCAAAATAGAACAAGCGTCTTAAAGGAGACAGTAACGAGTTTAAAATTGAATCTGCTCGAATTATGAAAGGCTGTAAAATGTCGAAGTTTTTCTACAAAATCCTCCTGACGAAAATTAATGACCATTAAATCTTGGGAAAATTTGCAAAAAATCTCGATCGTCGAAATAAAGATTGATTCCTGGAAAAGAGATATAATTTTCTGAGATTTTTTAATATCGATTGGTTTTGCAGACACAAAACCTGGTTATGTTCTAATTTCCGAAAATGAACCGAAAGCACTTCATTTTGATTTTATAGTGGTGACAAACGAAGTAAAAACGCTCTTACACCCCCAACGAAAATGAATTGCAAACGGTGATGAGCTGCCTCCACAAAACATTGTTCACCTGTAAATAATGTCGCCAGCGAAATTAAGTTGCAACGATGGTGGGCAAAAACCTGAATTGCAATGGTAAAGTGCTCATTAATGCACGTAAAAAGGCCATTCGCACTTGACTGAGGAAAGATAAACTTCCTAAGCCCCAGGTAACAAACGCAGGGAAAATGCCAGAGCTAAGGTAACTTGGCTTCAATTAAAACGTTAAATGAGTTAAAGTTTAATTAGTCCCGCGAAGTAATTTAAATCCATCACAAAGTTTAATTGGACCTCTGAGCGAAATAACAAAATAGCGCAGTCGATACTTCGTCTCCAGCGTATAAAGGATTTCAAGTTTCGCATTTCAAGGGTTTCTAGTACTAAATGCAAGGTGCAACGCTACTGCCATAGAAGTAGGTAGACTTCGACACTTAGGCGACACTTGCTGTGTGAGTGCAAAGCTCAAGTGGGGGATTAATGCGAAGCACCAGGGCTGTAAGACCATCGCACCATGCCTTCGGCAAGATCAAGTTGCAGATTATATCCTCTGCGGACAACTTTAGTAGCTATAGAGTAGAGACTGCCGGTGGTTTCCTGCTTAGTTGCCTTCACAAAGCCAACATCCCGCGATAAAAGCAATTTACTATTGGTGTCACCCAGTGTTTTAGGTTGGAAGATAAATATAAGTGTTTAAGTTTGACTTCCGCTATTATGCTGTAAGGTATAAAAATATTCAAGCTATTATATAGGTGCAATTTTTAATTTTTTCACAGTCTGGAACTTGAATTCTATTCTTTAAGAATTTTTTATTGTTATAGCATTTTAGTGCCAGACCTTCAGACTCCTGTTTGACTATAGAATTCAGTTCGATACTGCGAACTCCCATCTGGATTCTAAGCTGAACTCTCGGAAAGCTGGTCAATCATATTAGGATTGTACTAAAATCGACCTCAGGGGTTTTTGGGTTGGTCTTTTAAATTTTTCGATGGGGCTTTTTGAAATAAGTGAAGGAAACATTCCGACTGTGTAATTTACAAATATCCTATCTACAGATGCGGACATTTTAACTAATTTATTTACGAAAACATTCATATATTCTTAATGAAATAGCATAGATTTACACACCATATGTCCTAATAAAGATATTATTAGAAGGTATAATTGCTAAATATTTTTCAAGCCTCGCTGATAATAGATAAGGAGTGATCATTCAAAAAGTAATAAATCCACTTGAAATAAACTTGATGGAAATGTTCTGCTGAAATCATAATCAATACGCGTTTGTGTAGAAATAATTTGTCGTACATAAGTTGTTATTTCTAAACAAAATTGGATTTAAAATGTTTTGATTCACTAAAATGAATTATTACAGTTTAATTGAATTGTGGCAGGCAAATCAATGGTGTAATAAATCGCTCGCAAATCGGGCTATGTGTCATTTGTCCCAGCTATCCAAGAATCTAATTTTACATATCAGGACTTTAATAACATTAGTTTTGACCAACATTTAACTGTATGGCGGAGTATGGCCACTCTAACTGGGGAAATATTTAAAAAGATATAAACAATTAAGAAACAACGTCAACTTAACGGTTAATTCTTCTTCTATTATACCAGCAAACTAAATGCTTCCTAAGAACTGCACCTAAGAAATTGTGCGAAAATATATGTAATTTGGGCATAAATGGAAATGATTTCAAGAAAATAGTCGATGGTTTACAGAAAGTAGACGTCAAACTTAGTCAGGTCACGGCTGGTCGGCAGGTGTTTGGCTGGTCTCCGGACGTTAGGGGCGAGACACAAGGTAACTCTCTGCTGGGTCCCTGGTCACAGTGGTGTTCAAGGGAATGAGGCAGATGATGTGCTGGCAAAGGAGGGATCACAATTGGATGATTCCTCTATTGATAGATCGATCGGCTGGCCGCTAGAATCAGTAAAGAGAGAAATTGACCTTAAGGCTATTCAGCTCGCTAAGCAGAGATGGAGTAACTTAACCACATGAAACCTATCAAGGCGGCTGTGGACTGAATGGGATTTGAGAAAAATCGCGTTCCTGCTAAACTGAAGCCGGATTAACCTCCGAAACATTGTGGTAGTTATTACTGGCCACTGTCTTTTCGGTAGACACGCAGAACGTCTGCGCGTTCCCACGAATGACTTCTGCCGGAGCTGTATGGACGAGGAAGAGGTGGAAAGCATTCAGCACTTACTCTGCGAATGCCCGGGCCTAGCAAAAAGAAGGTACAATGCAATGGGAGTGTACTTCTTAGGTGGCATGGGCGATATAGCCGGCATCGGGCTAAAGCAGATCCTAAGGTTTATTAACAGCTACGGCTGGTTTTAGATAAACCCGTCAATCAGGCCCCGTTCCACGGACGTGGTAACAGAACGGACCATGTATAGGTCTATGTGAGGCTGATCGGCTGTAGGGCTGTTAGCCGCCACCCAAACCTAACCCAGGTCTACTTGCAATCGTTGCCTCGAATCGGGTGAAATTGTTCCCCTCCCCATGCCCAAGCAAGCAGATACGGCAACCAGGGAAAGATAGATACCATCGCTAATCTGCAACTCAGCTGTAGCCAGCTATCTGGCCGAAGACTTTGCTTTCCGGAAATTTATTGTTATAGCGATTTTAATGCATTAGCTATAGAATTGAGCTCGATATTATAAACTCCCAACTGAACTCTAAGCTGAGGGCTTTAAAAGCTAATGAGGTATTGCTAGCAACCCGCTCTTTCCCATCCAAGTGATTTTCGCTCAGTACATCTCTTATGCTTCCTAGCTAAGTTATATGAACATATAGTATACATTCAGGTTAAAGTAAACAAACTATTGTGTATATGGTAGTTGGAGTTTCGGGCGAGTTATAGTTGTGAAACTGCAATGCTTAAGGTAAGGATTGACATTCATGAAGCATTGGATAACCATTACTTAACCATTCTTGCCTTGCTTGACCTTTTATAAGGCATTCGTTCTAATGATCATGAGAGACTTCTAAAAAAACTGTCTGTTAAACTATGTAATTAAAAACCTTTTATCTGATCGAAGTAAATTTTTGTAAAGGTTGGAAAGACTTGATAAGATACAAGGCTCAATTACCACTATTATACAGTCTGCACATAAATAGCCTTGTAGAAGTGATATTGAATATGAAAATTCATTTATATGCTGATGATGTACAGCTTTATTTTAGTAGACCAATCAAACATCCACCAGTCTTTATCAACTAAACCCGACTTCCCTATGTATAAATCCGCTAGACGTTTAGTTCTTGTGTTAAATTCTAAGAACTCTTATTATAGTTATGGTATGGCGTAATTCGAGTGTTCTTTTGCTTCATATGCGGAAAATACTGGTAATGGCACTAGTAATCCCTCATTTTATTTGCGGTACGCTTTGTATTCAGGTTGCCAAGATTTACCCACATATCGCTCTTTACATCGTCAATTCTCGGTTGTTCCCTGGACAACTTCTTAACACAGCGTAGATTAAAATTTTTACCTAAGCTGTTATATAGCCAGTAGCAGGCGCACCTATTTGAAAAACTGAAATTCCTGCAGTAATTGTAACTCTCGGTACGGACAGCATTCCTACTATTTCCAATGTACTCGTAAGTGCAATCTACTTCACTGAGGTCGGCGGTACTTTTAGCATGCGTCTTAAATCATAAGTTTAGCATATCTGAAGAAGAAAGAAAACGATGAAAAAGGAAGTAAAAATAATAATACCTACAAAACAAACTACTCAAATCAGATTTTGAGTAGTTTGTTTTGTAGGTATTATTATTTTTACTTCCATTTTCATCATTTTCTTTCTTCTGCTCTCTCTTGCTTTATATTATTATTCTTTTAATTTTAGTTTATTAATTTATCTTAATTTATTTTCTTTATTTTATTTGAATCTTTAATCAAATTGAAACCGATTCACTTGTAAAGATCATGTACAACGGGCCACTAAAGGCATCGGTGCAAGTAAGACACATCTTCCCCCTCTTGCAAACCAAACAAATCTTTGTACTTATCCAAATATATAAAGTTATTATTAGTTATTATTATTAAGTCTTTAAAAAATTCCAAAGGAATTTGAACCATTTAAGTGTAAGAGCACTACAGGACTTTACTGATTCTTGTTTGTTTCACCGGCAGTTGACTTAAGGGGTTATACGCAGGCCGAAAAAAGCGATTTTTCAAGAATTTTTTTTGGAGAGGCATTTTAATTTATTAACTTGACATTTTGTATGCATAAAAAAGGCACCTTTTACAATATTGTCATATTTCTCATTTGTAAAAATATGGATTTTCAAGGTCACGGCAGACGATCTACGAAACTTCCTTGAAAAAAAAGTGTTTTGCGGTGTACACGATATCTCCTGCTGGGTCATCCGAAATCAAAAAACAAAAAAGATTTCGTTACCTTATGAAAATATCTAGAAATTAATCAAGGGAATAAGCAGAATATTGATTTTTCACAAAATGGCGACTCCTTAAAAGAAAATTTCGATTTTTAAGGAAAATTTTGGCCTTAAATTGTTTATAAAATGAAAAATATTTATTGGATTCGCAAATCCTTCGAAAAATTTCTAACAAATATATTTGAAAAAATTGCATGGAAAATTTGAGACCGTGAATCGTGTACACCGATTTTAAAAACACGGTTTTGAGAAAAATGTGTTTAAAGTTTCAAATCCATTTTACATATGGAAAAAAAATAATTTTAACTTACACGGAGTCATCTATTCCAGGACTATATATTACACAAGAGAAATAAAACAGAACGTATAAACGAGCGCACGAAATTGCTGCTTAGCAAGCAAGAGTGGGCGCTACAGGTAGGCAGCTGCAGCTCGGCTGGCGTCTTTACAAAATATGATTATAACTCCGAAAATGTTTTTTTTGTTTCCTGATTGCATTCATATAACCCCTTAACAAACCTGATGGCAGCCTTACTGTCGAAAATCACTGTTGTTTTTCTTGGGCTTTCTAATGGCTTTCACTGAGTAAGCTATATTTTATAATCGCTGGTTTAATCTTTCTCCTGTATTATTGGCGCCAACTAGGATATCTCTGCTTTTAAAATCTATACGGTAGTCGTTGGTTGTGGTGGGTGGGGGGGGGGGGGTGGAAGAATATCGTGCTGGTCTTGTATTATAACCGTTCTAGGTATTTTTTGCCGACTAAAGGCTAAAAGGCCATTTTAAATGTGAAGTCGTTAGTTAGAAATCTGACGTAAACTGCATTTCTAATTGCAAGTATTTCCCCCCTCCCTCCATACCAATTCACAAAATACCTGGAGTAGCATCCCTTCACCTCCTTCTCATGAAATGGCACAGGTAGGTAACATACGAAATGCAATTCCAAATACTCTAAGATCATAGAGGTGGAGCGCGATATGCTCCAATACAAAATTAAATAAGAGTAAGGGATACTAAAGATATGTGGACATGAATAGATCATTCACAACTAAACCGTGTCGCTTTTTCGTGGGAAACAATTTACCGAAACCTTTGAGATCTATCCGAATACCTTAAGGAACCTCAGAATGCGTCTGAACTCTGCTTTACTTAGTTTACCGAGCTCCACGACGAAATATCTACTAAGTAACCTTTCTTTTCTTACTGCATGGTGACTCGAAGTTCTGACATCACTCATATTTGCAAATATATATTATCGCTTTCCTCTTCTTACATACAGGCCAAATTTGTTTGGCAATACGACATGTATTTTTTTTCGCCACCGGAGATCAGCTTACCTATATACATCTTTATTAATGTCTTGAGAGCCTCGATTAGAGTCCTTACTTAGTCCACTGCTACGAAGATATCCATTTCAACTATTTCTAGTTAACTCATCCGCTCTTTTATTCAGCGGAATACTACTGTGCCCCGGTACCTAGCATAGAGTTTTCACCTCTAGATTATCTTATCATAGTTGCACGAACTTTGATTGTACCTCCACAGCTTTCACCGGCAGAACTTTCTCTAGAATACGTTTATGTTGGTGCTACTTCATGGTGCCCTGAACAAAATATGTTTGCCAATTATGGCACCCACAGGTCATTGTTAATGGAGGGAGGGGGGGGGGGGGGGTGTTCAGCACGGATTTATCTGCTCCTCCAAAGTTGGAAGCTCTGTCAATGCCTGCAGCGTGACTTCGTCCACAGAAACATAACCTAAAACAGAAGTAGAATTTATATTATATTACTTAAAAAATAATTGTTGAAACAGTTTTTGTTTAATAAATATTATTACCTTTCTTCAATCATTCACCGATCATTTCACTTGCTGCCGCGAAAATGCCAGTCGTTTTGTGCTTCAGGGTAATCGTCAATCTTGGATTTTTTTGGTAGGTCGTCTACAATGGAAACCTGCATCTAGTAAGCTTATCTTTGGACTGTAAGAGTACGCTCCAATATCGCTAAGCCAGCATCATTAATATTCGCTCACTCCGCGGAGTAGTTTATCTTTTTTGCCACACAATTCTCGCTTGGTTCCCAAAAACGGGCGCATTATCTCTTACGTTTTTAGCAATCCTTGCTACAATAGATTTAGAAACCTGAACAGTGGTTGCCTGTTTGGAGTAAGGCATTAATAGCACTTGTTTTCTCTGTTGAAATATCGTATTTCTTTCCCATAGGCAAATTAATGATGAAAAATGATTGTTTTAGGAAAAACAAGTACTTTTAATAGAAAAATAATAATTATCAATAAAAAACCAGACTAATCCAATCTAGACAGGGCAGAAAAATAAAATGTATCTAAATTTTTTTTTAAATATTATAAACAAGCTCGCACTCAAATCTCTGATATCATCTATCATAAAACGGATAATGCCAAAGTAGACTAATTACTGGTTAAAAAATGTCGGTCGATCGAAACAATTCCACAGAAATTGCAAACGTATGAATTACCATTTAAAAGAGTTTGAAGTCTGAGTCTATTTGGCACAATAATGTATATGCGGATGACCTCACCGGTGTCTCCTCATTTAGACACCAGCAATGCAGCCTGGTTAGTCGCTATTATATATACATAAAAAACACTAAATTTGGCTGGCACTCTGCCATTTGCTAGAGTATGCACCCCTTCCTATACCTGCATTCAGGTTTGATCCATCCGTATATATTGTAATATGCACTGTAGTCTGGCAAAGGCTATGTGACGAAAACGAAACCAAGTTGTGCAATGCGCATGTCCTGAATTTCGGAAACCAGGAAAACGTCAGATGCCGTATGAAGTCAAGGCCGACTAGAACCTGTGGTGACTTGTTGTGGTGAAAATGAGTAACGAAAATTGCTAGAACTAAGTTGTTGAGCTTTCTAAAATTAAGCTAAGTAGTATAAATAGGGCTGAGTAGCAGCCTAGGAGAAGTTGAATATGGAGACAAACATCGAAGAAGGACAACGAAGGACGACAGCAAATCGAACTGAAGGCCGAAGATAAGCCTCTACGTGGAGAGAAACCATCCGGAATCGAAGAAGATTAGAAATTTACAGTGTTTTAAAAACGCGCGGTCCTAGTCAGTCAGTTGTATTGATAAGTTTTAATTGTTAAAGTAAAACGTAATATTGTGAAGAAATATTGTCAAGGAAATTGTTAAGCGAAGTAAATAAAGTTGTGAAAATTTGTGATTAGAAATAATTATCTTAATTAATCCGTCGAGCCCCAAGAGCCCCATTTACGTTACAATATGGATGGCTCTGTTATTCCTACCATTTCACTCTCGTTCCATTCTTTTGTTGTCGAAAGCTTTGTATTAAAGCTTTTTTCCTAAAGTTTAGAACCGGGACCTGGTAATCTGTGTCTCCCCATGGCAGGTATAGGTATAACTTAGCTGTATAAGACTCTCTGGGTCATAGACAGTAGGTCCACATTACATTTCTTCTTTAATGCTATCTACCAGACTAATGAGCCATAACAGAGAATAGGTCTGGCTGTAGCAGTATACATCCACTGCACCTCCTTGGACTTTTGTCTACCGCTAACAGCAAGAGTTCTATTACACGTATAGAATGCCACACTGGCCATCTTTACTTACACGTTCTATTTTGTTACTTCTCCAGTCGAGTTTCAAGTCTAATATTAGGCTCGGAAGTGGTCACAATTTTTCTCTTAGTTTTGGTGTTCTAAACTCAGTTATTTTCTCTTCCTGATAGAGATTACCAGCTTTGTCTTTGCAAAATTAACACCAAGTTTACCGCTTGATCTTCAACTATTTAGCTTACCTTATTATGGACTCGGTTCATATCAAGCCTAAACGCGGTATTAATATTGGAAGCGATCACCATTAACAAGTTCGCCTACCTGATTATAGCTTCTAATATGTCACGATTAGAACTGCAGAAGCTTCAAGCATTGAATATCCGTAGTGCAATTTTTTTCGCATTGCGCCTAAAAACTGTTGCACAACTTTTGATACCTACGACTCCATAGACAAACAATGGGAACGAATGCTTCACAAGCTGTGGTACAGGATACGTGACCCGATTAGAGAGCAGATTAGTGACGCCACGTAGTCTAAAATAAAGATTCAAGACCTCCTTAATTCTACTAACAATGTTGTAGTTAAAGAGCGATTTAGAACTGCCTATAGTTTTCTACCAAACAGCGTCCAAAAAAGTATTAGGAGTGGCAGGCGCAGGTACATCAACTCGCTATTAAAGAATGCAAAAGAAGATGAGATATTAGAGATACGGACGGATCCCTACTGGTCGAAACGTCAACTGCGGAGTTGGATAGAATATTTTTGTTGAAGTCACCTGAAAAACAGCTTTATACCGTCAGAGCATAAAAATTGCTGGCCCTGGCCAATATCAGATCTAATACAAGGTCTCAGAAGCAATAAAGTCGATGTACTTCGATAAAGCGGTAGATTTAGGTGGAATATCTACCTTATTACTTAAAACGAATCCCAATACTGCTGATATTATTCAAAATTATTAGCAAAACAAGACCTATCCCATGGAATGGAAAAAAGGCACGGATGTGCAGATTGCTAAAATAGGTGACATGAGGAATTGTAATAGTTGCGAACGAGAGCACAAGCGAACGCTCAACAACAAACAGGGTGACTTTCGTGATGGTTTTTGCTGCAGAATCCGTTCCAACATCCGCCGAATCAGACTCGAGCAATGCGCCAAATGAAACTACCAATAACATCTTGTATTCGTCGATTTTGAAAAGGCGTTTAATGCCGTTGATTGGGTTTACGTAAGCAAAAATTATCAAGTAGCCCTACTAGGAAACCCAATGCCCCATCCTTTACAAAATAAATGGAGTGATATATGGATGAATATTATCACCTTTGTTAGTTTGATCGTCATTAATGACGATGTAGCGTCATTGATATCCACCATTTACGAGGACTTGCATAATAGCCTTTTACGTCCCTAGCCTATGCTTACGAATTATGTCTTCTATCCCACAAACAACGTAATATAATATCTTAAGTAAAGTAAGCAAAGTAGGCCTTAGTATTAATACTACTAAAGTCTAACTTTTTAGCTTGGACAGGATAAAAAATTAATCTCGAAAATCGGGGAATAAAAAGAGTGGATAAATGTTATTCTCCTGGAAGCATAGCAAAGGCATATGGTGCGGCTGGTGCTGATATAAATCAAGAGTTGCATTTAAAGTATGGTGCAGTAGCAACATTTTTGGCTATAGATTAAAACTGAACTGTAAAGCGGTGGCGATGTCCTGGACATCCATTGAAAGTAGATTAAAACCAAAAATATATACGTATTTACATTCCATAATGAGATAGAATTTGATATTCGCAAATAAAGGTGACACATTGCAAGCAAAAGTAAACTTGCTCAACAGTCCTTGCGTAGAGAAGGATGGTAAATGGAAGCAAAATTCGAAATTCGTGGTAGGATTTAAAGGAAACGAGATGTAATAAATGTATATTCCACCGAGAATCCTTTTTAAAGTTATTGAGAAAGCCACATACCTGTTGCTCTTTTTAAAACTAGATTTCGTTAAAGGTTATCTAATTCTGTCCTATATCCTACGAGTAATTGGGGAGGTCGATAAATTTAGCATACGACGAAATCCTTTCAGTTTTCAAATTTCGGAGCCTCATTGAGACCTTCTTCGTTTTGATATTTTAAAGACAGCTGATTTGACATTGTAGTTATTATACCTAAATTAATGAATGGAGAATATTATTTATCTACTTTTAGTTGGATGCTTGGACCAACGATTTTTTACATTTGACGACTAATAAAATCAACTTGTACTTAAACTTATTTACTTAGACTTACTTAGACTTGTGTACGCAATCTATTATTTCTCACTCTCTCACATTGGAACCTGGTCTTCATTTTATATACCATGCTACTAAACAAAGCTTACTATACGTTTTCTTTGTGCTTCTATATGGAAGCCATTTAAGCGATTATTCGATTTGTGCAACATCTGGGTAGGAACCACTACTTTCAATCTCAATAAAAACCATATAGCGTAAAACTTTTCTTAACCCATAATAAAAAAAACCATTTCTTATTTTTTGCTAAACCTTGCACCCTTTAAATAAAAAGTAATTTCACTGAATTTCTCTGAGACCATTTGGCAGGTTTGCACTTATCTTAAGTAATTGACTTATTCCAGGTGCATCTGACGCAGCCATTTTACACCATTTAAATTTCTCAACCCAAAATTCCTGAATTAGTTCTCATTGTCTTTGATGGCGATCCAGCGTTAATTGGATAAGCGCCAGATCCGTAATTGCGAAAAGCTTTTAACGGTCAGTTCATCAGCGTATCGATTAGGTGTAAACAGAAATTAATTTGCTCTGATAACGACGGTGAAAGCTTTTGTGTCAATATAGTCCTTTTGTAGTTCTGGAATCTAATTATAAAAATTACTCTGAACGCTTTATCTGCAGAGTGGATGAGACTCGTAACTAACCAGAGATTCCTTTGCAATTTCAGATTTCCATGGAAACTTAATTAACTGCAGGATGTCCTGGATGCAAGTGGCCATCATTACCTTGACGGACCTTTTCCACCCTGCGAACGTTTGATGGAGTTTTATACGTGGCGAACCAACTGCATAGCGTTGTGTAACCAATCCTCCGTCAATAAATTTAATCTTCTGAAACTTAGTTATGATCTCGGACTCGTGTTATCAGCGAAGTAAGAAATTCCAAACATAAATGAGTGGACGGTACTACAAGGTAAGATGTCGGACGTTGAACAGGTTCCGGGAGAGGAAATCGAAATCGACAGTGAAAAGACGGTGAAAACAACTTCCGCGAGACAGGGTTGTTTGAGTGTAGCGCTTAAAATAATTTTCTCCACGCCCGGTCTTGTGGTGCTTGTAATTTTTTATTCAGTAATGGGAGCATTTATTTTTCCTCTGCTGGAAGCACCTCGGGAAATCAGAAATAGTGCTGTAATTGCAAAGAGCAGAGAAGATTGCCTTAAGGAGCTGTGGACTATAACAGGTAAGTTGTTAAGTCTTTAATCGTACATTTTTGCCAAGGTTTGTTTTCCATTCAATCTTTTTCTCAATGTAAACATTAAATAAATTGAAAATTTCCTCGTGCACTTTGGCAGCACAACATTCAGGCTTTTGTATGAATTTAAACAGCGAAGGAAACATCCATCCATCCTTCCGTCCTTGCCGCCATTCCACTTTTTGGAAAATTATTTTTCATGGGACCACAAAGCTCCATGCTTTTCTATGCATTAGCACTGAGGCGTAATATAAAGCATGAAATCATTTTAATATCATAATTCCTCGGAAACATCACGCGACTTTCAGTACTGTCGTCGTCCGTAGCTTAGCGAAGACCAAGCGAACAGGAAAATTGCAGCAGGACACCATTGTGTGCAGCAGTGCAATTTAAACATCAGATAAGATGCTAGAAACGCCTTTTTTAATTATATACTATTTGTTGCTTTTTCTACTTTCTTTTTATCCTAGCTGGGCTCCTTCTTTTAGGCCCAGATATTTTGCTGACGTTATGGTTTTTTTTTAAATCAAACTAATATCATGGGCAACATGGTCATGCTATTAGTTTAATTGAAGATATGTTTAACGGTCAAAGTAACTCTGATATTTGGTTATGGTTTTTTCTCTAATACATGACATAATGGTTTGGTTTGTGTTAGTCTATCAATGTCGACAGAAGTAAAACCTTATGCGGTTTTTTAAAGGGTTGAATCAAACCTTACACGGGATTTTAGACTGCAAATTATATCCAAGAGATCCTACTTTATGGCAATTACACAGAAGAATAGAGAAGCAAAAACTAACCCTTATCTTATTTACATATGCACACACACATATATTTATATTTTCTACTTTATTTTAGTCGGACGAGTATGCATCAAATTCGGGCAGCTGCAATACCGACTCCTCCTCCGGGTCGCTGAACCCGAATGTCATAGTAAAAAACGTTTTTAGCGCGACAGAATAATTTCTGGTGGAAATTGTTGATGATTTGACCGGGATATAATAAGGGAAGAAGAATTATGGCAAGCTAATGATCGTCACTAGCCTTAGGGTTCGATTCTATCCTCCCAAGGGGTGGAAAAGAGGATTCATATATCTTCTGAGTTTAAACTTTACCACCCTGCTTTTAAGGATGCTGATTCTCTCAAACGGCCAGAAACCTTTCGAATATCAATAATAACGCTCGGCAACGAATGTTCACAGGGAAACGGATCGAAAATTTTTCAAACGGAATAATACGAAAGGTGAGTAGACCAGGGAGCATTAGGACAAACCTCGACGGTTGGCACTACCCTCCCAAGGGGTGGAAGTTGATACGTTTATCTCCTTTTCTGAAATCAGTTTTATCAAAGGTGTTTATACCGATTTTATTAAGGCCTTTGATTGCATTGATCACAGGTTGGTTATTTTCGAACTTACTGTACGGGATTGTGAAATTTCAGTCGCTTCTGGTGTGCCCTAGGGTAGACATTTAAGTCCTCTTCTATTTATTATTTTTATTAATGACAGGGGTTCCATCTTGGCGAACTCAAAAACGCTATGCTATGCTCTGCGAACTCTGATCTTCAGTCTTTCAATTTTTGGTGTATTGCGAACAATATGCCTCTGAATGTCGATAAATGTTCGTTTTTCTGGTATTCTCGGATTCGACGCCATGCCGTCCAGGCATTCAAAATATCAACCACCCACCTTAAGAAAGAAAAGCGAAGTTGGGATCATCCCCTTATTCTTCTTATCTGAAGTAGAACGGTTTTGTTTCGATTTTAACATAAAGAGCATAGACACATAACATAAACAGGGAATGCCGAGAAGCTCTGGAAGAGCTGGGAAATTCAAATAATTCAATTAAAAAAAATTCAAATTAACTTGGTTTTAATACGGGTGAATCGGTGTCTCTAAGAACGAAAATCCATGCCGAGCTTGCTAGATGGGACTCTGCCATGACACTTGTCGGCCTCGAGCCGTCACACGGGATTTCGACCTGCTATTTATTTTAGCGGCATTACTAAAGCAAAGAATACTCGAGGTTTATGTAAATGATAAAAAGCAGTGGGCCATGATGGCTACCCTAAGGCACCCCTAAGGAGTTAGGTATTTCATTAGAAAGCGCACCACGAAACAAAACACGATGTATGTGATCAGAGATATACAGAAATGCCAATTTGCAAAAACCAAAGCAAAGCCTAGAGCATGTAAAATGTAATAGGAATTCTGTGGATGATTCTGTCGAAAGTTTTACTAAAACCAGCAAAGATGCAATCAACCGGCTTACCGGTCTCAATGGCAGAAACGCAGTACTTTGAGAGATCTAATAAGTTGGTTGTGGTAAAACCGTGTGTCATAAAACCGTGTTGAAACGAGTCCAGAAAGGGCTTACAGTGAAACTAAAACACATCACAAACTAAAGATTCAAAAGCACAATATCTTCCAAAAGACTTAGGTTAGGTTAGGTTAGAGTGGCTGTCTATGAAGGCACACTTAGGCGAAGGAGGCCCGTTGTGATAACACAATTGAGGCTGCAAAAATTAAACCCCATAAAAATACCTAGAAAAGAAGACGGCTAACCTGTTACTCTCTGTGCATCGACCCAGTTGGGGTGATCAGGTAAGTGTGTTCGCGGCTACTTTTATAGCCATAATTTCCGCCTGAAACACGCTGCAGTAGTCAGGTAAACGGAATGAGATATCGAGGTCCAAATGTTCCGAGAATATACCTCCACGTACTTTGCCTTCTAATTTGGGGCCGTCAGTGTAGAGATGCACTGACTCACCCCATTGGGGAGGACCTTCCTCCCATTCTGAGCTGGTGGGAAAGGAGAAGTCGAATTTAGTTACAAAGAAAGGCTTGGGCGTGGTATAGTCGATATTGCTTGCTATTCTTCCATCTAAAATTTTGGGGTGACAGTTCGTTTCCAGGTCTGGATTGAGTTAAGTCTAATGCCGGCTGAGGATGCGGTCTGTTTACCAAAGAGATCTAACGGTAGAAAGTGGAGAATAGCGTTCAGGGCTTTAGTTCTACGTGGTGTTGTTCTTCGGGCACCTGTTATCAGTAGTGTTGCCATCATTGCTTTGTAATGGGTTGATTTATCTAGTGCCGGCCACCAGACAATCACAACATAAGTAAGTATAGATCGTATGACAGTTGTGTAGAATGGCTCCAGATGGGCTCCAGATGGGGTATCTTTTCGCTTTTGCTTTTTACACGAATACAGCGCCACTGTAGCCTTCCGTTTTCTTTTGTGGATTTTAGGCTTCCAGACAAGTTTTCGATCTAGGACTATACCTAGATATTTAACCTGATTACACAGTTTCAGCCTAACCCCGTCTAGTGTAGGGCAATTTATGTGTCTCCGAGAGAAGATTATTAACTCTGTTTTGTTCGGGTTTATGCCTAGACTACACCCATCACTCCATGATAATATCATGGAAAAGACGTGTTGTAACACTTCAGCCAGAGTGTTTGGGTGCTTTCCTGAACATATCAGGGCAATATCATCGGCGTAAAACCAGTCTGCTCCAGATCTACAGTGAAGAGCAGAACTGTAACAATCAGTTGTACCTTTTATGATTGGGGTTCCTGGGAAAGAGAAATAAAAGCTCAATTCGAATGAAATTATTAACATACATTTTTAAATCCATTATAACTTAAAAACAGTTAACAAAAAATATATCTTAATTCCTAAGAATGTTTTAAGCCTATGTCAACTTGATTGTATCCAATGTTACAGTTTTGCACTTCGAAAAAAAAATAACATCTTTTATAAAAAATCAATAAGAAGTCCAGAAGCCTTTGGCTTTTGAGAGTTCCTTTATTCTTGTGGGCATACTACCGTAGAGATTTTCGATAATTCGAGCAGGAATACTGCTCCAAATATCCTGAACACGATCCCATAAATCATTTAAGCCAGCTGGTGGCTCAGCATATTTTGCTAGTTGGCTTTTCACATAAGCCCATAAATGTTCTATGGGATTCATGTGAGGACTTTGAGCAGGCCATGACACCGTCAAAAATATTTGCTTTTGAAGACAATCCATCCATTCGCGCCTTGCGATTTTTTTAGGAAATCGCCGGTTTTTTCATTTTCTCGGCAGATTTCAGTCCAATTATCTTCAAAGAACGCCGAACTGCCCACTGCGAAGCCTTCACCTGTAGTTTTGAAGCAGCTTCTCTTGGAAGTTTTTCAGCACCTGAGGTTAAAAGTTGATCTATTGCCCGGTCAGCGGTTGCTCGGTCAGAGATTAACCTTGGTGCACCTCAACGTTGCCCACTGGGGGAAATTCTATTCTAATCACGAATTCTTTTAACTGACTTTTGGCTCACCTCGTGTTTTCCCCCGATTTTTCGAAGCGATGCACAATTTTTCAAATCTTCGATAATGGCACTTATTTTTTCTGTATTTATTTTTCCCATTTTTCACTCCACTGCACACTCTGTCACTAAACAGCGTGAAATAATTTAAAAATTACGCCTTTGCTTAAAAATCTGCCTGGAGAACTGAAAATATTTCACAGTTTGAGTGGAGAGCAAAACTGTAACACTAGACTCGTAACAAAAAATTGCTTTTTCTATCAAGGTCAATTTATTCTAATGGTTGCACTCATTCATTTTAGTTCACAATAAGAATCAAATAAAACCATATGACAGAGAAAATCAAGGAATTTTTCGTTTTAGGGAACAATTTAAATAAGCAGAGGTAATATTCAATTTCTTTGTTACAGTTTTGAGTAACTCATCCAGAGTTATGTTCTATAAGAGCGGTGAAAACGATTTACTTTAATTTAGAATCAGTCGAACCTATAATTGGCGAGCCAGTTGTTATCGAAGTCCTGTTACATTGCCATAGTAGAGCGATCGTTCGCGTACGAGTCTTTTGAAGTAGCACTAGAGTCGCGTCGAGTATTCGGAACAAATTCACGAACAAAAGAGTTAATCGGCCAAACGTCAGGTGAAACAACTGCGTCAAACAGACACAAGAAACTTAAAGGATGCTGAAAAGGGGTAGCTGCCACGCCTATGTGTACAGGTGATCTTTCTGCATTGAGGTTTGTGGAGCCCCAGTGTGCGATGATAGGTGGGGAAAACTGTCGTCCTTAGTAGTTTCCGGATTAACTCAGGAAATAAAAACGCTTCGGGGAAGTTCAGCTGGCCTCACGATAACAGCACCACT
This sequence comes from Leptarthrus brevirostris, assembly GCA_964036015.1. Lineage (NCBI taxonomy): Eukaryota > Metazoa > Arthropoda > Insecta > Diptera > Asilidae > Leptarthrus > Leptarthrus brevirostris. The sequence continues at coordinate 128,109,885 of OZ038372.1, forward strand.
TCAACTCGGAGGAGGTGATGTAAAACCCACAGGGATATGTTGATGTGTAGAATCCATATGCAAGGCGTCAGAAGTTGAGCTAACCTGTTGTTGGTACCGTGTGTCGGGTGTGAAGGCACGCAAAAATCGGCGGACCTACCGCTGAGCGCCGGAACATGGGGTGAGCTGTCCACGCTATCACTTGACGGTATAGGTACAAGGGCACGGTTGACAGCCGTTGACCAGGATCCCAGGTCGCCCTTAAGGAGACTAATATTCAGTCGGATGCCATCAATGATGGGGAAAACGGGTGTTGCGGTGGCACTGGAGGAGAGTAGCGACGAGTTATAGTCAACAAGCATCGTACGGAGGTCGTCAGAAAGAGTAAATTAAGAGGAAAGCTTTGAGAGCTTTGGCTTTGAAAAGTGTATCAATCTATTTATTGACATTGTTTAATTTGTCAGTGACCAGTAGCAAACCGGCCTAATTCGAAGAAATTACGCCAATTCTATCTGCAACCAAAGACAAGCTCGATAAAAGTGAAGTTGTGCTACCCTTAACGAGCCGGAAAACGTGACATGGCTTTATATCCGCGCAATCAGCGTAAGTCGAGAGTGCAGATGTAAGTGACCTAGAAGCTCGCTTTAAACAGTTTAAACAGCTCTGCGTGAAAAAATCCACCACAATCCCGTACTTCATCCTTAGCTTTATTGGTAAGCCTTGCAAGCTGTCATAACGAATAAAAAATCATTAAATATAATCAGGTCCCAATAAGTTTAAAATTGAAACGTTTATATAGAATCAGCTATTCCAAAACACTTTTATACGAAATTATATTAATTTATTAGAAATCAATAAATCATAATCGAAAGATGCTTAAACAAACACACTAAGCAGGTAGAATCAAATAAAAGGTAGATTTGGCTCTATTTGTTGACAAACACCAATGTTTTATAATACGAGTATATTTCAAATGTTGATATTATATGATAAATTGAGAGATTGAGGACAGAACTCAAAAATGGGTAGCAAATATTAAAACTAAAAAGGAGGCTCTGACGAGCACGATCGAATTTCAAAACAAAATTGTTGAAGATATCCGGAAACATCAAATGGCAATCCTTTCATCCAAGCACAGTCGATTTTTAGTTGTCATAATCTATACGTTCCACAGGATTGTTTGTAAGCGCCATGATTAAAAAAATCCTATTGCTGCACGTATCATATGTCACGTATCTTTTCTGCCTAAGCTCTACAAAGGACGTGTCCGAGTTTTAATTCTCAGCAAATCATAAATAAGTCAGGATGTGAAGGTCCTTGTTCAACAGAAGCATTGTCTTTTGATGGCACAATTCGGGATTAAGCATAAATGTCGCTTTTAAAAATTCAAAACACCAGCAAAGTCTTTGACATAACTGTGCCCGCTGTGTATGAGGGTCCGGCAAAAAGAATGTTATAAAACATCTGGGAGCTTGGGATTTAGGGCACTTTCATAGACAAAGGATCTGCATGCTACATTTCAGCTGTAGACAATAGGTGATGCACACGAAGCCTTTTAACCAAAGCTTGCCCGGTAGGAGAGAGAGATTTTAATAGGTGAAGCGAGGCTTGCCTTATGTTTTTTCCTACTACCTATGTAAATCTGGTGCCTTTTGCACCTGAGCTGAGTACAAAAGGTGTGAACTCAATGGAAATGTAAAATTCTAATTTGGGTGGTGCAGCATTTTCAGTTTAAAGGGTGATGAACTTCTTGACAATGGAAGATTCTTTAGAGTTAAGACAGGGATTTTAAAGTGACAATTTTTAGTAAAATATGCAAAACAAAATAAATTATTTAATTTTTTTTGTATAGGCAGAAGGAAAGACGTGCTCTGTATACTCAAGACTCTTGTTTCTCAGCAAACAAAGCCTATAACAAGCTATCCTGAAAACATTGTTGTCGAGAAAATCGTTGAATAAAAATTCTGGAGTTCGCTGGTGATACATATTTTACGATACCGAAAGAGCTTCCAACACAGGGAATTCGTGAGAAGTACTCCCAAGGGCAGCGTACTCCTTATATTTGTATTCCTGTGTCAATTTACTCATACTTGTAGTTATTGTTATTGTTTAAAAAGATTAACTGTTAATATTTTAAAAATGAAGTTAAATGATGTTGCAACGAATGACGTTAAAAGGTATTGCAGAGTAATATAAATGGTTCTAAAATCACCTAGTAGGTGCACTTGCAATCTTTGTCATCAAAGGGGGTGAAGGTTTTTTTTGCTAGATGCAAGGGAATTAGAATCTTTTGCAAAAGGGGAACTAGAGAAGGAGGAGAGAAAGTGCTATGTGTTTCGTCTTTCAAGCGTTGATGGTATAACAGAACGTTATTATTGGGTAGAAGAAGAACTTTATCTAACATGAGACCCACGGACATTACTCTGCACCCCTAAAGTCCTTTCATATTAATCTGCTGTTGTGAATGAAAAAAACCTAGATAACTAGCATTATAGAAAGAGTTTTATCAATATCTCATTCATAAAAGACAACAGCCCAGTCATAGCTCAGAAGCCAATCATTCAGGGTTAAGAAATCAGCTCTTTTGCAATTAAAACAATAATCAGAAGATACAACAGAATCATAAATAAGCTGATCAAAAATGATTATAATGTTTAGTGCTGGATGATGAGACGTTTCAGGAACCAGGGGCGTCAAACATCGGTTCACTACAGGGATTAGTAGCGAGCTCTCGATTTAGTTCACCCGATGGCAGCGTCGCATCCGTAAGACTCTCAACACATGTGGGAAAAGAATTCTGAAAATCAGGTGACGAGTCAGGAGGAATATAAACAGTGGCAACATTATTCTGCTTCGTAGGGACGCTCAAAGCAACGCACACGAACTCAAAAACGCAGGATTCAGAAACATTGACGAGTGAGCACGTAATATCCGTACGAAAACTTCATCCCTAACGGAAGCGGCTACGGCTAGAGCAAAAGTAGTGACGATTACGGCGAAAGACGACGAAGCCAGAATGTCTTAGTAAGGCGACAGACTACATCGAAAATAAATATATAAAATATAATAATAAATAAGTAAAAGACCCATTCGCTTTAGACCGGAGGCCGGTTACATTGGCGTAGTAGAAAGACAACTCACCGAAAAGTTTTTTGAAGCCTTAGGCTCTGAATGAGGTCTAGGAGGGATGAAAGTGTGTTCTATACCGGGAGAAATACCGGCAACAAGCACATCCTTAGGAACAACAACTCTAAAAGAAGCGGTGTAGGAGCATCCTTCTCGATTAAATTTTTTGCATGCAATACCAACACGTGATGAAATGTGAGCAATTACATCATCTTTAGATGTTTTCGGATGTATCCTGGAGACAACAATACATTTGGGGAGTTTGGTCGGTTTAAGAGCGTTAATACTGGATGAGTGCTCAGCAAGCAAGGCACTAGGATTATGAATCAGAATCAGACCATGGAATATGCCAGAACCCTCACCAGACGAAGCAAAACTAATACCATTAGCAGCATGGTCGTAAACGTTAGCTGTAGAAAGCGAGCCACCGTCCTGAGCAGCTGCAGATGGTAGAGAGATAATGTCGCCACCGGTGTGAACAGCGGCACCAGAAGAGGGTAGAGCGCGAGTTCTAAATTCTGTCGGTTGCGCCTTAGACGTTGTAGCTTCGTTGAACGCACATTCCTTGAAGATAGTAGAGGCGAAGAACATATATGCAAATCCTGTAAGGTGCTTATTGTTAGGTCTTTCTAAACTAGAATATAGCAGGAAAGTTAGTTGTGCTTAACTTATAAAATATGCATTGCCTTACAGGATTAAATCATCAGAGATTTTATCTATGACTCAAATTTATGCTCCAGAAAGAGCTCCTTGAACCAGGTTGTTGTTATATGTACCTACCCTAGAACAAAATAGGGTTATAATGAACTAATAAAAAACTGTATTAAAAAATTTAATGAATTTTGAAATAATATTGATATTCCTAGAGATGTTTGGAAGAAATTATTACTTGAGACTGAATCCATGTGTAGTACAGGAAACCCTCTTATAACACGGTATATACGTTTCTAGAAAAGGACGTGTTGTGTGAAACCGTCTTATATGAAACTCAGAACCAGTATAAAAAGGGGGTGTTTAAGATAAAAATAGCAATAGTAAACCCGTTCGCTAATTTAATAAATCATCATTCAATTTCAGTAAATGTTTGAGTTTTCATCAGCGGCTAAGAGAGTTCCCCTACCAAAGGTAGAGAGGCCTAAGCGAAATATAACAAATTACGAATCTTTGATTTATACTTATCTACAATAACAGGGGGGTACGTTCCGAAAACGTATTAAAAACATAATTTTTTTTTTAATTCCATATAAGCAACTTAATTTTTATTAAAAATATAAAAGCATGTACATACATATATCGGAGATGGAGTTGGATAAATTGGTTGAGCGACACGACCAACATACCATGGTTCCCGGGTTCGAGACCAGGTCTCCCTGCGGGTTTTTAAAATTGAATCAAAATTGCCTAGATCTCAGCAATGCAAAAACAAGACTTTCCAGTTCCCTCACTGTCCTTACGCTATTTCCCTTGCGGTCAAAGCCATACTAAAACATCAAAGGGTTGCTTCCTGGGCTTTGGATACATCGTAAAAAAATAACACAAAACGAAAGGAAACATCATCATGTTGTAACTTGCACAAGGTAGGCCACGAAAAGCGAAAGAAGAACTATGTGCCAGAAGTTTCTAGAATAAAGCTGAGTACAACAAATAGGGCTGAGTAGCAGCCTGGTTAGTTTTAAGGCGTAATTTAGAATGCGAACGGTACAGTACTGTGACAGTATAGTACTGCACTTTAACCAGTGAAGTGATAAGTGTAATTAAGTAAAGTGAAGAAAAGTGCAAAGAAAATTATGAGATGAACTAACTAATAAAGTGAATAAAAACTGTGAACATTTGTAATTGAAAACAAGTGTCTTAATTAATCCGTCGAGCCCGAAGAGTCTTAACTACGTTACAATAGTATGTTTTATTTATTGTTACCTTAATTAATAAATTTCCTCCTCATAACTGCTGAGTATAATTAACCGAGAACGTATTTCGGCTGAACGATACGCCTTCACTTTCTGAACCTCTTTTTTTATTTAGATTTTTTTCTTTTTTATTATTTGTATTTTTTTTTAATTTTTTTTTATGTATGACCGGGCATAATTTCGTAACGCGTGCACCGATTTTGATGATGATGGCACAATGTCAAAAAAATTTTTGGTGGGGTAAAAGTGGGAGGTGAAACCTAACTTCGTAATGCTTGGACCGATTTGAATGATTCTTTTTTTGTTGTATATACTATATGATTTCATATTGCTAATAATGAAAAAAATTTGGTCCCAGAGGAGGGGAAAGAATGGTCTAGTTTCGTAACGCGTGCATCGATTTTGATTTTTTTTATGGGTAGAGTCTGTTTCCCGATTGGTACCATGTTAAAAATCTTGCCGGTGGCATGGGTTCGGGGGGTCGTGGTGGAGCCCAACTTCGTACTGCGTGGACCGATTTAGATAGCTTTTATGTTCTATAGAATATAATCTCCCATTAATGGAAAAAAATTCTTTTTTTGTGGCGTGGGGAAGGGTATCCCTCCTTCTTCTTCGTAACGCGTGGACCGTTTTAGTTGATTCTTTTACAGATGCATACAATCTGTTCCCCCATTGGTACCACGACAAAATTTTGAACGGTAGGTTTGGGCTGTGGGAGGGGTTGATGTCAACTTTTTAACGCGTAGACCGATTTGGATGATTCTTTTTTTATTATATAGAGTATAAACCCCTATTACTAATATGAGGATAAATTTTGCTCTCGAGTGGTAGTGGTGGAAGCTGTAGACTAACTTCTAAACAAAACAACTACCCAACAACAATCGAAGATACTATATACAACTACCTAAACATTTCAGTTCACGGGATTATAAGGGCGATTAAATACTTCTGTTGTAGTTGTTTTATATGTTTAATTTGCACCGACTTCAAAATGTCGTAATAGATATAAAATTAAAAATTATTTTAGGCCTTTTTCTGAAGTCGGTTCAACACTTTTTCCAAAAACTATTTTTTTGCACCTTAATTTAGGGTAATTTTCTGGTTCTTCCTATTCAAGATTTTTAGCTAAGCTTAAGTCTTCTTGTGTTTTTTTCAGTGTTAAGTTATTAAGTTCACAATATTTATTAGTGATAAATTTAGTCCATAGTCCTCAGAATCGATTTGATTTACAACTTTGGATATCATTTCCATCAAACTCACTCATAAATCTTAACCATCCTCAAAGCTGTCGTCCTGAAATCTTCACCTCAAATCGATTTAGCAAGTTTGTATATGCTACCAATTTCATTTCCTGAAGATTCACGCTGATTTAAGTGCTTATTTCTACCTGCAGATGGCCGAATAAGGTGTTAGAAACAATACTTTGATGAATGATTGGATTTGCTTGCCAATAAGGTAATAATGTAAGATGTCTCCAAAAAGTTAAGGTGTTTTTATTTATGCCTTTAATTGCAAAGGTTTCTCTCTTCTCTACGGATCCCCATTTGTTGCGCGGTCGTTCAAATCGGAGTCTTCCTTGGGTCCTGTGCGGTTTCCAATCTGGAGCCTATTGAGCGATGTTGTTTGGCTCAATATGTGGCCTAGCCATTGTCAATTTCGCCTGCGAATACTGGTATTTATCTCGTTTAGGCCTTTCAGTCTATGTTGGTCTTAGTGATTACCTTCGAGAAATGGATGTTAAGGAAGCACAGATTGAAAAATCTTGTAGCTTAGATGTTATTTGACAGGTCATTTTCCATGTTGAACAACGGTAGAACAGAACAGATTTTACGTTCGATTCAAAGATTGCGCCATATCTCAGCCAGAGTATGAAATGCAATCAGCTTCAGCTCCGCCATCTACTGTAACTATGCTTCCGAGACAACAAAATTTATCCAATTGCTCAATTTTTTGCTCTTTTAGATAAATTTAATTTTGTCTACTGATATCCAAGCGCATAAGTTTGGTTTTAGCAGCATTGATGTTAAGTCCTGCTTTCAGGATTCCAACCAGGGAAGAGTGGAGGGACGGTGAGGTGGGAAACTCTGATATAGAAATATTTACGGACGGCTCAAAAATGGACTGCGAAATAGGCGCAGGAATATACTTCGACATCTAGACTACGCCAGTATATTTCAGATAGAGGTGCTGGCTATTCTGAAGGCATGCGAGACCTAAGCTCAGGAATCAGCAGGTTCCTGACTCAGCTTCTATCACCTCTTAATTGTTAGAGGGATGCTACGAATAACTAACCCACATGAGCGACCGGTTCAACATCATGTGGTTCTTTGTCACATGACACAGAGATATCAAGCGGAATGATAGAGCTAACGAGCTAGCTAGGCGCGGTTCTGGCCTTCTTGGTTCCCGTGGAGAGTCGATGCACATTCCGGTTGGTACCATTAAGAGGAATATCTTCTCGTACTTTCTATCAACGGCAGACTGCAGATGGAGATGCCTAACCTCTTGCGCAAAATCTAGGAAGATTTGACCACTTACGATTCAAAAAGAACTGGAGAACTCCTAACTAGGACCCGAAGGGATGTCACCAGGACGACAGCGGTATGCACGGGGCATTGGGCAATCGGGGACCTCGCCGCAAGGCTTGATATCCTTTTTAACGCATATTGTCGAGCTGCAGGGATGAGGGATCGAAAGAAAGTCTTTTTCACTTCCTGTGCGAATGTGTGGCAAGGGCCAGGCAAGGTATCGGACATTCGGCAGCCTTTGTTTTAACGAAATTGGGGGAGTTGTCGTGGAGGAAAATGGAATGAATGCTTCAGGGTGGATCTCATAATCTCCTCTCGAACGCTCATCTCACTATTATTTTTTATCCTTCGAGTAAGCGCGTCACGAGTTTGTGTGGTACCAAAATTGCACGTTGCATGCTAACTGTGACCTTCTCTACTCAGGTCCTCGGACATTAGGGCCACATGACTCTGTTTGTTAAATATCATACAAACATGCATCGTCGATTGCCTCCACGACGCCAGAATTGTTCACATTTTTCTCATCTTCCTTTACGTCTTAAAGGTAATTTAGTTTCTAAATGTGTTATACAGGGTGTTTCAGATCAGCTGTGCCACCATAAAAGGGGTTATATATCTCACATAAACAATCAAAAAGTTGTTTTGGGCGGAGGGGGGCAACCTCAATCGTTTGGGAGTTACAGGTTGATTCATAAATTCCAAATTGTCATGGTATGCTGCACATCACCCATTTATTTGATTTACTTAACGCAGCGTCATCAAACAAACGAAATAAAACTATTATTCCAATGAGCTATTTAATATTCTTATCAATGTTAATCTAACTCTTACCATTGCTGGTACAGGCACTTCCAAGAGTGGGAAATGTGTTGAAATTACCAAAAATTCAGCATTTTCCTAAATTTGCTCCGAGATTCATGTAATTAATACACCTGTTTTTTAATTTTTATTATATTACCAATCTTATTACCTTTACAAAAAGGTACAATATGTGCAGGTAGAGAAGGGATTAGAAAACTGCGCTTTAGAAATCCTTGACTACCTAATTATTTTATTCCACTTTAGGCAGGAAATTCTTTAAATAAACAAAAGACAAAGGGTCGAAGATGGTTGTTTAGGGTATACAGAGGTAATTAATTTTAATTACTGCTGCAAAAAAGTTGTAAAAATGTGTAATTTTGTTTTATTGCCGTTATAAGCTTGTGTTAGCCAGAGTTCCCACCCTGGTATCTTGACATTCTGTTACTAATGCTTTATGGAAATTTTGCTATAAAAGAGGGTCGGTTAACAAGAATATCGATCATAGTTGAAAAACAAATCGATAACTAGGTGTTTTTAAGCTAACATTATTAAATTTGAAAAATTTACTTTTAAGGAATAAGCGGATATAATTTATATTATTATTGTGTAGTAGACTTAAACGAAAAATCGGCTGTACTGGAATATGAAGGTACATTCCAACCTGCACTCCAAAGAGAGGTATTTTCGGCGACTTTCCGAAGGTTAAGAGAAATCGGAAGTGTAACTTCAAACAACATATAATAACGATCTGAAACATCAGGAGATCCTTTCGACGTTGAGCAGTAAATTATGACGTTTGTCGGGTAAGACCCTGAAACGAGCCCAAGACGAGTCGCAAGACGCTTACGAGTGTCTTCAGTAAAAGTTTAGAGGGTCACTCATCCAACAGCGTGACGTTCATATCATCATATCCCAGTCCAAGGTCTACTGGAAGGAGATTCTGAGAGAAGATTAAAATTGTTCATTTGGCTTCTGGAATACGCTATTGAGAACGGGGTGTTTACTGGCGGAATTCTGTGGACTACTTTGGAGAAAAATTGGGAAAATGCTGAATTTTTGGTAATTTTAAAACGTTTTTTTTCACTTTTGGAAGTGATTGTACCTGGACTGATAGGAGTTAGATCAATATTGTTGAGAATTTTGCAAAGGTCATTGGAATAGTAGTTGTTTAGTGTTTGTTTGATGTCGCTGCGTTAAGTAGATCAAAAGAATAAGCGAGTGATGTGCAGCATACCATGAATATTTGGAATTTATGCATTACCCTGTAACTTCAAAACGATTTAGATTGCCCCTTCCCTCTTCCATTCAATTTGTTGTTTGCCTAGGTGAAATAAATCACTCCTTTTATTTTGACACACAAGATCTGAAACAACCTCTATAGTGCTGTAGAATTATAGTATTATACAAAAGTATTCGAGATTTTAATATCGTGTTAGAGCGAAACAGTGTTGTAGGTTGCCATGAATATGAGGGTTTCCGCAACTTATCTTATCGTGTTACAGCGAAACCGTGTAGGGGATACCGTGTTATAGGAGAGTTACCTGAATAGTATATCTACTAGTAGTTTATTATTACTAATCTGTAAGATATACATGTATACATATGTATACTAAATAGATAAATAAATAAAATCGAATAGCTGTTCGTAAGTTATGAGCTTGTTAACAGTCACTTCTAAACGTTCATAAAGACTTCAGTCCTTCCATACATTAACAACATCAATCAGCTTTAAATACTTTTAATGTATTCAAAACAATCCAGACAACCTGTTAGAGTTGAATGCCGGCAAAGTGTAATCGTCAATTAATTTGAAAATCCCTTAATTGGGAAAACATCTGATATGCCTGAACGGAATAATTAATGCCGAGAAATCTTTAACGATTCGCAATTAGTCTAATTTTCTTTGAGAATTTCGGGTTACGGTCGGGAGAGTTTCAAGAAATGTGAACTAATCATAGCAAAACAGCTTTTCAGGATCATCAAGCAGAAGACCCGAGTTAAGTTCAAAGACATCAATGCTTTGAAGTTACTTTCTATTAGAATTAGTTATATGCCTTCAAACGATTACGTGCTGCATCAGAAACTTTCCTTTTAAAATATATTTTTTCTTTTGCATGCCTCTGTTTTAATATTTTTGTTATCAAGAAACCACGAAGGTATATGTTAATACGAAATGAAACCATTAACTTATCGCAAAGCACTGCTACTATGCAAACTTTTGAGTAACTTTTAAAGCAAATCATTAATAATATTGTCGATGTCAGCGCATTTAATCAGATTTTAATTTTGCGCATATATGAGGTCCATTAGTTTATAACCATGTCAGCTCGCAACTTAAGATTCCATAAACAGTCTAGACTTTCCTTACGTGCAATACTTAATTACTCCAAAGAAGTCACGTAAACACTCTTCGCGTAGGTACACCAAATGCTCAGGGGAAGGAAACATTTTAGCTCATATATCATTTCTTGAAATATAGCTCACGCGAGAGGACTCAATTCAAACTTGTATTTTGTTGTGTATTTTTTTTATATAAGCCCGCATTTTAAAATAACCTCGTATTTTATGAAAAATTAATTCCCCAGAGAAACATTGTATTTTTTATTTAAGAATGGAACGCAATGGTTGGAGCTTAAAACGCTCCAAGCTATTCGAATTAACGTGCGAAAAGCTTGACGGTTTTTCGCTACTGGAAAAACAAACGCTTCTGTTGAACTTTTTGTAGAACTGCCTCAAGCGTTTTGAATAAATGTTTTGTTTTCCTAAAGGTTGGTATTGTTTTTATAATTGGATGTGGAATGTTTCATTTAAGTGGAATAAAACGGCTTTGGATAGAATGTGACATTTTGACGAGGGCTAAAACCGACAAAAGATCATGAATCAATGGCTACCAGAAATCTTGTAAAGTAATTTGTCAGGCTTTGGAATACGGTTTGGTAAAAAAACGAGTTTTCGAGTAGATGGCATTTGAGGTGTGAATGTAAGGTGTGGAAATTTAGAAATGGAAACGGTCGAAATGAAGGTGTATAGGGAGTGGTCGTGTAAATTTAGGTAGATTTTTTCTATCTTTAAAAATTTATTTGATGGAGGTCGAAAAGGGACTAATGAAAAATCAGAGTGAATATGTGTGGTTTTTGTAGAATGTAACATTGCATTTCAGAATGACGAAACCGTACTTTGAAAATAAAATTATTTTTAAAAATCACAATCAGCAGTGGGATGAGAATGAGTACACGTGTACGATATATACCTGAAATATTTCTCTGATATGTCAATTGCTGTCAGTTCTCTTGCCATGATGGATTGCGGGAAAATAATTCTAATGACATCGTAAAAAAATTGGTGGTGGAATCAGCAAAATTTTGAAAATTTTTATTTTTTTAGAAGCTAAAGAAATCGATATTAATCTCGACTTACTCCAAAAGTTATTACACAGGTCTACAAGATTCTATTGTTGGGCAGCTGGGGATCATTTCCGAAGTAATTTACTGAGGTCAGAATTCGGCAATCACGACAGGATTTTGAGATATTTGAAGTTATGTACTCGAAAAATGGTTTTTTTTGCTACTTTTGAGTTTATGTACAGGATGTACAAAATTTTGTTGGTCTTTTTTTCTAGTTGCATCATTTAATACCGAAGATTTTTTTGCAAAGTTACGACCATTTCAAGTTGTCAAATATATCCCAATGTTAATGTGAATGCTCATAACGTTCTTGGGATATACTTCATAACTTAAAATGGTCGTAACTTTGCAATAAAAAATCATAGGTGACTCAAATAGAGATGAAGCTTTCCAGAAAGTTTTCAAAGTTGCTCGGAACTTTCGGATTTTCCCCAGATTCTGTGTATTTTTTATTATTTCAGTGTTTTTAAACAAACAATTGCAGAACCAATCCAAGGCCTCAGTAAGGTCTAAAATTGTCTAAAGATGGAATAAGTATTGCTTTAATGGGAACTTAATACGAATTGTTAAGATTGTGGAAGGTTAATTAAAATATAGTTTTTTACATATTCCGGTTATTTTTTACGGTACGTATTCTGAAAAATATGTATGAGTGTATATATATAAATACTAGTATTTGTTGGTTTTCTCAATTTATTTCGATTCCGTTGTGATATAACGTTTATTGTTCACACAGGAGTTGATATTTATAGTTTTACATTTCCGATTTCGAGGAAAACAAACATTCTTCGCCGTTTTGCTGTCAAAAAGAGAGCTATATTATTTGTATGTAATGACGTGCGGCGCTCGACTGTTTTGTGTAAGCGGCGTCTTTGATTTTTTGTTCAGTTCAGTCAGTCATAAGCCGAGCGAGTAAGATATTAATCGTGCGTATTCAATATTTCGTGTTTGCTAAATTTTTCGTTCCGTAACGATGCCACGAAGATCTTTAAAAATCTGGGACTATAACGATTTGATTAGCACAGATGGCAAAAAGGTAGTAAAGTGTAGATATTGTAGGAGAATATTTTTGCAACTGAACGCAACAAAACTAAAAACCACTTTTTAAGTGGGAACCATCGCCTCGAAGTTTCTTTGCCTACTCCTAGCCTAAGTATGAGTGCAGAGGAGAAAACTGAAATTGATTTGCGAGGTCCATATATGGAAGTGATGTGCGTCTAAATCTGTTGGAGTCAAAACTGTGGCAGAAAGCGATAGCTTCACTCCGATCTGATTACACTTTTCCTACAAGATACAAGATTAGCAATAATTTCCTGGACTCTTAATATGAGCGCATTAATAGAGAGACAACCCAAATAGTGAACAACTCGGAGACACTTGGGCTCCTTATGGACGGCTGGACTGATAGAAGCGGCAGAAAAATAATAAATTTCATTATAACAACGCCGAAAATGCTTTTTTACAAGTGCGTTCATCCCGGTACGATCCGGGAGACAGCAGCTTACATGTTTCGAGAGTTGAAAGTGGGAGTGGATGAAATTGAACCAACACACTTTTTGGCTGTTATCACTGATAACACAAGCAATATGAAGAGTATGTGGAGATAAGTGGAGAATGAGTATGCTCTCATCACTGCGATAGGTTGTGTTTCATATGCTCTTAACCTACTGTTAAAAGATATTTTAAAACTTGAGAAGGTCAGTAATGCCGAGAAAATGGTGACTGTAATCATTAAATATATAAAAAAGCGATATGTAGAACTGGCCTTCTTCCAAAAAATGCAACACGAGAAATGTGGAAACGATAGGAAATCTCTTAAACTACCCAATAAGGCCCGATGGGGTGCCTCTGTTATTATGATGGAGTCATTTTTGTGCAACAGAGAAGCCCTTGAAGCCACTGCCAGGAATGAGATTTGACCGGGAAATGAAACAAGACATCCTTTCAGAAGACGTTTGGTTAAGAGTTGAATCACTTAATAAAGTTTTTAAGCCAATTTTCACTGCTTCAACCAAACTAGAAGCCGATAAAGCGACATTGTCAGAAGATCCCAAGATGTTTAAACATATCACAGAATACGTAAAAAAACTCCTTGGCTGCTGCTGAGGATATATCCAAAGATGAGAAGAATCTTATCTTCAGTGCGAAGAAGGCGTCAATTTGTTGAAAAACGCATTCACTACGCTGCTAATATTTTAGACCCTAAATGCAGAGGAAGAAAACTATCAGCTGATAAAATTGAAGCAGGACTAGAATTTATACACACCTATGCTCAGTTGAAGAATATGGATCCAAATATAGTCATGTGTAACTTGGCTCAATACCGAACAAAGAGCAATTACTTTTCACAGAATGGGATTTGGGCTGCTATCGTTAAATTAGAGCCGAGGACATGTTGGCAAGGCTTCTGTAACTCCCAGATGATTGCAGGTGTTACGATACAAATCCTAAGTGTTCCGCCATCGTCAGCTGCTAGTGAAAAAACTGGTCACTATTTGGAAACACAAACTTTGACCATAAATCGTCTAACAACTGACAGTTTGCAAAAACTGATCGCAGTACGGGCCAATTTACGCTTATTATCGGAGAACTGTGAGGCTTAGTTTCAAGATTCGGACAAAGAATCAACACTTAGCGGTTCTGATGACGAGTGACGACGGAGACGAGACATACCATGAAAAAACTAAAATTTATGAATCACCCTGTAACTCCCAAACGGTTGAGATGGCCCCCTGCCATACAATTTTTTTGCCTAGGTGAGATCTATCACACCACTTATTTTGGCATGTCAGATCTGAAACATCCTGTATATATTATCAATTTGGCCACCCTGTTTAGTTATATTCACACAATAGTTTGTAAATGGTGCAAGATTCGTTACTTTTGACTTACACTTATGAATACCATGTTGTCCGCATATATACATTCTTTACAAGTAAAAGAAAGTTTGTTCGCAATAATGCAATCTAAAATTGTTGGTATTACATTCATGATGGCAACTCCTCTATATTTTTTAACTAAATGTTTTTCTCCGGTCTTAAAACTGTGGGCTTTATACACGTAGCTTTCCATTCATCTAAGAAAACTGCTGATGTACCCGGTTAAATGTAATAGAGAGGTTCAAGAATTTTGAGTGAATTTTGAAAAGTTCAAAGAAAATGTATAGGCAAACAATAGTTTAGAAATAAAGCTTAGCGATAAATTTGTAGTGAAAAAACTCCTAAGTATTGTCGGTATTATTGTTGAAACCGAATATATAACTTCGAAACTTCAAGTACTTTCAAGAAATAATATTAATATATTAAAATAAATCCTACGCCAAAAAAGACACACAATACAATTTCTATTTATTACAAAGTCACCAGCCGCACCCCGACTAGTCTAAGACTAATCTAAACACTAATCTAAACACCTTTTTCTGACTTTTGTGTCAATTGTGTTTTTTTTATTCATAATTTCCTTGAGATTCTTTGTTTTGTACTTTTCAGAATAATCTCTTCTTCCAATTGTTCACAAAATTTCGACTTTAATTCGTTTATTTTAAAAATTTGAAAAACGTTAAACTTCTTAACCTAAATTTACCTTAAAGCAATCCACAAACATGCATCACACCGCAATTCAAAACGTCGAAAATAGACATTCATCTGCTCTCAAAACAATCCCACAAAATTTTCCTTAAGACAATGCCTGAAGAAACCACCTGAAAGGGATTCCTCGGTTGAATGTTCTACAGTTAAAACAGTACAAATCTAAACCAAACATATCGAAGCGTGAAAGCTTTTCGTTTTAGGAAGGCTATATACGTATCCATTAAGAAAATTACAATCTTTGAGTGTGGCTAAGTCGGAAAAGCGTAACAGAGTCTGTTTAGCATCTGTCTGCATTCTTAAGATTTACTACAGTCGAGTTCGTACCTACATTCATTGGGAAAATTAAGATGAAAATTCCAAAATAAAGACGATACCTTTCTGCTTGGTATTCCCATCGCGGATTTTGACTATTCCTTTCTTGAGTTATTTTCTTGGATATGTTGTTTCTGGTAGAAAGCTTCACGTCTGAAATGAACCTCATCCAAGCGGAATTAGCGTCACAAATCATAAAGAGCCAGCCCAGAGTTTCCTCTTCAGACTACGGAAAGGCAAGGCAGTTTCATTTTAAACTTAATTGAATTGGAGTAAGATAATAAAATTTGCATACCCCACCTTCTCCGCACTGTCAGGAAGTTATCACCGAAGGGTAGTGAAAAATTGTTTCCTTCCTGCACGGTTAAGAGCACCCTTCGAAATATGTTGTATATCAGTGGGTACGAATAGCACCTTTTGGGCCTGATGCGGTTCTTTTGGGTTTCCGAACGAGAATTGAATTGGCGTAAACGTCGGTAACAGGAGTTAAGATTGATTGTCTTCGGAGGAGTTAATTCCATTCAATTACCTCCGGGAAACATATAAGCTTTTAATATAACGCGCGATTTTCCGGAGGGAGGTTACTGAAGTCGGGCATGATTAAGCACCACGAATTTTCTGTAGTCTTCACCTCATCAGCAAAAGTGAAACCTTTCACTAACCCATCTGCAGTAACGTCAACGCTTGATTGAAATGAAATATGGCGTGTGACACCTGTAATTACATCCGCATTCCACACCCACTAATTAGATAAAAATCAAGTTTTCCCTCCATTATTGGCTTGTATATTGACTTTAACTAGGTATGCCACGACAGAGGGAGGATACTGTATACTTTGGTAAACACTGTCATTAGTGAGTGTTTTCCGGTTGACAATATTTAGGTACATACGTGTTTTAACGTGGTTACCGCTTCGGCAATTAGCAATTCATTAATTTTGTATTAAAACATGAGCTATTGTGATTTTGGTTACTTTTGAAATTTGCTCATTATTTTTACAAATTTGTTTGATTTACGAGTTCTTGATTCAATATTGAAATAATGATAATTTTAACGAGATGAGAAAATACTGGAAATATTTCAAATCTCTTTAGCGGTAAGCACCTAGGTATAATTCCCGATCCCAAACTGAATCTCTTTGCAGCTCTGTAGATAAATCCTCCACAAACAATCCTGGTACTTTTGATGTAGGTAATAGAACTGTGGTTCGCAGTGCTCTTACCCAGCTGGAAATTAACGAATCTTATAAATAATTCTGAGGGGCTTTCTTGCAAGGAGGAAAGTCTTCCTTTTTGTATTCCAATTTTTAGGAGGGTTGGAGAGGAACGAAACAATTAGTTTTGCTTTACTTTTATCCACTTAATATTACGATATTTATATAGATAGAAGTTTTTTACATATATTATATTTTATATATATTTTCGCGTTCTTTCTTTCAACAACAAGAGGATTGTAAGGAAAAACTTATCACAGTCTTCTAAAATGTACGTGCTCAAGGGCCTTCTTTATGCCTTCCACTGCAATACGAATGCTCTTAACGTCCCATTTGGAAATTAAATTAAGTGTTATTTTGGATGGTATATAGATGGAATTGTACAACTGTACTCATTCCTTATACCTTCCAGATCATGCACTTGGAATGGCTAAGAATTTCAATTCATGTCTTCTCACTGATGAGAGTTTAATAAAAAAGCGGAGGTCATTAATAAAAAACTTCAATAATTCATCATCATTTAGTACAATTAGGATTACCCAGGAATCTGAGTGCTGTTACTGTAAACTAGGGATGAGCGATGCTGACAAAATATCGATATTGACATCGATGTCAATATCGACGACTGCACATCGATGATCGATAATAATCGAACTCAAAACATCGTGTCCCTTAATATCGATGTTAAATAGGATGTAGAAGGGCGTAAGAAAACAAGATGCTTGAATGTTATAGAAACTCTGTGATTTTTCTGCAGTATAAGAAGTGGAATAGGTACAATGTAACTAACGACTTGTTGATAATATGTCTAGAGCTGGTAAGTTCTTTCAGGCAATTATTTCTGATTTGCTGTTTTTCACTTTAAGCAATTTATGGGCACTTCCAATATGGCTTTTCGAATGACAGGCTTACAGCTATCTAATTATGTGGGATCGAGGCTTTTCCATGAAGAATATTGTGGGACGGAGAATCAGCAACAGCTGCAGCTTTAGGGAACAAAACTTATGCTAAAATACCAATGATTTTAACATGAACGTCGAAGACAATTAACTAAAACTAAACTGAACAATGATCGAATACAGGATCGGGAACAACTATCGGCGTAGATATTTCGTTTTGAGCTTCGCCAAGAAATAGTCTCATACTTTTGATGATCGTTTTTTTTTATCAAGACTATTTATTGCTTTTTAGTAAGACCGATTTTAGAGTACGCTTCCGCGGTCTGGTCACCATTTTATTTGGTTCATTTTATTTTCATCGAAACGACATAAAGTAGGTTCTTACATTTGCGCTTCGTAGTCTTCCATAGAACAATCCTGTTATATCGCCTCCCTAAATGAATATAGAAAAGCTTCTTTTTGTGGGCACTCTACAGATGAAACTCGAGTCTTTGGGATTCTGTTCATTTATGAATACTTGCAGGTTACAATTAATACCCCGAAGCTACTAACCTGTCTGAATATCTTAGTTCCTTGTCCTTGTCTTATGACTTCCTTGAATGATCATAAAGCAAGGAGCGCAACGACCTCATTCCACAGGTATACAATAAGAACAGCAAAAACCATGTGACAACTTTGAGTAATACTATCAACCCATTGTTGCTTAACTTTGTTAATTTATTATCTATAAGTTAGAATATGATTCAAATCACAAATCAGCTGAAAAGCAGCCTAATTCTAACTCAGAATTTACAAGTTTTGCCGGTTGCTTCTACTGCTGCTCTCTAACTACAAATTCAGTTTTCCTCGCTATGTGGAGATCAGCAGAAGGGAGCATCCGACCAACCAAAATTCTGAGTTACTTCTTCTCAGTCGAACTATGTATATATGTAAATATGTATAAAGGTATTTTTTAATCTCGTTAAAGCAGTATATGCTAAGCCTCCAATTTAAAAAATATATTTTTGAATTTGGATTCGGTTCTTTATCGCCAACATCGAAGGTCGATATTCTGTCATTAACATCGATCGTGCGATGTTCTTTATACTTCAACATCGATGTTAAAACATCGATGTTGATTCCCTCAACATCGATATTTTGTATATATCGATGTACATCGATTATCCCTACTGTAAATTCAATGGGCCTAGTAAACTCGTTTACTAGAAAGAAAAGAAAATTCTTCTGTAGCAAAAATAATTCAACACTTATCTAACTGCTCTTTACTGATGACTTCCACGTTGACTTTTTGTTGGAAGTTTTACATAAAAAGATAATTCATTCATTCATTCATTTATTTATTTGTTTCTAGGACCCTACACAAATAAGCTGGACTTCTAACTTTGTGTAGGTTACATTAAATTCAAATATACATATATGCTACAACACATACCCTGATTTATCTTTACACCAATCAAAGCCATCCACACCTATAAATGCGTCCATAAACCGAAACCAAATCCATCAGATGAAGTCAACAAGTTCGCTCCCGAACCAACTGCCACCAGCGGCCCTCCTAAGATTTAAAGGAATATTGTTCCACATTCTAACAGATTTAACAAAGAAATGTCTCTGAGTAATTAAATACTGGTAACGAGGAATGGCTAAGGTGATTGCTCTAGCTGATTGATTAAAGTTAAGTTTCTCAAATAAGTAATTAGGGGTCCTATTAAAAATAAGATTTCTTAGTAACATTAACGAGCGAAATTCAACGAGCCAACCGCACGTAATGAGAGGTAAAAAAAGAGATTTAACCAACATGATCTTAGTAGCCTGCGGAACGAAATGAACAGAAGCAGAAAGTTTGCGTCCCATAAATGCGGGACACAGTTAGGTCTATATGATTATTCCAAGTGAGTGTCTTATTGAAAATAATTCCCAGATTTTTTACCGTTTAACATTTTCTGCGGAAACAAAGAAGTGTCAACCTCATGTTTAAAAATCATTATCGACTCGACTGCAAATCCTCATTAACTCTGCAGACTGCGTCTTCTATCGTCTGGATATATATAATTGTACGTCGTCAGCATACATATGAAATCTGTAATTTTTAATCACGCATGAAAGATCATTTACAAAAATTGAGAAAAGCAAGGGTCCCAGAAGAGAACCCTGCGGAACACCAGAATGAAGAACAAGGTACGAATGCGGTCTGCTCACGGTCATGTAGATAGGTCCAAATAAGCTTGCAAGCGTATCTGGAGAAATGAAATTTATCGGCAAGCTTTCTAATTAAAATTTCATGGTCAGCGCTATCAAAGGATTTAGAGTAGTCGAGCAGTTCCAGAATAGTAAGCCTGTCAGAGTCTATGGCCGAGCGAACATCGTCCGTAATCTTGAATAAAGCTGTCGTGCAGCTATGTCGTGGTTTAAAACCAGATTGAAGCGGACATAGTAGGTTCTGATCGCTAATATATCTGTATATTTTCAAAAACTTTAGAAAGGAACGGCAAAATCGATATGGGCCGTAATCCTCCGCAATTGTGACCGGTTTTCTTCGGGACAGAAATAACCTTTGCTTGCTTCCACCTTTCAGGAAAAGTCGCAGTAAGGATTATGGTGTTAAAAATGCCAAGGAGCATCATCATTAGCGAAACCTGAATGATAAGCGTTCGCTGGAAGAGGCCCCACAAAAGTCCTGTTAAGGGCATTTGCGTCCGCAGCCACCTACTCATTCTTGTTTTTGCCCAAACCAAAATCTCTGAAATTGGACCAAAGTTTCTTGGTGGGCAAATTGCGATTTAGTTTCGATGTGAAGAAGAGAACCTTAGAGCGAGTAATTTCATCATTTGTTCGGTTTCGTAAGCCTCGAAAAAGTTCGTGAGTCTCTGGGGTGTGAAAACGCCTCCATCTTCGAAAAACCTCATTTCGTTTTGAGATCAACTTCTTGATTCTGTGAGTGAACCAGGGACATTTGGTATCGGCAATTTTCCGCGTTTTAATAGGTACATGGTCATGGTTGCATTATTTTCGAGGTATTCCAACTGTTCATTCGCTGAAGCTAAAACGCGTTTCTAGGATCTAATATATGACACAACATCAAAGACCTGTGGCTTAATTTCTTACCTTAAGTCAATAAGAGTGTCTGTGCGATTGCCGCAAAACTGCCAAGCCATACTTTTTGACAAAGATGTAGGGTTTCTAGAGTTAGGGGTTGTAGAGTTAGGCCTTGTAGAGTTAGGGGCTTGGCTCCACATGACATTTTATAACATTTTAACGTTGAAAGCGGTAGGTATGAGCTTGTGAGTCTTGGCAACCTTCTTTACATGAAATGTTTGTGGTGGGATAGCAAATAATTAGCTTCAGTCAAACTTTCGTGGCGTGGCGAAGACTAAGCATTTTTCCGCTAATCAATTAAATTATTTTTTAGCTAAGAAAACCAATAATGTAAATATTTTGGAATGTAAAAACAATGACACATCTGTCATCACAGTTTATTTATTAAGCTTAATGCAATTGGTTGTTTATCTTTTCTCAATTGAGTCAATCCATATCAAATCATCCAGGTCATGAAACCCATGGTCTCAGATTTTTATGACTTTTTTAATATGTTCCATTTGTCATCCTTATTAACCATAGAAAATTTTATTTATTAAATAATCCTTACAGTATGAACTAATAGGTTCTCGAATGAAAAAGGTGGTAATTTGAGTGCCAGTGCTTCAGGACCATAAAAGATAAATCCTGCCCTCCAAGTGCAGCATGAACAACCCCTAGTGCCCCCTTACCGTTGAATAATTTTTTTCTACGCTAAAATATAAAATAACCCAGACATTTTTTTTTGTTTAAATATTTACTGATTAGAGAAGTATTTTTTAAAAATAAATCTTACGCTCCAAGTGCATCAGAAACCATCCCCTAGTGCCACCCTTAATATTAAATAACTTGTTTTCTACGTTCAAATATAAAAACCCCGCTATTTTTTTGTTTAAATATATATTGGTTAAAAGATATTATTAAAAATAAACCCAACTCTCCAAGTGCATCGGGAACCCTTAATCTTGAATAATTTTTTTATACACTTAAGTATAAAAAACCCCACGGGGTTTTTCGACCCTCCGTCTTTTTTTTTAATGCGTCAGAAAGAGGTTACAGCTGCTTTAATAAAAATATCGCGGTGATTAAAGGCCCCGGTTCAGTTGCAGGCTGAAATGCACATCTACTGAAATGCATAGGGATGAGGAAGACTGATTGGTAATATTTTCCACAGCTAGAGGTTCTTGCGCAACGTCTGTCATCAGAGATAGTAAAAAATAAATGTCACTGAAGAATTAAGAGTTGAATAGATAAATTCCTTCCTAGTAAAAATAAGACTCAACTGCACAAACGCTAACAGCTACTGCGGAGATAGTTTTGTTATTTCAAACGTCGGTCTCGAATGAATCTACGAAAATAATTGTATTGTTTTCATTTTAAAATTTTAGCTAGAAAAAGTAAGGGCGCACCGTGCTTGGTTTGGACTACTTCGTGCATCTTTTATTAATACGTGCCTGCAGCAGGCTGCAGGCATACCGTGCCTCATTTGAGTGCCATTCAGGAGTTTTAGCTGTGCGTGCCTGTTTCAGGCTAGGAGTGGAGTCTTACTTTTACTGAGGTATACGCCTCAAGTTACTCGTCGTCTGCTTTTAAGATCCTTGTTGATTCCGTTAATATGGTATGTGTGTGTGTCGTTTTATTAAATTGGATTCTGTATCAGCTATTAAGCTGAATGTGGCTTTCAATTGCTGTGCTGTATATTTTTGGACTACGACGGTTCGATCGTATATCTTCCTTCATTGAGTATGTTTTGGGTTGTCCTTTTCATTGTTAGTTGAAATATCGTGCAATAATGTTTCTGTGCAATTTAATTCTAACTAAAGAGAAATCTTATTGGTATAGCAAACAGGAATTCACTCAGTCTAGTAGAACTTTTCTTATATTCTGCGTTATTCCTCTCAACCTAGTGAACGCTAATTTTTCGATCAATCGAACTGAGATGGAGCAACAGCAGCGCTAATTTTCAAGAAAATCTTTTTGAATATTTACTACACTCAGATTTAAGATTTATAATCTTGTAAGTGTAGTGATTTAATAAAAGTATTTGAATTAAAATTTTGAAGGAAATGAAAAATATTAAATCAATTTTCAAAATTTCAATGGTTACTAGAGGTTTATGGTGTAATAAAGTGTGATAGTCTACAAATAGTCGTTTATTTACTGTTTGTATATATTTGGTAAAAATAGTGTCTATAGTTTACTCATTTTGTAAGGTAGGCAAACATTATATAAATTAGATAAACAGAGCGTTGTTCAAGTGCAAGTAGAATAAGAGGAATATTAAACTAAATTTTTATCCAGTTTTCGTTTCACACAAATGACAAAATTAGATTCGCGCCTGACACATACAAATCACAAAATAGAAATTGTCATATTTCCTATTCTGCTCGAGTTTTTGGATTTTTGTTTTTTATAAATGAATTTTGTTTTTTATGAATGAAGTGTATTTTCTTGTTTATCTTGTTGAGTAATATATGGTGGATTACAAACATCCAAGAAACACATACAAGGGCTCTCAACAATCAGTTGAAAAATTTTCAGCATCAACGTTAGAAATGTCAATTATTGCTCAAATAATAAGCAGCATTTTTAGTCCTTAGAACAGGCATTGTCATATTATCAGCATTAAATATGGTTGTATCCAGGCCATTCTAAACCATCGTATAAACTCCTCAATACCTAATCCCTATTCGTTTCATTGCCATCTCGCACGTGTATCTTTTACAAAACTTTGAACTCATCTCGAAATCATTTTCATCATTACGATGTGCTAAAAGTACAGTTTAATTTACTTTTTATGAATCAAATTTAAGAGACTTTAATGGTTTTATGTGATATCCTAACCTTTAAATTGCATAAAATATGTCTGTTGAATAATCCAAGGTCTAGCACAAAAGATAATTTTCAATTCATACGTGCCTAGTGTTTCACCAACTATTCTTGGTGTGACCGGAATTTATTCTGCTTTTGCATGTTACCAATGACCCTCAGTAACCGAAGCTCCTCTTTTCGTACATTTTCTCTATCTGCAGTAGAATTTTGGTTTAATCCCATATTCTTACTTATATGCAAATGACAAGTATTTATGATAACCTTCCATTATCATTCATTTCCCTTGATAATGTTAAGGGTAACACTATCCTTTATCTGGTGCTGGCATTCTATCCGAATTTGCTAGAGCAAAACTGAATTTTCTCTAACCATTTGAGCTTCATCGACCGCTATCTTAATAATTTCCTCTTATATACGAGTATATATACTAGATAATAGAGACCTCATTATTTTTAAGAAAATCGGATGCAATTGAAACTCATCCAAGACAGTACTTAACTTGAATAAGAACAAGAGTTATGAGAATTGGTTTGAATTACTACCAAAGGCCGATGCTTTTTACATAGATACGCGCTCTATCAGAAGACCTTTATTCCTTCCTTTATTATTCATGGACCTTCCTTTGCCAGTGCACTAATTATGGGGGTGCACGAACACATTTATGGTAATGAGATGAATCGATTCCATCAAGGAAACTTACAAATTACATTAATCAGCTGAAACTCTCTCACCTCATTAGCTTCATCTTGTACTAGAACTGGCAATTAATCTTAACAATTTCTGTACAGTTTAGATAACTCAAACGTGCTAATATTTGTATAGTTTAAAGATGCTTCAGAAGATTTACTTAAGTGCGGTGCACTACAATTTCGCCCGTATGCCTTTCGTCGTAATTGCAACGGTTATCGATTGGGGGTGGGGCGAAAATTTTTTTTTAATAAAATCGCAATTTCGCTGTGTTTTACTAGTAAATAAATTTACTCTTGAACCCCAAGTTTGTGCACATAAAGCGAAAAAGCCAGGTGAAAATCCGGAAATGCCGAAAAAAATTCAGAGAAGCAAAAGAAAGACGACAAAAATAGGGGTATGTCAATTTCAGCAAAAATCTGAAGGTTCTAAGTTGAGTCCGTGTTTTTTTGTGATCGGGCATAACCTCGTTATGCATGGACTCACGTGGATAATTTTTCCAATTTTGTTAAGGGTATGTTCCCTATTGAAACCATGTCCACAATTTTATGAATGGGGTAAGCGTAAGGAGAGGGGCCGAAAATAATTTGTAGGGTATGTTGGGCCAGCATGAAAATAATGTTGTACTTGGAGTGGGATGCGGTAAAATGAAAAAAATGGTGCCACCTAACTTCGTGTTTTATACACCGATTTTGACAACTCCTTTCAACCGAAGTTTTTAAAGACATACCAAGAGTGGGGTGGGGAGGAGCTAACTTCGCGAAGCGTAAACGTATTTAATGGATTATTTTTCGCCTTGTATATTGTATATAGTATATTGCTCCACTACTACTAAGATTAAGATTGTGCATCTAGTGTAGGGTTGGGAAACGTCGGGACCTAAGTTCGTAACGCGTATATCGATTTGGATGATTCGCTTACTTATTTATTCATTTATTTACAAGTACCAAAGACAGACTACTACAACCATATTACAAATTCAGTAAATCAAACAAAAATAAATATGATAGTAAGAAAAGTTACAAAATATAAATGATCAATTAATAAGAAAAAAAAGAAAATAAAACTAAATAATTTTGCAAATTCAGTACAGTGAAAAAAAAAGAAAGCGTAACTCTACCTAAGGCGATTGTGTAACTTCGTCAGGTGTAAATCGATTACATTATAATAAGAAGTTAAAGAAACGAGACATTGATGTGATGGGCTCATGCATGACATAAGATGTTCAGTGATAGGGAACTTGGAAGAAGGTCTGATTCCTCAAGGGGTGAGACACGAACCGGCAGGTTAAAGAACGCTTAACAGTTAGGGGAATTAACAGCGCTTTGCAAACAGTCAAAAGCAAATAGAACAAGAGTTTCCAAAGAAACGAGCCCAAGCCTACCTTAATACTGAGACAATTAAGATGGATCAAACCCAGACAGGCCTCGCAAGGCAAATATAACAAATCAATGCTAAACTTTCTCAATGCGATTAATATGGACAGCATAAAAGGAGACCAAACTGGACACAGCACACTCGTACTATAGGATTGGCCTACATAAAGTACAATAAATGAACTTATGTGTGGGTTACCGAACTCTTTCAACCATCTTCTAACAAAACCCAAAGTCTTGTTAGCCTTACTCACATAAGCTTAAATGTGAAGCACGAAAAAGAATTTAGAGTTGAGAACGTTCCCAACATCTTGAGCAATGTCGAGGGTGGTTAATAAGCTACCATAAATAGTGAAGTTAAAGTGTATTCATTTATCAACATAAAATAACACCAATTATAAAAGGTTTTTAAGTCAGGATTAAAAAATACACAGTCGTTTATACATGAAACAACAGAAAAACATATTACAAAATTATGAAAAATAACGGTCCTAGATCGCTGCCCTGGAGGACACCAGATGTGCTAAGAATATCATTTATTGCTGTATAGGGTATTTTGCTCCATTTGTGTCCTGCTAAAAAAATTTCTTTCTTTAATTATTTACAAACTTTTCATTACGGCCTTTTTGCTTACGAAAGAAAATTAAAAACTTAAAAATAAAAGGAGAATAAATACAAAACCATAAAAATGTCACTAAAGTAAGAATGAACAATTTAGAAAATGAGTTAATCAATTTTACAGATCAAATTCGAATTCAGATCAAGAAAACTAGTACCATTTCTGGGGCCTAAAATGACTTTAACATTGCTGATTCCTCGCTTTAGACTGCGAAAAATTAAAATCACTGCTTCTATAAAAGCGATTAAATATTGACGTCAACAGCTTATTCAGACCATTCTTACTGAGGGCAAATATCAAGGAACTGTTATGATTAGTTTGACAAGTGATAGTATTACCTATCAGAATATCCATAACGAATTTTATTTAGATGCCATGATTCACGGACAATTCGTCGTAAAATAATTCATCGTAAGCAATCCATTGTATAACAATTCATCGTAAGAGCAATTCGTCGTAACTTAGTTCATCGTAAATCAATTAATCGTAAACCAATTCACAGTAAGCGAATCCATGTACTCCGCAACAGCTTTATTAATTGGGGGCTGCCACCCCCTCCCCCACCACAGTACGGATCTGTGTACTGTGAATTGGTTAACCATGAATTGATTTACGATTAATTGATTTACGATGAATTGCTCTTACGATGAACTGTTTACGATGAATTGTTTACGACGAATTGTCCGGATCCCAGATGCTTACCCATCCGGTGAATTTATCCGGTGGCTTGGGTCAGGCAGGCCGATCCCATTTTACATCAGCTCATCGCCGGTCAAGCCTTAAATTCGCACGGGAGAATGACGAATTATTGTCATTGGTGGAGTACGTGATAATGTGGCAGGCTTCCATCCCGAAGGTCCTAGGTTCGAACCCCACCATCGGCGACCCATGCTTGTTTCCTGCTGACTACAGATTTTGATCAAAAGGCCAACCCCCAATGGCCGACAGTAATGTCGCTGGTTCGGAATCCACCTCTCGAAGTGGGTGAGATTCTTCTCCCGCCCGGTGTTACGGAAACTAGAGAACGAATGTTGGGGAAAATTGCTGAGTTTAATTTTTTTTGGTTCTACTTCCTGTTCGAAATATTTCTGATTAGTGCAATGCCTTTCACTTCTCATTTTGAAGATAATAAAATAACCTTTGGAATGATATATAATTTATTTCTTAACACGCAATAACACCTTTAAAGTTGTCTTCAAAATCAAAAGTGCAAGGTAGTTCGATTTCATTGCACCAAAGTGTAGTATTTATTATAAAAATTCTTAAAGTTACAAACCTTTTCAAAAAGTCCATAAAAACATTTCTAGGATTACATTGTCAGTCACGAGTTATAACCAATACTTACTACCATACAATACTTAATACCATAAGAAAGTATTTGCCAAGGTCAGATATCATCTGTTTAATAGGTGCTAGGATTGGTGGGTTTATCCACTTCGAGTTAGATCTAAGAGCTGCCTTGTGTACTCCTTTCTGCACCGACAGCTTTTAACAACTTGAAAACGAAAGCTTAAAAACGAACCGAACATAGTGTTAATTGAACTCTTGATGGTCTGCCCATTTGACATTGTATTTTCATATGAAAACGCCTTCAACGATTGCCGCGTTTATTAAGAGCCCATTAAAAGCTTTTTCGAGAGAAGTAAGCAATCATATAAATAAATAAAAATAAATAAGAAAATAATTACTAAAAGTAATTAATTTTAGCCGCGCTTTACTATTGAATGATGTCCTTGATAAATATTGGATACACTATAACAAAGAACAGCCGAAACAAGGAATAGCAGCGGTTGCTAATGCTTGAAAAAAGGTGAAAACAATTCTCATCATCATCATCAGTGGCTGTAAGCAACCATGAAGATTCTTAGCCGCCTCTAAAACAGTACCCTTCCAAAACGCAATATCTCGGGTACACCAATCTGATACATGCAACATCCGAAGGTTCCCCTCCACGTCACCTAGCCACCTCAAAAGCGGCTTTCCACGCTTCCTGGTACCGGTCGGGTATCCCTCCAGGATCAACTTTAGGATCCTTTAGTTGTCCATTCGAAAAACCACAGCCATCTAAGCCTGCCAAATTTTATGAAATTTATTATACTCCGAGCCCCGAAGATTTCATATTGCTCGTGATTCATTCTTCGACGATAATCTCAGAGTTCGTTTCGGACTCCACCACAAATAGAGCATAGGACTCTCCGCTCGAACACTCCTAACGACCTAATAATTTCTGCCGTTGGGACAAAAACTTCTGAGTCGTATGTTACCACACATCTTATTATCGCTCGATATTTCGCCTCTTTCGACCCGCGAGAGAGGAGTCGTGATCTCAACAAGGGCCTCATCGAAGCAAAGACTTTGTGTGATGCGGTTCCAAATGTCGCATGCAACATCATTGGTTGAGTTTACATGTGTACCGAGATATTTCAAGGAAACAACACATTCAAAGTTGCAATCCTATACCAAACGCAAAATTTTGTCTGGCTCCATGTCTGTTTGATGTCGGTTTGTTCGTCGATTTGGAGCCCCAAACACTAAACAGAGTCATCCAGATTTACTACCATTTCTGTAGTATCTGCTCTACCCTTCTACTCCCCAGGTCCAAATCGTCAGCGTATCAAAGGACTTGCTTGGATTTGTAGAAAATCGTACCTCATGGCAATATCTTGAATTTCTGCAGGACGAAGTCCAATGCCAGATTAAACAGTAGTAGTAGATAGAGCGTCTCCTTGACTCGGTGATGACTTGACGATGATATACGGTAAGACCTTGCATGAAGTACTTATCAAGGAGATTCCTGGATAATTACTGCATATATCCCTATCGCCCTTCTTATGTATAAAAATTATAACAGATTCCTTCCAGTCATAATCGATTCAGAATGGTTGATTCATACCCCTTAGAAACCCCGAAGGGGCAAATAAGGCCCGGGAACGCGTATTTTGCGAGAAAAACGCGATTAAAGTTTCAGCCTATTTGAAGTAGTACCCAAACTGCAATTTTGCCCTATACCAGCATCATTTATTTTCAGGTACTTGGTTGAATCTCTTACCTATAAAACACTTGTTTTGGTGCAAATTCTATGCCCAGTAGCAGTCAGAGGTCGGTAACCAAAATTTCGATATTTTTTATAGCGCCAATCGATTCAGAATGGTTGATTCATACCCCTTAGAAACCCCGAAGGGGCAAATTAGGCCCGGGAACGCGTATTTTTCGAGAAAAACGCGATTAAAGTTTCAGCCTGTTTGAAGTAGTACCCAAACTGCAATTTTGCCCTATACCAGCATCATTTATTTTTAGGTACTTGGTTGAATCTCTTACCTATAAAACACTTGTTTTGGTGCAAATTCTATGCCCAGTAGCAGTCAGAGGTCAGGGACCAAAATTTCGATATTTTTTTATAGCGTCAATCGATTCAGAATGGTTGATTCATACCCCTTAGAAACCCCGAGGGGCAAATAAGGCCCGGGAACGCGTATTTTGCGAGAAAAACGCGATTAAAGTTTCAGCCTATTTGAAGTAGTACCCAAACTGCAATTTTGCCCTATACCAGCATAATTTATTTTTAGGTACTTGGTTGAATCTCTTACCTATAAAACACTTGTTTTGGTGCAAATTCTATGCCCAGTAGCAGTCAGAGGTCAGGGACCAAAATTTCGATATTTTTTTATAGCGCCAATCGATTCAGAATGGTTGATTCATACCCCTTAGAAACCCCGAAGGGGCAAATTAGGCCCGGGAACGCGTATTTTTCGAGAAAAACGCGATTAAAGTTTCAGCCTGTTTGAAGTAGTACCCAAACTGCAATTTTGCCCTATACCAGCATCATTTATTTTTAGGTACTTGGTTGAATCTCTTACCTATAAAACACTTGTTTTGGTGCAAATTCTATGCCCAGTAGCAGTCAGAGGTCAGGGACCAAAATTTCGATATTTTTTTATAGCGTCAATCGATTCAGAATGGTTGATTCATACCCCTTAGAAACCCCGAAGGGCAAATAAGGCCCGGGAACGCGTATTTTGCGAGAAAAACGCGATTAAAGTTTCAGCCTATTTGAAGTAGTACCCAAACTGCAATTTTGCCCTATACCAGCATCATTTATTTTTAGGTACTTGGTTGAATCTCTTACCTATAAAACACTTGTTTTGGTGCAAATTCTATGCCCAGTAGCAGTCAGAGGTCAGGGACCAAAATTTCGATATTTTTTTATAGCGCCAATCGATTCAGAATGGTTGATTCATACCCCTTAGAAACCCCGAAGGGGCAAATAAGGCCCGGGAACGCGTATTTTGCAAGAAAAACGCGATTAAAGTTTCAGCCTATTTGAAGTAGTACCCAAACTGCAATTTTGCCCTATACCAGCATCATTTATTTTTAGGTACTTGGTTGGATCTCTTACCTATAAAACACTTGTTTTGGTGCAAATTCTATGCCCAGTAGCAGTCAGAGGTCAGGGACCAAAATTTCGATATTTTTTTATAGCGCCAATCGATTCAGAATGGTTGATTCATACTCCTTAGAAACCCCGAAGGGGCAAATTAGGCCCGGGAACGCGTATTTTTCGAGAAAAACGCGATTAAAGTTTCAGCCTGTTTGAAGTAGTACCCAAACTGCAATTTTGCCCTATACCAGCATCATTTATTTTTAGGTACTTGGTTGAATCTCTTACCTATAAAACACTTGTTTTGGTGCAAATTCTATGCCCAGTAGCAGTCAGAGGTCAGGGACCAAAATTTCGATATTTTTTTATAGCGTCAATCGATTCAGAATGGTTGATTCATACCCCTTAGAAACCCCGAGGGGCAAATAAGGCCCGGGAACGCGTATTTTGCGAGAAAAACGCGATTAAAGTTTCAGCCTATTTGAAGTAGTACCCAAACTGCAATTTTGCCCTATACCAGCATCATTTATTTTTAGGTACTTGGTTGAATCTCTTACCTATAAAACACTTGTTTTGGTGCAAATTCTATGCCCAATAGCAGTCAGATGTCAGGGACCAAAATTTCGATATTTTTTTATAGCGCCAATCGATTCAGAATGGTTGATTCATACCCCTTAGAAACCCCGTAGGGGCAAATAAGGCCCGGGAACGCGTATTTTGCGAGAAAAACGCGATAAAAGTTTCAGCCTATTTGAGTAGTACCCAAACTGCAATTTTGCCCTATACCAGCATCATTTATTTTTAGGTACTTGGTTGGATCTCTTACCTATAAAACACTTGTTTTGGTGCAAATTCTATGCCCAGTAGCAGTCAGAGGTCAGGGACCAAAATTTCGATATTTTTTTATAGCGCCAATCGATT
Organism: Leptarthrus brevirostris; assembly: GCA_964036015.1. Lineage (NCBI taxonomy): Eukaryota > Metazoa > Arthropoda > Insecta > Diptera > Asilidae > Leptarthrus > Leptarthrus brevirostris. The sequence continues at coordinate 128,141,532 of OZ038372.1, forward strand.
CAGAATGGTTGATTCATACCCCTTAGAAACCCCGAAGGGGCAAATTAGGCCCGGGAACGCGTATTTTTCGAGAAAAACGCGATTAAAGTTTCAGCCTGTTTGAAGTAGTACCCAAACTGCAATTTTGCCCTATACAAGCATCATTTATTTTTAGGTACTTCGTTGAATCCCTTACCTATAAAACACTTGTTTTGGTGCATATTCTATGCCCAGTAGCAGTCAGAGGTCAGGGACCAAAATTTCGATATTTTTTTATAGCGCCAATCGATTCAGAAGGGTTGATTCATACCCCTTAGAAACCCCGAAGGGGCAAATAAGGCCCGGGAACGCGTATTTTGCGAGAAAAACGCGATTAAAGTTTGAGCCTATTTGAAGTAGTACCCAAACTGCAATTTTGCCCTATACCAGCATCATTTATTTTTAGGTACTTGGTTGAATCTCTTACCTATAAAACACTTGTTTTGGTGCAAATTCTATGCCCAGTAGCAGTCAGAGGTCGGTAACCAAAATTTCGATATTTTTTTATAGCGCCAATCGATTCAGAATGGTTGATTCATACCCCTTAGAAACCCCGAAGGGGCAAATAAGGCCCGGGAACGCGTATTTCGCGAGAAAAACGCGATTAAAGTTTCAGCCTATTTGAAGTAGTACCCAATCTGCAATTTTGCCCTATCCCAGCATCATTTATTTTTAGGTATATGGTTGAATCTCTTACCTATAAAACACTTGTTTTGGTGCAAATTCTATGCCCAGTAGCAGTCAGAGGTCGGTAACCAAAATTTCGATATTTTTTTATAGCGCCAATCGATTCAGAATGGTTGATTCATACCCTTTAGAAACCCCGAAGGGGTAAATAAGGCCCGGGAACGCGATTTTTGTGAGAAAAACGCGATTAAAGTTTCAGCCTATTTGAAGTAGTACCCAAACTGCAATTTTGCCCTATACCAGCATCATTTATTTTTAGGTATATGGTTGAATCTCTTACCTATAAAACACTTGTTTTGGTGCAAATTCTATGCCCAGTAGCAGTCAGAGGTCAGGGACCAAAATTTCGATATTTTTTTATAGCGCCAATCGATTCAGAATGGTTGATTCATACCCCTTAGAAACCCCGAAGGGGCAAATAAGGCCCGGGAACGCGTATTTTGCGAGAAAAACGCGATTAAAGTTTCAGCCTATTTGAAGTAGTACCCAAACTGCAATTTTGCCCTATACCAGCATCATTTATTTTTAGGTACTTGGTTGAATCTCTTACCTATAAAACACTTGTTTTGGTGCAAATTCTATGCCCAGTAGCAGTCAGAGGTCGGTAACCGAAATTTCGATATTTTTTTATAGCGCCAATCGATTCAGAATGGTTGATTCATACTCCTTAGAAACCCCGAAGGGGCAAATAAGGCCCGGGAACGCGTATTTTGCGAGAAAAACGCGATTAAAGTTTCAGCCTATTTGAAGTAGTACCCAAACTGCAATTTTGCCCTATACCAGCATCATTTATTTTTAGGTATATGGTTGAATCTCTTACCTATAAAACACTTGTTTTGGTGCAAATTCTATGCCCAGTAGCAGTCAGAGGTCGGTAACCAAAATTTCGATATTTTTTTATAGCGCCAATCGATTCAGAATGGTTCATTCATACCCCTTAGAAACCCCGAAGGGGTAAATAAGGCCCGGGAACGCGATTTTTGTGAGAAAAACGCGATTAAAGTTTCAGCCTATTTGAAGTAGTACCCAAACTGCAATTTTGCCCTATACCAGCATCATTTATTTTTAGGTATATGGTTGAATCTCTTACCTGTAAAACACTTGTTTTGGTGCAAATTCTATGCCCAGTAGCAGTCAGAGGTCGGTAACCAAAATTTCGATATTTTTTTATAGCGCCAATCGATTCAGAATGGTTGATTCATACCCCTTAGAAACCCCGAAGGGGCAAATAAGGCCCGGGAACGCGTATTTCGCGAGAAAAACGCGATTAAAGTTTCAGCCTATTTGAAGTAGTACCCAAACTGCAATTTTGCCCTATACCAGCATCATTTATTTTTAGGTATATGGTTGAATCTCTTACCTATAAAACACTTGTTTTGGTGCAAATTCTATGCCCAGTAGCAGTCAGAGGTCGGTAACCAAAATTTCGATATTTTTTTATAGCGCCAATCGATTCAGAATGGTTCATTCATACCCCTTAGAAACCCCGAAGGGGTAAATAAGGCCCGGGAACGCGATTTTTGTGAGAAAAACGCGATTAAAGTTTCAGCCTATTTGAAGTAGTACCCAAACTGCAATTTTGCCCTATACCAGCATCATTTATTTTTAGGTATATGGTTGAATCTCTTACCTGTAAAACACTTGTTTTGGTGCAAATTCTATGCCCAGTAGCAGTCAGAGGTCAGGGACCAAAATTTCGATATTTTTTTATAGCGCCAATCGATTCAGAATGGTTGATTCATACCCCTTAGAAACCCCGAAGGGGCAAATAAGGCCCGGGAACGCGTATTTTGCGAGAAAAACGCGATTAAAGTTTCAGCCTATTTGAAGTAGTACCCAAACTGCAATTTTGCCCTATACCAGCATCATTTATTTTTAGGTACTTGGTTGAATCTCTTACCTATAAAACACTTGTTTTGGTGCAAATTCTATGCCCAGTAGCAGTCAGAGGTCGGTAACCGAAATTTCGATATTTTTTTATAGCGCCAATCGATTCAGAATGGTTGATTCATACCCCTTAGAAACCCCGAAGGGGCAAATAAGGCCCGGGAACGCGTATTTCGCGAGAAAAACGCGATTACTTCGTTGAATCTCTTACCTATAAAACACTTGTTTTGGTGCATATTCTATGCCCAGTAGCAGTCAGAGGTCAGGGACCAAAATTTCGATATTTTTTTATAGCGCCAATCGATTCAGAATGGTTGATTCATACCCCTTAGAAACCCCGAAGGGGCAAATAAGGCCCGGGAACGCGTATTTTGCGAGAAAAACGCGATTAAAGTTTGAGCCTATTTGAAGTAGTACCCAAACTGCAATTTTGCCCTATACCACCATCATTTATTTTTAGGTACTTGGTTGAATCTCTTACCTATAAAACACTTGTTTTGGTGCAAATTCTATGCCCAGTAGCAGTCAGAGGTCGGTAACCAAAATTTCGATATTTTTTTATAGCGCCAATCGATTCAGAATGGTTGATTCGTACCCCTTAGAAACCCCAAAGGGGCAAATAAGGCCCGGGAACGCGTATTTCGCGAGAAAAACGCGATTAAAGTTTCAGCCTATTTGAAGTAGTACCCAAACTGCAATTTTGCCCTATACCAGCATCATTTATTTTTAGGTATATGGTTGAATCTCTTACCTATAAAACACTTGTTTTGGTGCAAATTCTATGCCCAGTAGCAGTCAGAGGTCGGTAACCAAAATTTCGATATTTTTTTATAGCGCCAATCGATTCAGAATGGTTGATTCATACCCCTTAGAAACCCCGAAGGGGTAAATAAGGCCCGGGAACGCGATTTTTGTGAGAAAAACGCGATTAAAGTTTCAGCCTATTTGAAGTAGTACCCAAACTGCAATTTTGCCCTATACCAGCATCATTTATTTTTAGGTATATGGTTGAATCTCTTACCTATAAAACACTTGTTTTGGTGCAAATTCTATGCCCAGTAGCAGTCAGAGGTCAGGGACCAAAATTTCGATATTTTTTTATAGCGCCAATCGATTCAGAATGGTTGATTCATACCCCTTAGAAACCCCGAAGGGGCAAATAAGGCCCGGGAACGCGTATTTTGCGAGAAAAACGCGATTAAAGTTTCAGCCTATTTGAAGTAGTACCCAAACTGCAATTTTGCCCTATACCAGCATCATTTATTTTTGGGTACTTGGTTGAATCTCTTACCTATAAAACACTTGTTTTGGTGCAAATTCTATGCCCAGTAACAGTCAGAGGTCGGTAACCAAAATTTCGATATTTTTTTATAGCGCCAATCGATTCAGAATGCTTGATTCATACCCCTTAGAAACCCCGAAGGGGCAAATAAGGCCCGGGAACGCGTATTTTGCAAGAAAAACGCGATTAAAGTTTCAGCCTATTTGAAGTAGTACCCAAACTGCAATTTTGCCCTATACCAGCATCATTTATTTTTAGGTACTTGGTTGAATCTCTTACCTATAAAACACTTGTTTTGGTGCAAATTCTATGCCCAGTAGCAGTCAGAGGTCAGGGACCAAAATTTCGATATTTTTTTATAGCGCCAATCGATTCAGAATGGTTGATTCATACCCCTTAGAAACCCCGAAGGGGCAAATAAGGCCCGGGAACGCGTATTTTGCGAGAAAAACGCGATTAAAGTTTCAGCCTATTTGAAGTAGTACCCAAACTGCAATTTTGCCCTATACCAGCATCATTTATTTTTAGGTACTTGGTTGAATCTCTTACCTATAAAACACTTGTTTTGGTGCAAATTCTATGCCCAGTAGCAGTCAGAGGTCGGTAACCGAAATTTCGATATTTTTTTATAGCGCCAATCGATTCAGAATGGTTGATTCATACCCCTTAGAAACCCCGAAGGGGCAAATAAGGCCCGGGAACGCGTATTTCGCGAGAAAAACGCGATTAAAGTTTCAGCCTATTTGAAGTAGTACCCAAACTGCAATTTTGCCCTATACCAGCATCATTTATTTTTAGGTATATGGTTGAATCTCTTACCTATAAAACACTTGTTTTGGTGCAAATTCTATGCCCAGTAGCAGTCAGAGGTCGGTAACCAAAATTTCGATATTTTTTTATAGCGCCAATCGATTCAGAATGGTTGATTCATACCCCTTAGAAACCCCGAAGGGGTAAATAAGGCCCGGGAACGCGATTTTTGTGAGAAAAACGCGATTAAAGTTTCAGCCTATTTGAAGTAGTACCCAAACTGCAATTTTGCCCTATACCAGCATCATTTATTTTTAGGTATATGGTTGAATCTCTTACCTATAAAACACTTGTTTTGGTGCAAATTCTATGCCCAGTAGCAGTCAGAGGTCAGGGACCAAAATTTCGATATTTTTTTATAGCGCCAATCGATTCAGAATGGTTGATTCATACCCCTTAGAAACCCCGAAGGGGCAAATAAGGCCCGGGAACGCGTATTTTGCAAGCAAAACGCGATTAAAGTTTCAGCCTATTTGAAGTAGTACCCAAACTGAAATTTTGCCCTATACCAGCATCATTTATTTTAGGTACTTGGTTGAATCTCTTACCTATAAAACACTTGTTTTGGTGCAAATTCTATGCCCAGTAGCAGTCAGAGGTCGGTAACCAAAATTTCGATATTTTTTTATAGCGCCAATCGATTCAGAATGGTTGATTCATACCCCTTAGAAACCCCGAAGGGGTAAATAAGGCCCGGGAATGCGTAGTTTGTGAGAAAAACGCGATTAAAGTTTCAGCCTATTTGAAGTAGTACCCAAACTGCAATTTTGCCCTATACCAGCATCATTTATTTTTAGGTACTTGGTTGAATCTCTTACCTATAAAACACTTGTTTTGGTGCAAATTCTATGCCCAGTAGCAGTCAGAGGTCAGGGACCAAAATTTCGATATTTTTTTATAGCGCCAATCGATTCAGAATGGTTGATTCATACCCCTTAGAAACCCCGAAGGGGTAAATAAGGCCCGGGAATGCGTAGTTTGTGAGAAAAACGCGATTAAAGTTTAGTACCCAAACCGCAATTTTGCCCTATACCAGCATCATTTATTTTTAGGTACTTGGTTGAATCTCTTACCTATACAACACTTGTTTTGGTGCAAATTCTATGCCCAGTAGCAGTCAGAGGTCAGGGACCAAAATTTCGATATTTTTTTATAGCGTCAATCGATTCAGAATGGTTGATTCATACCCCTTAGAAACCCCGAAGGGGCAAATAAGGCCCGGGAACGCGTATTTTGCAAGCAAAACGCGATTAAAGTTTCAGCCTATTTGAAGTAGTACCCAAACTGCAATTTTGCCCTATACCAGCATCATTTATTTTTAGGTACTTGGTTGAATCTCTTACCTATAAAACACTTGTTTTGGTGCAAATTCTATGCCCAGTAGCAGTCAGAGGTCGGTAACCAAAATTTCGATATTTTTTTATAGCGCCAATCGATTCAGAATGGTTGATTCATACCCCTTAGAAACCCCGATGGGGCAAATAAGGCCCGGGAACGCGTATTTTGCGAGAAAAACGCGATTAACGTTTCAGCCTATTTGAAGTAGTACCCAAACTGCAATTTTGCCCTATACCAGCATCATTTATTTTTATTTTTTTATAGCGCCAATCGATTCAGAATGGTTGATTCATACTCCTTAGAAACCCCGAAGGGGCAAATAAGGCCCGGGAACGCGTATTTTGCGAGAAAAATGCGATTAAAGTTTCAGCCTATTTGAAGTAGTACCCAAACTGCAATTTTGCCCTATACCAGCATCATTTATTTTTAGGTACTTGGTTGAATCTCTTACCTATAAAACACTTGTTTTGGTGCAAATTCTATGCCCAGTAGCAGTCAGAGGTCAGGGACCAAAATTTCGATATTTTTTTATAGCGCCAATCGATTCAGAATGGTTGATTCATACCCCTTAGAAACCCCGAAGGGGCAAATAAGGCCCGGGAACGCGTATTTTGCGAGAAAAACGCGAGTAAAGTTTCAGCCTATTTGAAGTAGTACCCAAACCGCAATTTTGCCCTATACCAGCATCATTTATTTTTAGGTACTTGGTTGAATCTCTTACCTATAAAACACTTGTTTTGGTGCAAATTCTATGCCCAGTAACAGTCAGAGGTCGGTAACCAAAATTTCGATATTTTTTTATAGCGCCAATCGATTCAGAATGCTTGATTCATACCCCTTAGAAACCCCGAAGGGGCAAATAAGGCCCGGGAAAGCGTATTTTGCAAGAAAAACGCGATTAAAGTTTCAGCCTATTTGAAGTAGTACCCAAACTGCAATTTTGCCCTATACCAGCATCATTTATTTTTAGGTACTTGGTTGAATCTCTTACCTATAAAACACTTGTTTTGGTGCAAATTCTATGCCCAGTAGCAGTCAGAGGTCAGGGACCAAAATTTCGATATTTTTCTATAGCGCCAATCGATTCAGAATGGTTGATTCATACCCCTTAGAAACCCCGAAGGGGCAAATAAGGCCCGGGAACGCGTATTTTGCGAGAAAAACGCGATTAAAGTTTCAGCCTATATGAAGTAGTACCCAAACTGCAATTTTGCCCTATACCAGCATCATTTATTTTTAGGTACTTGGTTGAATCTCTTACCTATAAAACACTTGTTTTGGTGCAAATTCTATGCCCAGTAGCAGTCAGAGGTCAGGGACCAAAATTTCAATATTTTTTTATAGCGCCAATCGATTCAGAATGGTTGATTCATATCCCTTAGAAACCCCGAAGGGGCAAATAAGGCCATGGAACGCGTATTTTGCGAGAAAAACGCGATTAAAGTTTCAGCCTATTTGAAGTAGTACCCAAACTGCAATTTTGCCCTATACCAGCATCATTTATTTTTAGGTACTTGGTTGAATCTCTTACCTATAAAACACTTGTTTTGGTGCAAATTCTATGCCCAGTAACAGTCAGAGGTCGGTAACCAAAATTTCGATATTTTTTTATAGCGCCAATCGATTCAGAATGCTTGATTCATACCCCTTAGAAACCCCGAAGGGGAAAATAAGGCCCGGGAACGCGTATTTTGCAAGAAAAACGCGATTAAAGTTTCAGCCTATTTGAAGTAGTACCCAAACTGCAATTTTGCCCTATACCAGCATCATTTATTTTTAGGTACTTGGTTGAATCTCTTACCTATAAAACACTTGTTTTGGTGCAAATTCTATGCCCAGTAGCAGTCAGAGGTCAGGGACCAAAATTTCGATATTTTTTTATAGCGCCAATCGATTCAGAATGGTTGATTCATACCCCTTAGAAACCCCGAAGGGGCAAATAAGGCCCGGGAACGCGTATTTTGCGAGAAAAACGCGATTAAAGTTTCAGCCTATTTGAAGTAGTACCCAAACTGCAATTTTGCCCTATACCAGCATCATTTATTTTTAGGTATATGGTTGAATCTCTTACCTATAAAACACTTGTTTTGGTGCAAATTCTATGCCCAGTAGCAGTCAGAGGTCGGTAACCAAAATTTCGATATTTTTTTATAGCGCCAATCGATTCAGAATGGTTGATTCATACCCCTTAGAAACCCCGAAGGGGCAGATAAGGCCCGGGAACGCGTATTTTGCGAGAAAAACGCGATTAAAGTTTCAGCCTATTTGAAGTAGTACCCAAACTGCAATTTTGCCCTATACCAGCATCATTTATTTTTCGGTACTTGGTTGAATCTCTTACCTATAAAACACTTGTTTTGGTGCAAATTCTATGCCCAGTAGCAGTCAGAGGTCAGGGACCAAAATTTCGATATTTTTTTATAGCGCCAATCGATTCAGAATAGTTGATTCATACCCCTCAGAAACCCCGAAGGGGCAAATAAGGCCCGGGAACGCGTATTTTGCGAGAAAAACGCGATTAAAGTTTCAGCCTATTTGAAGTAGTACCCAAACTGCAATTTTGCCCTATACCAGCATCATTTATTTTTCGGTACTTGGTTGAATCTCTTACCTATAAAACACTTGTTTTGGTGCAAATTCTATGCTCAGTAGCAGTCAGAGGTCAGGGACCACAATTTCGATATTTTTTTATAGCGCCAATCGATTCAGAATGGTTGATTCATACCCCTTAGAAACCCCGAAGGGGCAAATAAGGCCCGGGAACGCGTATTTTGCGAGAAAAACGCGATTAAAGTTTCAGCCTATTTGAAGTAGTACCCAAACTGCAATTTTCCCCCATACCAGCATCATTTATTTTTAGGTACTTGGTTGAATCTCTTACCTATAAAACACTTGTTTTGGTGCAAATTCTATGCCCAGTAGCAGTCAGAGGTCAGGGACCAAAATTTCGATATTTTTTTATAGCGCCAATCGATTCAGAATGGTTGATTCATACCCCTTAGAAACCCCGAAGGGGCAAATAAGGCCCGGGAACGCGTATTTTGCAAGCAAAACGCGATTAAAGTTTCAGCCTATTTGAAGTAGTACCCAAACTGCAATTTTGCCCTATACCAGCATCATTTATTTTTAGGTACTTGGTTGAATCTCTTACCTATAAAACACTTGTTTTGGTGCAAATTCTATGCCCAGTAGCAGTCAGAGGTCGGTAACCAAAATTTCGATATTTTTTTATAGCGCCAATCGATTCAGAATGGTTGATTCATACCCCTTAGAAACCCCGAAGGGGTAAATAAGGCCCGGGAATGCGTAGTTTGTGAGAAAAACGCGATTAAAGTTTCAGCCTATTTGAAGTAGTACCCAAACTGCAATTTTGCCCTATACCAGCATCATTTATTTTTAGGTACTTGGTTGAATCTCTTACCTATAAAACACTTGTTTTGGTGCAAATTCTATGCCCAGTAGCAGTCAGTGGTCAGGGACCAAAATTTCGATATTTTTTTATAGCGCCAATCGATTCAGAATGGTTGATTCATACCCCTTAGAAACCCCGAAGGGGTAAATAAGGCCCGGGAATGCGTAGTTTGTGAGAAAAACGCGATTAAAGTTTAGTACCCAAACTGCAATTTTGCCCTATACCAGCATCATTTATTTTTAGGTACTTGGTTGAATCTCTTACCTATACAACACTTGTTTTGGTGCAAATTCTATGCCCAGTAGCAGTCAGAGGTCAGGGACCAAAATTTCGATATTTTTTTATAGCGCCAATCGATTCAGAATGGTTGATTCATACCCCTTAGAAACCCCGAAGGGGCAGATAAGGCCCGGGAACGCGTATTTTGCGAGAAAAACGCGATTAAAGTTTCAGCCTATTTGAAGTAGTACCCAAACTGCAATTTTGCCCTATACCAGCATCATTTATTTTTAGGTACTTGGTTGAATCTCTTACCTATAAAACACTTGTTTTGGTGCAAATTCTATGCCCAGTAGCAGTCAGAGGTCGGTAACCAAAATTTCGATATTTTTTTATAGCGCCAATCGATTCAGAATGGTTGATTCATACCCCTTAGAAACCCCGAAGGGGCAAATAAGGCCCGGGAACGCGTATTTTGCGAGAAAAACGCGATTAAAGTTTCAGCCTATTTGAAGTAGTACCCAAACTGCAATTTTGCCCTATACCAGCATCATTTATTTTTAGGTACTTGGTTGAATCTCTTACCTATAAAACACTTGTTTTGGTGCAAATTCTATGCCCAGTAGCAGTCAGAGGTCAGGGACCAAAATTTAGATATTTTTTTATAGCGCCAATCGATTCAGAATGGTTGATTCATACCCCTTAGAAACCCCGAAGGGGCAAATAAGGCCCGGGAACGCGTATTTTGCGAGAAAAACGCGATTAAAGTTTCAGCCTATTTGAAGTAGTACCCAAACTGCAATTTTGCCCTATACCAGCATCATTTATTTTTAGGTACTTGGTTGAATCTCTTACCTATAAAACACTTGTTTTGGTGCAAATTCTATGCCCAGTAACAGTCAGAGGTCGGTAACCAAAATTTCGATATTTTTTTATAGCGCCAATCGATTCAGAATGCTTGATTCATACCCCTTAGAAACCCCGAAGGGGCAAATAAGGCCCGGGAACGCGTATTTTGCAAGAAAAACGCGATTAAAGTTTCAGCCTATTTGAAGTAGTACCCAAACTGCAATTTTGCCCTATACCAGCATCATTTATTTTTAGGTACTTGGTTGAATCTCTTACCTATAAAACACTTGTTTTGGTGCAAATTCTATGCCCAGTAGCAGTCAGAGGTCAGGGACCAAAATTTCGATATTTTTTTATAGCGCCAATCGATTCAGAATGGTTGATTCATACCCCTTAGAAACCCCGAAGGGGCAAATAAGGCCCGGGAACGCGTATTTTGCGAGAAAAACGCGATTAAAGTTTCAGCCTATTTGAAGTAGTACCCAAACTGCAATTTTGCCCTATACCAGCATCATTTATTTTTGGGTACTTGGTTGAATCTCTTACCTATAAAACACTTGTTTTGGTGCAAATTCTATGCCCAGTAACAGTCAGAGGTCGGTAACCAAAATTTCGATATTTTTTTATAGCGCCAATCGATTCAGAATGCTTGATTCATACCCCTTAGAAACCCCGAAGGGGCAAATAAGGGCCGGGAACGCGTATTTTGCAAGAAAAACGCGATTAAAGTTTCAGCCTATTTGAAGTAGTACCCAAACTGCAATTTTGCCCTATACCAGCATCATTTATTTTTAGGTACTTGGTTGAATCTCTTACCTATAAAACACTTGTTTTGGTGCAAATTCTATGCCCAGTAGCAGTCAGAGGTCAGGGACCAAAATTTCGATATTTTTTTATAGCGCCAATCGATTCAGAATGGTTGATTCATACCCCTTAGAAACCCCGAAGGGGCAAATAAGGCCCGGGAACGCGTATTTTGCGAGAAAAACGCGATTAAAGTTTCAGCCTATTTGAAGTAGTACCCAAACTGCAATTTTGCCCTATACCAGCATCATTTATTTTTAGGTATATGGTTGAATCTCTTACCTATAAAACACTTGTTTTGGTGCAAATTCTATGCCCAGTAGCAGTCAGAGGTCAGGGACCAAAATTTCGATATTTTTTTATAGCGCCAATCGATTCAGAATGCTTGATTCATAACCCTTAGAAACCCCGAAGGGGCAAATAAGGCCCGGGAACGCGTATTTTGCGAGAAAAACGCGATTAAAGTTTCAGCCTATTTGAAGTAGTACCCAAACTGCAATTTTGCCCTATACCAGCATCATTTATTTTTCGGTACTTGGTTGAATCTCTTACCTATAAAACACTTGTTTTGGTGCAAATTCTATGCCCAGTAGCAGTCAGAGGTCAGGGACCAAAATTTCGATATTTTTTTATAGCGCCAATCGATTCAGAATGGTTGATTCATACCCCTTAGAAACCCCGAAGGGGCAAATAAGGCCCGGGAACGCGTATTTTGCGAGAAAAACGCGATTAAAGTTTCAGCCTATTTGAAGTAGTACCCAAACTGCAATTTTGCCCTATACCAGCATCATTTATTTTTCGGTACTTGGTTGAATCTCTTACCTATAAAACACTTGTTTTGGTGCAAATTCTATGCTCAGTAGCAGTCAGAGGTCAGGGACCACAATTTCGATATTTTTTTATAGCGCCAATCGATTCAGAATGGTTGATTCATACCCCTTAGAAACCCCGAAGGGGCAAATAAGGCCCGGGAACGCGTATTTTGCGAGAAAAACGCGATTAAAGTTTCAGCCTATTTGAAGTAGTACCCAAACTGCAATTTTGCCCTATACCAGCATCATTTATTTTTAGGTACTTGGTTGAATCTCTTACCTATAAAACACTTGTTTTGGTGCAAATTCTATGCCCAGTAGCAGTCAGAGGTCAGTGACCAAAATTTCGATATTTTTTTATAGCGCCAATCGATTCAGAATGGTTGATTCATACCCCTTAGAAACCCCGAAGGGGCAAATAAGGCCCGGGAACGCGTATTTTGCGAGAAAAACGCGATTAAAGTTTCAGCCTATTTGAAGTAGTACCCAAACTGCAATTTTGCCCTATACCAGCATCATTTATTTTTAGGTATATGGTTGAATCTCTTACCTATAAAACACTTGTTTTGGTGCAAATTCTATGCCCAGTAGCAGTCAGAGGTCAGGGACCAAAATTTCGATATTTTTTTATAGCGCCAATCGATTCAGAATGGTTGATTCATACCCCTTAGAAACCCCGAAGGGGCAAATAAGGCCCGGGAACGCGTATTTTGCGAGAAAAACGCGATTAAAGTTTCAGCCTATTTGAAGTAGTACCCAAACTGCAATTTTGCCCTATACCAGCATCATTTATTTTTCGGTACTTGGTTGAATCTCTTACCTATAAAACACTTGTTTTGGTGCAAATTCTATGCTCAGTAGCAGTCAGAGGTCAGGGACCAAAATTTCGATATTTTTTTATAGCGCCAATCGATTCAGAATGCTTGATTCATACCCCTTAGAAACCCCGAAGGGGCAAATAAGGCCCGGGAACGCGTATTTTGCAAGAAAAACGCGATTAAAGTTTCAGCCTATTTGAAGTAGTACCCAAACTGCAATTTTGCCCTATACCAGCATCATTTATTTTTAGGTACTTGGTTGAATCTCTTACCTATAAAACACTTGTTTTGGTGCAAATTCTATGCCCAGTAGCAGTCAGAGGTCAGGGACCAAAATTTCGATATTTTTTTATAGCGCCAATCGATTCAGAATGCTTGATTCATACCCCTTAGAAACCCCGAAGGGGCAAATAAGGCCCGGGAACGCGTATTTTGCAAGAAAAACGCGATTAAAGTTTCAGCCTATTTGAAGTAGTACCCAAACTGCAATTTTGCCCTATACCACCATCATTTATTTTTAGGTACTTGGTTGAATCTCTTACCTATAAAACACTTGTTTTGGTGCAAATTCTATGCCCAGTAGCAGTCAGAGGTCGGTAACCAAAATTTCGATATTTTTTTATAGCGCCAATCGATTCAGAATGGTTGATTCATACCCCTTAGAAACCCCGAAGGGGCAGATAAGGCCCGGGAACGCGTATTTTGCGAGAAAAACGCGATTAAAGTTTCAGCCTATTTGAAGTAGTACCCAAACTGCAATTTTGCCCTATACCACCATCATTTATTTTTAGGTACTTGGTTGAATCTCTTACCTATAAAACACTTGTTTTGGTGCAAATTCTATGCCCAGTAGCAGTCAGAGGTCAGGGACCAAAATTTCGATATTTTTTTATAGCGCCAATCGATTCAGAATGGTTGATTCATACCCCTTAGAAACCCCGAAGGGGCAAATAAGGCCCGGGAACGCGTATTTTGCGAGAAAAACGCGATTAAAGTTTCAGCCTATTTGAAGTAGTACCCAAACTGCAATTTTGCCCTATACCAGCATCATTTATTTTTAGGTATATGGTTGAATCTCTTACCTATAAAACACTTGTTTTGGTGCAAATTCTATGCCCAGTAGCAGTCAGAGGTCAGGGACCAAAATTTCGATATTTTTTTATAGCGCCAATCGATTCAGAATGCTTGATTCATACCCCTTAGAAACCCCGAAGGGGCAAATAAGGCCCGGGAACGCGTATTTTGCAAGAAAAACGCGATTAAAGTTTCAGCCTATTTGAAGTAGTACCCAAACTGCAATTTTGCCCTATACCAGCATCATTTATTTTTAGGTACTTGGTTGAATCTCTTACCTATAAAACTCTTGTTTTGGTGCAAATTCTATGCCCAGTAGCAGTCAGAGGTCAGGGACCAAAATTTCGATATTTTTTTATAGCGCCAATCGATTCAGAATGCTTGATTCATACCCCTTAGAAACCCCGAAGGGGCAAATAAGGCCCGGGAACGCGTATTTTGCAAGAAAAACGCGATTAAAGTTTCAGCCTATTTGAAGTAGTACCCAAACTGCAATTTTGCCCTATACCAGCATCATTTATTTTTAGGTACTTGGTTGAATCTCTTACCTATAAAACACTTGTTTTGGTGCAAATTCTATGCCCAGTAGCAGTCAGAGGTCAGGGACCAAAATTTCGATATTTTTTTATAGCGCCAATCGATTCAGAATGCTTGATTCATACCCCTTAGAAACCCCGAAGGGGCAAATAAGGCCCGGGAACGCGTATTTTGCAAGAAAAACGCGATTAAAGTTTCAGCCTATTTGAAGTAGTACCCAAACTGCAATTTTGCCCTATACCACCATCATTTATTTTTAGGTACTTGGTTGAATCTCTTACCTATAAAACACTTGTTTTGGTGCAAATTCTATGCCCAGTAGCAGTCAGAGGTCGGTAACCAAAATTTCGATATTTTTTTATAGCGCCAATCGATTCAGAATGGTTGATTCATACCCCTTAGAAACCCCGAAGGGGCAGATAAGGCCCGGGAACGCGTATTTTGCGAGAAAAACGCGATTAAAGTTTCAGCCTATTTGAAGTAGTACCCAAACTGCAATTTTGCCCTATACCAGCATCATTTATTTTTAGGTACTTGGTTGAATCTCTTACCTATAAAACACTTGTTTTGGTGCAAATTCTATGCCCAGTAGCAGTCAGAGGTCAGGGACCAAAATTTCGATATTTTTTTATAGCGCCAATCGATTCAGAATGGTTGATTCATACCCCTTAGAAACCCCGAAGGGGCAAATAAGGCCCGGGAACGCGTATTTTGCGAGAAAAACGCGATTAAAGTTTCAGCCTATTTGAAGTAGTACCCAAACTGCAATTTTGCCCTATACCAGCATCATTTATTTTTAGGTATATGGTTGAATCTCTTACCTATAAAACACTTGTTTTGGTGCAAATTCTATGCCCAGTAGCAGTCAGAGGTCAGGGACCAAAATTTCCATATTTTTTTATAGCGCCAATCGATTCAGAATGCTTGATTCATACCCCTTAGAAACACCGAAGGGGCAAATAAGGCCCGGGAACGCGTATTTTGCGAGAAAAACGCGATTAAAGTTTCAGCCTATTTGAAGTAGTACCCAAACTGCAATTTTGCCCTATACCAGCATAATTTATTTTTAGGTATATGGTTGAATCTCTTACCTATAAAACACTTGTTTTGGTGCAAATTCTATGCCCAGTAGCAGTCAGAGGTCAGGGACCAAAATTTCGATATTTTTTTATAGCGCCAATCGATTCAGAATGCTTGATTCATACCCCTTAGTAACCCCGAAGGGGCAAATAAGGCCCGGGAACGCGTATTTTGCAAGAAAAACGCGATTAAAGTTTCAGACTATTTGAAGTAGTACCCAAACTGCAATTTTGCCCTATACCAGCATCATTTATTTTTAGGTATATGGTTGAATCTCTTACCTATAAAACACTTGTTTTGGTGCAAATTCTATGCCCAGTAGCAGTCAGAGGTCAGGGACCAAAATTTCGATATTTTTTTATAGCGCCAATCGATTCAGAATGCTTGATTCATACCCCTTAGAAACCCCGAAGGGGCAAATAAGGCCCGGGAACGCGTATTTTGCAAGAAAAACGCGATTAAAGTTTCAGCCTATTTGAAGTAGTACCCAAACTGCAATTTTGCCCTATACCAGCATCATTTATTTTTAGGTACTTGGTTGAATCTCTTACCTATAAAACACTTGTTTTGGTGCAAATTCTATGCCCAGTAGCAGTCAGAGGTCAGGGACCAAAATTTCGATATTTTTTTATAGCGCCAATCGATTCAGAATGCTTGATTCATACCCCTTAGAAACCCCGAAGGGGCAAATAAGGCCCGGGAACGCGTATTTTGCAAGAAAAACGCGATTAAAGTTTCAGCCTATTTGAAGTAGTACCCAAACTGCAATTTTGCCCTATACCACCATCATTTATTTTTAGGTACTTGGTTGAATCTCTTACCTATAAAACACTTGTTTTGGTGCAAATTCTATGCCCAGTAGCAGTCAGAGGTCGGTAACCAAAATTTCGATATTTTTTTATAGCGCCAATCGATTCAGAATGGTTGATTCATACCCCTTAGAAACCCCGAAGGGGCAGATAAGGCCCGGGAACGCGTATTTTGCGAGAAAAACGCGATTAAAGTTTCAGCCTATTTGAAGTAGTACCCAAACTGCAATTTTGCCCTATACCACCATCATTTATTTTTAGGTACTTGGTTGAATCTCTTACCTATAAAACACTTGTTTTGGTGCAAATTCTATGCCCAGTAGCAGTCAGAGGTCAGGGACCAAAATTTCGATATTTTTTTATAGCGCCAATCGATTCAGAATGGTTGATTCATACCCCTTAGAAACCCCGAAGGGGCAAATAAGGCCCGGGAACGCGTATTTTGCGAGAAAAACGCGATTAAAGTTTCAGCCTATTTGAAGTAGTACCCAAACTGCAATTTTGCCCTATACCAGCATCATTTATTTTTAGGTATATGGTTGAATCTCTTACCTATAAAACACTTGTTTTGGTGCAAATTCTATGCCCAGTAGCAGTCAGAGGTCAGGGACCAAAATTTCGATATTTTTTTATAGCGCCAATCGATTCAGAATGCTTGATTCATACCCCTTAGAAACCCCGAAGGGGCAAATAAGGCCCGGGAACGCGTATTTTGCAAGAAAAACGCGATTAAAGTTTCAGCCTATTTGAAGTAGTACCCAAACTGCAATTTTGCCCTATACCAGCATCATTTATTTTTAGGTACTTGGTTGAATCTCTTACCTATAAAACTCTTGTTTTGGTGCAAATTCTATGCCCAGTAGCAGTCAGAGGTCAGGGACCAAAATTTCGATATTTTTTTATAGCGCCAATCGATTCAGAATGCTTGATTCATACCCCTTAGAAACCCCGAAGGGGCAAATAAGGCCCGGGAACGCGTATTTTGCAAGAAAAACGCGATTAAAGTTTCAGCCTATTTGAAGTAGTACCCAAACTGCAATTTTGCCCTATACCACCATCATTTATTTTTAGGTACTTGGTTGAATCTCTTACCTATAAAACACTTGTTTTGGTGCAAATTCTATGCCCAGTAGCAGTCAGAGGTCGGTAACCAAAATTTCGATATTTTTTTATAGCGCCAATCGATTCAGAATGGTTGATTCATACCCCTTAGAAACCCCGAAGGGGCAGATAAGGCCCGGGAACGCGTATTTTGCGAGAAAAACGCGATTAAAGTTTCAGCCTATTTGAAGTAGTACCCAAACTGCAATTTTGCCCTATACCACCATCATTTATTTTTAGGTACTTGGTTGAATCTCTTACCTATAAAACTCTTGTTTTGGTGCAAATTCTATGCCCAGTAGCAGTCAGAGGTCAGGGACCAAAATTTCGATATTTTTTTATAGCGCCAATCGATTCAGAATGCTTGATTCATACCCCTTAGAAACCCCGAAGGGGCAAATAAGGCCCGGGAACGCGTATTTTGCAAGAAAAACGCGATTAAAGTTTCAGCCTATTTGAAGTAGTACCCAAACTGCAATTTTGCCCTATACCACCATCATTTATTTTTAGGTACTTGGTTGAATCTCTTACCTATAAAACACTTGTTTTGGTGCAAATTCTATGCCCAGTAGCAGTCAGAGGTCGGTAACCAAAATTTCGATATTTTTTTATAGCGCCAATCGATTCAGAATGGTTGATTCATACCCCTTAGAAACCCCGAAGGGGCAGATAAGGCCCGGGAACGCGTATTTTGCGAGAAAAACGCGATTAAAGTTTCAGCCTATTTGAAGTAGTACCCAAACTGCAATTTTGCCCTATACCACCATCATTTATTTTTAGGTACTTGGTTGAATCTCTTACCTATAAAACACTTGTTTTGGTGCAAATTCTATGCCCAGTAGCAGTCAGAGGTCAGGGACCAAAATTTCGATATTTTTTTATAGCGCCAATCGATTCAGAATGGTTGATTCATACCCCTTAGAAACCCCGAAGGGGCAAATAAGGCCCGGGAACGCGTATTTTGCGAGAAAAACGCGATTAAAGTTTCAGCCTATTTGAAGTAGTACCCAAACTGCAATTTTGCCCTATACCAGCATCATTTATTTTTAGGTATATGGTTGAATCTCTTACCTATAAAACACTTGTTTTGGTGCAAATTCTATGCCCAGTAGCAGTCAGAGGTCAGGGACCAAAATTTCGATATTTTTTTATAGCGCCAATCGATTCAGAATGCTTGATTCATACCCCTTAGAAACCCCGAAGGGGCAAATAAGGCCCGGGAACGCGTATTTTGCAAGAAAAACGCGATTAAAGTTTCAGCCTATTTGAAGTAGTACCCAAACTGCAATTTTGCCCTATACCAGCATCATTTATTTTTAGGTACTTGGTTGAATCTCTTACCTATAAAACACTTGTTTTGGTGCAAATTCTATGCCCAGTAGCAGTCAGAGGTCAGGGACCAAAATTTCGATATTTTTTTATAGCGCCAATCGATTCAGAATGCTTGATTCATACCCCTTAGAAACCCCGAAGGGGCAAATAAGGCCCGGGAACGCGTATTTTGCAAGAAAAACGCGATTAAAGTTTCAGCCTATTTGAAGTAGTACCCAAACTGCAATTTTGCCCTATACCACCATCATTTATTTTTAGGTACTTGGTTGAATCTCTTACCTATAAAACACTTGTTTTGGTGCAAATTCTATGCCCAGTAGCAGTCAGAGGTCGGTAACCAAAATTTCGATATTTTTTTATAGCGCCAATCGATTCAGAATGGTTGATTCATACCCCTTAGAAACCCCGAAGGGGCAGATAAGGCCCGGGAACGCGTATTTTGCGAGAAAAACGCGATTAAAGTTTCAGCCTATTTGAAGTAGTACCCAAACTGCAATTTTGCCCTATACCAGCATCATTTATTTTTAGGTATATGGTTGAATCTCTTACCTATAAAACACTTGTTTTGGTGCAAATTCTATGCCCAGTAGCAGTCAGAGGTCAGGGACCAAAATTTCGATATTTTTTTATAGCGCCAATCGATTCAGAATGCTTGATTCATACCCCTTAGAAACCCCGAAGGGGCAAGTAAGGCACGGGAACGCGTATTTTGCAAAAAAAACGCGATTAAAGTTTCAGCCTATTTGAAGTAGTACCCAAACTGCAATTTTGCCCTATACCAGCATCATTTATTTTTAGGTACTTGGTTGAATCTCTTACCTATAAAACACTTGTTTTGGTGCAAATTCTATGCCCAGTAGCAGTCAGAGGTCGGTAACCAAAATTTCGATATTTTTTTATAGCGCCAATCGATTCAGAATGGTTGATTCATACCCCTTAGAAACCCCGAAGGGGCAGATAAGGCCCGGGAACGCGTATTTTGCGAGAAAAACGCGATTAAAGTTTCAGCCTATTTGAAGTAGTACCCAAACTGCAATTTTGCCCTATACCAGCATCATTTATTTTTAGGTACTTGGTTGAATCTCTTACCTATAAAACACTTGTTTTGGTGCAAATTCTATGCCCAGTAGCAGTCAGAGGTCAGGGACCAAAATTTCGATATTTTTTTATAGCGCCAATCGATTCAGAATGGTTGATTCATACCCCTTAGAAACCCCGAAGGGGCAAATAAGGCCCGGGAACGCGTATTTTGCGAGAAAAACGCGATTAAAGTTTCAGCCTATTTGAAGTAGTACCCAAAGTGCAATTTTGCCCTATACCAGCATCATTTATTTTTAGGTATATGGTTGAATCTCTTACCTATAAAACACTTGTTTTGGTGCAAATTCTATGCCCAGTAGCAGTCAGAGGTCGGTAACCAAAATTTCGATATTTTTTTATAGCGCCAATCGATTCAGAATGGTTGATTCATACCCCTTAGAAACCCCGAAGGGGCAGATAAGGCCCGGGAACGCGTATTTTGCGAGAAAAACGCGATTAAAGTTTCAGCCTATTTGAAGTAGTACCCAAACTGCAATTTTGCCCTATACCACCATCATTTATTTTTAGGTACTTGGTTGAATCTCTTACCTATAAAACACTTGTTTTGGTGCAAATTCTATGCCCAGTAGCAGTCAGAGGTCAGGGACCAAAATTTCGATATTTTTTTATAGCGCCAATCGATTCAGAATGGTTGATTCATACCCCTTAGAAATCCCGAAGGGGCAAATAAGGCCCGGGAACGCGTATTTTGCAAGAAAAACGCGATTAAAGTTTCAGCCTATTTGAAGTAGTACCCAAACTGCAATTTTGCCCTATACCACCATTATTTATTTTTAGGTACTTGGTTGAATCTCTTACCTATAAAACACTTGTTTTGGTGCAAATTCTATGCCCAGTAGCAGTCAGAGGTCAGGGACCAAAATTTCGATATTTTTTTATAGCGCCAATCGATTCAGAATGCTTGATTCATACCCCTTAGAAACCCCGAAGGGGCAAATAAGGCCCGGGAACGCCTATTTTGCAAGAAAAACGCGATTAAAGTTTCAGCCTATTTGAAGTAGTACCCAAACTGCAATTTTGCCCTATACCACCATCATTTATTTTTAGGTACTTGGTTGAATCTCTTACCTATAAAACACTTGTTTTGGTGCAAATTCTATGCCCAGTAGCAGTCAGAGGTCAGGGACCAAAATTTCGATATTTTTTTATAGCGCCAATCGATTCAGAATGCTTGATTCATACCCCTTAGAAACCCCGAAGGGGCAAATAAGGCCCGGGAACGCGTATTTTGCGAGAAAAACGCGATTAAAGTTTCAGCCTATTTGAAGTAGTACCCAAACTGCAATTTTGCCCTATACCACCATCATTTATTTTTAGGTATATGGTTGAATCTCTTACCTATAAAACACTTGTTTTGGTGCAAATTCTATGCCCAGTAGCAGTCAGAGGTCAGGGACCAAAATTTCGATATTTTTTTATAGCGCCAATCGATTCAGAATGGTTGATTCATACCCCTTAGAAACCCCGAAGGGGCAAATAAGGCCCGGGAACGCGTATTTTGCGAGAAAAACGCGATTAAAGTTTCAGCCTATTTGAAGTAGTACCCAAACTGCAATTTTGCCCTATACCAGCATCATTTATTTTTAGGTATATGGTTGAATCTCTTACCTATAAAACACTTGTTTTGGTGCAAATTCTATGCCCAGTAGCAGTCAGAGGTCAGGGACCAAAATTTCGATATTTTTTTATAGCGCCAATCGATTCAGAATGCTTGATTCATACCCCTTAGAAACCCCGAAGGGGCAAATAAGGCCCGGGAACGCGTATTTTGCGAGAAAAACGCGATTAAAGTTTCAGCCTATTTGAAGTAGTACCCAAACTGCAATTTTGCCCTATACCAGCATCATTTATTTTTAGGTACTTGGTTGAATCTCTTACCTATAAAACACTTGTTTTGGTGCAAATTCTATGCCCAGTAGCAGTCAGAGGTCAGGGACCAAAATTTCGATATTTTTTTATAGCGCCAATCGATTCAGAATGGTTGATTCATACCCCTTAGAAACTCCGAAGGGGCAAATAAGGCCCGGGAACGCGTATTTTGCGAGAAAAACGCGATTAAAGTTTCAGCCTATTTGAAGTAGTACCCAAACTGCAATTTTGCCCTATACCAGCATCATTTATTTTTAGGTATATGGTTGAATCTCTTACCTATAAAACACTTGTTTTGGTGCAAATTCTATGCCCAGTAGCAGTCAGAGGTCAGGGACCAAAATTTCCATATTTTTTTATAGCGCCAATCGATTCAGAATGCTTGATTCATACCCCTTAGAAACACCGAAGGGGCAAATAAGGCCCGGGAACGCGTATTTTGCGAGAAAAACGCGATTAAAGTTTCAGCCTATTTGAAGTAGTACCCAAACTGCAATTTTGCCCTATACCAGCATCATTTATTTTAAGGTACTTGGTTGAATCTCTTACCTATAAAACACTTGTTTTGGTGCAAATTCTATGCCCAGTAGCAGTCAGAGGTCAGGGACCAAAATTTCGATATTTTTTTATAGCGCCAATCGATTCAGAATGCTTGATTCATACCCCTTAGAAACCCCGAAGGGGCAAGTAAGGCACGGGAACGCGTATTTTGCAAAAAAAACGCGATTAAAGTTTCAGCCTATTTGAAGTAGTACCCAAACTGCAATTTTGCCCTATACCAGCATCATTTATTTTTAGGTACTTGGTTGAATCTCTTACCTATAAAACACTTGTTTTGGTGCAAATTCTATGCCCAGTAGCAGTCAGAGGTCAGGGACCAAAATTTCCATATTTTTTTATAGCGCCAATCGATTCAGAATGCTTGATTCATACCCCTTAGAAACCCCGAAGGGGCAAATAAGGCCCGGGAACGCGTATTTTGCGAGAAAAACGCGATTAAAGTTTCAGCCTATTTGAAGTAGTACCCAAACTGCAATTTTGCCCTATACCAGCATCATTTATTTTTAGGTACTTGGTTGAATCTCTTACCTATAAAACACTTGTTTTGGTGCAAATTCTATGCCCAGTAGCAGTCAGAGGTCAGGGACCAAAATTTCGATATTTTTTTATAGCGCCAATCGATTCAGAATGGTTGATTCATACCCCTTAGAAACCCCGAAGGGGCAAATAAGGCCCGGGAACGCGTATTTTGCGAGAAAAACGCGATTAAAGTTTCAGCCTATTTGAAGTAGTACCCAAACTGCAATTTTGCCCTATACCAGCATCATTTATTTTTAGGTATATGGTTGAATCTCTTACCTATAAAACACTTGTTTTGGTGCAAATTCTATGCCCAGTAGCAGTCAGAGGTCAGGGACCAAAATTTCCATATTTTTTTATAGCGCCAATCGATTCAGAATGCTTGATTCATACCCCTTAGAAACACCGAAGGGGCAAATAAGGCCCGGGAACGCGTATTTTGCGAGAAAAACGCGATTAAAGTTTCAGCCTATTTGAAGTAGTACCCAAACTGCAATTTTGCCCTATACCAGCATCATTTATTTTAAGGTACTTGGTTGAATCTCTTACCTATAAAACACTTGTTTTGGTGCAAATTCTATGCCCAGTAGCAGTCAGAGGTCAGGGACCAAAATTTCGATATTTTTTTATAGCGCCAATCGATTCAGAATGCTTGATTCATACCCCTTAGAAACCCCGAAGGGGCAAGTAAGGCACGGGAACGCGTATTTTGCAAAAAAAACGCGATTAAAGTTTCAGCCTATTTGAAGTAGTACCCAAACTGCAATTTTGCCCTATACCAGCATCATTTATTTTTAGGTACTTGGTTGAATCTCTTACCTATAAAACACTTGTTTTGGTGCAAATTCTATGCCCAGTAGCAGTCAGAGGTCGGTAACCAAAATTTCGATATTTTTTTATAGCGCCAATCGATTCAGAATGGTTGATTCATACCCCTTAGAAACCCCGAAGGGGCAGATAAGGCCCGGGAACGCGTATTTTGCGAGAAAAACGCGATTAAAGTTTCAGCCTATTTGAAGTAGTACCCAAACTGCAATTTTGCCCTATACCAGCATCATTTATTTTTAGGTACTTGGTTGAATCTCTTACCTATAAAACACTTGTTTTGGTGCAAATTCTATGCCCAGTAGCAGTCAGAGGTCAGGGACCAAAATTTCGATATTTTTTTATAGCGCCAATCGATTCAGAATGGTTGATTCATACCCCTTAGAAACCCCGAAGGGGCAAATAAGGCCCGGGAACGCGTATTTTGCGAGAAAAACGCGATTAAAGTTTCAGCCTATTTGAAGTAGTACCCAAAGTGCAATTTTGCCCTATACCAGCATCATTTATTTTTAGGTATATGGTTGAATCTCTTACCTATAAAACACTTGTTTTGGTGCAAATTCTATGCCCAGTAGCAGTCAGAGGTCGGTAACCAAAATTTCGATATTTTTTTATAGCGCCAATCGATTCAGAATGGTTGATTCATACCCCTTAGAAACCCCGAAGGGGCAGATAAGGCCCGGGAACGCGTATTTTGCGAGAAAAACGCGATTAAAGTTTCAGCCTATTTGAAGTAGTACCCAAACTGCAATTTTGCCCTATACCACCATCATTTATTTTTAGGTACTTGGTTGAATCTCTTACCTATAAAACACTTGTTTTGGTGCAAATTCTATGCCCAGTAGCAGTCAGAGGTCAGGGACCAAAATTTCGATATTTTTTTATAGCGCCAATCGATTCAGAATGGTTGATTCATACCCCTTAGAAACCCCGAAGGGGCAAATAAGGCCCGGGAACGCGTATTTTGCAAGAAAAACGCGATTAAAGTTTCAGCCTATTTGAAGTAGTACCCAAACTGCAATTTTGCCCTATACCACCATTATTTATTTTTAGGTACTTGGTTGAATCTCTACCTATAAAACACTTGTTTTGGTTCAAATTCTATGCCCAGTAGCAGTCAGAGGTCAGGGACCAAAATTTCGATATTTTTTTATAGCGCCAATCGATTCAGAATGCTTGATTCATACCCCTTAGAAACCCCGAAGGGGCAAATAAGGCCCGGGAACGCCTATTTTGCAAGAAAAACGCGATTAAAGTTTCAGCCTATTTGAAGTAGTACCCAAACTGCAATTTTGCCCTATACCACCATCATTTATTTTTAGGTACTTGGTTGAATCTCTTACCTATAAAACACTTGTTTTGGTGCAAATTCTATGCCCAGTAGCAGTCAGAGGTCAGGGACCAAAATTTCGATATTTTTTTATAGCGCCAATCGATTCAGAATGCTTGATTCATACCCCTTAGAAACCCCGAAGGGGCAAATAAGGCCCGGGAACGCGTATTTTGCGAGAAAAACGCGATTAAAGTTTCAGCCTATTTGAAGTAGTACCCAAACTGCAATTTTGCCCTATACCACCATCATTTATTTTTAGGTATATGGTTGAATCTCTTACCTATAAAACACTTGTTTTGGTGCAAATTCTATGCCCAGTAGCAGTCAGAGGTCAGGGACCAAAATTTCGATATTTTTTTATAGCGCCAATCGATTCAGAATGGTTGATTCATACCCCTTAGAAACCCCGAAGGGGCAAATAAGGCCCGGGAACGCGTATTTTGCGAGAAAAACGCGATTAAAGTTTCAGCCTATTTGAAGTAGTACCCAAACTGCAATTTTGCCCTATACCAGCATCATTTATTTTTAGGTATATGGTTGAATCTCTTACCTATAAAACACTTGTTTTGGTGCAAATTCTATGCCCAGTAGCAGTCAGAGGTCAGGGACCAAAATTTCGATATTTTTTTATAGCGCCAATCGATTCAGAATGCTTGATTCATACCCCTTAGAAACCCCGAAGGGGCAAATAAGGCCCGGGAACGCGTATTTTGCGAGAAAAACGCGATTAAAGTTTCAGCCTATTTGAAGTAGTACCCAAACTGCAATTTTGCCCTATACCAGCATCATTTATTTTTAGGTACTTGGTTGAATCTCTTACCTATAAAACACTTGTTTTGGTGCAAATTCTATGCCCAGTAGCAGTCAGAGGTCAGGGACCAAAATTTCGATATTTTTTTATAGCGCCAATCGATTCAGAATGGTTGATTCATACCCCTTAGAAACCCCGAAGGGGCAAATAAGGCCCGGGAACGCGTATTTTGCGAGAAAAACGCGATTAAAGTTTCAGCCTATTTGAAGTAGTACCCAAACTGCAATTTTGCCCTATACCAGCATCATTTATTTTTAGGTATATGGTTGAATCTCTTACCTATAAAACACTTGTTTTGGTGCAAATTCTCTGCCCAGTAGCAGTCAGAGGTCAGGGACCAAAATTTCGATATTTTTTTATAGCGCCAATCGATTCAGAATGCTTGATTCATACCCCTTAGAAACCCCGAAGGGGCAAATAAGGCCCGGGAACGCGTATTTTGCGAGAAAAACGCGATTAAAGTTTCAGCCTATTTGAAGTAGTACCCAAACTGCAATTTTGCCCTATACCAGCATCATTTATTTTTAGGTACTTGGTTGAATCTCTTACCTATAAAACACTTGTTTTGGTGCAAATTCTATGCCCAGTAGCAGTCAGAGGTCAGGGACCAAAATTTCGATATTTTTTTATAGCGCCAATCGATTCAGAATGGTTGATTCATACCCCTTAGAAACCCCGAAGGGGCAAATAAGGCCCGGGAACGCGTATTTTGCGAGAAAAACGCGATTAAAGTTTCAGCCTATTTGAAGTAGTACCCAAACTGCAATTTTGCCCTATACCACCATCATTTATTTTTAGGTACTTGGTTGAATCTCTTACCTATAAAACACTTGTTTTGGTGCAAATTCTATGCCCAGTAGCAGTCAGAGGTCAGGGACCAAAATTTCGATATTTTTTTATAGCGCCAATCGATTCAGAATGCTTGATTCATACCCCTTAGAAAGCCCGAAGGGGCAAATAAGGCCCGGGAACGCGTATTTTGCGAGAAAAACGCGATTAAAGTTTCAGCCTATTTGAAGTAGTACCCAAACTGCAATTTTGCCCTATACCACCATCATTTATTTTTGGGTACTTGGTTGAATCTCTTACCTATAAAACACTTGTTTTGGTGCAAATTCTATGCCCAGTAGCAGTCAGAGGTCAGGGACCAAAATTTCGATATTTTTTTATAGCGCCAATCGATTCAGAATGGTTGATTCATACCCCTTAGAAACCCCGAAGGGGCAAATAAGGCCCGGGAACGCGTATTTTGCAAGAAAAACGCGATTAAAGTTTCAGCCTATTTGAAGTAGTACCCAAACTGCAATTTTGCCCTATACCAGCATCATTTATTTTTAGGTACTTGGTTGAATCTCTTACCTATAAAACACTTGTTTTGGTGCAAATTCTATGCCCAGTAGCAGTCAGAGGTCAGGGACCAAAATTTCGATATTTTTTTATAGCGCCAATCGATTCAGAATGCTTGATTCATACCCCTTAGAAACCCCGAAGGGGCAAATAAGGCCCGGGAACGCGTATTTTGCGAGAAAAACGCGATTAAAGTTTCAGCCTATTTGAAGTAGTACCCAAACTGCAATTTTGCCCTATACCAGCATCATTTATTTTTAGGTATATGGTTGAATCTCTTACCTATAAAACACTTGTTTTGGTGCAAATTCTATGCCCAGTAGCAGTCAGAGGTCAGGGACCAAAATTTCGATATTTTTTTATAGCACCAATCGATTCAGAATGCTTGATTCATACCCCTTAGAAACCCCGAAGGGGCAAATAAGGCCCGGGAACGCGTATTTTGCAAGAAAAACGCGATTAAAGTTTCAGCCTATTTGAAGTAGCACCCAAACTGCAATTTTGCCCTATACCAGCATCATTTATTTTTAGGTACTTGGTTGAATCTCTTACCTATAAAACACTTGTTTTGGTGCAAATTCTATGCCCAGTAGCAGTCAGAGGTCAGGGACCAAAATTTCGATATTTTTTTATAGCGCCAATCGATTCAGAATGCTTGATTCATACCCCTTAGAAACCCCGAAGGGGCAAATAAGGCCCGGGAACGCGTATTTTGCGAGAAAAACGCGATTAAAGTTTCAGCCTATTTGAAGTAGTACCCAAACTGCAATTTTGCCCTATACCAGCATCATTTATTTTTAGGTACTTGGTTGAATCTCTTACCTATAAAACACTTGTTTTGGTGCAAATTCTATGCCCAGTAGCAGTCAGAGGTCAGGGACCAAAATTTCGATATTTTTTTATAGCGCCAATCGATTCAGAATGGTTGATTCATACCCCTTAGAAACCCCGAAGGGGCAAATAAGGCCCGGGAACGCGTATTTTGCGAGAAAAACGCGATTAAAGTTTCAGCCTATTTGAAGTAGTACCCAAACTGCAATTTTGCCCTATACCAGCATCATTTATTTTTAGGTATATGGTTGAATCTCTTACCTATAAAACACTTGTTTTGGTGCAAATTCTCTGCCCAGTAGCAGTCAGAGGTCAGGGACCAAAATTTCGATATTTTTTTATAGCGCCAATCGATTCAGAATGCTTGATTCATACCCCTTAGAAACCCCGAAGGGGCAAATAAGGCCCGGGAACGCGTATTTTGCGAGAAAAACGCGATTAAAGTTTCAGCCTATTTGAAGTAGTACCCAAACTGCAATTTTGCCCTATACCAGCATCATTTATTTTTAGGTACTTGGTTGAATCTCTTACCTATAAAACACTTGTTTTGGTGCAAATTCTATGCCCAGTAGCAGTCAGAGGTCAGGGACCAAAATTTCGATATTTTTTTATAGCGCCAATCGATTCAGAATGGTTGATTCATACCCCTTAGAAACCCCGAAGGGGCAAATAAGGCCCGGGAACGCACATTTTGCAAGAAAAACGCGATTAAAGTTTCAGCCTATTTGAAGTAGTACCCAAACTGCAATTTTGCCCTATACCAGCATCATTTATTTTTAGGTACTTGGTTGAATCTCTTACCTATAAAACACTTGTTTTGGTGCAAATTCTATGCCCAGTAGCAGTCAGAGGTCAGGGACCAAAATTTCGATATTTTTTTATAGCGCCAATCGATTCAGAATGCTTGATTCATACCCCTTAGAAACCCCGATTAAAGTTTCAGCCTATTTGAAGTAGTACCCAAACTGCAATTTTGCCCTATACCAGCATCATTTATTTTTAGGTATATGGTTGAATCTCTTACCTATAAAACACTTGTTTTGGTGCAAATTCTATGCCCAGTAGCAGTCAGAGGTCAGGGACCAAAATTTCGATATTTTTTTATAGCACCAATCGATTCAGAATGCTTGATTCATACCCCTTAGAAACCCCGAAGGGGCAAATAAGGCCCGGGAACGCGTATTTTGCAAGAAAAACGCGATTAAAGTTTCAGCCTATTTGAAGTAGCACCCAAACTGCAATTTTGCCCTATACCAGCATCATTTATTTTTAGGTACTTGGTTGAATCTCTTACCTATAAAACACTTGTTTTGGTGCAAATTCTATGCCCAGTAGCAGTCAGAGGTCGGTAACCAAAATTTCGATATTTTTTTATAGCGCCAATCGATTCAGAATGGTTGATTCATACCCCTTAGAAACCCCGAAGGGGCAGATAAGGCCCGGGAACGCGTATTTTGCGAGAAAAACGCGATTAAAGTTTCAGCCTATTTGAAGTAGTACCCAAACTGCAATTTTGCCCTATACCAGCATCATTTATTTTTAGGTACTTGGTTGAATCTCTTACCTATAAAACACTTGTTTTGGTGCAAATTCTATGCCCAGTAGCAGTCAGAGGTCAGGGACCAAAATTTCGATATTTTTTTATAGCGCCAATCGATTCAGAATGGTTGATTCATACCCCTTAGAAACCCCGAAGGGGCAAATAAGGCCCGGGAACGCGTATTTTGCGAGAAAAACGCGATTAAAGTTTCAGCCTATTTGAAGTAGTACCCAAACTGCAATTTTGCCCTATACCACCATCATTTATTTTTAGGTACTTGGTTGAATCTCTTACCTATAAAACACTTGTTTTGGTGCAAATTCTATGCCCAGTAGCAGTCAGAGGTCAGGGACCAAAATTTCGATATTTTTTTATAGCGCCAATCGATTCAGAATGGTTGATTCATACCCCTTAGAAACCCCGAAGGGGCAAATAAGGCCCGGGAACGCGTATTTTGCAAGAAAAACGCGATTAAAGTTTCAGCCTATTTGAAGTAGTACCCAAACTGCAATTTTGCCCTATACCAGCATCATTTATTTTTAGGTACTTGGTTGAATCTCTTACCTATAAAACACTTGTTTTGGTGCAAATTCTATGCCCAGTAGCAGTCAGAGGTCAGGGACCAAAATTTCGATATTTTTTTATAGCGCCAATCGATTCAGAATGCTTGATTCATACCCCTTAGAAACCCCGATTAAAGTTTCAGCCTATTTGAAGTAGTACCCAAACTGCAATTTTGCCCTATACCAGCATCATTTATTTTTAGGTATATGGTTGAATCTCTTACCTATAAAACACTTGTTTTGGTGCAAATTCTATGCCCAGTAGCAGTCAGAGGTCAGGGACCAAAATTTCGATATTTTTTTATAGCACCAATCGATTCAGAATGCTTGATTCATACCCCTTAGAAACCCCGAAGGGGCAAATAAGGCCCGGGAACGCGTATTTTGCAAGAAAAACGCGATTAAAGTTTCAGCCTATTTGAAGTAGCACCCAAACTGCAATTTTGCCCTATACCAGCATCATTTATTTTTAGGTACTTGGTTGAATCTCTTACCTATAAAACACTTGTTTTGGTGCAAATTCTATGCCCAGTAGCAGTCAGAGGTCGGTAACCAAAATTTCGATATTTTTTTATAGCGCCAATCGATTCAGAATGGTTGATTCATACCCCTTAGAAACCCCGAAGGGGCAGATAAGGCCCGGGAACGCGTATTTTGCGAGAAAAACGCGATTAAAGTTTCAGCCTATTTGAAGTAGTACCCAAACTGCAATTTTGCCCTATACCAGCATCATTTATTTTTAGGTACTTGGTTGAATCTCTTACCTATAAAACACTTGTTTTGGTGCAAATTCTATGCCCAGTAGCAGTCAGAGGTCAGGGACCAAAATTTCGATATTTTTTTATAGCGCCAATCGATTCAGAATGGTTGATTCATACCCCTTAGAAACCCCGAAGGGGCAAATAAGGCCCGGGAACGCGTATTTTGCGAGAAAAACGCGATTAAAGTTTCAGCCTATTTGAAGTAGTACCCAAAGTGCAATTTTGCCCTATACCAGCATCATTTATTTTTAGGTATATGGTTGAATCTCTTACCTATAAAACACTTGTTTTGGTGCAAATTCTATGCCCAGTAGCAGTCAGAGGTCGGTAACCAAAATTTCGATATTTTTTTATAGCGCCAATCGATTCAGAATGGTTGATTCATACCCCTTAGAAACCCCGAAGGGGCAGATAAGGCCCGGGAACGCGTATTTTGCGAGAAAAACGCGATTAAAGTTTCAGCCTATTTGAAGTAGTACCCAAACTGCAATTTTGCCCTATACCACCATCATTTATTTTTAGGTACTTGGTTGAATCTCTTACCTATAAAACACTTGTTTTGGTGCAAATTCTATGCCCAGTAGCAGTCAGAGGTCAGGGACCAAAATTTCGATATTTTTTTATAGCGCCAATCGATTCAGAATGGTTGATTCATACCCCTTAGAAACCCCGAAGGGGCAAATAAGGCCCGGGAACGCGTATTTTGCAAGAAAAACGCGATTAAAGTTTCAGCCTATTTGAAGTAGTACCCAAACTGCAATTTTGCCCTATACCACCATTATTTATTTTTAGGTACTTGGTTGAATCTCTTACCTATAAAACACTTGTTTTGGTGCAAATTCTATGCCCAGTAGCAGTCAGAGGTCAGGGACCAAAATTTCGATATTTTTTTATAGCGCCAATCGATTCAGAATGCTTGATTCATACCCCTTAGAAACCCCGAAGGGGCAAATAAGGCCCGGGAACGCCTATTTTGCAAGAAAAACGCGATTAAAGTTTCAGCCTATTTGAAGTAGTACCCAAACTGCAATTTTGCCCTATACCACCATCATTTATTTTTAGGTACTTGGTTGAATCTCTTACCTATAAAACACTTGTTTTGGTGCAAATTCTATGCCCAGTAGCAGTCAGAGGTCAGGGACCAAAATTTCGATATTTTTTTATAGCGCCAATCGATTCAGAATGCTTGATTCATACCCCTTAGAAACCCCGAAGGGGCAAATAAGGCCCGGGAACGCGTATTTTGCGAGAAAAACGCGATTAAAGTTTCAGCCTATTTGAAGTAGTACCCAAACTGCAATTTTGCCCTATACCAGCATCATTTATTTTTAGGTATATGGTTGAATCTCTTACCTATAAAACACTTGTTTTGGTGCAAATTCTATGCCCAGTAGCAGTCAGAGGTCAGGGACCAAAATTTCGATATTTTTTTATAGCGCCAATCGATTCAGAATGGTTGATTCATACCCCTTAGAAACCCCGAAGGGGCAAATAAGGCCCGGGAACGCGTATTTTGCGAGAAAAACGCGATTAAAGTTTCAGCCTATTTGAAGTAGTACCCAAACTGCAATTTTGCCCTATACCAGCATCATTTATTTTTAGGTATATGGTTGAATCTCTTACCTATAAAACACTTGTTTTGGTGCAAATTCTATGCCCAGTAGCAGTCAGAGGTCAGGGACCAAAATTTCGATATTTTTTTATAGCGCCAATCGATTCAGAATGGTTGATTCATACCCCTTAGAAAGCCCGAAGGGGCAAATAAGGCCCGGGAACGCGTATTTTGCGAGAAAAACGCGATTAAAGTTTCAGCCTATTTGAAGTAGTACCCAAACTGCAATTTTGCCCTATACCAGCATCATTTATTTTTAGGTACTTGGTTGAATCTCTTACCTATAAAACACTTGTTTTGGTGCAAATTCTATGCCCAGTAGCAGTCAGAGGTCAGGGACCAAAATTTCGATATTTTTTTATAGCGCCAATCGATTCAGAATGGTTGATTCATACCCCTTAGAAACCCCGAAGGGGCAAATAAGGCCCGGGAACGCGTATTTTGCGAGAAAAACGCGATTAAAGTTTCAGCCTATTTGAAGTAGTACCCAAACTGCAATTTTGCCCTATACCAGCATCATTTATTTTTAGGTATATGGTTGAATCTCTTACCTATAAAACACTTGTTTTGGTGCAAATTCTCTGCCCAGTAGCAGTCAGAGGTCAGGGACCAAAATTTCGATATTTTTTTATAGCGCCAATCGATTCAGAATGCTTGATTCATACCCCTTAGAAACCCCGAAGGGGCAAATAAGGCCCGGGAACGCGTATTTTGCGAGAAAAACGCGATTAAAGTTTCAGCCTATTTGAAGTAGTACCCAAACTGCAATTTTGCCCTATACCAGCATCATTTATTTTTAGGTATATGGTTGAATCTCTTACCTATAAAACACTTGTTTTGGTGCAAATTCTCTGCCCAGTAGCAGTCAGAGGTCAGGGACCAAAATTTCGATATTTTTTTATAGCGCCAATCGATTCAGAATGCTTGATTCATACCCCTTAGAAACCCCGAAGGGGCAAATAAGGCCCGGGAACGCGTATTTTGCGAGAAAAACGCGATTAAAGTTTCAGCCTATTTGAAGTAGTACCCAAACTGCAATTTTGCCCTATACCAGCATCATTTATTTTTAGGTACTTGGTTGAATCTCTTACCTATAAAACACTTGTTTTGGTGCAAATTCTATGCCCAGTAGCAGTCAGAGGTCAGGGACCAAAATTTCGATATTTTTTTATAGCGCCAATCGATTCAGAATGGTTGATTCATACCCCTTAGAAACCCCGAAGGGGCAAATAAGGCCCGGGAACGCGTATTTTGCGAGAAAAACGCGATTAAAGTTTCAGCCTATTTGAAGTAGTACCCAAACTGCAATTTTGCCCTATACCACCATCATTTATTTTTAGGTACTTGGTTGAATCTCTTACCTATAAAACACTTGTTTTGGTGCAAATTCTATGCCCAGTAGCAGTCAGAGGTCAGGGACCAAAATTTCGATATTTTTTTATAGCGCCAATCGATTCAGAATGCTTGATTCATACCCCTTAGAAAGCCCGAAGGGGCAAATAAGGCCCGGGAACGCGTATTTTGCGAGAAAAACGCGATTAAAGTTTCAGCCTATTTGAAGTAGTACCCAAACTGCAATTTTGCCCTATACCACCATCATTTATTTTTGGGTACTTGGTTGAATCTCTTACCTATAAAACACTTGTTTTGGTGCAAATTCTATGCCCAGTAGCAGTCAGAGGTCAGGGACCAAAATTTCGATATTTTTTTATAGCGCCAATCGATTCAGAATGGTTGATTCATACCCCTTAGAAACCCCGAAGGGGCAAATAAGGCCCGGGAACGCGTATTTTGCAAGAAAAACGCGATTAAAGTTTCAGCCTATTTGAAGTAGTACCCAAACTGCAATTTTGCCCTATACCAGCATCATTTATTTTTAGGTACTTGGTTGAATCTCTTACCTATAAAACACTTGTTTTGGTGCAAATTCTATGCCCAGTAGCAGTCAGAGGTCAGGGACCAAAATTTCGATATTTTTTTATAGCGCCAATCGATTCAGAATGCTTGATTCATACCCCTTAGAAACCCCGAAGGGGCAAATAAGGCCCGGGAACGCGTATTTTGCGAGAAAAACGCGATTAAAGTTTCAGCCTATTTGAAGTAGTACCCAAACTGCAATTTTGCCCTATACCAGCATCATTTATTTTTAGGTATATGGTTGAATCTCTTACCTATAAAACACTTGTTTTGGTGCAAATTCTAGGCCCAGTAGCAGTCAGAGGTCAGGGACCAAAATTTCGATATTTTTTTATAGCACCAATCGATTCAGAATGCTTGATTCATACCCCTTAGAAACCCCGAAGGGGCAAATAAGGCCCGGGAACGCGTATTTTGCAAGAAAAACGCGATTAAAGTTTCAGCCTATTTGAAGTAGCACCCAAACTGCAATTTTGCCCTATACCAGCATCATTTATTTTTAGGTACTTGGTTGAATCTCTTACCTATAAAACACTTGTTTTGGTGCAAATTCTATGCCCAGTAGCAGTCAGAGGTCAGGGACCAAAATTTCGATATTTTTTTATAGCGCCAATCGATTCAGAATGCTTGATTCATACCCCTTAGAAACCCCGAAGGGGCAAATAAGGCCCGGGAACGCGTATTTTGCAAGAAAAACGCGATTAAAGTTTCAGCCTATTTGAAGTAGTACCCAAACTGCAATTTTGCCCTATACCACCATCATTTATTTTTAGGTGCTTGGTTGAATCTCTTACCTATAAAACACTTGTTTTGGTGCAAATTCTATGCCCAGTAGCAGTCAGAGGTCGGTAACCAAAATTTCGATATTTTTTTATAGCGCCAATCGATTCAGAATGCTTGATTCATACCCCTTAGAAACCCCGAAGGGGCAGATAAGGCCCGGGAACGCGTATTTTGCGAGAAAAACGCGATTAAAGTTTCAGCCTATTTGAAGTAGTACCCAAACTGCAATTTTGCCCTATACCACCATCATTTATTTTTAGGTACTTGGTTGAATCTCTTACCTATAAAACACTTGTTTTGGTGCAAATTCTATGCCCAGTAGCAGTCAGAAGTCAGAGACCAAAATTTCGATATTTTTTTATAGCGCCAATCGATTCAGAATGGTTGATTCATACCCCTTAGAAACCCCGAAGGGGCAAATAAGGCCCGGGAACGCGTATTTTGCGAGAAAAACGCGATTAAAGTTTCAGCCTATTTGAAGTAGTACCCAAACTGCAATTTTGCCCTATACCAGCATCATTTATTTTTAGGTATATGGTTGAATCTCTTACCTATAAAACACTTGTTTTGGTGCAAATTCTATGCCCAGTAGCAGTCAGAGGTCAGGGACCAAAATTTCGATATTTTTTTATAGCGCCAATCGATTCAGAATGGTTGATTCATACCCCTTAGAAACCCCGAAGGGGCAAATAAGGCCCGGGAACGCGTATTTTGCGAGAAAAACGCGATTAAAGTTTCAGCCTATTTGAAGTAGTACCCAAACTGCAATTTTGCCCTATACCAGCATCATTTATTTTTAGGTACTTGGTTGAATCTCTTACCTATAAAACACTTGTTTTGGTGCAAATTCTATGCCCAGTAGCAGTCAGAGGTCAGGGACCAAAATTTCGATATTTTTTTATAGCGCCAATCGATTCAGAATGGTTGATTCATACCCCTTAGAAACCCCGAAGGGGCAAATAAGGCCCGGGAACGCGTATTTTGCGAGAAAAACGCGATTAAAGTTTCAGCCTATTTGAAGTAGTACCCAAACTGCAATTTTGCCCTATACCAGCATCATTTATTTTTAGGTATATGGTTGAATCTCTTACCTATAAAACACTTGTTTTGGTGCAAATTCTATGCCCAGTAGCAGTCAGAGGTCAGGGACCAAAATTTCGATATTTTTTTATAGCGCCAATCGATTCAGAATGGTTGATTCATACCCCTTAGAAACCCCGAAGGGGCAAATAAGGCCCGGGAACGCGTATTTTGCAAGAAAAACGCGATTAAAGTTTCAGCCTATTTGAAGTAGTACCCAAACTGCAATTTTGCCCTATACCAGCATCATTTATTTTTAGGTACTTGGTTGAATCTCTTACCTATAAAACACTTGTTTTGGTGCAAATTCTATGCCCAGTAGCAGTCAGAGGTCAGGGACCAAAATTTCGATATTTTTTTATAGCGCCAATCGATTCAGAATGCTTGATTCATACCCCTTAGAAACCCCGAAGGGGCAAATAAGGCCCGGGAACGCGTATTTTGCGAGAAAAACGCGATTAAAGTTTCAGCCTATTTGAAGTAGTACCCAAACTGCAATTTTGCCCTATACCAGCATCATTTATTTTTAGGTATATGGTTGAATCTCTTACCTATAAAACACTTGTTTTGGTGCAAATTCTATGCCCAGTAGCAGTCAGAGGTCAGGGACCAAAATTTCGATATTTTTTTATAGCACCAATCGATTCAGAATGCTTGATTCATACCCCTTAGAAACCCCGAAGGGGCAAATAAGGCCCGGGAACGCGTATTTTGCAAGAAAAACGCGATTAAAGTTTCAGCCTATTTGAAGTAGCACCCAAACTGCAATTTTGCCCTATACCAGCATCATTTATTTTTAGGTACTTGGTTGAATCTCTTACCTATAAAACACTTGTTTTGGTGCAAATTCTATGCCCAGTAGCAGTCAGAGGTCAGGGACCAAAATTTCGATATTTTTTTATAGCGCCAATCGATTCAGAATGCTTGATTCATACCCCTTAGAAACCCCGAAGGGGCAAATAAGGCCCGGGAACGCGTATTTTGCAAGAAAAACGCGATTAAAGTTTCAGCCTATTTGAAGTAGTACCCAAACTGCAATTTTGCCCTATACCACCATCATTTATTTTTAGGTGCTTGGTTGAATCTCTTACCTATAAAACACTTGTTTTGGTGCAAATTCTATGCCCAGTAGCAGTCAGAGGTCGGTAACCAAAATTTCGATATTTTTTTATAGCGCCAATCGATTCAGAATGCTTGATTCATACCCCTTAGAAACCCCGAAGGGGCAGATAAGGCCCGGGAACGCGTATTTTGCGAGAAAAACGCGATTAAAGTTTCAGCCTATTTGAAGTAGTACCCAAACTGCAATTTTGCCCTATACCACCATCATTTATTTTTAGGTACTTGGTTGAATCTCTTACCTATAAAACACTTGTTTTGGTGCAAATTCTATGCCCAGTAGCAGTCAGAGGTCAGAGACCAAAATTTCGATATTTTTTTATAGCGCCAATCGATTCAGAATGGTTGATTCATACCCCTTAGAAACCCCGAAGGGGCAAATAAGGCCCGGGAACGCGTATTTTGCGAGAAAAACGCGATTAAAGTTTCAGCCTATTTGAAGTAGTACCCAAACTGCAATTTTGCCCTATACCAGCATCATTTATTTTTAGGTATATGGTTGAATCTCTTACCTATAAAACACTTGTTTTGGTGCAAATTCTATGCCCAGTAGCAGTCAGAGGTCAGGGACCAAAATTTCGATATTTTTTTATAGTGCCAATCGATTCAGAATGGTTGATTCATACCCCTTAGAAACCCCGAAGGGGCAAATAAGGCCCGGGAACGCGTATTTTGCGAGAAAAACGCGATTAAAGTTTCAGCCTATTTGAAGTAGTACCCAAACTGCAATTTTGCCCTATACCAGCATCATTTATTTTTAGGTACTTGGTTGAATCTCTTACCTATAAAACACTTGTTTTGGTGCAAATTCTATGCCCAGTAGCAGTCAGAGGTCAGGGACCAAAATTTCGATATTTTTTTATAGCGCCAATCGATTCAGAATGGTTGATTCATACCCCTTAGAAACCCCGAAGGGGCAAATAAGGCCCGGGAACGCGTATTTTGCGAGAAAAACGCGATTAAAGTTTCAGCCTATTTGAAGTAGTACCCAAACTGCAATTTTGCCCTATACCAGCATCATTTATTTTTAGGTATATGGTTGAATCTCTTACCTATAAAACACTTGTTTTGGTGCAAATTCTATGCCCAGTAGCAGTCAGAGGTCAGGGACCAAAATTTCGATATTTTTTTATAGCGCCAATCGATTCAGAATGGTTGATTCATACCCCTTAGAAACCCCGAAGGGGCAAATAAGGCCCGGGAACGCGTATTTTGCAAGAAAAACGCGATTAAAGTTTCAGCCTATTTGAAGTAGTACCCAAACTGCAATTTTGCCCTATACCAGCATCATTTATTTTTAGGTACTTGGTTGAATCTCTTACCTATAAAACACTTGTTTTGGTGCAAATTCTATGCCCAGTAGCAGTCAGAGGTCAGGGACCAAAATTTCGATATTTTTTTATAGCGCCAATCGATTCAGAATGGTTGATTCATACCCCTTAGAAACCCCGAAGGGGCAAATAAGGCCCGGGAACGCGTATTTTGCGAGAAAAACGCGATTAAAGTTTCAGCCTATTTGAAGTAGTACCCAAACTGCAATTTTGCCCTATACCAGCATCATTTATTTTTAGGTATATGGTTGAATCTCTTACCTATAAAACACTTGTTTTGGTGCAAATTCTATGCCCAGTAGCAGTCAGAGGTCGGTAACCAAAATTTCGATATTTTTTTATAGCGCCAATCGATTCAGAATGGTTGATTCATACCCCTTAGAAACCCCGAAGGGGCAGATAAGGCCCGGGAACGCGTATTTTGCGAGAAAAACGTGATTAAGGTTTCAGCCTATTTGAAGTAGTACCCAAACTGCAATTTTGCCCTATACCAGCATCATTTATTTTTAGGTATATGGTTGAATCTCTTACCTATAAAACACTTGTTTTGGTGCAAATTCTATGCCCAGTAGCAGTCAGAGGTCGGTAACCAAAATTTCGATATTTTTTTATAGCGCCAATCGATTCAGAATGGTTGATTCATACCCCTTAGAAACCCCGAAGGGGCAGATAAGGCCCGGGAACGCGTATTTTGCGAGAAAAACGTGATTAAAGTTTCAGCCTATTTGAAGTAGTACCCAAACTGCAATTTTGCCCTATACCAGCATCATTTATTTTTAGGTATATGGTTGAATCTCTTACCTATAAAACACTTGTTTTGGTGCAAATTCTATGCCCAGTAGCAGTCAGAGGTCAGGGACCAAAATTTCGATATTTTTTATAGCGCCAATCGATTCAGAATGCTTGATTCATACCCCTTAGAAACCCCGAAGGGGCAAATAAGGCCCGGGAACGCGTATTTTGCAAGAAAAACGCGATTAAAGTTTCAGCCTATTTGAAGTAGTACCCAAACTGCAATTTTGCCCTATACCAGCATCATTTATTTTTAGGTATATGGTTGAATCTCTTACCTATAAAACACTTGTTTTGGTGCAAATTCTATGCCCAGTAGCAGTCAGAGGTCAGGGACCAAAATTTCGATATTTTTTTATAGCGCCAATCGATTCAGAATGGTTGATTCATACTCCTTAGAAACCCCGGAGGGGTAAATAAGGCCCGGGAATGCGTATTTTGTGAGAAAAACGCGATTAAAGTTTCAGCCTATTTGAAGTAGTACCCAAACTGCAATTTTGCCCTATACCAGCATCATTTATTTTTAGGTACTTGGTTGAATCTCTTACCTATAAAACACTTATTTTGGTGCAAATTCTATGCCCAGTAGCAGTCAGAGGTCAGGGACCAAAATTTCGATATTTTTTTATAGTGCCAATCGATTCAGAATGGTTGATTCATACCCCTTAGAAACCCCGAAGGGGCAGATAAGGCCCGGGAACGCGTATTTTGCGAGAAAAACGCGATTAAAGTTTCAGCCTATTTGAAGTAGTACCCAAACTGCAATTTTGCCCTATACCAGCATCATTTATTTTTAGGTACTTGGTTGAATCTCTTACCTATAAAACACTTGTTTTGGTGCAAATTCTATGCCCAGTAGCAGTCAGAGGTCAGGGACCAAAATTTCGATATTTTTTTATAGCGCCAATCGATTCAGAATGGTTGATTCATACCCCTTAGAAACCCCGAAGGGGCAAATAAGGCCCGGGAACGCGTATTTTGCGAGAAAAACGCGATTAAAGTTTCAGCCTATTTAAAGTAGTACCCAAACTACAATTTTGCCCTATACCAGTATCATTTATTTTTAGGTACTTGGTTGAATCTCTTACCTATAAAACACTTGTTTTGGTGCAAATTCTATGCCCAGTAGCAGTCAGAGGTCAGGGACCAAAATTTCGATATTTTTTATAGCGCCAATCGATTCAGAATGGTTGATTCATACCCCTTAGAAACCCCGAAGGGGAAAATAAGGCCCGGGAACGCGTATTTTGCGAGAAAAACGCGATTAAAGTTTCAGCCTATTTGAAGTAGTACCCAAACTGCAATTTTGCCCTATACCAGTATCATTTATTTTTCGGTACTTGGTTGAATCTCTTACCTATAAAACACTTGTTTTGGTGCAAATTCTATGTCCAGTAGCAGTCAGAGGTCAGGGACCAAAATTTCGATATTTTTTTATAGCGCCAATCGATTCAGAATGGTTGATTCATACCCCTTAGAATCCCGGATGGGGCAAATAAGGCCCGGGTACGCGTATTTTGCGAGAAAAACGCGATTAAAGTTTCAGCCTATTTAAAGTAGTACCCAAACTACAATTTTGCCCTATACCAGTATCATTTATTTTTAGGTACTTGGTTGAATCTCTTACCTATAAAACACTTGTTTTGGTGCAAATTCTATGCCCAGTATCAGTCAGAGGTCCGGTACCAAAATTTCGATATTTTTTTATAGCGCCAATCGATTCAGAACGGTTGATTCATACCCCTTAGAAACCCCGAAGGGGCAAATAAGGCCAGGGAACGCGTATTTTGCGAGAAAAACGCGATTAAAGTTTCAGCCTATTTGAAGTAGTACCCAAACTACAATTTTGCCCCATACCAGCATCATTTATTTTTAGGTACTTGGTTGAATCTCTTACCTATAAGACACTTGTTTTGGTGCAAATTCTATGCCCAGTAGCAGTCAGAGGTCAGGGACCAAAATTTCGATATTTTTTTATAGCGCCAATCGATTCAGAATGGTTGATTCATACACCTTAGAAACCCCGAAGGGGCAAATAAGGCCCGGGAACGCGTATTTTGCGAGAAAAACGCGATTAAAGTTTCAGCCTATTTAAAGTAGTACCCAAACTACAATTTTGCCCTATACCAGTATCATTTATTTTTAGGTACTTGGTTGAATCTCTTACCTATAAGACACTTGTTTTGGTGCAAATTCTATGCCCAGTAGCAGTCAGAGGTCAGGGACCAAAATTTCGATAT
The DNA here is from genome assembly GCA_964036015.1 of Leptarthrus brevirostris. NCBI lineage: Eukaryota > Metazoa > Arthropoda > Insecta > Diptera > Asilidae > Leptarthrus > Leptarthrus brevirostris. The sequence goes on from OZ038372.1 coordinate 128,183,336, forward strand.
TTTTTTATAGCGCCAATCGATTCAGAATGGTTGATTCATACCCCTTAGAATCCCGGATGGGGCAAATAAGGCCCGGGTACGCGTATTTTGCGAGAAAAACGCGATTAAAGTTTCAGCCTATTTAAAGTAGTACCCAAACTACAATTTTGCCCTATACCATTATCATTTATTTTTAGGTACTTGGTTGAATCTCTTACCTATAAAACACTTGTTTTGGTGCAAATTCTATGCCCAGTATCAGTCAGAGGTCCGGTACCAAAATTTCGATATTTTTTTATAGCGCCAATCGATTCAGAACGGTTGATTCATACCCCTTAGAAACCCCGAAGGGGCAAATAAGGCCAGGGAACGCGTATTTTGCGAGAAAAACGCGATTAAAGTTTCAGCCTATTTGAAGTAGTACCCAAACTACAATTTTGCCCCATACCAGCATCATTTATTTTTAGGTACTTGGTTGAATCTCTTACCTATAAGACACTTGTTTTGGTGCAAATTCTATGCCCAGTAGCAGTCAGAGGTCAGGGACCAAAATTTCGATATTTTTTATAGCGCCAATCGATTCAGAATGGTTGATTCATACCCCTTAGAAACCCCGAAGGGGAAAATAAGGCCCGGGAACGCGTATTTTGCGAGAAAAACGCGATTAAAGTTTCAGCCTATTTGAAGTAGTACCCAAACTGCAATTTTGCCCTATACCATTTATTTTTCGGTACTTGGTTGAATCTCTTACCTATAAAACACTTGTTTTGGTGCAAATTCTATGTCCAGTAGCAGTCAGAGGTCAGGGACCAAAATTTCGATATTTTTTTATAGCGCCAATCGATTCAGAATGGTTGATTCATACCCCTTAGAATCCCGGATGGGGCAAATAAGGCCCGGGTACGCGTATTTTGCGAGAAAAACGCGATTAAAGTTTCAGCCTATTTAAAGTAGTACCCAAACTACAATTTTGCCCTATACCAGTATCATTTATTTTTAGGTACTTGGTTGAATCTCTTACCTATAAAACACTTGTTTTGGTGCAAATTCTATGCCCAGTATCAGTCAGAGGTCCGGTACCAAAATTTCGATATTTTTTTATAGCGCCAATCGATTCAGAACGGTTGATTCATACCCCTTAGAAACCCCGAAGGGGCAAATAAGGCCAGGGAACGCGTATTTTGCGAGAAAAACGCGATTAAAGTTTCAGCCTATTTGAAGTAGTACCCAAACTACAATTTTGCCCCATACCAGCATCATTTATTTTTAGGTACTTGGTTGAATCTCTTACCTATAAGACACTTGTTTTGGTGCAAATTCTATGCCCAGTAGCAGTCAGAGGTCAGGTACCAAAATTTCGATATTTTTTTATAGCGCCAATCGATTCAGAACGGTTGATTCATACCCCTTAGAAACCCCGAAGGGGCAAATAAGGCCCGGGAACGCGTATTTTGCGAGAAAAACGCGATTAAAGTTTCGGCCTATTTGAAGTAGTACACTTGTTTTGGTGCATCCCATTCACGAAGTATCAGTTCATAAAGGGCATTCCAGAGAGGCGGGCCGCCCTTTTAAATTCATCCAATGCTGTCGGCTCCTGGTGCTTTATTACTTCTTAGTTTTTAATGTAGATCATGTATGCACTGAAAGTGGGACACATGATGAGAGGCTGCATATTATCGAGAAATGTTGGCACACTTTTTGCATTTACAGTTGGGAAGTGTTTAAAATTTTCTGGAAGTGTGCTGATCATCGTGCTGACATCGTCAAAGATGCCTTGCATGTTGGTGATAAGATCCCCGTTTTCACTCGTGACTATATTAGATCTTGGCTCGACACCCTTTCCTGCTTTCGCGACCGACTGAAAGAAGCTTCTTGAGTTCCTCGCTCGGCCACATTGTGCCATATCTCTTAATCGATTTTTAAACATGTCTCTCTTTTTAAATTGTCAGATATGCGTGGCCACTGTTCGCGCCCTGCGTGTTTCTGTGGATCTTGTAAGATACTTAATGCGAGATTTCTACTCTGCACTGTTATTCCGCCCTCTTTGACAAACCGGCTGTTACGGTTTGTTTGCCGTTTGTATCCGATGCTCTGATGAGGAGCTTCCTTAACAGCAGTCCTGATATTGTTCCAGCATGCGTTTATATTCGAGTCCAAATGCGGCTGGATATGAAACTCAAGATGTTGCTGGTCAGCTGTAACTTCCCGCTCGTATTTAAGTCTTGCTGTCATTAGTGCATAAACATTAGCAGTGGGACTTATTTATTTTACGATATCGGAAGTAAGGTCTGCTTGCAATAAGTCCGGGAAGTCTACAGTACGTTGGCCATTATTATTAGAGTTCCTATGGAAGCTGTTCTGTGCAAAAATCGGTCCTATATGTTATTCACGACCAATTTGAGCGTTGAAGTTGCCTAGGAAAATTTTAATGTCGTGATTAGAAATACTACTAAGAACTTCGTCTAGCTTCTCATAGAAGAAGTCCTTACAATTGTCACACCGCTCCTCAGTCGGCGCATGCACATTTTTGAAGGTGCTGTTACACCACTTACCACGAATGCGCAGTATACAGAAAAAATCATCCACATCAGAGGAAATCATAACAAGGTCCTTGCACCGCGTGCTCACCACAAAACACGTTCCAAATTCGTTGCACGAACTGACTATAGTGTAGTCGCGTCCTTGTAATGTTCCCCTATTAAACCACTTCACCTCCTGCATCTCAAGGACGTCAATTTTGTATCATTGCAGCTCTATGCAGGCTAGCACGTTCCACGTACGAAGATGAAATCGTCTCTACCGCTTCTTGACAAGTGAGATGATTATTAGCATTTAGAGATAGATGGCTGTCAGCTATTTGATCACTCACCTGCCAGCGACACTTTTATACGATCCTACAAATCGCGCAGGCCTCTGTTGGACCTTGCTCTAAATATATTGGTATAACTCCAACAAGGTTTGTCTTATTAGTCGCCTCTTACGACAAGCAGAGCATACTATGGAGAAATTCTGTAAAGCCTCCCAAGGGTTGTCAAACATTTCTGCCAGCATTAAAAGTGATAGCGACTACTTTCTGGCATTATGTAGTGTTGCGACTATGTATGTGGAAAGACGAAAAATCAGTGAACGAGAATATTACGAACAAACTTCCCAAAAACATATGTTTTCCATCACGACGATGCACTCGCTCACTCTTCTTCTGTTGCAGTCGTAAAATTAGATGAATTTCGGTTGTTTTTCCTTTTTAGTAACTTTCGAAAGGCTGCAAACAGTTCTTGCTACGGTTGGCTTGTTTTGAAAGTTTAGAGGAACCGTCTTACATAGAAAGTGTATAAAAGTTCAAGAAAATATGAATATGGAGCTGAAAGAAGATTATGTTGAAAAATAAGAAAAGTCATAAATCATGTTTTATGCTTTGTCAAGCCGAGAACTTTTCGAACTACTGTCGTCCTGTAGTATGCAGATAAAACGTGCCTTCCAGACAAACCTTTTCTTATCTGCTGACGTCGTTTTAATACACTTTAACGTCAATAATTTCTCTCCATTATCTTCAAGTACTTTCAAAATTGTGACGTGACCCTATTTTAGAGCCCATCAATTTTTGCTTCGACACCCACAACAATGAAATTGGGTCAGGCGCTCGTAAAATTAAAAATTGAGTTCGTCTTTGAGCACCACTTTCCCTGAACCTAATTTTTGGCGTTACGTTTACCCGTTAGCGTTGGTTAATTTCTGATGTTACTTTACCTCGTCAGCGTTGCTTACATTTGCCTCACGAAGCGATGCGGATAAATTTTAATTAACGCCCAAGATTCATAAAGTCAATCTAGAAATGATATTAAAAAGTTTTTTTTTCAGGACTTCACGGGCAAATGCTAATGAACTTTATATCCTGAAGGCTTTTCGTCCCTCATTCAGCTTTTGTTGAGCAATCAATTTCAGATTCAGACTTTATTTGCCACTGAACTTTGATGGTAATCCACTGGAAGACTAGATAAATCAGACCTTTCCTCGTTATTGCACCTTCAAAAGTAATTAACTGGACAGGAATATCTAATTAGTTCAAGAAAAACGCTGCAAGGTTAAATAAAAATTGTACAGTCCTAATTAAAAGTTTTTACAGACTTGGTTGTTAGGGCTGTAAGATAATGTGCTCGAGGGCACCCATGTTTTTTTTCGATTGACAATAAGTTGCACTAAATGACAATTGCAATATTTGCGCTTTCCGAATTCAGATAAATTAAATTGCAATAATTTTCATTTAATATTCTAGAATCAGCCAAAGAATCAGCCAAAAGAATGGCTAACTTCCAAAGTAAAAAAAGAGGTCGAATGAAAGATATAATCGAAAGACCACTCAATTGAAGATATATTACCTTTTTTAACACCTTCCTTACATTTCTTCATACACTGAAATAGTCTAATATAAAAAAACTTTTAATTATTTTTCAGAAAAACTGAACGTTCTATATGAAAAAAATTGGACGATGTTAGTGCACGAGCAATTGAGGAGGTTTGAAGGTTCAATACTGGCTGCAACACGAAGTGGAATGGCAGGATTGGAATTGGGTCGTTCGACCAGGTGGTCTTTTAGCGAAGCTTTGCTTTACTCTATAACTGTAATCACTACAATAGGTAATTACATATTTCTATTTATATTATATTATTATTTTTATATGTATTATATTACCTAGTTTTGGGTTGATGAGGTTTAACTTTTTCCCTGCATTGATTTTTATAACTTGGGGTAACAATAACAAAACAATTATTTTAAAATAAAGTTCATTCAAGTGGATGTCAACGTACGCCTAAATTGAAACTTTCGAGCTTATAAGACAAGGAAAGAAGTTTTTGGGCCTGATCTGGGACTTTAGAGCAGCGCCAAGTCAAAGGGAGTGAACTATTTCTTACATCTCTGTAGGAAACCCAATAATTTCATCGCAATTTTAGCGATTGTAAATATTTGATCGGTTAAGTTAAGACTGATGGATATTTCAATACCCCTGATGTTTAATGAGGCTGGGCTGGGAGTTGAGTTTTGGATGCTTTAAACATAACACTATTTGCTCTGACCTAAGCAAAGAAATGTCGTTGTTTATCAAATCACTAACTTATTTATATTTTATTCACTAACTTATTTGTCTGATAATAACTCGAATGCAGCTCCACCGAAGCATGCAAATCTGCAGTCGTTTGTAGCTTTTGCTGAAAAAGGCAACGCAGACTTTGTTTGGTCATTATATTAATGTAAGGTATATTACTTCTCTCTCTCTAGTTCCCGTAACCGCTTGCGGGTCATGTGGCGGCAGAAGAACTTCACCCTATTTGAGACAACGATTGCAAGTGGACCCCCCCCCATTTTAGGAAGTACTGATCGGAGAAGAAAATGACCAAGTCAAAACGTGTAGGATTTTTCCCTGACTATATATTGGTGACTTTGGGTTTGACCTTGTCCTTGACCTTCAAGATCATTTGAAGGTCAAGTAGATTTTTTTTAAATGGGATCCCATATTTTTGAGCACGGAAATGAAAAGAGCGGACAATTTTACATTCAGATTCTTGAACATTACGAAGCCAAAAATTTATATTACGTGAGAAAAATGTCAGTTAAGGCGAGATGAGTCAGTTCCATTTCGTGAATAATTCGAGCACGTACATAATTCAGCCAAATTCTTTAGTTTAGTTGCTCAACTGGCCGCGTCTCATTTAAAAAAATCTACTTGAAATGATCTTGAAGGTCAAGGTCAAACCCAAGGTAGATAAGCAGATAAAATAAGATAAGCAGGGAAAAACCCTACAATTTTTGTCTTAGCCATTTTCTTCTCCGATCAGATGGGGGGGGGGGGGGTCCGAAACTTTTTAACACCCTCCGCCGACGATTTATATTACCAGGGGTTTTTAGTTCACCTGGTGTGCACATAGGAGCATTTCTTAATTACCCAAGGATTTCCGACCAGCCATCGTAACGCTATAGGGCTGTAGTGCCTTTTTTAGAACAATTTGCAGCTGAGGGCTCTAGCTAATTTTTTTTAGAATTATACCTAAGGGCTGAAATTAAATCTGAGCAACACTGTCATTAGGTTTATATAATATGTGAGTATATCGAGCAAAGCATAAAGCGTTCCAGACCCCTTTTGTCGCCTTTGAATTTTAGATAAATTTGAATCTATTGCGCGTCGAAGCCCGTTCAGGGGCCAGGTTGTTTGACTTTTATTTCTGTGTTGACTGAAATAAATAGCAGAAAGAAGCCAAATGTGCTTCACAAGCCACTTTAATAACATTTTAAATTTATTTTCCGATAATTTTGCCATTTTTAATAAGAGATTTATGCTAATGACAGAATGACAGTTCTTGGTGCGCTTGTACAGTCGTCATTGTATTTTCACGGATGTTTTGTTGGCGTATTTAGCGGTGGCATTTATCGTATTGCTCTCTTTTTACGGGAAAGTTATGCAGCTACAATGTTAATTTTGGAAATCGGGCTTGACTACGAAATTATCTCCTCTCAATAACTAGGGTGGTGAAAACAATGGCATCCTTGGTTTTGCTCATAGAGCAGGGGAACCGCCCTTAATTAGCCGATCAACCCGCCATTTGGTCATTGTTCGGTTATGCAGTATCTGACAACCGTATTCGTTCACTATCAAACAATAAAAAAATATTAAAAAAACCTTAAATAATAATTAAATTAATGAAAAAATTCCAAAACAAACCATTCAAAGCTCAAGCGGAGCAAGAAATATTAAAATTATTTTTCTTGACACGATCAGCGTTTGTAATAAAGGAAGTATTTTAATTTAAAGTTTTTCCAATCTTTTTTTATAGTATGATATTACGAGTAAAGATATTACGTGATTAACTCATTCAAGACCGACGTCTGAAATAACAAAATTATCTCCCCAGTAGCCAGCCGGCAACGTTTTTGCAGTTAAGTCTTATTTTTCTCGGGTTAATTAAGATTATAACAGAAACTAATATATATAAAAAAATAACAAATTCCAGGTAATTGATATTATTATTATTGTCATGACTCACCTTGTAAGTCATCAGCTATTGGGAACAATTTTAATATCAGGTGCCCGATAACCCACACAGTGCACAGTGAGTCAGCAGTCCCGAATGTGATAAAGCTAGAACACAGTAACAGAAGCGTGTGTATTTTTATATTTTTGTGCTTGTTGCGGGAGCGTGCATGACCGCTTGGCTGGCGTATTTTTCAATTTCTATGCCTGTATCGGGAGCGTGCATAATACTACCCTGCGGGTGTGTGAGTGCTCGCAATGGGCGCGTATACACTTTTAAAAATATTAATGTCGGTTTTTGCGCTAGGCACAGATATGCACACTCAATTATTGTTATTCGGGAACATACTAACACGGATGTCAGATACTGTAGCTTTTTGCAGTTTATGTAGAGAGGTGATAAGAGATTCGGATTTTTTCGCAGTCTATTTAGAGGGGCGATAAGAGGTTGGGGATTTTGAGCCAGAACCGCCTCCCCCTTCCTTCCGAAGAGGGAGTTTATCTCCAACATAAAAGAAATAGGCGGTTATTAAGTAAATGATGTCCCTAGCTTTAAAAAACAGTCACTTGGGCAAGATAGGTAACTATTCTCCTACACATATCAGAAAACTTTTCTTTAAAATTCCCACTCAAAAAGAAAAAAGAAACGATTTTCCACCCTGTTATGGGGTCAATTGACCAAGTAAGTTTGGTCGCCGTACTCTATGGGCAAAACGAAGAGAGTCATCGTTTTCACAACTCCGTATTATAAGCTGAACTTTTCTGGAGAATTCATATTACTCGCAAGTTGTCTGATAATATTTTTTTCATCTTTTAGTAATTTCCTTACATCATTGTGGGGTATGGGGCCGGAGAAATACTTAACTCGATTCGATGACAACTATTGTAAGGGGATGTACGAGGCAGTTATGATCATCCGCATACTTTAATTAAATCGATTATTTTTTTCCAGGATCGATTTAGTAGCCCATTAAAGGATAGAATTTATACAGTTTCATTTTAGGTAATTATAGCTCTTCATAAACCTTTTGAAAAAAAAAATATTAAATGAAACTGTGTAGTCCTGCTCCAAGATACATTTGCCTTATTTTTCTTTTTGAAAAGTGGTCACAATCCCAATTTACTCCAAGAGAACTATTGTATCTGGCAGGTGCTAAAAATTGGCTTCAGCGCAGTGGTGTCTATATTGTCACTCTTCACTCGGCATGTGAATTGAAATAGTAACGTTTATATAGATTAGAAGCTACATCGCTTACTGGTATTAACTTTCTAGTTTTGTTCCTTTGATCAATAGCACAAGGACAAATACTTTAGTATAATTGCACTCTTTTCATAATTAAATTAATTTAATACCCCATTATACTTAGTCTGTATTGACGGGTCGCCACGTTGCGCAACATTACTGTCATAATTGACCAATTTTCAAGCGAGCAGCGAATTTAAATATTCCGAATTAAAGGATTATTAGTCTTACGCGAATTAAGTTTTTGTGTGGACCAGTAGTGTTTTTTGTAAAATGAATTTACAATTCTTCCGGCTTCTTAAACACTTTTCCGACAATTTGAAAATTTGTCCAACTACCGGTGGAAAACACAATTATTTGCCTTTTGCAACAACCATTGGCAGAAATTTATTGAAGTCCTTGTTAAACAGTCTGGGATTTAACTACGTCTATTAGTAAAACGTTTTTATACTTCAATTAAACCACATTTTTATTAAACTTCTTCTAATAAGCTATTAACAATATTTTGGCCAAATTCTTTTATTTTTATCTCGAAAGAGGCCGCGATAATTTATTGGTTTAATAGAAAATAAAAGTAACGACAGCCAACAATTAATACAATGAAAAAAATATTAATAGCTAAGACTCCAAAGGATACTTAGCTTATTATTGATGATTTGACTGAAACAGAAAAGAAAGAAAAGGCTTCTTCTTAACATAAATTCTGTAAAAACTTTCGTTATTTCTATGTATAATCTGAACGCGTGGTAGTTTTTAAACGAAATCTAATTTCCCATGAGTAGGATCACAACCAGGTCTACTTTCATGCACCACAAACATTTTCCAGCACCGAGAAAAAGCATAAAAAATGCAATACCTATTTGTAAAGTATTTTGTGGAAATAGAGTTATAAAGATCCTTCAATAATAGATGACGACCCTCGAGGATAATAATTTTCAACTGGCTTAAGCAATAACAACAAATCATGAGAGACGCCGGCTTAAAAGAAATAACGAAAAAGGGTAAAAGTGCCACAAATATTTGCCCTAAACGGAAATGAGAAGTCCCCAGTCTTCCATATGTGGAAAGTCGGATGCATGAAACTTCCAATTTGTAGTTCCCAAGGGAAGTTATTATAAAGGCAGAAGGATTATCCTATAAATCTCTTTTTCTTTGAAAAACCAATCCACCAAGTAAATTTATTAAAGAATATAATACATATTACAACTTTTTCTAAATATCAGATTAGAGTGAAATGTTGATTATTTCTTTTTCCAGGACATGGAAATCTTACCCCCAGGACGTCCGGAGGAAAAGTAGTGACCATTCTGTATGCCTTAATTGGAGTTCCTCTAATGCTAATGTGCTTATCGAGCCTGGGTGGACTCTTGGCGGAGGCCCTCCAGTGTACTTATTCCAGGATATGCTGTGCCAGAAGGAGCAAAGATCAGTCGAAATCAAATTCCTGCATGGGACAATCACACGAGGTATGTAGGTGTGCTACCACCAGCTAAGCATTGTAGTATTAAGGATTCCTGCACCGTTTGTTTCATTAGTGCCTGTTATGTGTTCTTCCACGTTGCATAAAGAGCAACTTAAAGTCCTTTCACGCCCAAAATACTCCCAACTACAAGTGTAATATCCTAACCTGTGAACAAAGCCTATCAACATTGTACGGCTCCTCGTTGAGAATTAATTAAATGTAATAAGATTTCGTTGGCGCTTAGTTCCAACGAAGCAACAGCTCCTCAGCATATATTGGGTGCTGACGGTCCGAAGGTATGCCTTATGTGGGGAAGCATCTTACAAAGGCACTAATAACTCATATCATACCCACTGAGTGAATTACTCGAAAGTGTTTTCACTGAGCTCACTTAATAGCTCCAGGTGTAGGATAACTTTGTTACCATAATTTACGGCGTTAGCGGAATAAATTAAATGTCGTACATGCGATGAATGCCCGCAAATGTGTAAAGAGCTTTCATTTCGCGGAGAATAAACCCCTGCAGGATGTTCTACCGCAATTCCATAAATTCCATTACCTTGCTTATGCTAACGACTGCGTCACGGACATGTGATCTCACCCGATTATTAGAATTATTTCAAATTTGTAGCAATTTGTACGCAAACATAATTAGCATAGTTTAGCTAGTGCTTTCTGTTGATTACATGCCCAGAGCTGCTTACATTGACATCAATACGGATGGAAAATTGGAGCAGCGGAAGACACGCCCTCTGCCAATATTCACCCCATCATCAATGATTAATGAACTTGGATTTGGCTTTTGAGCCTCTTCGTGAGGAAGGGAAATCCTCATTTGAACCCCAGTACTATTAAGGAGTAGGACAATGAAATTACCTAAAAGAAACTCCTAGCACGTAGTTGTGGTACACCCTGTAATTAGATGATCAATAATTCATCACTGAGGATTGGTTGAGATTATGCTTGAATTGATGATTGTATCTTCTCCGGATGTATGACCGCATTGTTTCAATCTGGCAAATCAATTGCTCTTTAATTGCTGAAATAGGTTTTGTTCGACTTTAAATTTATTAGAATGGTTTCGTAAAGCGTTTTTAGATATTTTTTTGAAATTACAAGGTTGTCCAATAAGTGTGATAGAACTTCTGATAAGGTTGGCAGCCATGTTTTGTTTTTTATTTTCACAGTATTTTTTTTTTCTGTGTTGATGTTCGCTAACGAGTTGACGTGTTCCGCTTCAGCTCCAGATTTTAAAGTTGTACACGGTATCAAAGTTTTTTCGCACTTCCGTTCGTGTGCTATTTGTACGAATTTGGAGTTTATTGTGTAATTGGCGCTGAAATCATCAAATTGCACTAGCGACAAATTCGACTAGCGGGTGTTTCTCCGTAGCTGTGCTGCACGGGCTGCTTTTGTTGTGTTTTTGAGACGTTGTTGGATATTTTCTCTATTCAATCATCACTCACACACCATTGGAGACAGGGGCCAGAAAAAAGAGTGGGATTCACTCAAACATCAAATCAAGAGGAAAACAATAGCAGTCAAGTGCTGACTCGCAGACTGACCAAGATTGTTCCGGATGACCCAGTTTCTGCTGATGACGTACTAAGCAAATTAGTGGAATCTCTGGAGGCACGCCTACTAAGCAAAATCAATGATCTCGTTAACCACCTTGAGATCCGCATTGCTATGGATGCTATAAGCTGCCTCAACAACAAAATTGTAAATTGTGAGAGTTCTCTAAACAAACTCCAGCAGAATAACAGCTTACTGCAGTCGCAACTGCACGACATTCAACGAATTCAGCGCTAAAGTGACGCAATAATAAGGGGGTTTCCTAATCGGGAGAAGGAGAATACTCTTGCTCTGGAGAAGTTCATCACTGCAGTGATTCAGCACCCAATCTAGCATTTCGGAGCAAAGGCGTTTTTGACAGCAAGTAGGAGGCGAAAAGGCGGTTAATTATCTGATCTGGACGATTTTGGTTCAGCAAGCCTAGTCTTTATCTCAGAAAGCAGAAAGCCAATTTTATTTTTGAGCATCGAGGTCTGCGCAAACAATGATAGGTGCACAATAACCTCTGCGTACTGTCCTCCTAGTTGTTTTGATTGCGACAGCGCCCGTGAATTCGGGAATGAAATGTCCCGCTTAACTCAACGCTATTCAATTGTCATCGTGGGTGGGGACTTTAATGTTAACCTATGTAGACGAAACAGATCATCACATAACTTTTTTATATTTTCTTCAGTCCCTTAACCTTGCTGTAGTCAACCACTATCCGACATATTTTAATTCAGAAAATCCCTCGCTTCTCGATTTAATTCTTGCTTCAGATTGCGATAAGGTGCTATTCCACAACCAGATCACTCCACCTAGCACTCTCGCTCACGATCTCATGTTTTTAGCTTATGACCTTGATGTGAGCTCCACTATTAACTTTACGTACTGCGATTTTAACAACTTCGACCAGCCTTCCATGTTTGACGAATGTCTGCTTCTGCCCTGAGAAACCATAGTCTGTTTTACCTCAGTTGACGACCAGGTCGATCTCTTTACGTAATTAGCGTCGTATTTATTTGACAAGTATGTCCCCCTAAGATCGAAATGTGTTGCTGCAACCCGATGCCAATGGTTTTCGGCTAGGGTCAAGTCCCTTATCGCCGAGCGGGAATATTTATACCAACGCTGGCGAATACTTAGAACTGATGAGGCGAGATCGTTACACAAATTCGCACGCAACATCGCTAATACGGCGATAAGACGTGCCAAGCAGCAATACTTAGCACCAAACTGAGCACGGATCTTGACTCTAATCCTTCTTAATTTTTCTAAGGCTTTTGATTGTGTTGATTATTGTATTCTCATCCGCAAACTTTCTTCTAATTTTAAGTTTGATACATTGGCAGTTCAAATGATTATTAATTTCCTCTCGGGCCGTTCCCAACAGGTTAAGGTTGACAACACATTCTCCTCGTGGCTATATCTGAAGCAAGGCGTGCCTCAAGGATCAATTTTAGGTCCCTTACTGTTCAGTTTATTTATTAATGATCTTCCGTCGGTGATCCGCAACTCAACTATTCATCTCTATGCGAACGACGTACAATTATACTTAAGGCGGCCGACGGGACTTATTGAGGACTGTATAGCACGCATTACTTTTGACCTTGACAGTATATACATATGGTCCCATTATAATCTATTGCAGCTTAATCCTAAAAAATCGCAGCAGCTTTATTGATCAGTCTAATATTCCGTCGGTGGTTTTAAACGGGTATTCGCTACCAGTTTTAGAAAAAGTTAAGAATCTTGTTACTACTATGAATCAACAAATGAAATGCTGCGATAATACAAATAGGAAGTTTGGCGTAATCTATGATGAACTTCGTAGGCTGTGGCTCCCGGCATTTTACCCGTTAGTACACGCTTAAGATTAGTTAAGCTGTTAACAATGTCCCATTTTACCTTTCCCGAAGCTAGATATTACCTGTGCGCGTAAAATGGAAGTTCCTTTCAATGACTGCATTCGTTTTGTTTTCGGACTACGGAGGTACGACCATGTTTCACCGTTCCAGATGAAAGTGCTCGGTTGTACATTATCTTCTTCTTCTTATCTAAAGCAAAGGGCTCTTGCTTTCTTGTACAATCTGCTTCATTCTAATAAAACGGAATACCTCAGAGTTTTCTTTAACTTCACAATATCTCAGCGTAATAGAAATCGTTTAATACCATGCTTCTACAAACCGGTCATGGAAGATTCCTATCCTGTCCAAATTATGTATATTGTTAATCAGTATGGGGTGCCATACGTAGGTTTCTACTTAAGTTTTGAGATATGGCAACACCAGTGGGAATATGTTAAATCTGACATTGTCACCGTAAGGTTTGACATTTTTAATGGTAATTGTACTCAGAACGTTTTGTCATACGAGTGCTATTTGTGTTGTTTTCGTGCGATGATTTTCTATGACTTTCGAAGTGAATTAAACCAACAACAGTGCGCCGATCAACTCGCTTCGACTTTTGGTAATGAAGCACCATCTCGAGCCACCGTGTTTCGCTGGTTTTCCGAATTTAATCGTGGTCGCACTTCGCTACAGGACGAATTTCGTGAGGGTCGTCCTAAATCGGTTGTTGTGCCAGAAAAAATCGATGCTGTGCGTGAGCTGATATTGCAAGATCGTCATCTAACATTTACTTCCAATCGCATACATTCAATATTGCGTGAACATTTAGCCGTCAAAAATATTTGTTCGAGTTGGATACCGCATAATTTGACAATCGCTCAAAAAAAGGCTCGTGTCGTGACAGGCGACGAATCATGGATCTATGTATATGAACCCGAAAATAAGCAACAAACGACTGTATGGGTCTTTCAAGACGAGCTAAATACAATAAAAGTTGTTTGTGCACGAATCACTTCGAAGCAAATGGTCGCCTGTTTTTTCGGAATAATTTGACATATCGCCACTACATCAACGTAGAAAGATTAATTTTGAAGAGTACACCACCATTTGTTCGCCAGAAGTGTTCGGAAAAATAAGGGAAATCAATCGCAGAAGACGAATCATTCTCCACCACGATAATGCAGGCTCTCACACATCATCTCAAACAAGGTAATTTATGAGCATTCAAAATATCAAATTGATGGGTCATCTGCCGTGCAGTCCTGATTAATGAGTTCTTATTTCCTTAGATCAAAAATAAAATGCGAGGTCGAACGAAGAAGCGGTAGATGCGTTCAAATCACATGTTATAGAGGTACCTTAATCGGAGTGGAAAAAGTGCTTTGAAAATTGATTCAAACGCATGTAAAAGTGTATTGATCTTCATGGAGAATATTTTGAAAAACAATAAAGCTATTTTCGATTATAAATATTTATTTTTACTTGTCTATCTCACAACTTAAGTAGCAACCCTCGTATTATCGTATTATAAATTAATCATTCATAAAGGATGAAATGATAATAAAATTTGTTTTCTATTCGCCAAACTCTACGTGCACTTTGTGAATTGAGGATGCCGGTAAGATGAAGAAATCCCCGGAGGGAAGGTGGTTCGTTATTTTGAAGCGCAATTACACTGTTGAATAAAGCTTTTCAAAACGAACTATGAGACAGCATCAATACGAGATTTGTCGAAGCAAGCATCCATCTGCCCCACAGGATCACGGCCCCGAAATAAGCGACAAAAGCAGTACAAGAAACAATAAACCAACTAGAAAAAAAAAATAGGTAAACATCAAGTGTTTACGAGATTAGCAAAAAAAGTTGGAGAGTTATGCTGTGAAGCACTTTTTCCTTGATATGCTTAATGATCATTAACGAATGGGAGATTTGCACAATATTCAAAAAGTTGAAGGCAGGCAACTTTAAGAATTTCCATAGCAAATTCAATCTAAACCTCTGAATATTTTTATATTTTTTGTAATTTTTAGGCCTAAGAGAATTAAAAACATAATTCTATTCGGTATTATTATGCATAATTAGACTTATGATTGAAGAAGTCAACGTAGACGGAAGAACCTTTCTGGTATTCATATAAACCACAAAGGTTGTTATTACTGTCGTCATTGCACCACAGAGTTAAGAGTTTACAATTTAACAGCTGAGCTAATTAAATGACCAAAAAAAGAGAAAATAAAATTTTTATCGTCTTGCAAAAAAAGAAATTTCCTCCAGAACGACTGTTGCTATGATTCCCAGAAGTTCTTAATGCCAACAGGCAAAACTAAAAGAAGTTAAGAATTGAGTTTGTAGCCAGATGGAAAAGTTCCAGCAGAACGAACTTTTGCCAGTTTAAAAGCGTTGTTTGCCCATCCATTTCAATTAGACTTGTCCAGACTTCGAATCGGCCTTGGTTTGTGCAGTTGATGACAAAGAGTTTTTCTGCTGTTGCATCAACTTTGTAAAAGAATAAAAAAAATAATTTCAAAAAATTATAAAATGCATTTATATTCCTAGTTTTATGCTATGATTTTTAAACTTTAAACTTTTTTAAATTAATTTTTATGACACAAAGTAATTTCTCAGATTTTAGTCGTTGAGTTCCATGATTTTAGTAAAAGTTCTCAGAGGAATAGACACTTTGTAGCACTTTGTAAAAGAAAAAAGAATAAAAACAACAAAGACTGTAGCGAGTAGAATACACTATATAAAAATTAGAGCGTTTTTAGCGTTTCCTAATTAAACTATAACTGTTTTCAAACATAATTGGGTTAATTTTTAAGGTCAAGCTATTTTTAAATCGCTTTCGTCACGAAGGCTCACCACAAGAAATGAACAAATGTGGATAAATCAAATGTCATTCAATCAAATAAATTTAAATTCTATGTAATCTAACGCTCAAATTTGATGAAAAAAAATCAAAAATTGGAACATGTGCAATCCAATTTTATAACGTACGATTCTAATACGATACAATATGGCCCTGTATTTAAACCCAAATAGAAACATCGTAATTGTTTCTTTCATTTGTGAAAGACAAACTCTAGCGAATTTAAGTCCTAATGGTAACAAAGATGAGATTTTTTTTTAACGTACGGATTTTGTGACTTGTACACTATTGTTTTTCTGTTATTTTTATTAATATATGTACTTCCGTTAAAAATGTATGAATCTTATGTACTTAACGTAAACGAAATTTTTATGAGATTTACCTGTCGGAAAACACGTTAAACTTGTGATTTGTGTGTGTCAGGCAGAGATTCAGGTGTTTGCTCAGCGTGCGTGTCAGGGATGGGCTTAGAAAAGTTACCCTTCTTCCAGGAAATTCATTCTATTTTTGTAAACAAAAACTGGATGAAACTTAAATGGCATCATTATATTCCACTTTTATTTGAATAAAGCTCTGTTTGTCTAACTTATACATCACGGGAGCGTTTTTGAGAACTTCGCACAAGACAAAAGCAAAGACATGTTGATCATAGGTTAAAAGGATAATTTATGAAATCAATATAGTTTCGGTCTGTCCGTCTATCCGTCAGTCTATATGTAAAGGCCCTCCCATCCTCTCATTTTTAAACCAAATAAGATAAAATTACAATTTTTACCAAATACAGATTTGGTGAGATTTTTGGAGAAATAATTTTTTTGTTCGACCCCTTAAAGAGTGAAAAACGTGTTAAGTTTTTTTACTTACCCCAATGAGATATCCGTCCATCGTCAAATACACAGGGAGATCCCATATGTACACAGGGGGAGTAACACGAAACACATTGGTTTACGTGGCAATACAGAGTGCAAGTGCTGTAACTGTGTACACTGATTGTAATGCCAGTACAACCCCGGAGAGAAGGTAACTTTCTTAAATCAAATACCCCAATCCAGGGTGGAACAGTAACGCCGGGGATGCGTAACTAAGGAGGGAGCTTGATCTTAAGTATGCGGTCCCTGGATACCTGGCAATCTCTAGTTTCAATCAGGACTACACTTTCACTTGCGGGAATCACATAGATTCTAACTCAACCTAGGTTAGGTAAGGTTACAGTGGCTGCCTAAAAGGGCACACTTAGGCCAAGGAGGCCCATTATGATACCACAGTTAAGGCTGCATTTATACCCCATGTAAACCGCTGGGGCGGAGCCTAATTCGGTTAGCTCTTCAAAAAAGGGGAGCCAGAAAACCGGTGTATACGGTTGGCTAGGCCCGGGCAGTTGCAGAGGAGGTGGAATATGGTCTCCTTTTCCTCTTCGTCATGGAGGGTTAGGTTAAAGTGGCTGCCTAAGAAGGCACACTTAGGCCTAAGAGGCCCTTTGTGCTACCACGTTGAGGCTTGAAATTTACAACCCCATAAAATTACCTAAGGAATAGGAGGGTTCTGTCCCCTGTACACCGAACCAGTTTTTGTATCTAGTGGAACTAGTTCACGGGAAGTCAAAATTATTTTGACCGGGTTGTGAAGAATGTTCATCCTTAGTTCATCGTCGGGAACCATTTTGAACTCCCGATAAATCGAGTCAGGTTTTTGACATCTATGGAGCCTAGCTCGGTTAGCTCTTTGAATTAGGGGGAGCCCAAAAACCGGTTCCTACGGTTGGCTAGGGCCGGGCAGCTACCGAGGAAGTGAAGTATGGTTTCATCTTCCTCCTCGTCGTGGCAACTCCTACAGAAGTCGTTTGAGGGCACGCCCAGCCTATCGGTGTGTCTACCTATGAGGCAGTGACCCGTGATTACGGCTACTGTAGTGCTAATTTGTTTGCGTCCGAGTAGGATAAGCCCTCTTGACCGCTTAAGGTAAAGCTTTGGCCATATCTGTCGGGTAATCAGGCAGGTGTGTTCTTCTTGCCAGTTGTTATTAGCAATCTTGAGAGCCTCCTGTGAGAGCTCCATTTTGCATGTAGCTAGGGGTTTACCCGGCTGGTGGTTAATGTCGGAATCAGGACGTGTGGTACCGATTCTAGCTAGTTCGTCGGCTCTGCAATTGCCCGGAATATCACTATGTCCAGGCACCCAGATGAGCCGTACTTTCAGGTGCTCAGCTATGTCATTTAGTGTTGAGCGACATATTATGACCGTTTTAGAGGTTGTGTATACTCCCGAAAGGGATTTAATAGCTGCCTGACTATCTGTGAAAATACATACATTCAGGCGGTCCACAGCTACTTTTATAGCCATGATTTCTGCTTGAAACACGCTGCAGTAGTCAGGTAAGCGAAATGAGACATCGAGGTCCAAGTGTTCCGAAAATATTCCTCCACCCACTTTGCCATCCAATTTGGAGCCGTCAGTGTAGAGATGCACTGAGTTCTCCCATTGGGAAGGACCTTTCTCCCACTCCGATCTGGTGGGAAAGAAGGAATCGAATTTTGCTCCAAAGAAAGGCTTGGGCAAGGTGTAGTCGATATTGCTGGCAGTTTTATTTCGCAATATTTTGGAGTGATTCGTCATGGAAACTAATACAGAAGTCGTTTGAAGGTGCGTCGAGTCTATCGGAGTGTCTACCTATTAGACAGTGGCCCGTAATAACGGCCAGATAATGCTAATTGATTTGCGTGCGAGTAAGATGAGCTCTCTTGACCGCTTAGTCAGCTCTACAGTACTTTCCCGTACTTTCAGATGCTCAGCTATGTCATTCAGAGCTGAGCGACATACTACAACCGCTTTGGAGGTAGTATATACTCCCGTGAGGGATTTAATAGTGGCCTGACTATCTGTGAATATACATATGCTATCTGTAGGCAACGTTAAATATTTCCGACGGTCCGCGACTGCCTTTATAGTCATGATTTCTGTCTGAAACACGCTGCAGTGTAGTCGGGTAAGCGAAGCGAGATATCGAGGTCCAGATATTCCGTGAAGATACCTCCACCTACTCTGTCTTCGCTATCTTAAAAAAAAACGCGATACTGTTCTATGTGCATCAAACTGTGACCAGACCAGTGGGGTTACGGTCGCAGAAGGTATTACAGTAGCCAGTAAACTACAGCTTTCTGATTTTCGGGATGGATCCTTTGGGAACATTCTTGAAGATTCCGACACGGTACCAGCTCCTGTTCACCAAGAGTTGGAAAGCAAAAGTGTCACCACTTCTTAAGTGCTAAATCGTTTTGGAGACGAACTCGTATCTGTGGAAGAGTCCTCAGATATTGATTCCAGTTGCATCCAAACGCCTAACGCGGCGAAACTCACCCGCTAGTCGTAGCGGAAGGTTCCATGAGCACCACACGGGCACTCCAGTCAAATCTGCTTCATCCCAAAGGAGCATCAGATACATTATTCAGGAGTTTTACCGAACAACAGTTAACCCTACCACTAATTCAGTAGCTTTAGGCTTTCAATAGCCAAATTCGAGGACTCAATATCAACTCATGTAAGTTGATTTATGAAAAAATTTAAAAAAGTGTTAATCATTTTATTTCCACAAACCTTGTGGCGATCTTCGCTAAGATCCCCACAGTAGCTGGTATGCAGGAAATTGTCATTGCCCACCATACGGCTTAGCGCAGCAGCAACATCAATGAAATAGGTGATCACGTGTTAAATTAGCTAGTCTATAAAAAAAATGAAATAGTTTACATAGGAAACCTACCTTTATCACTGAAGCCAGAGAAGAGGTGCTAGATATCGCTCTGGCTAGCAGAGTTCACTCCGATTTTATTAGAAACTGGGGAGTTTCAGACGAAGCTTCGTTATCGGACCATCACCACATCCGATTCCACATTCCAGGGCGTTCTAAGATCTTATTTAGTATTGCTATTAACAGGAAAATAAACTAGGATACCTTTAGAGCTATTCTGAGCTCGAAGACTATTATGCTGGTCACTACAATTAGCTCAATTTGTCAAGTAGAAGTGGCGACTAATGTCTAATTATGTGCTCAACTTATCCTACCATAACAGCGCCGTCCCAGTCTAATCCAAAGCGGTAGCTAAACGGTCCCAACAGTGGAATGAATACAGGTTTGCACTCACTGAATATAATAAAGAAATAGGACGCTCCAAAAGCGAGTTCTATAGAAGGCGCTGTGCAGGTATAGAATCTTTTCCGGAGGCATGTTGCCTTCAAGGATGCCTCAAATGGGGTTGGGCTTCTCAGGAAGTAGGACGACATGCAACGAAAATCAATAAGATACCCTAAAATACCTGTTACAGGTGCACTTCCCTGGGGCAATACTAGGACCAGACTCAGTCCACCACGGGGACGGTGACGAAGGGTCTCCCTTGAGCCGTAGGGCCTCAAGCTTTGGCAATGGTAAGTCTAGATGGCAGTGGCTTCCTTTCAATCTTTTTAAGCTTGTAGAGTGAATGGTATCTACCTAGCACTCCTGCAGAACTACATGGATACCATCCTTGTTCCATTGGTCAATTTAGAGCCAGCTATAATTAAAGCTACATAGAGCTGCCTGAATCACACAAACCACTCAGTCTTACTTCTTTTCTACTTAAGACAATAGATCTAGATCTCCACATCAAGTGCAAATTGGACCAATTATCTTCCCTTCACCTTATTCAGTTTGCCTATACAAAAAGTAGATCAACAGAGACTGCCTTACATTATCTTGTTTGCAAGATAGTGAAAACCCTACACTATAAAGAAATAGCCCTATGTGTTTTTTTTTTGGCATAGAAGGTACTTTGAACAGCACAAGGTATACATCCATATCTGGAGCTCTCACACAAAGGGATTTGGATTCTCATTCTGTAAAGTGGGTAGATGCTATGCTGAAGGAGCGAGAGATTATATTTATATATATAGGTATAGTATATATAGGTATATATAGGTATAGATGACCTCTTAAGCAAGCTATATGAGCATGGTTATCGGGAAGTCGGATACTAATACAGGAAAGTGCGGTTGTCTAAGTCTGGACCGTAGCAACCTCAATTGCTCAAAAATGGGACACGGTACGCCCTTATTAACGTCAACAAAGGACTTAAGGTGCTAATATAATTATTTTCTCTGACAGTCAAGGGCCGTCAAGGGTCTATCCTCGTGGAGTTTTAACTAGAGGCTTACAGGTGGTGCTTCGATATACTCCAACAACTATTCACCTATAACACGGTCAGGCACTGTTGGATACCTGGTCACTCGGGTATTGAGAGCAATGAAATTGCTAATGAACTTGTCGGGTAAGCGACTTGAATCTTATTGCAGCCTCAGCTGTTCGTCGGCGAGAGCTGTTATAGAAGATTGGGCAAGAGATCTACAGCTGCTCCACTGAAGACGTATCGAGGCAAATACGGATGTAGGACTATATGCTTACAATGATACTACCGCCTTTAATAAGGCGGATCTCAGGTTGCTATCAGGATACATGACTGGCCACCATTGGCTAAGATATCACTTATTGTAGTTATTGCGAGTGTCAGCTTCATCTGGAAAACGATGAAACCACTATGCACATTATGTGCTTTTTCTTGCTTTGGCATGGCTTAGAAAGAGGCTCTTTAGTCGGGAATTTCTGAGACCGGCTGAAGTTTATCCTCCCCTGTTAAAGACCGCCTTGCCTACCTGAGGGTCGCTGAGCGTCATAGGGGTTTTCATACAAAAGACCTTCTTGGTCGTAGTGCCCACCATACGGGTAACCACTCATAATAGTAATGTATAAAAATATATAGATTGAATATTTCTCATTGTAGGATTAATTTACATCGATTTAAAAATGTCGTAATAGATATAAAATAAAATATTTTATGTGAAGTTATTTAAACTTTTTTTTTTAAACCATTTTTTCCACAAGTAAACAATCGCCGAGCAGTGTGAGTGATACACAGCCTACCAACATCTGTCGAATGGTGGTGTATTGGGAATTTCAATTTTTTCATTATATTTTTCTAGATATTATTTAAGTTTTAACCGGAAATTTTTTGTGGTGAACCTTCAAATAAAAACTTCTTTCAATACACCTTTCATTCAAGGTGTAGTGTTTATAGAGCAAATTATCTATTGTGTTTGTTTTGTGGAAGTATTGAGCTTGTTGTCGTTGTAGTTTTTGTAGTAATAGGGAAGGTTCGAACCCCACGGTCGACGGCCCATGGTTGTTTTTGCTGATAAGAGATTACGATACAAAGGATGTGCAATGCATGGAGTTGCAAAGTAATGTCGGTGATTCGAAATCTACTTTAAATTATCCACTTGCAATCGTTGTGAAGTGCCGTTCTTCTCTCGCCCAAGCTCCGCAAGGGGTTACGGGAACTAGAGAGAGAGAGAAAGAGAAAGATCGAGCTTGCGATGCATTAGCGAAAACATTGCTTCACTTTGGTTTGAGTAAGAAGAGTGTGATGTTTTAATTTTTTGCAGGGTGAATATTCAAAATTGATTGCGAAGCAAGTGCCCTCGTTCCGGAACCATTAAATATTAATTTTCCATAGAAGATAGTAGAAACCCTAAAAGAAAACCGGAAACATAGATGGAAAAGGATTCCTAAAAATTTAAGTTATCTTAAAAAAAGAAACCAGGCTTCAAACTGCCATCGGTGCTTTTATAGACTTGCGCAGATCTTTTTCTAGACTTCACAAAATACTGTTTGTATTTTAGTTGAAGCCAATCAATGTTATTTAGTAAAACAAATGCCCACTATAGGTGTGCTTATATGATGACAGAAGGTGTCTGCAAAAGTGATGGCAGTTTTTAATTGTGGGATATTACTTATTTCCTAATGTCATGAATTATGGAACGCTGCTGAATGGTACGGCAAATACTACATCTTTATATTTGCACAAAAAGGCTCTTATGGTACATACTATGCATAATAAAATACACTTAAAAATTCTTGTGCTTCAATTGCCAGGTTATACAGGGATACGTAACTACTACCTTTGCTTTTCAAATGAAACGTTTTATATTATACATAAAGGAACGCTCGTAAATTACCCACTTTAAATGCAAAACGTGATGAAATCATTTTTGCTACAACTTTCTTATGTGGGTAGTAAAAAGTTGAGAATAATAAACTTTCTCGGAATATAATTTTTCGACTTAATACACATAAATGAGATTACTTAAGAATCCAGACTTAATTAGATCTTTTCATTTTATTTCAGATGGACTGCAATCTTTGCAAATACGACGCTGTCAGCAGTGAAACGAAATTGCATGGATACGAATATGCTGCTAGAAGTGAACGTGATGGTAATTTTTATTTTGCAATTACATTTAAAAATTAAAATGAATTTTTCTATTATATTTACGGCCCCGTTGTGACCGCTTTTATAAATAGGTTCCTAGAACAATGTTGCTATTCTCTAATTATCCTTAGCAATTATTTTAGTATTAAAAGTATTTCATATGTGACTGTACTTCCCCGGTTTGGTAACTCGGGCGCCAAAGCAGTGGGATTCTTCTGTTGGTGCGGTAGTGGAAAAGCCACAAAATCAATTGACTTGGTACCTGAAATTGAGGAAGGCCAGGTTCAACAACGCAGAGAGAGAAGATAACAGGGTACGGGCGTATTAATGACAATCCCGTGTCTTCGTTAAACTTAACTTTATTTCTTTATAGCTAAGAATTCGGTACTTACGGTCTACTTCTACATTCAAAAGTTTACAACAAACAATTCTTCTGGTTGCTTAGTCCTAAGTACTTAACGCTTACAACTATGTCGCTTCGACATTTCCGCTCCACGCGCGTACTCGGCTGCAGCAGTGAACTGTCCTTAACCTGTTTAACACTACAAGCTAAGTCACTTCGGACTACTTTAAACCCTGAGTTGTTCCTAAATGCTCGTACTTGGCCCGAACGGCCTATCTACGGGGTTCGAAGGTTTGTATTGTGGCCGTTCCTGCCTGGCCCACGTGTGCAACCCAGTATGACTGGAATTTGTCGTATGGCCGCACTATGTCTTCGGTTGGAGAAGAATCGGAAGAGGTGGTTTTGGCTTATCTTTCGAATTTCTGAATTTTCCGTCCGATCCCGTGTTCGAATCCCTGTATGTCGAGTAGGCCAGTCAAGCTGAGAGAATCAGTATGCTGGAGGGCCAAAACTTATGGCCACAGTAGCATCCTGGCTCTGCTGACAAGAGAATCGGCCACACCTCTCACTTACTACTTCACCCCAAAACTGAACTTCGGAAAAAACTTCGCGATAAAGATTCTCACCAGAGCAGAGTGGAAGAACAGCGGAGCGATGGAGGCCTTCGACACAAGGATATTCACCGACGGCTCTAAGATAACCTGCGGTGTCGGTGCGCGTATTTTCACGGAGACACTCTGCATGACAGAGTGTTACCGCCTTCCGGTTCATGTGACAGTTTTACAGGCTGAAGTACTCGCCATCGTAAAGGCTTGTCGGCATCTTCCCCGAATGTGATAGAATGATAGAATGTTGTCGGGATGAACTTTCCTTGTGAGTATCTTGAAGTCACCTTGCTCTGGGCGCCATATTAAAGTGCTGTGTTCCGCGCAATTGCAGATTTGTTCAATAAGCTCAATATATCTCTATCACGAAAGCAGAAGTAACACCTGTTGTTAAACGCAGTTTTGAAATCTTCCAGTATGTATTGTGAATAAAAATAGAATAATTGTCAAAAGCAAGGGCCAAATGTGAAGACTTAATAAAGAAGAAAGAAAGTAATTGTATGAAACGGAAGACGCGGGGATAGTATGAATATTGTAAGACACGAAAAATTATGAGAATTAAGAAGCTTATTTCGAATAAACGAGAATTTTTGTGAAAAAGACAAGAAATTGAGGGTGGCAGTTTGAATCGTTCTATGAGCCCAAAAAAACTCACTCCTTGCGTAATCCCTCAGGAGAGATAGTTATAACTCTCCTCATACACCAACTATTAATGCCCGACGCTAGGCGATTAATCGAAATGTAAATTTTTTTCATCGATTAATCGATGTTTTTTCCCGATGTTTCTCGAATGCGACTTTACGATATTCGATATTTTTTTTCGGCAAATCAAAAAAAAAAATGAAAAATACAATGCAATGTTACTCGCTCCTCGATGGAAAAATTCATTTTCAAAATTTGATAGCTGCCTCGAAGTCTGTTTCACGAGTGAATGAAATGATGGGAACAATAAATACTGAGAGTGGAGCGAAAGATGACAATACATAAATAGGGCTGAGTAGCAGCCTAATTAGTTAGTTATATTTTAACCAGTGTACTAAGTACTAATTAGAGTAGTGAGACGTTATATTGTGAGGAAAACGTGTAACGAAAATTATGAAACGAACTAATTAAGTGAATAAAACTGAAAACAGTCGTGATTGAAAATAAGTGTCTTAATTAATCCGTCGAGCCCAAAAAGCCCCTTTTACGTTACAATAATATCTAATTAAAGAAATTATTTTAGCGTTCCTATATATTGCTATACTTAACAATCACAAATTAACCGATGTACTCTTAAATAATGTTTGTTACAAAGTAGTAGTACACATTTGCAAAAATTTTAATTATAAAAATGCCCCACCGAAAAATGGTAGACATTTAGTACTGTCATGGCAGGAACTAACACAAACCGGACATTAAGGCACTTATCGCGAGCGACTTAAGTTTTTGATCATTAGCGCCTTTCCTGTTAGTTTTTTATTGTAAGATCCCACTTCATACCCACAGGTGGTTGTGAGGTCCCAGAATCGAATCCCACCGACGGAGACCCATGGTTGTTTTGCTACCACCAACCTATTCGAATTCATTAATTGTTCTTTAGCAGCCGTTGAGGCGGGCAAACAGGTCGCCTGTGTATCCACAGATTTCAGTAAGGCTTTCGACAAGATCGACCATGGTATCCTGGTCTATAAATTGATTTTTTTTGGGTTTCCTTCCTGCTTCATAAACTGGTTGTACTCTTACCTGTTTGGTCATATCCAGCGCGTCCTGTTTCGGGAAGCTCTTTCTGAGCAAATCCTTGTCACTTCGGGAATGCTACAAAGCAGTATCCTTGGCCGACTCCTATATGTTAATGAAATTTTCGCTTCTCCTCACCCGCAGTAAAATTCTGTGTTATGCGGACGATGCTAACATTTTTCGCACTGCTCCCCACGAAGCAGCCTGCAGTACCTTGCACTCTGACCTAGCTGTGTTCTGTGATTGGTGTGTGAGTAATTGCCTTCCTTTAAATGCTCTTTGATTACACCGTTGATGGCGTTACCTTAGGCAGGGTTGATAAGATGAAGGACCTGGGTGTGGTCCTCAATTCCCGCCTTCATTCGAGGATCATGTGGACTCGATCGTTGGTAGGGCTAACTCGATGCTGGGTTTCGTTAAAAGATGGTCTAAGAAACTCGATGATCCCTACCTTACTAAGCTTCTTTACTGTACCTTCGTCAGAACGCTTTTGGAATATGCCAGCCCCGTGTGGGCTCCCTATTTCGCCGTTCACATCAACTGCGTCCAGGCAATGCAGTGCAAATTCCTTAGGTTTGCTCTTCATGGACATCCCTGGACTGATCCGTGGTTACTTCCTTCTTATACTAATCGCTTGGGGCTGATTTCTCTTGACTCCCTTGAAAAGAGGCTTAACATCTCCAAACTATTATTTTTGTTCGATTTATTGCAGGGAACAATAAATTCTCCCGATTTACTGTGAACATCTCTATTCCGCAACGCTCCTTGAGGAATCGCAAATTCCTGCACGTCTCTAGTCATCGTACTCTGTATGGGATGTATGAGCTCATCACGTCGATGTCTCGCTTCTTCAACCAACATTTCGCCAATTTCGACCTTAATCTCTCCAGGCTGCAGTTGAAGGGCATGCTCAGACAGTGTCTTGGTTGACGCGGGGTCGTAGATGGTGTAAACCGCTGTCCTTCGATCGTTTTATTGATTTATTTTTTCGGCTTCTAGTTTGTAGTTTAGTTTATAAGTCTTTATTTTACGCTGTAGTCATCTTTGTGATGAATCTGAAGGTAATAAATAAATGCTGACAAGAGATTAAGTTTAAAAAGAGCCTATGGGAGGTTGCACAGAAAATGGCAAGTGGTTCGGAATCCACTTTTAATTGTAGGTGCACTTGCAACCGTTGTGTCGAATCGGGTGAAGTTCTTCTACCGCTACATGCCCCACAAGGGGTTAAACTAGAGAGAGAATAATATATTTAATAGAGCTGAACTTTGCGAATGTTTTCCTACAAGCTTTCATGGAGCGTTTTGTCTTTAAAGCCAAGGAAAGACAAATCGGCTAGACGTTTTTCGCTCATCGAAATTCGATTCAATCGATGTACTTTATAATCAGCTTAAAGAACTTTGGAAACCGATGTGCTGCATCCAAATGTTTGAACTCAGGTGAAGTATTTCATCCTACTCGGAAAAGCCACATGAGAGGCTCTTCGTAGAATGCTTCGACGACCTCAACTTCGTGTTCTTTTGATCCATGATTTCCGATAATGGCTTCAATTTCTCAATTTTTTACCAATAATAATAAAAAAATAATATTATTATTTAATATTTTTATCACATTGAGAAGTTTGTCGTGTGAACCTAAAATTTTTGCACACAGTATCGTCAAACCAATGTTGCAAAGTCGATTTGAACATCAGTCACAACATACTCCACGAAGATATTTATTACGGCATGAAATGCTTTCCTTTGCAAACAAGGATTCTAATTTTTCCTTAAACTTAATTTACCGAAAGTTTCGTATGATCCTTGAGGATAAATTGTTAGCGCCTGAAGATAATTCTTCGTCATTTATCTTCTTACTTTCTGAAGCACAAGATTATCGGTCAACTGATTTGTAACAGCGCAATTGGTTTTGTCGTTTCTTTTGTCGAATGAGGTAAATCACTTAAACTCAGTTCCAATTTAAAATATTCTTGGTCTGCAGGACTGTCTTTCCGAATTAGATAAGTTTATAGTGCAAATTTAGGCAATTCGAATAAGAAAATTTATTTTTAGTTAAATATGTGAATTCAGTTCAACTTAAGTCTCATTTCAATTTTAATGCCAAGCTTCAATTTAATTATTTACGATAATTTTTGGAAATATAGAAGACAGTCCAATTACAAAAATGGATCCGCCTGTTATCATACTTACGCTATATTAAAAACCAATTTATTTTTCTTATTACACCCACCAATGCACACATTAATATCCGTTTCAATTTAATTTCAGATTCGTGCAATTTAATACATGGATCGCCACAAAAATTCAACCATAGTTCGCCTTGCATCCAATTAAGAGCGCATCCCAATATAAATCAGTACGCAATCAAAGCCGACACGTCACCAATAAAGCAGAGTCCAAACCAGCAACAGTCACCTAAACACTATTCAATTACAGCAAATAACTACTGTCGAAATAGTATGAATAGTCGTGGTAACGCCGATGGTAGTACAGATGTCGGTGGAACTACAGCTGTATATTATCCGGTTACATCACCTGGCAACCATTTTTCCTGCACATCAGCAATTCATTTAAGTCAGCCAACTATAAAGTACCAGGGAATACAATTGCATCACCAATTACCTCATAGCAAAAATTTTGACACAAACGTCCATACAGCAACTGTTCATGGTAAGTTCAAAAAGAGTCCTAGTCTAGTCAACCGCGAATCTGTATTTTTGGGGTTTTCTCTCCTTCAATTTCCATCGAAATTGGATCAGATTTTAGTGGTCTATTTACGTTTAGATAATGGACAAAACCTACAGTACGAGCTTTTTCTCTATCGGAACACTAGTACTTTTGGATTTCTTTGTTTTAGGTAAAATTGCCTTCATCTGGTTGATGGAGGAGCAGGCAAACATTAATCGAGTGAAGTTGTACTTTCCCTGTAGAGGAAGCTTCAGAATAAAGTAGCGGCGAAACTCTATATATAGGAAACCTATTGTAGCTAAGTTGCCGGAAGCTGCCACTATTTGCAATCTACCAATGACGAACCGTCTCGAACCTTATTCAGATATCGCAAGTACTTGTAGACTTTGAGGTGAACATTATTGCTGCTTTGGAGGATTCTCTTTTAGTGGCTGTTTACACTTGTTCTTGTGCTTTTGGATACTTTAATTAGCGCTCGCTTGCAAACAACATCTACTTTCCATACTCATTTCAAATTTCTTTAACCTATTTGACTGTAGGGGGAAAGTTGTTGATTGCTTTTACTATACTTACATATGTAACTGGGTGAAATTCCAATTATGCTTTTTCTTCTCTCAAACAAAAGAGAAAAAATACGCGCATCTTTTTACAAGTTTTTATTTAGCTTCACCTGTCCGGCCGTCGTGCGTGAAATGTTACAAGCCGATTTTGTACCACTTCCTGATATCCGATTAAGCTGAATTATATGGACATCCGATGACAATGCAATATAGTATATCTGATATTGTTCTACATCCAATATGGCGGATGCTCCAAAATGACGAATTAACCCTTTTTTCACAAACCCCTTGATATGTGAAAAATACTCGGTGAGTAGAATATGGTAAACTATATGACGTCATTTTAACCCCAATATGGCGGATTACTTTTTTCTTCACAACCCCCTTGACATGGGTATCAAATGAAAGGATTTGATGAGTAGAATGCGATAAACTATGTGACTTCATAACAAACCCAATATGGCGGACGCCTTAAGATAGCAAATTGCTTTTTTCTTCACAACCCCCTTGACATGGGTGTTAAATGAAAGGATTTAATGGGTGCAATGCGATAAACTATGTGACGTCATAATAAACCCAATATGGCGGACGCCTTAAGATAGCAAATTACTTTTTTCTTTACAATCCCCTTGATATGGGTATCAAATGAAAGGGTTGGACAAGAAACATGCGGTAAACTATGTGACAAGATGGCGGATAGGCAAGATTTTTAAGTAAGGACGACGCAATGATCATAAAACTGAAAAACAGTAGTATAACAAAATAAAAAAATTAAGTCAAGCATGAAACTGAAAAATTAATAATAAAAATTATTTTTTCGTTTTAGTACATTTATATAAGTCTTGTTTTTTAGTTTTTTAAACTACAAATATTTTATATTAAATGAGATCACGAGGAATTACGAGATCACGAGATCATTTCATGAATTATTATAAATTATTTGCAAAGGTAAAATTTAACCTTCAAACAAAAGGTGTACTTTCACAAATTTACACAATGAAGTCGGGATTTTTTCATACGAATTCTATGTTGATGGCCTCCCTAGAAAATCTTTGAAGAAATCCTTCCTTATATTTTCTAAAATGTTTGTTTCTTATTTCTGCAGCTTCACCGGAAAGATCCTCAGTCGCTTTAGAAGAAATTTGTTGTGAGTTGAATTAATGAAATAAAAAAAAGTCGAACCGCACGGTTCCGGTTTCGTATTTTTAAATAGCAGTATCTTATCCAATGAAAACATACTCTTATTTAATTAATTTTTCATGTCAGTTAAGCAATAAGATTAGAAACAGAAAGAACGATCCGGTGAAAAATATACTATTTATCCGCGAGTTACAATAAATTTTATCTGCGTTAAGTGGGGTTTCTATTTTTTTGTTTTTGGATTGAAAGCAAGACAAGACTGGGCACTACCTACCTTTTCTCGAAGCGTTTCGTCGTATTTTCGAACCATCATAATTTTGGTCTGAATAATAACAGAGAGCCCAAATTCTTAGAATAAGATGTAGTTACCAGACGACTAAAACACACTAAGTTTCATTTGTCCAGCTTTTATACTTTAGATTTTATTAATACCTGAAATACGTCGATTTCGACAATCATGATCATTAAAACTTCTAGGGTACTTCCTGAAGTCTCACAAAGCTGAAATTTGGTATTCTGGCTAGGATTAGCACACAAACAACGAAAATATTAAGAAATCTGTAACTTTTATCCTCCACCCCCTATAAAGGGGGGTTCAGGTCTGTATATAAAATTTCTTATTGGTAGGTACTTCCAAAAGCTCCAGAAAGCTGAAATTCAATATGCTAACTAGGATTAGCACACAAACAACGAAAAAATTTAGAAATCGGTAACTTTTACCCTCCACCCCCCATAAAAGGGGGGGTTCAGATCTGTATATAAAAATTTTTATTGGTTCCAAAAGCTCCAGAAAGTTGAAATTCGATATGCACACTAGGATTAGCACACAAACAACGAAAATATTAAGAAATTTGTAACTTTCATCCTCCAACCCCTTGAAAAGGGGGGTCTGGTTCTGTATTATAGGTATAACAATTTCTCAAAAGATAATTTCCAAACTTCCAAAAGCCCTAGAAAGCTGAAATTTGGTATGCAGGCTATACGTTCTGCACGCAAACAAGGAGAAATCTGATAAATTTTTAACAGTGAAAGCGGTATGAGCTCGTGAGGCTTGGCAACCTTCTTTATATGAAATGTTTTTGGTGGGATTTAAGAATTTTTTTGAAAGGGATTATTGGATAAAGAACAATACAGAACAGTTTATATATATTAAGTCGTCGGTGTAGTAAGTGACAACCTGTCGGCCTACCAATCCCCAGGTTGTTTTTTGCTGACAACAGGTTATGGTAAAATGGCCATGGGGCTTTAGAGAAAATTCAGTGGTTCGGAATCCACTTCCAAATTATAGGCCCACTTTCAATCGATGTCTCGAATCAGGTCAACTTCTCCCGCCTCTCACAGGGTTTAGGAAACTAGAGAGGGATATACATATACATTTAAACCTCCCTTTACGGACACCTCCGAAAAGCGGACACGTTTTAAAAGCGGACACTTTTTCCAGTCCCAAGCATCAATTTGCCTCAAACTTCCACCCCTGAAAAGCGGACACCTCTTAATAGCGGACAATTTTTTAGGAACGAACAGTGTCCGCTATAGGGAGGTTTCACTGTATTTAAAAAAAATCATGAACCGACTCCACGAAAAGCGAAAATGATAATATTACATTTTTTGTCCATTGCGACATTTTAAAGTTTGTGTAAATTAAACAAACAAAACAAGTATATACATATAATGACAAATATTCAGTCTGTTAAAATATATATTAACCCTCCTTTCTTTTGATCTCGCGAGCTGAAAAGTTTATGCAGTCTTATATCTCTCTCTCTAGATCCCGTAACATCTTGTGAAGCACTGGGCGGGCGAAGAACTACGCCCGATTCTAGACAACGATTGCAAGTGGACCTACAATTTAAAGTGGATTCTGAAACACAATTTTCTCTGCAACGCCATAGTCTTTTTATCGTAATCTGTTGTCAACAGAAAACAACCATGGGTCACCACTCCGGTGGAATTCAAACCTGGGACCTCCGGATTGGTACGCCAACACGTTATCGTTTACTCCACCGACGACTTGACGCTGTCTTATATGATATAATTAAACTACTTGATTTGTCACGTTTTAGCGTCTTTGGATATGATACTCGAAGAATACTGCTCGTGTGATCAAAACACTTTCAATAGTCCAAGGGAGCAGAATCACCCACATCCCGCCACATATTATGAACTTTCCTCCCCATATACCAAATGCTTACAATAGTGCGGCAAAGTACTTCATATAGCAAGAAGAATAATCCAAATCGGGCCACGCATTGTGAAATAAGGCAAGTGACCGCTTCACTCCCCGTCCCCACTTTAAGTACAGTTTTTTTCTATTATAGAATAAATCAAACTTCTCAAAATCGATCTACGTGTTACGAAGCTAGTGGCGCCAACCCCACAACCACAACTTTTGTCATGACGCAAATTGAGCAAGATAGTATATAACACATTACCAGCGGGAAAATATATTTTATACAACAAAAGTAGAATCATCGAAATCGATCCACGCGCTACAAAGTTCGGCTCAGCTCCTCCTCCCACCCTACCCTAGGTCCCAAAATGTTTTCCTAGTAGCAATAGGGATTAGATTATATATCACCAAAGCAAATCCTTCGAATCAATCCATGCGTCTCGGTTTTGGGAAACCGATTAAAAGTCTCGTAAAAATCGATGCATGAATAAATAATTATATTAATTATTATATAATAAAAAATAATAATTAAAAAAAAAATTAATAATTAAAATTAAAAATTCACTCCGTCTCTGGGCTGCTCCTTCCTAATACCTCAATTGCTTCCCGGCAAAAGCCAACGCGTCATGGGCTTTGGGTACATCATAAAAATGACAAAAAAAAACAGAAAAAATTAGGCAACACCCCCCATCCTACCACACCTTCACCGTTTCACCATTACCCCCATCCCCTATCGGCTTATGCGTTACGAATTTAAGTTCCCTTACTCCGCCCCTTCACCCCATCACATAAATAAATAAATAAAAGAAAATAAAACGAATTTGCGTCGAACTTAAAATCTTCTCGTTTTTGGGAAGTCAGTTAGAAATCAATCAGAACTTCACCCGATTCGAAATAACGATTGGAAGTGGACCAATTAATTTAAGGTCGATTAAGAACCAGTGACATTACTCTGCAATCCCCACTGGCCTTTTATCGTAATCTGCTGTCAGCAGAAAAAAACCATGGGTCACCGATGGTGGGGTTCGAACCTGGAACCAAACGGAACGCCAACACGTTATCTTTTATCTTTCTGAAGACTAACATCTCAACAGATTTTTGTTTTGTTTTTTGAAATTTTGCCAAGGCCTAAGGGACACACCTTTGGGTAAGACGGCTTTGGCCGAAACAAAATTAGGATAAGGGCTGTGATGAAATTTCAATTTCTTGTTTTTGCATTTCTGCGAGCTAAACAATAGCCCTGAGACGGAGTTGATTTTTTTAAGAGAAGACCGAGGCTCGGATCCTGGAACCATGGCTTGTTGATCTTGCAACTCAACCACTTGACCCAACTCCGTCTCCATATATGTGTGTAGTATGATAAGTGAGAGGGTGGGGGGCAAAGACAAACACATTTTTAGAATCGGTAGTTATTAAAGATAAATAAATTAATATATTTTGATAATTTTTACGAATTCGTTTTTTAAGTTCACATAATAATTTACACCTGCGAAATTTTAAACTAAATCTTCTACCAATTTTAAAAATGTCAGTTTTGATCATCTCAAATTTTATTAACTTTTAGCAAAAATTTCACTCATCAAACTTACACATCTTTGCTTAAAATCAGGACTATAAGTTTTAGTTTGCGGGAATTTACCCTACATACATCCTTCCCTCCACGGTAGGATCCTCTCGCCACTTCTAGTCTTTAACAATCTGACATGATGAGAAAAGTTCTGGAAGATTTATACGGAAATCCCAGTAAAAGATAATGTTCTCAACTGTAATTAGGAACTTAAAACTTAAACTTTAAAGGATATTCTCGGCATATAATTCAAAAGGCTTAAAAGTAATCAAATTAATGCACCTTTAGCAGTAATTTATGAAATAAAAAATGCACAAAGTCTTGAATTCGAACCCTGGCATCATACTCCAACGCCATCACCACTAAGCCAACCTTCACTTAAAGAATTTACTTTTTCAGATTAAAAGATGTGCTTTATATGAATAAATTTACTATTTGTTGTACCTTGGAATAGTTAAAAAATTGATTGAAACTTTATTAATCATTAATATATACATCATTCAATTGCAATTCTGAAACAGAAAAATAAGTCTCACACAGCGAAGAAAATGATTTCAAATTTGGTTGAAGTTGTGGAAAACCGTAAAATTTGCCATTTATTCCGGAATAAATTTTGTATTAAGCGTTCCATTTCTTCTAAATCATTTCTTCAAGAGTCTCGTAAATTTTGCGGTACTGTTCCCTAAAAATTGCCTGGAAGGAATATTTATTTTTTTAACTTGATTAAGGTGAATGGAACCACAATTTCTTTTGGAATTTTTGTCCGTGTAGGCTTAAATTGTTCCGGACAACGTCGACTTCTTGGCCTCGTGCAAATACCCATTATCCTAGCTGAGAGGACGAAAAATTCTCCTGAATTACCAGCTGTGTCTGCGTATTATTATTGTCATTAAAACATGTTAACCCATACGGTGCGGCAAAATATATCTTTTGGGCCATAACCTCACTACTGAAGAAGACACTCTGCCAGCCTCAGATAGAGAAAAAGGTATTTAACAAGGGAGGATGTAACGTCAGGTGGGCTCAAAATTACCGACTATAGATCGTCCTTCTAAGTCCTTTATTGGCATTGATAAGGGCGCAGGTTTCAATGGCATGGATTTTGGCATTAAAGACACTGGCCCATCTAACAATTGCAATCAAGAACCTATTGTCGAGTCCAAAGATACAAGCACCGGCACCGTATTCCTAAACCTTCTGCCAAGACGAAGCTCTCTTCTCATACGGTCATCATAGCTTCTGTTATGGAGAGACAGAAAGCCGCTGAAATTTGTTGCATTTGGCGACTGCCAACCACTGTTGAACTTTAAGGCTACCAACCGAAGGCGGCGTAGGAAATGTTCAGTCTTCATAGCCAAATAATTATCTTCGTAGTGAGACCACAGGTCCTTTCAAAGAGTTTTCAAATGTCCCATCAGATTTGTGAAAGTTCCACTCAAATCTTCTATCAATTGTTTATCTCCTCCTAGTTTTCATGTGGTGGGAGAAGAACTTCACCCTTTTCGAGACCACAATTGCAAGTGGACCTATAGAAAGGTGGATTCCGAACCACCAACATTACTCTGCAACCCACAATGGCCTTTTATCGCAATCTGCTGTCAGCAGAAAACAACCATGGATCGTCGCCGCTGGCCCTCGAAGCTGGGATCACCTGGGACGACGTAGTCGTCGAGCATGATGCCCAGAGTTTTGATCTCATTGGCGTATTCAACGACCGTGCCTTGTATCGAAATTGGAGCAAGGTCCGAATGGTGCCCTCTGGTGGAGAGCATTTAGTTATCAGAATAACGGTTATCAGAACACCTCCTTAAGGGCACTTGCTAGCCGGCCTCATGTAAACAGAGGTGGTAAAGTGGATGTATGTATATTATCCCCACTTTATAGTATGCATGTGAATATAGTCCCCCTCTCCAGGTTCGAGCTCTAAATATAGACTAGCCTCATACCTAAAGCATCTGCTTTGCCAAGAAAGGCACGTAAAGCAAATTTTTGTGGTTTTTCTTAATTTAACTAACAAACTGAGTAAAGTAAAGGGGAGCTAATTAGTCTATTTTGCAGCTGATGTGAAAAACTAGTAGTCTCTATTGTCTTAAGTAGAAAAGAAGTTAAACTGACTGGTCTGGACGAGTTGAGCTACTGTTTGTTTATTTGTCGGAGAATAAACACCACCACTACTTTCCTTCATGCTATGTAGCTCCAGTTTTGAAGGACTGGAAAGATACCATCACCTCCAGGGGTTTTTAAAAGTTGAGGGGGGACCTCTGCCTATCTAACCTTATCATTGCCAAAAACGATGCCGGACATGCTTGAGGTTCTACGGTTAAGAGGAGAACCTTCGTCAGTCTGGTCCTAGAGTGGACCCAGGGAAGTGCACCTGTACCGGGTATTTCAGGATTTCCTTCTGTATTTCGGTGAAGATGCCATCCTGCATCGAGCTTTCTTTCAAACTGACCCTTATACTTTTTGTTGTGTCAGTTCGGATTGCTGGGCTTATTTTATATAGGTGTGGCGTTTATGGGAAGTGACACGTTAAACCACTTCGCCTCCAAATCTATTTCAAAATAAAATCTATATTAAGGTTAAAGTATACAATAATTTAAAAGACAATCGACTGAACTTAGCATTAAAAAATTGCTGAATTTAAGGTAGTACTGCAATTACTACGTCCTCTCGAAACGCCATCACAATTAAAGTTATACTGAAACAAAAACCACTTATGAAATTTTGATATTACTTTTATAATTCTGTCGACATCTCTGTGTCATGTCCAGGAATTTCATAACTATCATCATATTATTTCTTCTAATCGCTTATTGGCAGTGGAAGTGGTATTCAATTTTACCATCCGAAATTGGTAACTAATTAATTAATTTTCTAATTTAATTACTTGAGTTACTGTCAGGGATTATTAAATGTTATTCTGCAGTTCTTTTAGTTTTTAAAGTTCGTTTGAATTTAATTTATATATGTACATAAACAAAATTAACGAATGTGATGTACAGGCCCGTAGAGACAAAATTCGGGCCCGGGGGGTATAACATACGGGCCCCCGCGAAAGGAATTTCGGGACCGGGACTAACTGTTTACGGACCCATGTACAATCGAATGAGTGACTTTCAATTTAAAATCTGTTTATTATATTACACTTTTTCGATCGTGAAACATATTGTTTTATATATAATTAAAATGGAAAATTTTTTCTGTTGATGAGTTAGATGACGGGCCCCTTTTGAAAGCCCGGGCCCGGGGGGTTTACCCCCTTCGCCCCACCCCCCTCTCGGCGGCCCTGGTGATGTAAATGATTAGATGTAAATGTAGGAAGGTTAAAAAGTTTCCTAAAATATTAAACCTAACAATACCATCGTTTAGCCCTACAAATATATTTGGATACTTCTACGGTCATTCATGCTAGCCAAATTCTATTTGAGACATTTAATCCCGAAAGTTTTCGTCCTCCGACAGGAATCGTTGCTCAAATTTTGCAGCCTTAAATTTTAAATCCTCCAGAGTATCTCAAGGGATTTTTCGAATTTAGAAGATTCGGAAAACCTTTCGGGTTTTGCTGATATACACACCTCAAAGATTCCAAATCCCAAGGTTTTTATTTCTTCAATAAATTTTAAATTGTAAACCCTGGGATAGTTAAAATTTCCATTCAGTGTTCTTAATGGCTCCCAAGATATTAGAGTCCTTATTACAGAGATAAGCTACTCTTAATATAGCTTGCACAGCACTTCACCTAAGAGCCTGGAAGCATCGTCTCTACACTGGTGTAGGTAGTTGAACTTGTTGAAGTACAGTTTTCCAAAGTAGGCCACCCGAAAGTGGAATCGACCACTGAATTATTTTTACTTCGTGCTGAAAGAGTTTTCAGTTTAAATTTAACTCTCATATCTTGCAACAGCGTATAGGGCACTGCTGAGATTATTTACAGTCTCACATAGTCCTTTCAGAATGGCTTTGTTGACACCTGAGAACATCCTTAACACACAAAACTACTCAGCCAGAAATATGTGATGAATACCTTCTTGGTTGAAGTAGAACCTGTTCAAGAATTCCAAGGTATTAAATATTATATAAATAAATTCTCTGCTTTCTACCTCACATTGAAGGATAGGTTGCAAAGTTGCTCGTCTGTTTTCCCGGGATTTATAGGATTCGAGACGAAAGCATGCAGAGCAGATTATGCGCTAAGCCCGCATAATCTGGTTCGTTATCCTCTGTTATGGGTGCATGGCATGCATCTAATTATCCTTTCATCTGCAAACATCTGTTGTAAATAGTGTATGCATCGGCGTTGCAAATGAGCGGTTGCTATAATGCGTTATGAGCTCCTTTTAGCAGCCTACCTGTCTTGGATTCATTTTGCAGATCACCGACGACGTACAATTATCGACGTCAAACGTAATTAAAAAGTTTTAGATTATTCTCACTACCGCAGCACTTTCTTGGATTTATAATGAAACTTTTCTCTTATTTATCTTGCAGGCATAAGGAGGGGGAAGTTTCTCCCAAAGCCAATGCCCCAGGAAATCAATATGCTTTTGGCAGAAAGTGATATCTCCTCCAGACATGACGTGTCGGGCCCCAATGAACAAAGTAAGAGTAGCAGCGGAAATGTAGACATCATGGAAGACGAGGAGGAAAACGAACATAATCGCACCGGGTAAGGATTTCTGTTTCTTTTGTCGCCTTTTATACATGTTTTCAGGGTTCCTGATTTATTGACATCCATTTGCAAGTTCCAGGACGTTCAGATGCACTCACCCTGACCATTTATGAAATCGTGCATTGGCTCACCCACTTCGTGAAAAATTGGGTTAATAAATTTTCATTTCTGGACCGATGGATTCTCAAATTGAAGTAGATGCAAATGGAAAAAGAGCCCACGTCTTTTCTGACTTTAGGATTCCGTGCATAAAAAGGGCCCGACAATATTTTATTTTTTGATTTCATTGACATTTCAGGCAGTTTTCCTTTTGAATGATAGATTGGTTTCTAGGCCATGTCGAAACAGTTAACATGTTATACCTTTGGGAAATTTTCAACATTGGGGAGAATTTTCATTCTCTGGGGCAGAGATTCAGGGTCTATTCCCATTTATAGCAATTTCCCTTGTAATTCAGTAATCTCGTATTTTTTACATAAAGTAATATAATGTGTCATTGCTATGCGAACTGACAATCTCTATCTGTTTGAAATAAGAAACCAACATTCTTTCTTTGCTTTTCTTGAATTTAAAACACATAATTCTCCCTATGGGTTTATCACTTAATGCGATTCAATTTCAATCGGTCGATATATCTTTATCTACTTTCTTCAACCTCGTAAGGAGTAAACGGTGCCTACCACACCGATCCTAAGTGTGAAACGGTTCCGCGCTAATGCCCTCAACTCTTGCCACGGTTTAGCAATTTGGGTACCTTCCTTTTTTACGGATCTTCTTCACGTGTTGCACTGTTGCTCAACCCGGTGTATTACTCAACTCTCGTACGGGTTCCAATCTCAAAACTCTTCGGTAGATATATAAAGTACACAGAGTTACTGTGAAAATCGCCCATCTAAGGATTGAAGCGGAACTGAGAAATGAGACGAGCGAACTGTGAGAGGGTGTGAATGAGTCCAGTGATTAGTTTAGAAAGTCCAAACCGAAGTCTGCATCTTCGAAGTCTTCGGTGTCCTATAAATTCCGAGCAGGAAGTCTCAACTTGAAAGATTAGTCTGAAAAACTTTGGTATTCATGAAAGAGAGGCTCCGACCACAAGTGGCTGAAGAGACTTACAGGAGGGGGACTTCTGTTGTATAGCTTTAAGCTCCCAGCTCCTGACCTAGAACAATCAGTTTAGAATTAGAGACTTCTACAAAAGTCTTAGGATCTGGAGCTCTGAATTTGAAGTGGTCAAGGAAAGCTAATACTTGGAGCTTTTGATGTTAGCTCTGCTTAAGAGTTCCTAACCTGGAGCGGTAGTCGAGTACTGTTGAACTTCTGATCTCAGCTGTGCTTGGAAGGTTCTGAACTGGAACGACTAAGGAAGTCGAGTACTAGTAAAAATCGTGGAACCTCTAAATTTCATCTTAGGCTTCTGATGTTGCAGGTCTTTTAGAAGGCCCGATCAAAGCAAACGTACTCTATAATTTTAATATTGCCTCGTAATGATGACTTTGAATACTACTGAAAAACAGATGAGTAAAAAACAACAATGGAAAAGTACAAAGCAATGCAGAATCACATCACATAATCAGAAGTAACACTATCTGCTGCAGTAACAGTTGGGTTTGTACAATGTTGAAATGAACACTAAGGACTCTTGTAACCAAACATACTATAAATAACGCAACCGAACGAACAGTACAAACATAGAGTAACGAAATTTAATTAACGAACACTGCAAGTACAACCGAGCAAATGATATTTGTGTTCGAAGCAGAAAATTAAACATAAATGTGCTGTTCCGAAGCAAGGTAAACTATTATGAAGTAGCTGGATCGCGATTCTGGATGCTGTCCTCCAAGAAGTCGTGCCTCGGGAGCCCAATGTGGCATCTTTCACAAAAGAAAACTGTTGAAGCCCTTTCAAATGCTGAACGGAGTGAGAAAACAATCCAGATTATTACCTTTGTTTTCTGCCACCTATCACAAGGATGAAGACGAAAACTGTTTAAACATCTCACATTTCTAGACTATGCTCCCAATTTACAATTTTTGATCAAAAAATACACGGAAATTTGAAATTCGCGGGCTGTATAACTCCAATTTTCACGGGATTAGTTGTTGTATTGGTATACTTGTCCCTGACTTACCCTTGTCCTTGAAATTTATAGCCTTATTTGCTTACTGTATTGTTGGCTGTCGAAAAGTTTACAGGTTTTTTAGTGTACTCGATAATTTTTCTTCTGTTCTGGATAATCGTTGACTTCGTTCAGCAATTTCTGAGCAATATTCATGCCACACTGATTTTTAGACGAAATTAATCAATTTTGCTGTCACACGTCTCCTGTCCAAAAAGTCTGAAAAATTGCTTAATATGAGCCAAATAATATGACAACAACAACAGGATGATATTTGGTTTTTCAGTTTTTCGGCGTTGTCACTGGTTGTTGATGTCTTGGAGCGTCCAGGACGCTCTTCATTTTCAAACATCTAATCAATCAC
The DNA here is from genome assembly GCA_964036015.1 of Leptarthrus brevirostris. Taxonomy (NCBI): domain Eukaryota; kingdom Metazoa; phylum Arthropoda; class Insecta; order Diptera; family Asilidae; genus Leptarthrus; species Leptarthrus brevirostris. The sequence goes on from OZ038372.1 coordinate 128,224,546, forward strand.
ATCAAAACACGTCTAACTGTTTCAACAGCCAAAAACAAAATAATCAATTATACGTCAAGAACAAGTGTACCAACACAACAACAAAAATTGTAAAAATTTGGTCAGATATCTGGTTCCCGAATACCATGCCGGGCATAAGGTGGGTAAAAGAACCACACAATTCGACGACAACGATTGCTAGTTGACCTCTAATTTAAGATCGATTCCGAAACTTTTCAACGGTTTTTTTGTTGCTAGCACAAAACAGCCATATATCGCCGACGGTTGGGGTCGAACATAGGAGCCTCGGTATGGCATTTAATCCACTGACTGCGAAATTGGTATTATAAAGCTCGTCTAAAAAATTCCGTTTATTTATTTATCAAAATTTGATTGTCTTCTAGCCAACAAACAAAGAGCTTCCTGACATTCCCGGACTAATTTTTATTTGGTTACAGAGGAGGTAATTTCTTTAGTCGCCGCTTGAGTGTCAGAGAAGATAAATATGTCCCTACTCGAGTAGGCTCTCTTAGGGATCTCGTATGCACATTGCACGTGCCAGTATGGCACAGACATCCCCTTGGAAAACAGTGGTAAATTCCCATAGTTGCAATGATTTGTTGAATTTAAGAAACTCGCCCCGCAGACCCACTCCTACCCTCACATTGGTTTTCGTCCAGTCCGTATACCAGATTAATCACCCTGGGCGTTGTGGAGAAGTTTCAAGCTTTACTTGCCTGCGCCTACGGGTTGGTGGTTGAAATGCTGAGAACCAGGCTGGCACCCTATCTAGACTTTTCGTTATTGTCCAGTGGCTTTTTATTTGCGCCAAGGAGTCTGGCACCCTCTAACCTGTAAACAGTACTTACTGCCACACCTTCCACCTCAATGCGAAATGGTAGGAGGTTCAGCCGGGAGTTGCTACTTAGGCAGGCCGTTGTAGGCTGCTCAATTTGTATCGCAAGCATGGTTCGACTAACCGTGGTCTTTTCGGGGTTGACCTTGAGATCAGCCGCTGGGCAACATTCTTCAACCCTGTCTAGTGTGCTTGCATAGGTTTGGTAATATTATTACCATCGTCTCCGATTGTCACCATCACTAGGTCATCTGTGTAGCCTTATTTAAAGGAGTTCCTCGCACTTAGCCTTACCAGGAGCTCGCCAATCACGAGATATCACAGAAGTGGAGTTAAAACCCCAACCTGTGTGTGGATAGCAGCGGCCCGGATCGACCTTCCTAGAAGATTTGTAGTAAGTTTGCGTGATCTGAGCAATGTATCTATCAATCGAGAGAAGGTCTCGTTAGGATTCCTCTCCCTTAAGGCTTGATTCATCTCCATGAACGCTTCTTCAATGTCGAGGAAAGTTACTATTGCTATTTCTTTGTTGCAGACAGCTTCTTCTAATCTGGATACCAGTTCGTGGAGTGTTGTAATCGTGATCGTCCTGCTTGATAAGCATGCTGATAGGAGTGTAGGGAAAGTGGTGAAGATACTTCTCTATAATTGCTCTATCGCTTTTAGAAAAAACAAGGTAAGAGTAATATATGGGAACCTTTACCGACGTAGAAATGGCATCCAACAACAAAACCACTAAGGCAATCGTGTGTGCTCTAGAGAAGACAAAGGTGGACAAAGCCATCGGTAGATGAATAACCACATTGCTAAGCAGTTGTATTCTCAGCAAAGCGGTTGTCCAAGGCGCACCACAGGGAGGTGTCTCCTCGCGTCTCATGCGACTGCTGATTATAAATTACATTAGCGTGGCGCTTGGGAGGAGGGGTGTAAAAGTGGTCACTTACGCCGATGATGTGGTAAAATTAGTGTCAGGTAAGTGCCTGAGCGCGATTGGCTATTTCACAGAAGTGGCTCTAAAGAAGCTAAGTTCCTAGGCAAAAACCCGGGGGCTTCACACCTACACACAAGACCGAAAAGTACTTTTCAAAAGGATAACTATTAACCCTCAGGGTATCACGCCCGGATCTTATGCTGCTGGAACTCAAGCCTGGAAACTTAACGAAAAAGAAAGGATTACCAAAGCAAACAAAGCTTTCTACGCCTGGAAAAGACTCCTCGTTGTAAAGTGGGGGCTGAAACCTGGTATTACGCAATAAGTGTACATATATGGCAATAGTGCGATCAATAGGGCTATATGGCGCCATAGTTTGGTGGCTAGCCGTACAAAAACCCCTTTCTCTCCATGTTGGAGCTCACGCAAAGAATAGCGAAAATGAGAATCACCGATGCATTAAAGATAACTCCCTTCCGCGCTTTTGATACAACAATTCTACATCTCACTCTGTGAACCTGGACGCGAAGAACACCGTACTGATGCAATATTGCACCTTAAAGAGTCAAAACTTCTTAAAAACCGGGCTACGATCAAAGTAGCTTAAAGGATAATCTTAATTAGGCTACTGCTTACTTTACCGATTAAGGACTTTAACAGGAAATTCGATGCAGTAACACCGCTCAGGCAATTCTGAGAAAGAAGAAAACAAAAACTCGCAGATTCCGTAAACATCTACTCAGATAGTTCTAAGACGAGCTCCATAGTTGGAGCATCAGTCTTCTGTGGTTGTTAGACGTGTCGAATTGTGAAAACGGTTTGGAAATTCTACCATCAAAACAAGACTAACTGCCTACTTAACCTAACTCGTACTCGGTCTAAAACCATGGTTGGGATCTAAACCGGCCACTGCCTTACAGGGGTAAGGGTAAGAATTGGTACTTCCGACACAGATTTGAGCAAGCATTACCAGAAATCCAATACAAAAAAAAATTTAGAAGACCTCATGTCGTTGTCTTTCGCTTGCAAGAGGGAGACAGTAAATACTAAGTAATTAATTTATTTAAGAATTTAAATAAGCTTGCATTATGCTGATGAGAAACATTCTGAAGTTCGCGACGGGAACGGGTACCTTTGATATAAATATAGTATTTCTCGGACGATCGCAAAACGATACATCTAGGACGTAGAGCATCCGAGTATGGTAGTGTCATTTTCCCGGTGAAGTATATTCGGCTCTTTTTCGCCGTCATCGTAACCTAACCTAACTCCTTGAAATTTAACATTTTTCAAAATCCCTAAAGCTATCCTGTTGAAAGATTGTTTTTTGTCTGTTATAAAGAATTGGATCAAAGAAAAGTTTTTTTCGTGCACTATATCTGATTACAAAGAGTAAGCATTTATCCAAATTGACGGTTTGTCCTGGAAGAACCAACTTCTAATAGAGAGGCCGCTTATAATCTCAACAAATGCAACAACGAATTAATTAATTTCACATTTTATAAAATTTTTAGTCCTTTTCTCAATGTTTCGACTTTTTTATGATAAGGTAGTGGAACTTCTACTGACCTTCTTCTTACTTACTTTGCTCGTAACACTAGAACTTTTTTACTTCTGCTTCAAACCAAAAGTATATGGCTAATTTTCTTATCTACTGTCACCACTGGTAAGGAGCCAATTTTTTAACTCTTAAGAACCAAACTCTTCCAAAGACGTTTAAAGTATCCAAAGTTACGACGACAGCGACTCCAGTATTTTGTCAGAAAAAAAATTAAGCAGTAGGTACTGAGTCTTTTTAATTTAAAAAATATATATTTGAAAAATTTTAATGAAAATGTTTCTCTGTTTGGAGGAAATTCTGGTAAACAAATATTTTTTTTTGTCTTTGATAGGGTAAGGATAAAGCCTATTAAATTCCTCAGATTTGACACAGATTTATACTCTGTAAGCTTCCTTTGATGCCTTACTAAACGTAGCAGAAGATGTAAAACGCTTTGTGATAAACTCTTAACTGAAAAAGAAAGATAAGACTCTGCTCGTCTTTCTTCAGGTTCTTTTGTTTCAGACCCATCTGATAAAGGAGTCCCGCAGTGAAAGAAACATAATCGGTTTATAAGGTGGCACCTCTTTTTACTGAACTTGAACATCTTCCAGCATCCTTTCCTCTAGGTACCTTGCAGAGAAGCGTGCTCCTGTTGTTTCTTGATCTGGTAGTCCTTTAATCGAACTCCTGGAAACCGCAACCCTTCGTCATCATATTTCCACGGTGACTTTAAAATCCTTTACGGCACATGGCCACCGCTGATGGTATAGTTTTCCACTTGACTGCCAGAAAGGTGAAAAGTACACTTCCGCCGACTTTAGTGTGGGTGAACAATTTATCTTCTGTATCTGATGTGCTTAGGGTCGTCTGAGATTAGGCAGGTCCTTGTCATCCGAGTTGGAGTACCCAACCACCAAGCACAGTTCAAGCGAAAATTGTTTATGGTTCTCTCATGTGTTTTTCTTGTTTTTCAGATGTCCGCACGGAACACCCTCCCGCATTCCGCTGATATCGTCCGGCAAAGGTAATGGAATGGAAATTGAGCCGGAACAAACTTGTGAAGAGGGTGACAACAACAGTCATCAGGAGAATAGTAGCCCACAAGTGCCAATCAGCATAGTTTTGCTCATCCTGACCAGTTACATTTTCCTAGGGACGGTTATTTTTGCCATTTGGGAGGACTGGAGCCTTATCGACGGAGCATACTTTTGTTTTGTTACGCTATCGACCATCGGCTATGGGGACTTCCTTCCTCGGCAGACATTCAAGGGGCCAGACATTCAATTGTTTGCCTGCTGTGCTTACTTGCTCCTGGGACTCGTCCTTGTGGCTATGTCCTTCAGCATTCTGGAAACGCAATTAATGTGGAAGTGCAAACGAATAGCAGTTCGATTGAAACTAGCCAGAGATTGATGGTGCGGGAAAGTAACGATTTTCCGCAAACTTTGGTTTCAACCCTGCTATGGATTCACACACCATCAAACCATTTGTTTTAGAGATTGTACCTTTTCACTACAAACAGTGAAAACTTCTTGTACATATAGTTAGATTGTGGTTAGGGTTAGGCCCAGAAGGGCATTGTAAACGTAGCTAAAGTAACTTGGTCAACAATTGACACATTTACATACTTGCTAGCACGATAAGAAGAGAGACATATCTTTATGCGCATATTGTGAGTTTTTTAAGAATAAAATCAAATAAAATTTTTCATTAAAGTTTGCTTTAATTTTGTTTTATTACCACTCGGAATAATGTTTAATCAAATAAAGTAACACAATTTTTAAGCTTTTATTTTAATGTAACACTCCTTTTAAAAACAACCACTCCTTCCAAAACATCCCAAAACATTCACACTGATCCTGAAGGTTGAGTAATAGACAACTTGACATTGAACGTAATCACAAGCCAGCGAAAAAATTACACTCAAAATTGAACATAAGTGGTGTGTCATTGAAAATAGCACGTCGTAAAATTGGGGTCACGCCTCAATATCAACGGATAATAATTCGCGTAAAAATATCCACGACAATATAAAAATATTCGGTGTAAAAAAAATCCGGTGGTAGTTGAAAGTTTCGTTAAAACAATGGCTGTGAAAGTAGCGATAGAAGAATGAGAGACATCTGTTATTCTATCGAAGCCTCGGAGAGGCTCTGATAGATTGTGAATCAACCAATAAAATTGAGAGCCTTTCTTAGAACTTTGTCTAATGCGCCCTGCCAAAATATTGAATTTATAGTCGAATATCATATCACCAGAGATTTTTTACACTAGATATTTTTATACAAGGACCAATTGTCAACGTATTATGTCGTGGATATTATTAAAAACATGTTTTGGCAGATTTCGCTGGAAAATATGTATCTCAAATTGTAAAAACTGGAGCGCATTTTTCATCTACTGCAGCAATTGCACCCCTCCATTTTCCCTGCCCTCTCCTCTCTCCTCTCTCCTCTCTTTTCCACTTCACCCCTACTCCTTCTCCCCTCCCCTTCCCGACCCAGAGCCTTGGCCGTACTTCTTCCTGTTTACAACACCAATGCTTAATTAACCCGATTACACACGGAAAAATCTATACTCCAAAAATTACACCGGTGTAAAAATGGCTATACTACACCAGAGTGATATGGGCAGTCAATATAGCCTTATTGTGAGGAATCAACCCTTACTTTTTACAGTACGTTAAAGTACTTACTTAATTGTGGATCAATGAGTCGTGATTTTGGTCCAAATCGCATGAAATTCTGGCACCTGCGAAACCAACTCCTCCCTCCCCGTTTTCTAGGTGAATCCAAATATCACAGTAAAAAATTGTTATCCCGGCCCAACCTTTTTTTCGGTTTTAGAACACGACCGTGCGACAGCATGATTTATAATGGAAATCGTTGATGTTGAGTCTCGGTAACTGCCCGCAGTATTTGTTCGCTGTGATTGTTTCACCGTGTGTGAGTAGCTCGTAATAAAAAATTTCCTTGGAATCCAACCAACCACTCAGCAACTCATTGGGAGCAAACCAGATTTTACGGCGGATTCTGCACCTTCAAATGCAGGTCATTTCTCGCTGTACGTTATTACAAGTCGAACCAAAAAAGGCTCCTTTTTATTATGTGCAGGGAGAGAAACGGCCCCATTCATGCAGTTCAAGCGATGCGACACCCATGTATCAAGCTTCTTTAAATGACGAAAAGCAGTACCATCACTTGAAATCCTAACGACTGTCACTGAAGTAAGTGATAACGTCTTGACCTACCAATCTGGAGATCCCAGGTTCGAATCCCACCGATGACGACCCATATTTGTTTTCTGCTGACAACCGATCACGATAAAAAGGCCATTGGGTTCAGTATATACTTTAAATTGTTTACAATCATTGTCTCGAATCGGCCAAAGATCTTATCCCTCCCCTGCCCAACAAGGGGTTGCTGGAACTAGAGAGAATCCTTGGATTATATTACACCAAGGCAAGTATAATGTCATCATCAATATCGGAAGGCTGCCCAGAGTTGGGTTGGTCTTCCAAGTTAAAATCGTTATTTGAAATCTGCCAAACCTCCTTTTATTGTCCGGAAACTGGAGCACAAACTTTATAAACGCTCTGTATGTTTTTTTACACAGTCCCAACATTCACGAGAGTTTCGGTAAACTCTTCCAGCATTATATGCCAAAAATGCATATTTTCGTCTTCCACTTTGAGAACTTTGTTAAACACACAAGCGACTTTTCTAGAACATGTCAGACGCTCAATTAAGACCCCCCCCCCCCCCCCCCCCCCCCCCCCAAGAACTTCACGGTCTAGTTCAGTTTGCGCCACTAAGTTATTTATTTGTGAAAATTCACCAAGGCCTAGAACGTCCAAACTCGATGTGGGTGGCAAACTCATTGAAAAGATGAGAAATGGAAACGATGAGCTCGTGCATACAGAGTTCGGTGGCGAAGCACATGGAAGAATTCATGATTCCTCAAGGTCCGAGCTGGTACGGAGATGCTCACGTCGTTGAGTAGTTTGCCAGAGTCAATCGATCCCTGCAACAAATCATACAAAAAAAAAGAATTTTTGAAACCTTTGTGTCTATTTTAAGAGTGTCGAGGGAAATCAGATTAAACCTGGTAGGATAAGGAGGGAGATAGATAGGGTATCGCCAGGGAAGGCCGAGAACAGCGAACCTAAGGAATCTGCGCTGGACTGGCGTATTCCAGGATTGGTCTGACAAAAGTGCAGAAAAGAAGCCTCTTTAAGTAGGGATCATCAAGCTTCCTTTATAAAGCCAAGCGTGGAATTGGCTCTGCCAATCAGGAAGTCCACGTGGTCCCCGAAGGAGAGACGGAATTTAAGAATCACCCCCAGATCTTTGACCAAGGTTTGATCGCCCATGGAGTAGCTGAAGGCAATAGGACGACTCCTCCGCGAAAAGCACATAACGGTACATTTACTGGCATCCAGCGGAAGACGATTTTTGAAACACCAATCTTGAAAAATTCGCATATCGGAACTCAACAGAGCACCGTCACAGGAGACCATTCGAAAGATTTTAACATTATCAGCATAATTTAAAACTCTGGACCTAGGCAGGAGCAACGAGATGTCATTATTATAAATTATGAAGAGGAGCGGACCAAGAATTCTACCCTGAGGTACACCAGACGTGACCGAGGTTTCGCTGGATAGGGCGCTATGAAACAAAACGGGCTGGAAGTGGCCGGAGCAGCGGAAAACTCAACGGGCAGGGCTTATGAGTGAGAATGCTTTGGGTGATCCTATCAAAGGCCCTGTTGAAGTCGGTGAATATGCAGTAGGTGGTGGTTGATTTACCCTTAATGAAGCCGTGTTGGAAATAGCCCATCAAGACTCTACAATGGCAGCGGAGCACGTCATTTATCAGGGT